>CM050648.1:121258696-123658696 GCA_027574665.1 Rhynochetos jubatus | reverse complement strand
TCTCTTGAGAACAACAGCAACAATAAGTGAGGGAAAGACCGCTAGATGGACTGGACCAGAAAGGGACAAACGATTAGTCTTATAAAATTACAGCAGTAAGTATTGCCCCCAATTTTTTTTTTCTTTTAAACTTCAAGCATTACAAGTTTGGGATCCCATGCAGACAAGGCTATTTTATTGCACATCCTTTGAGGGTATTTTTGCCAGAAATAGTGATTTGTAGCTATGTCCACCTCTTTACCCCACTTCTGGACATAAAAATTACAGGAATTGAGTACTCTAGCCTTCACCTGACTCAAGGGAAAACACTCTTGCTTAGCAAGACAGACAGAACAATATCAGGCTTTGTAGCAGAAGGTAACTTTTCCCACCAGAAAAATTCTGTGTCCGCTAAAGGTATCCACAATTCAGTAACTTAATTCTATCTGAGTACATAAGTGCTGTGGCAAGTATTTCACCCTGTATCTCCTCCATGCAGCACGCCCTATTCCAAACTGGATGAAGGAAACTCTAGTGGCTGATCCTCAATACGTGATCTTCAACAGGAAAGGCAAGGACAGCTCAGTGCTATACTCCAGTTTGCTGGAGGAAGGTAAGGAACGGGCATCAGAAATTCTGCCATGTAGCCCAGTTGCTTCAGCAGTATTTCCTGATAAAATCACACACTCACCAACTCAATGTGTTGGAGATTACCAACAGTAAGATAGAAATTGCCATTAAAATGAATGCTGAAATATTGCTGTAAGGCTAGCAACAGCTGAGGGAGAGGGAGAGTGAAAGAACACTCAGGGCTCTCATCAGGAAAAAGCTTCTCTATTCCGGGCACAAGGAGAAATGCAGAAGGTCAGAAATAGGCTTTTTTGGGTGGTTCTCGTAGCTGGATGTGGATTCCAGTCAGAATGAAATCTTGAGGTTTTTTAAGTCTTGTAAGACCTACCATAGAAATGAAAACCCCTGTGGGTGAGATGCCTGTACAGCTTGTAACTTCCAAGTGCCCCACGGCTGTGCTTGTGGAACTGCACTTTAGTCCTGAAGCCCATGAACAGGGAGTCCTCTCAGCAGATTCAAGCTTTACTGACAAAACCTGAGAAGACTACCACTGTAAACCTGCTCCCTTCAGGCCCTAGCTTGTGACAAAAGCACACTTTAGATTGCACAGACATTTTTAAACCAACCATAAAAGACCAAAGAAGCTTTAATCTCCATAAAAACCAATGATTTAAACAGAGATAAAACATCCAACCTCTTCTGCAGTACAGGCCTATGTTTGATATCAGTATTTGTTAGCCCAGATGACATAAACCTGTGCTGCATGTGTAAAGGAGGTGTGTGTATCACGCCATGATGCCATGTGGGCAGCACTGACTGTATCCTTTGTGGGCCACGTGAGAGAGTTTTGCAATCCGCAGCTGGCTGACAAACAACATAGATCAGCTTCTCAAACACTGGCCACAACTCCAGTAACAAGCCAAATTTTCTCAGGTGGGTTTTTTTTAGATACAGGAGACAGAAATAAATAATGTCTTCCAATTGGCAGGCTAGACATGACAGCTGCAATAACAGTCAGTGTAATTTTAGGTCACATATGCAAAGAGCTAATGCCATGGAGCTGAGACGTCCACACCTGTTGGGCGACAGGCTCTTACCATGGACAGCTCACACACGCTCCCAAGCCCTCGCACAGGCTCCAAGCCCTGCCTCTCCGCTTCGAGAACACCCACCATGATGCTAGGGAGGCAAGAAGTCAGCACGGCCACTGGTTTCTCCTGCTCGGTATGGACTTCAAATCAGAGAGACATCATCTACAGACTCATTGGCTTTACTGACAGCTCTTCTCCACACAACAGTCCGAGAATGATGGGTTCTGCCAATGTGCCACTTTACTTCTGTGCAGTGGATAACTGTGGATAACAGCCATATCAGCCACAGTCCAAGCAGCTTTTCTGGGCTTATTCTATCATACAGGAACATATCCCATTCCTTGGCAAACTTCATTTCTCTCTGGGCATAGGCAAGAGCTTGGGTAGTCCACACATGATAGGCATGATCATAAATCGCCAAGTTACCAGTGCAGAAGCTTTGGAGGGTTTTTGTTTAAATTACAGTGTTTTGCATGGCTATAAAACACAAGAGTCAGAACCTCAGAACAACCTAAGTGTTTTTCTCTGGAGCGCAGATATGATAGCTACTTCTGTCATGTTTGCTAGTGGTGGCTCCCTTTGGCTTTGAGTGGCTTACGCTTCTATCCTGTAGCATATGGGAAGCCCCAGACAGCCTGTTTGCAAGGCATACGTCCGTAATACCCTCACACAAATACTACCTACTTGCCTTTGGAACAAACACAAACCATAGCTTAGCAAAAGGCTGATGAGCTTGGTCTCCAACTTGGAGTGGAAAGCACTGTGTGATTTCTACTCCACAGCATGAATACTAACCTGTAGTTCACAAACCTGGACTGACAGGTTGTAACAAGGTCTAACTGTCAGCATTGTATTGTAAAAGAGCTACACCATCCTAATTCCAATTACAACCATTTCTGTTGCTTTTGGCTTTGCTGGGCATCTGGACCTGGCTAATTTTGTAAAAGTGCATCACATTTGACCTGCCTTTCAGCCTTCCTCTGAAGGGATAGAGATTTTTTTTTTTTAAATTTTGCTTTATAATTTGATGGTGGGCCAGGGGAAGAACCTTTGAGTGAGGAGGCTGAAGGAGCTAAAATGAAAATACATAAGGAAGCAAGCAAAGTCCCACAGCTCCCCAAATGCAAAAGGTTATCTAGAGACCTGTCTCCAGGGTTCAGTTCCCCTGGTATTCCTGAAGAGAACTGGGCTGTATAAGATCGACCAAAGTGCGTCCCTGGATGAGACCAGTTCTGCCATGCAGACTGGAGGAACATATTCCTTGCACAACAGAGGAGATGCAGGGCCAAGCTGGGCTCTTTTGCAAGCTAAGGAGATGGAGACAGCAAGTGCTCATATTCTGGCTCTTACACAAATAGTATTTACTTGCCTAATGCCCATAAGACATTTTATCCCTTTGACCCCTTACATAACCAGAGCCCAGTTACATATTGGTAGATCTTCTCTAGCCCAAGTCAGCTCATGCTGATGAAAGCTGCCGCAGCACACTGTCTGGAGGCTGCTTAATAAGTGAAAAAGGCTTCTTATGGACAGAAGATATGGATTTCCTACTAACCTTCATCCCTTTCCTCACTCTTGTAATTTCTCTTCACCCTTAGGATGACACTCTTGGTAGTAAATGGTAAGAAGTATTACAAAGATGAAGTGACAATTAATCTGGAGGTGTGACACATATTAACCGTTCACTCTTTATTAATACATCGCCTTTTGAAGGTACCTTGCCCTCCAGAGTACTAATGGCACCTCTCCAGAGTGAATTGCTTTAGCACTTGAGCTAATGCTTCTTGCTTATACTCACTGTTGATATCACTGCAAAACAAGGACCAAGATCGACTTTCACTATTTATCCAAATTCTATCACCACCCTTTCCGTCCATCATGTTATTCTGTGTTTCACACTTCCATTTCTTCCCCCACTATTTCTACATCTGGAATATGGCTCACACCAGTTCAACAATTTTGCCTGCATATACCAGAGCTGCAACTCAGTCCTTGTTGAAATGCTCAGCTAGACCTTCATTTCTTCTTGAATGTCTGTCTTTATACTCTGCCTATCTAAGGTACTTATAATCTATATCTCTCTTAGTACCTTCAGTGTCCTTCAGACACTTGTGAATGAGACCCATCCAACAACATGTGCAGTAAAGCACACTTCAAACGTACAACATCAGAATTTTGCTTCCACTTTTTTAGCTGGGCAAGGAAAGGAAAACCTCCAGCAACGCCATTTGTATCACATTTATTTTTGCATCCCAGCCTGATCCCTCGTCTCATCTCACACAGACCTTTTCTTTCACTCAGTATCCTCTTAGCATTTCTGAAAGAAAATTGCCACCAGTGCAAATTCTTCAGCCTGCACTTCCTTGCATTTCAAGATACCCATTGAAGGCATTCCTCTCTTCAACCTTGCTTACAATTCATGATGAACAATGGCAGGGGAAAAAAAGAGAGACCCAGAGGTATTGCTTAATTCCTCTAAGTGTTTGAGGAAGGAGTTAGGATGGGAGACACTTACAAACCCAGGATATCATCCTAGAAACAAATGTGGAGAGACTTCAGAATTAACATTTCTTTATGAATACTAGTTTACTGAAAGAGGACTCTAGGCTTACTCAGACAAAATCTGAACTTGTGTGTTCTCCAACCTGGATGCATTTAGGAATTCTCTGAGTTTGACCTGTTAATTTTTTTTTTTTTTGGGGGGGGAGTTCTGTTTCTTACACTTCAAAACTTAGAGATGTAGTGGAACTCTGCCTCCTTCTCTCACCCTAGCCCAGACAATCCAGACAGACTAGATGGGCTTTGCCTAGATTCCACCTGTAGCTCCCAGGGAAATTCATAATTAAGTGCCTTATCATTAGAAACATTACTCAAACCCAGACAGATCCTGAAAAACTGACTGAAATTAGTTCCACATAAATTACAGCATGGAAAATAACAATGGGCAATTAGTTCTTTTCAGTTTGAAATCTTTTTTATCCCTGACTCTCCAGAAAGTATTTCTAAGAGGACACAGTAGTAAAGCAAGATAACAGTATGAGAGAGCAAACACTGGCACAGGGGAGATGTCCCAGAACCACTGGAGGAGTGTGGAACTGGGAGTGAGCTGGGCTGCAGGTGAGGATGAAGGCACAAGAGGAGAACTGCATGGGGTCAAGGACAGACAAGGAGCCTGTGCTACACAGTGAGGCTGAGTGAGATACGGCACTTGCACAAGCAGAGAAAGGAAGTACATGACAGAGGTAACCGAAGACCAGTCTCCTCTCAAGCTAATGAACACAACAGGTTTGAGGAGAATAGGTGATACATGGAAACACCCAGTTTCCTTCTGCACACCTTAGACTGCTGTAACATACAGGATTATCTTTAGCTACCTATTTAAGATAACCTCAAGGTTCAGTTTTGCTGAGTCTTTAAAACCCCACCTTTGGCAGGTATTTAGCAGATTTCTTACCACACACTGCATATATTAAGTCGCCCACTGTAGCTGACCCAAATTCCAGCTTCAAACCCTAATGACTTGTTCTAAATCCACTTCATTCATCCATCCTCCAGACCGCTTGTCCCCATTTCCTTTGACTGACAGTAGCTTCCAGTCCACTCAAGCCTACCTGAGACCCCAGGGCATCCTGCTTTCTTACTTGCCTGAACCAAGAGATGAGGAAGACACCATGGCCAACAAACTACTCTTTAGACAGAAAACTGTGTAAATAGAACAAGCACATCGTTTCCCCCAATACTCTACATAACTTGCACATTCATTTCTCTAGATTAAAAAAACCAACAAAAATCAACCCAAACAAATTCTGTATCTTCCTCACAAATAGGAATATTTTTGTAGGTATTTTGTGATCACAGTTAAGATTTCAGAGATGCCATTCTCTCATGGTAAATATATTATCTCCTCATCCCAGAAAGTTTTCATTTTTCCCTGTTACTACTGTGGGACATAAAATTAAAAAACCCACAAGCTTGCAAGATCTTCAACCTCAGTTTCACTTCCCATTCCCTGTCTTTAGCACCCCTACTCATGGAGAAACAGAAGGCAACAGACATACACAGCAGACAGACAGGAACCCACGAAGAAGAACGCAGCTGCTTCTACAGCTTTGTACAGTACCTTTCTGAGGTAGGCTTAAATGTTGCATAGCTTTATTCCGAAGGGTATCTGTGTATAGCAGGTATGCATACATATAATAAATTTATTGTGCAAATACACACAAAGCCCTTCCTCCCACACCCCCTCTCACATCTCTCCTTTCCTCATTATGTGGATGCACCTAGATACCGCTCCAGCAGCTTTGCTATAGAAGCCAAACTATGACTTCATATTTCCAGACCATCAGCGTGAGCGTGTTCAGACCTCTATAGCAAACATAATGCACTAAAGCAAAACCAATCAAACCGCTGCCCAACTGAGCTACATCATCGGCAGTCTGCACCTTCAGTCACAGCCCTATGTCTACCGGAGCACGAGAAGAAGACCTCACATGATCTTACATACATCTGCACTGTCTGATCTTGTATTTAAGAACTGTTTGTTCTGTGTCCAGAGGTCTGGAACCCTTTGCAGACACTATTAGGAGGGGGACTGCCCTCTTCAAAGAAGAGACCCAAAAAGAAGCAAGTTGCAACAACTGACAGCCCGGTGTGACCCAGCCCAGCCCACCCTGCCGGCGTGTCCTCCCCGCTGCGCTTGTTCCCTTTGCCCTTGGAATGCTATCACTTATTATCACGCTGACTTCTCCAGATGGGGCATTTTGGCTATTGATCTGATAAATAAACAGCCTGCTCGCTCGATCAAAATGTTATTTTGCATTTCAATTACTGTTCACTAATGCAACCTTCATCCCGCCAAGAGCGCTGCTGGCAATGACACTCGACCTGGCACAGGCGTCTGCAAGCAAATTCGGCAGCGCCTGCTGCAAGCACCTAACGGGATTACCAACCGCTATCAGATGCACAGAAAGAGGAGGAGATGGACAGACAGGACTGGGCTGAAGGGGAACGGACGTGAGCAGAACAGAAGGCGTGAGCAACCAGGACAAGGGGCGGGGATAGGCAGAAGCACAAATCCATTTACAACACAGCTTTGCCAAATATTTTGACAGTGGGAGGTCTTGGAATCTAAAGACATTCCCTCCCATGGACAACCCTGACAGCTCATAGCAGGTAGACTGAGCTCACTGTGTGTGAGCCATGCAAGAGTCCAGAGCAACAGGAAATAGAAATCAATGTCTGGTGACAAGCCAGCAGCGAGCACTGCAAACCCATCAGGGCAAACAGGGTCATCTCTAAAGCAAGTTCTGGAGCCTAACTCCACCGGGGTTGAGTAGGCCATAGTGCTGGGTGCAGCATGCTGCATGTAAACCTGCAGGCTGGAAACCCTCTTAGTCTGTGCTGGATTCTTCAGTATAGTGGGAAATGTGACTGCCTCAGAAAGGGTCATCCAGAGGCGTTGGAAAGAGGTGGATCACTGGCAAGAGGTGGGGTCTATTAATTCAGCACTCTGTTTACATCAGGGAATCCTTTGCCAAATCCTCAAACTGGTTTCACTCAAACCCTGTCTACAATGGGAAACGCAGCACAAACAGCAGGTCAGTGAGTGGTCACCAGCAGTGAGGTCAGGCATGACTATATGGTTATGAGACTGCTTCTAGTCCCAAGCTCATGTGATGTATGTTTTTGCACCAGACTCCCACTGCATGATGCAGAACGCACCTTGGCCCCTTTTCCTACCTAAATTCCTAAATTAAATGTAACATGTATCACAAAATGACACCACCACTTAGCAATGCATGCAAATGGTGGCCAGTGCTCTCACCGCCCCCTGCATAGCACGTCTGTGTTGGACTTTGCTCCCAGATGACCAGGTAATAGAAATAGTCAAGAAAATGCATTTCACTCAATTTCCAGAGATTCTTTGACAAAGAACTTTTGCCAGACCTGGACAAATATCTCCTATTTCATTACCAGACAGAATCCAGACTGAAACTGCCAGTCATCCATGAGTTAAAAATAAACAAACCTATGTAACATTCTGACATTATATAAATGAAATGCTAAGTATAACAACACACTGAATGAGATCAATGTGATGCATAAAGACAGGATCTATAACTCCACACACTCACACTTCATCTGCTTTGTGTGCCTAGCCTCCCAGTTCTGTCTGCCCTTGGCAAACTAAGCCCGTGTCCCACACCCATCTCTCTCTGGCCAAGCCTACGCTGCAGACTTTGCTCTCCCAGATCTGTCTCTGTACCCATCCTTTCTCTGAGCTCAGTCTTGGGAGCAGCATTTCTGGGAACCATTCTACACCTAGATCACATCTCGCCCCAACATCCATGTCCCAAACACAACCTAAGGACCCATATACATCTTACGACTCCTAGTCACTGGCTCTGTAATTAGGATATGGGGCAGTGAAGTACAGTGTACTGAGCCCTTAAAATGCAGCCAAAATGTCACAAAGCCTAATTCCAGACTCAACACTAATCTTCTCCTAGACTTCAGCTCTCCAAGACACGGCTTCCCCAACTTAAGAGCAGGGATATGGTCCTGAATGACCTACCTCTCAGGAACATTATGAGAGTTAATCAGCAACTGTGATTGAAAGCAGGGAGCGTGCAGATGAGTGTGCTAAACAAAACGATGGACAGATAAGGCCAGCGCTCACATGATGGCCTCCGCTCCAGATTATCGGCAGAATTTGAACCTCTTTCTTCAGCACTGCAGCTCAGTTATCTGCCTGTGTAAGCAGTTAAGTGCTTTTCTTACGTAAGCTAGCTAGAGAATAAAACATTGGCTTCACAAATCTGTATTATACAGAGCAATTCTGACCTCTTCCTAGATCTGACCCTACTTTAAGTCCAGTCCCCTGTGACCCAGCCTACACAATAACCTTATCTCTAATGCTGCCTAATCCTATCTCCATCTCCCTAGGTGCTATTTCACACACCAACTGCCTCCTGACCACACCTCCACACAACCAATTTTTCCTTCCCCTTTGCAGTTACATTTAAGTTTTCAACAAAAATTCATTTTGTTAAAAAATGCTATTCTGTTTTGTTACAGAAGTTAGTAAATTTTGGTAAAGTTTTGTACTGTACGATTTCCACAACAACTCTAAAGAAAATAGGATGTTTAATTTTGCTTGGTTCCTAGTTTAGCCTGTTGTGTGCTGCCTCAAGTGTTCTTTGACTGGCAGGAGGAGAGTGTTTTGAGAGCCCTGCTTTGTTTCCAAAACATAATGAAACAGAATATTGGAAGTTTCCTCAAAACATACATTATTGGAATTTCCACTCTGCTTAAAATTTCAGGTTGCAGCTATATTTGGGGTGAAATAACATTCTGAAACAACAAATATTCTGTGGGGTGAAATAACATTCTGAAACAACAAATATTCTGTGAAACAAGATTCTCATTTTCAGGCAGCTCCACTCCCTGTATCTTCCACACAGCCCTCTGTGCTTCACTCAGCAGGTCTCTTTATTCATACGCATTCAGAAACATGTATGTTCCAATGGACACAGCAACATTTTGACAGGTGGAAATTCAAGAGTACCATGGAAGCTGTGACATCAACTCATATAAAATGGTCAACCTGTATTACACAGCCCTTTTACAGGGTAGGAATTAACCATGTGTCATGGAGCATCCCACAGCCAAAAATCAACCCCTCTGTTTTGAAAGCTGAGTGCTGCTGGAGAAACTCAGCTCTGCTTTTCCATCTGGTGCCATTTAAGCTTTACCCCATTCCTTCTGCATCACAATGAAATCACTCCTGGCATGTGATCAGAAGCTCCGAAACCCTGGCTCTCTATCAACTTACAAAAATTGACCTGGACATTTTATCCACTTCGACGAGACCTTGAATGAAACTTCTTTCTCATTCACTCATGGCGAGGAGTGCTACTCTGTGAGCCACAAAACAGTATTTCATTTTACAACCTGACAAGGAAAAACTGTTGGAATTGAGTATAAGTATCTTACCTTCCACCTGAACCCTACCCAGCATTTTGTAGCTACAGTGGAAATAAACCACAAGTAGTTGGGACAGTATCCTACCTCTTCATTTAAGCCTTGATCAAACTACTACTGAAATTAAATTGTGATTTCTATTAATCTGAACAGGAGCTGGACCTCAGGATCTGAAGAGTCATCTGAACATTGAACACTGCAGCTATCCCATGCCCCTCGTGGGATTTCTGGAGACCTGTCTTTCAGTGTTAAACTACTCCTTCAAACACACTTTTATTTCAAATGTTCCTGGTAAGGAAAGCAAAATGAAGAAATCTTTCCCAGTAGGGCCTTTCTCAGAAATCCCCACTTCCACTAATAAACACTCTTCTCCTGACAGTCACACTGCATAGATTGATGGCCCTACCCCAACTTTGCAAATCATGGGGTACAGTGAATCCATTCACCCATCTCCACCTCCGGGGTGACATTGACTGGCCTGAGCATCCCTTGGAAGCCTCTGCTGCCAGCTGCGACAGGCTTGTCCACCCTCTGCAGTTGACTCCAGAGAGGAAATCCAGCAACAGGCGCCCAAGAAAGATCTCTCTAATAGGGTTTCATTTATTTCCTTGGATTCATCCTAAGCAGATAATTAGCTCAAGCTCTAGCTGCCTCTGACAACTGTCCTGCTTGAAAACAGGAGGTAAATTCTGCCCATGTTCAAGCAATCTTATCACTTCCCACCTTGCCACTCCGGAAATAGCATTATTCTCAAACCAGGATGAATTTAAGGAACCCAAGCTGCGAATCAAAACAGCTACACGTAGCAAAACTGTATCCCATGCTGCACTGACCACCTCCCCGAAGAGAATTCCAGTGTACAGGGTTAACAGCAGCTACTTTGTAGGAAAATCACTGCTCATCCCAGCTACACCTGAACTGCCTGTTCTGATTTCCTGAGGTAGTGAGGGCAGTGCTGCTCACCACTTGACATTCACAGCAAATCTGGTACAAAATAGGCTGGATCAGCAAGGGAGCCACAGACACTGGATTGCGGTGCTGGGAGGGGTTGTTCCTGACTGTGCACAAAGCTGGTACAAACATGAACATCAATGTTCGTTTTCCTAATTTTTTTGGTGTGCATAATTTAGCTGAGGCATTTAAGTTCCTGACAAATCTGCAAACACTTGAATGTTCCTCTGTCCCTGCAGAACTGCTGGGTAGAGTTTCAGGCCACAAGTTGTTGAGAAAGCACCTTTTGATACGCTCCGTCCAAATCTTAAAAGAAAATTGTCAAACTTGATAGAGTGAAAACCTCACACAAATTACAACATGAGTTTGTGCAGCCACTCATGGCCTGAAACCCTGCTGGAGGGATACACAACCAGTCAGACACAGGGCAAGGTCATAAATATGAAGCGCATTTCCTGCAAATTTACAGTCTTTGATCAGTTTGGAAGACTAACACCAAGACCGAAGTTGTTTCCTCCAGCTTCAACCCTGAATAGTAGAAAACATACCTGTTTAGCAAAAGCAGTGGTTTGCAAACCGGAGACATTAGTCAGGGCTTATGGACTTCCACCAATCCAGATAAATGAAATTTGGTCATAGCCAGTTAAAAACCAGTAAGAACGCACATTCAGAAAATTCACTCTGCATTACGATCTCCCCCATTTCACACAGTGCCTGGAGAAGCAGGGGCTGAAGTAGCAGTACAGAGGAAAGGGGAGTTATGGATTCTGGTGTATCCCGTCAGAGCAGTGTTTATTCTAATCAATCAACTGAAAAAATAGCAGCTGAGAGTAATTATTAATAATCAAGTAAAATTGGATTATTTCTCTGCAGTGCAGTGTTGTCTGGATGGGGAGGCTGGTGTAGAAATAAAGTTCATCAGAGCAAGCTACTGAAATAAAATCGCTGACCTCAGCAGTTCATTAGCGAAGGTGGAAAAAGGAACCTCAACTAAGCATATGGTGTGCTTCTGCAGAGCATGAAGGCTAACAAAAATAATTATTGGAAGGTGGCTGAGCTTAGCCATTTCAATCAAGTCATATATATATCCAGTTGTATATCCAAATGACAGTAATAAGACCTGCTGCCAAAGCCTTCCATTTCTGAGGTATCTGTTTTTGTGATTCCTTGTTCCTGAAAACAGTCAGCTCCCTCTTCCCAGAGTGTTTGAGAGGAAGGGGCTCACGTCTTCTCTGAATATATTGTGCCTTCTCCACAGCGGTGGTCTTGGCTGATTTCATACTCAAACAGTGGAATGGAAACATGTATCCAAGGACCAGTACACCAAACATTCTGCAATACACTCAAGCCAGGAAATCTGATGTTCCTCTGCCTAGAACAACCATAACATGGCATTGCACAGTCGGTTGTATTCTCAAACACAAATACTGCACTGCAACTAGAAAGCACGCACTTTTACTGCAAAAACCATGGCTCTGCCAACTTCATCCATAAACATGTAGGTGCAACTATATTAGTCATTTGTGGCCATAAGTGCCTTGCCTGTGCAATCACATGGGCATCTCTGCAAACATGACTTAGGAGACTCCGCTTGAAAATGTCAGTCAGATGTGATATTGATGGCCAGACTGGGTATAAACCAGTAAAGCTGCCTTGCAATAAATGGAACTGTACCAATTTGCAAAATTTAGGCAGCAAGTCCTAGAACACTAGGGTCCTGACAAGAGGAAATACTACTCAGCTGCAAGGGGAATACAATACTACTACTGAAGGAGGCAGAACTTGGAGTTTTCTGACATCTGTGTGTCTAAGACCTCAGCCATAAAACTGAATTAACACAGCAAACATTTTGTGTTTAACAGCTTACTAATTACATTTTCAAATTAAATATTTACTTCTATCTTGAGTATTTCTATAGCACCCAACAGAATCAAAGATGAGTTGCTCCTCCATTTACTCTAACAATTTCTTGAATTAAAATAATCCTTTATTTAAAAGGGCCCGGGGGGGGGGTGGGGGGGGGGGGAATGTGGAGTTTCTTCTTCCCCCACCCCACCCTCCCCCCAACTGCTGGATCCTACAGAATGCTACACAACCCCCAGTACATATCATACATGAATAAGGGATCTAAAGAGAGAAGGTTAGCTATAAAGCAGGCACTGGATGTACATATCTACTCTGCTAAGTCTAACAACCCCCAGGGTAGGCTTTTACATATCACCTGCAGCTAAACGCTGCTATCACTGTCCCACTGCACACGCCAGCTATGAGAGTCTATTTATTTCTAACAAATTTTTTTCTATTTCAGGAGGAAAGGAGGAGAGACACGTGGTTCAATATTTTACTTTGAGTTGGATCAGTCCTTAAAAGTTTTGATAATGTGGATCACCAGGGCAAAAGCATACTATTACTTCTGCAATACTAGTGTCTGCTTTAGGCACCAGCCCACAGAGCAGGATGAAGGAATGGGAAGAGAAGAAACAGTTCTGAATAAAGAGCACCTCAAGTTCTCTCTGTTTGCGTGGGAAGAAAGGGTTAAGCCTGCTTTGAGGTTCACTTTTTTCTGCATGGTTTGTGCAAGGCCAGCAATCAATCAATCTTCTTTCCTTCTTTTTTTTTTTTTTTTTTTTTCTTGGGCACCACTGCAGGAATATCATGCCCAGGATCTTGTTTAAATCCACGACTCTTCTCTGTCAAGTCAATTCGTCCCATCCTCCCCCAAGTCTCCCCCCCACCAAGACACCTCCCTCCCCCTCTCTCCCAAAAGGGGCCTTCTGAGCTCGTTTTGCTAATGTATTCTCAAACCAAATTAGGGGCTCTGACTCTCGGTGAAGTTCGTGAGTTAGTTGCCGCGATGCACTGAATTAAAGATACCATCTCGGACTCAAATCAGATTAGAGCCCACACACACACATGCAAAAGCCCACTTTCTAATCAATTTTATAAAGGGCCTTCAGCAGAGATACACTAATGGTATTGAGCTAAGATCTTTAAACTAAGTCTGCAAGAAGTCTGCAGAGATAAAACGCACACTATTAAAGAGAAAGCTCTTCACTGTGCCCTTCCCACCAGAACCCCGTGCACATTGGAAAAGTACCTCAAAACACAAAACGGCTCTCCTGAACCTGAGATGTTCCCTCCCGTCCTCTCCTGCCTCCCTCCTTCAGAGCTTTAAGTCCTTTCTTTCATCTGATTCCCCTCCAGCTGCAGCAGAAGGTTCCTGCACGGAGGGCAGAGGAGACAGGGGAGCTACAAAGTCCTGGTATGTGTTAGGAATTAGACATAACGAGAACATGTGAACCCTTTTAGGCCCGTCCCATGAATCTGTAAGGAGTGAGCAAGGTGGACAATGAGCTGACCAGGTTCAAGGGGAGGTCCTACTTCAATACGTGCCCTGCAGTCATACACAAGACACTAGGCATTGGTGCCTGGGGTCACAGATAACTGGGATGCCACAACAGTCACATCCTGACAGGGATGTGACTGAGTGTATGGTAAAGGGCTTCCTTTAGAAAGCAGCAGCTGTGCACAGCTGGCACCTTCACAACCCTCTTAGTCCCTCTCTGGTTAGCAGCAGGGTTCTCATCTGTGGCAGCACGTTTCCCCCTCTGAAACCAATGTCCTGGTTTGAAAAGTGGCACCCAGGAAAAGAAGAGCAAGAAGGTATGAGTAAAGAATATTAGGTAAGAGTGCCCAAAGAAGGTGACTATGAAGGGGAGGCAGAAAAGAGTTTACAAAAGGATGATTTAACAACCTGTCTGTTGCTCAGTTCCCACAACCAGAGAATAAAGCGATCTGTGAAGACTCTGGTTTTGCAAGTTTTTGTGTCAGACTGGGGAGCAATCTTCTGCTCCGTTTTAATATTTTCAGTAAAAGCATCTCAAAACATTTCACATACATCAGAAAGCCAAACCTCAGAACCCGACATCGGTCTTTGTAACTATTTGCTTTTGAAGATGCTGTTTCTAACTTAAGGACAAGGGGATACTTGCTAAGGTAACAGAAAATCTGTGTCTTAAAAATCACTTCAAAATTAAAATTCCTCTTTAGCTAGATCCTCAAAAACTCTCAGATGATCAGAATGTTCTTCGTTTCTGAAACTGTGGTTGGCAAATTGAATTGTGACATTCTGCATACACAGCAGACTCCTCTGAAAATCCTGACAAAAATATGCCACAATTACAAAATAAATTTCTCTGAGCAAGAACTAGCTAGCATACACACAAGCCTAACAAGGCACTAGAAGAAACCACTTGAACTTTCACATGGCCAATCTTCAGCAGAGGGAGCCTTCTCCTTGGTTTTTGGACAGGTGACAGTTCCTAGATCTTGGAAGGACACAAGTGGCCTCCTGCAGTAGAGAAAAACCCAACCACAACTTTTAAGGGGCTGCAACAACAATCTTCCAGGAATCTGAGCTTTGCTCACTGTTAGGACGGAAAAGGTTGGAGCATAGGTGACTTTTCAGTGCAGGGTCCCAGGGCACAGAGACTCCCAGCCTGCTATGCTCCTTCCTCATCTGTGCAACTTGGAGTAAAACCTGTCGTTTGTGAGCTGCTCCTCCGTATTTACAGCACGCATGCATGCAGGATGTGATCCAAAGGCTGTATGAAACCAGCAAGTGCCCTTCTGATCACAGCCACCACCCCTATCTGTCACCTCCTCACCAGCCTTCTCTAAACAAACTACGGGGACTTCAGCAAGAGAGCTGTGACAGATACAGGATCTGACTGTCCTACACAGAAGCCTTCCTGAGCACAGTTTCTCAGAGCTCAGATAGGCCCCGCTTCTCCCGAGACAGCTTCAGGTCTCACACCACCGTGGAGTTTTACAACAGTCGTGTGCCGAGGATGACGCCAGTTTTCAATGCAATTAACCTTTCCAGCCTAATGAAATGGCTCTATTGGCTGCAGTGGCAGCAAGGAGCCCCTTGACTCTGGCAGGCTCCTGAGGATGGGTTATCGAGGTTGTGGAGCATTACTGCTCCACTTCTATTTGCAGGCTGCAGCTAATCAATGCCAGACCTGAAAGGAGTAGGCAATGCCAGCCCCAGCATCGTACTCCAACATCATATTGATCCCTGGGAGAGGGGACTTGGGTCTGCGCCCATTGATCTGCTGTGTCACCGGCAGTGTTCTTCCAGGAACGTACCCCCGGCAGCAGAAGCACGCAGCCGGGAGAAGGGAAAATTCCTCAGATGGGAAAGCATAAGGGCTACCCACAGGCGATACAAAGGCATCAAACTGCCCTGTGGCTTAGGAAGAACCAGATCTGGGATGGAGCCTCAGGCTTTTGTGCTGTTTTATTCTCCTTAGCTGGAATAAGACAGGCACCTCCCAGGGGGTGGGTGACAACTATAGTAACCTGAGGGCTGACACTTTTGAGTCACTTTCCTCCTTTCTAGCTGTTGAGCTTTCGGAAGTGGTGCTGGTGGGGAAGGGGCGGGGTGCAAATCTGATATTCCATGATAAGGCCCCAAACATGCACTGCCCTTGGAGAGAGGGAGAGAGAAAGTAACGGGTATCTTTGGCTCCCACATCAAGCCATCCTGTCAATACAGCCCATGGGGATCTCAGTCTTGGAGTTCTGGAGAAGTACAAACCTGACCCACACTTGCTTATGACTTTAACAGTCCCTGTTGAGCCTTGCCTTGCAGTGCTCAGTCCATCCCGCTTCTCTTATTTCAAACCTGCCACAGATGTGTCACCAAATTCAAGCATGCAAAATTCTAGAACCTAAATTACATCCTTGAAAAGTTATTAAAATGGCTTTAAAATCAGGACATTCTCCAAATGAAAAAATATAGGGTTTTTTCTATGTCTGTTTTGGTTTCCTGGGTTCCTTGCATCGACTCAAGCCATGGTATCAAACTTCCTTCTGCCATGCTGAGGGCAAGAAATTTGCATTAAGAAACAAAACTGTAACTAGTGCATCACTTCAAAAAAGAGTCTTCTTATCAAACATTGCAAGACTAAGGACTCCTCCTTTCTCTATCTTCGTTGCTTTTCTTCTTTTAATAAAGCTTACTTTCACTAGCACAGTTTACCATCGTTATTTTCACACACCTTCCTCATTCTCTTTCACAAACTGTTGCTGTGTTTTTCAAATAGCCAGTGTATCTTTCAAACACACATCTGGCTCAAACTTCCAAAACCAGATAACCCCAGAAGTGTTTCCAATGCTCCAGTGTCATAAAGATACAGCCAGGACACATGGTGTGTTCAGCGACGTCTCAAGTCTCAAAGCACAATTTCCCCCCTCTCATTACAGAAACGGACTGTTGCATTTTAGCTCTAAAGGGTGTTTCAGGACTGCCAGAACTGAATCCAACATAGGGAGAAGGATCTCCTACAACCCCAGCCAAAACACTTCATAACACTTAGCGTGGCACTTCAGGGTCTGCGATGTGTGGTCCCATTTTCCCGGGAAATTGAGGGAAGGCTGCTGAATGGCGCCCTGTTGCAATAAAGGTAGGTGCTGCTGATGGTGGCAGTTTCCAGACAGGTGAAGATGCAATGTTAGTGCTGAAATCACAGCCATTAGCTGGTAAAGGAAGGAACAAGGAAGTAAAATTTCCATTGCCGTTACCACTAAGCGTTGCTGGGGTCTGAACAGCACCATACAGCTGCAGAGCACATCAGACAAATAGACGGTGAACAGAGGCTATTTGAAGACTCCCAGTACAAAGATTTCCAGTGTCAGCCATCCGCAGGTTGTCTTCGCTCTTAGTGATGCCAAGGTAAGTTTCCTCATTGGAACCTTCATTTTGAAGGGCCATTAGCCACTCAGGTCCTAAATTTGAGAAGGATGACACTGCAGAACTGCCCAGGAGATAAACCCAAATAGTAGTTTTGCCCTACTTACTGACCTGGGAAGTAATTAACCCATCAACATTGCCCTTCTTCAAGTTACAAAGCTCCCCAGAATAGCTGAGGCACACAGCATTCACATTGGTAGAATTCAAAAGCTTTAGCTCAGCCAATCTGGGCAAAGCAATACTGCGGATCAGGGGGAGGCCTGGCTAAGGTGAGAGGAGAAACAAACCTTCAGCGGCTCAAAGAGGCATGTGATGCAGTCCTGGGAAGCCCCAGATTTCACTAATGAGACAGAGCCAACCCAGGAGAAGATGGGAACAATGGGAGATGGAGTAGAAGAGAAAATAATTCTCTGAAGACTCCAAAAGGTGGCAGAAAAGAAAAACAGAAAAATAGGTTCCAATAACTGTAAATCAAAGACAATCCGGATCAGACTGCAGCAGATCTGTCTCAAAAGGAGATGGTCAACAGGTGAGCAAGAGGAGCAAGAAAAACCCTTTATCACTTTGTGTCATAAAGTATGAACAGAGGCAGGGCACAGACAGTGTGATATAGATGCTGCCAGGGTAAAAAAGGCCCACAAAATCAGTGCTTATGCACACAGTGAAATACACAGAGACTTTCTCTCAAAAGAGGGTATTTTCCAGAACTACAAAATGTGCTTATCTCCAATACTTGAGTGGGCAAACAGGACTGCCATGTGCAGTGGGAGTTTCTATATGCACATACAGGAATATGTTTGGAAAAGAAGTCTTTGCCATTCAGCCACAAAGTTCACGTCAAGGTATCAATGATATATTTGCACAGCACATTAGCTTGAATTTCTGTAGTCAGGATGAAAGCTGAATGGCGCAACATGTGCCACCCACCTTCAGGAACTTCCTTCTCACCAAAGCAAACAATCCAATATGTGGGACAGTGACCGGGAGAGGGCAGGTTGTATTGTTAAAGGCATTATTCTCATTACAAAAGCACTTCACAGACCCAAAGTGTTAGGCAGTGTACTATGTATTAAAGATCTTTGTCAGTAAGAACTTGCATTCCAAAGACAGACTAAAAGAAAGAAAATGCTTTGATGCAAAATTTACAGGCAGGCAAGAGAATCAGAGACTTGTTTGCTCAGTTCACCTAGGGAGGTTATAGAAGAGCTGAGAACTGGGCTTCAACCCTGAGCCCACCTTTAGACCATCCAGACTTCCCAGGAAGCAGAAAGTGGAAGGGCAGCTTAATCACAGAAGTTACTTTGCGTGCTTCCAAGAGCTATGGACCTACTTCATTTATTGGTAGGGACATAGTACCACAGAAAAAACAATCTCTTTAACAAAAACAACAAACACCACCATTCACATCTGCAAAATCTTTTCAATCTGCTCCAAAACCTATAGTATAAGTACATTTGAAGAGTTTTCAGGGTTTTTCTTCCTTCATGATGTATGTTTGCTTTGATTTTGTCTCATTTATTTTAAAAGAAAGATAATTTCCCCTTAGAAATGACAACTATGCAAGGATAACTCCATTTCAGCACAGCTAGGACAAAAGTGATCCATATTCTCTAGTTAAAATTTCAGCACTTCCTTGGTGCTAAAAAGAAAAAAAAATGTCCTCGATATAATCTCCACTCACTGGAAACACCAACCAGACAGCAAAAGGAAGTCCTGGACAGGAGAAACATCCGCTGGAGTGTCTGCAGAAGGAAGGAAACAGGGAAAGGTTCCCTCTGCCAGGCCAGAAACATTAACTCCACACTCCATGAGCATTGCAGCTGGGGTTTGGGGAGTCTGTGCTGCCATCTTCAGGGATGCTCTCATCTTCCTGTGACCCAAAATTGCAAGTGAAGAAATACAAAACGGGGAGAATTGCCACAAAAAGTAAGAAAAAGAAAAAGGAGATATCTGCTCCGCTCTTTCTGCTCCAAGATGGCTGGTTGCCTCGTCTTGACCAGCTCATGGAGAATCATGGAAAATAAAACTGGAAAAGCCCAATCAATCCCGCCTAGTCCACGCGCATCCCCAGGCTGCAGTAAAGCTAACTAATCATTGGTGTTCAGCCTTGCCTGATTTCTCCCTCCTCTCCTAATCCAGAGCAGGATGGGGTGATTATTCACTGAGTCTGGATGGCGGATGCTCAGTAGCTGCTAACTAACCATCTCGTTTGCAAAGCAATTTCAAAGAGACAGAGTGAGGGACCCTGACCCCTCCCCACAGGGCTGAATTAAAATGAAACAGTTAATTGTGTGCCCACAGGCTTCTCAAAGCCCTGTTTTGCAAGAACAAGTCACAGGTATTCCAAAAACTCATGTATATGTTATTCTTCTTCAGACGAAACAGCAAGATTTGAGATGCTGTGGGGATATGTGCTGCGTAATAACGAAGGTAAATTGGAGAGGACAAACCAGATTCTCCTTGTTTCTGACCTAGCAGACGTGTGCATATCGGAAATCATTCTGAAGTGCCTTTTGATGTCTGCAACTCTCCCTTTTATTCAGCTACAAGCCCTTCCACATTGCTGTGAATTCTTTGTCTCTTCTCTGAGTTCTCACCTTGTTACACACACCTTACGTTTTTCAAATTGCTTTACGGGCTCCTGGCCACAGGGCCCTCATGGATCAAATATTGCACAACAAAATACAACCCATTAATACTGCGTTTTCAAGTTGAAAATCATTCTGTTCCCCAGCTGCTGTGCTGAGACAGGACTTTCTTTGCTGGTCATAACACTGACTGAAGGGGAACCGTATTCTTCAGATCTCTATTGCCCCCTGGCCTCACTATCCCCCCGCCCTCAGTAAACCTGCCTGCTTCATCTTCTCAACTATCTAAATGACAAAATAAGACGCAGAGTTTTCACTGAAATTAAGCACCAGGTATTTGCTCCTCTGTGGGTCAGTACAATCGCTGAAGGTTACAGGTATAAACCATACTATTGTGTTTTATTAACAACCAGTTTTTGTTTAAAACTTTTGGCTTTGTTTTTTTATTTCACCTAGGATACAGTTATTACCTCACAAAGCGGAAGAGCTCCTTTTTTATCCACTCAGGTCACTGTGAAAAATGTATTACAAAATGATGATTTATAGTAAATACGAAGCAACGTGCAGCATTTTTCAGCCACAAGGACTTCAAACTGCTACTCAAAATTGCACGCACATTACGGGATCGTTTCACTTGTCCCATCCCTGAAGCCTAACGCAGGGGCTTTTCTGCAGCGCACAGCCAGAGTTCAAGAAGCAAAAAAAAAAAAAAAAAGTTTGTCCTATTGGAACAATAATAGAAAATAGGGTGAAATGTAAACATTTGAATTGAAATTTAATCAGAACAGCAGTATCCACCAAATAACCAATACTGTAATGCCACAACGGGTGCCAGGGGCAGAGAGACAACCCTGGTGCCAGGTTGAGGTGTCAGCTCTCAGAGCAAAGAATTTTTCACCAGCAACACCAGCTTTTGCCCTGCCTTCCACATTTGCTTGTTTGCTTCCTGCTCAGCTTTGCTAACCTGTAAGAACAGTCAGGAACACAATT
Source organism: Rhynochetos jubatus (assembly GCA_027574665.1). NCBI lineage: Eukaryota > Metazoa > Chordata > Aves > Eurypygiformes > Rhynochetidae > Rhynochetos > Rhynochetos jubatus. Next base: position 123,637,787 of record CM050648.1, on the reverse strand, counting down.
TAGCGTAAGTGTGAATGAAAGAGGAAGGAGAAAGTAAATGGTTTGCTCCTAACAGTACAGACTCTTACTAAAAGACTTGATTGAACAGAGTAGAAAGCTGTCGCATTGCTGATGGATTATTTTAAAGCCAATCCACAAAATTTAATAGACAGTCTCTTCTCACATTGTCCTGGCCCTTTCTGTGATCCATCACATGCACTCAGCTTGGTCCATCTGTTTTGCCCATCTTTCAAACATGCACCTGCCTTCCCCCATGCCATCCCTCACTTCGGTCAACCCACTGGCTGACACTGTCTCGCAGCCAGGGCTTGTGACACATCCCTCTGCAAGACCTACGTCTACTGAAAACACTGGCAGAAAGCAACTCGCTAGTGATGGGTGAGATGTGCAACGAAGGACTCGTGCTCTGTCTTTTCAAAATCTTTACAAAACATAAATGCACTCACAGTATATAACATTGGACAAATTGCTTTCCTTTTTCCCCAGTGCTGGCCTGCTGCTAGTCTGGGGGAAAGCACAGAGCTACCAAATCGCTCATCTTCTCGGCTTTCTGATCGCTGCCTTGGTGCCTGCTCTGCCCATACCTTTCCTTTCCCTATTCCCACCACACTTTTCCTGGGCAGCACCACGGTTCCAATGCACCTCTAACAGCAGGTAGCACACCGCAGCCTGGGCCTGAGGGAGGGGCATTCCCCATATAATTCTGGAATGAACCTGCAAATCTCCTGCTCTGTGCCTCCCAACGTCTGTGACTGCTCCCGAAAGGAGATGCGGAGGTGCTGGGGAGGTATAGGTCACACCGGGTGTGTGGATGTTGCTGGAGAGGAGGGTATGAGAGGCAAGCTCCAGAGCTAATAGCAGTGGCGAGTGCAGGCCACCGCGGAGGAGCATAAACAGAGCCGGCAGGAGACAGCTTATCCGTGCTGTGCTTTGGTCTGTGCGGTAATCTCAGCCTCTCACTTTCATGAGTGCTAAATTCACAAAAAAATGTTTTTTTTTAAAACCCACCACAGGCGATTAAGCTGTGATCTAGATTAATTAGCTGCCATATTTCATTTTTAAAATCAGAACTGGCCTGTGCTGACACCAGGGAAACTTATTATAATTTTACTCGTACCTAACTGCCTCTGATTTTTCAGGCTGCCTACAACGGAACTGCTCCCAGCCTCACTTACCCATACCAGGCAGCTGCCGGCACCCACTGCTGGAAGCAATTCTCTTGCAGCCCTAGGGACGGGTGGTGGGCTGAGCATGGGCCACCAGGGTTCTCCTAATGAAAGTGCTGACCCTGGTGTAACCTGCGTGCCCCAAGTAGCATTGCTTCAGTGTTGAAAACAAAAGATTGATGAATTGTATAATGTACTTTTACTGCTGCTAATTTTTCTGAGTGCTGCTGTTTGGTGTCTCCTGGAGGCTAACAAGCCCCTTTGGCCACAAAACAATATTTACTCCATCCCAGCAGCTGGGCTGCTGGAGGCAAAAGATATGTCCTTGCTCCCCAAGTGATAAGCAAACATCAGAATGTACCTCAGGAAAAGGACACATCTGACAGAACTTCATCATCACTGAATGGAAACACCGTTCACCTTCTACTTCATATTCCTGTGAGGAACATTCACTTTGCACTTTTAAATCCCTACAGAAAACAGGATGGGCAACAACCTTGTTAAAGCAACATCATGGACTGGCTTTTCCAAAACTAGTTTCTGAGGTGCTACTTTCCTGTCCAGCACTGTCTTGCTCCCTGTCTGTTAAAACTATGGCTCCCCAGAGCAAAGGCTGTTCAACCTCCACACAATACCTTTCAATCTTGATGACCCCTTAAGTGTTGGCTCCATAACCCCTCTCTCAAATCCACATCTCCTGCTGGAACCAGGAATTCTCTCAGGGTTTTAGTATGTTCATTCAGCAAGTTCACAGTCCTGTTAGGTTGTTTTATATACTGCTTCTACCGGAGGAGTCCTAACTGCACCTTCCTCAGGCCAAGGCGATGCTGTGAGACTCAGTTCTGTAAGACGCAGCTTGTGCAACCAAGATGGAGCTTCGCACGAAATGTCCTTGCTTGCTTCAGTACAGATGGACGCACTCAAGAGGTGTGTAAAGGGCGTGTGCATAAGGCACATAGGTGAGGTAGCAAATCCATTTACACCAAGAAGTAGGAGATAGACACCATGCGTTTCTCCATATGTTCACTGGCATATAAAGTATTCCTGTGAAATATCAAAGTATTCCTCAAAAACAGGTAAATTAACACAGAACCTTCCTTTCCTTCCCCATCTCTAGGTACACCTGCTATAGCAAGCACTGCATCAATGTACAGAGCCACCAGAACAAGAACTACAAAGCAATGCCATCAGCCCATGAACTTCTCATACAGAAGAGGGGTTGCCATGTGCTATTCTCTGTTCCCTCCCTCCCACTCAGCAGAAAGGACTTCAGATAAAAAAAGGGAAACCATCTCCTGCCAAGAGCCGGCAAGGAGGCGACAGGTAAGCACCCTGTGATCCTACAACACAGCACAAAGACTTATAAATGTATTAACAGCCAGCAGCAGCCAGTAGAACAGGCCAGAAAGTTTTTTTACACTTGGTTGGTTGTCCCCAGTTCCTCCATTTTTCAGCTCATTGACTGTGAGCTTTTTCTCCTGGGGATATTCTGTAATATCTCTATCACAATGAAGAAGGTCAGCTGAGTTCTTCCTTTTGCTTTAACTTGCCCCAACCAATGCACAGGACTCCACTCCCATCCCACCTCACAGCAATGCATCATTCCTGCCTTCTCTGCTCCCTTGGAGCAGAAGTGCAGCACAGGCCTCCTACCAGCTGCTAATGTGCATCCTCCTTCTCTAGTTGAAGAGATGCTAAACACACTGTAATAAATCTCCTCATCCCAAGGGAACAGTTCTCTTTCTTCAGGCCCCATGACATTACACACAGCAGCTCTTTCCAATGTCAAAAGCTCCATTTCAGAGCTCGTCTGCCCTCGGAAATATCCTGCTGCCCTATGCCTCATCACCTCTTCCCGGTGCAATATGCTCCCAGCCCCACCTGGCTTTCGGGTTCCCCACAACAGGGGCAGGACGCAGGCTCTGCTTTCAGCCAGTGACAGAGGCTGCAATAGGTCTGTCAGGTGAAGGGACCTATGTGTTTGTGTGGGTAGGCTTTACATATGTGCCTCTTCCTCACCTCACAAGGATGTTGCTGACAACTTTAACCTTGTAGCACAGACAGAAAACAAGACAGTCCGCAGATTTGAACAAAAGCCCATTTCCAGTCCAGTGGTCATAGTGTGCATACTGAATTATAAAGCTGGGAGAGAAACAAAGCAGTCGTTTTGCAAGGTTTGACCCCAATTTTTAAGCAAATTCTCATTCAAGTTTAGCAACAGAAACCTGTGCGTGTGCTAGCAAAATCCTTCCTTCTCTGTGTTCCCTCCTTCTCCTGAAGTTGCATTCAAATTCTGACTTTCTGCAGGAAGAAGTGGCTGTGCGTTTTCACTGTAGTTCCGTAAGTTGAACGTGGAAAACAGTGAGTAGATATTTCCTACCATGCTTCAGACAGAAACCTTCGTCACATGGCAAGACGCAGCCATGGTGACTGGACTGCTGTCCTCGGCTTTTCACTCACCATGCCCCGTCACAGCCTGATCTCAAGCTCCATGACACACATTCTACCTTTGCTTGTCTTTCCTCCAGCTCACCACCTCCAATCAGACACAGCTCCAACAGTGTCCGGTGCAAGGATACTGTTTACAATCCAAAATGCTCTAGATCATTCTGAACCATCGACTAACTCTTCTTTGGATCTTTTGTCTAGAGTAGTAGAGTATTGCCTGGCATTGCTTTCTGCATTTCCTTGCAGCATCGGAGTACTCAGGATACTACAGAATCAGACAGTGCTAAACTTAGATTTCCTACCCAGAGCAGAGTATCAGGGAGGTTTTGCTTAAGGCACAATTTGTTACATTTGCCTTCCAGTCTTTCTTGGTTTTATCTATTGCTATGAAGAGGCAATTGCTGCTTAGCTTGATGGCATTATATAAATACCTTAAAAAGCGCTTGAAACCAGTCAGGTCTCTTCTTCCCAGCTATCTTGTTCTAGTCTTCTTTCTCCTCTGCACAGGCTGTCTTCTTCCACAGGTTTCATCCTCATAAATTTGGCAAAGGACATTTTCATCTGGAGCTCTCTGGAATTCTCCACATGCTGGAATGCTTCTTTGGAGTCCTGCTTTACTCACCTCTGCTGTGTTTTTATCCCGATAATATTCTTTGCAACTTCAGCGAGTTCACACTTCACCTCCTCTCACACCTCATTTGGCATTTTGTCCTCTGTGCATTTTAGCAATGCATCAAACTGCTCCCCAATTACCACTATGTAGCGTTCTCCAACATACTCCAAATTATTCCCAAAGGGCTGAAAGAATCATTTCATGCATTAGAAGCACAAAACCTGAACTCTGAAAGAAGCAGACGGTGTTCTGAGGCACTAACAGCACCTGGCAGAGTTTTACAGAAGGAAGATCACTAGTTTCTGCCCTTCCCATACAAAGCTTTAGTCCTTCCCACCTGCCCCCCCACCTGAATATGATTTCTTATAGTAGTCCTAAGTATATCTTCCTCTACTGTGATGTTGAGCTGAATGGCCTAATATTAATCTTGTGCCAGTTTTAAATTGGTGTATCCCATCTGATTTTCAGAGTTACTTGTTATTTACACAAGTAAAAATGACAGCAGATTCTGATCCAAAGTACCTTATAAGACAGTTTTAAAAAGCAAGTTCCAAACACGCTCAAAGCTTGTAGATGGCTTCTTCATCTTGTGGCTTCTGCTTGTCCAGTTTCCCATATAAATTCTTAACACCAGCCTCTTCCTTCAACAACACTGACAGCATTTCATGGTTGTTAGTTGCTCTCAGAAGATGAAGTAACCTGATATAAATTACCTATTGCTGTGAGTGAAACAGAAGCTGTTAGCACAGTAGTTGCTCCTAGAAGGCAGCAAGTACTGACTACATTATTACAGGCAGAAGGTTTTCTATCACAGTAGAAGTCATTTTAATATGGCATCCCCCTCAAAGATTTTTCTCTATGGCTAATAATGGTCTTTTCCCTAGTTCAGTAGTCCACATCATGAACAGTGTCAAATCCTTATCCTAACTCTCATGCTGGTGATGTACCAACAACATAGTGAGACCACTCAGATGTTATTCTCCCAGAAGAAACCAAAGACAATGAAGATTGAGGACAGGGGTCAAAATAACAGCAACCCCCAAATGAATGGATTGTTCCCTGTTAAATCTGCATTTAATTGTTGCTCACTGCTATTCATTTAACCTGTTAAGAAAAGAACCCTGATAAACCAGCTACTAAGAAAAAGATAAAGAGGATATTTGATACCTCTATGTATTAATCATATTGTGATGTGGACAAGCTATGCTCTAGACTAGATGAGAAATTCTTGTATCTCCTGATAAGACACAATAGATGCTCAATAGATGAACCAATTGTGAATTTGAGACAACATACCTGTCATTCTTAACTCAGGTCACAAGACCCCAGCAATTCAGAACCCAATGACACAGCTATACTCCTAACTGCCAATCACCTACACAAGTGACATCAAGATACAAGGCCAGGGAACCAAGTAGGGGGTACTTCCCTTCCACATAGGTTTAACCTAAACGTACCTAAATTTCTACAAGTCACTTTATTAGGAAAAGACTGCAAAACTAGACAGAATTTTAAGACACCATAAAACAATTAGGTAAACTCAAGTTTGAGGAAAATAAGGGGCACAACATGAGGGCATGCACTGATATAGTAGGATCTGTGTGAACATTAGGAAACACTTTCACTGTGAGGGTGATCGAGCACTGGCACAGGTTGCCCAGAGAGGTTGTGGAGTCTCCCTCCTTGGAAATACTCCAAAGCCATCTGGACATGGTGCTGGGCAACCAGCTCTAGGTGACCCTGCTTGAGCAGGGGCTTGGGCCAGATGATCTCCAGAGCTCCCTTCCAACCTCAAACACCCCGTGGTTCTGTGAGAAAGCAAGAGTGCTTCATTTAGGAAACACTGTACAAATACACAAAAGATGCACTCATGAAGACAGTTAAGTATTTCTGAAAGACTGTGTGAAACTCATACAGGAAACACTAAGGTTTCTCTTTCCTCATCAAACTTCTTTACCATGAGATCTCCACAGACAGTGAAATCGCTCTTCAGGGAACGTGGTGACAGCATCCAAACATATCCCAGTAAGGGAGCATGCAGGGATGACAGAGAGCCTTCCTGGAGGCTCCATGAGGTCTATAAACACGGAAACCCTCTCTTAATGCAGTAAACTAGAGCACTGCCAAGATGCCCAGGGGAAACCCGCATGTACTTTTTAGGGGACCAGGTAGTTCGAACGTTTCCAAAGGGCTGGCCTGTGAAAAGAAAGGTGCGACGGCTGCTCCCCGGGCAGGCCCTGCAGCCCCCCTCCAGCAGCGAGGTGCCCGGCGCACTGTCAGCGGAGCCCTGCAGATGGCTGCAGAGCTCTTCCAGCTCCTACCTGCGCTGGAGCAGTGGGCAGGTGGAGGCAAAGCCACTGGCCAGTCCCTCGCTGAAGGAAATAAAACCATTCTCCTTTCAAAAGAAGGACCCTTCTCTCTATGTTGCCTTTATTTCTACCCAACCCTAACAGCCAGTCGCCTGCAGGCTGAATATCACTGTCGTTAACCTCCCAAAATCCTGCATTTGCAGTTTTCCTATGAGAGCTGAAAGGCAGAGATGCTGCAGCTCTTAAGCGTGACAGCCAACTCCTCTTACAGGAGGAGAATTTGTCACTCGCAATGCTTTTCTCACCAAGGCTCTATAGTCCTAAGAAGCTCTTATGGAGCTGACACTTGAAAAGATTCATCCATTCCTCCTCTTGCCTATAGCAGTCGTATCCTCTTCCTTCCCCAGACCTCCACCTAACCGTGCTGAATGGCTGTCTGGTGCAGAAGAGCAGCCTTTGTCCCTTACCCCATGTGAGGCTCAAGCACTGTCCCCGAAACAAGCCACCTTTGTCCGGCTTCCCTTGAACTCCAGGTTGAGCTCTGAACCCTTTTAAAAAATTGAGACCTCCCTCACTCTGGGTGCCCTCATTCCCCCGAAGCCATGTCTCCTACTTCCTTCTCCCCCTCTCCAGCGTTACACAGCAGATCTATGTCGGGACAGGGTCAGGCTTTGCACCACAAAATTTCGGGTGCAAATTCTTCCTCTATCTCAAGGGGATCCTGAGTTTTTTCTGTGCCCACCTCCTGTAGGTTACATGCTCTGAGCGCAGGATAGCCTGATGCCTGTGCAGGCCTCTCTCCATGCTATGGACAGCTCCCCACCTAAGGCACGCTGACACTCAGTGGAATTCCGTGCCCAAGTCACATCAACCTCCTTGAAAATCCCAGCCGCAGTAAGGTAGCATGAACCATTCCTTTATGATATGTATTTACCTGGTCCCTTTTCAATCTGCATGTCTGAATCAAATAATTTATCTCCTAAGAGGCAATCGAGAACTTACAATAGACACCAGCCGCCCAACCTCTTTTAATCCATCCCATATTAGACTCGTTAGCCATCGGGATAACAATCCTATTTGCAAATCAGCTACCTTTATCAGATAACCAACGAGACCTACAATATCTATTAGTCCAACAACATCACCACCAAGATATAACTGCTTCTGTACAAAAACCTTTCTTCTAATCCTTCTTAAACTCAACAAGACTGATTGGTTTTTATTATTCATGAATTAATTTTTAACTCTTGGTCCAACAAGGGAATTGAATCTATAACGTTTTACAGAGACTGAAGCAAAGTAATAGTATGTTGAAAAACCAGACCAGCCAAAAGCAGGTATTTTTTCTTCTTTCAGTCAAAATTAAAGGAGGGGGAGGGCTGCATCTCTTTTTCCCTAAACACCTGAGGGGAAAATTCTAAGGAAAATGAGTGTATTAAAACATGTATAAATACCACATCCCTCTACTGTGAGAGCTTTTATGTTTTGTTTCATAATTATGTTATTTTAAAAGGCATTAAATTTGGAATTAAATTTGTTCTTATTTTTTAAAATAAGTCCATGTTAGCACAAGAACTCAGGAGGGGAAATTTCAACAGACACGGTTCGTATTATTAGAGAAGTAATGATCATGGGCAGTGATTAGAGCTTACAGAATCCTCTGCAATGACAGTCCCCTAGCTGTAATTGCTAGAAGGAACTACTCTTTAAAATATTTAAAAAACTCAACCAACTACCAACACAAAAAAGCCCACTTCTAAAAGAATAAAAAGAATGGTTAGAAACATTGTAGGTGTTGAAATAAAAAACCCAAAGTACTCATCGTCAAATAACTTTCTAAGCAAGGGGTTTCATAAGGGAGAACACACTATATTTTGTGCCTTCCAAAACAAAACACACATTTAAAAAAAAGGCAATAAAAGTTTCCAAAATAACTAAAAATTAAACAAAAAGAGAAAAAGAAATTCCAAACCACTGATTTTTCAGGCTATGGCATACGAGCCCAGCGTTATCTGGACAATGTTATAGCTGGATTTATGTTCTGCACTCCGTCTTTCAAATTTCTTTCTGATAATTCATTTAAAGAAAGTAACTGTTCCTCTTTAAAAATCACAAATTCCAATACGCATTGATTTATAAACAGAAGTTCTAACTGCAATTGGTTAATAGCACCTAACCCTACGTAACCAATAATTAACCAATAAAGAAATACCAATACTTTTTTTTTTTAAGCACAAATGTTACATACTGTGTATTTGTACAGCATTCTACATTTATAGAACACCTTCCATGCAAGGCTATCAACAGATTTGCAAACTTTAATTAACAAAGACTCGGAACAACCTCGTGATGAAGACAGGCACACCTATCCTTATGTTTTTTATACACTCTACACACATACACAGAAATAGCAACCATATACAGAAAGGTTTGCATATGCGTAAAAAGAGACACTGTACGGATAACTGTTTAAGTGAAACAGCACACTATGCAATATCAAATGAACATGTATATATAAAATTAGGTATTTCATATAGATGTGCATCCTGTTAGTTTATAGTGTATGCACATGTATTTAAAAATCATTGTGTACACACACCCTGATACACATCCATGCATGCACTTACAGATCTCTGTACGCAAGAGAACCGTTTCTCTCGTACATTGACTCATTCTAGTCCCCTACAGCATGCTTGGTGCCACTACGCAACCTGTATCAATTATTCCGGGGGAGAGGCATCTGGCATCATCTATGTAAAGTAATACATGTGGACACATCAATACGCTTAACCATCATTTTCAAAAGCTCCTATCTGCTACAATCTGTTAAGGCAAAGAGAACCCCTAATAAGTAACGCCAACATCCTTCACAAAGCCCAAGCCTCGAAAAGCAAGTTCCGCTGTCGGGATTTCCTTGGCTTTAAGAGTGAGTGTTGGTTGTGCGAGACAGCTGTGGCCCCCTCGCTGGTGAGGCTGCACTGCAGGCTGCACATCATCGCTTGGACCTCGCTGCTTAATACACTTGGGTGTACGGAGAGCCCTGATCTAGCCAGATGCCTTTGCACTACCCGGGAATCTGATAACAAAAATTGTCTAGTAAAGACTGTCGGGCTATAGGCACCAAGGGTTTTAGTTTCCTAAGCGAATGTTTGCAGTATCTCTCTGTACCGTTAGCGCTTAGGCTACCACCCAAAAAAACCTCATCAACAGAAATACAAAAATACAAAGAAACCGAATTAAACTCTTAGAGATAAAAGTAGAAGCAACATCATGTATGTCTGAAAAGGCGGTGAAAAAGGACTGAATTTGGGTGTTCTAAAGAATTAAATCACTCTTCTTCCTCTACAGCACTTTCTGAACTGTTAAAACTAGATAGCAATCACATGCCATACACGCTCCAGAAATAAAGAAAATGACAGTAACTCCTCAAAATTGCTGTATAAATCAATGATTGTTTTAAAAAATAAAAACCAGAGTACAAAGAAAATGTACACAATGAAATGCAAGTCGGCTAATTTTGGTTATGTGCACCCCAAAAAAAAATTCTAATCCAAATCCCTGAGTAACACCTCATGTTCTCCACTGCCGTGTTGCCACTTCTGTGAAAACTCATCTAGACAAGTGTAATTTCTTAAATCAGGAAACAAGTACTATGTTTGAAAATGAGAAACTTGTCAGATTGGCTGAATAAAAATAAAATCAACACGGAAGACTTTAGAAAAATAAAATCTGTTAAAGAATAATTCTTTTGTGTCCTTATTTGCAGGTGTTTAATTTTTTTATATGTAAAATGCTGTAAAATCTCAGTGAGAAATTTAGTTTGTAATCCTTCATGTCAGCACATCTTGAAAAAAATTGTACTTGCGGCAACTGATGGAAAAAACCATATTACTGTCTTATTTTCAAGCAAGTGCTTACACATTCTTAAAATTATCATCTCCATATGCAAAATCATAACAGGAGAATTGAACATTTTTTTTAAGCTGTTCTTTTGACCTTTCTCTTGAGTAAAAGGACAGCGAGACAATACACTCACCAGCATTGTTCACAGTGACGGCTCCATCACCGGAGATTGAGGGCCATTATTACTAAAGCGAACTTTAAAGTGCCAGGAGAAAAAGGGGGAAAAATTAGAAAATAACACTTCTAAATATGCCGTATGCACAAAAAGCCTTTCAGAACAGCAGACACAGAGCAATAAGGAATCTTCATCTGAAAACAGCTGCAGTAAAACACAATCAATTCAAAACAAAAGGTGCTATGAGAAATTGTCTCCTGTTACGCAGGATACTCCAGGCTGGAGATCCCACTGCCATCACCCACATTATAGGCTATCTTAATTTAAGAAAAATATGATCCCCTTAAAAATACATGGTAAATCCAACATAAATTCTGGGGATGGAAAAAGAAAATTTGGACTAAAGGAAGGGTTTCTCATTAAAGGCTCTTACCCTACCAAGAGCAAACCAAGAATAGGCTTCCTTTTCCTTCCAAGCCTTCAACAGGATGCAATATTTGAGATGTCCTTACAGTCATGACAAAATTGTATGAAAACAGCCACCCCGCTCTACATTTAAGCTATTGCCTTTCACATACACAAAAATGCAAGAATAAATAAAACTGTCCAAAACGAGAACAATCCTATCACAAATTTTATTGCAATTTAAGTCCTATCTTAAAAACAAAAAAGAAAACAAGTAAGAGACAATATTCACATGAAAAAAAAGCAAAGCAGCCTTCTTTGCTTCCTATGCACACTAAGTTTGCGACTTTCTGAATGGATTCTGTGTTGTTTGCTAAATCCTTACAGATCAGGAATATTCTCTGTAGGATGACAAAGTCATCCTAAGGGTGACCAGACTAAGATTTGCCAGGATCCCACAAAATGAACAGGATTTCTTACGTATTTATTCCTCCCCCATTCAGAAAGGGAGGGGAAGAAAATTCCAGCTCAGCAGGGACACAGAGCCATCGCAGGTTGTGTGATAACAGCTTGCCACCTGCTTTTCGCAAGTTGTCTTTGCGAAGTGCAAGGGGCACTGAATAGTAACGTTGCCTGTGGTGATAGGAATGCACTGAACAGCTCAGTATGCAAAAGCTCTTACTGGTACACAGTGCTCTTCACAAAGGGCACTGCAGAATGCTTTCCAGACTCTGTCAGAAGTGCTAGGAGAGGAAATATTAGTGCGTGTGTCGCAGGAGGAACATCAGCACTTGCCATCACAATAAAAGAAGGAAGAAGCAAATACAGGTGCAATGCTGCTCATAGCAAAATTAAAAAAAAAAAAAAAAAAAAAGGGAGGGGGAAGGGAACAACAAAGACAGGAAACTTAGCAGCAGTCAGAGCAGAAGGAGCATTTCCTTGCAAGAACAGCAAGGGTTAACAGTGGCATACAAGCTCGGGTCCAGTCAAGATAGGGTCAAATGATGTGCAGTGAAAGTTTCAAGTCCTCAATCCCCCAGAGCTTGTTTGCTAATTACATTTGCAATTACAAACATGACAAATATATTATTATACAGTGTGTTCCACCTTGAGCAGGCATGTTTCTCCTCACGGACAGTCACTGCCAGCAGCCAGACTCTCAAGCACTGGAAGAATCAAAGTGCACTGTGCTCCAGCTGCAAGGATCATTTTGTAGGCATCTACTGCTCTGAAGAGACAGGGCAAAGCTTTAGAGAGGCAGCATAGCAAGGATGGAAACAAACGCAGAGAATAACTTACCACAATTTCATTCCTAAGAATTAAAACTTGCCAGGCCAATAGCTATTGCTAATAAATAATACTAAATTACATGCTGTTTCCGATGACAGGCACAAAGCACTTTACACATGCAAGCTATATAGAGGTGACTACATTCCCAACTCTAATGCAGACGATACTGGGAAGACGGAAAGAAATCAAGATTTTCCCATTTTCAGCAAGGTCATCACAGTCGAGCACTGCTAATATCTTCTTTGTTAAACCCCTTTGCTAAACAAACAAACCATCTGATCCATAGTTTGCCGTGGAAGCTCTGATGTTGCCTTTTCCCCCCCTCCCAGTTTCTATAGCAGCATTACCTAGGAACCTCGCTGCTGGGTTCTGGACAGATGCTAAATTTACTTGCTCACACGGCACAAACGAAAAATTCTGTTGCGCTCCCAGGTGGTAAAGTTACTGTCAGTAACTCCACGGAATAAAGAACAGGTCTTACTGGGAAGAATTTCCCAGTCCATGCTACCTACAATGGGACGGTTGAACGTGCAACACTAGCTGCTGATACGACCACCGACTCCTAAACCAGGGAGTGCAAGTTAGAAGTAGTAGCTGGGAAAAGGATTTTGGCTCTTAGATCTAAGCTTTGTCACTATCTTCTTCTACTTCTACTGTTTCTTTCCTTAATTAAATCACTTTTAGACATTTTACACTATTTGGAGAAATTCTGCTATGCTTGTAACAGAACCTGTAAAGTTCATCTAGTCTCAGGTTTAAACCTTTTACCTTCTCTCTTCTTCCATTCCCTAAGAGAGTTTGTATCCTTTGAACCCTGGAAAACACAGTAGAGATACCCACTGACACAATTTACAAAACTTCTTATTGAAATAAAATTCCTTGGAGAATGCAGGTGTTTTCAAATCACATGAAATTCTGAGCAGTAGTAACAGCGCAGAAACAGGGCTGGGGAATAACAGCGGAAAGGGCACGGGAAGTAAAGCAACGTTCTCTTGGAAAGGAAGAAGACGGGATGCAAAATCTGTCACAGCAACTTTCTCTGATGCAGTCTCTCCAAAGTCTTTCCCCTCTCAGGCTAAATGCAATAGCTATTGATTACTTCAAATCAATACAATGAAAAAAATCCTATTTTTTTTAATACATTGATCTTTCCATATTTCTCAATAATTGATAACGATTAGATCATCTTTACTTTTTACAAGTGGAATTGGAAGAGGAGGGAAAAGTTAATACGGATACTTTAAAGGTACCAGTTTCCTCATCAGCCTCGTGCTCAATAAGCTTAGCGTACCGAGGCCCCGTTCTATGATGGGAACCTCATCAGGAACCTAATAACTAGGCCATTTCCCTTGCAGAGGTTTTTCAGTTTATTCTGTCAATTAAAAAAACCCAACTCCCTTCCCATTCTCCCCAATTAACAACTCCTTCCTATACCAGACTTTCAGATACTCAGAGCAGACAGTTGCATTCAGCTTCTCTGACTCAGATTTCCTCCCATTCATGAAATACGGAGATTTCCAGTAACTTCTGAAATCAAGTCACATTTCCTTGGTCTGTGCATTAGAGGCAGTGACAACAACTTTGTTAATTCTCTGTCCCTAGGTCCGGAATTGGTTCTTTCATTGACTTAAAATTCCAATGTTATAGCTTTCCGTCTCTCTGTCAAATATATCATTTATTCAACTTTTTCCTTCTGTTCATAAAATAATTTTCATTTTTATCAGATCAATGACTCATGTGTCCAGCTTGTACATCAGAGGAAACAGTGCAAGAGACACAGCACCTGGCAGGGTGCCCTCATTTGCCAATGATTTTTATTTTCCTTTCACAATTGGTTCCGTGGTCAGTTTCTGTCCCTCATGTAGAATGTTAATTAGGAAGGGAGAGGAATTTTGACGTCCTATCAACATTTCTAGTGGCAACTATAAGCAGAAAAAAATTCTCTGGGACGTAGAAGTTAACATGGAAAAGTAACAATGCCGTATTTCACTCTCCTTTGCAAGAGCCTTAGGTTTGCGTATGAGATACGTGACACCAATATTCCCTATGTGAATATACGTATGTATGTGCATTTTCTTACACATACATATTTATAGATGCACACATGTGTTTGTGTGTGAATATAAGGACACCTTTTGCATGTCAGAGTGTACATTTGTGGTGTCAGCACACACATTCCCTTCCCGCTGTACTGCAGCCAGACGTTGCCAGTACAGTGTAACTAATGTATTCTCGCCATATGCCCTCACCTGAGAGAGAAACTGCAGGTACAAATCGCTGTCGTTGTTAGTTTCCCAGTTCAAACTCATACAAAAGCTCCTTCCTTGGAGCTGGATCACCTACTCCAGGAATAACAGTCCCAAAGATCAGTACCCAAAGGTAGTAAGCGATTGCTAGAGTGGATTCCTACTCAAGAAGTGAAATACATACGCTGCCTTAGGACACATGAACAGAGGGTCAAAATTAGGAAGAGGCATTTTCTTACTCTTCCTGCGAGACCCTGCACCGAGGGAAACCACACAACCCGCTGATCACAACTTCCGCCGGTTCCTGGTGTAATCAACACACACAGGCAAAGGAAAGGGATCTTTCACAGCCTGAGGAAGACAAATCCAAAACCTGAAGAGTGGGATTAGGGACAAGGAATTCCTTTGCTTCGTTTTTGTTCAAACTCTTCTTGGGTCTGACTGTTACAAGAATTAAGTTCTCCTTAAACACCAAGGTGAAGGGAGTCACCTCTTCTCTCCTTTGCCTGGTTCCTTTCTCTCTCCCTCAATAATTGCGAGGTGAAATACAGTTTCCAGGTAACTGTATGGATCACATATTGAGTGACCACATCCGCTTCTCCTCCTACATTCTATTCTTCCTCCTATGTTTTCCTACAGCTTAACCAGCAGCTAAACAAGAAGGGACAGTTTGTAATATTTTTAAATCCACCCCTAATTTAAGCTTGAATTTGACAAAAATTGCTGTCCACATAATTAAAACCAGGTTTTTTTGTTGCTGTTGTGTTCGGTTTATTTAAAAAAAAAAAAAAAAGGAAAATAACTATTAAAATCTCTCCAATGGCTAGCAGTCAGAAGAGTAAATCAGTACAATAAGGATAATATGCTCACACAGCTAGGTAGTGATACAGGCACAAATGCAATACCTGTATTTATATGTTCACAATATAATTGTGGTACGGTGGGGAGAAAAAGAAGGGCTAAAGGGATATATATTGGGCCAACTTTTATCCTCAGCGACAGAATGCAATCTGAAATCTAACCTTAACAAAACCAGAATGTAAATCAAATCAGTACCTGACACACTGCACATATACCTCCAAATATAATGTATTTTTAAGGCTTCTCACATCTTTTCCTTCTCTCAATAACTTTTTCCAGGCTTAGCCATACTTCCCTGCATTGTCGTACTCCTTTAATTTAAAAAAAAAGAAAAAGAAAATTAAAGAGATTTAAAAATATAGGTGGAGATATTTTAAATGATACTTCTGTGTCTCTCTCCTCCAGCCTCAACAATGTTAAAGAGGTGGTTAGCTGGCACACAGACCCAAGTCAAGCACTTCTCTAAACAGAGAGCCCTCTAACAGTTTCCCATCCCAAAAAAGCAGCAGCTTCTGTCTACTGTAAAGCTGTAGGGGCTCAGTGGTACTTCCCCCAGGGCCACATTCATCTGTCTACTCAGCAGCCAAAGAGTTGTGAATATGGGTAAGGGGCACTTGACACTATTGAAAGCTGACTGAGAGCCCATGGAAAAGGAAAGGGGGTGAACAGTAATACAAAACACAGATTACATCTTACTACTTTCATGGCGTTCGAGTTCCTTTTCTCAATTTCAAAAGTAGAAAAAATAAAAGGAAAAAGTTAAGAGCTGATACAGTAAGTGATGAAGACCTAGCTTTTGATTGTGGCATTTTGTTCTTTTTTTTTTTTAATGAAAGTAAATGCATTTTCTATTTTTGCCTTAATATTAAAAGGCTCCCAACGGCATACAGAATACATTTCCCTTAAGAAACTGTTTGTTTATTTTAATTCAAAATGCAGCAGCCACAAGTGAGCACCAGTGGGGAAAAGAAAATCACATGGGTTAGATTATTAATTTCTATTAACAATACTACTAAGTCTCATTTTAATGAAACTGCTGGAAGCAGGGGATTAAAGGCAGAAGAAATGAGTGTAAGGACAGATGGAATATCAAGAAACAACAGACAGAAAGATAAAAGACAGCTGTAATTAGGGAAGAGTGGAAGTACCATTGTGGAGGGTTTGTTTGGTTTTAATTGTTTTAATTTTACTAAATACAATGTGTTCTTAAAACAAAAGCAATGAAACAGGCAAAATTACTTCACTCCCACCTCTGACGACACCACAGAACCTGGGTAGGTGACACACGGATTAACATGCAAACACACAAAAGGGGACTCTGCTCAGGGTGAGATTTATCGGAGAGGAGAAATGCATTTCAAATGAATGGCTCCAGTCAGCTGGATGCAACCGCTGAGAAGATTTTGCCTTGTTTCCTAACTTCCCCAAAAGAATCAAACCAAACTTAACATGCTGAAGTGATTTTAAGCACGGCGTTACCAGACACAGCCCACTTCGGAATACAAAGAGCAGTAGCAGGTGCTAAGGTATCAGCCACCGGTCCCAGCTCGGGATGTCTGCTTGCCAGCCCTCCGACTCACTCCACGCTTTCCCCGGGCAGGCTATCCAAACAGTAAGCTGTGGGAAACTGAATTTCTATAGGGCATTTCAGGTGAAGAACGGACTTTTTTTTTTTATATATATATATATTATATATATATATATAAAAGACAGTGCTTTAATGGATCTACTTTGTGTAATTTTCTATGCACAGCTCTTTACAGACACCTAGTAATCCACCTAATAAAAATCCTAGCACAGACGGAAAGTAAAACTGCGCAGAAAGGACTGCCAGTGCTCACTGTTAGCTGCCTGTTCCTAGGAGATGAAGCACGAGAGGGAGAAGTTACAAGACAAGGCAGCCACCAACGCACCGACACCCCCCCCCTCCCCAACCCGGCGCCCCTCCGCGGGCTGTGCCGCACCTGCCCGCGCGGAGGAGCGCACCGCCCTGCCCGCGGCCGGCCGCTCGGGCACAGCCGGCCCATGCCGGGCCCCGCGGGGGCGGGAGGCGGGCGGCTCTGCGGCAGCGGGACTGCGGGGCCGCTGCCCCGTCCCACCCGCTGCAGGACGCAACGCCGGTCCCAGCCCGCCCCCCCCGGCCCGCCCGGTCCCGGCGCGGCACACTCACTGGTTGTGGTAGCCGAGCGGGTCGGAGATGCACAGCTCGGAAATGTCCATCAGTCCAGTTTGAGCATTCCCGGTTGGAGGAGAAAAAGAAAAGGAAAGAAAGAAAAAAGGGAAAGGAAGGGGAAAACACGAGAGAACAACTAAACTGCAGCGGGCAGGGTGGGCGGGGAGCCCCGGGAAGGGGAGCCGGCCCGAGCCCGGCGGCGGGGCAGAGGCGGCAGGGCGGGCAGGCAGCGCCGCGCCGCTCCGCTCGCGCTCCCGCACCCGCGTGCGGACACACTGACGGCGGCAGGAGGCGGGCGGCGGGCGGCGCGCAGGACACGGCCACGGGGGATTTCGCCGCCCCGAGCCCCGCTGTAGCTTTAACGCCGGGAGACGGATGGAGACGGCAGGGCGGCTATTGGCTCCCGCGCAGGGGCTGGGCTTGGAGCGCGGCTGGGGGAGGCACGGCCGGGAGGGGGGGGCCGCCGGACCCGGCACCGGCACCGCAGCGCGCCTGGCGGTCCCCGGCCCCGGCAGGCGCCGCGCTCTCCGGGAGCAGGCGGCGGGGCGGCCCGGGCGAGTTGGGGACGCGTGGCGCCGGCCTCGCGGGGAGCAGTGCGGGCCGCTGGCGCTGCTGACCTCGGCACTGCAGCGGGGGCGACGGGGCCGGCGGCAGCGCGGGTGACGCGAGACCGCGCCTCCAGCCCGGTCCCGCCGCGGGAATGACCGCCGCGGCGGCGCACGCGCCCGGTCCCCTTTACCCACTCATCTGTCTCTCGTGGGCACCGGCCGTGGAGTTTAGGGTTAAGCAAAGCCTTGAGGTGAAGGGTGCCCCGTGGACCGTTCACATGTGCTCACGCCCCGCGCGGGCAGCCGTCCAGCCCGACAGCGGTCCCCGTGCACCGCTCACCGTTTGCACCTGCGTGGCACCGGCACCCGCGCTTCGTGCGCAGGCACAGACCCGCGTCTCCCACTGACCCAGCCTGACCTCGGTACTCCGACACCTGCTTTTCCCCCACGCACCCCAACTCTCGTAACCGGCACGCAGGCGAGTGCCCGAGCCCCGTTTCGAAGCGGTGTAATGCAGATGTCACTTCGGTGCAAGTTATGAAACCACACTGGACTAAATCCTGGCACACGAGCTCGGACTCAGACATTCAGGGTAACAGCGCGTATTCCCAGGCACACGAACCATGAACGCAGACCCGCAGAAACCTTCGCAACTGGCACACACAACTAGCCTCACGAAAGACACGTTTTCAAAGCTCTAACGGCAACCGGTACGTATGCAATGTGCTTTCCCAATTCCTGCACGCATTTTCACACCCGTACAATTCTGGTGCATATTTACAGCAACAGGCCAATACCCATCTGAAGCTCCCTCGCCATTTAAGCATGCCAGCCTTTCGGGCACATGCCTAGCACACGCAGCCTTACACTGAAACCCAGACTCACCCTACGGGGTCTATTTTGTCCCTTGTTACCCGCTCTCCAACTTCCAAACTGGGCTCGTGCAAACCTCACTTGTCTCTCTCTCTCCCCCGCTTCTACTTCGTGTTTAGACGTCCAGTGCTCAAATAGATAGAAATATCCTTAACGGATAAACAAGAATCAGAGGCATTTTTAAAAGGGAAAGACAAACCCACACCTGGATAAAAGCTGCATTCTCGTTTGCCAGGCAAACAAAAAGGAAAAAAAAAAGTAGGAGCTGAAAGGATATTTCTTAATAGAAACCCCAGAATCTAATTTGAGGCAAGGGTGTACAACACTGGGAGAAGCAAAGGGCAGGCTAGAACTTTTCAGATGAGGGAGCCAATAGGGCATAGGCAAAAAAAGCGTTGTGGTTCAGCCATAAAAACGGCAATAAGCGCTGACTAATTTAGGCTAAAAAGGAGTGAACGGGCTGAATTCACAGCCACTGTAAACCACCTGTACTTTATTGAAGTCACTTATCAGTGTGACTTCCTCACTACCTCCCTAACCAGAAATCTTGACAAACGCCATACAAAGCAATGGTATGCCATGGCAGGTCCCCAGGCTGTGTGAGGACAAGCTGTGTGATTCCCATCAACTATTCTTAAAACAGGACAGCCTAAGATGTCAAAACAGAGGTCTTTTATGGTAAAAGATACATACCAAATGGCACAGAAACAGGTTAATTTAGAAAAAGGGAGGCGAAGAGGACTCATCCACAGTTTTAAGCCTACAGCAGAATCTGATTACCTGCATGCTGCAGATGACACAATTCAGATTATACATCTTTCCAGGAAGCAGAATTAATACAAATGGAACATACACCTTTGTACACCTAAGTGGTATATCAGCCCAGCGGAAACTCTAAAATGCTTTAAATGTCGAAGGGACAGAAGACAAGAGCTTTAGTAGAGCATTAGCAGGGCCCAAGATTGTAAGCAAGGAATCTTTTTGCCAAGCAGAGGCCAGAAGGATGAAACAAATCTGAGGTCAGAGAGCGACTCAGTGATGACCTAGTTGCCCCATGAAGAAGATTCCTGATGCACAGTAGCAAGAGAGGCTGGAGAAGGCGCAGGGCCTGGGCAGGCTACAGTTCAAGAGCAGTCAAGGTATTTCAGTGAGCCGTCTTTGTCCAAAAGCAATTTTGTCCAGAAAGACTCCCTGGCTGGATCCTGACTGTGCAGAGATTAGGTCTGATGTGGGCTCTTAGTGAACGAGAAAGGGGACACCATAGTGGGAATGGCCTGGCAGGCAGGTCCTGCTCTCTCAGTAGCTGGATGTTTTAATTTTGCACTTTAACTCTTATCCAGGCTAAGCCAAGGCAAGCAGGGAGCCATGTGATTGCCTGGCACAAGGTCCACAGGGCCAAATTAACTGATATAAACAGTACAATGGTGGGTTTGTACTCTGGAAATGGACTGCTGCTGACAGAGGACTGCCTGGGTAAGGTAGGTATTTACAGAGTGGTGCAGAAATGTAACATTAATCTCCTCTGACCCAGTGCAAATGGACAAATGGAGCTTCCCCTGCCTTGAAAGTAGCTGTGCAGAGGCCTGGCTCTTCCTTTCCGAGAGGGATAGAAAGGAATAGTCACTGCTGGCTGGGCCTGATCTGCCAACCTGAATTCTCCAGGAAAGATGACAGGACTCCTGCAGGCTGATTTTGGAACTTCAGGAGGCTTCATCTTTTACAAACTCCTCAGCATGCAGCACTTGCTGAGCTTTTCTCACAGCTTTAGCCAATTTCTCTTCCCCCCCAAAGAATGAGGAGGAAACATATCTCAAGATGGCCAGCCTTATGATATGTTGTGTTTTTTAAAAAGGTACCAGGATGAGGTTAGAAAGGACTCTAAGTCTAGGCTGGCAGATCTGGGAAAAAACCTCAGTTGGGTAAATACAAGGTAGAACTGCACATGCAATGGCAGCACTGGCTTGCCCTGTGAGCCCAGCCTTTGCCATCATGACCAAATACTGCCCTGGAACTGCTGCTCTCTTCCTGTGGGAGGGGCAGGAACAGTCCTGGCCACTCAGCCCACAGCCTCTGGGCATACCCACAGATGCTTTATTAAGTGCTACCCATTGGGATGACTTTCATAAGGCAGTATTTGGCTTTCGAGGCCACCAGTTCCCCTCACACCTGGTCCAAATGCAGAGCAAGGACTTTCCATCAATGTCCAATGTTAGCCTTGGACAGAGGACAACTGGAGTGTTACAGGCTGATGGAGCTATAGGCAATATCAGTTCTTTGAGACATGCAATCCCTTCCCCAGAAAGAAAGCAGAATTGCAAAGACACACCTCTACTTTTGCTGGCTCTTTCAAGAGATGAAATAGAGACGTTCTTTGGAGACTTTCCCCCCATCCTTTAATGGCTAATCTGTTTTTGATAGATTAATTTTTCACTTTTTATAAACTTTTATCATGGAATAATCAACTTTCCAGCAAGTTGACTGATTGACTGACAGAAATTTCATTTGGTCTAATATAGGAGTAACCTGCAAATCATGCCAAACAAGCCTGATTTCACTTGTTGATAAGGCTAGTTTTTTGTGAATAAGGAAAATGCAGCAGAGGGAGAGATCTAGTTACTTTTGGGAGTTTGGGATTTTTTTTCTCTTTTATGAAAGCTCTGTTATTGTAGTCTCACAAGGAAGGGGTATCTGCATGGGGCAAAACCCATACATAACAATTAGGAGACCTAGGCTGGGCAGAACAGACTTGTGTACACACATTCTTATCTTGTCTGCTGGGCACAGAGGAGTTCAATGACAAGAGACCTTTCCCAGCCCCTTGTCTCATTTAAGGAAACAACCATTATAGAGGGGTCATTGTGATTAATTCAGAAGACAGCCCTTTCACACTTTCGAGGGCAATAGTACTGCCTGGACTTCACTCAGCCCACTGTGTTGCATGCCCTGATCCCTCTGCTTGGCAAGGTTAGTAACCCTGGAGAGAAAGTTAGGTCCCTGGAGCACAGGTCCCTGATTTCTGGTAGGCTTTCACCACTCCCACACATATCCCCTTGTGCAGCAAACAGCTATCCCAGATACAGATTCTATCCATGAGAACAAACCAGCTTGCTTTATTTTGGGCTCTATTCTATATTCCCTTACTACATCCATACACAACAGTTTGCTCTCCCCAACAAAGACACTGTCTTTTTTTCAACCAAACTCCAATAGATTTAAAAAAAAACCCAAACCCCAAACCAAAAAACTCTTAATTGGCCTTACAAAAATATGCATCCATCTAAAGGTATCACCACCATCACTGCTGAAGCTCAACATCTATTTAAGCAGGAAATAGTTTTCACATTGTAATTTTCTAGTAACTGCCCATCTCAACATCCTTAGACATGCTTCAAGCATTACCTAGCCTTTAAAACATCTGTGTAATAATTCTCAACCTACAGACTGCCAAATCATATCATAGAGAGGTTGCCTCAGCTAGATCTGAGCAAATTTGTAGCAGAGCAAGAGTCTGAATACAAGTGTCTTAACCATTACTGTCCTGCTTTGAATGAGGATTCTCTGTCGCAAAAATGTGACCTTTCATTAAGTTCTGTGCTTGGGTACGACAGCGTTAGGAGCCCTGAGAGAAGACAAACATAGGCCAACACTGGCAACGAAAAGTCAAGACTTCCTTCTAACAACCGCTATTTTTGCAGGGCCAATGCTGTTTTGTGTTCTTCTGTACCTGCTTTTGCCTTTGCAGTGTTAACAGCAGGACTCTATTTCCAGAGCAGAACATGTTTCTGCTGACATCTTAGATGAAAGCGCACACGCAGACACACACATGCACAAAGACAAACCAGGCGAAGCCATACTAACTTCCATAAAATTCAAAACAGGGCCTCAGAGTAAGAGGCAGGCGCAGAGTATTTTACCAAATAGGAAAGAATGAAGACAATGGGAAACAAGAGATTGTTTTCCAGATTTTGGAGGAGCCTGTAGTAAGAAACAGAGAGGCAAGAGAGGAAATTATATAGCTGGGATTTTGCCTTCTGCTCTCTCTTGCTTCATCAATTAGCTGGGGTTATCTGATAGGAACTTCTATCCTCCTTGCCCAGAAATACTGGAGTATATCTGCTTTTATGTTTTGTCAATCTACTTCTTAGTCACTCTTTGCCTAATTCTTGTTTAACTAAGCAGACACAACTTTCCTGCAAAAAAGATAGGTACAGAGTTGGATAGATCTCATAGACTTAGAAGACTTCAATAGAGATGCGTAATCCCGCTCCAAATTTTGACCTGTTGCTGACCTGTTTCCCATGATGGCCCTCAGTTGGGCCACTGTGGCTGCGCAGAATGTGGCCAAGACATTGACTGGAAAGTGATTTTATTCACACTGACAGCTACACATCATTTACTAGCACACTCACCGCTATTTCCTATCCTCTTGCCAAATTGCAGCAAAGCAGAAATTAATCCTTCCCCATGCATGCTCTCAGGTGTCCACAAAGCAGTAGCTGGGCTGTTTGCTCAGCTACCAGGAAGAAGGAGGGAACACACAGCATCAAGGAATCTTGGAAATACTCTGCTTAGCTGTTGCCAATCCTCCAGCACAGAGGCATTGCAAGCATGGCGGTTTGTCCTGACAGATGTGACAGAGTCAAACATCATCTTTTCACCTTTAGCTTTCCTACTTCAGCACACTAGTTTCAAGTCTTGTATTGCAAAAGGTCAAGGAGGGAGGTCAGGAAAACAGGTGATGCTTGTTCATCCCTCTAATTGTCTAATTTGGGGAGATGATGTGCTGCTTCTCTCTCCAGTCCAAGCCCGTGCACTCTAATCACTCCAGGAGTCTAATATTCACAGTACCAGCTTACTCACTGAACTGATCAAAAGAAATACCTGTTTTGTCAGAAGAAATAATAGTTACTTAGTGTTGTGCTACAAGTAAAGAATTAAAACATTTTTGTCACGTGCATTGATAATGCCAAGTGTCTCAACCCAGAAACGGACTGTGGCTTAAATAACCAAAAAGCTTCAGTTACTACTGTTAGACAGCATGCCCACTGAGGGCTAGACAGTGAAGATGGAAGGTAATTTTCCCAAGTCTGTGATGGAAGCAGGAACTTAAACACATACAAGATAACTTATTTCCCAGCAACAGTAATGAGCGGGGACGCAGCGGCCCAGACTTTACTGTTTGAATACTATAATGTGACAAAAAACCAGTGGGCAAGCGTGTGATTTCCTCGTAGCTGGCTTCTCTGAGTAGGTAACAGAGTCCTTTTGGAAAGTGATGTAGGCAGTTGTAAAGAAGCAAAGCAGTGAATGGACGTTTCCATCCAGGGTATAAGGGATGAAGAAAACAAGGTTTAAAGACCTTCCTTTCCCTGCAAGAACCGCCATCAGGCCGCATCTGGGCACAGTCAATAGAAGACTATTGACTTCATCAGGTCAGCCAGGCCATATACAGAGGAGCCCACCGACAGTGGATCTATGCAAAAGTATTTAACAGTGAGAGAAACCTGCAGGACCCGAGTGACCTTAGAAAACCTGATGCACAACAGTCAGAAAAAGCAGAGATCATCAGATGATCAGGACTGCTCTCCTGGTCACCGTCTCCCACCTCCAGTTGCTAACAGTGAGGGGTTACAGGTTTTGGCTAGAGGCAGACATGCAGAGGCTAACTTCCTTCTGACAAGATGTATCAGCAGCACAACTGCAATTCTCCTCTGCTCTGGATGTCCAAACAGCTTGGGTAAGTACACAACCATTTTGAAGATTTGTTCTGTACTAACTCTAGTGTTTGAACAACAATACAGATTTTTTTCACAACTGTCTTGAGTTTATTTATTGCTTGAACTACATTTATTTCACTTTCTGGACAAGAGCAAATTGTCGTGACAGATTATTTGATTAGATAGCTTTGCCAGCAAACCCTATCCCATGCTTCTTAACATACTTTTAACTTCTGAGTTCCACCAACAGTACCTCATTCAGACAACTGCGCTAAAACACATCAGGAAATTGATGCTCTGTCTACAAGTCATTAACATTCAAACACTATGCCTACAGACCATGAATGATCATGGTTTTGTGGTACTTTTTCAAACAAGAAATGGAAAAAGAACAAGAAAAACAATCCTTGCCTATGCCACAAAACATCATTTAGAAGAGGCAGGGCAACTCAGGACCATATAAACATGTCTCCTTTAGCTACACAATATATGCACATACAGTATCAAGAGGGCAGCCATTCACAAGGAGACAGATGCTGCTTACCAGAAACAAAGCTTTTCTATGCAAAGGAAAGGAAAAGCTTCTCTAGCTCAATCCTACTTCTGTTATGCAGCCCTGTGTACTCCAAAAGATGGAAGTACAAGTCCATGGATGTCTTTGAAAAGGTGTATTGAATCGTCTTCCAAGTCTAAGTTTCTCAGAGATCTGGGCACAGAGGCAGTTGTGGGCAGTGGTAAAGCCTTCTCCTGATGGACCTGAATACATGTCACTGGATTTCAGCAAAAATGCCTTCATCCTTCAAAGTTGCATATTGCTAGCTTCACCATTCTTGCGGCAGCATTAGGAAAGATACCTTTTCAGTATCATTAAGGCAAACTCAAATCTCAGTCCCATGTGATCAGAGGATCTTTGGTGCTGCAGCCTCCTAGCAACAGGTCCCCTTGGTCTTCACAGTCCTTAAAAAGGAAAACCCAGTTTTGGTCTTCTGTTCATCTCTTGACCACCTTTATTTTAGTGATGATCAAAGACTACTGATGCCTCCTCTCTCTGTTCCTCTGTTGAGCATACCAATCTTCCATTAAATACTTACAGTCAGCTGCCCTCAGTAGTACTCATTTTTTAGACCTTGCCCATCAACATTTGGCAGTATTTCATAACTTACAGAATCATAGGATGGTTAGGGTTGGAAGGGACCTTAAAGATCATGTATTTTCAACCCCCCTGCCATGGGCAGGGACACCCTCCACTAGACCAGGTTGCTCAAAGCCTCATCCAGCCTGGCCTTATGTGGTCAGCAACTCAGAAAAGGGTAGGCTTTTATGACAACTTCCAGAAGTTGTTGCTACTGGGTTTCTCCTAGGAACCATACAGCCTGGGGACAGTGCTTCTCCTTGTTAAACCCACTGCTTTTTCAGACTACCAAGTAGTTAGACAGAAGCACAACAGAAGGAAGATGGTAGGAGAGAAAGATTGCCACTGCCAAACAGCCAATGACATGGCACCTAGGAGGGCCCTGCCTTGCTTCTGAGGGAGAAGGTACCAGGTGAGGGTACCTTGAGAGACTACAGTTTCCAGGTGCTCATTTCATGAGGAGAGTCATTAAACTGATTGGTCAAGCAGAATGGTAAAAACAAACAAAACCCATTGGTCATTAGCCTTGATTAGCCAGAAGTCATTTGTGTTGAATCAGCCCATTTGGCATTATAACCACGGGTACACTGTGTTCCACCCACCTAGACCAGTGCCTGTTCCAAAGGCACTGTGTGGGATCGTCATTGGCCTGCACACAGCACAAGGCTGTGCCGGTACACATCACACAGGATACCTGACCAGCGCTATAAGGATGTTCAGAATGTGCTTTACATGTCCTACTGCCCAGTAGGTATGTTCTGCGGGCAGAGGCAGTACTAATACTTCTAGAAATACAAAATACTTCTGCATAGACAAACCTAGATGATGCCCATCAGATGAGCAATAAATATCTCCAGTGGTTGCGCTAGGATACAAACCAAGTGCCTTTGGCTTTGGCTATACACTTGCTATGTTAGGACAACTTTTTTTTCTGAGCTCCTACAGTTCATATAGACAACGTACAAGAGCACCAACATAAGCCCTAAATATTTAGCAAGCTGTCGAATGCCCATTACTGAGACGCTGTTGGTCAGCTGAACAGACAACTGAGAGCCTGCACTCTTAACTTATGATCCCAAACTTTTACCTGCACACTGTAGGGCAAAGGATAAGCACTCAGATGTCCCAGGGATTAGCTCTCCCAACAGTAAAACATATCCAAAAAATTGCAGTGTCTTAGAGTGGTGTGAGTTATTAAATGCTTGTGGGACATCACATGTGTCCAGTGCTCTCAAGCAAGGGTCAATGCTAGCTGCAATACCCAGGGAGGTGCCCAGTAGAGGTTCGCCAGATTGAGGCATGGGGCAGTCCAGTAGAATCAGTAAACTATAGCTTCACCTGCACTGCTCTACTATTTCACCACAGCCAAAACTCTTGACACAATATAAATACCCCTCAAAACCCTCCTCTAAAAAAAAAAAAAAAAAGAAAAAAGAAAGAAATTGAAGAAATTGTTCCTCCAAAAATAGGAAGAGAAGCTGGGTCATCAGATGAGGGTGAAATTGGTTTAAAAGCCATTAAGAAGAAAGCAACCCAGGCATTCAGGAGCAATCACAGCTGCTTGGGCTGATCAGGAAAGACAGAGAATTATTTATTTATGGACTTCCTGCTCTCCCTGAGCAGGTGTCTCCACTGGGGAAGCTTTAAGAGGAGTGGGGAGCAGGACCCAGGGGGTGCTTGGAATCCTCCAGAGGTTTTGCTGGGCTGGGTCTCAAGAGAGTTAAACACAGTTCAGTCCCAAAGCATCCAGGAGCCATCAACTCTCTCTTAGAGCAGGAAAGGCCAGAAAGAGCATCACACAGGTCTGGGATGGAGCACACGGACAGCCCCAGACACCCAGACTGCCATGCAAGCTTTGCAGTTTACAGCAAGATCCCTTCAGAGCAATAGTGCTTGAGTACACAGCCATTTCTCTTCTCGCGGTTCAGCTGCTTCCCTTTAAACACAGATCAAGTGTCTCCAGGGACTCAGCAAGCATTTAACAGACCTGCCTGATGGAAGGACCTCCAATGAGAAAACCAAGACCTGAAACTCCCAACAGACATCCTCAATTCAATCCACAGCTGATAAAGCAACCCTGAAGTTACATGCAACCAAATCCTAACTGCACAGAAAGTACGTCAGACTAGGCTGTATCCAAAGCTTATCTAAACATCTTAAACTTAAGGGGGAGGGAAGGACTAGCAGATTAAACAGGAGGAAATACATGAATTCAAAAAGTCAGCATGGAAATACAGAATTCTTGATATCGTATCAAGAATTCCTTTTCAAGATACAGTACTGTCTTTCCTGATGCAATTTCTTATTGTTTCCCCAAACTGGAGGATGAAGAGGAGTTATTCCCTAAAATCACAGAGTCCCCATCAGTATTCAGAGCTGACCCTTAACCACTAACTAAAAAGAGCTGTAGAGACAGATCTGGCAACTACCCTCTTGTCTTGGCTTTGGTCAGAGGGAAACCAGGGCTTAGAAACTATCGAACACCATCAGAATTTTTTGCTGGAAGATGCTGCAGAACAGTAGTATTGCAAAGGGGTCACTGATGGGGGCTGAACAGATTACACAAGTGGTACAGCCTGCACTGTGTCAATTCATGTCTCTGTGCAATTCATTACTGATGAGATGCCAGAGATTGAGATGAAAAGGGCAGGAGCAGACAGTGAACTACTGCTTTAGAGACATCTCATTCAACATTCTCAGTTTATTCCTGCTCTGCCTCTACTAGCGTATCTTGCATTACTCACCAACAATGATATTCTGCCTCAATTCAGTACCTTGTTTTGTGCCATTAAAGCTACTGCAAAACCAGTTGTGATAGCAAAATAACTCATTAATGCATAAAGTGCTTTGGGAAACCTTTGAAAAAGAAAGGACAGAAGAACAAGAGACATCTCGTCTTCATCAAGATCAGTGATACAAGGTAGCCTCAACATCAAAAAGGCACAAAGCCTAACAGTGAGTGTTTCAGTGAGTCCTGACTCAGACTGCCTCCTCCCCACACATAACAAAGTGATTTCTGCTACTTGTAAATATATAAAACCAGGTTTGTTCTCCCAATCTTTGCTCCTCCAAGCAAAGGGCAGTATAAAAAGGATCTATTTTCCATTCAGTGAAACAGGTCTTATTTAGTCTTTCAAAGGACACTTCCTTTGCTGCCCACTCAGAGACAGGTGACATTTTTAGGGTTTGTGTGACCTTTGTTTCCCACTCTGGGAAGATCATGATTAAGCACTGATAGCTACTTAGGGGATTGGGAACTGCTCCAGAGAGAGTTGCATCCCCCTGGGAGCTACAGCACAGACAACCCAGGGCTCTCTGGGGAGCTGTTCTGCTTTGACCATTGACTTGTGGCTTGAAAATCTTTACAAGGCCAGACTAAATACCCTGCTAGTTCACAAGTGCTGGGGTTATTAATTTGCATGGTTTAACACACACTGTTTGGGAAGTTCAATTCATCCCTTAATTTGCTAAATACAGCTTTAGGTTCTAAAATCCTCCAGAGTCTGCAGTGTCCTTTGCCCCTCCATGCTCATTTGCCTTTTTTATTTGCCCTTTTAATTTCCCTTCCAACTTGCCAAAACAGAACAAAAAAAAAAAGTCCATTTTGATTCTGTTCCTGGCCCGTCAACCTTGCTTTCAGAGCCTGGCACACTGACTTCCCCTGTCGCAACGGTCAGGTTACAAAAACAAAAGGAGGCTTCCTTGTGAAACACTTCCCATTGAGATTTTTCAGTCACAGTAATTTCTGTAGCATGCTCTGTGCTTTCAGAGGGTCTCAGTTTTGCAGATATACAAGGATTAATCCACACCCATTTACATGCATTTGACAGCCAGGAGGAGGCCTCTTCTTCCTACCAAATGCCTCTGTACTGCTGGGCACAGGGTTTCCCCAGTGGCATTTGGTATTAGTGGTGCCCAGCGTCATCTCTCCTCTCCGGTTTTCCTTGCATGAGAATGTTACTGCAGTATAATTCAAGGTACAATTTTAAACAGATTAGGTTAAACTGGTGCAAAAGGCACTCATAACTATTGAAACTAAACCTGTCTTGATATCTAACGAGCAAAAATGAAGCATCCTCAAACTGGCAGGAGCGCATCCACAGTTTGGATTTTCACTAGTTTAAATGGATTGTTTTAAAATCGATGCAGTGTAAAGTGTACAGCTTCCTTGTGCAGAAAAGATCTTCTCCGGACTGAGGAAACAGCAGAACTTGTAAAATAAATGACTGCCTATGTAAGAGTGTAACACCCATTAACGACTACCACAAAGCAACAGGGAGGAGGAAGGGCTGAGGGGATAGGGTCAGTTGCTTGCACACAGCTTGTTAGGAAATACTGCATTCAAAATTACTACCTAGAAGCACCCAGGAAGGAGCATCCAGAAGCGACAGCCAACTAACAAAAGTTTCAGAGACATTCCAATATATCAGGATCCTTCCTTGGCTGGAAAACATG
Source organism: Rhynochetos jubatus (assembly GCA_027574665.1). Lineage (NCBI taxonomy): Eukaryota > Metazoa > Chordata > Aves > Eurypygiformes > Rhynochetidae > Rhynochetos > Rhynochetos jubatus. Next base: position 123,607,533 of record CM050648.1, on the reverse strand, counting down.
AGGGGGAAAAAACCCACATGTGGGTGCACCTTCAGAGACGCAGAATGTTTTCTGACACTTGTACATCATGTGTGATACGTAGGGGGCAGGTCTCTTGGTCAGGAGAGGATGCAGATTAGTTATTGTAAAGTGAACACTAAGTAGAGCAAGGATGCACATCTTGCAGAACTCCTGCCCTACCTCCCTACCACCCAGGGCAGCTCACAGAGCCTTGTTATCAAGAAAACCCTCTCAGAAGACACAACAGCCTTTGTGGGAGGCTGGGGCAAGAATCCACTCCTGTCAAACAGCTCTCCAGACCAGGATGTGACTGCGGCTGGCAAAACATGTTAGCTAATGAAGATTGAGTCAGGCAGGCAGAGACGATCCCCTCAGCCTGTTAATCCACTTAGGGAAGAAGAAGGGAAACCTGAGCTGAATTCCTGTGCTCCCTGCAAGGGGCTGTACTGTTGCTGCCTTTAGCACCTAGGCAGAGCAAATCCAACCAGAGCTGGACTGGAGAGAGCTCTGGGTGCAAGACTAGTGCTTTTGGGAGTCAGAAGCAAGAGCAGAGGCAGGGAACAGCAGTCCCTAGAGAGAGATCCAGGGCCAGATTTTGTGTCCACTGGGAACTAATGAAGGAAACTGAGCTTTACTTGCCTTCTTGCCAGGAGAAAGCACGAAGGTGCTGAATGTGAGCTTTTGCCCAACAGCAGGGCAGGGAGAACACACATACCTTGCACCCTTTCCACAGGGCAAAGGCTTCCCAAGGGATCAACTCAGATTCCTGGGTTAGAAAGTCAGAGAAGGTGTTCGAGCCCCAAACCCCAAGTGGCAGAAAGCCAGTACTGCCTCCCACCCAGTTTAATTGGCGGCTTGCGGGGATGATGGGTGCCAATCCCGGGAAATGTCAGATTATCCTTAACCACCAGAGGGTGCTCCCCATCTCAAAGACAGAGTCAATGTCACAGATGCACCCAGACAGCTAGAGGAGCCTTTATTTCCACCAATCGTGGAATCCTAGCAAGGGGAAAAAAAATAGAAAAGAAATAATAAATAATAATTAATGAATCTGATCCCATGCCTCACCTCTGTTTCCCCATCCCTCCTGACCAGGCAAGGTAAGGCCCTCTGTCCCATTTGTCCTCTGCATCATGCTCAGTCAGGTGATTTTCCTCACATTGAAGGTTAAATCACTTTTATTCTTTTCTCCTAGATCGTGGATCCGGAGCAGCAAATAAACATTTTCCGCTTGGCAGGTCTGTAAAGAGCAAGACTCGGGCTTGCCTGCCCCTGAGCACGGTTAGGATCACACCCTCCAGTCACACACAGCTTTTGCAATGCCAAGGCCTGACCTTACCCCTGCACTGCCACAGTGGTGTGGGAGCCACCAGCCCTTACGCTAAGGTTCATTTTCTCCACTCTGCTTAGTTTTTCCAGAGACCAGATACTCCTCAGAACGATGTTTTCCCAGTTTTGGGGCACTAACACTTCCTAGATCTGTCAAGACAACACCTGTAGGGAAAGACTGTTCACTTTGGCAATGCCGTAGCCCCACAGCCTCTCTTCTTCTCTCACTGAGGGGAAGCAGAGGCGTGTGATTGAGGTTGCACACTCAGGAGCCGTGCACCTGGCAACATGCCACCTTGCACCTTGGCTTCCAGTTTGTGTAGGTTAGAAGTAATACCCCAGAGTCGCATCATGTGCGGAGAACAGAGCAGTTAGGATGAAATCATAATGGTTATACTGCACCCTGAGATTCAGGAAAGAAAGAGTTTAAAGCATGCCAAGCAAGATCAGGTGCCTATGCAAAACAGACTAGCTCTGCTGATGTGTCTGGCATAACATCTGTTTGTCCCAGCCACAGCTTACTTTGATAGTCCAGGTCTGCACATCCCATGGGAAAACCAGCTCTCATTGATGGCTCCCACCCAGCACACGTGCTGCATCTTGCTGTCTGACCACTACAAGAACAGATTGTCGTATTTTTTTAATTACTCTTTCTTCTCTCCTTTGGCCAGTAGTGCCAGGCCCTGTCTGAGGGGATTGTTGTCAGAGTTCCCGCTCTTGGGTACCCTGGCATCACTTTTTGTTCTGTCCTCTTTAAACCATACAGTACATTTGTCTGATGAAGCTGTTAAAACTAAGCAGTCAAACCACTGCACAAAAGCCACTCCTTCAGTCTCTTACAGAGATTAAAATATGTTTGATAGGTTTGGCTTACTTCATTTCCAGAATGAACCATTATCTGCAGCAGGTGGGAACCAGTGTTTTCCAAGTCACTGACTGGCCTACAGTGATACTAGTCATCCTAGAGAGAGGCAACGCACTACAGCCTAAATAGGCGAATGAATTCTTCCTCGCTTATTTGAGATTGTGAATGGGGAAGGGGAAAGTAAGAGAAAAAGATTTATAGTATGTTTCTTAGACATTTGCAATAGACAATTCTCCTTCCTACAAACAAAATGTCAGGAGTATGCGTCACAGCTCCACTTCTTCAACTATTCATAACATTCTCCCTTGGAATTATAGAAAATACCAGACATGCCATGGAAAGGTTAACCAGTTAGGTTTGGACACTGGTCATCCCAGCACCATTAACACTCATCTGCTCAACTTGATAGGTTTTAATGCTACTCCATTACCATTACAGTCATTGCATATTTGTTCCTAAACTTGTATATAATCAGTCATCACAAGTGTGGTTATCTAAAATTAGGTATTTTGAGCATTGTATTTCTGCATACTTTTGCTGGGAGCTTAAGCTTTGCCATTCTTCCTCCTCCCATTACAGCAAAGACTTAAAATCATTTCATAGCCCAAGTGACATTCTCCTCTCTTGCATATGGCTGCATGGGAAAATTACTGGGGGTTTTATTCTTTCAATTACTGCTAGCAGGTTGTAAAATCTCAAATATTCCCAATTCCTTCACTGTTAAGAACAGCAGCATCTGGGTGTCAGTTTTGCTCATGATGGCAAATTACAGGGTCAGATCTGCCTTTCTCACTCGCACAAATCTGCACCTCAGTGGAGATTGCAACTTGTGGAATACATAATATAGAAGATGAGCAGATTTCGACTACCTGCAATTAGCTGATCTGCAACTACATGAAATGACAACACTTAATCCAAATGGAGAGGCTGGGCCAATGCCATCTTACAGCACATAAATCTGCAAAGCATGACAGAACCCTTAAAAAACCTGTACGTTAAATAAGGCAGACTACGAATGCAGTCAAGAACTAGGAAATGCCACAAAACTGTGTTTACTTGTGAGAAATACTCTTAGCTCTCATGTACATATGGATTATTTTACAGCCCTTAATTACATGATCTCTTTTTTTCCACAGGACCCTACCTCAAACTGCACTCAGAAGGGACCATGCTGATGTAATGAGCAGCTATTTGAGATGCTGGTTTCTGTTCATTGTTCAGTGTGTGGCCCCAGGCCTTATTTACCGCACATTATTCAAACCCGGCTCTAGAGATTTATTCATTTCCTTATGTGTTTTTCTATGGGCTTATCATTACACTGTCCAAGAGCTTCACCAGCCCAAGATCATTTATTTTCACACACCTCTATGAGAGGAGGGGGTATTTTTATTCCCATTTTACGGGTGAATGACTGAAGACCATGTTAAAAGGTATTTGCTAATTCTGGGTGCCCAGTCTGAGACAGCAACAGCCTGACTGATCTCTGTTTGTATAGCACTTTGGGTTCAGTGCATTCCCATTCACTGCATTTACAACCGTAAGCACTCAGTGCTTCCCTAAAGCAGGTCCTTTAGGATAAAAAAGGTCCCCTATAAAATAGGGAATGCACAAATAAACAACTACTGACACAACAGCTGTTTCAAAAAACCTGAAAACTATCATACCAAAGTGGTCACAGCAAAAGTCAACTGTCAGGTCAGAATTTCACCGCCTCAGCTATAAAAGCTTCCCTTTCTCTCCAGCAGTCCCTTGTCTCCCTCAGTACACACCTGACAAATGAGGCAGGGGTCCTACAGATGGTCTCTTTCACTGTGCAACTCTGATTTATCTCCCAGCAGGTTCATCACATGCATTGAGTGAGGCAGGGGTCCTGTGGGAGAAACAGTGATGTAGCTAAAACATGAGTTGTATAAGACGTGCAGTCAGGTAGACAGAATTGCACCCAGAGGATAACTGGTCTTTCCTCAGCTTCCAGTTCTTGCATTAGCACCCTTCGGAGTCCCCTTTTCACAGAGTTTGTTGTTTCTTTTACAGTGAACATGCTCCCTCATGAAGCATCACAATGACACTTCTGTGGATTATCAGAAGAGACGAATTCCTCATGCAGAACACTACAACCAAGGTAATGGAGTAAACTGGCTGCAAGGGTAGCTCATCCTCCTTTGTGAAGACTACCATGAGGAGCATGAAACACTGGGTGAATTTCAGACACTGATGACAGCTGAGGAATAACAACTCAGAGGCTTTTCCAACCATGCAATCCAAGTCGTGCCTCTTGCTCTCTCCTCTCTAGACCAGCCCACTTTCTTCTCTTCATTACCTATGCCTTCTCACCTCATCCTTTTCCTTTGCCATCATCTCACCCCTCCAAGCACCATTCCCCCATACTCCACAGCCTCCTTGTTCAACAGCTGCTGGTAACTATTTGCTTCCCCTCCTTGCCTTTTTGCCCAGCTTCCCTTGCCCTGTCTTGCCATTACTGTTTGGTGGCCCCACTTGCTGACACCACCTCTGCCCTGGCACAGGCCCAGCTGTGCTTGCAAGCTGGCATCAAAACACAAGCTGGTTTAGAGGTTTTCAAAGAAGAATTTTCTTGTTTTCTTTTTAAATGGAAGGCAGGCATAATTCAAGAGCATAGCATACTCCCTAGTTTTTCTCTTATAATATGAATTGTTGGGTTTGATAAAAATTTCCACAAAACAAGCCTATCAGAGGCATAGAGAGTGTTTACAGCAATGACTAAAACTTAATAGTGGTACGGATAACTGAAATGAAATCTTACTGAAGCACTAGTAAAGAAAGATGGTGCTAGTAGTCTGTTGTACATGGCAGTGAAAATGAAGATAAAAACTAAGGAAGTTGGTGTCGTGGTTTAACTCCGGCTAGCAAAATACCACGTGGGTTTCTGGTGGATGCATATTCCAAATTACAGCCAAATTGTCAGCCCTCTCTATGCAGTGACCCGGAAGAAAAACTCTTTCAAATGGGGCCCTGAGCAGCAACAAGCCTTTGAACAGATCGAGCAGGAGATCGTGCATGCAGTAGCCCTTGGACCAGTCCGGACAGGGCCAGAGCTAAAGAATGTGCTCTACACCGCAGCTGGGGAGAATGGCCCTACCTGGAGTGTCTGGCAGAAAGAACGAGGGGAGATCCAAGGTCAACCCCTAGGATTTTGGAGCTGGAAATACAGGTGATCTGAGGCCCGACAGTCCAACCAAGAAAGAGATACTGGCAGTTTATGAGGGAATTCAATCTGCCTCAGAAGTGGTTGGAACTGAAGCACAGCTCCTGCTGGCACCCCGACTACCAGTGATGGGCTGGATGTTCAAAGGCAGAGTCTCTTCTACTCCTCATGCCACTGATGCTACATGGAGTATATGGGTCACCCTGATAACACAACGAGCTTGAATAGGAAACCCCAGTTGCCCAGGAATCTTGGAAGTGGCAAGTAGCAAAATACACAGCTCCCTAGCAGCCATGGTAAAGAGAGTTAACTCTTTAAACCCAGCACAGTTGGTTAAGCAAGAAAGAGTGCTGCTGCCACCTCTTTTTAAGACTTACCATAGTTGGGTACATTACCCTTTGGATGGCAGGTCTTTGAAGGGAGTGGAGGGCTTGTACTCCTTCCTACACTATCCTGGTAACTTATAGATGCTAGTGCTTATTTGACATACACACCTGCACCCATCTCAAGCTTGCATCAGCTGGACACAAGATTATACACACCTCAACATTCAGAGACACAGAAAATAGGGCTAGGATCAGGTCAGGTGGTTAGTGCATCCTTCTGTCCCAGTAGAGGATCAGCTATAGCAGCATTATTTTTGACACATTTTTCCAGCCTGTTCTGAAAAACTTTCAGCTCTTCTCAGACAGTCTGTTCTAATGCTTCTACATCATTGCTAATACAAAGTTTGCAACATCAAACTGAAATCTCCCATATTGCAATCAATGCCCATTTACTTCCAGCTCTATCAACAACAGACATAGCAAAGGGCTTAATCACTTCCTCTTGAGCTTACTATTTGAAGGCACATTGCCCAGACCTTGCTTAATATTTAGATTTCCATGACAGAAATATTAACCTGCCTAACAGAAACAAATTAGCACACCAGTCCTTCTAATTTCATTCCTGGATTTCCAAGCTTATCACTTGGAAGGCCACAGTTTCTTTTACAAACACCTACAACAAAGAACAAGGTTGCAGTTAGCTGTCAGGCTTGCAGTAGACAAGCCAAAGTTCCCTTCACTTCTAGAGGACTCCAGCTGATTCAGTAGTAATGCCTCACCACAGTTACAAAAACCAGTGTTAGCCCTTCACTGAGGCAATTCTCCCAGTTGGATTCAATTTCTCATGTTCTTTCAAAATCTTGAGCTTAAATTTTGGGAAACTTGAGAAAGTATCTTCTGATAAATCAAGTCTATCATATACACTACCAGCTACAGCAGCAAAATTTCTTAGCTGTCCTTGATGAAGCTGAGAGCTGTGCCCATGGTCCTGACTTCCAGTGCTGAGCCTTGAGCACAAACCTCTCTTTTCTCACTGACAAGCAATGAACACCTGCCAGATTTCATATGAAACAGCTCCCAGGAAACTGGAAGTCCACATCCTTGGTGCACACGGGTATCAAGAGCATTCAGAATGGCCGGAGTTGTAACTAGAAATGTCATAAAGTTAGAAATGTGAGACTTAATATTATTTGCATAACACAGATTTGCCTCCAGTGTTACAAATTATGAGCTCCCTGGGAAGTCAGGAGCTGTTCCTGCAGATAGGAAACAGCGGGCCCTTCTCTACCATAGGTGTTGTGATGGGGGGAAGGTGAACCAACAGCTCAAAGGCGCATGCAACTGCTCTGTACCGTGTGTTTGCACAACTGCGTGAGAGTGTATCCCTTGGCGATGTTATTCACAGGCCTTGGCCGACAGTAAATAAGACAGTGGAGCTTGATTCATGAAGGATGACAGGAAATCTATAATGTGTGGGCTCTATAATCTGCTCGCTACTGCGTAGCAAAATGAAAGAACAACAGTCCAATTACCGAGTCCTTGCTGATCCCAAGCACACCCTCCAGATCTTGTTCGGCTCAGAGCAGCGGAAGTCTGTTGGCACCAAGGGAAAGCAAGCTCTGGCACAGGCCATCTTCTGTGCTGGGATGGCAACAGTATTTTGGAAGCACCAGGCTACCTTACACTAGATACAAACGCAGCCAAGTCTGTGGCATAAACTTCAGAGCAAATTTCTGGAGAGCGACAGGCTGCTGAGCTCAGTTCACCAAAGGACCACCGCTCATGCGGACACCAATTGCTGCACTCCACTGCAGGCATCCCACATCCCAAAGGGCTGGCTGAGCCAGGGAGCAGCGATCCACCACGGCAGTCTGGCACAACCGCTTGGTTTGGTGGGGACTGTGTTCCTGCACTATTCCCCTATAAGAACACGAACCAGTTGGGATGCAGCTCCATGAAACTAAAAACAGGGCTGTGCTCCAGCAGGACACAGCAGCTGGGTTACAAATGGTGTCCAGAGAGCACCTTATGGGGAAGGAGGCAAAAGCTGGAGGGAGATGTGTATTCTGGGGCCAGACAGAAGAGGGATGACTGAGGATATGATTCACACCCGGCAGACAGCTGGCCCGCAAGGGCAGCCACTGAGCAGACTGCTCTCATTCCACCAATGCTGAGGACACGTGGAAAGACAGAAGAAGGTTTCTTTTGGACAAAACAGTAATGGTGGTGGTGGAAGGGAGAAGGGCTGCCAATTCCAGACAGAAGCAGGAGGAAATAATTTTGCTTCCTTCTGTGCAGTGTCACAAAACCCACAGGGCTGCCCAAGGCTGGGAAGGCACAGGACAGCTCAGCTGAGGATCCTGGCAGCTTAGAGGAGACAGTTCTCTCCTTTTTCTCTAACCAAACATACTGTCAACTCCTTGTGTCTCTGGCCCTTACCACTTAACACCTTTCAGATCTATCTTCTTCCCCCTTCAGAAAGGGGCAGGGGGAATCTTGCTCACTCTGGCAACAGGTAAACATCATGGCAGGATGGGGAGGGGGGAACAATTTCCACTCGATCCCTAGCAAAGGCCTTCTTTGCTGAGCACACACTCTGGGGACTGCCGTCCTTTCCCTGCTTCCTCCAACAACCACTCTGCTGCCACCTCCCCTCCCTTGTTATCTGTCAGTAAACAGTAATTAAAGATGTGGCCTGCTTGATAAAGCTCCCGCCCGCCCTCACACGGTGCTGCCCTCTCGGACGTGTCTAATTAAAATCCTGATGAGAAGATGAAGAAATCCCAGCAGCTGGGAGTCTGCTGACTCTCCCTGCGCTCGGCCTCTTCATTACTGACGACGAGGCAGAGAGATATAAAGGACCCCGGGAAACGCTCCGACAGACCAATCGATACAGCCTTTTGTGGGACGTGACGGACCGCTCAGGACTGCCTTTTGAACTGTGTGGATAATGAGGATGCTGGAGCGTGGCTCACTGCATGGGGCTGGACTCCCCCACTACTCCTGCTGCATTGCTGCTCCCAGGAACAGCACCCAGGGCCCCGGCAGCTTGGCAGCCACTCACACCATATAGCAAATTCACAGTTGTAATAGCTGGGGCACTTGCCCATTCACCCCCAGCCTGAGCTCCAGAAATCATTGCTTGTAGTGCCAGAATACTGTCAAGCCTCTAACCACTCCATCACTTCTATGCAAACACAGAGCGTGCATGTGTGTATGTACACTGCAAAATGCTGAGAACCAGCACAAACCTTCCCTAAGTGAAACCAACACCGCACACCACGTGCACACCGTTGCGTTTACGTGGACACTTATTCATGGGAACAGTGTGTTTTCACTGCTCTCCCAGGATTTTGTGCTAAGGTGAAATTCTTGGTATGCACAAAACGGAACAGGTTTACATGAAGTGCACAGCAAGATCCTCGTCGTGAATCACCATAACTATATTTAGACACACTTCACTTCATGCAAATGCATCCTCTAAATGGATTTATTCTTGTCTTTTTTTTCTAATATGAGATCAGCTTTATATGGAAACAAGCCCATTTTCACTGGCAAACTCATATTTATCCAAAACACCAGAGATTTCATTGCTCTTAGTTTTGAGATGAAAAGAATACTGAAGAGATGGAAGTAGATTTATACTTTCTGAAGTTTGAAAGTGCATCTTGGGAACCTGACTCCACATCTCTCTTGAGCAAGCCCACCGGAGGTACAGTCACCCTGGGAATTAGAGTCGTGCAATAACAGGAGTGCATACATGGTTGCAAATGCAAGCGCACTGTGTATGTGCATGAGGGAAATGCACGTTCCACATGTGGAATTAATAAAAGAGTGAGCTTTTGCCTGTCTGAGTTCACACCTCCTGCTTCACTGTGCTGGTTTTGGCTGGGATAGAATTATTTTTCCTCACAGTAGCCACAGTATGGGGCTGTGTTTTGGATTTGTGCTGAAAACAGTGTTGATAACACAGGGATGTTCTTGTTACTGCTGAGCAGTGCTGACAGAGTCAAGGCCTTTTCTGCCCCTCACACCACCCCACCAGTGAGTGGGTTGGGAGTGCAAAGGAAGCTGGGAGGGGACACAGCCAGGAGAGCTGATGCCCACTGACCAAAGGGATATTCCATACCATATGACATCATGCTCAGCATAGAAAGCTGGGGGAAGAAGAAGAAAGGAGGGGACGTTCGGAGTGATTGTATTTGTCTTCCCAAGTGACTGTTATGTGTGATGGAGCCCTGCTTTCCTGGAGATGGCTGAACACCTGCCTGCCCATGGGAAGTGGTGAATGAATTCCTTGTTTTGCTTTGTGTGTGTAGCTTTTGCTGTCCCTATTAAACTGTCTATCTCAACCCATGAGTTTTCTCACTTTTACTCTTCCAATTCTCTCCCCCATCCCACCGGCGGTGAGTGAGTGAGCAGCTGTGTGGTGCTTAGTTGCTGGCTGGGATTAAACCACAACATCCACAAACCACTGCAACTCATGCACTCAGCATCATTCCAGCAATATCTGGTGCTCTTTTCAGAGGCCCAGATAGGTCCTTGGGACATAGTTTATTCAATAAAGCTTTAGTTGTTTTCTTTCCCACTCCCCCAGTTTTAATTACTTTTGCAGACCACATAGACTAAAAAAAAAAAAAAAAAAAGCTTGCAAAAATATGTTTCCTAAAAATCTCATAAAGTAAATACCTATATTTATTCTTTCCAAATTGCCATAATCCTGCTCCACTGTCCTCTTTTTGTCAGCCCAGGCCCAAAGAGGAACTAAATAACAAATCATTCCTGGACTGTTTTAATACTGAGCCAAACTTGCCCAAAACTACAAAATAACTCAATACAAATAGTCCATAGCAAAATATAATCAGTAACAGCAAGAAGTGATCAAGCAAATTCAGAAGCAATGGGCTCGATGGTAAAAGCCCAGAGCTACTGGAAAGGGACTTCGAACAGTCCCCTGGAAAAGACCAGTGAACAAGAGGAGTCTTGCTAGGAGTGGTGGCAGAAGCACTATTGCTGGGAAGTTCACAGCCTCTCCTGGCCCTGGTGCCTCACTTGGCAAGAGCTGCTGTTGTACAGAACAAGGCAGCAGCGCTGGATGCACAGAGCTCTCCATGCAATCCCTGCCTGTCCCAGTACCTGTACTTGATGGAATGACACATTGCTGCAGCAGCTAATAAATAGAAGTAATTTGATTAGCTTTCCCTAACTAGCGATAAGATCCTGACAAACCCTTTTTAATGCGTTTCTGGAGCAGGATGAAATTGTTTCATTTGGTGAGCAGGGCCCCACGGGAGTTGCCTCCAAGCTCCTTTAGTGAGAGGTAAAAATATGCCAATCATTAATGAGGGGAGAATTACAGAGACTTTAATGCAATCAGAAAAGAGGAGCCCTGAGGCAGCTGGGGAATAAAACCTGCCCTTAAATCAGAGGCAGGCAGCTGGAGCATGGAAATAAAGGCATACACAAGCAGGAACATGCACACACATATACCTACCGCACACACAGAGACCGTGTAGAGCTGCTGTAAATACACTGGGAGTTTTGCCTGGGCAACAAACACCTATCTCAGCAAACAGTATCCATCTTCCCCAAAAAGCATTTGTAAAATCACAGCAAGCTAATACTTGTTTGGTAGCCTCCTCCCCCTGCCAGGAGGGCACCGCTTGCCCATTCAGCCTCCACCACTTCATACACACACAGAACTGCAGTTTTCAACATTTCAACCCAAACCCTTTTGTGGAGGAGGCATATTAGCTGCTGGGGTGTCAAGCAGCAGCAGCGAGGCAGCTTTGCCAAGTGGAAAGATGCCTCTCTCAGGGCCAGGCTTGCTGTGTGAACACAACATGTACAAAACCCTCACTGTCCTCCAACCATGGCACTTGTGCCAGAGGCAGCATCTACTGTGGATGTTGAAAGGCAACTCCTCCCTTCCCCTCCCCACTCCCTCCTCAGCCACTTCAGTGAATTCCCTTCCTCTGGTGAAACAGCTCTTGCACGAATCACGTAACTTTTATTCTGAAGCAAAACAGAAGTCTAAGCTGTCGGCATTTCCCCTGGCACTGCGGCAGGCGGGAGCTGGGGCAGACACGAGTGGCCTGGCTGGCTCCAATTTTGCAGGTGTCTCTGTTCTTTCAGAAACTCCTTCTCTGAGAGAAAGCATCCCATCTTTCTGCAGCAATACTCTAACCCCAACCAGCACAATACAGATGGCTGCGTCAGCATGGACCATCCCAGAGAATGCTAGCTCCCAGTTTAATGGGATAAAAACCAGGACAGGAGTTTTCTCATGTCTCTTCCAGATTCCCCACCTTGTTTACTTGAAAATAATGAGCAAGAGTACTGGGATATCAGAAACCAGCCACCTTTCTTCTGCCAGATACACAAAACATGATGCTGCGAAGGCCAGGCATGCAGTACTCAGCCCTTTTCCCTAGTTTGGGTTACCACTAACATGTTGGGGAACAATTGAATGGCTGCTGGGAGCTCCAAGAGAAAACACCTTTGAGGGGATGAGACCATATTTCTTCCTCCCAAAACTCCTGCACCATAGCGAGAGAGTGTCTGTGACACCCCTGCCCTCTGCTAGATGGAATGAGTGTCCTGCTTAGTGTGCGCTGTAGGTTCTGTACTGAGAAAGCTAAGCAGCTGCTTCTTCTGCCACAGTGATTTTATCATACATCTCTGCCACCAAAAGGCTGTGCACCATATTCTCACATAAACTAGACAACTGTGGGACTAAAACATCAGTGTAAGTGATTACCAGCCATTTAACCTGACAGACAAAGCAGTTAGAGTCACTGAGACAGAGTGAAAGCTGAAGGACAGGTAAAGAGGGACCTGTCCTAAGACACGGAGCTTTCAGCTTAGCAGGTAAGTCAGGGTATGTAGCTGGCACATTCTCAAATGTGTATCAAGCACAGAACTGCATGTCCCGCTGCTAAATGATCACAGAATAATTAGCTGCAGGCAAAGGGAGCTTCATGTCCCCCAACAGCAACTACTACTGGCTGCCTGAACCATGCAATGATGGGCTCCCAAAGAAGTACAGCCAAGTTCTCAATGGCTGGAAGTTCAGAATGAAAAGCACCTTAGAGGGTAAAGAAAACCTCCAGGGTTCTGCCAAATTCTCTCAAACTCCCTGTCTCTAAGACTGAAAGGATCAAAGCAGTCTTGCTGTTGGGCACATCACTCAGGCAGACCGCATACTCTTGAAAGTCAGAGAAACCACTTTCCAGTAATACAAACAAGTGAGAAGACCCTATCAGAGGAACCATCAAGACTGAAAAAACCAGCCAGCAGGAAATTCACCACAGCTACAGCACAACACTGTCTAGTAGCTAGAAATCATATTTCTGCCCTTTTGGGATCAGGGTTAGTTTTGACCCAAAACTCCAGTAAAATTCAGTGATTTCTTCTGGTCAAGAGCTTTAGGCTATTCAAGAAAGATCCTAGACTCTCTCCCTTGATGTATTTTCTAGCAGTGATCAATGTTTTACTGTGGGCACAGTCCAACCTAGTTTGTGGTGGCACTCAAGCACAGCAGCCTTGTGCAACTAGCTCCTCTGAGCAGCAGAGGTCTGAGAAGGTGTCACACTCTGTGGCTCCATACGCAAGCCTGCCTCGCTGCAAACAACTCCTTCTCATTCTGGTTTGTTATGATTAAAAATGCACATCACCCAGCGAGGCCTTGGAGTGGAACCCAGCTGGAAATTGGATCATTAATATTCCTTCTCATGCCCATTGCCACAATTTCTTACCTCTCCACAAGCAATTGCTAGCAATGCAACAATTTAGGGTCTCAGACAGAAAGCGAAGTGAAGTCGAGACTAAACTGCCCATTGTTAGCCCACTCCATCCACCCTTGCCCATATCCCTGCATCCCATCAACCTTATACCAGTGCGCTGTATATCAGATGTCTTTCAGCTCTTTGAACTGCCTTCCCCTAATTTATGTACCAAGAGGTCTTTCTTTAAGATCCACAGCCTCTTAAACCATCAGGAAAGGGATTCAAGTTTATCCTCATTCCTGAGCTGCTGGAAACACAAGGAAAGAAAACAATTAGTTCGAAGAGTCTAGCCACTGCGTGGCTTTAACTCTTGGTCACCGCACTTTCCACATAGTTGAAGTATTCTCAAAGGGCCAGAGGGATAAATGCAAATCAAGGGTAGGACATACCACACGATGGAGAATCCCACAAATGTACAAATGGAGATATTTCTGTTTCTAGCAGACAGGGTTACCTACGTGGGCTCACCTCAACCCTAAGTGCTGTTACTGCTACAACTCATTAACTGGGCAAGCTGTAAGAGTTGTGCAATTCCCCCAACACTGCTACAAGAATCCTTAAAATCCTTAAAAAGGATGTAGAAGCATAGAAATAGCACAGGACACACAGCAAGTAATTTAAATCCCCCCCAACAGTCACTGTGCGCACTGATTGGTTTGTTGGAGCCTTCCTGCCTGCGTTAGGCATCAAGAAGCATAACGCACCAAGGCCTTCAGCACTGATCATGGAAAGATAAAAAGCAGAAGGCATATTTTCTCTTGGGACTCTAGCATCACCACTGCGGACTGCTCACACACATTGGTACCAGGCAGAGGAAGTTTGCTCTTGCTTGTCAACTCACTGAGCTGACATTCCTTTGGCTGCAGGCAGCACAGCCTCCAAGAGGTTGAATGTTTAGTTGAGAGGTGGAGAAGACAGAGGTGGAGAAACCTGCTAGACAGCAACTGGCACAAGGCAGCTGGGAAAACAGCACTGGTCACAAGAATCAGGACAACGCAAACTATAAATTCTGCTGCAAACACCTATTCTCCATTGCCTCAGTGTACTAGCCCAAAAATATCTGCTCTTGGTAAGCATTTCGCATCTTAGGTGGCTCAATGAATCTGTTACGTATTATTGAAACACCTGTCAGGCTAAGGGCCTGCTCCATGTGCCTCTCCATAACACAAATACAACACAAATAGCCCCAGAATGAAGTGTTGACTAATACAGTGGCATGATTTCATGTTAAACTGCTTCTGACTCACACAAATTTGTATGTTTGGCACTTGCACTTTGATGTCACTGTTTCTTTAGTTTTATTTTATGTGAGAAATAATAATTTTCATTGAAAACACTTAGACAGTAAAACGCGTAGCTACGTTACCAGCCATAGCAGCACAGAAAATTGAACCGTGACAGTCTCGGAGCGATGGGCTCAGTGAACATACACAGCACTAAACAGCTCAAAGGAATTTGGAAAAGGAGCTGTCCTATCAGTAGCTACCATAGCCAAGACACTCATACACCAATCTGAGACAAGAACAAATAAGCAACAAAAAGAACAACCGTGGAGTCTAGAAATATATACCTGGTCTTACCTACTTAAAATACACACCCGTTTCAAAAACTAAAACCTAATAAACTTACTGTGCCACACTACAGACATTTCCCTTCAAGTCAGAGGAAGGAACCACCACCACTGCCTGCTCCCTTAGCAGCTCTGGCAGTTGCTGGCATCTCAGCCTAGCAGTTTGTTCACAAGGGCAGAGCCTTGTTTGCTATTGAAAGCCAACAGAGCTCCAGCAAAGTCAAAACTTCAGCCCACATGAAGACAGGTAAGCAATTAAAGGTTTTTTAAAGAGACAATAGATGAGAACACAAAGCTCTGCCACAGGATTTGCCAGCTCCTGGATCCATCGAAAAAATACAATACGCAACCTCCTAGTGACTTCTTGCTCATCACTGAAATCCACAAACTGCTGGGTGTGGGAAGATCAGTCATTCAACCTTATCTCAATGCTTGAGCATCAACTTTTCCTACCTGGAGAGGCAACCCCTGGGTCTTCCTCATCCACCAAGCCCCAGCCTCCCCAGCAGTCCTGGGGCCACATCACATGCCTTTCCAGACAGCCCTCTCAGTGAGCATGAGAAGGGCAGAGGGGTCCTCTTAGCAGTCTTGCTCAGGGAGCGCTGGCTGCCATGCCACAAATTCACACCATCCTCAAATTGTTTAGGGGGGTCAGACAGAAAAATCTTGAATAGTTTCTCCTTTCCTGCCAATTGTTCCCATCTTCTACCTCAATTCTGACTGGATTCCCCCTTCCCCCTGTCCTCAGCTAGCACTGTCAGGTTCGGTCCTCCTCACCCTAGCCCCCCCCTCCCCAAGGACAAGCAAAGTTATTACAATAATGAATTAGCCAGGCTGCTTACTGCTGCCAGTGGCGAAGGCAATTATCCCACTCCACGTCCCCAGCCACCGCTCAGCTCCCTCATAAAGAGAGGCTTTTGGGGCCGCTTTGTGCTTTGATTGGAAATGAAGAGATTGCTAATTAGGGAACCCCTGCTGGGATCGGGCTGGCAGGAACAATAGTGAAACGGACAGAGCACACGTCCATTTAGAGAGGGGGGAGAAGAGAGAAATGTGAGCTCCTTTGTAATGTAGTGCATCCTCCGCTCACACCATAAACAACAGGGCAGACAATTTTATAGAGCTTTTCACCTTTTAAAGCATGCTAATTTGTTTATAGGAAGCGATAATTTGGTGTGTGTTTGCATAGGTCAATGCCTGTAGTTTCTGTGTACAGTATGGATTGACGCATGCGTGCATGCATACACACAGTCGTTTCCAGAGGCATTTTCCTAAAGCGTGTATCTATGCAGCTGACCGCCTATTTCTTGTCATTCGCTGGGCAGCACGCATCAGTCCTGCATTAACAGCGAAAGATGCTTAGGAAAGCCTGTTGACGAGTATTAACACAGAATTTTAATGCCTGAATTCACAAATCACCAAAGTTGAAAATGACTTACCAAATTAGTCAGCTCACCTGAGGCTTGTCCAGCAACAGCTTCCACTGCTTTGCCCAAGTGCTTTAAATGACAAGCGGACCTCCAGGAGGAGAAAATTTCACCATTAACACAACATTTTCTTAAACTCATCCTGAAATTTCTTCTTAATTCAATTGCTCTAACTGTCCAGGGGCAGTCATGGGAGCTAAATTCACCTTTCTCAGATGATGGAATTGCGTACCAAAAAATTAGAAAAGATCTCCCTCGTAGTGCACAAGCACATCTGGACAACTTCATAAAACTGCACCACCAGCCCTTATATACATAGCACACTCTTGTTTTGGGCTCTGGTCACTTTTAACTCCTGTCAAAAAACACCTCCCCCAACAGATCAACATGCAAATCATACCATTTATAAAGTACAACTTGTCAGCAAAAGCAAACTCCTCACCTTTTTGTGCAAAGCCGATAGAAAGCGGTTGGAACCTATCCTACAATGCTCAGTTCACTAAGTGATTCCATCAGGGAAGCACACAAATACCATGTTAAAACCAAAACTACAATTTTCAACCACATATTTGATTTGCCATGCAGAAAATTTGCATAGTGTTGATTAGCACTATGCACTACACACTGGGTGACTTAAGTAAGCTCAAGTAAATTTCAAATTTTAAGCTTGAATTTACATTTCAGAATTCCCTCATATATTCAAATGCTTCAGTATCTGCAAGTGTGCTTTTCCCTGAAAATGTTTTCAGTAAAGCACAAGTCTTAACAGAAAGCGAGCACTAAAGGGTGGAAACACAGTTGAACTGAAAAATGACTTTCAAATTCAGACTATTTCTCCCCGCTGTTTGCTCACCTCTAGTGTTTATATCCTTCAAACAGTTGTAGGTAGTTTTCATGTTCCCTTCTTAGTCATCACTTAGCCAAGCTCCACATATTTAGTTCTTTTGATCTTCCCTCATAAAAACAATCCCTCCAGCTCTGTCATCATTTTTGTTGTTCTTCTCTTACTACCTTCCAAGTTTCCTCTGCATTTTTTGCTACTAGTGCCCAGAGCTGAAAGTCTCACCAGAATGGTACCAAGCAAGAACACTACCTCATTGCCTCACCGTGTCCTGCCTGCACAGAACACAGTCAAGCCTCACGCAAAGGCCAACATTTGCAACCTGCCCGCTTTGCCCCCTTAGTCTGTCGTGCTACAATGCCAACTCAGATAGGACTTGCCCGTCACTACCACTGCCCCCCCCACTTCAGTTCTCCACTGCGTTCCACTTATCTGATGGGAATATTTCCCCTCATGTAGGTACAGGCTGAAAGGAAAACCCTCTGCTAGAACTGTGCTTAGGGTTGTTTTAGGTTGCTTACAATGCTGTAGTTACCTATTGCACGTACAAACCCCAACCACTTAAAAAGCAAGGAAAGATCCACCTAACACCACCAAGGGCCAAATTGTAACGTGGTGTAGAGTAGCAGAGCTCATTTGGTTTCACCGCAGCTGTATTGGTTTACACCAGCCAAGAAGCTATTTCCATAAATCTTAGCCTGTCCATATCACAAACAATCGCATTATTCAGAGAAAGTACAAAGAAGGGCATATTTCACTCCAGCAGCTGTAATTCTGATGCATGAAGCACTGTTACCTTGATTTCATAATCCAAGTATTTTCTTTTTAGGGATACAGCTATAGTGAACATACAAGCAATTCAATATATCTACCAACTGGTTCTGGAATTCTTTGGTAAAGCACTAACAATTGCTCTCCTGATAATCAAATTCTAATTTAATAGAAGAGGAATAAAATTCATTGTAAAATTATGGATGTACAGGCCACCTGCATTTGAGATTGATGAATGGGCTTCATTACTACATCCATTCACAGAGTCTGATTTTGACTAGCCCTAATATCCTAGGAAAGGGAAGTGAAAGGAGGTGGCCTTCTCATGGCATTATAGCAGGGAGGTCAGGGGAAGATGTCAGAAGAAATAATCTAATGTTCCAGAATCCCGCAAGAGAGAAGAAAGCCCATTCCCTGTCAGACTGACCCTCTCATGCCCCTAACAACAGGCTACTAGTTCTGGCCTCATGTGAAACTCAATCTCTTTCAGAGTGCAACTGCCTTGAAGGAACTCTGTTCTTAACATCCATTTCTCTGCAGAGTGGGGAAAGTATGAATGTAGCAGCACCCAAGTCAGAATTTCTCCCCCAGTTTCTTCCTGGAGCAACACAACCACATTCTGTCGCATACAGTATGAGCAAAGCCCAAAGCCTTTTAGAGCTTAGAGTTTCTTTCTCTGGGAGATTTTAGTATAAGATTTTTATTTTAAAATTATGAAAGAATCACATCTCCTCCTCCCCACTGCAGAAGCATAGAATTTCCTTTCATTTGATTGAGTATAACACACGTGTGTTATACTCAAAGACCATTGTTTCACCTATTTGTTTCTTTTGGGAATTTAGTTTTTACAAATCAGAATGTAGAAAAATGAAGTCTTTCTACATAGGCTACATAATCTTTTAAATCCACCTCTGTTGCTGAAAGGGGAGATCCCACCAGCCTTCCCATCAGAGCCACATTTGCCCTGCCTCCTCCCTTGTGTTAAGGTTTGTACAGCTCAGACTGAGGAGCTGATCTGGGTTAAAAATGCCAAAGGTTAGTTTAATTCAAACTGACCACAAGCAAAATTACTATAAATCCAGGTGTACAGAAATACCTGTACATGACACGACCCCCACATTACAGCAGTTATGAAAGTTGTGAAACTATTAGCAATGTCAAATGGTTTCTTAAAAGCACTCATATCTGGGGTATCTTTCCTTGAAAACTTCCCTTCTGGGTAGGGAAATGATGACATGGTTGAGACAGAATGAGATGGAAAGACAAATTACTGAATTGAAAAGCATGGTGCTGTCCAGTTAATACCTGCTTGAAACAAAGTCTATCCAGTGAGAGATCTGAGAAGCACATTAAATTTAATTCCAAGAATAGGCTAAGGGGTGACCTGATCTAATTGTAAGAGTGGGGAAATTTAACAGTGGAAAGTTCTTTAATCTAGCTGTAAAAGGATGTAAGACAAGGCTATTCCTGGTATCCAAAACCACACATTTCACTTAGCAATAAAGACATTTTTAAACAGTAAGAACTGGCCATTGGGACAATTAGCCATGAGGCATGCTGGATAACCTATCACAAGGTCTTTAAATCAAGGCTGTATGTCTCTCTAGAAGACGTTGATGTTGAGAAGCTGCCTTGGTAAGTGCAGGAGTTACTAGGTAGATTTTAATGGCCTGTGCTGAGCATCAGAGCGATATGGGTCTGCCTTAAAATCTGTTTAGATTCCTTGTGGTTCTTTAAAAGTTGTAGAAAACAAGACAAATGTGTGCAAAGACAGCATGTGCTTTGGTCTGCTGCAACCATTTACTAAGAAATAAACTGTATCTACACACTAATACTTGTTTGTTGCTAATAAGCTTCAATTAAGAATCATACATTGTTTTTATAAGATAATTTCTTATACATTATAGTAACTTTGCTATGAAAAACTACCCATTTTTGACAGAAGACTTATGCCTCATCTACCAGAATATGTAAATCATATAGAAAGGACGTATAAAGGCTAATGGCAAGGGCTGTGCAGTGCATGAGTCATAAACAAGAGGAAAAGCGGTCGGTTAAATCTGTCCATGTCTTGAATTCAGTAAATTTGGGGGGGGGGGAGGGGACGAAAATGAGATTTTTTTTTTTAAAGATCTCCTTTATTGTTTTGAAATTTTATTCAAGCTTCATAAAGTAAGTTTCCAGTGAGAACAAATACTAAAAATCCAGCACGTCAGTTACCAAGTGAGTGAAGAGAGCCGTTTGTCAATCAGCCAACCTCAGTGTGTTTGCCTCACCACCCAGGTTTGCCTTCACTACTACAGTATGCGTTTCCAATACGGGTGCACTGCAAGCCTGAAGTCAGGCTGTGAACTCTGCTCTAACACATGCTCATAAACAGGCGAGAAAATCCTTGTTCTTCCAGTTTCCAGTATACCCTGTCTAACCAAACACTGTTCAAGTTTTAACAGATAAATCCATCACTTAATTTCAAGTGAACATAGCCATGTTCTGCCATAAGAGACTTTGTCATAGTATTAGGGAAAATATTTTTCTATTCTTCTCCATTACATGTCAATTTACTACTTTATTGCCTGTTGAAGGCTTCTTAAAGCCACACAGTGCTACTCTCCAACCTCCCTCTTGACTTTGCGTCATACCAGGCTGTTGCTAAAAACTGACTGCCTGTCCCTTCTGCATCATCTCTCAAACTTCAGCTTCTAAAACAATGTTAGGAAGATACACTTTCCTACTACAACTTACTGCCCCTTGGCTCTCAGTAAGGAAAATCTATATTGCCTTTCCTCTAAAGGGATCACACCAACCTTTCCATCCTTCCAGATTCTACTTTTCCATAAGGGTGACCCAGGACTGATTATGTTCACTCTATCACTCATCTGGAAGGCAAAGAACTTACAAGAAAAAGAAATTGTACATCCACTGACTATTTTCTAGTTTTCTTCACTCTGAAATTAAACTCCAATATTCTAGTTGAATTCAGTGAGTTGTCTTTTTTAAAAAAAATCATTTTCTGAAACAACTGAAAAATCCTTGACAATATTCTCAAGTTTTAGGAAGCCCCTGTCATACTTTTTCATCTGAAAAGCTACACTAGCACAGCCTGGGGAAAGAGAAGGCAGCCATCAGAAAAACTTGTGTTCTCTGTTTCAGGTAACTGAAGCAGCAGTCCCAGAATCATGGCAGCTGCAGACTTCCATTGCAGAGCTCCAGTGATGCACCCCTGAGGGCTGCAGCGAGGCTGGCCCAGATCACAGGTGCAGGACTTGCCAGGTGGTGGCCTCCCAAAAAAGGCCTTCTCCAGATTTGGAATGTCCTCTGACCTACACAGAACTGCTACCTGTGACTGGCCTTGCACCCTGACCTAGCAGACAGGTTTAAGACCAGGAAAGGGATCTAGTAAAACCTTCTCAATAGAACCACAATAAGGATTATACAGCAGTTCAAGAGACTGATGCAAGGTTGTAGCAGGACGGGGCGGGAGGGAATCACATAGCCTACTGGAGGCAAGGAGGTCAGGACTTGGGTCCAAAAAGTATTGAAGAGTGGAAACAGTGAGAAAGGAACTGGGCAACATGCAAGACAACTAGGGAGAAAAAAAAATTAAAGAAATTAAGGAATAGTTTAAACTGAATAACTGGGAAAATTTCTCTCATTGTGGAAGGAATTTTGTTGTGGAACTGTCACCCCAGAAGTGAACAGGGGTGGAAGAAAGCTGTGCAAGCAAAGTAAATCCAACAGAAGAAAAAGAATTGAATAACCCAAGAAGCTTTTCTCACCTCTGACTGCTGTGATTCCACAACCTGGAATAGCTGGTAAACTTAGGAGAGGTGCAGGTACTATCAGAAAATATCCATAGACAAGGGAAGACCAACACCTCCCCCCAAATCAATAGCATGATACTGATAGAAACAGTTTCCCATACTTGGAAAAGATTATACACTTTCCTTTAAGGGACATTTAAGCACGGGAATATTTTTTCTTTCCTAATGATAGGAGAAGGAAGTGAAGGAGGTCAGAGTCCTGTAGACCTCCCTGCACTCCCTGTGGTCTAGTTTAGGATACTTAAAAGGATTCAGATTAACTGGGGTGGCTTTGTTGATTATACACAGAGAGGAAAATGACCCCATGTGGTAAGTGTTTCCAGGACAGCTGCTCCGTTGGTGAAACGACGCTGCATTCCAGAAATAAACTCCTACAGTCAAATTAACAGCTTGAGTCCTCTCTCTGCAGAAACGTGCCTTTACCAAAGTTGCAGCAGTTCCCAGATGAGTGGGAAATGAGCAGCATAAATTCCTGCTTAGTTCCGCTTTTAAATAGAAAATAGTACAAAAAAATGTTTGTACAATATCAAATCAGTCTTCATAGTCACATAATTGCCCCACATTACCGATATGCTCAAAACAAAAAAGGAAAATTGGGAATATTTCTGGCTGGGATGGAGAGCTAAAACTAGCATGGTTCCCCAATGCTCCAGGCCTGTCATGAGTTTTTCAGGTCTGAGGGCTTATGAAGACTTTAGCATAAGAGATTTTGGGATTGATTCCCATGTGGGTCAGTATCTACCAAAGCAAAGCACGGAAGAAACATGCAAAAGATTACCATCTACATTTGAAGCAAGACAGGAGGCACTGTTGCCCCTTGCCCACCTCTTCTAGCTCCCAAAAGGTGACGCAGATTGGTGTTCTCACTACAGAGGTGAAATCTGGGCTATGAAAGTAAATTTGTTCAGAAGACCCAAGGTACTCATGTTTTACTGAAGACATATATCAAGCAGCAAAACTACATGAGACAGCTTCCAAGTTTACACACGTTTACAACTACACGTTTCCAGATGGCTGCACTGGGGAAGGCCCATGAAATCCTGGGGAAAAAACCCCAACACACCAAGGTACTGTTTACAACAGATAACAGGGCACTTTTCCAGTACCCTGGGCTCACAGCCTAGGTGTCGTACAAGTAGCAGTCTGCTCCATATTTCTGTTTGTGGTTCCTTCCTCTTTCTCCCACTGGACTCTCACCTTAAAAGCAAAATATCTTGCTCCTGTCCAAATGCCTCCTCTGTCAGGTAAAACCTAGGAAGGTGTTCCCAGATGTTCCACTGCAGAAGGAAGGTACTGCAGGCACATCACTCCTCCTCACACACATATGGGAAATATGAAGCCAGAAGCTATTGTGGAGGTTACAAGGAACAAGTATCAGCATAACAAAGGCCCTGTTGGGTGTTATAATATAGTGCCCATTTACCTCAAGAAACCTTCACCAACTGGTGATACAGTAATGCAATGCTCCCCTGACTCAACACACCACCAAACCCATCAGGCGACTAAACCTTCTGCAGAACTACGCACTGCAGAGCAGAGGATGGTCTACAGTGAAACAACATAAATACCCAAAAGCATCCTCTAACCCATTGCCTCTTGCAATTTGGGCCTACTTCTGCCCTGTAAATTCCACCACAAGAGCCACAGAGTCAGCAGGAAGGAACACAGAACCAATCAGAAAGGATAAATTCAGGAAGCATGATTTCTGCTTAGCTCAGCCTCACGCTCTGGCTGCATCCTTGTCTTCACCGCTACTTTCCCAGTGGCGTAGCTTATCTATCCTAGGGACTTTCAAAGCTGTAGAAACACTACCTGTAGCAGTAGAAAAACATTCAGTGTAAGCAAGACCAGCTACCCCAAAATACAGAAGCTGCATTTCTGTAACAGAGTATTGTGCAAACAAGTAATTCAGCTATCTGCAAAGAGTGACAACAGCAGTTCAGGTTGCAAGAGAAGCCAAGACCACAGCTATGCCAGGTAAAGTTAAGAAGTCACCCAGTCCCATATTCTATGTCTGATATCAACCATTAGCGCATGCTCAGGGAAAGACTACAGAAAAGGAGAATGTTCTTCCTGCTCTTCACCTTGCTGCACCTTTGCAAACCTCACAATCAGTAGCTTGGAAGACTCTGGCTTAGGCTGTTCCCTCTAGACCATATCGTGGACTTGTCACTAACGAGTCCACATGTTCCACAAATTCCTTGATATCTTTTTTAATTCATCCAACTTTGCCACTGAATGATGTGGAGGCCAATAAATCTGAGTTAAATATTGCATTATGTGAAAAAATACTTCCTTTGGTTTATTTAAAGCATTTTTTTAAGAGAAAAGGATGACAAGCATTGAAAAAAGAAGGGAAACACACATGCAAGTACAAAGGTACCAAGAACACATAGCAGAGCTCTCAGCTAAGAAAGTGGGGGTGCTAATTTTGCAAAGCAAAGAATTTGGCAGGTTTTATACAAGAAAATTAAGGCCTATGCTCTTTCTTTGTTATCTTGTAGTGAAGTGCACAGCAAGTAAAGCCACCTGTACTCCCAGCAAGCCACACTTGCAGCAATACATTACCACAAATTCCTATCTTGGTTACCCTCATCTTTCCTCTAGCCACAGACTTCATGACTGACTCTACCCCCGGTAGTCTCTTGTCTTGATTCATATTGGAAGCTCTTTCAGACAGAAGCAGTCTCATGGCTACGTGCAGCAGCCCCAGCGGTAACGAATGTGTCGTGATAGAAACCAGGAGGGCAAAACGGAAGCAACAGCCAAAGCTGCCAGTACGACTCGTAGCCTAAGCCTGAGAGCTAGTTAAAAAGAAATGGAACAGTCACAGCATGAGATTTATTAAGGAGTAGATAATAATTTTGCATTACGTAATACACAATGTTGCATACTGTATTACACCCAGTATTGTGAGCCTCAAATGTTCAATTACTGATCAAGCCCAAATAAACATAATTATATCCCATATGATACATTGGTGGTTATTCTTATCACTCTCTTTTTAAAAAAAATAAAAATAGTTAGCATTGCTTTTTATTTGTTCCCGGAAACCTTGTGGTCTAGACACTTTTAAAACAAAACTGCAATTTTTCTCCTAATTTGCTTTCACATGGGGGACATGTAAAGTCAAACATCAAATACAGCAGTAAAGTTGTTGGCAACATCAAAGAGGATGAAGTGTAGAAATGATATATAGGGTAATTAAGTGGCTCTGTAAGTTATTTGCGTATCTCTATATATAAGCTGTCCTGACTTAATAAAGAAGTATTTCACAATAGCTTTTTGGCCTTCCTGGCTTTGTGCGAGATTTTGTGATAGCCTCCAAATGATCCCAAGCTTTCCTGGCGTTCTGGCCTGGCTATGGGGACCTGCCGAGGCCTGCCTGAGACTCCTCAAAACACACCACCACATCTAGAAAGAAAGGGTGCACAGCAGAGAAAAAAAGGAGATGGGGAGCATGATGAGCAAGCTGCTCTGTTATTTCTACAGATGAAAGTCCAAATCTTGTAGCTGTCAGCAATGGTCCAGCTAAGGGTGTGAGACAAGCCCAGTTCATCAGCTGATTGCAACCGGTGCCTCAGGGGGAACAGTGGGAGGGCTTCCCCAGCCAATGGGCTACAAGGACAACTGGGAGCCTGGAACACATGCTCCTCCCCCCCCCATCCCTCGAAGGCTCATGGTTGCAGAAGTGCCCAAGAGATCCTTAGGGCTGACATTCTGCAGGCGGTGTGCTTTGGACATGTTCCATACACCTACAGGGGTGGTGTAGCTGAGCAAACAAAAAGCACTGCTCCTCCAGCAGCTCCCGGAGCAGGTGGGTGTTTCTTCCTGAGGCCAGAAAGAAATGCCTGACTTCTCTGGGCAGGCTTGGAGGTTCAGTGCAAAGCAGGTGGAAAGTTTTATCTGCCCTCCACCCCATCACCTCAGCCCACACAGGTGTCTAGAAGTTAGCATCAGGGTCACAGGATGAAAAGCACTCAACCACCCTGTTTCAACAAGACCAACTGGGGGTTGACTGCAAATTGGCCAGAAAGGGGAAGGGAGGGAAAAGGATGGGAGAGATGGTTACCCTGTGAAGTCTCAGGCTGTCATGTCACAGAACACTACAGACCAAGACACTACCAGCAAAGACTCAGTATAGTAACTCACAAACGGCCATTCACAGCTGATCTCCATGAAGCACTACAAAATAACACCACTTGCTGAGCCATCTCTCTGCACATGCACCTCTCCCTGGGAGCAAACAGACATGTGGTAAACTCAACACGTGTCCAGTGTGGGGTCTTTCTGGATCAGGTTAGCAACAGAGCAGCTCTTCCTTTGCACTAACCTAGGTAAACAGGGGATGCTGCTGGTACAAAGTGCCTCAAAGTGGCAGGAACAGCATTATCACTTCAGGGCTGTTTCCTGAAGGATCAATAAGCTAAGACGATCAATTCTTCTGGCTAGTCCTTATTCCCCAGGAGAAGCTGGGGCTCTCATCCCCCATCACTTAACCCTTCACAAACAGAGCAGCAGCCCCATTAATTCTGTCCTCCTTAAACACACATTCCATGAGCCCACGTGCCACAAGAGACTAGAGAGCTGGAAGCAACGTAGCCTGGCGAGCATGGTACCGCAGCGAGGTATGGCCCATAACTTCAGCACAGCAATAACATGTCTATATGCTTCCCTTTGAGCACATGGAGCCATCCCTGCACCTGGTTTCTTTGTAGAGCGTCCCAGAGAAACCATAGGTCTCTATCACCCACTATTTCTCCATGGCAGGAGTGCTCTCAGAGCACCAGCAGACACTCACGGAAGGGGCTGCACAGGCAGTAGATGGCATGGACAGTTGTTGCAGAGAGTCACAAGAGTAGTGCCCATTTAGACACCAAAGTGAAGTTTAATCCTATATACAAAAAGAGTAAGAGCGATGGGGGAGAAAGCTCAGGAAGAATGGAAGAATCACGTGATTATCTGCAATGTAAGAGAGGGAATAGGGGCCAGAGGAGGCAAAACACTGGACTGTACTCATAGCTTGCAGTAACACAAAGCGTTTTGCTGTGATCATGCAATTCTTCATCGATTATAGAGAACAGGCAAGCAGGAACCCCATTTGAGGTGAGCAAAACACATCACATCAGTGAAAGGACTCACCTTAGGCTGAACAGGGAGTCTGTGTCAGAGCTAGAATTAAAGAACAACGGTGAAGCAAACAGCTTGGTATAAGGATTAGCCGTGAATACATTTAAGCCGTACACAGAATTTGCCACCTAAAAAGCAGTGGGGCTTGCAATAGGCTCCTACGATGACTTTTGGGCAAAGCATTAGAGGGGATGCTGACGCAGGAATCCCTTCCGGGCCTATATTTCACTCACAAAATCCTTGCTGTCCTGCCCCATGCAAAGACAGCATCAGCCAATGGTTACAACTTGAGTCCTGCCGTACTCTCCGTGCTACAGACTGGGGGTCCAAAAATCATGACCAAGAGAATCATATTCACGTGAGCTTTTCACCAACCTACACAAGTTCACATCACCAACAGAGAAAGGTTGAAATCCCCTGTACTAGGGCCATGGGGACATGATGCAATGGGGAAGAGCTTCTTATTCAAAGGGAAGCAGTAGAAAGAGCTGCCAATGAGAGTAACTGTAATTTTAAAAAGCCCAGGAGACCTGTGGGAAAAGAAAGGCCTGAGGATGGAGAACAAAGCAAACAAAAAGAAAGCTGTCTGGCAGGCCTGGTAGCAGACGTACCCTCTCTTCTCACCCAGAAAGTCACCCTCTAGGTCCTGCGAGCTTTAGAGGGATATCGATGAAATGCCTGTATTTTAATATACAGCTACTGGTCGTTTGCTCAGGCCTACTATAAAGAGGTGATCACGGGAGGCTGGGGAAACAAGAACTTCTGGAGTACATTTCCTGCTGATCCAGCAAACACAATTACGAAGAGAAAGAGAATCCATTCTGAGAGCAGCGTGAAACTCTTGTGAGCAGGATCATTCGCATCTCACATGGTTGAGGGAAAGGAAAGGGCAGCAACTTCTTAATGAATAAAAATAGCCACTTAGGCTTCACTCTCATACTGTTGGGCATATGCTTTCCAATATCTAAATAATAAATTTAGTTGCAAGTTTTATCCCATTAGAAAAGGTAATTTCCCCTAAAGACACAGCCCTTTTTCTAGAGGCTTTCAACAGTCCTGAGAGTTTAAAACTCTTGTTAGTTGCAAGTCATCATGTCAACTAAACAGTGTGCTTTAAAAATAAAAGGAGTTGCAGTATTTCCTTCCCTGAAATTCCTACACTATTATAAAATAATTTTTTTAAGTACTTGTGGCATGCGTGGACGACTGCAAGAACACGACAGCTTTCTATGCAGCTTGTAGAAAAGCTGAAAATCAGTTTTTAGTTCTTCAGTTCTTCATAAAGTCTATATATGCCAGGCAAGGCTGCACTGAAATGCAGCTACCTTCAGGGTAAACGGCAGCAGGTCCTTCGTGGGAAAGGACAAAAAGAGGAGAAGGAAGAGCGTTTTGCCTGAAAAGTCAGCAGGAAAATCTAAGTATAAACAGCTAAGCCATGGCCACAGCAGAATCATGCAGGAAAGGAAAAGGCTGAGGCAAACAGAAAGAAAACTAAGATGGGAAGGAGAGAAAGGCAGGAAAAAATGTTATCCAGCATTCAGCTCAGCCACGGAAAGCTCCTGTCTCAAAGTGATCTGCTGCGGGTGCCGGTTAAGAGGAAAAGAACACAATTATTATGTATTTCAAATGCATTTAATAAAGTACACTCTAGCCGATGGTGCTCTCCTCAGCAGGTCCAGGCACAGAGCACAAAGAGAAAGGGGCCTCAGGCATTCACACCAGGTTGCAGTTTTAAATAATTTTTAAACTAGGGCAATGTGCCAATTCTTACCTCAAGGTGCTGCACCCAGATAGACGTGTCAGCAAACCCACCAAGTTTGGCACATAAAGGATGACCATTGACATACATGGCTCCAGAACCAAACAGTAACTTTTTTAGCCAAACTTTACTACTTTGGAGTAATAAACATGGAGCTTCATCTCAACAAGACTCACCAAGACCAAAATCAGACCTAGCGTGTAGGACTCCACCACTGAATGTTACACTAGGAGGAAGTTAGCCACCTATCTGCTTGTCTTACCAAAATCAGAAAACCTTTTTTGGTGGCTTGTACCAAATGTATTTAAAAACACCCAAAATATCAAAGTGGGCTAACTCTTGTTGCTAGCACAAAAACGTCCTGTTTTCAAGCTCTGCACCTGTGTCAGGGATTTGCAGTTTTTCCACAGGCAAATCAGCCATTTGGAATTTACAGAAGATTGTCCTCTGTAGATCTTGGAGTACTTCTGACAGCAGCCATGTATCATTTTACAAGCAGGGAAACTGAGGAACACAGAGCTATGACTTGGCCACATGTCAGAAGACAGCAGGTTTCTAACCTCATTCCTTTTCAGGACATCTTTACCGAAGAGGGTCGGGATCATGGCACAGTCTTAATTTCCAGCAGTTCACCTGCTGCAGACACGTTTTCTAAGTCAAAGCTCACGGCAAAAAAGCTTACTGCTGGCTAGTTCACAACACACCAGCCTCAGCAACGCAGAGGTCCTCTGCTTGCTGCAGGCAGGTAGGCCTCCTCTTTCTCAACAGCAGCAGGGTCTACCCGAGCATGTGTGATGAACTCATCACAAAAGCAATCAGGCATTAATTTGGGCAATCATTCCTGTGACAGCAAATCCAGTTCTCCAACTAGGGTATTTGATGCAACACTCCAGCTAAACTGAAGGACAGAAAAAAATGTCTCAGAAGATACCAGTGTACAGAAGAAGTAGAACGATTTAGATACTGAGCCATCCACACTTTTCTCTCTCTTTTTTTTTTTCTTTTATAAGGAAAGGTTACCCAAGAGTTAAACAGAACCAAAAATAAAATGCATTAAAAAATTAAATCGTGTCTTCCAGGCACTAATAATAAAAAGGCAGCCCACCCTCCAATCCTTCTCATTTAGGAGAGTATTTATTTGGAGTTTCTATTAGGCTGCTGCATGCACTGCGTGTATCCTGCTTCACTAAAGCAGAGCCTTTTTGAAGCATCACTTGACTTTGTTTTAAATATCTCGCTACAGTTTCCATTTTAGCTCTGAGATGATTATTTTCTCTCACCAAACTGAAGTTATACAGCAGTTGAAAATGCTGATGGCTTAACTGGTTTCTTTTTTTTTTTCCCCCCCTCTCCACAGCAGCCCTGAGGGGTTTTAACTCTTTCTGCAGCACTGAAATCCAGCTTTTGGAGTTCAATGTTTAACTCGCGCTGGGAGACTCATAAATATTCGGAGTCACTCTCTCCCTCTCTGTTTGATTAGGAAATGAGCCTTTAACTCAATGTAATCCCCAAGCCATTAACAAAAAAGCCCTCAACAGCTCCACTATTAGAATTTCACTCCTAACCCACAGAGGATTGAATTAGATTAACATAACTACCCGCAATCTGAGTTTATTTTCTGTGCCAGATAGAAATGTGTCTTCAGGAAAGGAAAAGAAGAGAGCAGGAGAGCAAGCATAGCATAATGAAATGTAAAAATAGAGATGAGAAATAGATGGACAGATGTACAGGTGAAGCGATAAAAGAGGTAAGAGAAAGCAAGAGAGAGAGATAGCTACACAATCTTTAATAACTGGCTGCTGGCTTTGGGGGTTTTATTCAGAAGGCCCCTAAAAAACACAGAGTTGTTTCAAGAAGACTATTTTTTCCTGCTGGTGTTTACTCCATATTCCCAGGGTTTTACAGCAAGACACCTGAGCGTGCTGTACTCCAGACACCTGTACAGCAGATTTGGCACAGGTTTTATTTATAATTCCCAAGAGATGTCATACTCAGCAATGAAAGGAGGGGCGTGAAGAAGAGAATCTGCATGTCAATCATTACTTTGCAGTCAAAGAAACAAATAAACTAGGATGAAACAAGAGATATTTGTTGGTTTTGGTTTTTTTAAGAGATGAAAAAAAAAATTCATGCAACAGCCCTCTGACAAACTACACTGTGTAGAATAAGTTTGGAGGTTGATAGGTGCTTAATCTACAAAATATTAAACATCAGTGAAGCAGAAACTAAATAACAAAGACTTCCTTCCACATAATGCATCAGTCTTCCCTCTAACCACAGATAACTCCCTCTCTCCCTCCAAATAAAAGTGGTCCCATAAAGCACTGATTGGTATGCTGCAGGACAGTAGATGCTTAGTTACTTTTTCCAAATGCAGTAATAAAAAGATACGGCAGGTTTAACAGGGGAAAAGACCCATGTGCGGTTGAAAGAGAAGGATAATGTCCAGCAATTACCTGGACACAACTAGTGAATAGTCCAAACAAATTCTGAAGACTAAACCTTTTCTAGCTTTATGCTTGGAGAACTTCTTTGGGAATCTTGGTTTTCTGCAAGAATGTACAGTAAATGAGCTTTTGCAGTAATTCCCGAGCATAGTCATGCTGATATTTCTGTTTGTGTAGGGAAGTAAAAGATTCAATTTTTTATTTTTCAAGCAACATCTCTTGGGTTTCAATTTTTAGGGGACCTCAGACCAGCTACATGATAGATTCTTTGTTAGTTACAGAGTCAGCAATTTTATTTCTTTAATGCCTTTCAGAAAAAACTGCTCTCCCTTTATTACACAATAACGTTGCATTGTTACAGAGAGGCAATAAAGGTAATGTTATGCCAAAACAAACAGAAAAGGGACTTAAATAATTTAAATACATTCATTTTTAAGTAAAGCAAAAAGCCTTAATCAAAATGAAGCTTCCTATGACGAGAATGGTCAGGCTGACAGTTTTGTTTTATTTGGGGGGAGGGGAGCTTCATAGGAAGAGGTGTATTGTAATGATCATATTGGGCATTATTTGTGTATGTAAATACACCGTGTTTGTCCATATTGTCCTAAAAGCCTTCCTTAAATCTAGAATTCTAGCTGAAAGATGGAGTATTTATATCAATGCTTAAAAACTTAGAGAGAATTCATTTGCAGTCAGTATTTTTTGTTCCTAGAATTTAAGTTAAAAACTTTGAGTATTTTAAAATGTACATCAAAGAAATGCAAAATAAAGAACTAAAGAGCAAACCTATTTGTCACCTTTCTACAGTCAGCCCCAGCAATTCAGCTACCATGTATTTCTCAGGAACTTATATTTTACCTGTGAGACAGCTCTGGTTTTATTATTCTATTTTTATTAGACACTTGCTCCTCCAAATTATTTTAAGTTTAGATTCATTTTTTTTGTTATTACTTTCAAAAATGGTAATTTGTGGGGAAAAAAAAAAAAACTTTTTGGAGCATGTATTTCATGAGAAATTTATACAAAAACCTTAACATACCAAAATTAAAAATCATGATATTGACATGTTGCGGGACAGACGTTATAAACACAAAAAAATCTATGAAATTTATCTATACTTAAAAATAAATATAAAACTTAAATTTTGTAAAAGATAGAACACAAACCTCTGATGTAAAATATTAAATAAGAAAAACCTCTTTGGGTTTTGACAAAAATGTTATGCTAAAAGCTATAAATAAAAAGCAATTTCTGACTCATTGTCTTCCCTCTCTTCGTAACTCTGTTAAAAATACTCCAAAACCATACCTTTGTTCAAACATTTTGCATTTTGGCTGCTTTAAAGCAAACAGCTCATTGGCTATGAGGGAGTAAGTTCCTTCTTTGATTGTCACTGTGCCGACTTTGCAAAGACTTGCACCCCTCTTTTGTCATTGAGGAGACTTCAGTTGCTTTGGGACTTTTAAAATTAAAGAAACATCAACTGCTCAATGATAATTGCATTCCGTAAAAGCAAAATTTCATTTCATCTTCCTGCTAAAAGAAGGTTTGATATGAAGCTAGAGGGGGGTGGTGGCTTTTTTTAAACAGAGGAAAGGGTGTCACTTGGTTCTTTTAAGACAGGACTGCTGAAGTTTCCAGGTTTGCCTTTACCAGCATGGGATAAATAGCACCTGTCCTTGGTAAGCCCTTAAGCAGAGTTACGTTATACATTGACCTTTTTGGAATGCCAGCAAACCTGACTGTTTCTATTCCCAAAACAAAACTGTTCCACTCAAACTTTCATTTGCTTATTTCCAGAGGAAAAAAACCCCACTCTTAAATAGTAAAACCAGCTGATTTCTACAAAGTTCTGAACCAACTCCTCTCCTTGTGGGTCACACTGACCTTCCTTTGACAGTGTGAAAATACAAAAAAGCAAAAATTACTTCTAACCACACTGAGATGCTGCCACAATTTTTAGCCCAGATAAAAGGATTACTGCAGAGCAACATTTGGATAAAAAAAAAAAACAACACCAAAACAAAACCCAAACACCATAAATGCAAGGAAAGGTAGAAGTTCTCTACTTACATGCTGCAGGCTGAGAGATGAAGCTGGAGGCTGGAGTAGAATTTCCCTTGCCCTCAGGTGTTTCTAATTGCTGATTAAATATCTTTTGGTTCCGCCTGCACCAGCCGACAGTCCCCTCTGCGTCTCTGCCTCTCTTTGTGACTAGGACACAGTACTCCGAGTCCCAACCTATAAATAGATCCCAGCTCTGTGATTGATATAACAGGCAGCTGACAAAAAAAAAAAAAAGAAAGAAAAGAAATAACCAGGTCGTAAGCAAAGCAGCAAAAGCTGGGCTTTTAACTCTGCACTGTGCCCAGGGAGGAGTCCCCCACAGTCACCCGTGGGCATCAGAAAGAGAAAGTGCAAGGCAATTACTTTCCCAGCAGCATTACAGCAACTTGAGGCATGTAAAGCAAGTGAACAAAATTCAATGCACAGAGAAGGAGAGGGAAAGCACAACTGGCAGACTGCATCCAACTCTTTTGCAATTTAAGGAAAATAAATGACATTTTAAAAACAAGTAGGGGATTCTGACAGAATGAGAGAGGAGTTCAGAGTTGAGTTCCGGGGGTTGGTCTGGGTGTGCTGCAGAATAAACCAGGGCGAGTGGGTAGGTTAGCAATTTAACAGCTCCGCAGTCTACTTAGGGTCTCTGCCCACAAACACTATTTGATGAGGCTGTTCTCAAAACAAAACTGAGGGCATTGATGGTACCTCCCCTATTGACTCAGCAGAAGTTACTTAGCTCTCAAGGACCTGAACCATCATTGCCGCTCATGTCCTTGACTGCCAGGAGAAAACTGACGTGTTATAGTTACCAGCACAGCTCTTCTGCAGCGCCCACCATCTGGGCTGAGGGAACACATCAGGAATGCTTCTGCCTGGGTGCCCATTAACAGACATAGGGGTAACGGTCCTGGATTTTTCCACATCCAACCCTTACAGGTTCTCCTGTTGGAGCCACAGTCAGGCAAGGCCAAAAGCTTTTCCAGGAGGCAGCTGGTTCTTCAAGCCTTCACCAACTCCTAGATATTCATGATCTCCAGTAGAACCTTAATGGCTATGCAGTTTCATAGCAAACGAACTCAAAGGCAAGGCAGCTTCTGGTGAATACCAGAGGAAGGGTGGGGAAGAAGAGGGAGAAAAGCAGAGAGAGGCAAAACAGCTTTTGCTACGCGGCTACCTTTGGCAGCATCTCCCACAATCATCCCTAGCACCATGCTCAGCTCTGCAGGCAAAAGTACTAGTGCAGACAGAGTACCAGATCCACCAGCCGCCTTTTCAACTTTCTGCTAGGCTTGCTTGAGCTGAGATGGTAAAGAACTGCTGAACTCATATAAAGAGCAGGATGAAATCCTCAGGCACCAAGCCAATGCTGAACTCCATGGTTCTTTGGCTCAGTGGCTAACAGTACCTGAACTGTTTAAGCTAGTTTAGGCATGTCTACACTGCACTGCAGCTGCTGCTCTTGCTGGAGTGAACAAAGTTAGTTCAACAGGAGCAGCTATCCTAAAACAAGGCAAGAATTCACCACATCATAGCCGAGGTCTCAGTTCAGCTGCAGCTATTGATTATGAGGAAAGGTAAAGTCCTTTCCTCTTTTTGGGCCAAATCCTGCTGCAGGCATAATTCACCTCTTGTCAGTATGTTTTGTGTCTAACCTGCTAGAAATAATCAACAATTTATTTTTTGTTTAAAGCGCCCTTCTCGCAGGACAGGGGCCTGAAGAAGCACTGGGCAAAGACTCACGGCATTTTAGACATTTTCCCCAGTTGAGCTACTGCCCTTGTGAAGTCTGGCTTGTCACTTTACCACTGCTGCATATTCCCCAGCTTCAAAAAAACCGAAACAGAGATAACAATACTTAACACTGCACTTTTAAGCACTCTGATATCTAGATGAAGACCTACAAACGAAGAGAGGGGGGAAGAAAAGTATCTGACCGGCTGAACTCCAGTGTGGAAACACGCCCTCAATTCCCTGCCAGATTCTGGTCCTTCATCTTTCACCTACTTGAGTAAGACCTCAGATAAAAAAATTACCTGACCAAACAAAGAAAATTTTGAATTTCTGCTCTCTCAATTTGGGATGGCTGGTACAAGATGTGTTGGGCTTTAATACTGAGAGCTGCAAAACATTTTACACTTCCCTTTGCCATCAGAAGGAATTTTAGCTCAGTACACAGAATAATCAGGCTGAGGCACAGCAGATCGAGGTCCCAAAACAGGGGCACCTAAATCCAACAGTCACTTTTGAAAAATTCAGCTTTAACAAAAGCATAGTCACATAGATCCTGAATGTGTTACCACTGTCAGACTGTTCTTTGCTGTTCTATATTGCTGACATTTAAAGTTCTTCAAATACTACTCTGTCAAAGCTTGTGTTGTATAGAACAGCATCATCCCTGCACCATTACACCGGCATGGGCCAAACTGAAGCCCAGGGAAATTCCACGAGGACACTTTGGGCACATCTCCATCAGGTAGCTGGGAAGCTCTATTCAGTTCTCAAGTCCAGGTCCAGTGCTTATCATCAGTATCCCATATCCACAGTGGAGCAAGACTTGAGCATATGTCAGGCCCCCATCCTTCCACTTTCTGCCTGGAAGATGAAGGGATGAGGACTTACCAGAATGTCACAGATAGCTACTATGGATGAACCTTGAATGGAGTTAGCATTCCTCCATCCTTCCTCCCTGCCTTTAGACAGCAGGCTGTATGACCTTAATTGCTCCCCACTGGGGTACCCAGCCGTCCAGAGATCTGCTTTAGGTAAAATTTCAAACACAAGTCCCCTACCCCCACTGCCAGCACCCCTGTGCCCAAACAACTCTTAATTCCAGACTTGGAGTGAGGCAAGGAAAGAATCCAACGGTAGAGGCCATGGGACTGAATGCCCACTTCAAAACACTGCAAAAAGAAAGCCAGAAGATTTCAAAAGCACCCTCAGATACATTAAAAAAAACCCACCCGAACAAAAAAGACAAACGTCAGTGGCTTGTAGACTGTATAAAGGCTGAACTCCTTCCTGGAGGCACCCAAGTAGAAGACATTGTAAAGTGCAAGTGCAGCTTTACAGTCTTTTCTACTTGTTCTTTGGGAAAGTATTTTTTAAATGCTTCTTGCTAGGGCCACTTTCATCAGAAGTCAGTCTTTCAGTCTCAGATTTTCAGTTTATAGCAAAGGTAAAATTTCAGTGCCTATTCTTCTTCAAACACAAAGAGTTCAAGCTTTGCACTTATAAATCTGGGCATAATTTGCTCAACTACATACAAGCTATTACAGGAGAATGAAAAATATACTTTCCTTCTAGTGACAACCAAACAAAAATTCACAGCTTACCTTTTTAGACAGGGACACAGCAAAAACAACCGAAGCTTGAACATACGGTCCAATCAATGGAATCTTCCCATTTCCCCCACCTCCACATTAAACCACAGAGAGAATCTTGGTCCCCACTTCCACGAGCCTCAAGATGCTTCTGAGCGCACCTGATCTAGGCGCTATATGCTCAGAATCACTGCTGCTCTTACATGAGGAAATGCAGGTATAAGTTTTAACAGATAAACAGAACACCAGCTCTGCAGTTTCTAGGGCTAGCCACAAACTAAGGAGAATAATCAAAACGCACAACAGAAAGATTCTCTGGCAGAGTCACGCTACTCTGAAAGAGTCTCACAAACTCAGAATTCCAGAACATCTGTGTTAGTGCCCTGCTTGGATTTAGAGAGGTGTGAATTGCACAGATTTCAAACAGGGACTACTTAAGCACCAAAAAAGATACTATCAAATGATAACTCTTTTCAAGGAAATGAAAATACTTCCAAGACTCTGAAAATAACATGATAAGGAATAAAAGATAAAGTTTGAGTAGCAACACACTTCTGGATACTTGGCACACATAGTATGACTCTTAGATCTGATTTAACAGGTAGTTAAATATACTATGCGTTTTATACAAAGCATGTACTGTGAAAACCACCAAATGCTCGAGAGGAAAACGCTGATATTATTCTAGTGTTTTAGGTGTTTTATTTCCTTATTTGATTTTAATGCTGTAAACTTCACATTACTCCAATGTTCTTTTCCTGTGCAACCAAAACCCATAGCAGGATATTTTTTGGCACATGCTGAACCCGAAGTCCCTACGTCTGCATCCAGTTCTCTCACGTACCCTTTCATGTACACCTGGATGGCACATGCCATGCTGCCATGTCAAGCCTCTGTCATCCTCAAGGAAAGTCACACCACTCGGTTAATACACTTGAAAGTTTGCTCCTTCTTTAACTCCTATATATTTTATTATTTTTCAGAAATGTGAAAATTACTAAGATTTTAACAAAAGTCACCTACCAGATTTTGCGATTCCAGCTAAAGATGTTACTACCCTCCAGCTGCCTGCCAGCTGGAGATTACGACTCCAAAATCTCTTTGGCAGAAGGAAACGTGCAAAAACTTTCTAAACAGCTTCAAGCAAAGCACGTCAGGTTAGAAATAAGGAACCTTCCTGGATTAGGCAGCCCTAAATCTAGTCTTCCATTTTCAGAGCTGTGGGCAGAGAAAAGTCTTCCCCTGGCATAGCTATTTGCAGAGTTAGACTGTTGAGAGGCACCATCTGTGGCTGCATGAAGAGGTTATGCTGTCGGCTTGAACAAGAGCAAGCACAGAAGAATGCTACTCTCCCTTGGTTTTCCACCAGTCCACCAGTAGTAACAATGCACTAATGAAAAACAGCTCAACCTGAGCAACCAAACACATACCAGAGTGCGTTCAGAGTCTAACCACAGTGAGCATTCAGTTCTACAAGTACACACAAAAATAAAATCTGTAAGGATTTAACTAAAGCCTGCAAGCACTAGGACAACCATATGCTGCATTACATTTAAACACACAACCCTTGCCAGAGTATCATGTACAGTATGATAACACAGTTCTTTCTACCCTTACCTCATTTAGATCACTCCTAAACTTCCCCTTCTACTGCAAAGCCTTTGCCTGAAAGGGCTTCTGTGTTTACACCCAACAAAAGGCAATGAAACAGAGTAAGACTTCTTGGATGTATTCCTGCCTAAATTGCATTAACCATGATATTCTCTCACTGGAAACCACCATCACCTTCTTCCAATCACACGCTGCAACGCGTTTTACCAACGTTGGACTGTCAATTCCATCATTTGGGGCAGGCACCTTTTGTGCTTTCAACTTGCTGTGGATGCATTGCAGAAACTCATCATGTTGTTGTACCACTTGTTTAGGACCTTGTTTAGCACCAGCAAGTCCACACCTGCGCTGGCAGGGCATTAGCTGTGCTCTCAGGCAAATCTCAGAGCAGCCCTGCAGCCTGCTAGGGTTGGCTTCAGGCAAGAGATACTGTTTCATGTTCTCAGCGACCTTGGCCATGGTGGGGAGGGAGAGGAAGTGTGGTAACTGTCATAATAAAGCTCATAGCAATTTTGATAGCAGGAGGAAGAGGACAGAGTGAGGTTTAAACCAGCTCTGGTGCCAGATCAAATAGCAGCCAGGATTGCCAGAAACAAGTTCCCCTCGGGTTTTTGTTTTTGTTTTGGTTTTAATGCAGATTCCTTCAGACAACTTCTACAAAACCCAAACAACTACATTATAACCACAGACAGGCCTAACCATGATGTCTGGCTCCAGATCTAAACTCCTTACAGCCAGATTGCTAGTTCAGCTCCCCAGAAAAATCATCAGCATTTTCCAAATGCATGTGTCAGGGGTGTTATTACCGCTCCCTCTTCTCCTCTCTGAGGAGAGGCTCCATACTCTTTGTGCATCTTGCTCAATTAAAAGGTATTTTTTAAAAAACTAAAAATGAAGGCAAAGAACTGATGAAGTTCCTCAAAGGAAGGGGACGTTCCTGGCTGCAGACACCCAGACGAGGAATAAGCCTTTCCAGGAGCAGCCCTTCGCACAGAAGGTGAAGGGTTTCAGGCCTGCTCACCTCCTCTAATCCCCACAGAGGCCAAGCCTGCAGGTCGGCACAACCCAGCAGAGCTCTCAGAGGAAAGCAAGGTGCCACGCAAGTTCCTCAGCCTCTAAAGCAAGAAAATAACAGAAATTCTGCAGTGGGTCCCTCGTGAGACCCCTCCAGAGCAATATGACTGATCTCCCACCCTGCCTCATCTCCCAGTCGAATTGTGTTTGAAGAGCCCTTACCCCTGTCCTGAGGCGGGGACTCTCACTGGCCTGAAGCAGAAGGCACAACTGTCACCCCGGTCAAAATAACACCAGCCAGGTGTCACTCAGCATATCCGCATCAGGTGCCTGTGGCGAGGTGCTGGACGAGGGGTGGCTGCACGGTGGCTTCTGCAAGGAGTGGCCGGGGCTGCAGTGGCCCCGTCTCCGATGGCCCCACGCAGGGCACAGCTGAGCCCCTCAGCCAAGATGGCGGCGCCTGGGGGAAAAGGTGTTTAAGAAAGGCCAGAAAACGCTGCACAGGCAGTGAGGAGTGAGAAACAGCCCCACAGACACCCAGGTCAGAGCAGAAGGAGGGGAGGAGGTGCTCCAGGTGCTGGAGCAGATAGTTCCCTGAAGAGACTGGGGTAGAGCAGGTGGATGTTTCCTGAAGGAACTGCAGCTCGCAGCTGGCCAAGGTCAGCCCACCACAGTATCTCACAACAGATAAAAAAATATTTGCTTCGTTCAGTAGCTCTCCCTCTGCACCTGAGACCCAGGCAAGCAAGTGGTCCCCAGCCAGCGATCTCTAGCTGACCAGGCCAGGGCTCCTGTGCCAGGCAGGATATGCTACAGGGACGGGTAGGAGGAGACAGGCCACCAAAAATAACCCTGAACAGTACTACAAAACTGTCTTGTTACGGTGGGAGAGACTATTCTCCCATACAGATCACACCAAACCCCCACTTACAATGCCTGACTGATGAGGGAATTAAGCCATTGTATTTGGGAGGCACTTGAGGGCACACACGACTTTCACAGACAGGGTGATGTGTATGTAGATGCCTGCCTCAATTCCCTTGCTGGCAGTGAAGTTCTGCCACCATAATATCACTCCCTCACTGTGGGTAAATCAAACACGAAATGGCAGGCTAAACACTACCCTCACAGAAGCCTCTCCAGCACATAAAGCTACAGCAAGGTTCACTTGCAACCCAAGGGGAACTAGGATCCGCATTTCCAGCTAACGCCTTTCAGCTCTGTGCCATCGAAAATCACTGCTGAGCCCACTCTGTGGCTGCCAGGCCTTTGGCAGAGAGCTGTAACCCCTTGTAATGTGTTGAACAGGCACAGACCCAGGTAAAATCCCCCCCCCCTTCCTTGTCTCCCTTTCTTCAGGCTAACCATAGCAAGTCCTGCTGAACTTTGGCTCAGCTTCATCTTAGCAGTGAGGCAGTTTCTCCCTCTTCACTGTGATTCTGCTGCAGTCTCCTCAGCATCCTCAACACCATCACCTCAAGTCCTTCATCTCCATGCTGCCAAGTCACCTCTGAAAGCCCTCACAACACAGACCCTTCCCACCCTGCAGTCTGGAGCGCCTCAAAACTTAGAGCATTTCCTCTCCAAGAGAGTGGAGAGAGGGAAGGGAAAAAGGGCAGGAGCCTTTTCTTTAAATGTAGTTACCCATATTTGCAAGAAAAACGGTTTTGCAAAAGGATTTAGTGTTCCCTTCCTCTGCTTCCCAGGCAGTCAGAAACTCAGCACCCTGGTGCTGAGCTCATCCCAGATGAAGGAGCAAGGCTACAGCACACATAGACAGGGGACGAGCTGCAGGGGCCATCTCTGCTGCTGCCAAGTATTACTGACTGTTTCAGTCCCTCAGGATTTGGTTTGAGGATGCTTTGCACTGAGAGGATGCAGAGGAAGGGCCACATACACGGTCCCAGCAGAGAGGTGGCAGTGCCAGTGAGTGCCTGCATAGCGTGGCCGATGCTCAGGCAAGTGCACTGCAACTGCCTGCTCAGCCAGCCGGAGCTGTGTGCTGCCAGCCAACAGCCCGCCAAGCCAAGAAAGCCAAAAACCCAACAGTTTCCCTACACACAGTCTTGGCATGTGCCACAGACAGCATACCCCCTTGCAAAGGCTCTGAGGGCCTGGTGGGGACCACGCACTGCCTGCTCCCCGCGCCCCTGGAAAGCCATGGGCCGCTTCTGGGCACAAGTGCCCTGCAGTTCACCACAGATAACTCAAAGCTGCTGGAACGCGAGCTGGAGCTCGAATATAGCACAGTCTGTAGCAAGCTACATTGTCCTCCTTCCTCCCCTCCTCCTCCCCACACCCCACATACCCCCTGTAAAAGGATGTCACATTCACTGAGGCTTAACAGTGCTGGGAGGGGGGCCAGAGAAAACCCCCCTGTCAAGTTCTTAACCTCAAGTGGATTTACCCAAAGCCCCTTGGAAACAGCTGTTTGAGGAAGGTTTCTGTGAAGTCCGTGTTTCAGATGCAGACATATGGTTGCTCAGTCCCCTGCTGCTGCTTTAGTCTGTGCTGTTGCCACACCTGGACCTGTCCTCTCCTGGAATAACCAGTCCCTTCCATCAGTTCTGCCTACAGCACTGCTGCTGCTGGGAGGTGAGGCCCAGCTCCTCGCCAGTCCCCTCCCTCAAGGAATGTGTCACTGGCATGGCCTCACGCACACTCCTCACACACAGCCTGGCTGCGACTCCGACTCCTCTGAGCACAGAGGAAGATCCAAAGCAATCACCGCAGCTTCTTCCCCAACACACCACGTACCGGGCAGCTCTCCCATGCTCGCAAGGTTGGAAAAAAACAACCCACCATGAAATCACAGCCGTTCTTCAGCACCTCTGTGCAACATCAAGCTCCACACAAGATTCAGCCCTCTTTTGCAAGGCAGGGCAGCGACATCAGAGCACTTTGCAGCCAGGTAAAAGAAACTCAGGGAGAACCAACTGCATTTTTATGTCACACAGCAAATAAGGGTACATGAGCAAAACAGAGCTATGCACGGCTGCTTCAGCATGTTCTGAATGAGCTGATCTGGATTTTGGTAGCCCTGTTCAAGTGGAATTTATATACAGATGAGAACCAGCCTATATTAACTCAAATGGAGAGCACCATGAGATTGTACCTAAGCTGAGCTGTCACTGCATCGTGCTCTCTTGTGCTCTGTAAATACACCTTAAGTATCATAGACAAGAACAGAACCTCTCTCTCTCGAATACATGGTGTGCCTTGCCAGGAGATCCTGGGGTTCATTCACCTAGTGAAGCCCCATGGAAACTTGCAGGACAGACTGCCTTATGCCTGTTCCCTAAAGTAGTTGTGCTACATCTATCTCATTCTTCCGGAGAAGTTTATTTTTCTTCTTCTAAGTCACATTATCAGATGACACAAGTCACATTTTAAAATTTGTATAAATGGGATGTTAGCAAATGTATAGCCTGTGGAAATTTTTTCATATCTCCTTCTCAGTTTTCCCAAGAAAACAGCTTATGTTTAAAAAAAGTCACTTTATTCTTCACTTTCTCAGTGGTCACTAGTTCACGTCCAGGCAGAAAGAAAGGCTGTAATTTGGAGGCAGGTAAACTGCTGGTCATAACCATATGACATTTCATGTTTCTCAGCTGTATCAGCAAATTCCCCAAGAAAACATTTTCCTGAAGTTTGGTCATTCTTTTATGAAATCTAACAAAAAGCTGAGTTTTGGAGGAACTATTTTGAAGACTTCTATGTTAACTACTATTGTTCTGAGTGGTATTTGGAGATATTGCTACTCACTCCAGAAAACTTAAAGAGCAAAGGAGCAAACAAAACTTGACACTGAAAGCCACCATATCAGGAAGAAGACCCCTGCCCTGAACTGCTCACCAATTTCCCCCTTGAAAGGTGATTTCTTCAGACAGGTTCTCCATAAATGCAAACTTGGTTCACCGCTTCTGTGTTGCTACATTATGCTTGCAAAATGTTACCTGTTCCCCTTGCAAACATTGTTGAGTGAGTCATGCAGATGGACAGCCTCAGTGGTCCACGTAATGGCAAGACTGCAAACAAAACTCATTCAGCCATTACCATAAAATGGTTTGGGTTGGAAGGAACCTTTATTTTGTGGTAAAGAAACAACAAAAAGTAAGGAAGTTCCCTGACAAAGATGTCACTAAGGCTGTGCCATGACAGAGATGGCTGCATAGTTACTGTTCATCTCTGAGGGTTAGTTTGTGTTTCCAGATGCCTCATAAATTATAATTTTTACTATGACTAATTACAGACACACTGTGATGACTCCCCAGCCAGGCTTGTATCCCTTTTTTGTTATTGTTATTAATATTATAAGCAGCATTCAGAACCTGGGCCCTTTGACACTTAGCACCACGCGTATGTAAATATGCAAGTGTGGTGTCTACTGCAAATTCTTTGTAATTTGAGGCCTGGTCCACATAATTTTTTAATAAATGTAACTATCCCACTTCACAGGAATGATTTTATAAGAATATTGCACTGAAAAAAGTTATATAAGTATAACCACACATGTTAGTCTAGCTTATGTCTCCAAAGAAGCTATACTGAACTAAGTATGTCATACCAAAGTCATATTCGTGCCAGAGCTATACCAGTTTAACTATATTGGTATCCAAAATCACAGTGAAACCAGTACTCAAACAGTCTGAGGCTAATATGATGAAAACTGGGGCACACATAAGAGAGAGGGCAGAAGATACAGTCAGTGCAGACATCAGCAATTTCACATCTGCACCTCAACTTACCTCCTGAAACAATCTTCTACTGAAAATTTTGTCTGTGCATTGCCTTCTCAGGTACCTGAGACAAAGACGCCTTGTATCCAATAAGCTTTCTCTGCAGTCTTTGACTGGCTTTTTAACTGTATTATACTGAGGCTGCAATGTTACTCACGGCTTATTAAATTCCAGGGAATCCACATTCATCAGCAGCATTATGAATGTCCAGAAAGAAGGAAGCTCATGCCTTACTAGTCACTAGAGAATCTACAAG
Organism: Rhynochetos jubatus; assembly: GCA_027574665.1. Classification (NCBI taxonomy): domain Eukaryota; kingdom Metazoa; phylum Chordata; class Aves; order Eurypygiformes; family Rhynochetidae; genus Rhynochetos; species Rhynochetos jubatus. Next base: position 123,563,272 of record CM050648.1, on the reverse strand, counting down.
AGACACGAGCCAACCAATGGATTCTCTGATGCACACACAGTAAGATGTGAGCCTCAACTGAACTCTTCTGTAATTGGGGCATTTGGACAGTCCCTATCCCATATGGATTTCCTGGACTCTAATAAGAGTGAGCTCATTCTGCAGTCTTTCCCTAAGGGATAATAATAAGGTCTTCCTCCTCTACCTGTCACCTATTTCATGAAACTTGCATGAACTTAATACCTTTCAGACTTCTGACTGGGTGCAAAATGTGTTTGGAATTAGATAACAGGTTCAAAAGTTACACACACACCCCCAGTGCAATCACACGCGCAGTATTCCCTTAGAAAAGCAGAGCTAACAATAACTTTGAGTTAAACTGACAAGGCATAAGGAACACAATGTTGCAATGTAATCTGTATTTAATTTCCTTTAAAAACAAAGCAAAACCAACCAAACAAAAAAACCCCAAAACCCCACCCTACTTTTAAACCAAAAAGAGCTGGATATGGAATCAGGAGCCCTCACCTGTGCAGTTAGCAGCTTCATCCTTCTTCCCTCTTCTTCGCTGCCACACCTGTCCTTGCTGATGGGCATATCCCACCTCGACCCTGCTCTGCTTTACCTGTAGATAGGAGGAGGGCACGCAAGGGCTCTGTGAGTGCTCCTGGATTCTATGACTGGTGGCAAATTTGGGGACAACAGTTTTCTTGGCCCCCAGCAGATGTGCATGGGCTAACAGCCATCTTTCACATGCTGATAAATTGGCACTGTAGCGCATAAACCCCTGGAACTGAAAACCAAGTTATCCTTCTAGATTTAGTCCCTCTTTTTACCAGTTCCTCTGTTCACCTCTGTTCACACTGGATCTCTTATGGAACCTGAGGATTTGAAATAATGATGCTAGGCTGCAACCTGGATGGTTTTTTCCTTCTGTGCTGTATTACTCCAAGGAGGCTGGGTAGGTCCTCTGCATGCTCAAAATCCAACTTCCTACTAGACAGGTTTCTTGGAAGAAAATGCAGCAGACAGCTGTGTTCTCTAGAGTCAGATCTCAGGATAAATAGGTCTGGATTGTGTTGGTCCCGTATGAGGTATCAATGCTATGTCTTTGTCTTATCGCTCCACGCCTCCCCCTCTGCAAACCCAAAACACTTTCTCTGAATAATCACAACTGCACTGATTTCTTCCCTCTGCAAGGGAGCCTGGAGCCTGCATGATATTTTTAGGTAACCCACTTGCTCAGTTTTCTTTCCCCTCTGTGAATAGATCCTTCGCTTATTCTAACTCATACTGCCACACGCATTCGTTGTCTCTTTCTTGTTCTGGCACTCTCTCAGAACTGTAAATGCAGCACCTACTGTACCTAAATACAGGGCTACACTATCCCTTTATGCTGGCTTTTGTGTCTGGGCTCTCCCAGGGCTGTACACGCTATGACCAGGAGTACAGAGCTAGAGACCACAAGCAGACCTTGATAAAAGCAGGAAGTGGTTGAAGTAATATGTAGGAAGCCAAGCAAAAATTCCAATTAGTATTTTTATGATTATTCATCAAAGCTGATAAAGATCCCATTCCAAAGGAAGGGGGAAAGAGACCCAGCCAGCAAAGGAAGGTAACCTACAACTGAAGAAGTTTCTTATCCAAATTCTCTCCTGTTTCATAGTGACAGTTGGCATAAAATATCACTACTCTGACATGAGGAGGCTTTGGTGCCAAGTTTGTGGAAGTATGAACAACGAAACCAGTGACAAGGCAGGAGAGGATCAGTCAGTCCTTGTGTGGCTGTGCCTAACCCATGCTGCTGCTTTCCCCTTTGGTTCTAACCATATCCTGGTTTCACATTCTCTGGTCTTCTGCTGCGAGAATCTTAGGAATGTCTTTTTACACATACCTCTTCTTTCAGACTGTGTGCTTTGTTCTACCCAACTGCTTTTTTTTCCTCATGCTTTCCATTCTCATTCTCAGTCTTTCTGTTTCCCTTTCTTTTTGATTTTGGCCCACAAACAACCCCCTTCCCCAGCATGTCAACAGCAGTGGGAAGTAACCTAATTAATAGTTCCTTGATAGCCTACCCCACACACGCACACACCCATCCCCCCAGTATCCCACTGGCAATTCAACAGCCCTCTCTAAAGAAAGGAAAATATTTCCATACTAATTAATAACAACATTGGGTATTTCTGGGCGGAAGGATCTGGGATTCCCATCTGGGCCTAGATCTCTCGAGCTGACAAAGCAATTGTATCTCAAAGCACATTTCCTTTTCCAAATCCTTGTGTCATTAACTGTTTACACTGCTCTCTGTATCAAACATCTTTGTCAGCCTGGCTCGTTCTGCACTCAGCCTGTGTCTCTCTCTCGGCACATGGCACTTGTTCATAAACCTACATTGCTTCCCTTCTCCAGCAGCATTCACATGAGCCAAGGACCTTTCCACGCTGTGGTTCTCAAAGGACACAGATGCTACTAGATCCATGTGAAATGCCTCTGCTGCTTGACATCCCCTGACGTCCACTTCATTGTTTCTGCCACAACCACTTGTAAAAAAAAGTCAAGCGCTGGTTTTGAAACATGTCTGCAGAGGAAGAGTAGTTCTCAGTTCTGACTGATCTACGGCACAGATTTTTTTTGTATATTTAGTAGGACAGTTCCACTCCTGTCTCCATACAGGAGAAGGGAAAGGTAGGAAATGCTTCACTAAGGACTGTGTTCAGAAATGGGCTTCAGAGAAGAGAGGGAGCATATGTGAATTTTGCTATCCCATCTTGGAATCACCAAAAAGGGAGAGCTGTGCCTCCTGCCTCTAGAGGTGACATCAGAGAATGTGACTAGTTGCTTCTTCTGCGTCACAGGCCGTCAAAAGAATGAGGAGCAAATAAAGTGAGAGAAACACTGGTCCTTCTGAGTAAGTGCAAAAGACAGAGGTCTTCCCAGTGAGAAAAAGCAATAGAGGTCCTATACCACCAGCAGCTCCTTAAAGCTGTGACAACTAAGGAATGGTATTTCCTAGAAGTCTTGTACATACAGCATCGTGTTAGTGGACACCAGTACCGAAGTGGGACAGCCAGACCCCATCTCACACACTGGAGAACATCAGGCTGTCTCCAGGGACTGCTGAAGGAGCAGGAACACCAGCAGCAGCTATAGAAAGGTTCACAGCAAGCAAGAAGCAGCCCACAAGCATGGGGCCTTCTACACAGAGATGGAAAAACTTTCAGATAAGCATTTAGATAAAATAAATGTACATTTACTAAGCAGTGGGCTAGTGAAAGGCATCTTTAAAACACAGTAATAAGGAACTGTAAAACAATATAAAGAAGGGAGAGAAGTGTGGTGTGTCCACCTATTCTGTGATTGCACTACTGCCTGCACAGCCTCCACTGGGTCACGTACTCCATGTGTCCATTCCCCATGCCAGCCTTCCTCCGATGAGCCTTTCACCCCCTGGCTGCTGCCCAAGCCTCACTGCATCCCCACTGACCCTCGTGCCTGCCTGGTCACAGTCTTGCCCAGTGTCCCCCAGCTCCACGAACAACCATTCTCGTACAGCAAAGCCTTGTGCAGCGAAGCACACGTTTCCATCCACAGGGCTGAAAGAAGGAAGGATGGAAAGAACGAAGGAAGAAAGGATCCCTCTTAAAGGAGGGGGAAGAAGGATGGAGACAGAGGCAAATAGGAGGGAGAGTGAGAGGGGCCATAAATTCCCTTCTAATTCCAAATAATTCCGATTACACGGATGAGTAGTTTTCAATCAGAAAGATAATCTCAAAGATAGATGGCAGGATAATTGCTCGTCGGCGCGACGTAAATATTGTGTCGTTTCTATTAATCTCAGCGAATCGGGTGTCAGGGTTGTCACTCATTCATCAAAACAAATTAAAAAAAAACATATTAAAAAAAGAGAGAGATGCTGGAGGGAGGGGGATGTGTATCCAATAAGCAGCTGAAGGCGTGCAAGGTAATGAATGCTGCTTACATGCTGTTTGTATTTTTTGGTTTATAAAAGCTAAAGGTAACTCAGGCAGTAGGTCTTTATTAACCTCCCAGTAGGGACTGCAAGGGGCACTGCTGCATGCAGAACAGAGCAATAGGGCTGCAGAATGGGACTGTGGTTGCATAACAGGGGGAAGGAAGTGGACAATACACTCCAGATATTGGGGCTGAATAGTCTGGGCATTAACAACAGGCAGGAGGTACTGCAGAATCACAGTACCTGGGAGAAAGGACATGGATCACAGCACAAAACAAAGGCAGTGCCTCCATCTGCCATGTATAAGAGTGGGCAGGGAACAAAGAGTGATGTGGAGAGGTCAGCATGCTGGTCCTTGGTGCAATTTCCTCACTGGCTGCAGGATGACAGCACGTCTCTGCCCCACTGCTATATGCCTTGTTTCCCTAGCACTGCATCCCCAGGCACTGCGCACGCCCTTCTCACTGCCCTTGCAACCTGCGGGGCCTCAGGCACCCTCCTCACAGCCCTTTGGCCGGTGGCCAGTCGCTGACTAGTCTATTGGCTTAGTTTGTTTCTGCTGATCCAGCAGGACTGATCCCCTGCTGCATCCTCCAGCATACCCCCTCTCTCCTGGGACCCCTCACTTGCCTGGAAGAGTGCCCTGGGCTGGGACCTACAGGTAACAGCTTGGGTCACAGACCAGTCAGTCATCAGTGTTTCCCCAATGACTGCCCAGAGAAGTTCCTCGGGAAGACCCTCATCCTGCTCTGATATCCATTTCCTCAGGGCTGACACCTCTTTCCGCAGGCTAACAGCCCTAGCCTCTGCTTCTGCACATGGGATTTTCTCCAGTGGATGCCAGGCTGAAGCTGCCACTCACGTCACACAGCTGGCACAGCTTTTCTGGTGGAGATCAGGTTGGATCAAGCAACCTCAAAGAAAAGGCTCCCCATGCAACTTTCTCCTTACCCAAGGACATAGTCACATCTTGCCAAGAGTGGAAAACTCCTGCAGCCTCGTGCTGCAGCCCACATAGCTGGTGAACCAGTCAAGGCTAGATAAGCATTCGGACAAAATCACTTCCCCAGTAAATGCCATGGGCAGGGGGCAGTTCATAACAGCACAGGGGGTCCTCCAAGCCAGGACTGCTGCTCACTGCTGTGAAGTGACAGGGAGCCCTTTCAGTGCACCATGGCCATCTGTAGTCACTGAAGTGGTGCTCTTTGAACAAGTCACCTTGGTTTGCTGTTGCCTATGTAGCATTTTTGTGGGGCTCGAAGAAAACTGTTCCTTTCCCTGCCTGCACTCTGGAGTGGCCAAAACACTGCCTGAAGCTTGTGCTCTGACTGACGTGTCCTAAGTATTTTGAGATGAAAGAAATGCAAAGGTATTATATTTTTAGACCAGACTTAGTTTGTCAACTGAGACAAGCTTTGCCCTCCTGAGCTCCAGGAAGAAGCTGACAGGTTTTGGCTGTAAGTTAGCTTAGTGCTTTGCAAACAGCCCGCTAACACAAGGACCTGAACCAGTGCCCAGGGGCTGTCTTCACTAAACAGATTTGAAAAATGCTAATATTTCATCCTTGGCCACATCAGTGTTTCTGTTCATTTACTGCTGCTGTTTGCTAAGTGAACTTATTTATTTTAAAAGCCATTCTATGGGTAGTTCCTGTTGAAAGTTGGAAACAAATTCCCCATGGATGTCTTCATGCCAGGCTATAGCAGAACGAGTCCCAGTGTAGGCCAAGATTCATTAGGATTGAGTGCTGTTCTCACTGCACAGTCCTCTGGGACAGAGGGAGCAGGGAGACTTGTCCCAGCAATACTTTTAACCTGTCAATCCAGCCAGCAACGCAATATCCACTGGGGATTTCAGCCGCTCCTGTGATCCTGCCTTATCTCCCTGCATCCCCCGGCGTGCCCGCCACTCGGTGAAATGTCACTTCTCTCTCCCCTTCTTCCAAGATGGAAGTGAACTTGCGTGCCTGGCAGGGGGGCTGACAGACATGAGCTGAAAGGCTGTCAAGGACCCACTGAAAAGCGGGCAAGCCACGCTGTGTCAGATTTCGGGGTCTAACACTGCAGCTTTCTGTCTGCTCTCGGGCTAGCTCTAAATGGAGCCTTTGATAGGCAGCCAGGCAGCTGTCATCGCAGGGTCAGCCTCAGAAGCAGGAGGGTATGAGCACCTGGGAAGCACATGCCAGTGAGCAGAGAATAGCAGCAGTATTGTAAGGCCGGGTACTGCAGGGAACCAGGAACGCCAGAACGAGGGGAGGGTCAAGTATTGGACAATGGGATACACCAAGTGTATCCATCCAGAAGTCCTGGAGAAACCTCAGTTTCACAGTGACTTCTCAGGGGTGAAGGTTCCTGCAGAACCAACCTCCTGCTAACTCCTCAGTGCTCATATCCCCCACTATGAAATTAGCCTCAAGGAGACTCCTCAAGGGGAAAGAGTGCAACGGCAATCACCTTCTATAATCACCCAACATCACTTCCCACTTCCCATGGGTAGTAGTAGGCTACTGTAGCAGCCTTTGACTTCCCCAAAGTCCCCAAAGCTGGATCTAGGGCACCTGAACATGACTTGATGCTGGAGAAGAGTATGCCTCCTCCCAGTACGTCACAGCGCCTGGATGGCTCCCTACTGCAAAAGACTGAGCTCACCCATGACGGATGCGAGGTAAGAATAAAACGCCACACTGAAGGGGATCTCCTCAGTTCTCTCACTCAAGGGCCTGATCTCTGTACCTGTGCAAGCTGGAGTTACAATTATGAGCTTTATTAATTACAACTATACAAACTATACACAACTACACATAAATAATTAATTTACAGCTACCAATTAAGCCAGTGCTCTCACTCTGGACCAAGAGTTGGTCTGTGCTTAGTGGACTTCTTTCAAGGTAGCTCTGAAACAGCTTGGTGAGGGAACCAGCTGACAATCTGGGCCTTCAGGTAGCGCTTTTTTTCAGACACATTCTTGGAAAACCAGCATCTGTGGAGTAAAAGTTCTGTGACAAATGAGAAACTGGATGAAACTGAAAATGTTAGTAAAGAATGAACAGTTAGTCTTGAGCACTAGGCCAAGTCAAAAGCTCAGTCACCCCAGGGTCTAGGCTAGGACTACCAAGGTCTATTTTGAAAGACCTGGAAACTGAGAAGACCAAGTGGTAGAAAACTGCAGATGACAGCCTCGTTTAAATTAATCAAGGTAAAAGTGGACTGAGATGAACCTAAGAGTAACAAAGCTGGATGGAAAGGCAGATAACTGTGGGTAAAGTCCAGTGCCAACCAAAGCTAGGCAACACAGACTGCCCTCAGACAGCACTTTGATAGGGCTGGAATTTCCAGATGAATATAGGAAACAGCTCAATGGAAATGACCTTTCACTCTACAGTGGTGGCAAGGAAAAAAAAAAAGCACTCATTCAGATAGACCAGGAAGGAAATACTAAGTGATAATGGATAGGAATTTTTGTCTCTATGTTCTGTGCTCTACAGTAGCACTACCTCTGTATGCCAGAGGAAGTGCTTAGGGGAAATGTCTCTGCCCTCCTTCTTTTTCTTTCCTCAGGTACTACCAGAAAGAGCACAAGGGCCCAGTGCCCTCAGAGAGAGCGACCATAGTCAGTCAGCACTGACTATCTTCTGGCAGAGAGCAGGAACAGGACTGCAAAGCTGGAAAAGTGCATGGAGAATACAGAATATATGAAGTCACATTAACTCATGGGACTTACACCCACCAGGTAGCACTGAACACACAGATTAAGCAGGATTTAAAACAGGATCAGATAGTTATATGAATTATGATGTCATCTATACAGGCCCTCCAGACCAACATTCTCTCACTGACAGCAGCCTAAACTTGCTGCAAGAACCTCATAGTCCTGCAAAATTATCATCCTGACAGTCAGAGATTAGTTGAAACTCATAAACTGGTAAAAATATCAGAGAATAATGGTGCACCCAGCCTCACATCAGTGTCTTGATGACATCTGAGGGAGCTTACCATAGGTTTTATGGATAAATTGGGTTGCAAATCCTTAGCCTAAGTGCCTGATTTGTCTTTAGGCTTTGTGTACTGACAAAATAGATGTTTCCATATCTAAAGTTCCTACAGAAAGAGATGAGAACTGTACCTAGCTGTCCCCTGAACTCTCCAGTGCACCACCAGCTGGACCCACCTTCTTGGAGAAAAGGCAAAGAATATAAAAAATTGGAGGCTGAAGCCAACCTCAAACCAGAAGAAAAAGAAAAATCTCTTACCTCCAAACTCAACTCTTCTGGAGCATCAACCACCCTGGGAAGCAGGGCTCAGAAGCAGGGAGGTAATTGGTGCAAACTGGTATGATGACTTGTACACTTCTGCATGTCACCCCACCTAGCTCCATTCCACGTGCTGGATGACTCCTTTCAGTGTAACTCCCTTGCACCTCCCTCGGCTGCCTCTCTAGATGAGGAGACCAGTGTGGACATCAGAAGCTGCAGCAAGATAAATCTGCCTTGCTACCCAGAGGCGGAACTGTGCTGGCTATGTGAACCCAGCTTGCACAGGTCAGGCTGGAAAGCACTGCAGGGTACAAAAAGCCATCAAAGGGAAAAATGATAAGCTTCCTTCCCTTGTTATATTTCCCCGCTCTGCCTCACCCTTCTGTGACCTTTACAGACTGGCAACCCACGGCTACAGAAATCCCCCTTCTTGCACACAGCATTTCCCACATGATGTAACAGCCCAGGACCAGCCAGCTCCAGCATTTGATGGCTGGCCTAAACACTGACTGAACTGAGAGCAATACCTCATTCAGAGCTTGTTATAAAAGTGGTTCTTAGGCCTGCCAGAATCAATGCTACCCTACAAAACACTTTGAATATATACTCCCTTTAACCTTCTCACTTCTCCCTGCTCCACTGAGGATGGGGTAGGCACAGCAGAATCTCTCCAGGCTGGTGAAATGCACTGTACAACTCGACATGAGAGAGTTCATTCCCTTTCCCTCAGGCTCTGCCAGCCTCACCTGAGCACCACAAAGGCCATGTAGAGACTTCGTCACTGCTGTGAACACCTCTGGGGGCACCCACGACCCTGCTTGCTGGAAAGCACCCCCTCAGCAGCACAGCACTCAAGGCATCCAGTTAACCTCCAAGAGCCCCACTGCTCCCTTTTCTCAAATGCTAAATGGACAAAACAATGGCACAACAAAAGCCTGGGACTTCCAGGCTTGAGCTTGGATGACTCACATTAACACCTCCCTGGCATCCACCTCATTACTTCCTGGGTCCGCTGTTTCTCCACCTGAAGTTTCCCTGGGGACCATGCTTGAGCGGGTCTCTGGAGATGCTGAGACGGGAGCACTGGAGAAGGCCAGAGCAAGTTGGTTACGGTGCATTTGGTTATTGAGTTCACTCATTTTCTTCCTTGTCATTCTGCTCCTGCACTGCTGCAAAATCCTTCTGCTCCCACCCCAGCCCCACATTCAGCTCCCTTCTGACACTGTGATTAGCTACATTGCCCTGTGGAGACCCTAAGGGTGAAGGTCCTTGCAGAGGACGTGGGTCCCCTGATCCAAAGCATACCCACTGACTCAGCTGGGTGCAGCAGTGCTTCTGACCACTCTCCCACTAGCTTATCCATCAGCACTTGTCTACAGGTCATAACCAAACCTCACTGAAGCCTCTGGGAGGCTTTCCATTGACTTCCACAAAAGTCAGCTTCATTTCTCTCTCCAAGGAGCACGGTCTTAGGATTCCTCCAATGCACAGCAACTTACAGATTTCTTTTACTTGCACGTGTCCTGACAGCAGGGACCTTTATTTCTTACCTGTGTTTCTAACTTCAAATCTCCACACTGCAGTCACTGGTTACAGTGCTCCCAATTTAGTATCCTTTACAGATTTAATTAATGGCCTGTTTACCTCTTCTTCCATGTATCTAATGAAAAGGATTCATCATACCAGCTTGAATGCTGATCCCCATCCCACCTCACTGGCCATTTCAGGCTATTAAACACCAGGTTTTCAATGGCTGAGACCAGATCTTTCTGTCTCAAGCTTATATGATTCTTATACAATCAGCATACTTTGATACGTTTTAAGTTTCCAGTCTCCCTACTACCTGGAGAACAAACACACACCGCTAATGGGATTTCACATAGCAGAATCAAATGCTTCAGATGCATGTAAAGTATCAGACAAAGAAAACATGAGTGAATAAGCAACAGCAACTGAAAGCCAAGAGCACTTGGCCCAACCTGTTTGTTCTCCATGCTGCCTTACACAGATGTCATTACCTGCTCTTAAGAGCCCCCTATCATTCATTTCTCTTTTCCACCTCAGTTGCCAAGGAGATACCTCCACTGCAAGAATCCCAGTGCTTCCACCATCCCTGTCAGCCATCCCTATCCCTTCTGGCCTCCCTTGAGCACATTTCTCCTGCAGATGTTCTCTTGCACAAAAGCTAAGGGTAGGGAAAACAAAGGGACATGCTGAAGAGCTCAAGAATTTGTATAAAATATCTGCAGTGCATTTCCACATGCAGGCATGACAGTGGATGTAAGGTCACATCCTGCCCTGGAAAGCTTCTCACTGCACATACCCCCATTTAGAAGATGGAGCACATGGAGACCTCCCTTTCCCTCTGGGAAAGCACTAGGAATACGACAACTTCTCAGCAGAGCTGTTTCTCACCTGAGGCCACTGCAGGTGAGCTGACAAAAACAAACCAGCATCTGATACTGGGCTGAAACCTGCTCTCTTGCCCTAAGGCCAGCAGCAGATCAAAAGAAGGTGCTCCCAATGGCCACCTCTTCCCCTCTTGGCCTTATCTCCCTTCTTTCTGGACTGCCAACAAGGGAATTACCTCTCTAGACTTCTTGCAAGAAGGAAATCGGCACAGAAAGCTCTAAACATACAGAGGAACTTTGCAGCTTTGATTACAACTGCTGTGTTTAAGCTGCCTGTGGATCACTAATCACAATGCCAACAGGTACACCTTGAGAGGAATGAGACCAATGCTCCAGCTCTCTCACCCTGAGGCTTGCAAAAAAAGATGCATTTGGTTTTATCTAAACTTCTCTCAAGGAAGAGGGAAAATATGTCCTTCCAATGTGATGACATTTGCTGGGGTTGGAGTAGAGGTCCATTTTCCTCCTCAAGGAAGGGGAGGGATGCAGGGCAGACAGCGTGAGGGCAGATGCCCGAGCATGAAAGCAGATCTCCCTCAGTGAGAGGCAGGGTGAGACTGCATAGAGTTGCAGGGAAAGGGCTTTTAGCCTCTGAATCAAAACCCCCTGAGATCTTAATTTCTGTGAAATAAGTGTATTCACCCTGGGCCTGTGATTAGGCAACAAGGAGCAAACCCTTGGCTTCATCAGTCATTGCTTAAAGGCCAACTCCTGGGAAAAGCCAACATGTGCTCTGCCCACCATACTCTCCTGGGACCTACCTGCCTGCGAGGGGCTCTCTCCACTTCAGCACTGCAGCCTGAGTTACTCTGCCCCTTGCTCCATTCCACCTCTCCACTAACACCGCCCTCGACTAAACCCCACCTCTGACATCCCATCTCCACTCCCCCTGCATCTTAGCCCTTCCTCCCTGGCTTCTCCCTTCCCTTGGTAGCAAATCTGAGGCAGGCAGAAAGCACTCTCACCCCATCCACGCACACTATCAGCTACTCTGTGCTGGCTGTGAGCTAAGGAAAGAGCAGCTGAAAGTAGCTGACTTTACAGACTACAGGTTTCTCTCTGACCTATAACTTCCTTCTGATCCATTCTCGAAAGAGGTCCAAAATCCAATAAATTAGGGAGAGTCAGTCTCACCTGTGTCCTTGTGAGAATGATGTAGTGAGTTCCCTTAGAACACATTTTGGGCACACAGAGGAGGTGGTGGCGATTGGGAACAGTCAGTGTGGATATTCCAAGGATAAATCACGCCTGACCAACCTGATTCTATTCTATGATAAAATGATGGGTCTTGTGGACAAGGGGAGAGGCGTGGAAGCCATTTACCTTGACTTCAGCAAAGCATTCAATGCTGTGTCCCAGAATGTCTCAAGTCCAATATAAAACTATCATGAGTGGACTCTCAGATGGGTTAAAAACTGATCAGATGACCAGGCTCAGAGGGCAATGTTCATACACTACCCAGAGGCCAGTAACAAGATGGATGCAGGGGTGTGTCCTGGGACCTGTCCGGTTTAACATCTGTATCAATGACCTAGAGGCTGCAACAAAGCACACTCCTACCAAGTTTGCACTTGACACCAGACTGGGGAACCAGTTGATGTGCTGCCATCCAGAAAGGCCTAGACAGGCTGTGCGAATGGGGCTACCATGAACCTTCTGAAATTCAGCAAGGACAAATGCAAATTCCTACACCTTGGAAGAAATAATCCACTGTGACAGTGTGTACTAGGGACTGCCTGCATGGGTAGCACCTCTGTTGAAGAGGACAAGGGGGCCTGACGGGTAGTAAGATGAATGTGAGGCAGCAGTATGTCCTGGCAGCAAAAACGGCTGACAGTGCCCTGAGCTGTATTCAGAGGGCCACCGCCAGTCGGTCAGGGGATGCCGTTACACCACTTCAGTTGGCACTTGCCAAACTCCATCTAGAATATGTTGGCCAGGCTTGGGGCCCCAGAACAAGACAGAGATTGATAAATTGGTGTAAGTTAAATGAAGGGTGAGCAAGGTGGTCAGCAGGCAGGAGCATTTGCCCTGTGAGGTGAGATTGAGGGAAATAGGCTTGTTTAGCTTGGAGAAGTGAAGGTTTTATAGTAGGACCTAACAGCAGACTTTCAAGAAGGACCTTATCAAGAACACAGAGACAGGTTCTTTACAGTGGATCATGGGCTGGCAATACACAACACATACAAATGGAAACAAGAGAGGTTCAGACTGGATAGGAAAAAAAGTGTTTCCAGCTTGAGGACTGTCGAGCATTGGAAAGAGCTGCAGAGACAGCCTGTGCAACTGTCAGTTTTGGAGGCTTTCAAGATGTAGCTTGATAAAGCTCTGAGCAACCAAGTCTGAATTCAGTGTTAACCCTGCTTTAAGCAAGGAACTGTACCAACGACCTCCTGACCTCCCTCCCAACCTGAATTATTCTGTAATTCAGGGATTCTACAGACTGCAGAAGACATTAATTTCTTGCAGAGGTACTTCTACAGTAGAAGGAGCAGGTACAGAAGTGACCGGACCTGGCTACCACTTGCCACCATCTCCGTAATTACTGCCTCTGCACAACAGCTGTCATAGCAGCCATGGAATAGGTGGGCCAGGGCCCCTGAAAGAAACACAGCTACTCACATGCACTCTAAGGTGAAGGCCTGACCTGGCCACTGCCAGACCCATCAAAGTAGAGTCATTTTTTCTAGTACCAGTGAGGAAATTGCTCATGGCTTCTCAGAGGTACCACCGACCAGTCTGCCAGCAAGAGCAGAGCACTCTGAATGCAGCGTGCTGTAAAAGTACCAATGCTCCAGTATGTCTCTCCATAAGAATACAAATCCTTCAGAAGAAAAGCCCCAGAAGGTGACGTGTACCAACAAATACGCTCAGCTATCAAAGTGGGCTCAGACCAGAGTTGCATCACAAAGAAGTTGGGGCAGTTTATTGCCCCCCAGTCTTCACATCTTAAAAAAAAAAAAAAAAAAGTTATTTCTCAGTAACACACACATTGAGCCGTCTCTTCATAATACTAAATATTAGGGTAGGGTAGGAAAATGTCCTTGTCTAGGCCTAGATAGTTGGAGAGATTGCAGATATCTGTAGCTAGTAATTCTCTCTAAAACAGGAAGGACACAGGATGGCTCATCCCATGTATCATATTATAGAGGATATCCTTTGTTCTTTACCATCAAGGGAAACGTGAGGAAATATCTGTGGAAAGTAAAACTTCCCATTGGAACAACTCGAAGTGCCTCCAAAGAACTCACCAGTGATGTCACTTAACACCTTTTTTTAAAAAAACAACATGAAACTCAGGCAATTACTGAAGCAATGATAGTGAGATTTCTGTATTTTGAAAAGGACAAAAGGGATGTTGGCAGGGAATTCTAGATCAGTTAAACTTGATTTCAGCCTGGACAAAACAATGAAACAGTTAATCCAGAATTATACTGGGAAAAATAAAATCAGAGGCTAAAAATATAGTAGAAAGTAGGTCTTGTTAGGCTGCTACCTCCTCTCTCCAGTTCTTCTCTTTTTAAAGGTGTTTTTTTTTTTATCAGGATGCCAGGCCTGGTAGGTAAAGCAGTGCTAGTGCAGCATGCCTGGCCATCCATAGCAAGGCTACAGCTGTAGCCAGTTTAGGTGTCATTTCACACCCAGTGCGCAGGTCTGTCTTAACACATTCCTGGCCCACAAACCACCCTGCCACCCCTGTTCAGTACGCGCACCAAGCTCAGCCCCAAAAGTATTTCGCATATAGCAAAGAAGCAGGGGGCTTGAAGGAGGGAGTAGTGGCAGTGTGATGAAGGGATACGCTGGCTGCAGGGACATGCTGCTTTCACTCAGTCTGCCCAGTGCACTCTGCTCTGTACATCCTGGAGCCAGGGAGAGCTCTGGGCTGGGCTGCAGGGGAGACGGACAGGCCTCTGCACAAGGACTGACAGGCAAGAATGGCAGGGAGATCGGTGTCTCCATGGAACGAGAGGGATTGAGCTGGCAGCTACAAGCTCTGTTCCCGATTCACACATTCACAGAGTGGTAGGGCTTGGAAGGGACCTGTAGAGATCCTCTAGTCCGACCCCTCTGCCAGAGCAGGATCACCCAGAGCAGATCACACAGGAACAAGTCCAGGCAGCTTTGGAAAGGATTACAGGTAGGCTGCAGCCCCTCTCTCTGGAGAAATAAGTGCCATGAGGAGCTTGGGGCAGTATGACGCAGAACAGGCATCTGGGCAGGGAACAGAGATGTGCCTTGGTCTGGGGCAAGGAAGACACTGGGCAAAGTTTTTGGGAACCAGTCTTTCCCACCATCACCTGCTTATGAGGAAAGGAACACGACAGACAACATTCTTTGGCTCAAACTTCCTTCTGTGACAAGTAACGAATGTGTGCTGTGAGCAACCCATAGGGCATGCACTCTATGGATTAAAAACTGGCTCCCCATGTGAGATTCAAGAGCAGCTGTCAGTGGTAAGATAGCACTAAACAGATATGCTACTACAAGCTTGCACTGGCCCACTGCACTTCCAACTCATTGTTGGTACAGGTACAACATACAGATGGGTAGGATGAGGAAAAATGAGGAAAAAGGCTGCTCACAATGACATGTATCACATCATTCTCTATAACCCAGCAATGCACAGCCCATGCAAAGTACAAAGTGGGACTGATGCTGCAGGGGATTATCACGCAGGCAGACTTGGGGTCCCAGGCACAACACGAGCCCTCACGTGACTCTTGGATCTCCAGTGTGGGAAAGTTTAAGAGCAATATGTAAGCATCTTGCATGCACCAAGGCAGTTACTGGATGCCTTGCCCCCAGTGGGTGCAAGCTTTTTGTTCCCTTGATTATTCAAGAGTGAGAGGATGCACATACCATGGTAAAGCATCTGAGAGCAGGGTGTCAGTCCTGTAGGCAGAACTGTAAGGAGATCCAGAGCCAAGAAGCTGATGGGTTCAGTTTCAGCATGAGATACTGCTATACTGCCTCCTCATGGCAAGGGGAATTATACTCCAGCCAAGGGAGAAAAGAGTTTACTGTGGCTTACAGCACGGAATTGTCTTCAAACACTGCTTACCAATCCTTGCAGATGTCCTGGGAGAAATTCTGTTGCAGGAATTTGTTTTCACCTTGAGGAGAATACACCATCACGGACTGCTGAAGCAAGACAAAGTGTGCACATCTGAGAACATATTAAAAGTCAGCGATCTACAGAGGACCTGCAGCAGGCCTCTGTGGAGATACGGAACAGATCACACAAGGACAGTGAATGACTGGCTCACAGCTATCCCAGCTGTATCTGCTGTTTCCAACACATCAGCACCCCCAAAACTCCGCATTGCTTTCCTTCAGTAATCAGTCAAGGGTCAAAAGATACACAGAAACTGTTGCAGAAAATGAAAGGGAAGCTGCTTTCATAAAACCAATTTCTCTTTTACTGAGAACCACCACAAATCGTCTCTGGTGCAAGTCCCTTTTAATAGGTAGGCTAAGAGACAAAGCAGCTCTGAGTGCTCCCGTGTCACTCCATAAAAGCATTGCAAGTCTTAGCCTGCGGTAACTGATCACTAGCTCTGTATTGCTACAGTTCCTGCCCTATTCCTCATGCTCCCCTTTGCCAGGAGGTATTGTCTATTCAGTCCTTGCTGGATTGTTTTGTGGAGCACTGTGATTTGCACTGAACCAAAATCACCCAAGCCTTGTGGACCTTTTTTCCCTTCCTACTATCAGAATGAGATTTCATCTTGATGTTCAGAGCCTGGAGACCGAGAGGTCAGAGGCCACAGCACGATCCACTGAGCCACCCAGTCCCTAGATCACAATGTTAACAAATCACCATTTATCTTTGTTACTGCAGCAACTGTCCAAGGCAAAACGGTGCCAAAGATCACATCTGTTGGGATAACCTATTGATTTGTGTCATATTCTGCCCAATCCCTATTTTATTCTTGCTCAGGCAGAGGTCAAGGCAGGTTAAAAATAACTCCTTCAGTCTGAGGTGCAGGACTGAGGAATTTAAAGCCAGCCTGTTCTTCCTAAGGATGGGGGTTCAAAATCTCCAACACAAGCAACAGGAGCAGTAAGCTACAGCAGTTATGGGCAAGAACTTGCAGTCAGGGAACTCAAGCCACAGCAGAAGGTTTTGCAGCATTAACTGAAAGACTTTATTTTGAGAGAGAGAGAATAAATCAGTCATCTTAGTTCATTCAAGAAACTAAGCATTACAAAAGTTTACGTGACGCACATACACAGTAAAAGCTTTGAAGTACCAGTGCAGACTGGTGCAGATTACAACATTCACACCTCCTAGCCAAAGTACACACACCAACATCAGCATAATTCATTGTCCTTATGCCACAGTAAGTTAAAATTTTGAACCTTATTACAGGGGTTGAAAAAAATAATCAAAAAGATCAGAGTTGAGGCTGTTACTGCTGTTCCTAACACTAATGTTCATGTGTCATTTTTGACAGAGAACTCTCTAGGTAAATGCAAATTTTTATTTATATTATTTTATCCAATTTCAAATCCTTTTCTACAGGAGTTCAATTGCCAACACTTTAGAGATGTTTTGCCTTCCATTAACACTGTGCCCTTCAGGAAATTAAATTTTAAACTAAGACACATTTCCCTGGCTTTTTCATTAAAGAAACATAATGTACATGCAAAGCAAACCCCCCCACTTTTATAGCATCTACATGATCTCCTGAAAATTTTGCCCAATGATGTAAAAGGGGATCTTACCTTTACTCTGGCTTCATATTCCCACTCTCCTACACAGATTAGATTATTAAGAAAGGAACCCAGTTTGTTATTTCATCTTTATCTAACAACAAGGTTTCTGACACTTGTACTAAAGCTCAGCAGATTTTAAGGGGGCCCAAACAGGTAGACAAGCCCTCTTTTCCTCACCACACACAGATTTACATCTGAATATCATTCACCTATTGACCACACTACTGCAGACTTCTGTAGCAGGAAGTAGAATGAGCCAACCTATCCTACCAGGAGGTAGAAATAAACACTCTGAATGACAGAGAGAGAATCAAACCTCTCACTGATTACCAGCACCTTGCCTGTAGAAGAGAGGGTATCATGAACTGTGCAACCTATCTCAGAAAATTCACTTACTCATCCAATCAAATGCCAATAAAATTGCTTCCCTTTCCATTTTCTCCTTGGAACTGAAGGGCCAGGGTATTTTAGGAGTATGCTTTAGTCACGGCACTCTGGATGAGAAACAACTAAAGAAGTAACTGCCCTTACACAAAAGTAGTGTGGCAAGGATGGTGTGCTGCACCGCCACGGGAAGGGAACAAAGCAGAAACCCCACCTCACACAGGACAATGGTATAAACTCCCAGGTGGGATGTGAAAAATCTCTGTATAGGGAGGTTTGCTGAATTATAGCAGTAAAACCACCCTAATGCTGTCACAAAAAGCAAAGGAAGAACCAGGAGGCACTGAAGTTCTCCTGGGCTTACAGAGAGGCACAGGGGCTGTCTCACTGCACACACCCTTCCTCAGCATCCCGCAGTTTGGGCACAGAAGGGAATGGCATGCGACAGCAGGCAGGGGATACTAGGGCAAAAGCTCATAGACACTCCAGAGAAACATGGGCATGTTCTGCTCTGCCCTGTCACCAAAGTGAGGTGCCCAACAGTTAAGCAGGCTCAGAGATGACTGACCGTGCTGACCGTCACAGCTTTCTGTAACAGCCAACGAGTGGAAGAGCCAAAGGGCAGTTTAAGCCCCAGCAACACCATGCTCGCCTGTCTGTTGTGCTCCAAAGCCATCTCCTCCCTTACCATATTCCTTCACCGGCCATTTCTGGAGCAGCCCGGCGCTGGGCTGCAGGAGCTGGCCACAGCAGGAGTTAACCAGCTGTGGCTGCTCATTCACAGGTTGAAGAGGAGACCACCAGCACAGGCGGGAGGAAGAGCAGCCGGGGGCAGGAGGCAGCAGAGACCTGGCAAAGCACTCTGCTCTCTGCTTTCTCTCTAGCGGTTCTGCGGGCGATTACTCCGGAGCACCCAGCCATACCAAAATCAATAAACAATTTCTACGCAGCCCAGGGAACTTTGCCACACTTAATATAAGTCTCCAGTCACAGTTACGGCTTCATTTCACCTTAACGTCTTCTTTAACTGTCCCTTCTTTTCAAAATCAATTAGAGGCACGTGCAAAGAGAATTTAAAAAAAACCAAAACAACACAAACCAAACCAAACCAAACAACGACAGGGGAAAAAACTAAAAAGCAAGGTCAGTCTAAGCAGCCCAGCTCGCTCCCTCTCCATAGCACTCTCCTGAGGCAAACATGGAAATACAGGGACTGACAGGTAACACATTGGGACACCTTGTTTACACATACTTATCGCAGCCTCTGGTTCTGGGCACAGAGCAGCGAGAGACCAACCAGCCTTATGCAGGAGAGCTAAGTATTTGGTGAGACTCAATTGAGCCTGTAGAAGACAGATTTGTTCCCTGGGATTTCAATGAAAATTCAGCACCCCTGAAAAACCCCAAATACAAAGGGTGAAACTTTACCTATCCTAAAAAGGGATACAGTACAGGCACCTTTGGGCAGATCTTCATCTTGTGCTGGGATGATCCAGTCTCAGTGTCGCAGTCACACCTCGGCTTCTGAGGAGACATCCAGAACCCTTCCACTGAATCATCCTCTATTGTCCAGCAATTTACGAGAGGAAAGGGGTAATGAAGAAAGGTAACTTTCACTAATAGCAAATGTGAGCAAATGGTTTTTGGTCTCTCCTTCCACTCTGTGAATGGAGGTACTAACGTTGCTTTGATGTTGTGCTACTGACATTGTGTATATATTATGTATCTGCTCTTGAACAAAATACATGACAGTCACTTTGTGGAGGGCCTGGCCCATATGCCAGACCTGCTGTCCTTAAGAGGCTTCTTGAGTTCAAACACTGGCACAGGAAGTACTATTCCTACAGGTAATAGTTTGGCCTCTTAGATTGCTCTTAGAGACATGGATCCTTCCACTGAAAGCACAGTTTTGGAGCACAAAGAACGGGGACTGCAGAAAGCAAGACAACACTTATCACCATGCCACTGTCACCAGCAAAACTTCTCCCCAGTTCAGGTCTTGAACCAGAAGTGCATCCATACTGAGCCTGGGCCTCCTCTTGTGCCTCCGTCCCCAGAAAAAGAGAACAAGGGAGCAAGCTCGGCGACAGGCAGACACCATTCTCTAGCTGGCTCCCACTGCTTTGGTAGGGCACGCAGAGGACTAAATGTATGCGCAGAGTCAGGAGGGCAGTCTGGCTTTAGAAATGAAAAAAATCCAAAGAAGGTGGACAATAGGGTAAGATAAAAGGAACAAAAATTCACTCAGCCTTCAGTCCAAATCATATTTCTCTGATAACATCTCCGAAGTGTGGGTTCCCCTCCCCAGCTAGATCTCTGTTCCAAACACACCAACCTCTTATCCTGGTTCCTCTTCTTCCTGTCAATGCACGCCTTCATACATGTATCTTCCCTGACAACTCTCAATGTGTTTTAGCTGGTATCCTCAAATGCCCTGTCTAAGGTACTGAAAATTAAGGACAATTAACTCAGCAATCAACAGTTCAGTCTCTTTTTTGCCATTTTATTTGATAGCAATATCATCACAGACCATGTATCATCCTGTCCTTCCTCTCCTTTACTACTTGTGGCCTACACCCACATCTTTATCTGTTTGGGCTGCACATTCTCTGGACAGTAAACGCTCCTATTTGAAGTTTGTAAAGCCTCAGGGTCAGCTGGGCTTTCAGTGTTGACCAGAACCTTGCTGGAGGAGCTTAAAGCTCTTCAGCCACCACTCGGTGGACACTGCAGATTTTTCAGCATGCTCACACCACAGCAACTCTAAAATAACCCCAGTATGCATCAGATGGAGTGAAGCATTTCAAAGCAGGTTATGCAAACCTGCGCCTAGTTATATCCTTATAATTTGAGGCCTCTCAGGGAACATTGAGATCACCAATATATTAAAGAACACATCAGAAACTAATAGGGTGTTAAATATTTCCAATTGAGAAGAGCCTATATGGCTGGGAGGAGACAGCTCCAGTAAAAGCCTGTATGCTGCTGCATCACAAGCCTTCAGCAAGAGCAATGATTTCCTTGCTTGCAATATTTTACAGACTGTTCGAGGCTAAAGAAAATCTACCTTTGTTATTTAAATGTGAAATCTCAGTGATACCATGTGACCAATTGGTCATCACTGTTAATATTTAATCTTGTGCCATGGTTCTACTGCCTGTATGAGTGGGTACAAAGCAAGGCCTAGAAACTGGGACCTACAACAGAACACAGTGACAACCACATAATCTGTAAAATAACAGAAAAATACTGTTAACAGAAAAATCCTGGTTTGGTTGGGATTGTTTGGAGGAAGAGAAGGGTCTAGACAGAATACACGTGGAGGCCAAATAATGAAGGCCCTAAATTAGTCACTGCATGAAGCCACTAAAAATATCCCTCGAAAAAAAAGAATTCAGTGAAAGCACCACTGGGACAAAAGTGACTGTGGGGATGAGATCTTGTAAACCATCTGCTCGTTGGAGTCAGATGAGAACATTCTTCTCCACTGACATGTTACTACATACTTATTACACATCAAGTCTATATCTACCTGGAAAGCACCAGTTAGAAGCAAGGCAATCTCCCAGGCTGTGACAAAGCAAGCTTTCCATTAAGCTCCCAAGAAAAAAACCAAAAGGAAGTGCACAGCATTTTCAGAACTGCCCAAGATTCTCACTGATCCCATTCAACCCAGTTTTGTAAGCATACGCCACAGGTACACGTAAGCCAATTCCCCTAACCCCCACCCCCCCGCAATGTCCAAGCAATGGGCTACATCCAAGCAAGGTCAGGAGATGACCATTAGCATTAACAGTCTCTT
Source organism: Rhynochetos jubatus (assembly GCA_027574665.1). Taxonomy (NCBI): domain Eukaryota; kingdom Metazoa; phylum Chordata; class Aves; order Eurypygiformes; family Rhynochetidae; genus Rhynochetos; species Rhynochetos jubatus. The sequence continues at coordinate 123,541,751 of CM050648.1, read as the reverse complement.
GTTTCCATGGAAGCAAACCCACCTTCAGGGACCTGATTCTATGTTTTCTAAAAAAGAAAGCTCCTCCAGGAGATAGGTAAGAAGCCGTTAACCACGGGCTGTATAAGAACCAGCACCTGCAGTTGTGCAGCAATGAGACCTATCATGGCTGAAGCAATTTTTCTGGTTTTTTGGAATAAGCAAGCACCTTACATAGAAGCTTCTTCCTATGGTACTTCCCAAACACTTAATGGTTTCCGTATTCAACAGAAAATCTGTCTCTATGCTGAGCAACCAAGGATCCTTATCTAGGAATGGGAATGGAGACCTAGTAGGATGCACAAATAGAGCTGGCTCATGTAGCCAAACTGAATAACATCCAGTTCACAATGACCTGCCGTAATCCTGTGCCAGGATATGGGGAAATGGACCAAATGGTTTTCCAAAGGGAGAAACATGTTGGAGAGGAAATGGTAAAAAACCACAGATTGAGCTTAACCTTCTGAGCATTGCATTGCATCTCCTACGTACAAGTGGGAAATGGAGGGGCAGCTTGAGAAACAGGTCCTTTTTCCCTGATCCCTCCACTGCTGGCCAGGCTGTGATTTTATGCAGGAAAGAAAAGAGAGCTCAGGAAGGGTCTGAAAGAGGAAATATCACAGCTGTTTTTCCCCCAGCCAAGGTGACAGCCCTAAGGATCCAACAAAGCAACATATCTGCTTGCCTTACTCTTTCAAGGATCACTTATCTGTGGCATTGTACTGCACCTTCCCATCCAACTGGGATCGCCTCCAGTGGCACTTATGCTTCAGTTGAGAGGAGGAAGGATTTAATAGAGGAATGCCCTGATGCTAATACCTTGCCAGAGGTGCATGAAGCACTCCAGGTTGCCAAGAGGCCTGACAAATACACAGTCCTTTGGGACAAGGTCTTTGGTGCTTTTTATGGGCTGATGCACTCTCACAACTAGAAGTGGAACTGATAACCAGCAATACAGGTCATTGGAGCACCTGAAAATTACACCCTCTTGCCCTTTAAATCAACCTGATTTAGTGCTTTCCTAGATGGAAACATATAGTCAAATCTCATGCCCTTTCCTCAAACGCAGACCCTCCAAACCCCAGGGGCAGACAGAGTAACTGTACTTCTGCATCCGAGAATTACTTTGCACAGCCCACCTCTGCCTTGGGTGGCAACAGCGTTGCCTGGATCACCTCCCCACAAGCACAAGAGGGCTGGAGAGTCACACTCTCTTCAGCTGTGGAGGAAGGTAGCCACTACATCTATGTGCACCCAGGCACCCAGGGCTCAACAGCACTGAAGCAGTAGCACTGCCCTCACAGGATGTGCACCGCCTGGCTCCCCTGGACCCGGCAGGTAGGAGAAGACAGAGATCTTTCAGGATTTGAGTGCACACCTCAATCAACAAGCCTGTTTTGGGGATTGTTTGTTTGTTTGTTTCCCCTTTCTTTCTTTTTCCTTTTTAAATGGCAGTTCTTTCTCTTCTGGCTTCAGAGAGATCTTTGGGACTCCAGAATCCTCCAGTATTCCTTGTCTGATAAATTTTCATCCACCTTGCCTACTAAAAGAGAACAAAAAGAACAAAGCATCTGTGTTCAAGAGGGCAGATGGATTTTTAAGGCTAGATGGGGCAGGGCAAGCTAAGAGCTATTTGTTGATATAACAGTGAACTTGAGGGTGGGCTCAAAAGACAAAAAGGTGAGAGAGTGACCCCTGCATTGCCTAGTGGGTCTCTCATTCCTTCTGAGACAAGTTTGTCACCCCTGTGAAATCCTCGCTTGGCCATCTCAGCCTTCTTTAGAGATTCAACTGCTTAGCGTGCGTTCCCACTAGCAAACCCGAAGCCCGCCTTCATCAATTGGATGCCCACTGTAGAAGGCGGCCACTTGACCAGTAAATAACACCTGGTGGAGAGAAAATTCTTGTAAGTGGATTCCTTGCGACTGAAGCAGCAACCTTGACCAGTCACTTCAGAGCCTTGTTACATCCATAATGATACTGTCTCCACCTTTCCCTTCCCCCCAGCATGAAAGATGAGTGGTTGTGTGGAACGAGTCCCCGAGCTGTGATGGGAATCCGTCTCGCTTGGCTGCAAAAAATATATATATCCTGGTATGGCTGTGATGAATCCTTTCATTATTCATCTGCAATTGCCCTGCTACTGCTGCTGTTCCGTTCTCACTCTCTCTCTTTCTTTTATAAATAAAAATGGAAACAGATTAATGACAAATGTTGACAGTGATTGCTTTTAAACAGCCACACCTGAATGTGAGCTATGGGGGAGGAGCAGTGGCAGAGCAGCATCTCAGAGGGATGGGAAGACCGGGAAAGATTAAGTAAGAGATGGGAAAAGGAAAAGATGCTCACTCCAACTGGGCTAGATGAGGGGTGACTGGAGCAACGTATCTTTCTGGTGATGAGGACCTCAATTTGCTCCAACAAACGAGCTCTGGATTAACAGAGCTACATATCCAAAACATACAAAATAATAGCAGTAGGCAGTTGCACCATGAAAGACACTGCTGAGAGAAGTTTGCAGAGATGCCAGAGAAATATTCACAGGATGAAATGGCAACACACAGAGGGGTAGTTAGGCACAGCAGTCCCCAGTGATGAATAAATAGTACCTCACAATGCTGCTCATCTCACTCCACTCCTGGAGACCTGTGAACATTAAGCTCTAGTCTGTGCAACTGCCAAAGCAACCTGTATTTTGGGAATGCGGCTCAGATGGGCAAAGACAGTCTGTGATCAGTCAGGACACAGGTCGACACAGTAAGTGCATCCAACGGGGGCAAACCTGGCCTCATTACACCCTTCCCTGTCCATTCCCACTGCATGAAGAAACACGACAATTGTTCTACTGTTATCACTTCTCTACCCCTTTGGTAATCTCCAGTGACTGAAGTCTCCTCCTCTAGGTCCCACACTTCCTACCTCAGGCACCGCCTACCCACCTGAAGATAGCACATCTGCTAAAATCACCCTCTACCTAACCATTTCCACAGCTATCTCACCTTTCTGCCATCAGTTACACCTTCTGGTTAGCTCCTCAATCCCATCAAACTGTCTGGCATCACATTTGAGAGCAGAGATGCGCATGGACTCATTGCTGCTTGCTCCTTGCCAGCCTCCCACTTAACTAAACCCATTTTCATCCTTCCCTTAGAATTGCTCCTGCTCTTTCAGTGCCAAGCCACCCTCCCGTCCTCCTCAAAGCACACTGCTCCTTGGACTCCTTTCAACAGCAGCTAATACAAGACATTACAGCACAGAAACCTGCGCCAACATCCATTGCATAAACAAAGACCAGATACATGAGAGGAGAGAACACACTGTCAGCATTTAATAACAAACACTAATTGCGAACAGGGGATGGAGTTCTCCGTCTCTGTTCTCTCAGCAGCCAAAAGCCATCTGAGCCAGGAGACGTGGCCATTCACAAACCAGGGTCCATTCATTGCTGAATGGCCCCCTGCTCGGTATCTGACTGGCTGCCACCAGTCTGCTCGGAGTCTGACTGATCCGCTGAATGAAAAGACAGCCTCTTGGAAATTTATTTCTGCCTCAGTACTGCAGGGACGCAAAACTATAAGGCCTTTAGGGAAGCAATCTCAGAAGCCTTTTCGGCTTGGCACAGATTTGCCCTATAGCCCTTGCAAGTTTTAACTTCTCTCTGTGACTCCTGTTTTCCTGAGAAAATTGCCTTACATCCCAGGTGGCTGTGGCCCATGCTGTTTGTGGGTCTCAGTGTTTCAGTACTTCTATTGAAAGCAGTTGCAAAGGGCAGACAGCATTTACTAAAATAGCATTGTTATTCACCAGAAAGGCCAGTTCTCAGCACATGCAATGTGGTGCAGAGATGCTAAGTATTTTCCATCATCTTGCCCCATCACCCATAGAATCACAGACTGGTTTGGGTTGGAAGGGGCCTTAAAGATCACCTAGTCCCAACCCCCCTGCCATGGGTAGGGACACCCTCCACTAGACCAGGTTGCTCCAAGCCTCATCCAGCCTGGCCTTGAACACTTCCAGGGATGGGGCATCCACAGCCTCTCTGGGCAGCCTGCTCCAGTGCCTCACCACCCTCTCCATGAAGAGCTTCTTCCTGATATCCAATCTAAGTCTCCCCACTTTCAGTTTAAACCTGCTATCCCTTGTCCTGTCACTACAGGCCCTTGTAAAAAGTCTCCCCCCCCCCAGCCCCATCTTCCTTGCAGCCCCTTCAGGTACTGGAAGGTGCTACGTCGTCTCCCCGGAGCCTTCTCTTCTCCAGGCTGAACAAGTCAAACTCTCTCAGCCTGGCCCCATAGCAGAGCTCCAGCCCTCTGAGCATCTTCGTGGCCTCCTGTGGATTCATTCCAACAGGTCCATGTTCTTTTTATGCTGGGGGCCCCAGAGCTGAATGCAGTACTCCATATAGGTAAATAAATCAGCCCTCTAAATGGAAAAGATCCACCAGAGACACTTTGGTTTCTTTAAAGCAGGCAATTCCCCTCCAGGCATAATTCCTTTTTAGGAAGCATATATGGTTATGTCACAGGAAATGTCCCTTCTCACCTCAGCTAAAGACAGTGTCAAAACCCCTAAGGGGCACCTGAGAGAAGAAGAGCACACAGTTCTTTGGGGAGCAGTTCCACATGACTTTACAGCACCTCTTGCAGCCTTGGATTGTGTGCTGTTCCTACGAGCTCCTGAATCCCCGGAGAACACCAGGAGATGGGCACAGGTCTGTAAGCAATTAAGACAAAGTTAAAACTTTGCTGCTGCCGCTTGGGTGAGTCTCCCTCCAACCATTATTTCCCAGGACTTTCTCTGAGCCCACCCATCTTCCCAGCCCCAGTCCTGCCTTCATGCCTTGTAATGTTTCTGGCACTCCTCACACACATCAACTGATTGAACCAACAGAAATCAAGTGTTCTGGTTTTTGTTTTGTTTGGGTTTTGGTGTTTGTTGGTTGGTTTTTTTAGCAAAATACAAGCAGCAAGAGCTTACAGCCAGGCATGGGGACACAATGGGATGGAGATGGAAGCAGGCTTCCCCTTTCAGCAGAAGTAACCTGTTTAACTCATCTTATGGCCTTGCACCCCATATTTCCAACAAAGAAAATGAGGCCCCTACACTTTCAGCCAACTACTATAGAGTGCTTTAGGATTTATTTGGTTATAAAAGTAGTAGAGAAAGGAAAGATCAACACTTTCAAATTTCTACATGCTGTAGGGTTTCAACTCCCACAGACGCTCCAGGTGATGATGGAAATCATCGGAGTGCATTGCAGCTGAACTTACTGTCCTGATCTACCCAGCCATATATGCAGTCCATCCTACATGCTGCTCGAGTCCTCACTTCTTGGCTGATATTAACCTACACAGCCCTTCAGGATTCAGAGTCTCAGTGCCCTCAGGTACCCACCCTTCTCCTCAGGTCTGGGGTCAGTAGTTGAATTCTTAGGACAGCCTCAGGGGAGTTTCAGCTTCTGCCTTGCCTTAGAAACTTCATGAGCTTTGATGCTGTTTGTTGTTTTCCAAATGAACACCCTGCATTAACCCACATGGATTTTTAGCCTTGCCAACACTGAGCAGATTTGAACTCTGTGGAAAGACAGAAGATCTGGAGTCTATTGACCTTCACACCACATTGCAAAGTCCATCTTTCACTCAAGCTTATGTTTAATGAGATGACATGAAGTGCCTAAGTAATGGGGTATAGTATTCATATGGATATAAACTGCCCAAGCAAAGGCCTAGTCCAGCCTGTCTCTTTTTCCTCCTTTATCCTGCCCCTTGTGTCTCAGCTCTGCCCCTTTGCCCTTGTTCTGACTCCTTCCTGATCCTCCCATCAGGTGACAATTTGAATTTTAAAGCCATTTACACTCCAAAAGGTGCATAATCAGATTTTTATCCTGTACTTTTCTGATGTGACTTTTTTATTATGACATCAAGTACTGACCCATAATAAGGATGTAAATGCCCACTTTAATGTCTATTACCAGTATCTGCAGATGCATATAAAATTATAGTATCATCACATAACTACATATTAACCTCTTGAGCTCCATGACAGACAAACTCTCCAGGGAACACTGTATTCCAATTTGCAATTACCAGCAGCAGTTCAGTGACAAGCAGTAGAAGTTGTACTCATCCATATCCTAAACACTCAAGGTACTTGCAGAATGACAGAGTAGTCACATCCTGAATATACTACTAGGTCTGGTGCTTCCAGTTGCCAGCTATTTGTGACAAGCATTTGGGTCCTGCCCAGGAAACAATACAGCTATATTTAAGTATACATACAGGTGGGATGTACCTTACCCAAAAAAAATGTGTGGTTTTCAGCAAAGTTGTTTCCAAGCCATGTGGTAGTGCACAATCACCCCTTTACCCACAGCGAATAGCAGAGAAAAATGAGGCGTACAGCAACATACCACATGTCATCTTTTATGCCTGTTTGGCAAACAATGCACTTTGCTCAGAAAATGCCCATTTAGCACAAGTGTAAGGGTGCAATGTGTAAGCAAGGAATGATGTGATCCACAGTAGTCTATTGCAAGGATAAGGATGCCACAATGCAGCCACCTGACCAATCTCAGGATGGTATTTGTAGAAATTCAAACATTCTGATTTTCATCCGTGTGCTGGTTTTAGTCAGGAAAGAGTTAACTCTCTTCACAGTGGCTGGTATGAAGCTGTGTTTCTGGATTTACCCTGAGCAAAGTACTGATAAGGTGTCTTTTTAGCTGGCACTGGGGTGTGCTGGGGAATGCCTGCACCAAATTCAGGGTCTCTCTCAGCTTCTGATACTGCAGCTGCATTCCCAACTTTCTCGCTGCGGGCAGTGGGGGGAACACACAGTTCAGACAGCTGACCCAAACTGACTGAAGGGGTATTTCATTCCATAAGCACGTCATGCTTGATACGTAAGCGGGCAGTGGGCTCAGGGGCCATTACACTCTTTTTGCTCCTTTGCGAACACCTCTGTTAGCTCCTTAACTCCTTTGCTAATTCCTTTGCTGGCTCCTTCATTCATGAGTTGGTGGGTCGGTTGGCTTTCCCAGTCATGCTGTCGCTCGTGGGGCTCACCCGGACTCTGCTGTGATTGCTCTCAGGCTCTCTGGCTCTGATCCTCACTATTGGGACCTAGCTGTGCATCAGTCAGCAGGTGGTGAGCAACTGTATCATGTGTTTTATTTTCTATTAACTACACTAATAGTAGTATTTGTATATATTCATTTATATATATGTATATTATTCACTTACATTCTATTAGTAAATAGTTCTTATCTCAATTTTACGAGCTTCCTTGTCCTTTTTTCCTCCAATTCTCCCCCACCACTGGAGGAAGAGGGGAGGTGTGAGAGCGGCTTAGTGGTATTTTGCTAGTCGAGGTTAAACCACGACAATCTTTCTGGTTAATGGCATCTGTTTACATGAGAAATAAGGTATTCAGCTGTGAACAGAGCCTGCCAACACATGCCTGACACAAGAATCCTAGAAAAACTTGGAAAGGAGATTGTTTGTGTTTTGGGGTTTTTTTTAATGCGTTAATTTGTCTAGAAGATCTAGTCCTGAGAGTCAATGGAGAGCACAGAACAAAACATAACATAATAAAGACAAAATTCAGTACCTTTGTTTCTTCATACCTTTCCCCTTCTTTCTGATACAGCACAGTCAGATGATTAATTCTGCTTCCAAAGAGGTCCCTAGTCCTAAGACATTCTCCCCAAAACATCCACTAAGATTTCTGATATTTTAAAACTCTGTTGAATTGGGCATTATTATGTGTTAAGTAACAGCCAGGTTTTCTGCACTGGACAGTCATTACTTTGGAGTTTAGGGAAGAGAATCAGAGGACAATACTTGAAATATCAGTGCAAGACATGAGTCAGTAGTCATATTGTCCTATGATGTTCAGGTAAAAGTATATAAAGTATAACTGCTCAAGAGCAAGTTTTCACCTACCTATTGTTCTTTCTCAATTTGCAGCAGACAAGCTATTTCACAGCAGATCCTCTGTGATACTATGCATTTGGGCTGCTCTTCCACTTTCAATTCCTTTGAAATCCAGCAATCATACATCTTTCCACAGACAAAGCATATTTTGGGAAGTTAAATACCCTATGAGGAAACCCCAATACAAAGTGAATACATATCAAAAATAAATAAAATCAATCTATCCACATATTTGATTACAGATAAAAACACTCAAAAGTGAAGAAGTGAGCTGCCATCCTAATTCGTCCCTCTGTGCATGTACATTACAATAATGCCAAATCAAATGGTCACAGAGTTTATTTTCTAAGAGACTCCCGCTTCAGAGCACAGAACATACATCTCGACAGAGGCGACAGCCAAGCGCTGAAGGTTGGGTCTGTCTAATTTGCTGTTAAAGACAGAGAGGACAAAGCAGGAAACTGTCAAGGCAGAGTTCTTGCAATGAAAGCAACTGACCACCAGCCCTGAAGAGGTGCCTGCCTGTTGCCATCTCTCTGATATCTGAGAAGCGCTCCTCACCTCACCAGTAATTGCAGCTGGACTTGCAGAAGCTCTGCGCACTCATGCTTGCTATGGAATTCCGCAGGAAATGTGATTTGAACCTGCAAAAGGCTACAAAGGGTCTTCAAATTGCCAGGGCCCAGAATCTCACCTTGGGGCCCCCAAACTCAGAGATAACTCTCAGTTTTTGCTTCAGTCATTCTGACTTAAATGCCCCTTCTATAACAAAAGGGTGACAATAACATCCAAATTCTCAGCACATAAATTCATTAACACTGTAAGCTGCCATGGCTTACAAACCAAACCTAGAGTGAAAGGCAGACGGGCTCACCGTACAACACTTGGCATCAAGAGTGTCCTCACCTCTGGCTTTCTCAAAACGGGAATACATGTCTCCCCATGGTGAGGGGCTGGATGAGTCCAGGGACTTGCAAATGATGTGGTGAAGCAGGATGAAGTCCTAAGGCAACACTGATGAACTTGCCTTAGGACTTGTCTTTCTTGCGAATAGAAATGAATTAAATCAATGTCATTTAGCATTTTGAAACTCTACATTGTTTCATTAAAAACTATTATTAAGCATCTGCTCTTACTGGCAAAATACTTTACTTCACTAGAGAACAAATCTTGTACCTCCCAGATTTGAAATAACCTTTATTCAGATGTGAGAAATCCTCCTTTATTAAGTATCAAGTCTACTTGTATTCATTTATAGCTTCAGTTGATTCTCTGAGATGGAAAAGTTATGAAGCGAGCATGGTCTGAAAAACATCAAAATAGAGAAAAGCCACTACAGTCAGCCCTGTTACTGAATCTATCACCAGCTATTTGAACTGAACTGAGAAATTCTCAGCCCTTGGGTGTAAAATTAAGGATGTGTGAACAAGAACCATTCAGCTTTTTTTTTTTTTTTAATAAAAATACCTCCACTTATCAAATTAAATGCTTCATTACTCAGAAAAAAAATTGCAAGTAGGTGGAAAAGTGAACCAGCCCATAATGATTTTTAGATATCTGATATTTTTGACTGCTACCCATAGCTGATGATGTTTGCCAAATTTGGGCACTTCCCATAATAGATTCTATTGCTGAGGGCTCTTTCCTCCTTGCTCCCCCAAATCAGCACATTCCACCAGGAACAATTCCCAATTCTCACAGGTGCAGTTTGCAGATGAGAGGAAAATCATCACTTTTAAAAACTGGACATCCCTCCTCCCCCCAGCAGTGTTGAGAACTTGAAGCAATTTCCAAAGGATCTTGATGTGTTTGTTTAAAAGCATTCAATCAACTTGGGATCTAATTTTTTACAATTTATTCCTCAAAACAGTTAATGTAGAGGGCATTCTGTTTTGTTCCTTCCACCAGTGTGCATAGCTATCGATACTGGGACACAAATATATGCAAAAGAAAATTCAAAGTCCACTGCTAATTTGGTCTTTGAAGTCACCGCTATCATGGTAAAAAAGAACGGTGCCAACCTATCTTAAAAGGATGTTGGCGTTGGCAAGATGAAGAGATATCCATGAAACCATCAACTGAGACTGGCCCGCTCATCTAAATGAAATCCTTTTTGGGACTGCGCAGAGTTGACGCAGTGACTTGGAAGTGAAAGGCTACTTAAGAAACTCTGGAATTGTTTCAAATTCCAAACAGGGAGCATCTCACTTATCTACAGACAACATCATGACAAACTGGGAAACAAACAAAATCGTTGCAAAAAACCCAAAGAATGGACATGATAAATTACCTCAAATCCTTCACTCAAGTTTGCAATTCAAAGGAAGAAAAGCACAGTAACTCGCTGTGGACCTTCAGGTTACAGTTTATACTTAAGGAAATGGCCAAGGAAGCACGCAGATTAATGGACATTCCAATACTGTAAATCTAGTTAGATGTCAGTGGAGCTCCTCTTCTCCCACACTCAACTCAGTTCGCTTTACATCAGATAAAACACTTCTTTCATATATTGATTTATTTCCAGTTTCTACAGTCGGAACAAAGATTCTGCAAGAGTCTCGTTCAGAGAATGCACATCATGTTTAAGACAGAGGAAAAGAAGCAAGAATCTTCCTTATTTACATGTTACCCCCAAAACAGAGTTCTAGGAGCCCAGAGTCCAATCCCTATCAACCAGTTAAATTTTATGACCACATAAAACATTTGGGACATGCACAATGCATCTCTTTAAAGATTTTGAGTGGGCTTGTTTGTGAACTATGACTAGGTCAGCCCCCGGGACCGAAGGAGGAAGCTGGAACGCACCTGACAGGAGTTTTGGCTAGCAGTTTTGCTGCCAAACTGGAGAGAAAATCCAATGGCATCAGCAGTGCCCAGGGGCTCTGGGCAGGCCACAGTCTGGGTTCATGGCACTCCTAGAAGAGCTTTGAGCAATGAGGTCTCACAGACACCAATCTGGGCAACAAAACCAAGGGCGAGTATGCGACATTAACGCTATGTCCAGGATTTGGGGTATGAAGCAACAATTCAAATGTGGCACTGTTCCATCACCAGAATTTTACATTCATTTTGAAAAAGGGCACTCATACAAGGAGGCATCTTCCTTATATGCCACGAGAGAGAAAAGCAGAAGCAATTGGATAGCAATTAGGAAAGATATTCCATACTTTTTTGGCAAGTATCCTACCAAGGCAATAAGCCCACTTACGCTCCCCCTCATTTGTTTCTGATTTCAGTGCAACATGCAGGCTGTTCACACAGCTGAGCAAAAGAACTGAGACAGAGCTGCTGAAGCTGAGCACGTACACAGTGAACGCTACCCGGAGACAGCCGAGCTCTCTCTGCCAGTACAGCAAGAAAGCTGGAAGCCTCACCCAGGATGCTCTTCAACCGAGTGATCATGTAGGTTCTGGAGATCACACACTCATATGTCATTACCCTACTCACAAATAAACTGGCACGCAGAAATGATGCTTCATTTCAGTTGGCACAGATACATATTTTCTCACCTTCCCATGAAAATTTTATGACAATCTTTTGGTAACATCACAAAACTTCCATCACCACGACTTTTCCCTATGTTGCCAAAACACTTCCCATTTTTCACCCATCTCTACATTGTACAAAGAAAAGGTTTCTGTCTTCTCTGAGCTTCTAAATCAGAAGCAACTATCATTTCCCGTAGACTGGCCCTCACTATACAATTGACCATTCCATGTCTTTTAGATGCCTCTGTATTTATTTCAATGGATTTTATTTGGCTACAACATTCCTTCCATAAAGCTGCTTTCTTCAAACTGAAGTCTGAAGACACACAGAAGCTATACCGCTTCCCACAATACTTTGTTCCAATGATTAATCTGTCCTCACTGCTAAAAGCTCACACCCTATTTCCAACGTGAACTCATTTGGCTCTAGCTTCATTTTTATGCCCATCTGATCCAACAGGAGATGCTTTATTGCTTTGTATTTCCACTTCCATAAAGGACTTCTACCACACAGGCAAGACATCTCTGATCCTCTTCTGATAAAGCTGAACAGACTGAGCTTTTAAGTATTCCAAGTTATAAAAACTGTTAGTCCAAAATTGCACTCTAATAAAGCTAAAGGAAATGCAATGCATTCTGGAATTAAAAAAGAAAAGGATTATTCTTACTTTCTAGGACCTTGTGCATTGAAAAGCAGTGATTACGTACTTGATATTCAGAGTCAAGTGCCTGAATATCACTTTCATGGTAGCGTTACAGCAGTTTGGGCAGCAAGGGCTAGCATGACGTTTGGATATATGAGCATATGAAGCTGGATAGCAATCGGGAAGCAAGCATTTCTGCTTCTGTAAAGAATACTCTAAGTGTAGATGCTAGAAATGAATGCAGGTGGATATGGAATACTGGGGATTTTCATGCAGGAGCATAATTAAAGGTTAAATGACAAGTTTTACAGTGTGAAGCTTATGAAAAATTACTTCTAAGGGTTAGTGGATTACATAGGACCTGCTGACTGGGTATAGCTATGTTATACATGACAAGGCAGCCTCGTTGCGGAGGAAGAATAGGGCTTTCCAACCTTGCTGAAAAAAAAATCACTGCAAGAAACCATGTCAGGATGTTGATATTCAGAAAAAACTACTCCAAGAGAAGATGCAAGTTCCTTATAAAGAGCAATTAATAAAAAAACAGATTACCAAGAAAGATGAGCTAATCCTTACTTGATGTTTTTAAAGTCAGATTACATGCCCTTCTAAAAATATAATTTAATCCAGTTGCAGGATAAATACTACAGCCAAAACATTCACAGAAGTGTTCTCCAGCCTTAAAGAAAGAGTCTGTACACATTTTTGAGACAGGACACTGGGCTAAGAGAATGTAAAAGGGAAGTATCACTATATAACTACTTCCTCCTTACAGTACCTCCAAGGCATCCAAATCCAGCCACTGAGAGACAGACTAGCAAGTCAGACAGACCTCTGGTCTGACCCAGTGCAGCCTTTCTTATGCTGTTCATCCCATTTCCCTCAGAGGTTACAAGGAAAAGAGGGCAGCTTTGCAAAACCCTGATCATCCTCATAATACTGGCAGCTCTGCTTTAAGACAATGAATACTCTGGGTCACACACACAGGGCTCAGCAATACTTTTTCTGATTACTGTCTGCAGGTATATACACATTTTGCATCCTTCTCTGATATAACAGACTGTGCCAGTCCATTTTCCACTTTTATCAATTCTTTGAGCTGATACAAGAGTTCCCTGGTATGCCTGCTAACACATCTTTGTCAAGGTACTGGAGCCGCCCTAACAGCCAGGTCTGCAGTTGGGAAGGCATTTTACCGACATTAAAGTGGAGAAGGATGTTGCAAGTTCCCTCTGTCTCCACAACATCAGTCTGTAAGTCACCTGATTGAGGACTAGCCATGCACTGGTGACAGTTTAGTCTCCTGCACCTGCCTATGGCACAATTTACTTTCTTACGAATGAGAAACTTGGGTATAATTAAGACATTACGTTCTCGATGCTGAGTTCAATCCTTGTACTGGGTAGAAGCTAATGGCCTAAGACAATCTTGTCTTGCCTTCTGTAGGCAAGTGGCCCCTTATGCATTATGCCGTAAGCAGCATTGCTGTAAAGTATTTTTGCCACATTTGATGGTACAAAAGACGACGTCTCAAGCTCAAAACACAAACTGGAATAGAATGCAGGGAACAAAGACACAGTAATGCAGTATCACAATGAGAACAAAGTTTGTCTTTTGACAGTCTCCTAACAGACTATTAAAACACATTTTCTGAACAAATGACTGGTAGCATCCTTCAATTTTGCTTCACTGAGGTGTTCTCTATTTACAAAACTGTTCAAGATCACAAAGCAAAGTTCTTATCTACTTTACATATCCCTTTTTGATAGCCAGGCACACACATTGTTTTTTGTAGTATCTTCTTTCTTCAGTGCAGAAGGGGTTACAATAAAAGAGCCACTTAATCACCCTTTTGTTGCCCTTCCTCCAATTTCCCTTCTCATCCTCTGCCTACTTAGCAGGTCTCTGACAACAGCCACAAGAGTAACAACATGAGCTTCTACAGTTGGAAGAACAGCACTAACTGTGTCAATGTCATTATTCAAGAATGCTGGCGAGACACACCTCTGCATATCACAGTCATGAAGCTCATCTATCATTCAGTAGCACTAGCCTCAGCCTCTAACAGAGTTTCTCTCCAGTGACTATTTTGTTGCCTTCTTCCCTCTTTGTTGTACCTTACCTTAAAATCATAACTCCATAAGGCTAGAAACTACATTCTTTTAATCCTCTCTTCTCCAGTACCTACCAAACTGGGCATTCAGTCCCACTAGATCCCACTGGAACTTCCCGAAACGTGCAAAGAACAACTACTGAATGTGTTCCTCCCAGCTCTCCATTTCTCTTTCAGTGAATGTCCATCTCCCCAAAATTCATAAACAAAACACTGTTTGCAAAAGCCTGTCTTTCTAAGACTGGTCTCTGTCTTCTGTGAAAAACTGTGGCAACTGCATGAAGCCGCCAGTGACAGGAAGGGGTACGTATGATGTCACCTTTCCAAAAAGGCACGAGGGAGATCTGGCGAAAGACAGACTAGTCAGCCCTACCTCGATCCCTTGTAGCCTTATGGAACAAGTTCTGGAAGCCGTTTCCACACACCCAAAGGACAAGAATGTGGCTAGGAACAGGCAGACAGATTAAATGAGAGCAAATCATGCCTATGAACCTGACCGCCTTCGATGATGAAATGACAGGCTCTGGGCATGTGCAAAGGGCAGTGGATGCTGTTCACACTGACTTCAGCCTCTCACAGCATCCTTACAGCCAAATGAGGGAACTATGGGCTGGCTGCCTTCCAGGAAGAAAGGTCAGTGAGAAGCTGGCTGAACTGTCAGGTTCAAAGAATAACAATCAACAGTTTGAAATCTGCATGACAGCCAGTTATGAAAAGCATGCATCAGAAGACAACAGTGGGATCAACACCATTCAGTGATCATTAGTGATCTGGTGGAAAGAGACAGAACATACTCTCAGCAAGATCAGAAATGATGGCATGTTGGGGAGGGGCCACACAGAGGGACCTTGGCAGATTGGAAAGGCAGAAACAGCATGAAGTTCAAAAGTAAGAGTAGTTCAGTTGGAATGGACCTACAGTGATCATCTAGTCCAACTGGCTGACCCATTTCAGGGCTGACCAGAAGTTAAAGTAAGGGCATTGTCCAAATGCCTCGAACAATGACAGGCACGGAGCATTGAGCACCCCTCTAGGAAGCCTGCTCCAGCATTTGACTGCTGACTCATACTGAGCCTGCTGTCAACCAGCACCCCATATCCCTTTCTTCTGCTCTCCAACCACTCCTCTTCCAATTTGTACTTGTGTCCAGCGTTACTCCATCCCAGGTGCAGAATCCAGCATTTGTTCTTGTTAAATTTCATGGCACTGGTGATTGTCCAATGCTCCAATCTGTCTAGATCCTTCTGAAAAGCCTCTTGTCCCTTGAGAGTCAACAGAACCTCGTAGTTTAGCACCATCAGCAAACTTGCAAATGGTGCATTCAACTCCTGCATCCAGATGATAAAAACACTGAACAGAACTGTCCCAACTGAACTCTGAGGAACACTGCTGGTGACTGGTCCCCATTCACTACAACCCTTTAAGTCCTGCCGTGCAGCCAGTTCTTCACCCAGAGCACCACGTACTTGCTCATCTCACCACTGAACAACTTGTCCAGAAGGATGTTGCGAGGGAAAGTATCAAAAGCCCTATGAAATCCAGAAAAACTACATCCACTGCCTTCCCTTCACCCCCTAGGTAGGTGACCTTATCATAGAAGGGAATCAAATTAGTCAGACAAGACTTTCCCTTTGTGAACCCATGTCAACTGTGCCTGATGATTGCATTGTCCTTTAAGTGCCTTTCAATAGTAGCCAGTATAATCTCCATAATTTTTCCAGGTACTGAGGTTAGACTAAAAGGTCTGTAGTTTCTTGGGTCCTCCCCCACACCCTTCTTGTAAATTGGAATAATGCTGGCTAGCTTCCAGTCAGCAGGGACCTTCCCAGACTCTCAAGACCTTTGGTAGATGATTGAGAGGGGTCCTACTGTAATATCCACTAGGTCCTCCAGTACTCTGCGATGAATCCCATCTGGTCTCATGGATTTATGAACATTCAACTGATACAACTGATCCCAGCAGTTTCAGTGTCCACAAATGGAAAGTCACTGTTCCCACATTCATGCTGCTCCATTCAGGGACTGGGCAGCCCAAGGTCTAACAGTATTATTAGAGACTGAAGCAAAAAAAGCATTGAATGCCCCGGCTTTTTCTTCTTCCCAATTTGTCAGGTGACCATCTTCAACAAGTATCAGTCCAATGTTTTCTTTAGATGTCCTCTTGGTGTTAATCCACTTCAAAAAGCCTTTCTTCTTGTCTGACACAACACCGCCCAGTTTCAACCCTCATTAAGCTTTGTTTTTTCGTGTTTTCTCCCTGCATATGCAAACCACAGCTCTGTAATCTTCCTGCGAAGAACCTTGGTTCCAGAGATCATACAACTTCTTTTTCCTCCTGTGTTCCAAAAGGAATTCCCTGTTCAGCCAAAATGGTCTTCTGCACCGCTTGCTTGACTTTCAGCACAAAGGGATTGCCTGCTCTTGTGCTCTGAAGAGATGGTTCTTAAAAACTGACCAGCACTCATGGACTCCTGAGTCCTCAAAAGCAAATTCCCAGAGGATATTGCTAACTAGCTCACCGAGTAGCTTAAAGTTTAGGTCTCTTGAAATCCAGGGCAGCAACTCTGGTGACCATTTTTCTCATTACATCAAAAATTTTCAACTCATCCATTTCATAATCTCTGTGGCCAAGACAGCCACCTACCACCACATCTCCCAAAAGCCCTTCTCCACACACAAGTCCAGTAGGGCATCTTTTCTAGCTGTTTCACTGAGTACTTGTGACAAAAACTTATCTTCAACATACTACAGGAATTACCCAGATTTTCTTGTCACAGCAGTATGGTATTCCCAGCTGACGTCTGAGAATCACAGAATGGTTTGGGTTGGAAGGGACCTTAAAGACCATCCAGTTCCAACCCCCCTGCCATGGGCAGGGACACCCTCCACTAGACCAGGTTGCTCAAAGCCTCATCCAGCCTGGCCTGGAACACTGCCAGGGATGGGGCACCCACAGCTTCTCTGGGCAACCTGTTCCAGTGCCTCACCACCATCCCCATAAAGAATTTTTTTCCTGATATCTAATCTAAATCTGCCTTCTTTCAGTTTAAACCCGTTACCCCTTGTCCTGTCACTACCGGCCCCTGTAAAAAGTCCTCCCCCAGGTAGCCCCCTTCAGGTACTGGAAGGTGCTGTAAGGTCTCCCCAGAGCCTTCTCTTCTCCAGGCTGAACAAGCCCATCTCTCTCAGCCTGTCCCCATAGCAGAGGGGCTCCAGCCCTCTGAGCATCTTCGTGGCCTCCTCTGGACTCACTCTAATAGGTCGATATCCTTCTTATGTTGGGAGCCCCACAGCTGGACATAGAAGTCCAGGTGGGGGTCTCACGAGAACAGAGTAGAGGGGGAGAATCCCCTCCCTCGACCTGCTGGCTGCAGTGATCTGGATACAGAAGTTAAAGTCTTCCATAAGGACAAGGAGAGTAGACAACTGGAGAAAAGACAAACGTGAAAAAAGACTGGGGAGTCCTGGCAGACAAGAAGTGGAATATGTACATGATTATTGCTTCAGAGATACACAGCTCACTCATATTCCACTTCTTGTCTGGACCACCTTAGTAGAAGCACAGCTATCAAATCAAGGCACAAGGCATATTATTATTCTCTTTCTACTCAAGCAATTCACCTGTGAAGCACTGTGTCCTTCACTGTAAGTACTGTGTGAGTACAGTGTGTAGTCTGAGGAATCTGCCTTGGAGGAAAACAGACAAAACAATGCACCTAGTTGACTCATCTAAGAAAGCTGCAAATATTCAAATCTGTATCAAGCTACAGAAGTCTGGAGATGAATTTTGATAAATACCCTGGAGTAACAAGATATATCATTCATTTAACTTGTCTCCCACTTGGGAGAATCAAATTTCATTGAGGGCCTGACTGACCTGCAAATGGATTCTACCCTAGAAAGACAGGGAAGCTGCAAGAACTTGAGTCTCTTGGCAATTCCAGAAAGTTACTATGGCAGGAAGTATGGCTTACCAAGACAAGGCCTGCCACAGTTACTCTTCAGTACTGCCACAGATACATTCAACATTTAAAGGCAAAGAAGACATCCTAGGAGCTTACAGCCTAAAGTATGGGCTTAACCAGATGAACAGTGCTACTGACCTCAATAGGAAAATCTGATAAATTATCTTGGCCTGCCCCCAAAGAAAAATCATGTGAAGTCTGGCAACCCCTCTGCCAACACAATGAGCGAGATGAAGGCTGTTGATTCCCTAACAGCTCACACACCTCTCATGAAAGTTTTAAAACTGTCCTGACACCTCAGAAGAAGCAGAGCTACTCTGAAAAATACTCAGAATGTGGCAAGGTATTATCAGAATTGGCTTTAAAAAGGGGAACACAAAGGTCAAAATTTAAAATTTTGGCTGAATGCTCAGTCACCTGAGGAAGTCTGTTGAATAGAATCAAACCAAGAGAGGTTATGGAGGATCCTTCATGAAGCTAAAACCACTCAATTGTACAAATGCTTTCAGTGAACCACACCCTGTCACTGAAATAGCCTACAAATTAGTTTTCAAAGCTACCAATCTTAAAATTTAATTGGAGGTTGTCAGGAGAATGTGACCATCTATGCCCTTCACTGTGTTCCTAAGTACTATACAGTCAAGCTACTACTCTTCAGGTTTACCTTCTCTTTGTAGGTTTCAGGTTACAGGCCCTCCAGTGCTGAGACTTCCTGTGCTACCTCCTAAGCTCCATTGCTCAGAACAACTACAAAATAAGACAATACATTGACTACTTTAAAACAGGAACACTCCTCTCTCCCCAAAACCTTTACAGCTTGTCCCATAATCCAAACTGACCTCTGTACTCCTTCAGCAAGGTAAAAAGGCTTTCCCTGTTCCAGTTAGTTCTAAAATGTACCACTATAAAAAAAAAAGTGTTTTGAGAGGGATTTACATGGACAGATCTGACAGTTTGCTTGGGCTGCAAAATATAAATCCAATTTGGATCTCTCCCCAAGAATAAGTAGGTATTAGGGGATCAGACACGGACAGTGTGTCTGTAATATAACTGTGTTTGTCAATCATGATTTAGTGAGTCATTCCTTTTTGTTTTGTGTATATTATGACCATTTAACATTTTAATACAGTTAAATATAAATCACCGCTTTATGTACTCACAATCAAATCTGTCCCTCAGCTGTTTGATTTATAAGGGAGAGCAGAACATTGCAAAAAATACTAATACCATGTGAATTTTGTTATCTACTTTAGAGTGCTAACTGCACCTCCACATTCAGAATTAATTTTACAAGCTTAAAAGGTCCTGTCTGAAAACTCCACCCGGTGAGGAAAGCAAAGAGAGTTCTCTGCTTTCAAATACATCCTATTTTTAAGGGACTTCAGAAGCCATGAGGTCACCTGTTCCTTGGCACACGGTATGCAGGTATATTTTTTAAAAACATAGCCCAAAATAAGATCCAGGCAGAGTAACTCAAGAAACCTAAGTGGACTGTGACCAAGAACTCAAGAAAAGAGAGGTCAGAAATCACTCTCCATATATTCTGCAATACGGAAGGTAACAGGGGACCAAGTGGAAGTGTTATGAAGGGAAGAGAATCCCTTTTCTGTGTGCTGCAGAGTGAAGTACAATCATCAGTAGGTGGAGACACCTCCAGTAGATACAGCAGACAATACTTTCTGAAACATGACAGAGAAGTGGTCTGATCAATACCCAGAATGCTCTGAACTCAGGCAATACTTTAAATGGCTTTTTTGTTCAGTGTCATGTTAACTTCAACAGCAAGCATCCTTTAGAAATGCCAACAGTCCTTTTTTAATTTATACACAGAGAAATGGAAGTTTTGTATATCCTCTACCATACTCCAAGGATATTCAAGGGCCCAGGTTCCTTTCCAGGACACCAGCTTGCACATTTATGTCCAAGTAGTTCTCCCAGGTTTTGGATTAAGTATAACTTACCCAGTAGGAGATTTATAAAAGAACATGCAATACACAAGCAAGACTAAAGACATTTGGAACAAGGGAGAAGGAAAAGGTCTAACGAAGCACGCCAGAGTCAATGGCAATTTTTGGATGGACAAGCACCATATTTGCTTCACCAGAAGCAACATGATTCGAGTCCATTTGCACATGCTCTGAAAACATTCTGCTCATACAGAATTCAGGTTCCATGTTTCAATTTGTTTGCAGTCCCTCCTCATTCCCCAGCCAAGAAATCCTCCTGGCCTGGAAGAAAGCAGGGGGAGACTTTTGCCTCCCTGGGCGGCAGTGGGATTTTCACCCAAAAAAAGCCAAATGCACAAATAAGCACCACGTCCAGGGAGGCAGCAAAGATCTGAAAACCCAAAAGAATCTGTACATGACCCAGCACATATGAGCTGGCATCAGGGAAGGAGATGAAGGCATAATAAATACAGCAATAGCAAAAACTTTTTTAAAAGCTACTGTGGTCCCAACACTGATTACCTGTTCTTAAACATAGATTCACAAACATGATTTAGGTATGTGGGGCACACAGCTCAGTCTGGATGATGGCACGCATCACGCACCAATACTGAAGAGATCACTACCGCCGAACAAGGTGTTTGATGAAGACACGCACCCGAGTCAAACACTTCCAAAATCCCGCAAGCTTTTACAGTTGCGATGCTTCCTCTTAGCTGTATCCAGGGCTCTTATCTGGTGGCATTTTAAAAAAGTCACTGGAGGCAGCAACAGTAGCTTTCTCGGCTGCTGGTGTTTTCCCTGTCCACTCAGAGTTCTGGGATCTCAGGGATGGTGTTGCTGGTTGCTCTGACTCTGCTGCATCCATGTGGACAGATAAAGTTGCTGGAATATAAAATTGCAGGAAAGGGGGAACAGAGGAAGAGAGTAGGAAGGGGCAATAAAAAAAAAAGTTAGAACAAGTGGCTTCATGGCAAACGCCTCAGACATGAGTTCTTATATGAAGGTGACATTTACTGAGTTCCTACAAGTTCCCCCATCAAATTCCTTGGAAATATTGATAGCATTAACACCTTTGCCCTAATGATTCCCGCATTCAGAACTCCAACTTCCCAGTCCACTAAACAGTTCCCTTAGCCACAAGTTCCTGTTGCAAATCAAGAGCTTCAGCTGTTCCACACTTAAGCTGAATCAATTCTTAATCACGCAACTGAAGATAACTTGCTTTCTCCACAAAAACTCATTTAACCTTGTGTCTGAGAATTTCAGTCTCTGAAGGCTTGGCAAATTTCAGCTAAAGAGGAAAATATACCTCTCCTCTTTACCCAGTAAAGGCAGTACCATGAACTCCACATATATCCAACATGGTAAATCAGTATATTGTGAGAAAAAGCTACTTGCTAAGCTAGGTAGGAATTCATTCCCATTTTCTCAATACAGCCACTGCTCCAAAATGGGACAGGCTACAATTAGCAAGAGATTTGCAGATCCATAGCTCAGCGCAAGTCACCCAAACTTCCAGAACGATTGTCAGAAACACAAAGATCTGAGAATTTATTCCCATTCTCGGTGTCCTGAATGAGTCGGTTTTCACAAGCGGAACAGGGCAGGATAAAACAATTGCCACAGGAGTCGTTGGGGCAACTGAAATTTTTTTGAACGAGTAACTGCTTCAGTACAAAACGCATTTCTTCTTCATTGTATTCTCACAACAGATAATAGTTGTTTATGTGTTTCTGTTACAAGTTGCATCTGCTGCTCTGTAGTGGATGAAGGACAAAGATGCCGTAACAAGCCTCAACTAGAGGACTGATTGCTTTGAAATTTAAATAAAAAGCTGGTTCAATGCTTGAAGTTCTACACTCAGTAGATCTGGAACCCCAACAATCCTGTTTCTGTCCATCCAAAACAGTGAGTCATCCCCACACAACCACATCACCACAGCTGCTAACAGCACATTGCATATTTTACCTCTAGCCCACCAAGTTCCTCCATCTGAAGGTCACATGCAACATGCCAAAAAAGCCCAAGTCAAACTAATAATCACCACCAGTACTGCACTGGGGGCCCCTCGCTAGCAGCCTCCCCACTCAGGCTCTCCATCTTCGCTCATAAAAAGAAAAAAAAGCAAAGAACTGAAACAGGCTTCTTGCTGCTGGGTACCATCACACCATGCCAAAGCACAGCATTAGCAAGAAATGGGAGAGGGAAAATTCACCAGATTGCTACTACTCACCAGACTGTTCTCTGATAAGCAGTTTCAGAGGCTGCTAACTGACACCAGTGCGAAACTATTATTTTTCACAAACTAAGGCAGACAGAAACCTGTTTATGAGGATTTTTACCCCAGACTCACTGTAATACCTGAATGGGATGTCAGTTCCCATGTGCACTGCCACATACATAGGGGACTGGACCACATAAACATTAAAATCATCAATGTAAAGCTGGAACACTGTTCACCATTTATCTCACTGCCATCTAGCTATACTTGCAGCCTATTCTGACAAAGAGAAGATAAACATGATAGTCTCCATCAGGCCCCTTTCAAACCAGAGAATAACCACCACGAGAATAACATTCCATACAGTATTTGTCAGACAAGCTCTACTGGGCCACTGGGGACATTAGTCCAAATCTACTGCACTGCCACAGCAAGTAACTAACCACAAGGACACTGTCCATGCCTTCTGAAGCCCCTAAGTCTTAAATCACTCAAAGTTCAAAGGACATTTACCACGACAGACTTCCTTCTTCCCCAGGCACTGGCTGTCGGTCACAGAGTTGAATGAACTTTTGGTCTAATCCAGTACAGCCCATCTTACTTCCTCCAGATTTCCTTATTCTACTGCCAAACTACACCAGCCAGACACTTGTTCTTACCTGGTGAAAGGCTCATACTTTAGGGCTCACACACCGCTCAGTTGTGTAGTGTGGGAAGCACTAACTTTAATTTTCAATCTCTCTCAACATTTGCATAAGCTTGCCCAAGTTAATTTTGATAAGTCACTTCCTGAAGTGCAAATAAATACTGAGTTTTCTACCCACTTCTTGCCGCTCTCAACAGCCAGACCTTTTTCCAAAATGCTATTCTGTAACAGTTATCTCAGTTATGGAATTTAGGCCAATTAGCCTCAAAGGGCAGGACTAATACCAGAAGTTTAATGCATTAACAATACAGTAAGGACCTAGGCACTTCTGCTACAGCAACGCATGTTTTTTGATGTTCGTACAAGGGTCTCTGACAAAAGATGCTTTAAGAGAACCCATAAATACCCACATTCATAAAAGTATGTGAGAACACACAGAATAAACTTAGTCTGCTTGGCTCCTAAACAAACATATCACTAGCTCCCTTCTCTCATTCCTTCAGCTAGAAGGGAGATAGCACCCACATCTCATATGCCTTTTATTAGCATCTTCTGATTTCAGCCAAATTCAACTCAAAACTTTCTGTGGATGGGGTGGGGGGGGGTTGTGAGGTGACAGGGGAAGATTTGTAGCTGCATGTTTAAGAAAGAAGCTAAATTCATCACAATGACAGGGGAGAGCGTTGGCAGAGATTTGAGCTATTTATTCTTTTAGGAAAATCCTATAAAGAATGACACGAGGAAGCCTCTATCTGCAGTCTTGTTCATCACACTGGTGAGGAGTCCGATAACAGATGTATGCAGTAGCGTGATTTAGTGCCGGGAGCTGGCCCCTGATGTGTATTAATACAGCGGCAAAGCGGAACAAGCCCCTCTTCATCACTCATCTCTATAAAAGAGGTGGAATCCGAGATGGCCCGATGTTCGGCAGAGCAAGCCCATTTGTTCTGCTGACTGATGGAGCCAGCTCAGGCTGTGTCCTTCACCTCCATGGGGCACTCAGGTTGCAAAAAAGGAGATCACTGAAGCAGGACCTGGTCAACAAGTGAGACGAGAGCAGTTGGACTCAGCTAAGAAGCTATTTAAAGGTGAAGAAATCCAGCACTCTGTGTGCCCGCAGTGACAGGCATGGGCCTGCGTTCCAATTCACCTGTGTTTCATCTTTTACAGAAGCAGTAAAACACCACAAACATAAAAAGCCTCTCTTGTGAGAGAATGAGGCTTCCATGATTCCTTTGCTACAGGGGAACTCCAGTAGAAGACATTTATGTAGGGGCGAATAGATGCATGGCAAGGGAGAAAAATCTGTATCTAGCTTGACAACGTCTAACAAGCATGAGAGTCTTCAGTTAATTCTACATTATTGCAGAGTAAACCTATGTATTTCTTTAGCCATCAGTAATTCCATAGTCAGATCTCCTTTGGCAGAAATAATACCAGATTTCAGAAGTTTCCAAGTTACATGCCCAGGTTGTGCTCCAAGTTGCAATTGGGAGACTGCTGTAGAAAGTCAGCTAGGACACAGCTTCCCTTACACAGTCATAAAAAGTTTCCTTCCGCATGTCAGTATTGTAGCAAACCCTGCCCATAACTTAACTTTGCATGGGGTATTTCTAAAGAGGGTCTAAGGAAGAGATCTTTATCATTTCTGACCACTAAACACCTTGCAGCACTTTTAATGATCAGCACAAGCATCCTCTCTGGATTCCAGTAACTACAGTCTCCTTCCTTATTTTGTAACACATCCTCTAATTCTTTTCTCCCTCATCCCTAAAAAACCCCCAAACCCCCACTTTCAAACCCTGTGCTGAGTTCCACTCAGATGCAAATTCAGGTCTTCAAGAAGTGTTCACTATACAATTTTCCTGGGCAGGTAAGTACAATTTACACAGTATTTTGAAACTTGTAGGCATAGAAACAGAAGTTCTCCCTACAGAAAGTGACTAGTGCAATACAGAATACACTCTGAACAATAAATAAATGGACAGGTAACAGGGGACAGTGAGACACTAGCACTCATACCAAGAAAACCCAGTATTCCAGAACTAAAATTCTGTGGCTATGGATATATGATTTTACTAAGCCTCTCACTGCTGAAATTTGGATATCCTAGCATGGAATACTCAAAACCCAGGAAAGAATATCCTAACTAAACAGTCAATAACAGATGACATTTTTGCTGAGCAACACATTATTAATTTAATGTTGTTTTCTTTTTTTAAACACAGAACCTTTCAGACAGTCTGTAATCCAGATCTGTGGCCTGGAGAGCTAGCACAGCTTTCTTCCCTGCTTCACATATTGTCTATCCGTCAGCCCAAGGAATAAATCCAAATGTCGTGCCTCCTATTTATCATCGATCCCTTTGGCCTTCCCCACCGTTTTCACACCACCATTTTTCCCATCAGCTTACCCACCACCTTGTCACTGGACTACAACAATAGTTTTTTAATAAGCTAGTGGGAAGCACATGGGTCGCTTGACAGTAGGCAAAATATTTCAAAAGGGGGTAGAATAAGAGGCCAGAAAGAAGTCTCCTAAACCCCTCTGGGTTCTGCAGCTTAAAAAATTTTTTCAGATTCTGATGAGTAATCAATCACTTTCCAGAAATATGCCACATGAAAAGAAGCTAGCATTTTAACCACTACATCCCCAGAGCACGAAAAGTGACTATTTTTATTGACAAGTACAGAGTATATACTTTTACTGACAAGTATATATGAGTAAGACAACTCCCAGGGAATAGGTCCTCTCACCCAGTGATGATACAAAAATTGCCAGACTTCTGCTCCTCTGAAAGTGTCTAGAAACACCCCTAAAAAGGACACCAGTCACCAGATAATGTCAGCCCAACACTGAAGGAACACACTGGCTATACTGATCACCTCCTTATTAGCACACACTGTGTAATTTAGGAATGGTGGAAATAACACCTTATGAAGAAACAGACTATTACCCAGTGTACAGTGAATCACTAAATCATATTAACCCACCATAACTGCATCAAAGATTTGTTTAGTAGGCAGCTTTTGATGCTATGCAAAACCACACGCTAGTCTCTCACGTACTGCCTCTCTCGCACACATTTCATTAGTTTCAAATCAAGGTAATGCTGGTTTTGACTACTGTGACTCAGGCACTTTGCTCAAGAGGGATGTGACTTTAGAAATGCTGGCACACAGATATATCCAGGTTACCTGATGTCGGGATGGACATGGAAGCTGCAGCTGGCTTTCGTTTCCTCTTGATGTCCCTTGAACATGGTGGTCCCAGGTGTACATTTGCTTGCCTACAGAGAAATTAAAACAAGTTAAACTCTGTTCCAGTATCACCTTCCTGTAAAAATCTGGCCAATCATCCTCCAATTCCCACTTTCCCATCAGCTTCTTAACTAGTAGGCAGCACAAATCAAAAGTTTCTCAGGGAGGTTTTGCTCACGTTCTTCGTTAATATACCATCATGGTCCCCTTTCTTTTAAGAGCTCACGCACATAAACTGCTCAGAAGAATAATTATTTCTTAGCCTTTAAAGGATCTGGTTTTGTATTAACTTTAAAATAACTCTCTGCACAACTGAAGACGAGATGAAGCAGTGATACGACACACATCCTGCCGTTACTTCTATAAAGCGTAACACACGTCTGCAAGCTTGCTCTTTAAAGAAACTGCACGATATTTGCTTCCTTATTCAGAAATTATTTTGCAACCATTGTACTGCTGTGCAGTCATCTTACAATGCCCTTCCATTCTGTATGCCCATGCATATTGTTTCCATGACAGTAATAACTTCATAAAGTTAGGAATGCAAAACTGCCTCATGCACTTTCAAAATTATGATTTCCTTATCACAGTGCTGTGAAAGCAGCTGAATCTGGCTTACGGTAACGCAGCCTTGCTGCACCTGGGAACCACCGGAAAGGCATGATCTGTCCGGGTTATATCACCTGTTAAGTCTGAAGCCTACTGATGACCACTTCAGTTTAACCATTTGCCAGTTAAGAAGAAACCTGCATTACTGGGACTGGCGTGAACTGAGCACTCCTCCAAGTTCTAGACACAGGACAACAAGAAGTTTAATTCAGAAAACACAGTCTTGGCAGCAGACCAGAGAACGCTCACATACAATCCATAATGAATCCAAATGCATAATTTAGCAATGACGACGGGTTCAAACCTCTGCTTTGTCTGAGACAACAGAGTTGCTTTGGCAAATTCCTTGGTCACTCTGCATCAGGGCTGACATGCAAAATACAGAACTACTGTGCAAATAAAATCCATTAGAGATTGTGAGGTGCTTCCATGGTGTAAAGATTGGAACCATATAAATTGTGATGACTAAGTGATGAAAAGCTTTTGTGTCGTCTAACAAACACGTTCGCTATTTTGATTTTTAAAAAATCCTCAAAGTTTAACAAACACACTATTCAAGTACTGAAGTCTTTTACAGATAACAAAAGGACTGAAGTCTTTTACAGATAACAAAAGGAAAAGTCCGTGGCTTCATACCTCCATGCCAAAAAAAAAGGCAGCATATTTATAATATATGCAATTGTAGATACTGAATTTATGAAAAACCAAAGTGTGGTGTTGCAACTACACAGAACAGCGTAGAGAGCACAAAAAATTTCCTGTACCAGCCAACACTACACATTGTTTGAATGCTGCTGGGTCTACTTACGTACCTGTAACAAATATGCCAACACAAAATAAGAAATAAATATCTACCGTTTTGTCTTCTCAACTAAAATTCAAAAGTTCCACCAGAAGTCTACAAGATCTGTCATCTAAATCTGACATTACGGAACAGCTTCAAAAAGTTTTAAATTGTGTTAAGTATCACTGACAGCCAGTTTTTCAAATCTGGAAATGCATATTAACCTAAGCAGAAACAAGTCTCTTGAAAACATAAACTAAAGGCTTTCAAAAATACCAGCACATCTATGGACTGCATATTCAAATCTTGGGTCTGGACACATAAGAGACTAACCTCTAAGTGACTTCACATATGCTAAAAACTGCTTTTGTACATGATTAGGATAGTGGCTTGTCACGAGGTAGAGTGGCTAGGCTGCTTAAAAGATCAGTGTCACAGATAGTAGGGGGAAAAAGCTATTTTTGTCGGGAATCTCCAAGGCCCTAGAGCAATCCAAAAGCTGGGGGTGGGCAGGGACATACACCACCACATGGCTATATAGTATTGTATCACAGTTCTACCACGTATTCCAAAACACCTAGGAACATGCAGCCCCAGGAAAGGAGAGTCTCAGTCAAGTGGAACTTCAGGTTTTTATTCTGCATCAGTGACACAGTATTAGATTACTAACTAGATGACTACATAATTATATATAATAATCCAACTCATTTTATCACATAATAAGGTTCCCTTTTTAATTTTACGAACTTACACCAGTATTACCCATCTGATCCTTGGTGGAGAATCACTATGGACTAGGAAAGAAGTAAGCACTGTCATTTCCAAGAGACTCTATGCAATTTTTCCCAGTTCACCAATGTTACAGCTAGACTTTGAGTGAGAGCTCCTGGCTCTCCGCTCCATGTTCAAACCACATCTACCCTTACCTCATGATTACACAGGGAGTTAAAAAAAGAAAATTGAAAACAGATTATGAGAATCTCACAATCCCTTCCGGTAGTGAAAAGTAAAGGCAAATCATACTCCAGCTGGAGACTGATACCAAGGACGCTGCATCCAGCAGCCCTGCCTCTAACACACAAAGGCTCGGAGGTCATAAATTGTCTCTGTAACATGTATTTCATTCAGGTTTATCCCTTATTGATCACCCACACTTCAGTCAGTAAATCAGGAACCTATTGATTACTCACTGGCTCTGACTGACCTGGTGGTAAAAGTGTCAGTTTCAAGTGCCTGGTGCACTTTACGGGCACCATAAATCTGCATACAGAGAATCTCCAGATGGTAGGTACCTTGGGAGAGAGAAGACTGGAAGAATGCATGCAGGGATGATAGTCCTCATTAAGACATGACAGACAGGGTGTCTGAGGTTTAATTTGTGAAATATGCCTTTTTTGGTAGATATCACACTTCTCAATCTAAATTTCTAATCACTAGCTCACATACAGGTACTAAATGTGAGAGTAATACAGGTAAGAGAATAGAACTGGTGAATCCCAGTTTAACAGCACGCATCAGCACCGGGAGAGTCAGGTCATGGGTATGCGCAGCACACAACATTGCAGTGGACAGGCTGAACTATAAATTGTGAAAGTCTCACTGACAGGCTGCAACGAGGAATTAGTTTTTCTGCCAAAGTTGAATTTTAACAACTCTTCTGAGCAGTTTAAAAATGACTCTGAAGTACAATAGAACAGGGCTGAGAGGAAGGGCTGACAGAAAACATACCTCCGTGCATTGTCAAAAGCCCCTCTGTAAAGAAGTCTGAGGCGCAGAGCTTTGTGAGATGAAAGATGTGGGCCTAAACTGAGAAACTAGAATGATATTCACTCTGTCCTTACTGGCGTTCAAACTCTTCTGCCAGGCTTTTACACTTTCTTCAACGCTGCACAAACAGTAGGGAGAGAATAACTGCCTGCTTACTTGTGGACTATGGCTGGTTGATCGTAAGAAAAAACCAAAGTCACAGTGCTCAGTCACAGCTGGATTTGCTAGGTGACCACAGGCTAATGTGGAAGCCTGGTTTACAGTCTGGAGAGGACTGAAATTCTAACCTGGGAAAAGAAAAGGTAGACACTAACTGGAAAGACAAAGCAGGATCCAAAGTGCAGCTGTGCTGATGGCTGCAATATATCCAACTCACACTGCAGCCTCTCACTGCCAGGCGCTAGTGAATGAAAACTTACATATGTATAGAAAAAATGGTTTTGTATGGAAAAAAAAGACTATGGTGTCCTTCTGACAGTGATTTTTTTTTTTTTTTTAATCATAAGCTGAAAGAATTATCCAAGAAATATGGATTTGCCTCTTGCTCTTAACATAGTACTTAAGGTACCTGATTCTCGGTACCTGATTCTCCATGCAGGTCATGCTGGAGAAAAAGTGGGGTTTGCTACACAGAAAGCTGAGAAGACCCTACAGAGCTAACTGTGACAGTCGGTAGCCTTCTTGGAGGCAGAAGGCACACCACAGGCTTGGGGGTGTACACTTCTCACTAATCTCACGCCATCCAACTCCTCTGCTGACAATCTCTATTCTAACCCTACCCTTGGAGGAAGCAAAGCACCTGGATTATGTAGTGAGAGGCAACCATTAATCTACTGTCATACAAACAAGGGATGCTATTACCCTCTTATTAAAGTAAATGTTCAACAGTGACAGCCTTTAAAACTCCACACAACCCAGCTGTTGCTGTTGTGATGCTATATTCCCAGCAAACAGAGGCCAAACAAAAGGCTCCAAGTGCTGAAGTGTTACCTAAGGCTGTTGATGGTAGCTTCACAAAATTAATACTAAAAGCAGAGTTCTTCCTCCTTCTTGACTATAGAGCCAGCTGGGTACCAAAGTCTGACCTGCACCTAACAGGTGTGAATCAACACAAGCTGCTCATCCATCTGCACACAAAGCTCCCATGCATGCAAGTGGTTCTTGCTATCACATCACACTGCAGGCATTTTCGGTGCACAGCAGGGATCTCCTCTGCCCTGCAGAGCCTCATGGGAGAGCTTCTGGAGCACATTTTCAGATTTCAAAATCACTAACACGTCAGCTCACTTCTTAAATCACCCAAGTCTTGTAGGACTTCATGCAGCAGCAGTCTGTTCCCCAAGTAAGCATTCTAATGACACAACTCCATTCTTAAATGTCTGTGTGTGGCAAATGCAAGCGAACACATTTTCTTCTAGTGTTCCACGTAAGCATTCTAAGCAGAGATGATGTGATCCCATATACTGCATTGTCTATTTTCATAGTGAATCATATGATAACTGTGCCAGAAAGAGTCTTAATATTTGCCAGACGTGCTGAACGCACAGGTTTGATAATGGCAACATGCTTTGTAGGCGAGAGAGCAATTGTAAGTAAACAAAATTCTGAAGCCAAGGGGAATTTATTTTTCACTCCAGAGAATTAGGATTCACCAAAATGGGAGCATTAGGCCTCTGACAACTGCATGTGACACTAGGTTGATAGCTGCTGCTCACTGCATGCCTGTCAGAAGAATTCAGTTATATCCCCAACCAGAATATTAGCCAGGCTTTAGCAAAGGAAGACGTGAAAAGTGCTCCAGCTAAATGAAAAGAGAGTTAAAAAAAAATAGCGAGAAAGATGCCTAAAGCAGCTGACAGCAGACGCTTTTACATAAACACAGTTCCAGGAAGATGAAGACGTCTGGATAGGTTGCGTGGAATGAACTGGATACTATCCTGGTAAAGTGGGAAAGCATGAAATTGTGAACATCCATTCACTCCTTCAGCTGCCTCAGGAAAGGGAATCCCTGCACTTCCAGGTGCTTGGGTAAGAGGCAGAAATGTCAGGATATCTGCACAGATACAGAGAGAAAGAACAAGATCTACTTTGATCAGCCTATTTCTAGAGCTGGAACTAGAATTAGAGTGAAAAGGCTTGAACGTCTCTAACAGCACCACCAAATCCAGGGTATGGAGCAACTGGCAGTTTACTAGATGATCACTGACCCCTCCACACCTTTATCCCATCTCTGAGGCAAGATGAGAGACTTGCTTGTAAACCTAATTAAGCTCTAGATTTACAGTTACTATTAACTGAGGGTATATGCAAAGTGATTTCCTTCGATTCATCTGTACTGTTCAGAGGTCTCTAACAGAATACTTCAAAACTCCACCTTCAACATCTACTTACCATCTGAGGGCCACTTCTCCTATGACCTCCAATGGGAACATTTAATTGAGTTTTTCACCCATAACCCTATTTTCAAGGCTAGGCAAACAATAAATGGCATTAGGGAGAATCTGCCTTCCTCTCTTATTCCACCTGCTATTCAATTGAATATTCAAACTGAAGGGAACACTGGCTCTAGGCTCTTCTGAAACTCCTACCCTGCCTCAAGGGAATAACATTCCACCAACCAACAACCAGTAACAACTCCTCACTGATAAAGCCATTGAATAACCAAAAACTAGTAAGATATTCCACTAGAGCCTGTACCAAATCCTCTTAACTAGAAGGAGTTCAAGAAGAAAATTCTCTTCAGACCACTCCTTTCTTCCAGAGAGGCAAATGGGCAGAGGGGAAAGAGGGGAAGGATGACTTGGGCTGTCCATGCAAGTCTCTACTTGCTTGCTTTAAAACAGCCTGCATCATGAAGCCAAAGCCTTAACAGACAAGACATGATTAGCAAACGCTTTGTGCTCTTAAAGGAGAGTAATTATAGGCATGTGAAAAAAGGAAGAGATCCCTGAGGTACTCTTCCTTGCACGCCTCCCGAGAGGCAGCAGGGCCATTAAAAATTCCATGATGAAGAGGAAAAATGGCCTGGGAACAGCCAGGAGGCAATACAGCAAATTAATACACCAGCCGTCCCTCGGGAGGACTGCAAGAAAGCAGGAAACTCTCCTTGCTTCACAAAATAAAATTATACCACTAATGATAACAGTCACCACACACACAAAACTGCTTCTAATGATGGGTGTGAAATTCCCAGTGCTGTGCATACACTTTGAATGAAATCTCTTCTCATCACAGACATAAAGCAAAAAAGGTAATCTTGGTAGTGTACAATTTATACAGCCTTTCAAACAAGGCTTCCCAAGGAGCCCTCTGCATAGAACCTCCTCCTTGACACTGAAAAGCCTTTCCTGAACACCCCCAGCCGTGCTCAGTATTCTGGCCTTCAGCTCTGCTTAAATGAAGCACTGTGTCTTCCAGATGAACTGCACCAAAATCCAACACTGATGCAAAGCAACATTTCCATGGGAGAGAAAAGATTCCAGCTGGAATCTATACTCCACTGGACAGGTTCATGACAACAGAAATTAAGCAGAGAGAGGTTATTTTGCATGGCACAGTGAGCATCAGGTTGAAGAAATGGGACGTCCACAACATCAAGACACTTTCTTCTCAAATACATTTTGAATCATTCTCAGGGGATTAGCTTCCCTCATACACCCCCCATTGTGACAGATTTCTGAGAGGTGCAAGCTGTTAGGAGCTTACTAAAGCGCAAAATGCTGGAATTGACTCCATCCATGGCAAGAGAAGAAGACATTAACTGGGGCAATGGCTGAACAGTACTTACAGAAATCACCTGAACCTCCTCTAAGAAAATGGACTACTAACAGACTTGGCTCTTGAAGCACCTAAAAAGCAAGTACTGTCATAAAAATGTTTCTGTGAAGAAATAATTTCCTTCTGTGCTTTTGGCAGCACCTCTACATAAAACAAGCCCTCTGCACCAGCGTTCAAACCCTGCCACATACATGGGGCCACATAATACATTCATTCTTTCCCTATTTCTTTCTCCTATAAAGATCCTTGAACACATTTCACAATAAAATAGGAACCACTTTCTCAAACTACAGGCACTTAAAACCACAGCTGCCTCTGGGAGGGGACAACTTCTCTGCCACATTCAGTAACAATTCATCAGGGATTATGTTTGTCAGGACACCAGTCACCTGTTGATTTCAGGAAGGAACCAGGTATATACTCATTGGTTAACTAGACTTCAGCAAAACCAAGCAAACGTGATGCCTCCAGGTTTAGAAATCCCTTGCCCTAACTAGTAACATTGGAAAGGGCCTTCACTGATCATCATAAAGGTAGAGACGTTGCCCTGCTTGAATTTGTGAGCAGGATTTGTCTAGCTCTCCCTTCTAGAAGACAAACTTCTGTAGAGCACTAAGTAAAACACCAGAGGCATAAGAAAAGTTATCCTAGCTGTAAATGAAGAGACCAATCAATCTTCTTGCTTCACAGGCACAAAACATCCCCAGAGCAGGGCAAAAGCACAGAAAGGAATCAATTTGCTGATGCACAATCTTCTAAATTCTTTTTATTCTCATCCAGTTGAACGTTTAAGAGCCGATTTCTTCCTCCCTCCCCTTTCCAGCTTTAACATGCTGGCTACAGCAGCATGAGGTCATGGTGCGACATCACAAAATTCCCTGCAGAAGCCAGTGGGAGGAGAGGCTTTGCTGGGTGGGTGCCAAGCTTCCATTCAGACACATACAACCTCAGTACATTTTTCATGCTCTATTTGCTAATTAACAAGGGAAAAAAAGCCATGAAGCTGAAAGTCCAGACGTTTCTTTCAGATTTGGTCCTTCATATAAGCACATAAGCTGAATTGTGTCCCAGGCAAGGCTTTGTCTCCTTGCACAGGGAGAGCTCAAGGGCACCTTACCTTTAGATAGCCACCTGCAGCACAAGAACAGGAGTCACCTCCAAGGCCAACACTTGAATTTCATTTAGGATTAGTCAGCAGAAGGTGCCCGAATAGCATGTTAACCCCAACTATGCAGACTCAAATATGCCTCAGTGTTTAGCCAGACCAGACCTAAATTTCAGCTGTAGCAATAAAAGAGAGATACCAAGCCGTTAGAGGTGACCTCAGGTGAGTTCTGAGTCTGCTCAGAGGGTCTATTTTAGGCGCTCAGGATATCAAAATGCCTCCGCATGTCACCCACACCAGCTTGTCAGCACTTGCCCTCTCGTTCCGATTTTAATAGTGGGCAACAATACTATGCCCATTTGTACCTATACAACACACTAGTAGCAACCTGCTGCACAGTCCAGAACAGATCACGTTTTTTATAAAAGCACAGTATGTTCTGCCTGTCTGTCATACACTGCTTCATATACTCTAAGCACTTAGGGTATTGAGACTCTCAAATAACCTGCATCGGTATGTTTTATGCAAAGTTTGAACACAGGTCTCCTAGGGAAAAAAATGCATTAACTTCCAGGTCCAGGAGTATTGTTCAGACCACGTAGTACTACTGAAGATAACCATGGGGGGGAGGTGAGACAACCCAACAGAGCAGAGCAAGGGAGTTACCTGGCAGTGCAGTGTGCTGGTGAGCATCTTCGGTGGGAAGCATCAGCAAGCACATCCAGAGAGTACAGAGGAGATAATGGATTGAACTGGAAAGTCAAGAGATTTTATTTAAGCAAAGCGTTAAAAGAAATAGTCTCCAGATACAGCTGCTCTGATCTATTCCCTATAGTTGTTCATACAGTATGAGGAGACCTTTCCGACACATCAAGGGGCGAGACTAGGTGCGAACTGACTCACTTCAGCCAAAAGGCTAGCATGGGGCACAACAGCAAATCTCATAACCATCTTCTCACAACAGACAGCGTTATAAGCACACTCCTCTTTCACCTTGCATTATTAAAAATGCTGCTTCACCAAGAGCATACCCAGCTCCACTGTTGCATGCCATGAGCAAAAAGCCTGCCTCCCTTCTGGGAAGCCTCTTGTCTACCTGCATATCATAGAGAGAAAAGTCGCCGTTATGAATGGTGCAAGCACAGAACTTCCCACAGAGCAGTTCCAATATTCCCTATGGCTGTGTGTATCACTGAAACAGACCTCTAGGCGACTCAGGCCCACCAGGTTCACTTCACAATGAGCTCCCAATTCATCCCACAGCAAGAGAGCTGCTTTTCCCACTCAACCCACCACACAAGCTTTCCTTGCAAACTGCTTAAACACAGATTTCTGAAACGCGGCCTGGTCTGGGTAATCTTAGATCCTTTGTTAGACATATACCAGACAAATCCTGAAGGAATCAAACCTGTGCAAGACAGCTTGTTGTAGAAGATGCAACTCTTTAGATTTTTTTAAAGGTCAGGATAGAAATGGAATAATCTAGTCAATCAATGCATGGAGCAAACTTTGCTCAATATGCAAATAGAAGGTTCAGACTGGTAGTTTCTCTGGGGCACCTGCATTACACATCCATTCAGCATCTACTCTTTATTTATAATTCACACCACCAGCAGGAAATTCATTTCCATCTGCTTTGCAAAGTGCTACACCAATCTCCAGAACACTTTTCTTGTATTACTAGGATTACTGATGCATTTTTAAATAAGGACAAATGAGTAATCTGCAGCTGTAGCAGCACTCGTCATAAAAAGCTCTCTGCAACTCTAGAACGCAGCCCTAGGCCTCTGCCTTCGACCTTTCTGAGAAAGAAGAGGTGCTGTGCACCACAAAGTTGCTGCTATCAGGGAACTCATCCTTAAGCTGGACTGTTAGTTTACTGTCAGTGAAGTAACACTGCAGCTGCACAGTAGGGGAGAATCAGCAGTAACCCTCTGGAGCTGATTCAAGTTCATTTAAGAAAAACAAAAGTAATTTATTTTAGTCATTTTAAAGCTTATGTAGTTATCATTCTTATCTGCAGCAATATCAAAGTGGTATGTGAAATGTTCTCATTAATGAAAAATACACAGTTGCACAAAGGCCAGACAATTATTTCTTGTCATATATGCATTTTTAGTCACCTGAAGGGTAAAAGAAATTTCAATCCTACTGCTCACCAACCAAAAAACAACCCACACAGCAATAGAAGGGAGTGTGCACAACAAGGAACACTGTTACAAGATGATTGCTCAAATGGAAGATCCTTTTTGCTTTCTGCTATCAAGAACTCAAGCTCTTAGATCTCAAGCAAAAAAGCCTCCTAGCACTGAAGCTATGAAAGACATATTGGAGAATATAAAATTGCATACGCAAGAGTTTCAGTTACAAGAGGGCCTATCTCTCTTGCTTATCACCTCTTATATTTTCCTGTTATGGCTTCTATTTAACTACAATCAGCTCACTATTTTTTTTTCCTTCTATGTTGATGAGACTATCAGGCAGAAGCCTGAGCCAAAGAAGCCAAAACAAAGGATTTAAAAAGAAAAAAAATATTCCCATTCTTATGGAATTTTGAGAGGGCAAAGCTCCTCGGGCCAAGGCATTTTCGTTCCCACTCACTTTCAGAGAAGAAGGCCTACGCTAACCTGTAACAGGGAGATAAACAAAAGGAGTTTCTGAACTATTCAGTTTAAACAGACAATATAATGCCTGAGACACAGGTTGCGTTCAAAGTCCAGAAGGCAACTGGTAGAGAGAAGTCCTTCTCTCTTACCAAAATGAGAAGGGACAGGGCTGCCTTACCTCATGTGCACAGGCCACACTGCGTGGGAAATCAGAAGGCAGCACTTTGTTCTTTCTAGAGAGAAGAAAACCAAGAAAACAAAAAGGGTAGAACAGAGTCAGCTTACCTGGTTGCGATCTCTCTTCCCCATGGATGGCAACCAAAAACTGGAAGGAGGCAGAGTCGGAAGGACAGGTGGGAGCAATGACAAAAAAGGAATGAAAACAGGGAAGAAAAGGAAGGTTGGGGTAAGGAGAGAAGGGGAAGGGAAGAACAAAGAGGGAGAAGAAGAAAGATTAAACATCAGCAGGACTCATATTAAAACCAGTGAATTTCAGATCAAAAGAATAAAACTGGATAACAACAGCTGGTGAAGGCTGGACCCACTGCACAACAGCCAAGAGGTGCCACCCTTACCTATCCATTGCCCAACAAGAACAGCATTAGAGGGATGCCACAGGATAGGCACCGTGACTGTTTCTCGTGCTGACTACAATTTAAATACTCTAATTAGGGAA
Organism: Rhynochetos jubatus; assembly: GCA_027574665.1. NCBI lineage: Eukaryota > Metazoa > Chordata > Aves > Eurypygiformes > Rhynochetidae > Rhynochetos > Rhynochetos jubatus. The sequence goes on along the minus strand of CM050648.1, from coordinate 123,504,189 downwards.
GGAGACAGAACGCCACGAAAGAGAAAGCAATTTCGCGGCTGCCTTGTCAGCATCATTTCTGCAGTCAGGGTACGCACCCATAGTGTGACTGCACACAGAAGCTTTTTAAATAACATATAGGGCTCAGTCTCCTCAGACTGTGCAGAGGATCTGCAGTTACTGCAATGGCACACGGTAAGGAAGGAGGAAAGAAAAAGTTGACTGTAACCAAAAGGGCATTTGAGCAGTGTCCACACACTGAGGCAGCCTTATAAACAAAAGGAAAGTCAGCAACTGCGAATAAGAAAACGGAGGAGCCATCAGTAGAGGACTGTCTCCCATTCCACAGGTCACTGCATGCTTAAGTTACCACCCAGCTCTTCATTCCCATTGGTCCCAGGAGGGAAGTGGACCCTATAGTTCTTCTTCCTCTCCCAGAGTTCTGCACAACAGCTGTTAGGGGCCTTACTCTTTCTGGCGAGGATCACTAACAATATGACCTAGCCTCTCGGTGCCCAGGGTGCTCATGGAGGTCTCCTGAAACACAAAGACAGGTAAAAGGTTGCAGTGTCTCACACAGTGAGCAGACATAATAGTCTGCTGCTGCCAATAAAAACAGATCTTACTCCCCTGGGCCACATCCTTTCCTTCCCAGCCCACTCAGCTAAACATATTCACTCTCTTCTTTCAGAGCCTTAACTGAGCTGATCTAACTAATTAGAATGGCAGAAAATCATTTGGTTTTATTTGTGGAGCTTGGTTTTTATTACTTTAGTGACAGTATTTTCTTGCACAGGGGTGCATCAAGGACTGGACTGGCACAGAATATGCAGCACAAGGATATAGTTAAGAACTGGGGAAGTGGCCGAGAAATGCTTATTTCCGGGTTGCTGGGGTCAGCTGGGTCAGAAACAGGCTGAAAGACAGGACACCACACTGTCCCACTAACAATAGGGATTCACCAAGCACAGGTGAATGAAACAAGGAGTATGCATAAAGCTTTTGCCCTCTCCGAAAGCAGCAATTCAGCAGGAGGACCTCCAGCAGCTAAGGAAAACACAGATCCTAGGAGAAAGGACTTGCTCTGGGAGCACATTTCTCACAGTGACACGCTGCCTCGTGCATGTGCTTGATGCTGGTGTACACGTACATACACAGCCTGAAGCACCAGCTGTTCATATCTGCATAGCAACTACCTCCAAGAAACAAACATACTTTGCAGTAAGGGTCTGAAGATCAGGGTAAAAAGCTTTTGCAGGTAAGATGCTCCACAGTTTGTGCCAGGTACATAGGCAAAACACACTCAAAGTTTGGGGGGAGTTGTAGCAGCAGGGGTGAAAGACGGGCTATTTGTTACAGCAGGAAAATTATTAACTTAAAGTGCCGTAATGTTTAAATTTACGGTTTATTACTGTGTAAATTACAAGCCGTACTTTTGGTAATTAGCAGCTCGCTGGCGGGGAGCTCTGAATGAAACTCATTATTTATGATTACAATTTAGAGAGAGATGGGGAAGGGGGAGCAGTGACCTCCGCTGCAAATGACAAAGATCCCTTTAAGGTGATGAAGATGAATTAAACAAGTAAATATTATCCTTCTCATTTGGATCATTAGAGGTGCTGCCAACAGGCCCAGCCAGTTGCAGGTGGCCTGAGGAACCCTACCCAAAGCCAGCCTCTTGCCAGCTGAGGATTCATATTTTAAATGCTTGTTTCAACTAAGCAAGGTGAGTGGAAGAAAGAAGGGGCAAACAAGGATCTTTCAAGCGTGACTGAACAGAAGGAAGAAGTCACGCTCCTCCAGACTCCAGGCCCAGTCAGCTCAGAATATATGCCAGTATTTTCAAAAGCACAGAGCACATCCCAATAAAAGTAAAGCCAAATGCAGCCAACACCTTCCTTCTGAGAAACATCTTTTATGACAGATGACAGTGCTCAACATTCGAAGATCCAGACCCAACCAGGTATATCCTGCCCTCTTTCAGACAGGCATCTGCCAAGTATTGCTTATTCTTTTAGAATCAGGACGAATATTTTGTTTATTGTTTGGCCAACATATAATAAATATGGTCAATGGATTTGGATAACTTTGTCTGCGTTACTGCATATATCCTTTTATTCTTCTGTTTCCCCACTGAAAATGCAACAGCTAAAATCACCTTCCCTTGCTGCCATTCCCATCAGTCTGCTTCCTCTTCTAAAATTTGGCCTTCCTTCACCTTCCAGTCACCTCTCTGCCCTTGTAGCCTCAGATTATGAGCAGGCAGAAGTCTCATGCCATCATCATTTTCCCCTACATTCTGTCTAAATCTTCTTGATATTTATGCTTCCTATTATCCATCTCCAGACCTCCTTTCATACTGCTTTTAGCACTGATCAACTGTCTTTGGCACTCTAAACCTGCCTTAAAATCCACTTAGTCACTCTGCTGATAGTCAAAGCAGTTCAACAAATCAAACAATATATGAAACAAAAAATATACAGGGCCCCTTTCTGCAGAAAATAATTCACATGATAACTTAAAATAGTACTTCAGGATGGATCAGTACTGGAACTACAAAATTATTATCTTGCAAAAGGAAATACCTTGCCAACAAGTCTCCTCCGACCTTTCCGGAGACAACGAGCAGCAGCTCCTGGGAGGCGATTCAGGCGAGCATGAAATCCTGAAAACCAAACCCAGAAAAACTGAGCAACAAATACAGAAGATTCTTCCTGACAAAACCACCAGGAAAAATAGTATTTTCAGTGGTCAAATCAGATCCTCTGTCTCTTGTTTCCCAATCTGCAAGAGGTAGATATGCCAATTTATTCATAAATCATATAAAATCCCTGTTTAAAAAAAAAAAAAGATGACTCAAGAATGTGGCCAGCTTGTATGAATATTTTGGTATCCTCTCCAGTAGTGCAGCTATTTTTAATTGGATCATTAAAAAAAGAGATCACTAATATCAGTTTAAATTACAGAACCCATGAACAGAATCTACTCTTGCCATCACGTCTACAATTCTCAAAAACATGGCATTCCTTATGGACCTTACCTCTCTGAGCTGGCCGCGAGGGCAAGAGGAACGTGGAATCCGAGAGTTTGTCCAGGCCTGAGTCAATCCGCTCCACTTCAGATCGGTGGTCAGCTCCCCACTTGGGAAGAAGGTTGGGGACAGTGAATCCTGGAACACATTCTCCTTCATAAAACCAATCACTTTGCTCATCATCTCCTAAAGAAATAGGATGGAATTAGCCATGAGTGACATCAACGTGCCCTGTGACAGTCCCACAAAATACTACAGGCCAGCATTCCTGGATGTGAAACAGCTGAAGTCTCATTAGGAATTCCTTCCTGAAGAGCCTTATATTTGTATTCTGTTTTAACAATCTGCAGTAACCGTGAGGCCTCGCTAAATGCTTTAAACTATCCAACTCATCAGTCTACAGAATTTCCCTATAGAACAAAGCCCTCTTTATAGACCTGCCTAGGGCAGCTTTAGCGCTCTGTTGCGACTGCATCTCATCAACCTTAGCTCAGTGTTGTGTGATGTCTTATGCACAACTCTATCTCTAAGGTAATTACTGTGACAGAGGTAGGGGCCAATCATTTGGCACACGTTACAGGCTGTCACAGGAGAGACTTTACAACAGGAGAAGACCAGGCTTCCAGAGTAAGCAAAAGGAGCACACTCAGTGATGAGAGAGATCCCTAGTCTCCTAAGAGAGCAGCTAAGAGGAAAACACACAACTACTAGAAACGGTCACTCTGAGTGTAAGTACTAACCATGCTGTGAGTCTGCCCCAGTCAGAAGTTCTGTCAGGACTACAAACCCCCTGGAAAACTAAAGGAGCAGCAACAGAAGTCTCCATCAAGCAGGGTCACTGTAATTAATGCAGTTGCAGTCTAAAACCGAACTTCATCAGATACCATTCATGGTAAATCTGAAATCCCCTGAGAGCAACAGCCTGTGAGCAGTGTAAGCAAAAGGCAGGAAGAGGGCAAAGAACCTGACACACTTAACTTTTCAGTCGCCCAACTAACTAACAGTCCTGTGCAATCGCAAGGTACTTACACCTTGCCTTAAAAAACTAACACACCCGACTTAAGGAAAACTTTCATTTGCCTACCATTAAAGCTCAACTCAAGCATCCCCACTTAGTCTCCTTTCCTCACCAAGTTACATTATCCTTGACTGAAGTCCATCATGCCTACCCACACGTCTTCCCGGACAAAAAAAGAACACAAGAAAAAGAAAACATCTCATCATCAATAAGAATTCTGCAGTCTTGCACAGAACAGAAGCAGCAACATCCAAACCCAACTCCCATCAGCAACAGGCAGGACAGCCAGAACACTTCATCTCAAAGCTCTGACACTGCTTTTTATTTCTGCGTTATGTCAGTTGACCTAGCACGCTTATGGCAAATATATTTTGAAATATAACTATCCCTCCTCACCTTATCGTAAATTAAAACTAAAGTCGCGTTGGATAGTTTTGCTAAGCGACCATAATTTGTGCAAAAATATCCCTACAATTTTGGATCTATGACGATAGTGCACTGTCATATCCCACTACTTCCACAAGACAAAGTTTAACTTTTGCTGCTATCTTAAACTTTCCATTATTCAGTTTTGAATTGTACTAGAAAACTACTTCTAAGATGATTTATGACAAAAGAAAAAAAACAAAAAAGGTTTGTGCTCTCTCCATCTCACTGAAATGGAGAGCTTTTGTTTATTATTTACTTTATGACTTGAAATTGTCTAAATAAAATGAAAGGGAGATATTTTGTTGCACTTTCAGGTTAAATAAAACATTTCTGAACCCTGTTTAACATAACTTACAGTTAGAGCATCTTGGCCAGAAAGCCATGATAGTATAAACTGATTGAACAGGCAAAGGCCTGATGATTAGGATGTCACCCCTCTTCTAGCACCAAGACAGGGAAGGTTATAGTTGGATTTTATTAATTTAAGTAGTATCTTCTACATGCTTTTGCATACTGGGCATCCCTACTTCTCGTAGCAGCCGAAAGTTAATGTCTAAAACAGGGTATAAAACCAGGGCAAGTATATAGGGCAAGCATGTAGACAAGTATACATATATACTTATCCAGTCTACATAAATCTTGCCTCGGATGATGAAGTAAAAATTCAACACTTCAGTCACCACCCTGCTTCATCATCTATATGCAAGTGCTCACTGATTTCAGCTCCTCCAGAACAGACATCAGTAAAAACAGAGGAGAAACGATTTGACTTTTCAGTTGCTTTTGAAGGATGGGAGGCTGGAAACAGTTATTTTTCAGCAAAGGTCAAAGCCAGTATTTGAAATCCCTACTCTTAGGGGAAGTATTATAGCCACTTAAGATCATAACAGATCAGCCCTCCAGCCCAACACAGCACCAGAAAATACATAAGCGTATTTGCTATCACCATGTTGCCTCCCACCAGACACCTGGGTCAGTAACAAGCTAGTGGAAGCAGCATTTCCTACTGAGTTACTGATACTACCTCCCCTAACACACTCTCATATTCCCAGAAGAGATCTCATCCCAATCTTAGCTTGTGAAATGTGACAGAATCAGAGTGCACACCAGCAAAAGCTGCATGCAATTACAGGTCTCCAGGGTCACATTCCACCTGCTCCAAATATAATAATCATGAGTGCTATGTGCCTGTCACAACCTCTTTAACACTTACTTCTGCCATATCCCCTATAAACCGGACACTGTGCTGTCACCAATAAATAAAACCAGGTTACCCTCCACACTGAAACCTAAGAAACCATTTCTACAACTGACATTAAAATACTAGGCTCAACTAATGCACACAAGAGCAAGGGAGGATCACGTATTTAAAGAACTAAAACCTATCACATATTACTGTTGTCATCTTAGCACAGTTCATTAGATGACTTGTCAGTACTAACTGATTATTTTTTTTCCATGTCGTCTCTTCCAGCGCACAGAGAAAACAACTAACAGATTCAGGCACTAAGGGTAGGTAGACAACAATTAAAACACTTATAGAAACAAATCATAAGCTCTACTCCATCATTATGGAGAGCTCTAAAACTCCTCTTGTATTCCTGTGCCTTTCCATAACAATAGCTTCTCATATTCAAAACGTTACGGATCTGACACACAAAGTATTTCAGCAGGACGAGCGTACTGTTATCAAACATCACACCTTTGTAGCCCTCAGCTCATTCCTTAACTTCTAGCCCCTCCCAGCCACCGGCCTTTCTCCCATACTTCACTCTCTGTCCCTCTTCAAACACAGGTCTTTCTTTGTATTTGTAAGGAAAGTCAGAGAAATTCCCCAGCAACACACAAGGAAACATCACAGAACAACCGTTACCTTGGCGGCCCTCATCATTGGTAAACAGGCCGGTGTCACTGCTGCTGCAAACACTGCTGGTTTCACTGGAACGGAGAAACAAACAGAAAAACCCATGGTTACAATTGCAGCAGATACAAAACAAAACCCACTTTATTACACTGTACTAGTTTCTCTGAGCTCAAAATGCTTGACATATCTCACAGAAATCGCATTTCAGACACACGGCTGGCTCTAGCAGAGGACATAATTGCTTTCTGTTAAAACCTAGCAATGCTGCATCACTTGAAAGAGAGTCGAATGCTGTATCTAGTCTAGTGCTAAGTTATCAAAAAGTAATTAATACACTGGCATTTGCCTTGGGTACTAGAGTTAATAACCGAACTATGACATTGTCTGGAACACTCACTAGAAAATTAAGTGCAGTTAAAAACTCTGTCCTTGACACTTAACAGCTACTGAAAACCCTCCGAAGTTTCCTCCTTCAGCTTTCTTTTTCTCACAAATGTTATACAGGTACCTAAACCCTCCTTCAGTCTACAGCAACTTTTATTTTATTAGGAGGGAAGAGCAGCTGGTACATTCACCACTCTTCAGCTAAATACCTCAGCACAGCCTGACTTGCTGCTGCTGAATGCAACCTCGTGACATCATGCTTTGCATTTGCTGAAGCAGTTACGGGAGACTTAAATTTTTGAACCAAAGCATTAAACTAGAAATTAATGTGTAGAAAGCCATGAACTGACTGGAAAGCTAGATGAATATTTGCAGCAGCAGAACATGCTCAGGTCAGTCCCAAGCATCTGATGGCTTTAATGCTGACATTAAATGAGTCCTTGGACACTTGGAGCAGTACTTCCTCTGATTTAGCTGAGAGGAATCAGAACAAGCAGAAACTACTTACTGCCCACCCCCTTAGCAATAAGGCCTTAGACGCGAACATCAGGTATCTCAGCATGAGAATGAATCTCCAACCAGGACATGCTGTTAGAAAGCATCTCTGGGTCCCTCTTTTCCAGGGAAACTGGATCATACTAGACACCAGTATCAACTGGATACCCCTTGATTCAAAAGGCTGAAGAATGAGGGACCACAAGAAGTGTCACCCCAAATAATTGCACGCACATAACAACCTCATTTTGTCAGCATGTTAATGCTCTTCAAAAACGTGCTCTGAAGTGTAGCCACATCAGCTCATCACGCTGGGTACCTACAGACTCTTCATTAGTGTGTAAAGGCCATTTAAACTTAAAGGATGAACATCATGCCACATTTTGGTAGGTAAGTTAATATCAAATTCCAAATCAATCCTTTGTAAATTTTGGCCATTCATTCACGCTCCCACATGTACATCATAGCAATTAAGGCCAAGGACTGAGAACCACAAGTCGTCCATTTCATTCCTAGCTCTCCTACCAACTCACTGTATGACCCTGGGCAAATCTCTTAGCGTGTCCGCTTTCCCTTTCGAAAACCTGGATTAATAGTCCTCACAAGCAGCAGATGCGAGGATTGAGTGACTGCTTCATAAGGGTTTTAGCATCCGCAGAGGAAAGGTGCCTGAGAAAGGAAAAAGCATTAAGTCAAGATTCCAAATCATATAACGGTTCTTGGAGCATCCTGTTGTACTGAGAGCTCTTCAGCTCCTTACAGATACACATTACGGCCGGTGCTTTACCAGAACAAACTTTCACAGACCTCACCTGCTTCACCAACCGTTTTACACTTCAGGGCTGAACACAAACTAGACTCTGACACAGGCCTTCCTGCAGGTCCAGTAAGCACTGATTAATGACCTCCACTTGCAAAGGAGGCTACTTACCTTAACCATGAAATAATGAACGCTATTGATCCGACAAGCTACTGCTATAGAGTGTTATTGATCACCCAATCTTTGGTTAAAATGGTCCTCATTTAGCAATTTCACTGTCGCAAACACCTGGAGCAAAGCATGCTTATAATTAGATAGTTTGGGGGAGTTAAAGTGAGAGGTGATGGACAGAGATCTCAGGTTTCCCCCATTTATTCTTTCGCCTGAGCTATTGTTTGTGTCAGGAGGGATATTGATTTTCTATAAAAATAAGAAAACAAGAGGCACCGAGGGGCTGCAGAAGGTCAGGCTGGGCTGGAGAAGGAGGGGAAGCTGAACACTCTGTCTTTGTCACTTGCTTTCCAATAGAGAGGAGTTTTGTTGGTTTGGGGTTTGTTTGGGTTTTTTGTGGTTTTTTTTTTTTTACGGAGAGACTGGCCTCCAATTCATCAGCTTAGCCAGGCTCTTGACTGCCACTGTAGGTGGTTATCAAAACAGTTCCCTTCCAAAGGGTAAAGTGACAGTCCTGCACACAGGATGAGCACTGGTTACACTCCCAGGCCAGAATACTGTGCTGGTTTTGGCTGGGGTAGAGTTAAATTTTCCTCAGAGTAGCTAGCATGGGGCTGTGGTTTGGGTTTGTGACCAAAAGTGTGATAACACAGGGATGTTTTCGTTACTGCTGAGCAGTGCTGACACAGAGTCAAGGCCTTTTCTGCCCCTCACACCACCCCACCAGTGAGTGGGCTGGGGGTGCACAGGAAGCTGGAAGGGGACACAGCCGGGACAGCTGACCCCAAATGACCACAGGGACATCCCACAGCATACAGCATTGCACGCAGCAATAAAAGCTGGGGGAAAGAAAGAAGAAGGGGTGACATTTGGAGTTACGGTGTTTGTAACGTGTAACCATTATGTGTGCTGGAGCCCTGCTTTCCTGAGGACAGCTGAACACCTGCCTGCCCATGGGAAGTAGTGAATGAATTCCTTGCTTTGCTTGCATGCATGGCTTTTGCTGTCCCTATTAAACTGTCTTTATAGCAACCCATGAGTTTTCTCACTTCTACTCTTCCAATTCTCTCCCCCCATCCTACCGGGGGTGAGTGAGTGAGCAGCTGTGTGGTGCTTAGTTGCTGGCTGGGATTAAAGCACAACAAATACACTGGCATCAAGCTAGTGAAGTCACACAGCATCGGTGGGTCAGTATCATCCCCAGTTTGAAAATGTCACATTGAGAGTTACGGCACTTGAGAGTAGATTGCACAAACTGTACATCTCTCACTAGTAGGCACACCATTCAAAGTGTTTTTTCAGACAGCTCTCGTATGGTGGTTTGTTCTGCCCTCAAGCCAAACCCAGACCACTCCTGGAGTCCTCGCTTACACCAGCAAGAGAAAGAACTTCAGCACTCAATATATAATTTGCCTGTGCTTTATCATAGCTGCAGGGAATCTCAAAGCGTTAAGGGACAGAAGGGCACGTTACTCCTAACAGTCTTAGCAGTTAATTGTCACCTTTGGACAAATATACAAATGGCTACTTAAACTAAGACCATTTCCTTCCTCTGTTGTTTCCACAATCATTTATATATCAGGCTTTGAGTCATGTCATTACCCAATTTAGAACCATCATCATTCCTTCATCATGTTCCTGCACATCCTTCCTTCTATCAATTGATGTTTCTCTCTTGCCGTGTCTGGCAAACAATTTCAAAGATTTCACTTCACCGCACAGTTCAAATCACAATACTGCGGCACAACTTCCTCCAGGAAAAGACTGGGTACAGTCCCACAAGCAAACTATAAAAACTATCTCCTTGCTAAGGATCCATATCCAAAGCTTTCTCAGTGAATGGGAGTTTATCTACTGAATAGAGTAGGTTTTTGATCTGACTTTAGGACAAGGAGAAAGCAAAGCTTTTCTAGAAAGCAAAGATATTTAGCATTTACAGGGATTCATTCCTAAGTAACAAAGAAAAGCAAGTGTCAGGGAAGGGGAGGAAATGGTGGAAAAAAAAAATCAGGTTTGCCTAAAACCACATAGTTTTGTGACACCCCCCAATGCTAGATGAGTAAACAGTAGTAGAACCAATTCAGTATCAAAGTGTTTCATAAAACACTACATCACCACAGCTTCCAAGTCCCACAAGCTGTATCAGTCACTTTCCCTCCTGTCAGCTGCTGGCGACAACCATACCATCCGCTCTCACAGGCATCCCATTTTCTTCTCCCTTCCTCAGGATATGCCCTTGTTACACATCTGTGCAAAGTACTTCTCCTACAGTACCAGGAAAAAACCAGCTAGAACAGGGTGAGAGTGAGGAAAGCACAGCCAGTTTCACTCTGCTGCGAGCAGCAAAGGGCTATATTTAGAGCAGCAGAGACCAAAGCATGATCCTTCGCCGCCGTGAGGGATACTCTGCAGTGAAGAGGGCTGTATATATTTCTCTCTCCAACTTTTACCCTCCCTTAGTGAGTCACAGCACAGATCACACATGTGGTGTTGGAGAGGTCAAATATTCCAACCCCTGGCTTTCTAAAGAGAATCCCAAGGATTTGGCAGCAGATGGTAAATGTCATTTGATGCAGACACTTGCACAATAATGAGTTTGAGAGCAAGGGACAACTGAGACAGAATAAAGTGATCTCTCAGCATGGTCCTGAAGTAACAGTCCAGACAAAGCTGTTTATTTACTCTTTCAAAGCCTGGCACAAATAAAGGCTGGATGAAAGCCGGCTGGTTGAAGTTCAAGTCTGACATGATGGAACAGACTCTGACTGGTGAGAAAAAACAAACCTCAAGGAACACTGTCCGTCACTGCCACATCAAGTAAGGCTATCTCTCAGTCCATCACCACTGACATGCAACATTCAGGGGCTACTCAGCACATTCCCTTTCCTGGACTACGACCAAATAGCTCTGTAAAAAATAAAAGTGATTTTAACAGCCACAAGCAAAAAGGGCATCCTCTGGTCTCCTGAAAAGGCCCGCTTTTTAAACAAACAATAGCCACTGTTTAAGGAGAAAAAAAAATAGAATACTTTTTTGCTACTTCCATCCTGTAACTGTTACGTACAAACCACACTGATTCAGCACAAACACAGTAGCAGTCCCCTGGATCAGGCCAGCGAGGATGTATTACACCCTATGCTTTTCACAGTCTCCCAGAAAATGCCATCGAGAAGTTTGCACTTCCAGCTATTATCCACAAAGCCTCAATAACCAAGTGCCCTCTGTCCACACAAACTGCAGGAGCTAGACAGCCAGAAACACTTGAATGAACCTCAACATAGGAACAGTTACACTGGATCAAACAATTATACCTTCCATATCCACTGGCAGTGCCTATTACAGTGGATGCTTGAGGAAAGAATATGGGAACACAACAAATACAGACCGACTGTTTCCTCTGCATATTCCTCCAGCTTCTTGCAGTTGGCAGTTTAAGGACTTCCTGAGCTGGATCTTCCATCTGGGTGGTAATGCTTAACAGCCCCTGATAAACCCATGCTCCACATCCCCCTTTTGGACATTTTTGACAACTAAAATGCCCCACAGCAGAGTTACAAATCTCCTGTTGCATGTAAAATAATTTTTTGTTTGTTTGTTTTAAATGTTTCCTCAATGTCTCCTGCTTCTTACACAATGATAATTAGAAAATTAACAACCCTATTCACTTTCTGTATGCCATTCATTAAGAAATCTCCTCCACTTGATTCTCAGCAGTTGTCCTTTCTCTAGCCTAAAAAATCTCTTTGTACAGCAGTTTTATAACTCCAAACCTTCTAGAGAGAATAAAGAGCTCACTCAAGGGGAAAACTTGCCAAGAGTGAAACAAACAAATTCAGAACATGACATTTCCACTTGTTTACATCTCTCGTATGAGATTCTGCCACAAATTCATAGTTCTCCAAAACTGGTCACGAAGACATGCCAGGCTCCACTGTTTGCACAGGCATATCCTGCAAGCAGTAGTTCAGTTTCCCCTAACAACATTATCGCGTCACTGCATCCCCCCCATTGCTAGCCACTCAGGATCTTATTCCAGATCCAGAGCAGAGACGCAGAACTGCAAACAAGATGTTTTGATGGCAGTTCACACAGTACCTGCACAGAGGGCTAGCGGTCATGATGGGAGATCTGATCTGTTCTCTAATACTACCTATGGCAAATTCTGGGAACAAGACACTGAGATCAGTTCGTATCAATCACACAACACACATGCCAACGGTGGATTGACTCTCCAAACCTCAGGCCGCAAGCCTGCCACTTTCTAGCTGCAGGGCCACAGACATTTCAGAGGGCTCCTTGTGTAACTGGAGACAGAAACCTATCAGCTTGCCAACTTTTTAAGGGAGTGTTTTGTATCATCAGTACAGCATGGACAGGAAAGACCTGGAGAAAAATCTACAGTTTAGAAGTAGCTGAGACATTTCTCCTCTTCAAAAAGAGAACAGCACTGAATAATTTTGGTAAGAACTTCTAGAAGTAAGGCACAGGATTTACACACAGCTGCAAGCAAGGCAGCCATCTGACTACCACACGGAAGAAACCAAGATCTCACCATTCCGACATGTTTTCATCTGAGCCCTGTTTCTGTTCATCAGCCTCACATTCCATCCGCTCCTTCCTTCCCCCTTTGCTGAGGAAGGGTCTGTTCTCTCCTGATTCACAAAGGCCATGACTGGATGATGCCCAAGGGGCATTTTCTTTCCAGCGCGAAAGGCGCTGTTTCTTGGCTGACTTGAACCTGCAGCCCCTCTCGTAGTTCCACTCTGACACCCTGAGCTTTTGCTGGAGGCTGGCAGCTACCTCTGATGTCACACGTTTGACTTTTCGTCGGCGCCTGAGAGGTCGACAGGGTGCGTTCTCTGTAAAGGAGTCTGACTCATGCCACGAGTGTTGCTTGCTCCTCAGCGTGGCACTGAGAGCTGGGTGTCGTTTGACCACTGCCATGTCATCAGAGTCACTGAAATTGGCTGTCAGCACCTCACGGCAATCCCTGACAGCTTCGTCCAAGCTTGACTCGGAGGCCTCGCTGTAGCAGCAGGCATGCTCTGCCTGATGTGTGAAGTCTGAGCGTCGTTTACGACCCCGTCTCTTGCGAAGCTGACGCCGCTGCTGCCGCGGGCTTAGGGCCATCTCTTCCCATAGCTCATCCAGCTTGTTTTGTTCTGAAGTCTGCTCTAAGGCTGAGGCCAAGTCATGCACCAGTTCATCCATTGGCAACCCCTACTAAAAATGACAACAGTTAGCACCAAACACCGCTACCAATACCTCCCTAGACTACAGTATGCCATAACCTTTGTAACATTAAGCAAGTTACACACTTACTGTGACGTTGCCCCGGAGAACCCAATGCAGGACAACTGCTGCTTCTTGGGCTAATGCTCACTCCTTCCTTTTGCAAGGGTTAAATCCCTCTTTTAACCATGATAGCAGAGATGTTGCTACTGAGGCAGTTGGGTCAAGCACGCTGTGTCTGAAAAGGCCTTAAGGTTGCGTCTTTTGCGCCGAAGCAACATGGTCTATTGCACACCTTAAGGGTATGACAGCCTGCAACTAGTCTGCTACCTGGTGTTGGTACACCACAGAGAAGCGTGAGCCTGCTCGGCAAGCAGATCGAGTCTTCTAAAAAGTAGACAAGCAGCAAAGCTGAGAGTAAGGCAGATGGGAAAACAGGTAGTTTGCAAGCCAGCATCACTTCCACAATAAAACAAGGAACACGGGACCCCGTGCTCCTCAGAACAAGGTGTATGAGACTGAGCCCCAACTCCTACTGCCAAAACAATCCCACGCCTTCCACCTCAGGGCTGTCAGGGAGCCAATACCAAAGTCCTGGCCAAATCCCTCACTTCGCAACAACCTCCCTCTCCCCACCAGTGCCTTGCAGACGTGGGCCTTCCCTCCCCACCTCCGACGGGGATCAGAAACACCCGCACTCCCGCTCCCGGCGAAGCACCTGCTACCGCAGGCCGCCTCCCTCAGTCCGAGCGCCCTCAGCGACCCGGCCATACCGTCTCCCTCCTCTGAGGAGAAGCCGGTGATACGCCAAAATAACCCACAGGTCCCACCGGGAAACCCCTCCCTCACCGTGGCCCCCCTCCAGGTCCGCCGGGCCTCACCCCGACCCTACTCACCGGCCAGCGCCCCGCTCCGCCAGCCCCTCGTCAACGGCGCTTCCGGCCTCCCCGGGCCACTTCCTCCCCGCCCGCCCCGCCTGAGGGGCGGGTCTGGCGGCGGGGCGGGAGCGGGGGGTTGGCCCGGCCGTGAGGCCCCTGCGCCACGGCGCAGCGGCCTCACGGCCTGGCCAACCCCCACCACCCCGCCAGATCCGCCCCTCAGGCCGGTTTGTGTATGTCTAAATCGCTTCTCCGTCGATTAACGCTGTGGCTGGTGCCGCTGTTAGAGCCATTACACATCATTTACCTGCTAACGGGGCAGCCCTTGCCATATGCTTACCCTTTAGCTGCTTAGTTACTTTATACCTATATATGTTTTAATAGGCGACCCATAAACCGCTACCCAAACTCCTCCATTTCGCCGCTGGCACCCTAATTGTGTATATCAGGATGGAAATTAGTTGTCTCCTAAATTAAACCTCACAGCGTTCCTCCCCTCTCCCATTTTACACATCACTGGCAGCCATCAGAGTAAACCCAGGTGTGACCCTGCCACAATCCACTGTGCTTAGCATTCCCTTTTATATCCCATCTTTCATGTTGATTTTTGGTGGTTTGGGTTTGGTTTTTTTTTTAACCTAGGTGGCTGCATTCATATTCAAGCCAATACCGGTTCATTTTTCAAGCAACCTTTTATGAGGCAACACATCAAAGGCTTTGCTCAAGTCCAGATATATTATGTTCGTGGCATTCTCTTCACTAATTTTGTCAATTCAATCAGAGAAAGTAATCAGGTTTGTCTGACGTGATTTGTTCTCTATAAATCTACGCTGTTGCTTATTGCTCATAGATCTCTTACCCTTTGTATTTTTACATTTTTTCCCGGCCCGTATTTATTCCATCCTGTCACAAGGAACAGAAGTTACTCCGTAAGGGTGATAATTGCCAAGATCACTGCCTCCTCCCTGCTCACCCTCCCACCAAGACGGCTGGTTCGGCGCTTGCTTTTCCTCAGTCCTCTGGCACCCTCCCTGGTTTGCCAAGATACTTCAAAAATAACTGAATCCTTGAGTTTGCTGTTCATTCCTACACCCCAAAAGGACCATCGTTGTCTCGCTTCACTGAGCTTTCAGCATGCTGTTCCTCTAGCTAGTCCTTTACTTCGGTCTGAGCTGTCACGTTAACATTTTCATTACCTTTTAGTTCTCTCAGAAATTTCTTTGGAAAAGAAATATTAAAAGAAGAAAAACAGTCATCAGGTAAACCCTTTTTATCCTGTTTCCATAAGCTGGCTTCATTTAAGTTACTTTCTGCACCAATTTGTCTGTAAAATTCTGTCCTTTTGTCTTTTTAACCCTTCGTGCGGCAGTAACTCACCCTACTTGCCTGCAGTATTTCATTTTCCCTGCCAGTTTTCTATTTCCAGTACAGGGGGTTTCTTTTTACTCTCAGATCTGAGAGCCAATCCCTCCTAAAATCTAATCCTGTTTCACCGCTGCAATCCTTTTTCATGCTTCAGGATATAAAACAGCTACAAAATGTCTGGGTTAGAGAGAAACCCCCCTGATGGGAAGGTTATTCTGTAAACATCCACTTCAGAGCTTCTTACCCCTTCATTTCAAGCACTCAGTACTGGCTGCTGTTCCAGGCAGGATAACAAACCAGACAAACAATTGTGTACAAGAAATCCTCTGTTTGGATGTCCTGGGGAGATGGCAGCAGATGCCCACTCTAATTTCTCTTCATTTTCCCAACTAGTTCTCTGCTGTTTCTGTTGGTCAACAAACTGTTTTGCAACTGGTATAAATTGTACTTCACTCGTCCAATTCTTTTTTTTTTTTTTTTTGCAGTTTTCAACACTTCAGATTTCAGCAGATGCTGGAAACGTTTGGCCTGAGTAAAGACAACAGACGGGTGCACAGGGTTGATTTTCCAGGAGAGGGATAGGGCAAAAGGAAAAGATACGGCAAAGCTGCTTTTGCAATTGGAAGAGTCCTAAGAACTAAAAGGGTGCAGCAAAGGAGTATTGATGTGTACAGGGCAAAATCAGAGAATTGGGAATAGGAGTTGGAGAAATATAACAGGGCAGTTGGGGTAATCTGGTTTTGGGCAGTTTATGGTATTTCTGCCCTGTCTTACAAGGTTCATTCTGACATGGACCAGTGACCATAATTTTGAATCCTTGCCTGCACTCAACTTCATCCTGCGTCCCTGGCAAATTATTTACTCTGTGCAGTTTGCAGGTTCCCTGTGTGGACAACGGGAACAGGCCAATCTTCTCAGCTTCTAGTTTTGCTCATGAAATGCTCTAGGGATATGAAACGTTCAGTGCTCTTAATCCCAACCAGACCGTTACCCGTCACTGGGCTTTGTACGTGCAAGTTTCTTTTTCCTGCCCTGAGGCTGTGGTCACCAGTGCAGAACTGTTGCTGGGCCCAGAGGTGGGACAGGAGATGTTAGCGGTGAGGGACGTTTCCGAGGCGAGCAGTAGAGGAAGCTCGGCTGGATGCTAGCAGCGCGCTGTAGCAGTGCCTTTGGCCAGCTCCCTCTCCAGTGGACAGCAGGAGAGGTACAGGCCGGTAGGACAGGGAGAGTAGAGGGGTCGTTGCTCTACCCTAGCAAATGCTCTTCCTGGTCCCATGGTGCTTCTCAGCAAAACCTTCCAGGGGTTAAAAGGAAAAAGAGAGAGACAGAAAGGGGACAAGAGACAAAGGGAGGAATAAAGTCAAAAAATGTGCCGTGAAGCTTCTTGCAGCAAAACGCGGAGAAAGTCATTTCCAACTTCTTTCATCTCAGAGATGAAGCCACTAAATAAAAGGGCAGCGCAGAACACAAGGGCTTTTAATCTGTCTCATCTCCTTCATAATAACTGCAAATTTTCCCTGGGCTCCTGGGAGTGAGCCTCTTTCCTCTGTCTTTGCCTTATCTCCCCCCTCCATATTTCACAGCCGGCTCGGCTCCCCTCACTCGGCTGCCCCCGGCCTAGTCTCCAAGAGGCCTGTGGGAGCCGCCAGCTCCCAGGGCCTCATTGTTCCCGGCTTGGGAGGAAGCTCAGGGAGGGAATTGAAGGCAAGTCAAAGGGAAACGGCATCATCGCTGCTTCATTAATGGGAACCTTTCAGCAGAAAACATATCAGAGCGAGGTCTTTTCAGAGGCAGTAATTAGCAATTTGGAGCCTTCCCCCCTCAGGAGATGCAGCTGCGATCTAACAAGTGGGAGCAGTGCTCGCCTCCTTTTACGCTTCATATTTATTGTTTTTCATTTTCTCCATCTTCCTCCCATTGTCCAGCCTCCTCCTCGCTGCCAGATAAGGGTCCTTTATTAATCACTCCCTTTTAATTCTTCATTAATGATAATAACTTTCTCTGGCGCGGGGAGAGGAGTTAATCTTTCCTGGGTATTGAGAAAGGACAGGGCTGAAAAGGAGGGAGTGAAGAAGTGCATGGTGGACAAGGCTATACTGCCACGTTCCCCTCTCTCTCCACCACCCGGAAGGAGTTTCTGAAGACTTTGGCTGTCAAACCGTGAGTTGCCCATTGGAAAATCTCCGGGCTGACAGTTTGGTCAAGATGTGTGGGTTTGGTGGGATGTACCCTGGCTCAGAGACACAGCCCTTACCAGAAACAGGTATACTTGGGCCAGAGGGAGAGACTTTCTCTGTGTGTCTTTGCCAAAAAACCCCAGCATCATGGTGTGACTAACAGGCTGCATCTACTCATCTTGTAAGAACACTCCCTCAGCCACCTTCAAAGCCTGGTTTCCCAACTGCCCACACTGTCCAAGCTTAAACAGCACCTGAATATGGAAAGAAATGTTATCTGGGAAGCTCTGCACATGACAAGGTCCTCCCTGGTGCCTCCCCCCGGCAGCTGGCACAGCCTGTGCCTCAGATTGCTCCCATCTGGAGGTGCCAGTCCACCAGAACGGACATCTGTATGAGGTGACCGTCACCAGGCTGACTCAGTATGGGCAGCCCAGCGACAAAGGCTGAGTGAAGATGGCAGGGAGAGCAGGAGGTTGTCATGCAGGCTGTGGCGGCCTGTGTGGGGCTACAGTCAGTGGGAGATGCTGAGGGAAGGGAACAGACAGCATGAGGAGAAGCCAGGAACATTAATGCAGGAGCTCAAACTCATCAGTCAACTGCAGAGACAGCTCTGTGGCCTTCCCTCACACCGTGGTCCCATGCCACCTTCACACCCCAGTGTCATTCCATGAGTGTTGCCAAAGAAGCCAGCCACAGTTCAAATTAGTAACTCCCATGGCACTGGAAGCACGAGTCCCCACATGCTCCCCTATGACAGAGGTTACACCACCACCATCAGTATCCTTGCGTATTGATCTGAGGCAGCACTGGGAACTGGGGGAGAAACTGAGCTGCTGAGGCAGTCAGGGTAGGAGAGGGGAGAGACAGAAAAAAATCTGAATTTTGGAGTTTTCATTTGCCTCTTCTTTGACATTATTTGCAGGGCAGATATCCTGCCCATGGTAGCAGATTTTTTTTTATCTACAGTCAATGCTCTTTCTCAAACCAACACTGGGACTCTTGCCAATGGCTGTGGGGCAAAGAGGGTCAGTTTATTTCTGGTTACTGTTCTACCAGCATCAGCTGGTGTTTCCATAATATGCTCTGTTTCTCAAATGTCTTTGAGGGTAAAGTGAAACTCAGGCCTACATTTACATTCCTCTTAGTAGTCTGCTGCCAGCATCTTTGAGGTTCATTAAATGTGGACTTTGAAGGATTCCTGATAGTCCCAATAATCACCTGTATTTCAGTGTCCTGTGACAGACCTAGGCTTGATTTCCAGTGGCCCTAGTACACTGTGGGAAGAAGTCTAAAAGAACTTTCCAGCTATGAACTTGAAAAATATAGGAAGTGAGGCTGGCCTGCGTGTAAATGTTGCATTTTAATATTCCAGTGGGTCAAGCTAGTCCTGTTAAATGTGAGCTGGCTTTTAGGGCTTATTGTTTGCCCACAGCATCTTTGCATGATGCCAGAAGGCTTCACTTGCAGACAGCAAACTCACACTTAACAGCAATAAATCAATTTTGTATTTTAAAAGATGCATCTTTTCTTTGGACTCTGTGAATCAGAGCTTTTTTGGTCTAACACTGCTCCCCTGCACTGGCAGGCCAGCAGGGTCTATCAGATCCTCTCCTTCACACTTGCTGCCCCAATAGTCATAGAGATGATCTGCAACTTCTGGGACTGCTGCCTGCCTTAACACGTCTGGCAGAGGATGGTCAAAGTCTGTATAGTGGAGACAGAGTGAGCTGAAGTGAGGGGAGGCAGGAGGTTCGTGGAGCGTGGTGCATATGAGGGCCACCCTTCTTCCAGTATTGTCTGCTGAGCACTGAATAGAGATGCAGATCCTACCTCAGTCAGGCTTCACAGGGACTTTGTGACTGCTAGCAGTCAGCTGAGCAATGACCATGCAAAGCGTACGTGGTCGGGACTTGTGACAAGGTGCCACTTCTGCTGATACGGCCACATCAAACTCCTGATTGCTGTGGAGAGAGGACACTAAATATAGGTGTGAGGCAACACAAACCAAACACGATTATTACTGTGACAGGCAAAAGAGAAGGCGTCACAGATGCAGTTCTTTGTGAAAGAAATTTAAAAAATTAAGATAAATCCATTTTACTTGTATTATTCCATGGAAAGGACATTTAAAAATAGTAAGCAGGATGTTAGTAATGCTGTAACTTGGAAGCAAGAACTAAATAAAAAGAGAAACTGAGTTCAAGCGTGGCAGGAACTGAAGAACCACTTAAATTACAAGAATTCCCTTAGACTTGGAACTGAAAGCCTGGCCATGAAGCTAGTCTTGTGTTATCTAACACATTTTATTTGATAATTTGCTTTATTTGGCAATAGATCAAGGACTTCTGCAGGACTGGAATGGCCTAGGTTCTTACTACAGTGCCTGTCCACTCCCATTGTTGGTGTAACAACAGTAGCCTCTGAGCTACCCCAGAGGGGCACTCCTCAGTCTGCCAGGCAGCCTCAGGCACCCAGCTAAACCCCCTGAGGATGCCTTGATGTTCAGAAAAGAAACACGTTCACCATGGCAGCAGAGAGCTGGCAGTGACACCAGTGATGCTGGTGAGCACTGGAACATTGCGGACATTAACGTCGGGTGGCAGGAACTGAGTGGTAGGTTGTCCTCAGCAAGAACAAGTGGTGTTTCAAAAGCTATAGGTCTCAAAGCAAGCCAACACAGCCGATGTGGGGATCACCCCCAAGGACTGGTGAAGCCTCGAGGAGGCTGGAATGATGCCTTTTGCAGTTATAACGATTGTAGGGTTTGCTTCCCGTAAGTCCTCTGTGGAGTCTCTTGCTGTCCCTGCATCTTGGAGTATCTGCCTGTTGCGGTGAGATCAACTGGTACGTCTTGTACAGGGCTGCAAGGCATGTGACAAGTCTACATAACGTAGGCAAGCAGGCGTTGCCAGAGGCCTCATTGGATGCATTGTCATTCCTTAGCCAAGGAGAAGGTGAAGGTGCTCTACTCGCTGGATGTGTGAACCAGGCTGGTGTCAGCCAGGGGCACACTCGTTGGAACATCCCTGCAGGTTGGCTGGCATCCGTGGGTTGGGCTGGGCCAAATTGCTTATTTTTAAACACAGAGGTATTATGCATATGGCATCTATAAATGTGTAGCTTTAGAAAGCAACCAAAAGGACAGTGTTTTCTGAGTCACAAGTGCTACTGGAACACAGTTGCATGCAACAGCTGCTGGATCCCTGCCCCAGGCTGCACCTAACCTCCCCCTGTCCTCCAGACCAGCCTGCAGCTAAGGATGTCCTCCCTTACCTCCATGTACTTGCTTATTCCTCCTACCACTGCTTTCTTTCTGCACAGCACATTTGCCTGGTCCTTGCCTCTCGTTGCTCAAGACCCAAGTAGATGTGCTACAAGCCCCTGCCCCTTGAGCGGACCCTGCTCACTGTCCCACCTGGCTTTTGCATGCCGGGTGCTGTGGCCTTCCGTGGCAGTTCCCAGCGCTGCACCCAGGCAACCTCTCCTCCTACCTTGTGCTATGTACGGCCAGGGGAGCCTGTGGTGCTGACATTGCCAAGCCTTTCGGAGGGTTGAGAGCGCTTCGTGGTAAGGAAGAAGGCGGCAGCGTGGATCTGTGGGGAGGGGGAGGGGAGCAGCCTGACAATCCCCTTCGAATTATAAACATATCCTCTTTAAATACATTTCTAAGGATAACATTTGTATTACTGCGTCCTGTGGCTGCTGATAGGGCCCTGCTTATCGCCTCGGTCTCTCCTCCTTTCTCTGGGCCCTGCTGGGAAAGGTCCCTATCTGGAGCCGAGCTGGCAATCCTCCGCCAAGCAATTGTTTCAGTCCAGGGGAAAAATTAATTTCTGCCTATCGTTAATTGAGAGAATTGTGTGGAGAGCTGGGAGGGGGGCTGGCGGGGGGAGTGGGGGATGGAGTGGGGAAGAGAGAGATCGTGTTATTAACAGTGTCCCTTTCATAACCAAATACCCTGATTTCCATCAGTGAGATGAGAGGCTCATTACAGCAAGAAGGTGATTAGAGAACTTGGAGGAGCTATCAGGCTAAGCAGGAGAGTGGCAGAGAATTCGGGAGGGACTCCCAGCAGAAGGGCAGCTGCACCAACCAACCACCCCTCTCACCCTCACTGCCATCTCCTCCACCCCTCTTCTCCCCACTGGCCGCAGTGACCCCCTACCTGCATCCCAGGATAAAGCTGCAAAGAATTTCCAAAGATCAGCAGGTTTAGTGCCTGGAGGGTGCTTTACGGGCTGGCAGAGCCTGCACACTCATAACCAAAAGCTCACCTGCTCCTAAAGGCTCAGCTGACAACTCACCTTAAACGCCTTTCCCCAATAGCCAAAGATGATGCACAAAAGTGTTGGCATCCCACCCAGCTACCTGGGGAGGTCACACATGGCCATTGAGTGTCTCTCAGTAGCTGATTTCTCAACAGGTGGCAAAAATCCAGGACCCCTGTCTCACTCACCGAAATGACATACAAGCGGACAAAAACTACCCCAGATTGTACTCTGATCCAGCTTTTGCACCGCTCTTTCCATGTGTGTCTCCTTCCGAGCTATTTCCCCTCTTTCAGAAGTATCGCTGCAGTGATACAGCCCACCAGCCCCCAAGCCATCTCATGCACCATGTGTATGTCTTCATGAATTTACTGTCCTTCAGCTCACAATCACTCCCCTGACAAATAGCTACAGAATCCCCTTGATTCCTGACATTGCCAGAAATAACTTTCTCCCCCTTCGGGAAGGTAAGCAGCCTTGAAAATTCATCCAGTCCGCATAAACACTAGGGGATGGGACTAGGATAAAAAGTTGAACTTCTACCTTGCATGTGAATGATGCAATGAAAAAAAACTCAAGCCATCATTTTAATTTTCCTTCTTTTTTTCAATATTTTCAATATAAACCTTTCACATCCCAGACAAATTTGCAGGAAGATATTAAAGATTCTACTAAATTAGAGGAATCTATCTAACCCATTAGTCCCACAGTTAATATTAGTTAATGCTTTAGTTATTAGGATTTTTTTGTTGTTAGCCTATTGCCAATGCTGTACTTAACTCTGTCAAAAAACGTATTCTCAGATGACAAAGGGGTCTTTGGCAAGGTCCATGCTGGAGAGAGAAGCTGCAACAGAGAAGTCAAAGTGTCAGCTGAGCAGCCGCAGATTGGAAAAGGTTACGGGGACTGAACTCTCCACTTCCTTTGACAAATGCCATTCCTCTAGGCTTGGGATGAGGGGCAGATCGTCTCACTCTATAGACTGTAGGAAACGCAATCCAGCACGGCACTCGCAATACATTGATGTGAAAACAGAAACACTTTTGGAAAGTAAATGGGTTACTCCTCGTCTAGATCGTGCAAGAGAACGTGAAGGCCGACAGAAGTGCCCAGTGTCACAGTGAATGGAGTTCTGCACAAAGTAGCACCTACAACCTCTTCTAACTCCCACCCCAGGCAGATCTCCCACCTCTTCTTAGCCTAATCCCATCTACCCATGACCATGTGTTGAGCTCTACTAATCCCCAGCTCCTCCGGGAGCTCCAGACAGAAGCAGACCCTCCACACAAGGCAAGGTCTTCCATTTTAGCACCACGTTTCATTGCTGACAAGTAGAGGACATATCCAGGAATATATGGTCTCTTGGAAAGCTAGCTGGAGGGCAGAGTCGTCACCAAGACCCATTCAATCCTTAGCAATTTCTCTTCACCCACTCATCCCCATGGGACGATTACTGGCAAAGAGCGAATTGTTAACGGACAGTTAAGAGTAGGCCCAGAGCCAGATGTAGAAATCTCTAAAGCCAGAATGATTATTTGTGAGAGTTTGTATATTTAGCCTTCCCTCTTTAACAAAGTGTCCATTTCTTGCTGATTTCTTGTGCAAATCACCAGTTAAATGGAAACAGAGAAGAATCTTTGTCATTAATAGTTTGTGTGTTGAAGTTATAGGTTACTCATGTTGTCTTCTTCTAAAGATGCTGAGGGGTTAGCCTTGAATTTCTAGTATCACCAGTCAACTAAAGAATATAGAGGAAGATCCTGTATTAATAGGTAGCTCTGGCCTCGTACAATTGATAATAAGGCCAACATAGGCTTCATGCCAGCCCCTCAGCTAATCTGGATTCTGACCAGAGGGGTTCTGGAAGCAAAGCATGAGGGGCAGCCTGACCCAGAGACTAAGCACACAATACCCTCTTGACAAGCCTTGAACAGCGGAGTCTCCACTGTAAGGTGTTAGCCTCCAGCTTTGGAGACCCAGTCTGAGCTATCGTTCTGCATTCGCGTAGCCCCGGCTCCCTTCAAGCGGGGAAGTCTAGGCCTTCCATCTCAAATGAAAAATGATCAGATGTTTGCAAAAGCCTCCACTATTTTCTTTCTCAGACGGTATTCTCCCACCAACTTTGCAAGGCCGTAGCAATGAGGAAGAGCTTGAATGGTTGCTTATCATCATCTCTCTCTAACCCATCAGAAAGTAGAAAAGCCTCCCACTAAACCCATCCCAATGAATGGCTCTGAAGTGTCAGTTGTAATGACTGGAGTGGAATGAGACTGCGAAAGGAGACAACTGGAATATGTAAAAGGAAGAGAAAGGGGAGGTGTCTGGTGGAAAAAGAGTCAAGTAGTGACAGTGAACCAAGGACAGCGACTGAGATAATATGAGAAGATGGATGGGAAAGAGAAGAGAGGATTACAGCTTCTCAAACAGGGGAAAGTGCTGAAAAAGAAGAGACAGAACTTAAATGTTACAGTGATATAAGATCTACACAATCATTTCATTAAATGGGTCCGTGAGAAAACAACATGGAAGTTGATAGATGGTATACAAAGAGAGGAGAGAAAAAAAAAAAGTCAAATTAACAGAGGGAAGGTGGGGAACCAAACAAGACAGTGCATGCAGCTTCAGTGCTACTGAGATAAAGTGGCCAATATTCCTATTTTTTATTACTTTCTTAGCCATCACCCTGTATATAACTTCTCTCGCCTCTATGTGTTTTTGTTTCATCAGCATGGAATTCAGCACGATTATTCTGACCACATGTTTCTGTATTATCATGTGTCACTCTAGATCTTACGAGTCAGCTAGGAAAAAAAAAAGCATAGGTGAACCCCGCCAAAGCACGTGGTATATTTCAGCAGGAAGAAAGTGCCCTCACACACACAGAGCCAGTCCTGCTGAAGCCCCTCCTGGTGCTTGGGCACTGCTGGGTGACACAGAGGACCAAACAGTAGTGTGGTGGAGCCCTTGGAGAGAGCAGGATGAGGGTGAAAGTGCTGAAAATGAATTCAAAGACCAACTCTGGGATGCTCTGCTGATCTTTGGTGTCCCGAGGAGTCCCACGGCAAGGTGAAGTGGGACAGTCCCCATACTGGCACAGGGAGCACGCACTTCCCAGCGTCTTTCTCCAGTTCAGTACAGAGAAAGAAGTGAGATGAGCCAAACTCACAGAGTGGAAGACAGCACACCACCTGCACAAAGATGGACAGGGAAACGAACAGAGCTGCAAGCAAAGAGTATGAGAGAATTTCAGGAGGAAGGGTTTGAAAAACAGAAATGTGACTACAAAGAGAGCAGAGTAAGAGTGAATTAGAAAGATGGAGACATGGGCTGTGTTTGGAGGAAAGAGCATAGGGGGAGAAAGGAGGGGGCAAAGTCCGAGGCAGTCAGCGAGTTCAGAACAATCTCCATTCTCTACAGCGCTTTCTGTTTAAAAAAATAAAAAAGGAATGATGGAGAAGGGGAGAGAGTCAGACAAGTTTAATGATGTGTGTTCAAAGCTCAGATTGGAAAAATGACAGAGAAAAGCAGCCTGTTTCGGCTCTAATAAATTGTTCTTTGCTGTAAGAGACGCCTGTCGCAGCATTAATACAGGGCCCTAATACACGGGTCAGGGTTAAGTAATTTTCTCCGGCAACTTAAGCGAATAATGAAGCTGGCAGCGGCTAGTGGCGCAGTGGGAGAGATGGCCCGGGCCGCCAGCACTTTGTCTTCATTTATTATGCCAGCTCTCATGATTTGGGTACTGGCTGCAGCGACGGGAAGCCTCCACCGAGGAGATATCGCTTCATTTCGGCAAGGTAATGAAAGCTGGGATGGGGGGAGGATAAACCAATTTGCTGGCTGACATGGGAAGGAGTGATTTGCAGACCTGGGTAAGGGAGGGGGGCGACCAAGCGAGAGGAAGCACAAGGCTAAACCAAGGGGGGTGCTCAAGGCCCTTCCCCGAGATAACAGCACCGTGTTTGTGGGGAAGGCAACAGAGCAGGACCAAGCAGGAGGGGATGGTAGGGCTGGAGCGCAGCACATGTCAGGACCTGGAGGTGTGGGGAGTAGGGAAGAGCCACCAGGAAGAACAGTGTGGGCAGGAGACGCTGGTGGAGGAGGAAGCAGCAGGACCAGGTCCAAGGGCTGGTGGAAGTGGTTGGTGGAGTAAAGCTGAAGTAGAACATGTAACAGTGGGATGATGGAAACCAAGCAGAGAGCAGCTGTGTAGAGGAAGGCAGACACAAGAAGCAAGGTGAAACAGAGAGCAAAGAATGTTGTCCTGGCACTGTGAGGAAGGGGAACCCTAATGATCACCTTCTCTAGGGCAAAGACACACAGGAACTGCAGTTCTGGAGCTCATCCCTACTGAGCCCATCGCTCTTCTCACAAGGAAAAAACTCCAGGTGAAGCACAAGACAACCCTGCAGCCATATTCCTCACAGGAGAAAAGAATACTTGTGTCTCCTGCACTCCAATCCCACCACATGGGCATAGTCAATCCATCTCCAAGCCTACTTCTTCAAAGCAGATTAGCAAGGACCCATTTTGTGGCTTAACTCCCAAGACATGGGTGTCACTCTGGCCAGCCTCGGAACTCTGTTTGTACGCTCACAGTCCCCTCTGATTACCCCAACACTGCCGTCCTCTCTTCTCAAACTAAATGAGAGGGTATATGCCTAGCAGCTAGGATGCCATCTTTGCCCCTGCTCTAAAATACCTTCATCACTTGGAGCACATCCCTACCTCCTTTGACCCCCATGTTCCTCACTCACAAAACAGCCAAGGGAATAGAGGCAACAGAGCCCTGGCAGAGTCAAGTCTAGGACTCTTACAGTTTCCTTCCTGCCCCCCTCCACAACCCCCCCCCCACCCGGGTTAAGGATTTCCAATAAGGACCAAGTGTTGGAGGCTTAACACTGCAGTCTCTGGAGAAGCAGGCCAATTTCACACTAATCTTCCCCATGAAGGGAGAGAGCATCGGAAGCAAGAATTACATCAAAGAGAAGTTAATGCTGAGAAGCAGACGACAAAAAGGAGCTGCTTTCAGTTTCAAATGAATACACACAGCTGGATTAAGAGATCAGGCAGCTCAAAGCCTGTATCACAAGCTTTGGTAGCCAGGATTTAGCCAGCAGGGAAGAGTTCTGATCTGGGGGCTCTTTTGAAAGGAAGGGAGGGTCTTTATGGAGCACTGCAGGTATTTGAGAAGAGCTGGGTAGAAGACAAGGGAGGCTGATCTCTTGGTTTGGCCTCTGATGACCTCTTCTAATAAATACCTTGACAGTCCCAGATAACAAGATGGGTTTGCACAGCCTACCTAGCTCCTGACGTCTTTTGGTGAGCGAGCAGTTACCCTGACATTTCCCCCTGCCCTGCACAGCCCTCCCTCCCACTTTCGCCTGGGGCATCGCAGTTGTGTGGGGAATAGCACACACACACACACCCCATGTCCTGAGATGCAGCAGTGCTTTCCCTCGTGGCAGGAGTTGCGTTCAGCTCCAAATGCAGCTAGCGAAGGCAGCCAAGCTCCCTGTAACACAAAACTCACCCTCCGGAGGAAAGGAGAGCAGAGGGTGATTGCAGTAATGTGCCTGTTGTCCCATTTTAAGTGTTGCTGAAGTGAGTCCCAGCGCGCTCCCCCCGCCGGGAGGCTGACAGGTGTAAATCCCGCGATGAATGAAGGCACCGAGCCCTATAAAGCTGGTGTCTCTCCACGCATCTCCGCTCTGATTGACTTGTCGGCTCTCTAAGGCTGACTCTATCAGCTCCTCGCTGCCTCCAATTCCAGGTGTGATTTAGTTTGGAGATGAGAGGTGACAGTTAACATTGGTACTCGTCAGTGTAGATCAGACACAGTCACGCTGTCTTCTCCTGGCTCACTCCCTCGCCTCCTCCCCCATGCTCCCCACCCCTCTGGTATCTCCTGCTTGTATCTGTTGCTCTCAGTCTCCCTGCCTATCTTCATCCAGTCCCTCTGTTTACCACCATATCCTTTCACCTGCCATCACCAGAGCTCGTTGTCAGGAAATTCTTCCCTTTCTCTTTTTTCTGTCCCAGAATAAGACTCCTAATGCTTCTTCAAGGAAACGTCTCTCATGCATAGACTAGGAACAACTGTTTTGGCTTGTCCTTTCCAGACCCCTGTAAAGCTAAGCAAGCAATATCTAGCAAATACTCTATTTGCCAAACTTAAACTATTTCTCCATTGATGGGTTGTTCATTCGAGTTGAACTCTCTCAAGTGTATTTGCTGTTTGGAATTCCCCAAACAGTTTTGAGGAATGAATCTGGGCTTGAAGACAGAAGAAAAGAGGGATTTTCCACTTGGTGTTTGAGATTACAACTGGATTGTTTGGTGTGGAAAGGCTCATTGTAGTCCATATGCTGTAATATCCTAGAACAGCCCAACAACCAAGGTTTCTGACAAAAATGCTCAGATTTCATACCTGGAACTCCTTCTTGATTTAAAATTTCCAGTTCACCAAACATTTTCTGTCAATACCCACTACCTATAACCCTTATGGAAAAGGAACACAAGGGAAAAGTATCCCACTTTTTATTAGAGTTCATAGTTGCAAAAAGCCTTGGATGTATTCACACAGCTCTTTTTAACCCAAGTAACTTTCTACTTTATGTCACTCTGGTCTTTCATTTCCCAAACACGTTCTGCTGCATTCCCTAGTACTTAAAATGACAGGATCTCTTTAAGCCATACCGAAAAAGGCAACTGCTCCAGCATCACCAAATAGGAGAGGTAACCCAGTGGACAACGCATCAGTTAGGTTTATCCTTTTCAATTCCCACCCTTCTAATATTCAATAACTGTTGTAGCTGATTCCCAATGAGGTATAATCTTTTCCTCTTCTCCAGGACGTCATCACCCATCATCACAGGCTTCACTGTATCAGAGAGTTTGCTCAGAAATTTACAGATTACTTAAGACAGAAGAGACTCAACGCACATTGTAGGGTGGGATGAGAATCCAAAAGATTTATTCTCTTGACAAATTGGAGAAAAGGCCCGTAAGAAAGGAGGCAGGTCAGACACAGCACCACACTCAGCCATCAGGCGGGAATAACACAAGCAGATGCAACTAGACAGCTGGAGACAGGAGACCCGCAGAGCCACAGTGCCTCAGCACAGGACGTATCACATGCACGTCATGCTCGGAAGTGGTAAAGGAGATGAGCTAAAGCTCTCTTAGCATACTCCCTGTCCAGTACATCTGAGCCTGAATAATCAGCTGCAGAGGCAGGGGTCTGGAGAAGAATGAGGTAGGTAGCAGTAGGGAGAAACAGTGGGTCACAAGTTGAAGACAAATCCCCATGCCAAGCTGTTGTGAAAAGGCTTGCACTGGGCTGTACAAGCAAGAGAACAGCCTGTAAGGCATAAGAACTAATGCTTGGGCTCTCCTTAGTGTTAATAAGGCCTGAGCTGGACTTCTTGGCCCTTCCTTGTTCCTCTTTAGACACTGAAGATCAAGAAAACAGTGGATGAACCAGAAGGACCCAAGGAAGTTAAGCAAGAGTGATCAGACATCTAGAAAATCTGGTCTGCAGGGCAAAGGCTGTAACTGAATGTGTTTAAAGAAAAAAAGAGACCAGAGCAGACATGACGACAATCTTCTAGTGCATAGCAGGCTGCTTTGAAGAGGCAGGGTCTTTGGAGAGTAGAAGAAATTGTAGCCTTAAACTGCACCAAGGGAGATTTAAAAAGCCCAGAGAACTTTTTAGCTATATGTGTAGTAAAGCCTTGAAATAATTTGATTAGAGAAGCTATGGTAGCACCATAATTTTTCTTAAAGACCAAGTTACATAGAATTTGGAAGGAATCACATAGGTATCTTTGGGCTGGATTTGATGAATTTTCAGCATTCCTTCTTGCTGTATTTTCTCTGAATCTGCAAATACATAGAGGACACTCTGCTCATATGACAGGGACTGCCCATAACACATAGTTCCTTCCAGAAATAAACACCACTCTGAAAATCCACAGTGAAGCCACGCTAGCATGTGAATGATAATATGAGGCATTTGCTGGCCTGTTTACGCTACCCACCATGGCTATGGCAAAATGAAAGAGAGAAGAGCCACTGTACACATACCATGACACTGCTGAGAAGCTGAAGGAGCGTGTCCTTTTCTCTGCATGAAAGGCCAAGATGCGCAATTTGGAGACTGAAGATTGCCTGCCACAGATATTGCTGAGTTTTGTGATTCTTTCTAAGTTTAGGTAATTTAATGATAAATTAAGTTCTGAGCTTCAATGAGGTGTGACAGTAGTTCTGTCCAGGGCTGGTGAGAAACACAAT
The DNA here is from genome assembly GCA_027574665.1 of Rhynochetos jubatus. Classification (NCBI taxonomy): domain Eukaryota; kingdom Metazoa; phylum Chordata; class Aves; order Eurypygiformes; family Rhynochetidae; genus Rhynochetos; species Rhynochetos jubatus. The sequence continues at coordinate 123,473,840 of CM050648.1, read as the reverse complement.
GTTTAGAATAGGCTTATCCTTTAATTCAGACTGCATGAATAATATTCACTCTAGTTTATTCAGTGATATTTTTCCTCTAACCATAAACTATTCCTCTGCCTGCCCTTAGAGCCATACCACTGTGGCAGTAGTAATGATAGGAGAAGCTACTGAGGTTGGATGGTTCCTTCTTGTTGGGAATGGTTTGGATTGTTTCATTTTGTTTATTTCAGGTAGCTTTTGCTCTGACATTTATACATAACCACTCATTCTCGATAACCAGGAGGCACCACAAACAAGATATCCCTGGCCTATGGATCACCAGCAAGTTCCATCTTTTCCTTTGCGAGAGGAATTAGAGCAACTCAGACTTACATATTGACCCCCTGAGTCCAAAGGGCTGTCATTCCCTCTACTGTCCAAAGCTCAACATGGCACTAGGTACAGCTGTCCATATCACCACCCTCCAACTACAGAAGTTTGGGGGAAGACCTTAGTGGTGGGGCACATCTGCCTGTTTCATGAACTTCCCAGTGACACCCTGATGACAGCCACTGTTAGAGGCTGGGTACTGAACTTGATGGACGGCTTGCCTACTGTACAGGTGTATTCCCACATCCCTCAATTCTCAGGGCACAACAGCATAGTACTACGTGTTCTTCACCACCTTCCCATGCATAGTCCAAGGTCTTGATACTGAAATTCAGGCTCTTCTATAGCGAGAGACACCCATGCTACCTGTGGCTCACCAAGACAATTTGTGTCACTGAAAACATGGGAACTGGAAATTCTCCCATGTATACTCTTGGAAACTGCAGACTGGGAGCTCTCAGTTCTAGCCTAGGGAACACCTTGATGAAGTGAATCCCAGGTATGAAAAGAGCAAACTAGAAATTCAAGTTTCAATGACGGAGATTTAGGAAGGTACAAACAAGATCCATGGGAAAATTCTGGTATCAATCATATCAGAGACAGAAACAGTGAACTCTGAAATGTTCCCATGGATGTTTTCAGTTCTTGCCCCAAAGCTCAGCAGCTCTGGAGCCTGACCATACTTATGACCACACTCACTGCTAAGACAGTCCTCAACATCCTCTTAGCCTCTCCACTCCCTGAATGCCAGACAGCATTTTTGATCTTCCCATTATCAGAATCTAAATTCTCTCATTTACATGGCTGTATGACAGCTGTCCTCCTGTTCCATCCAAAATCCTTTTCTCCAGGACAGAGAAATGTACCTCTCAATCTGCCTTCATTTACTTTTTCCTCATCCTTTGCTCTGCTGAAGATCCCATCTCTACCTCTGGCCAGACAGGTCAAAGATACAGCCTGCATGATGTATCTGGGAGACTGTTTACCCAGGCAGCCTCATCTTGCCCACGGAAGACTCCAGGCAGGGAATTGCAGAGGGAGATGGGCAGTGTCAGCACAGAGCACTGGGTGACAGAGCCTACCAACTTCACCCTGAGCAGAGCACACGTGCGTCTCGTTTTTGAATGTCTCCTGCCTGTGGTGTGTTGTCCATGTTGGGATGCAGCAGCAGCGGGAACTTCAAACATTTTTGAAGTGACCAAAAGCCTCTCAAACAGAGGGCTGCTTCCTGATCCCCACAACTTCCCAAATGCCCTTTCTCTCTCGAGGCTAGAAGTTCAGTCTGGGGAACAGACTGGACTTTACACTTCCTAGTTCCTCTCAAAACCAGAAAGGCCCTGCCTCCCATAACCCCACTGCCCGCTCTCGCCTTGTGTCCATCCACTCCCCCTCCCTGCTCCAGCACCTCCCTCCCCACCTCCAGCCCTGGTGATGATCCATGAAAGCCCCCAGCAGTATGTCACGGGAGTGATAATTACATCCCCCCGCTCGCATCATGCCGCCTGCTGCTGACCTCTCACCCCTCCTCTCTTTTAATCACCCCCTGGCATCAGTCACTCTGACAGGGCAGCAGCACAGGCCACGTGACCTGTCAGCCCCGGGACATGACTTATAGGGCCCGGCTGGTGGACAAAGGGAAGGGAGATAGGCAGCATAAATCTCCAGGGCGAATAAAAGAGAGTGATGGGGCACTCTGCCGGGGCCTGCGTTAGCAGATTCTCGGCCTCTTGTTATTCAGCCCAGAGTTATGGTGATGAGGAGGTGGCCGAGAGTGACACGCGCTGGTCCCAATCAACCTTGCGAAACCTGCAGAGACCTAGAGGAGCCTTAATGTCACGCATGGCTGGAGAGCCTCAACGAGGTGGGCTAGGGCCAGGGGAGCAGCCAAAGCAGTCCCCAGCTGCCAGAGGCATCTGACCAGCAAAAGCTTCAGCTGTCACAGCAAGGCACTAAGTCACACAGAACAAGGACAGGGGACCCCAGAGTTGTACCTCTCCATCTCTACCAAGCACAGCTGCAGCAGGACTTGCACATCAGAGTACCGACTGCTGGCTCAGGACACAGGTTTCTCCCCAGCCAACACATTCTTCCAAGCTGCCCACCGATCCTCTGCTCACCTGCTGGCTCCCCTGCCTTATATATGCTTCCCACCTGCTCCCTTGCACTCACCTGTTGCTTGGTAGGATGAAATCACTGGTGCAGCAGTCAGCTGCTTCCCCTGTAAAGATACAGGATATCTGGGATTTCCACCAAAAGAGCAGTCCCCCATCACTCCTCTGCTGAGAGAGAAGGGCTCCTCTTGGGCCTGCAGAGACCTTTTACTTCTGTACAGGGTATGGGAGGGAGTGTGGTCTGCTAACACCTTCTATGATGGGTGGTGCAGTGGACAAAGGGCACTAGAAAGACCCATCTGATCATCAATTCCATTCTATGACAGTCACCACCCAGGATCTCCACAGGTTATCTTGTCCCCCTCATCCATATATTTCTCAGGAGGGAAAGCAGCAAGGGCCAGCTGATGTCCCCAGTAGTCCTGTGACTCCCCTAGTACTGCACCTTCAGAGAAGTCCAGGAGCTTTAACCTAGAAGGTGCAGGAAGAAGAAGGAAGCCCAGAGATAAGAACTGGGGGTAGTTTTGATATACTGGAAGATAAATTAGGGAGAGGGAAACACCTGGGAGGAAGACAGGGAAATTTTATGTACATTTTCTTTCATTTGTTTGAAAACTGAAAGTGCTATCTGAAATTGCAGCCCTTCAGCTGAAAGCCAAAAACATCAATGACTTTCCCTTGTGCTTCAAGGAGCAAAGTAATGAAGTCCATTTCCAGCTTTGGGTGCAGTTGCTTCTGACTGAACACTAGAAAGGTGAAGCCCAGTAACCAGGAGGGATTTGGCTCCATAAACATCTTTATCTGAGAACCCCCATGCCTCAGGTGCTCAGAGCAGAGCAGGAAGGCACTGTGCAGACCTCTTACACAGGTGTCCTGCGCTGGCAGTGGCTCCTCTAGACTTCAAGTCTCATCTGCACAGTGAGAACACCGCCAAAGCCAGCTTCCAACGTTGGCTGTTCACACTGTGCGTAAGCGTGACCTACAAACTCACGGCACTTGCAGCACTGCAAGTTTTGCTTTGTTTTTAAGAAATCTTAAGAAATGCCAGTTGCTAAAACGAGAGGCGTGGAGGTGCTGAGACCTGCCCTTGGACCAAGCAGAGGGCTCAGCACAGGCACAGCAGCATCCTGTGTACTGCTGCTGCCCTCCTCGGTTTTCCCACCTCTGCCCGCAAGCCCCCAGCCCCTGCGCAAGGTAGAGAGGGCTGCCTCCAGCATGCAAAAGACTTCATCTGGGCTGGGACCTGGAGGCAAACCTGCTCCGCCCTGGAGATGAGACTGAACAGGGCCCCACACTTCCTTCTCCATCCTTCCTGAAGGCCTCCTCTCCACCAGTGACTTCCCACTGGGCCGAGGGGGAAGCCCTGCAGCCCCCACCCTCCTCACCAGCTGGGTCCTAGCCTCTGAGACAGGAGCACACAGCTCCCTACCCTCCTCCCCCCCATCTGCCTTTTAACGATGATGGAAGCTGCTGTCAGCGTGCAGCGACAGTAATAAACACTCTTCTTAATAACACAGGGTGTCCCTCTTATTAAAATGAATAGACTTCGGTGGCGAAGCCCGGCTGCCTGCCTTGCAGGCTGGTGTGGACAGCAACCCTCAAGCAGAGCAGTTTATCTGCTGTAATCACTACAGCAGCTTTGGCTCCAGGACATTCCTGGTTCTGGCACTGTACTGTACCCCCAGGCAGAGGTACACGGACAGACCGAGATACCTACATGAGCACACAGAGAAATGCTGGCAGATAATTGCCTGTGTGCCTGCAAACGCATGCAGTAACCTCCAAGATGCACAGACAGAGCGGAGTGGGGCTAAATGTACCCACAGCCAGGCTCTCAGGCATCCTAAATCCCACTGAAACCAGCAGCAGCAGCTGGTGTCACTCTTCCTGCTTCTCTCGTGCATAACAGGTGTATTAACATGCGTGCACAAACCACACTGCACCGAAAGCAGGCACAGGAAGGCAAATGCTTCGTCTGTGGGTGAGAATCCTCTCCTCCACCAGCTCACAATGTATCTCCTCAATTTTTCCTGTTTCCTTGTCGATGAGAGGTCACAGGATAAATGTATTTGAGGTTTTACATACCAGCGCAACATGTTGAAAAGAGCTGATGTGGCATCCCGCGTGTCCACCCTTTCTGGGTTTTGGATCTCACCTAACGTATTGGTTTTTCCCCCCGTGGGGAAGCTGTTCACTTCCCAACACCAAATTCAGAGGATCTTTGTATCCCAGTCACTGACTGTCTTTCACCCTGCGTGCTGGAGCCAACACCAAGTTTTGGATTCATGGGATAGGGAAGGAAACCATCCGACACGATGCTTGCCAGTGGTTCTTTTGGAGGTATGTTTGGACTGGCTGCTCAGTGGTTTCTATGCATGCTTCCTGGCCTGGAAAACCAAAGCATCCCCCTCCTGTGCTGGTCTAGTTTATGTTTTTAGCTTGTACTAAACTGACTGGTTCTGCAAATGTGCCCAGCACTTACCTGAGGCTACATGTATGTGGGAGAAAAGCTGCACTGGGAAGAACTTTCCTCCTTTGGAGCTTCCGCAAACACAATTACCCAGGGGAAAAATCTATCAGAAAGACAAACAGTAGCACTTCCCAACTGCCACCTCAGAGCAGTTCTCTGGGCTGCAGAAATCCAGCAAGACCAAACCTGGTGCATTGCACCTCACCCTTCCAGGAGCGAGCACAGAGAAGCAGTCCTCAGCTATTCATCATTCCTGTGCACCTTCAGCGCAATAAAGTGGGTTTCTGCATCACTGTCATCGTTAGGACCCAAAAAAGCTCACGCCCTCACCGGACTCCAGCATTCAGGAATACCTGACTCCATCTCACCTTGCAGTGCTCCTCACAGAGGAGCCCACAGCAGGCAGCAAAGCTAGTGGTAGGCAATTTAGCAATTTTAGCAAAGGGGTAGAATAAAAAAAACAATTAATTGATTCATGTGCAGCCAGGAGGAGCAGTTGGCAGGACCTCTCCACGAAGAACCAGACTGAGGTCTGTCTGCCTTTATTATCTGTGGGAGGCTGGCACCTGTAAGCTCTTCGGAGGAAATATTCCTGGCATGGGATATTACAACCTCACTGGTTTCATTGGTTTAGTACAGCAAGAGAGACCAGAGCAGTGGAGCAGATAGAAAAAGGAAACAACGGATGAATGAACCAGACTTTTTCAGCCAGTGGCTTCCTGGGCTCAGAAGTCAAATGCATCATAAGCAAGCTACAGACATGCTGTTTATTCACATTTCCCAAGTCACTCATATGCCATGTCCTGAACTGTCCATCTTTCTGCCCAGTGGAAGGTTAGCAGGGATATATCAGGGGGAGCAGCTGATGAATGCAGTACGAGACAAGAATCTAATGGTTTCCAAAGGTTTCCAAAAGGTCAGTAGTATCCCATAATCAGTATCTCCCACTACATGCAAACTGACCACGCCACCTCTGTCAACACTACTTCCACCTTCCCAGACCCTGGCAGGGATGGTCCAAAAACACTTCCCACCACCAGGACTGGATTTCCAGACCCATGTTGCTTGCCTTGATGAATCACTGCCACCAAGGTCATGCTGGGGGCTGCTGGTGAGGCTGCTAGCCTGGGCTTTCAGAGCTGCAAGCCTGTGTTGGTGCAGATAGCTAAACCAGCAGAAAATAATGCAGAGGACACTGGGGCAGCACTGACAGAGCTCTGAGGGACAGCCTGGCTTTGCAGTCTACCTCATCCTATCAGTGCTTACTTAATAAGCATAAATGTTTTGCCTACTTCTCACCTAAAAAAAAAAATCAGAAGAAAATAAAATAAAGAACCTTGCACAGGAAGCTGAGCATAGGAGCTGAGCAGAGCTACTAGTGACTTTACACAGGAGACATGCAAGCTCGACACGGCAGCAGGGCTGAGATGGAAGCTGAGCGAAGCCCACTTGCCCACTCCCAAGGCTCTTTCTGGCACATTCAACGCCTCCAAGGTCAGACCAGCTACAGGAGCTGAGCAGCTCCTGCCCTGGACAAAACCACCCTGCAGGACCACTCCTGAGGCCAGAGGCTGCTGGAGAGGACCTGACACTGATGCACTGCCTGCACAGCAGTGATGGCTGCTGCATACCCTCACATATGGTAAAGCAAAAGCATTATAGAGCCAAACTTTCCTTCCCCTCTTGAGAAAGCAGTTAAAGCTTCATTCAGCACAGTACTGGGCCCAGTCCCTTGCATCAAAGGGAAGTGCTGGTGTCTGGAGTCACGAGGCTGTGGCTCATTGCCTGTCACCAAACAGCACATGGAAAAGGCAAGAGGGGAAGAAGCCACAGTGTCCTGAGCAATGTGTTTCTCAAATGTGGATACCCCAACTCCTCAGCAGGTGGTGTGCTCCCGATAGCCTGCAGAGGAAGATTTGGCTTGAGGATGTGGTTCACCATTGCTACAGCGAAGTGAAATGACCAGTTCTCCAAAGACCTTGCCATTCTGCCATTCAGGTGTCAGCTCCAAAGCAGCATCAAGGCTTTGCTGCTGGTGCTATTTGCGGGGATGTCGGAGGACGTTGCAGCACCCATCAAGCACACAGGAGCTGCAGAGGCACAGGCACAGAGCAGCAATCTGGGACCTACAGCCAACAGCCTGGCCAGAGGACAAGGAGTCAGGAGACAACCAGCCCTTAACCAGCTCCTAGAAAGCTCAGACCACGGTTTTGGCAGACTACTTTCTGAGCAGGTGCCTGGGTGGGCTGACCCGGGGCAAAGGGCTATCCATGCCACCCAGCTGCAGAGCTGAGCAGGGTGCTGGGAGCCAGGGAGAGCCAAGCAACAGAAAGCAGATCCCAGATGGAGATCACCCAGCAGTTGACACCCAGAGAAATGGAGCCCAGAGAACAGAGCCCTACGACTTCACTGGGCTTGCATGCTCTACGAGGCTGTGACATGTCAAGGAGCAGATGAAGAAATTATTCCGAGCAAGTGTATTCTTCTCCCCTCGCCCTGCAGACAGCACATGCAGATAAAGAGAGACCTCTAGTGATGCTGGAGGGACTCTGCCTGTTCCCCCTCCCTCCGAGCATCCCTCGGAGCCAGAAACAGACTTCTCCATCGCTCTCACTAGTATAGTAATCGCCTTCCTCCTGCACAGGAGAAAAGCAAGGGCTGATCACAGCAATATCCGCCCATTCGTGGAGGAGGTGGAGAGGTGGTACTCAGAACAGGGGAAGGATTATGCCAAACACGGGGGGCAGGATGGTCAGTAAAACTAATGAAGGTAAGAGTTCAGGTCTTGCCCACACCCTGCCTCTCCAGTTGCAGCTGCCCAAGTTCCAGCATGGTCCTGGGATAAGGCATATGGTCCAGCAGGTATGTGGAGAGTGGGTAAGTGCTAGTGCTGGGGGATGACATGAACTTTGGCTGCAGTTTGGAGCATGTGCCTGGAGTTTACATGTAGGCAGAGAGGTGGTTCAGCAGCTGCCAGCTCAGCATGGCGAGAGGCCCAAGCAAGGAATACAGCAGATACATGGACCATACCAGGAGACACCATATACCCCTTGCACAACCCTGATAATTGCAGCATCTTTCACTCAGCTGTGGGGTGGAGGAGCATTTTTGGCTCTTGTCAAATCCAGCCTCAAAGCCCCAGTGTCCAGGTGTGGACAGAAAGGATGAAGGACTGTGCATAAGGGCATGTTCATGCCAAGCACCCCATGCCCAGCACCAACAGAGAGAAGGCAAGCAAACACCACCATTCACCTTCCCAGCCCTCCGCACCAAGGAGGGCTGGACACAGAGACAAGGGAAGAGTTTAGGTCTACTCAGACACACGACTACTCCATTAAACTTTCCAGGTATGAAAAGGGTTTGAGGGGCAACATGGGGAGAAGCAGCAAATGCTAAGGGCAGATTTGGCTATGGCAGAGGCACAGCTATTGTGCTGTGCAACATCAAAAAGCAGACAAATACACCTGGTCCTGTTGCTTTCAAACCCAGGGAGAGAAAAGTAGGTAAGGGCTCCTGCTAGCCAGAAGAGAAGGGCTCTCTCTCCTGCTCCTGCCAGGTTCTCCGCAGATCTGAGCTGCGATTACTCAATTAGCAGCTCCCGTAGTAGCTTCCTTCCACTCAGGGTCTCTCCTGTTGCTCAGCCAGCACGTAAATCAAAAATGAGCAGCTCTTTCCCTGGGCTTTCTTTTTCTCATGCTAGTCCAAGCCCCAGTGACCTCCTGCTGGGAGAGGGGGACAGTCGTATTTTGCTGGAATGTTTTATTTTCTGTGCTGTATGAAGAGTAATTGTGGAGGGGAGGGAGAACACGAGCACAAGAAAGCATGTGCACTGCCAGCCAGGCCAATGTCCTTGTCCCACAAGGTTATGGATCCATTTTAGCTCAAATAATAATAATAAAAAAGCCTCGTAGAAGCAAGGGATTCATAAAACAAAACATGAGCTGGGCATTTGGCAGCAGCTGCCCACAGAGTAGGAAGCACACATTCAAGTCTGGAAGTAGACAAACTCTCCATACCCTGCCCGCAGCTCGGAGAGTTCCGGGAGCTGGCAGGGTTTGTGACAGTGTGTGCATGCGTGTGTGCACATGTGTATGCAGAGGTAGCTGGCACAAGCCCGCTCTCCCTTTCCCTGCATACTTCATTGATGTTATTTCAGATACTCAGCACAACAGAACTCAGACACATTCATATCCGACCCAAACAGAAGCAAGTGGAGGGTAAGAACAGCCTGCATGGTGACCCCCCCCTCTGCCCTGCTGTCCCCCCGCTCCCCTCCCACACAGTGGAAACGTGGCTAACAGCTGCATGGGACACTCGCACCCAGTGTTTCTTTTCTCTCTTTAGAGGGCGAACATCGCAAAGCACAGAACAACAAAGCAGCTTATGCCTGAGACAGAAGAGCCTCCCCTGCGAGGATCTGGGAAACTTTGGGGATTTTTCAAGTGTTCTGATGAAATCCCAGCAGGCACATGAATATTTCCAAGTGATAAATAAGGCCCTGAGGACCAAATTCAAGACTTCCTGAAAAAAAAAAAACCAATGATAGACTTCATTTTGCTTCGCATATAGCGAGCTCTAATAACAATTACTATTTCTTTTTGTAACAGGCATGCCTGATGCTTTCCTGACCACAGAGGACATCTCGCTTGCTCAGTTCTAGTGCATCAGGACAGAGACATTTAGATCACATGTAAAGGGAGCTGGGATGAGTTTAGACTACCTGGTACTTCAGAGGAGTCAATTGTTTAATAAAATATGGGTTAGCCAAAAGAATTACTGAATAGATTAGAAATTCAGCCAGTGCTGTTAAAAGGTAAGATCCAGTTCTTCCTGACAGGTGTTCCCTACAGTTAACTAGGGAAGATGAAGGCAGAATCTGAGCAGTCAGAGGAGATTTCTGAGTTTCCTGCTCTAGGTGCAAAGGATTAGACCACTGACCAACATCCATATTATCAGAGACCATAATTGGCTCTCCAAGCTCAGCATCTCAAGGCTGGAGGTATCAAACTGGAAGAGCAAAAAGGAATGGTAACTGAGGACAAATCAGAAATGCTTTTTAGTCTACTAGAAACCCCTGAGCAAAATTGTAAGAAAAGAAGACATCATTACCTGGGCTTCCAAAAATAAATTCATCCTCTGGAAGAGGCTGTTGATGAAGCCAAGCCACGATGATGTGGAGGTGACAATGAAGTTCTGGCACGGGATTAGAAGAGGAAGGAGTAGATTGTTAGTCTTGGCATAGCTGAGAGACAGCTTTGGGATACCAGGCTGTGTCCGCTTAGAAACGCTGTTTGATGCATTTGTTGGTGATCAGGGGTGAGCAGATCAGTGGCAAGACTCGTGGGTAAAACATAGGAAGTCCAAGCTGGAGAAGCAGGGAGCTTCAGAGAGGTGAATGGCAGCAGGCACACACAATGCTGGTGGGTACAAGGCAGCACGCACTCAGTTGCTTGTCTTCGTCAGACCCACTGCAGTTGAGAAGTTGTGTCACAGAGCAGTGAGGACAGGCTGCTCCTAAGGGTGATCCCAGCCCAGGCAGTGCCCTCGCTGCCCAGGGCACAGTCCTGCAGCACGGTGGGCAGAGGTGGGTGCTGGAGACAGGGTCCATCTGCAGCCCCAGACAAGGCAAAGCGATGAACCAGGTAGAAGGCTCATCCACGGAACCCCACCAGAAGCAGCAAGAGATGGGGCTGGAGATGCTGCTGCAGCACAGGACTGAGGTCTGTTCAGAAGATGAGGCCAGAGACAGACAGACAGACCTACAACACAGCTCAGGAAAACATGAAGTGGCCCAGGCTGAGCTTAAATGGAGCCCCTGGGGAGAGGGTGTGGGTGAGGGCCCAAGTGAGACCACTCATGGCAATTAAGGCCTATTTCTGTCATCAGAAACCTGACAGTTTTGCTTAATATACAAACCCCCTTCACATGTGGTAGGATCATCCACGCAGCATGTGCAATTGCCCTTCTGCGCTAGCTGGCCCGTAGTGACAGCCTTCTTTATACGCTCCTGTAACATCTGTCTGCCTGCACTCACGATGGGGAACATGTGTTCACATCCCTCAGGAAAGGATTTAGCACCATCCAGGCAGCAGCATTAGGGGGAAAAAAAAAAAGCAACCACAAAAATAAAAAAGGTGAAAAACACCAATTCCTTCAAACTGTATTAAAAACATTGCAAATGCATTTCTATTTCTCCTGAAGAATAAAAAAAAATGGGCATGTCATGGGAATACTTCTTACTATAGCGCATAACTAGCCTGTAGGAGCTGTTGATGGTATGTGGAGGACGTAAGCCCAGAAGAGCCTCAGACGCTCGTGGGGTTTAGGGGAACAGCCGCTGTTACGGCAGGCAGGTTTTTAAAGAAACATGTAATTTGTGTAATTTTTGTGTAATCTGTGAACCTTCCTGGTCACCTGTCGTGACTGCTAAACAGCCTGGAAGGAGGAAAACAGTACTGCCTGGGTGGCTTAGGCCCTAATTGTCCGTTACGGCGTTTCTTGCCCTTTTTTTTGCCTAAAATCTTCAGTCGTGGCCACCCTGAGCACTGGGGAGGCAAGCCAGTTCTCTCTGCCTGGGCAATTCACGTGCTAAGGGAGCGCCTTTTTCCCCAGAGCTCCGAACGGATCCAACAATAAAGTGTATTTTCTATCCTGAGGAGTGAGCTGGGCGGACAGGAGAGAGCATGAAACCAGGCAGGCAGCCGGGAACAGTGATCAGCAGAGAGAGCAAAGGCAGCACAGGGGCTCGTAAATATAATGTTTTGCTGTTACTTTGGAATGGCAAAGACGTCCTTGTAGGAGCAAAACTGTGCAGATTGCTTTATTATTTTCAGTCGACTGAAATCAGCTGGAGTGGAGGGAGAAGTGGCAGAGGCAGCAGGGAGGAACAGCGGGATGGAGGGTTTGTACCACGAGGGTGCCCTGTGCTCGGGGCTGCACAGAGCCCCGTCTCAAACCCACTGGGCTGGGTGATGCCTTGGAAGCACAGTGTGGCCCGGCGAACTGGGGGTCCGTTCTCGCAGCTGCGGCAGGCCCCGCTGGAGCGGGATGGAGGTCCAGCAGCAGAGCCCCTCCAGCTCGCGGCAGGAGGCTGTGGGGACCCTCCTTGCTGCTGCTTTGCAGAGCTGGCACCCCACAGAGCCCCACACCTCTCCCTGCCCCTTCCCTGGTCCATGGTCCACCCTGCTCCCCTCCCTGGCACGGAGAGGACGAGAGCCCACGCCGAGCCCATCCACCCCTCGGGCTCTGAAGGAAGCAGCACAGTGACTGCCATGCCCATCGGCACGTTGGTCACTTATTCCCCTACCGCATTTAGTGATTTATTTATTTGATGTAGAAGCCTTTGCGTGCTCCCCCCACCCCTCCGTCTCCTTTCACCATCTGTCTGTTCGTTTGGAAATCTGTTCCAGCTGACCTCGAGCTGACCAGCGCTTCCCTCTTCCCTCCATCCTGCCATGGGCTCCTCCAGACGTCCCCAGCTCAGCTCAGGGGCTTTTAGCTGACTATGCAAATGTCGCCCAGCCAGCTGGTGTCTGCCTCCCAGAAACACATGTTCAAAAGCCCCCCGGACGGCCGGGGGGGAGGAGGGGGCAAGTCCCCATGCCCCGGCCCGGGGGCTGCGCAGAGAAAGTTACTTAGCCAGGAATTATTCAACAAACAGATGGGAGGAGGGAAGGAAGGCTGGGGAACGGAGAAAATAAGAGTGGGGTGCATCGGTGTGAGCGCGTGTAGGTGTGGGTGTACAGGGGTCCCAGGCGAGTGTGCGGGAAGTGCAAATGAAATCACTGTGTGAGCATGGGTGGTGGTGGAAGGGGTGTGAGAGAGATGTACAGATCAGAGGAGGATGTTGCTGATAGCTTTATGGCCTTCTCCTCCTGATGACATCTTCTGCAGCATGCAGAAGGGGCTCTAAGAGCGTAGCATAAAGGAGACGCAGCTGTTGGGGCCAAACAGCACGCCCACGGAAACAGCCCCCCACAAGAGGCATTAAAGCAAGGCAAGGCCAGGAGGGGTCATTTGAATTCTTCTTCGAGAGCTCTCCCTTCTATGTAACTGTCCACAAAATTCTCTAAATCTCCATTCACACAGAGGGAGAGGGTAGAGATGCTGAAACTGGAGCTGAAGATTTTGGGGAGGGATATGGGACTAAACCAAGGAGGGAAGATCGCTGCAGCACCCTGCCAGGGCTGATAACCACTGTAGGACATACATGCTCAGCCAGAAAGCCGCTCATACGCAACAGTCCAGCTCACTTGGGTATCTCTGCAGCACAAAGGCTGTGACACAGTCATTCCCTGAAGTGCTGGCAAGGAACAGGGTTAATGTGCTGATGCCTGCTAGGTCTCTGCCATGAGTAACATGAGAGGAAGGCTTGGAGAGGAAAGGAAGTCCCAGTGCCTCTTACAGACCTCCTCAGTCAATCTGTCAGCTCTGCTGCTGCACCCAAAGGCTAATGTATCCCCAGTTTCTCAGGCAGAAAACAAAGCTTGGCCGTCTGCATGTGATTATACAGTGCTTGGCCCCTCTCTTCACAAAGTTGAGAAACTCCTTTTCTTCACCCCTTTCAGATGCTCTCCCTCATCTGACTTCAGGTTTCTGGTTATTTACTTCTGGGTATTCACTGATAACATTTGAGCAGGGGGACACTAAGTCACATATCACTGTCTTCTCTAGGCTAAATAAAAATCAAGATATTGACTCTTAAAATTTAACAAGATTCTTCCTTTAATAGCAATTAAATGTAGAAGAAGCCAAGGTACCTCTCTTCCCCAACCTAAATTCCTCCTGTCACAACTGCAGCTCTGGCCCGCTGATAAGGACCCCTTGGGCTCCCTGGGAGAAGGCAGGATGGCAGCTCCAGATGTAGCTGACAGATGATGCTCTTCCTGGCCACAGGCAAGAACTGTGAAATGGGGAGCTGCCAGGAGCAGTTTAAGGAAGAAATACAGAGCCTGTGCGCAAGGGAAACTGGGGGCTAACAGCATCAATACAGAGCACAGGGGAGCTGCTGGGCACTGAAGAGGTCTCCTTTGTATCCTGCCCACAGGGGACAATGAAGCCCGTCGCCAAGTCAAGCCTGATAGAGAAAATGACCATTGTGTGAAAGAAACGCCGGCAGTGCCACGTGCTCCTTTCTGCTGAGATTAACAGGACATCAATGAAGGTAACCAGGGCCGAGCTTGTTCCCCAAAAATGTACTTGAAGTTTGGGGTAAAGAGAGACACTGTTCAAGGATGGACTGGATTGGTCCTGCTCACATTCATGTCCACCTCATCTAGATTTAGTGGCTCTCAGGATAAACAGGGTGTACTGGATTAGTCCAAAGGGCCACCCAACCCACTATCCTGCCACCAACAGGCAGACTGGGACCAGTACTGGGACAGGGCAAGCACCATCATGGGGCTTTAATGTGACAGAGAGAGAGAGACTGTACCCACTCCTTGCAGGGTCAAACAAGCAGCAGCTAAGCACAGCACGAAGCCAAAAAGAGCAGAAGTTACCCACACTCTGTGCACACCCATTTTCCTCACGGTCTTTGGTAGGATCTTTGTGCCTGGCACCGCAGTCCCCTCCTGAGTGTCTTTCAACAACAATTTCAAACAACGTTTCTGTTGCTATGGGGCTTTTTCCTGGTGACTCCGATATCTTGAGATCAGAGGTCACCCACCAAACAGGGCAAGAAGGAAACCACTCGGCTGCATCTACACTAGTGAATTTACCAGGGTGCAGGCCCCAGTACTGGCAATCTTTGAAGATGGGCAGGCTCCTGGCCGGGTGCTGGCCAACACCATCTAGTGGCCTCCAGGCCCTGCCCGACTGTGATTTGTGGGGGGAGCACAGGCCACGCACCGTTGCCCACAAGCAGAGGCCTCGTTGTGCTGTGGTGGCCGTACAGCTCGAGTTTGCCTGCATACATGTGCCTAGGCATAACCAGAGAAGCCCATCGAAGGATGCCAAAGGGAGCCTGTTTCAAAGAGAAACCCAGAAACTGCAAATCCGTGGAGCGCCTTCCGATGCTCAGTGCTTAGCCAGACCCACCGAGCAATAGCCAGCGCCTGGGCCCAGAAATCCTCAGCCTAACCGTAAAACCAGAACTTGAGCATCCAGTTTAACATGGACCCAGGGAGTCGTTCTCTCCTTCTGGCTGCCAGCCTGCAGTACCGGCTCGGCCTCGCCAGCAGCCCCGGGGCCGCTGTGGGAGGCAGCCGGCAGCCCTCCCGCCGCCCCAGCCTGGCCGAGCGGGGTGCGGGGTCCCCACCAGGCCCCCTCCAACTCCGCGGGAAAGCTGCGATGCAGAGCGCGCGCGAGGAGGGGGAGCGGGCTGCGTCTCATGTCTCCTCTCCCTTTGTATGTACCTCCTGGTACGATTATTAAACGCAAATTACAAAAGATGTGACCCAAACGATCTTTATTTCTTCTTTCGCCGAGCGGTGCCTGCAGGGTCCTGATTCTGAATTCCGTTTCAATTACCGATGCCATTTTAACACAAAGCGGCTTCTGTCTGCAATTACCGGCACTGAGGCGGCGCAGAGACAGCTCCGGTGGCAGAAGACAACACAAAAGCCTGGCATCTTCCGCCTGTTTAGAAACTTTCATTTGCCGTGATTAAAGGCAGAAGACGCGGGAGTTGTCTGTCTGCAGAAGCGCCGCGCGCCGCACGCGCTCCTCCGTGGTGCAGTCCCCCAGAAACCAGCCCTCCGCGCTCACCTCCACGAATCCCTCAGAAGGACTCTAACTGATGTGCCAGCCGATTTTATGCAGACACACTGACAGGGTTAACCCCATCGTGCGTCGGCGTAGCACGGGAACGCTCTGCTTCTGCTGCTGCTCAAGCCCAGCAGCCTGAAGCGCAGAGCGGAGGCGCCGGTACGGGCTGGGGCGCGGGGCGATGCAAAGATGAGTGTCTTCCTGTTACACCGGCAGCTAAAGCACTAGTTAACCGTTTACAAAATCCATTCTCTTCGCTTGCAGCTGAAATGCAGCCCCCCGTAAGTACGAGGGTAGGAAATGCTACTTATATTACTGGCACAAAGTAACACAGGGAGAGGTGATGAGGAATCCCAGAGCCGAACGAAACTGGTAATGGGAGACGCACACATCTGCTGGAGTTGGCAATTACCTAAGACAAGAAGGGCTGACACCTGAAATCCATGGGGCAGAGACCCAGCTTTGCATCTTGTTGCAAAACCAGCAGCTCCACCTGCATGGCATCCCCTGGTTCTCCAGCAAAATCCACGGCGGCTGCCGTTTTGACAGCTAAAGTCAAACACAACGGAATTCAAAGAGTCCGTCTCCGTGCAGCGGCTGCACGTTGCTCCCTGGGGCTGTATCCCAGAGTCCCCTCTCTGCCTCGAGCTGGGACGCTGCTTGTGTGCTGACCCACGGACCGCCACACGTGTCCCCGGGGTCACCCAGGCCCGCGGTCAGGGAGGCAGATGCCACCTCTCTTTCGCCCCACGGTCCTGGTTAGGTTTTGCTGCTGCTCCATCAGTCTACATGGTTGTGCCTCTTTTTGTCCTTCAGCCTCCTCCACAAGCTCACCTTGCTTGTGCATGAGCCTGGAGCTCATTCTCACCTTCCAGATCCCTTCCTTCCTTTCTGTCCACCCTCCACCAATGTCACCTGCTTTGTACTCCCCTCACTCCCTTTTCCCACGCCATCCATAACGTAGCAACCATCTTCCATGTGCTCTTTATGCCACTGCTCTCGGTGGAGTTTCCGCAGACCCAGGAAGAAGCCGATTGCCAGCGCTGCCGGCTGGTGAGAGGTGTTGTTCACATTTATTTTGGTACCCAATTTGCTCTTTTTCCCCTCGCCTGTTCCTTGACATGCGGTTTATTTTTCTTGGGTGGATTATCCCTCTCTCTGTATGTTTCACAGAACCACAGACTGGTTTGGGTTGGAAGGGACCTTAAAGACCATCTAGTTCCAACCCCCCTGCCGTGGGCAGGGACACCCCCCACTAAGACCAGGTTGCTCAAAGCCTCATCCAGCCTGGCCTTGAACACTGCCAGGGATGGGGCACCCAGAGCTTCTCTGGGCACCCCCCAAATGGCAGCACTAGAGAGGTCTCTGCCCCGGCAGCAGCCGCTCCCCCCATCCCAGGCCGTGGCGTGGGCCCGGCCAAGCCGCCGTCCCCGGCAGAAGGTGAGGAGGGGGCGATTTACAGCCGTGGTTATTGAGCGGTGTGTGCGCCGTTTGTCACGCTGAGCCCTGGCACCTTGTTCTACCTGTGTTGTGCGTGTTTTATTGGTGTTGAGCAGGGGGAGGCCGGAGCGGAGGGGAGCCTGGGAGGAAAGGCACTCAAGTGAAAAATGAACCGAGCCCAACAGGATTGAGAAAGAGAGAGAGAGAGACATGCAGGGGAAGGGGGTGAAGGGGCCAGATTATAAAACACAAGACAAATGTCCCCACTGGCAGCAGGGTTAGGGAAAGAGAGAGAGGAAAGAAATGAGGGGGGGTGGCAGGGGAGGTAAAAGAAAGCGAGAATAAAGACACTGCCTTGTGGCCAGCACTATCCTAGTGGGATCAGGGATGCACATGTAGCCAGAAAAATAATTCTCAGTTTAACAAAGCAGGAAGAGGGGGGTGGGAGTGGAGGAAAGCTACAGATCCAACTGGAAAGTGCCCCAGGGTGTCCAATCTGCTGGGTTTAAAAAAAAAAAAAATCATTTTGCCTCATCCGTCTCCTTCCCCCACCGGGGACCCAGCTCCTTCCTCGTCCCCCTAGCCGCCGCCACCAAAAGGAGTGGGACCGGGGAGAGAGCAGAAGGTCTGTTTAGAATTTCACATCCCTTCCATCCTGCTCCCTCAGTGCTAAACTTTCAAGACAAAAAATCATAAAACGAGGGGCTTTGTTGGCGAGGCAGATTCAGAGATCTTCCTGTTAGGAACAAGAAAGGGAAGAGAGAGACAGAGAGTGAGACAGAGAGATAGCTAGATGGAGGGCTGGCTTTGTGCTTGCAACAAGCCACTAAAGGTGCATTTTTAATTAAATTTATACAAAATGTGTCAGTTTTATCTCTATGTTTCAAACCTGACTCTTTTCTATCAAAGTAAAGTATTGATCTTCACTGCCCCGAAGCTACCTGACTGAATTAAACAGAATAAATAGAAGAAGGACTGAAAGGGCTTAGAAACAACTGCAGAGAGGCGAATGTTTAATGGCTCCACAGTCATTTGCTGCAATTAAAAAACAAAACCGTTTAGAGGGGCTGTTAACACCTTGAAGTCTGAAAATCCTCACTTCAAAAAAAAGCCCCAAAACAGCTTCCAGGCAAAACATTTTAATTGCCATAAATACTTCCAACCCCAGCCATCACTGGTGCGTGCGCACGTTGTACAGATAGACAAACAGATCCCTGGGCCCGACAGGACAGAACCCACCCGGCCGGTGAGATACAGGTATGCTCTGCACGGCGCAGATACCTCCAGCCAAGGAAAGGCGTGTATGCAGCAGGCTGAAGACTTCCAGAGTTTGCACTGGAAAACAGTTTGGCACGTTCACAACTCATCCCTTTCCCTGGATATTTCTGGGATGAGGAAAGCAGGCTTATGGTAGGAAGTCAATTTTGCAGGAGATGATTACAGTTTCTTATCTCAGTGGGGGTAGTCCCAGGTGGGCAACGTGCTGTGCTGTTCCTGGGAAAGGTGTTTTGTACAGAGACTACGAAGTTTTACTTTCTGTTTTTGAAAATCGGGAAGGAGCATCATAGCCTGAAACCAGCTTTTGGTTGAAAATCAAAATAAACCAATATGCTGGGCTTGTGCAGCATTTCAGTTAGTGAAGTGGTTGTGGCACTGGATGGATGCTTGGAGGGGCTGGATTGGGTTCCTAGTTGTGTCACAGTCTCACTGTGGGACCCTGGAGAACTGGCATTATCAGTCCATGGTTCTGGTCCCTGCGTAGGAAATGAAGAGCATCCAGTCCCCTTCACACAGGGACAGACGTGATGTGAAGTCTTGGGCACCATGGGTCTGAACCACGGCAGTAAGAGCATCCCTGTGGGGCATGGAGCAACACAGAGAGGCAACACCAGAGATGGCTTTAAAAGGGCTAGCTCGTATCTCCGGAGGAGCCGAGCCACAGCACTCAGCTGGGCAAATCCAGTCTGCTTCTCATCCCTGTGGGTTAGATGGAGTTTGCTATCTGGAGGAGCTTTGAGTGAGTTCAGCTATAGCTACAATAGCCTGAACTATTACCGCCCTTTTATTTAGCCGGTTGACTCACCAAGCCATGCAGCCACCTGTACACTTAACCCCACAGGCACCCACAAGCTTCACTCCGGTTCGGCTTTGGAGCCGAAGCACTAAGGTTGCTTGACTTGGACCAAATCCTTTGGCAATTTCCCACAGCGCTTTTCTGGCTTTGTGGGTAGTTCTGCTCATCGGGGCAATGATCAAAGCAAGACTTCAGCCTATCACATGGACTGCAAGTCCATCTTTTCTGGCTGGTTCAAAATGTCCCACAACAACAAAAACGGTGTCCCTCATCATTTTAGGGCCAAACGCCATCCTGAGAATTTTCCTTACTTGGATCTGAAGGAGGGATGGGTTTTGCTGAAGGAGCAGGGTCAGGCAATGAAAGCTCTGACCAGTTCTTAGCGCGTCGGTTTAGGCACGTGAACCCTGCATTTTCTTATCTTTCAAACATTTTGTTCAACATTAAGTAATGATGAGAAGATTATCTGTGAGCAGCAGGACATTTCACACGGAAGGAACAGCAGGAATGTCACCGTGCACAATTCTTGCCCGTGATCATTACAGAATCACATGTTTTTAAAGGATATGCTAAGCCACGTGCATGGCTTTGTATTGTGGCATCTCCCTCACCAAGGTCTGAACTGTAGGTTAGCATTCATTCCAGTCAGCCGAAATGCTGGGAAGCAACAGAAGCACAGGGACAGAAGGCAGCGTGGCTCTGCTTGACAGGATTTCAGAGCTACCCTCTCGCTGGAGCATCAGGAAGTGCTGCCCTGTACCCTTCCTGGGCCCGCAGCCTCTCAGGGGTGAAACAGCCCTACAAATCTGAGCCAGTTGCCATATTCTGTAGCAGAGGGTACATACGCATTCAGTCAACGCTGCAACTTGTGCATCTGAAATGAACCGTTTGGGAACCAAAGAATATGCATTTTTAGCGCTAAGGTTGACTACTCCTGCTGCTTACGGCCGAGCTCCTGCTGCTGCACTTCAGAGCGTTTTACTTTGTTACGGACCCCTGATTAACACTTTCTAAGCACTTCAGCCCACACTGCAGTCACTTCACAGATTGCAATGAATGCAGATTTGAGTTGATGGGTTCATAAAAGTGTGAATTAGCACAACAATTTTCCCCCAGCCTATTTGCACAGCCCTTCCTCGGGTGACCTGTCCCTTCAGACAACATAAATATTTCAGCCCAAGCGAACTGCCCGGCGAGGCATTTTTAAGAGACTGGAATGAGATCTGTGGCCCCAGGAAGCAATGCCTGTGGGAGCACAAAGCGGGAGCATCACTCTGGAGCCCAGCACGTGCATCTTTTGGCAACGTTACAAAGCACTGAGAAGCAAACTCCTTTAGCTCCCGTAGGAGCCGCAGCGATCCCAGCAGCCCTGGCTGTGCCACTCGTACAGAGCCTGGCATTGTTGCTGCCACCCACGCTAAGCAGAGAGGGGCGAGCAGACCTCCCCTGCCCGCCCGCAGCACAGACGTAGTGGTGGAGCCCTGCACAAACACACGGGGTCAGCCGCCCCAAGACGAGCACCTCACAGCACCCCAGTGCCGAGCTTCTCCGCATACACACACCCTAATCTCTTCCAGCCTCCCCTCCGACATCCCGTATCTTTGGGCTGTGGAAAACGCTGTCACCCAGTAATCTCTCCTTTTTCCTGCTCTCTGCATATCACTGGTGTGATCAGCCCTATCTCCACAGGGAGGAGGGGCCGACTGACCAAATTTCTTTAATTAAAAGGATCAGGTTTATTCCAGATAAGCAGGCAGGATTAAAATAGACAGAAAGAATAGACAAGGGGCAGCTGTCAGCACTCCAGCCGATCCAGCGTGATTATTAATAACGATAAGCAGGAGAAGAGGGGTAATAAAGGGATAATGAAGTGGTCCTGAAAGTGACAGGAGATGGAGCCCGATAAGAAGGCCCATGGCCCAGAGCTGCTCTGGCCCCAGCGAGGTCTGTGGGCAGACTCAGGTAGCAGGGCACTAGGAGGAGAGGTTTCATCTGCCCAGGGACCGTGGCAGAGAGATTAATGGGCCCAGGAGCTCTGGATGTCCATCTCCTGCAGCGTTCATGACTGAATCAATCAGGATTCTTCCCAGGCTGTGGCTGCAAAGAGTGGGGACTCTTTGGCCTGGGGAGGACTGGTCTCAGGAAGGCCACATTGCGCAGTCCCAGCACAACCCAGGACTGGGATGGCACATCTTGAAAGAGAGCACAAGCAGGAGGAGAAGCTGCCGAGGTGTGGGGGCAGTTGCTGGGAGAGCACAGATGCAGTGTGGGGCATCTCTGCCCTGTCCGGGGGTCACACACTGCTCTGGTCTCTCCTGGCTCTGTCAGCTCTCCAGGCCAGGAAAGTATCCCATATCCCGGGCAGTTGTCCAAGAGGTGGATGTGGCTGAAGAAAGAGAAGCCAGTTGGCTTCTCTTCTCAACCCCCAAGAAAAGGGTTGGCTCTGGGTGTCCTTTTCCAAGGGAAATCTCACATGTAGAGCAGGAAGCACAGGCAAAGATCGCTGCAGCCTGGAAACAACACAGTGCACCCACCTGTACTAGCTGCATGGCCGTGGTGCAGGTCAGTAAGAAGGCAAGTAAGGTGTGGAAAGATATTTCCCAGGACTCATTAAACAGGGAATGAAATCCTGCCCGACAGCAAATCCCACCTCTGTTCTGTCTGTCGAGAAAAGGATCAAATCATCTGTAGAGATGCAGTGGGAAAGAAGGAAGAGGGAGACTGAGGAGTCAGAGCCTCACAGCAAGCCACAGAGTAGGTTGGATGGCTGGAAAGGGGAGGACTTGATCAGGGAACGCCGTGGAGAAAGACCCTGGCCACGGGCTGCGACACCCCACCCACGGCAGCAGGCGGGAAGGCGGGCGGCTGGCTGTGCGGCGCGGCCACAGGCAGGCCCGAGAGAGGAGCCGGGAATTCGGGCTCTGGCTCGCGCTGCCTGGCGCCGCGCTCCCGCCACTCCGGGTCACCACGGCAGATGCTGGGAGCATATGCCATGAATTAATTCCACTTTCCCTGCGATGCTCCAGCGAGAGGAACGGCGGTGCCTTTCCAACTTATTAACATAGGAGCTCTCCCCCCGCCTCCCATCACTTTGTCACACTTAATAAAACAGCCAGCCCGAGCCCCTTTAAGAGGCTCCTCGCTGTCAGGCAGGCTCTTTAATGGAAAAGTTGCTGGGTCTGGCTTTTCTTCCAGCTTTTATTTTCTACATTTTTTTCTCAGCACTGTGCATGCTGTCTCTGCCCCAATACCCCACCCACCACCGCACTGTACTCCAGTAAAACATCTCCACCAGGAAAGTCTATAATCCACCAAGGAAGCCTATAAATCTCGTATCCATTGTTATAAGCAAAGCCAGAGATCCCTGAAACTGATAGGACCTGGGATTAATTTTTCCTTAGTGCACTTCTTCTTTGGCTGTGATGAGGCTCACCATTCGCCTGGAGCAGCCTACGGAGCCCCGAGCCTGCAAGAGGCCACCTGCGAGTAGGCAGCTACACCCCATCCAGAATCCCAGCAAGTCCCTGGGTAACCATCCCAGATCAGCTCACTGACACACACTTTGACGGGTTTGCAGCTCTCCCTCAGCAAATGCACGAGCGGAGCAGAACAACGAGCAAGCAGGCCACAAAGGCTGTCTGCACAGAACTGCCACCTTCAAACCGGAGGTGAGAAATGCCCACCGGGTATACAAAAGCCATTTTCATTCTGGCACTTGAGGCTCCTCGTCTGTAACCCCGACTCTGCCACGGATTTGCTGTGCGGCCGCGGGCACAGCACTGCACCTCGCGTGACCCCTCTGTGTAACAGATCCGTGGAGACCGGCCAGGGATTATTGCTCTACTCCTCAGCTAGGCACAGCCCGGAGAGCTGATCCGAGTTTCCAGGAGCCGAACGCACTGTTCCAAGAGCTGCTCCCACTTCTCGCCTCAGGATCAACCAGAGCTATGCCTCTGCAGGTTACAAGAAAAAATTTACACCTGCCATTTCATCCCTTACTCACTCTTTCCATGGACTTGTCAGAAGTGGGGGTTCCCGAGGCAGCTCACTGGTGTGTCCCCACGAGGCGGGAGCTGGCCTGGGCATGCAAAAGCGCCTCATAGTTTCATTTTAGCGAGGAGAGCTTCTCCTCTGACAGCACCAGGACCTGAGACAGGAGAAGCAACGGGTCTCAGTCACCTTCCCAGCACTGCCACCAAAACATGGCTGTGGGAGGAAGGCGGGTGGGAACAGCTTGCTGGAGGAAGGCCAGGAGCCAGACACTCACCTCCCCTCCTCCAGCTGGGGAAGGAATTGAAAAGACATGGAAACAAGCCTCAGTCTATTAAGTTTATTGAAGGAAATTAAAGAGACAACTTGATCACCGTGCACATAAATACTGGAGCAAGGAGAAAATACCTGACAGCACAGCTTAGCTGGGAAGGTGAAAGCATGAGCAGGCTTAGGGAACAGGAACTCAAAAACGGAGTCCAGAAATAAAGCAGATTTTGAAGCATAAGGGCAATTATCCATTAGAAAAACGAACCAGGGAAGACTTTCAGATATACCGCCTGCCCTTCACAAAGCTCAGCCACCTCTCACTGGGCTCTGCCATGGCCTGTATTATAGCAGGTCAGACTAAATGATCAAAGCCACCTCTCCACACCTTAAAATAGATGAGGCTGTGATTTTTTTCAATCCTTACTCTCAAATTCTGCTCAGGTATTTGCTGGGCTCCCAACTTCCCAGCGTGGGCACAGGCCGGGCCCACACACACGTGTCCCACCCCAGAGCACCCCTGCCCGGGGTAGCCGACACCACCCAGCCCCAAGCGCACTCTTTTGCCAGATTTTATGCAGCTTTAGAGCAGCTCCTCCAGCACAAGATGACCACAGCTCATCAGCAGAGGCCTCGTTCGACTCCCACTATGCTTTTCTTGTTCTCCCCTCTCCCCTGGCACTCCACCAGCTCCTGCCCCAGCCCCACTCACCTCCAAATGTCATGCATACTCTGCTCCCGAATCATTCCACCTCCTCGTTCCTCTTGCCCCTACCCCGCCTCTCCCACAAGCCCTGCTCTTGCGCCCGGCCACTCTTCCCCACCCATCTCAAGCGGCCCACCCCAGGCCCTCCCTCATTCCTACCTCTCACCACATCCAGGAGGATCTCCAGGGCCTGGTGTCCCTCCTGCTCTTGTTTCAAGGGTGCTTTCATCTTCCTCTTGACTCCTGAAGGGCCCTGTGGCCTCTGAGGGGCTGATCACCGCTGCACAGCCCAGCTCCACTTCTCATTCCTCCCTGGTGGGAGCGCAGGCAGGCGGGAGCGCTCTGCCCACCCAAGGATGACCCCAGCAGCTCCTGAAGGCAGAAGATGGCTCTGCGAGCCTTCCCCGAGACAGGCCCGGAGCGCTGGTGTGGCGCACCGCTGCCAGAGCAATAGGCCTGATGTGACTCCTGGGGCGCTAACTACAGCCCTAACTGCTGCTTATCCGCTCTTGGTGCTCCACGGGGCCAGGAATGCCACCTCCCCAGACCCCGAAAGAAAACGGAACGTGCCACATATCTATCACGCACCATACCTCAGGGGCTGGGCAGCCAGAAACATCGGATTTGTGGCTCACCCACTCTCGGGCCTCAGGCCTGGGCGTTTTCAGCTTTTGTGGTCACTGAAAACTGGTGGATTTGCACCGGGTGGCCGCGCGGTGTTATGAGGTGACCCAGAAGCGCAAGGCCTCCTACGCTCTGTGACGCTGGCCGAAGGGAGAACGGTGGGCTCACCTCCCAGCCTCCCTTTCTCCCTCTGCTCGTGCCGTTTTCCTGCCCTTTTCCTCAGCAAACCAGTGCCAAGCGTGGCACTGGATGGGAAGACCGTGACTACACTGGGAGGGGCACGGTGCAGGGACCCACGTTTCAGTGGGGGTGTCGGTGGTCTGTTTCGGGCTGCTCCAGCAGCCACCAAAATTTGCCCTCTCACTCTCAGGGCACAAAAGTCGTTCACTTGGTGCGTCACAGAGGCCGGAGTCTCACTGGAAGCAGAGGCCACGCTCAGGCTGCCTCGTTGGTTTTGTCTGATTTACTAAACTGATTTACCGATTTATTTTTTTCCTGGAACATAGGAAGCATTCTGAATTCTCTTTGGCCAAGAACCATAGGCGTCACAGAAAAAGAGACACTAGCTCAGCTGGGAAGTTTCTGTTCATACCGAAACAGGTTTCTCTGCTCAGAGAAAGACTTTGGGATTACCCTCCACACACTGGCCTCCCACGCTTCTGTCTCACCCAGTGTTCTAGTTATAGGGGAGATTTCTTGGTGTCTCCTTGAGACAGATGAGCTGCTCCTTATTTTGGTGGCCCCAGACTGGGACCCGACTGCTCCCCTTGTGTTGGTAGAATTGCTTGGCCTGTCAACACTGATCTGAAATTCTGCAGAGTACTGAATTCACCGTGAGTTATTTGGCCTGTCCTGCTCCCAGAGCAAGAGTGGGAATGCAGTGCCCTATTAAACCAACCGAGCGAGCTAAGAAAAGCAGCCGAGCAAACCTTCTTCCCAGGCCTGCGCTGCCCCCCAGAAGTATACAGCGAGGTGCTCCAGCGGGACAGGTCTCTGAAGGACATCGGCTTAGAAGTGATGTTACTGTTTCCTGCAAACAATGACCACGGTTCTACGGGGACAGGGCATCAACAGCTAAATGGATTTTTCTTTAGCTGACAATAAGAGTGGGTTACTTAGTCCCAAGGAAATACCCACCAGGGAGTTACCTTGTTTCCGAGCAGCAGGCTCCATTCTTTCACACAGTGTTTTCTTTGCAAACTCCCTATTGCCTGAAGCTATCTCCGTTCAGGCTGTGATCTCATCTGATTGCAAAAGCTAAGCAGGGTTAGGCCTGGTCAGAACTTAGCTGGAACACCTCAAGGGATGAAAGAGGCGCTGTAAGAGGTGGTGTTGGCAGTTTAACAGGTGATGTGGCTTCCTCCCAGTCAATACAGAGGTTAAACTAGCAGGGGATGGCTGGAGACTGCTGGATGAAATGTAAAACAGGTATCCTGACAACATGTGGCATCTGTTGTGAGAAACATGGTAATCCTGATGTCCCAGGCAAACAAATCCTATCAGCCTAAGCTTCTCTGATAGCCATCGGTGAAAACCACACTCCACTGTAAAATGGTCCACCCCAGACAGGCTGCATTTTGGTAGAGGAAAGACCGACTGTTGCCGTTATCTGCGAGGTGGAAGTGACTGTTCGTGAGTATTTTATTGTGTTTAGGCTTCTTAATCTCTTTCGAGAACAAAGATTTTTATTACAAAATACCCAAAACTTCTCCCAAGCCACTTTTCCTATGAAACAAGGTCCTATTTATTTTCATGTCTGAAATAAATTCTCAAATACAAACAAACGAATAGAAAATCAGCGTGCTAAGCTATTTACAGGGGGCGCGTGTACGAGAGGCCTGGTGCACCAGCGCTCTAGGGCAGACTGAGGTGGTCCTCTCTCTCAGACTGTCCCAGGTCCCACTCAGTCACCAGTTCTGAGGACACCTCTGTGAAGAGATGGTCCCAATTCCAGCTGACATCATCCTACCAAGAGGAAACAGACAAACACATGGAAATGTTTCTGGTGACATCCACAGGGCTCTGAACGATGCCAAATATTCAAGAGGAACAGCAAAGAGAGGAACTAAATGTGAATTGCCCCTGCCAGGGAAATCCCAGATTCAGTTGGCTAGAA
The DNA here is from genome assembly GCA_027574665.1 of Rhynochetos jubatus. NCBI lineage: Eukaryota > Metazoa > Chordata > Aves > Eurypygiformes > Rhynochetidae > Rhynochetos > Rhynochetos jubatus. The sequence continues at coordinate 123,446,984 of CM050648.1, read as the reverse complement.
CAGGAATCCCAGCCCAAATTAGATGTGAATGCCTGCTACAATGTAAGTATTTTGACAGAATTATTCGTGTTCCAAAATTCTGTAAAGCACAGATTTTTTTTTTATACTTGCTAATCTTAGATGCTCCCAGGCAGGGTGTAAAGAGGAGCCATAAAAATCTGAGCTACAGAAAGCCTTTGTTGCAAGCTCCTGCTCCTGCAGTTGTACTGAGGTTGTTCTGCTCTGCTTTAACACATCCCTCTGCCCAAACCCCAAATGCCTTCTGCCTTTATCCCTCTGCACTGCCCTGCAGAACAACCTGGAGCTCATGGTGGCTACCAAAATACAATACACAGCGCACTGTTTCTGCAGGGATCTGTGACAGTGCTAGGCCCTCCACATTTTCTTTACGAGCTTTCGTACTGAAGGGCGCCAGTCACAGTGATGCCATAATCTCACAGAGAAAGCCCTACATATCTTTAAAATAATCTGCTGGGGAAAGCAGACCCGCATCCTCTTGGGCAAGCTCCAATTCACAGGCTTCTCCTCATCTCCCTCCTCCACCCCCCTGACAAAGGCTCATTTTCCCAGTATAGTCCGAGACACCAAAGAAGCTTTTGCCTTGTTGGTGTTCCCACAAAAGACAGACTCACCTCTCGTAGTTCATGCTCTGGAGCCAAAACTTTGGTAAGAAGCTTCAAGTCAACCTCTCCATCCTATGAACACACAGAGTCACAGTCTTACAGACAGTGAAAAAGTGGACACCATCATTTCAACAGGTTGGTCTTGCTAGAGACACGCACAACATTTGCCTCATAAGGGACACAGATTTTGTCCAGCGCAACAGCAGGAGCCTCATCTGAGCAACAGATACCATGCCCACATTATTTACGGATACAAACAAGCGTGAAAGCCACACTGCAGAGAGGAACAGACTTGAAAGCAGACTGGAAGTTGTTTGGATGATAGAGCTATATACTTTATGTAATTGAGTATCACTGTGAGGATGATGGGAGTCTGAAGGAGAGGGAGTCACATCAGTCACCCCACAGCAACATCCACTTACCAGAGTCTGAAAGGCAGCATACTTCCTAAGATCTTTGTCGAGGTCGTGGTAGGTCAGCACTCGGTTCACCTGCACACTGCAAGCAGAAAGGGTCAGAGAACAAGCCTGGGTAAGTGCGGAAACACACCAGAGGAGAAGGGTGGCGCGAACACGAACCCGGTGGCACCCATCTCGAACACCCACATCGCCCTCGTGGACTCTCGCGATGAGTGTCCCCAGACAGAAGCAGCTCTTCGTTCAGCAAATGAAGAGTCACTGACAAATCTGCACGCCAGGCTGTGCACGTGCATGAACATAGGATGTGGAGTGAGCACAGGGTCCCTCAGAGATGCCAACACGCCAGAGAGCAGATCCACAGACTGGCTGCAAGGGCCAGAAAGAAAACAGGAGCGTAGTGAACATCGGAACAGCCCCAGCAGGCTCCGAGAGCCGCACCACACAAGCTTGGACCTTGTGATTTCCATGTGTGAGCTGAGTCAGAGCTGCCAAATACCGATTCTTAAAATGTAGCCTCCAAAGAGAAACAGGGTAGGTGGCAATACACTATTGCGTCATGCTCCCCTACACAGGTGATGCAATACTATAAAAAAGGCCTATATTAATTTAATTCCTGTTTGTTTGTCCATGAAAATTACTTATCTTTTCTATTGCAGGGAGACTATGGATACAGGAGGAACAGATGGGACTATTAAAAAGAAAAAGAGAGGAAAAAAGACATGAACTCTGGTGAGAGACAAAGTAATTTTAAATTTTCTACTATAAAGTATCATTTACTTTTGTTAACAGCTATTTAATTACAATACCTACTCCATACTTGAGAGAGACACATCTGTGGTTAGGAGTAAGATATCCCGTCCCTCCAAATAAGGGCCAGTAGAAATCCCAGTCTGTGATCTTGGCAACAGGCCCAACAGGGGAGAGAAGACTTTACTGATACCTTTCAGATAAAACCTCCACAACTTTCATTTTGTAAAACTCACTGGTCTCCTCTGAGCTAACCCCAAGACTATTCTGAAAACACCTTCAAACAACAGGATTGTACTCTGCAAATTAACCAGGCACTTGAGTAGGAAGGGTATCCTGCGGAGGGCAAAGAGCCTACGACCGTGCATAATCACAGTGTGTGTACGGGAGGCACTGGAGGTTATACAGGCAACCTTAAATCAAGCAATTCCTAACTTTCGAGAGTTTGATTTTGCAACATCAAACACGCTACTCTAATGTAGCTTTTGTACGTGTAGAGAGAATACACAGTAATTGCTTTCTCTGTGTAACGGGGAACAAGAAGTTCGCACTGTTCAGCTTGGAGCCCCATGGCCCCAGTGCACAGCATCGAATCCCACCGAACGGCGCTGCCACTGACGTCCAGAGAACGTGAGATAAGGTGGAGTTTAATTTCACCAGCCATTTCGCACTGCTGAGAGCCTCGAGAACACCTGGCAGTGCCCTTACCTGGGGGGAGCTGCCACTTGCATGGCCAGATCTTCCTCCTGGACTTCCTCCAAGTCGGGGATCACGGGAATGTCTGCAACGAGAGAAGGCAGCAGCAGTAAGTGGGGAGCGTTATGCTCTCCCTCACTAGAGACAAAGATTCCTTTGCATCACAGATATGAAACAGTCTGTTTCTCATTAGAGGAAAACACAAGACAATTATTTAGGGATGATTAAAAATACATTGTCTGATATTAACACAGGCCAATAAAGCTTTGAAGCTTGGGGCCAAAAGAAATCTTGCAAGAGGAGCAGACTTGGGGTGGGCAGGACTCCACAGCTATGGACCGTGCACCTGAACACAACCTTGAAGCTGAAAGAAGCTGGCTGCACTGAACCCCACTGTCACCCTGCCATCATCCTAAAGACTGGCAAGAATTTGCTTCTTCTGAGAGACGTTATCATTTATTCAGCTCAGCCACCAGTCACCTAGACTGTTAGAAATGAAACGTGGGGCAGAAGCTGAGAGAAGCCACGTAAAACCACATGCTGAAGGACTGCTGGCTGGGTGTCAGAGCCTGCAGAGGCCTGCGGCCTTCCTGATAGGTGATCAGGAAGCCTGGTGGTCCAGAAGGTACAAAGACTAGGGAAGATGCACCTAGTTGTAACATCAATAAACATTTTTGTGATTCCCAGCATGACCCTGGAATGGCTGAAGTCTGGGCCAATGGCTGTTCCCAGCACAAGGACTACAGCTGCTCCACCTAAAAAGGGTGCTAGAGACAACAGAATGGAGGAGGAAGAACTGCGTGCACGCTGAATCCTGCTAAAGGAGCAAGGCTCTGAGAACACTGCATGCTTTTTCATTTGACAAAGTCCTGTAAACAGCTGGAGACTGAGAGAGCAAAAGGTAACTGGAGGCGCAAAGCAAGGACAGAGTACACCAGCACAGAGCTCCGTCAAAGATTCAAGGCTGCAAAGGCTCTGCACAGACCCTGAGCCCTCAGACCAAGGAGAAGCTGGTGGTGCGGCTCTAGGAAGAGCAGTCACTCCCACAGTGTGCAGACGCTGGAGCAGGCTGCTCCCGGCTCTGTCGGCCCCGTGGCCATGCTGGATGGCAGCAGGCGGCTGGGCTAGGCTTTGCAGCCCAGGCTGAGATGAATATTCAGGAGCTGGAGAGAGGTTCCCACCTGTGGTGCTCAGGGTCCCTGGTCCAGCCGCCTGTCAGAGCTTTGCAGCGTCTGAGCTACCCTCTCAAGCTGAACGTCCACTGCGCATCCCCCCGGCTCGCCGGTCGGCCGGCAGCCCTCGCCCAGCTGCGGCAGGACATGGGTCAGCCTGGGCCTTGGCGCGGTGGCCGTTCAGAGATGGCCACACAGTGGGATTTCTCGCTAATTGGCTGCCTGGTGGAAGGCTGAGCAGGACAGGGGCTGCCGCGAGAGCCCGGCCATGGCGAAAGGCAGTGACAGCTTGGCCGGCCTCGGCGGAGCTGTGCCTTCCAGCTCCCCAGCCGCCCAAGGAGCAGGTGCCTGCGGAGCAGCTCGACGACTACAGCCAACTTCCCAAAGACATTTAAGGGGAAACTGCAGCAACAGCCCCCCAGGCTGTCCCTTAGACAAGGAGGCATATGCAAGAAATGCATCACCAGTGCATCGCTGGGCGTTTGGGGCAGATCTGCGGCCCCTCTGCTTGTAGGGACAATACACAGAAGCTGCTATCCCACTGGCCCTTCCCCGCGGGGGCTCCCAGCTCTTGGTAAAACTTACGGCAAAATGCAACTACAGGACAAAAGCATCTCCGTGGACCAACAGACTGACCTGACTGGTAAGACCTGCCCAGTGGCAATGAGGGAGAAAGTCCCTGTACATAAGCAACAGATACCAAGGAGGGAACCGACTGGTGAGAATGGCCCAAGGGGAGGAATGAAGCGCTGTACAGAGGTGCCCTGTTAGGTCCAGGCAAATGAACATGGGAAAGAGAAACTGTCTAATCTCTCCTGAGCTAATTTATCCTTTTCAGCAGGAGACTATAAACGTTGCCCAGCAAACACAGCTACATAAAGAACATACATGGGAACAGAGCTGCCCTTGCCCACAGAGCAGCATTCCCTGTAGCAGGGGGTCAGATCCTTATCCTCTTTTGACAGCAGAAACATGGAAGGTGTTTGCAGCACACTGACTTTTTTTGCTTGGTGCTCATTTTGGCAGCTATTTCAGGGGTCTTCTCTTCCTGGTTCCCTTTTGCTTTGGTTGAGCTCTTTTTGCACTGGAGAAACCTGTAAACTTAGGGCCCAGATCAGTGATGCCCCGTCCATTTTGCAGGTTCACAGAAAGTCCTGGATTTGCCAGTGCTGGTTTTATCTCACTGCCATTGAATTCCATGGAGACATTCCCAAATGCCTTACAGAGCGCTACCTCTACTCTGTATTAGCGAAATCCAATCGCATAGAAATTCTTTCCGAAAGCAATTCAATGCTCCAATATGCTATAGGTGCACTGAAAACATTTCAGACAGAAGAGCTGGAAACGCTCGGGGGGCTCCTGCCAGCCCCTCCAACAAAGGCCAGCACATGCGTGCTTTTACGGCAAACTGCGGGTGAATTTGTCCGTTTCCAGGCAGAAGCAATGCCCTTTAGGACTGTCAAAGACTGACAGGAAACAGAACAAAAATGTCACAAATTATAAGAAAATATCAGGTCCCCAGGCTAACCGCTATCAGTGGCAAATCAGCCCTGAAATAGTTGGGTCTTTATTTTACTTGTTACTCCTAATTTCCTCTTCCCTCTGCCAATTCCCATGGTGGCACCCCTCTAGAGTCCCTCTCTCCCCTCCCCTCTGTACAGTTAGCAAAGCGCCTCCATTCTCAGTGTGTCGCCAAGGACCCAACCTTTCCCTTCATTCAGTCTCCAGCTCCCTAATTGTCTTTGTTGCTCTTTCTGGGACTCCCATCTTTTTTTTTCCCAGTAAGCTCTGGTTCCACAGCCACTGGTAGCACGGCACTGTTAGCTGCAGGAGGAAGAAGTACGTGGGCTGCAGGGGTGTAGGCGCAGGGTTCACTTTTGACATCCCCGTTAGCTGCAGTGAGGTTATATACCATTATATATGTATAGAACATTAGGATATGCAGGGAAGTTCACAGGACCATCTCCTCCCAGTCTCGCTCTGCAGCACCCGTACAGCTTTTTCCAACAACGAGGTTCCACTACAAACCCACGCTCTGTGCACTTTGCTCCGTGACCCAGTTTTCCCACCTCCTGTTCAGCGGGAGGTTTTCAGATCATATTCTATCACACTGATAAGCCTGTGGTTTTGGTGCAGAACCTTGACACATTCCTTACTGTCCAGACTCTCATGCCTGAATTCAGTGCCCAGGTAGGTAAAATTTAGAAATGACGGCACCATGTAGCTACAGCCAAGGAGCTGCCGTGTGCCGAAGGAAACACCTTCACGGATACCAGGTCACTGCAGCGAAGTGAACAAATGGCCTGTGCGTTACAAAAAGAACGTTTTGCAGCTGAGAAGAAGGGGTAGCTTCGAAACCTGGAAACAAAGTCATCCTCTGCGGTCTAGCTCTAGGTTTTGGTGGGAGGGGAAGGCTGCATTTCTCAGCTGCGTTTTGGAAAAGAAAGCAGCTTCCATAGTCTATAATATCAAACGGCTTTAATCAAAACTATAGGCAAACCTCAGAAGCAACATGAAAATCTTAAGAGCTTCAGCTGTTCTTCTCCCGCCCTCCTGCAGACTTTGAAATCAGAACAAACTGATAGATACTAACAGTAAGAAACAAAATAAAAGTTTAGTTACTGGTAAAAACAAAATTTAAAAGGGCAACAAACTGAGCACAAACCATCTTATCAACCTCGGTCTGGCCTTCTCCCTCAACCAGTCTCCCCGACAGAACTCCGACTCGCCCTTTCATACGGCAGATAACATTCCCAGAGTGAGTGCTCCTAGAATGACAGTCGCTCATCCCCTGAGAGTAAGAATCCTGCTTTCATTGTGGCTGAAGGGAGGGTAGAACAGGTAGGCACACCCATCAGGTGGTGTTTCACAAGCAGAAGAAATGAACGTACACAACCGAAGGCGGAGAGGGGAACATAACATCTCAGTGCATGCAGTCACTTCAAAGAGGAATGGATGAGGCTTCTCTTTATAGCTTAAAGTGACTGGGAACAGAGGAACACAAAGCCTTTCCCCATGCATTTTCCAGCCCATAAAGAAACAAGACATTGGTTTGAGAAACAGTTCATGGTAGAGATGTGAAAAACCGAGCAAGCACCAAATGCTAGATGACCAGTGCAAACTCCCCTCCATCTCCCAAACGATGGCGAACGAGAGCGAACAAAGAATGAAACCAAAATGAGCTTATCCGTGCAGAAGGTACGGTGAGGTAGGAGACACCAGTACCAAATGTTGGCTAACGGGGGGAGTTAGATGTTCTGAGACAATCAAATGTTGGCTAAGTCCCAGCAAATAAGTGAGGATAGCATTTTTATTACCATAGCTAGCCTGAGCCAGGTCTTACCAAAAAGGAGCTTCGTGGATAAGTTACGGCAAGACACCAATAGCGTAAGGCAGAAGGGCATGGATGGCAGGAGGAAAAGATGGAGGGGAAAGGCTGCGGGTGAGCCATGCCACATGCAGATAGCTGAACAAAAAGCAGCTTTTTAAGCCATGAACAAAGGAGGGCTTTATGTGCTCACATTAGAGAACATGCAGTAACCATCACCTTTTTTACCTCTTCGCAAATAACTTACTGGCAGCAGAGTAAGGCAACAAGCAGGAGGCAGAAGAACCTGCACCACCTTAATACCCAGTTGCTCCTGCAAGTCGGGTGTTGCACTTCCCCTCCCAAGCAGGGCTGATTTTTGGTTTAGTAGCAACACCTGCAGGCTGGGTCCCTTAAAATCCTGCAGGCTCACAGTGAGATCTGGTCTTAACCCCAAGGAAGGAAGTTCTCTGTTGGATACAGGATAACACATAAGCAGGGACAGAGTCTCCTCAAGGTCAGGCAGTACATCAGTAGCAGAGCTGGACCTAGACACCACATCCCAGGTTAAGCCTGCAGTTAGTCAGCAGGGTGGCTGCCACCTTCTCCCCGAGCTGCTTGAAGAGTCTCCTGAGCCAACACCCTGACACCCAAAGAACTGACTCCATCGTAGCCTGATTGGCTTCCCCCAGCTGGGCGAGCATTCCAAAGGCCAGGTGGGAGGGGACACTTTTGCAGTGGGAACTGTGCTGTCCCTGCTCTCCACACACCACCCTACCCAGAGAACACTAAGGGGGTAGTGACTTCTGGAGCTGGCAGTCCCCTGCCACTAAGCAGCCATATAACTTTAGTTTAAGTTGCTTGCTCATAAAATGTAAACCTGAAATAATTACAATATCTCTGCTGCTGCAAAACTTTGTTTTACTGAATGCTGTTACCTTCTGCATCACGTTTGGGGAATTTTAAACAGGCAAATGGAAGAAGGTCTGATTGAAGATGAAGTTAAGTGAAAGAAATTGGTCTCATTTAGCACATGACAGGATTCATCTGTGTTCCCAAGTCCACTGAGGTAGCATCATGGGCGTTTCATATTCATGAGCTGCTGCGACACTGTGTCCCCTCATTTACAAAGCACCGTGTTCAGCAAATTCTGTCCCTGTGGACACTCCGTGCATTTCATGGTCTTGTCAGAGAGACATCAAACACTTCAGTAACCAAATACCAGAAAATGGCTTTAATTAGCGCATCTCAATGCAATAAATAATTTTTCTCTCTAAGTGGAAAAATGGAGAATTAAAAAAAAAAAAAAGAAAAAAGTGGAAAGCAACAGGCAAAAGAAAAAATCTTCAAAAAACCATAAGGAACAAGGGACACAGACAGCTTCTGCTGAACACACAAACAAGCTTGAAGCCTCTTGGAAGCTTTCTCAGGAGAGCAGCAGGCAAATGGAGAGGATAAAGAATGCTTCTTTGGATGCTGGGACATTAATTTCATGGGGATGCCTTTCTCCGACTGACACTGCCCTGCTGGCGGGCCGCTAAGGAGCAGCGTACCTGCCTGATCAGCCAGCAGGGAGATGAAAACATATGGAAAAGTGGGCAGTACCACAGCTACCAGGGCACTGCCTGAAACAGCTGAGACAAGCGGAAGGTAACCTGGGTGTCCCGCAGCCCAAAGCACCCTTCTGAGCTGAGAATGGTAACAGCACAACCTGGCCAAGCTGATGGGAAGTCACCCGGTGAGCGGGTGCCACAGGATCATGGGGAGGTCATGCAGCAGATTCGGTACTGACCCGCCACCCTGGCCTTGAAAGATCGTGCATTTGCCTTGCATCAGGTCAAACATTTTTTTCTTCAGCCGCCAAGCTCTGACGATGCTGTCAGCTAGAAAGACAACTGACTGGGAGGTTGGGTGGTCCATGAGACACTCTACTTGCTCCAGTGGTGTTGTGCTTTCACAGACTGCTTGGCGTGGCACGGCTTCTTCCTCACCTGAGAGTTTGCTGGGCACAGGCATCAGGCTGGGCTGCTACTTCCCGAGGCTGCTGCTGACACAAAGCCTCTGCCCAGTTTCAACCCCTGGGAATTGCGAAGGGAGACAGGACACAGAAGAGCCCTGTCAGATGAGTCGCTGGGCTCAGTGCAAGGGTTCAGCAGGCGGTAAACCATGGCTTGTATTGTGCAAGAAGAGCAGACACTGATGGCTTTAAAGAGGAGGAATCTCAGGGCATAGGTTTGTTCACCTGCAGCAGAAGACAGGAGAGACTGGAAACCAGCTCAGGACCTGGAGTCCATCATACTCCAGAGGCTATCAGCATTTAGAGCGGTAAGACACCTCCTAGCCCTCCCGACAGCCCGCTAACAGAGCACTATGCCTGCCCTCCTTTTCAGTAACATCTGTTTTCCTCTTTTCAAAGGCTGTTCCCCGTTCCTTTGCAGCATTCCCCTGCTGAAACATACTCGGAAGGTGGTAGGGCAGCAGATGAGAAGGCACAAGGTGCCCAGGGAGGGTCTGGTGAACTCAGAAACACAAAACGCTCCTCAACAATGCTGGAGACGAGTGATTTTGCATTAGAGCATTAGTGTGGCAGGGAAAGCAGCTTCTCAGGATGCTCCTGTGGAAGTATGTTCAGAAGCAGGCGTGTCTGATTCTATTTCATCCTCTTCATGTTACGCTGGAAAAACAAGACAAACTACATTTCTTTTATGCTAAATCCTTAGGTTTTTTATTTTTTTCTTATATATATTTATTAAAAAATGCCTCTTTGATCGGCAGCACCCATGACACTTCCACATCCAGCAACTCCTCAGAAGCCTCCCTCCCTCCACGCAAGGCCACCGCTGCTGACAGCCAGCCGGGTTTGATCAGAGCCACTCAGAATCGGATTTTCATAAGACAGATGAGGAATCTTACTGCTGCTCTCTCTCATATCAGATGAGAAACTGAGGGGGAGGGGGGACGGGTCCTGAGGGAATGACACTACAATCAAGGGCTACGCAGTTCTCTCTCTGGCCCTCCACTGCTGCAATTTTCAAAGGAGTTTGCCTCTGGCAGTTTTAAATGATGGTGTCTCAATTCTGTAATCATCTTTCAAGAGCTTTTTCTTAAAGGGTATTTTAGGTAAACCTAGTCCGTCAACTACACTTATGGACTCAGCAATCACAGACCCAATATGACTGTGTATCTATCGTATCGCAGAATTTAGCGGTGAGAGATGCTTACCCAGACCATTGCTTTCAGCCCCCGACAAGCTGTGTGTGCTCCCTTGCAACTAAGCTGCCCACTGCACCCTGGCCAGTGCCCTGCTGTTTCAAACAGGACTTCACACATACCTCTTGGCAAATATTCCCTGCTCCCCCCTGCCAGCTCTGGCTGTCAGAAGGGAGCTTTCCTGGAACACCAGAGGCTCTAGATCACAATGCCAGAAGTCACTGGAGGAGTTCAAACTGGCCTGGACCAACAGCTCAGTGGAAACCATCAGGTTGGGCTGAGTTTGCCCGTCACTGACCTTGCATGGAGACTGAAGGTAGCGTGCTGGGGGGACGCAGTGTGCTGACAGAGCCACATAGAGTCACAGAGAGGCCTCTGCCCCAGGCCTCTCTCTTCAGCCCATTCACACCACTTCAAAAATACCATGTTTTCCACTTCACTGATGCTCAGAACTTTTCATCCAGTCAGCTCTTCCCAGACCACGCCACCACTGCCTCCTGAGCCTAGGAAGTACCTGCTCACCATCTCCCTGACTGTCCCTGCAAATTCCCCCCTCGCTCACCCTCACGCTCAGCCAATGCAGCTATCCTTGAAGCTCACGGCCCCTGGATTCCACCAGCACTGGATGTTTGCTGTAAAAACAGCAGCTCACCAGGGAAGCAACTGGCAAACTTTATCAGGAATGACAGAGCCAACAATAACCCACCCTGCGCTCTGTTCTCAGCTCTGTTTGGAGCGATTTCATCATTGGTGCGTATTCATGAGCAGCTCTAGAGATGTTTGATACTTTATGGCTTTGCATTCCAGGTGACCGATATCCTGTGGGAGCTGTCTCCCACCTGACAGACATGACTCCCCAGAAGGATGCGAGGACCATGGCATATACCCAGTTCCTCCTCTGTTGTGCACAGAGCCTGGACTCCCATCCTGTTCAAACGCAAAGGAGCCGCTGGCACACATGAGAAGGGTAAGAAGTCCTTCTAGAGGTTTGACATTGTATAGAGAGGTCTAATCGTCAGCTCTGCTTCCTTGCGGAGGCTTCCCAGCAGGCAGGACGGGGGTTTGCCTTGAGGGCACAGATCTAGTGACTGTCTCCTGGCAGCTTTCCTCACCTGCAGGTCAGGTTTGGGTTGCCGGTGCAGCACAGTCTGGCTTTCATTTCAATCAGCTCTTTCACACACACTATCTGCTTTACAATAACAAGCCCTTGTTCCTGCAGACTGAGAATCACACATCACATCCCAATCCTCCAAGAAAAGCCCTGTTCTAGGAGCTATGCATCCCAAGAGTAACAGAGCAGGGGGAAGGGACTTCTGAAGATGGGGCAATAGTCTTTGGGGGGAAGGATAACTGGGAGAGATGACAACATTAGTTAACAAGCCTCGTAGCGTGCTGAGGAGAAAAATCCAAGGGCAATGTAGTGAGGAGACAGGCAGCTGGGGGAGCGCAACTCGGCAGCGCAGAACTGGACAAGAAAGGAACAACAAAGCAACTTTTAGCCAAAACGACAAAGCAGTTTGCTGATGCAGGGCTGGGGAGGGGAATGCCAGCATTTCTCACTCCAGCAGGAAACATCCCTGTGTAGCTGCATGCCAGAAAGAGACACACAGCCAGAGTGAAACCAAATTAAACACCCGAGCAAAGTCGAAGCAGAAACTCCAGACTCTACTGCCCTGTGGAGAAAGGAGCAAAGGGAGGAGAAAGCCTTTCAACCTGAACTTGGTTGTTCTGTCTTCCCTCCCATCTCACGGCAAAGAATAGTCCGCACTTGGTAGAAGCTCTTGGCTGCTACAGAAAGGGAAGTAAATCTGCAGATAGCACTTTTTAAATTTCACCGATAGTCTCACATCTCCCATCTCATGCAGTTTCCCTGCCACGCAGAGCTCAGTCACCGCTGCCCATTTCCCCTGTTGACACGGACAGAAAATTGAGCAATTACCCTTAAACTCCTCTCTTGCAGATTGCCCAGATTGCTACATACACAGCATTAAGCCCCCAATTGCCCCTGGCCAAAAGCGACTCAACTAGGCCTGTCCTTTAGGAATTACACACTTCTGTGTTGCCTGTGAAGGTTTATTATTCCTCAAGTTGTGATGCATTAAATCCTGCTAAAGCAGGTTTCCCACCACACAGGGGAGCTGGGCACCTCCCCGACAAGGTTCAGCTGGACACAGCCACCTCGCAAAGGTGCGTTACCCATTTGCTGTGCCTGTGCACAGGGCCGTACCAGTGTGTGTTCAGGAGGATGGGCACTAAGCTCACAGCTCACACTAACTCTCCCATATTACTTAAGTCTTTCCACACAGCCTGAGAAGCGACTGTCCTCCTCTCCCAAACTCCCATGCAGCTGAGGAATCAGATGCTGTTCGTGTAACGGGTGAATAGTCAGGAGCAGTGAGAGAATCCTACTTTCATTTCCGAAACCACGAGGAGTATCAAGCCCCAAAGTCTCCACTGGCTGTACAACCTTCCCTCCGCTGTCCACAGGCCAAACCACGCTCTCCCTCTAGGCCCTATGCTTTTTTACAACACTTTCTCCGGTGGATTCCAAATTCCGAGCCTCTGGGTGTTAGCGATGTATACCAGCTCACAACTGAGCACACTTCAAATACACAAGAATACCTTTTTATGGGCATGCAGTTTTGCCCTTCATTCTTCTAATGAAAAGGTTGGACGGGGGACAAACAATGTTAATGGAATGGTACAGCTCAGCTTTCTAATAGGTTAAAGGAAGGCGACCCAAATGTATTGGATGACAGCAGCAATCATTACACAACCGCGCCTGTTCATATTAAGGTGTACAAGCTAACGCATTATGCAGCACCAAATAACCGTGACCCATCCTTGGGGATCCATACACCAACGTCTGGATTTCTGTATGTTTAGAACCTGAGCTTTACTGTTACAGTTAAGGACACGAGCCCAAGTGCAGTTCTGTGCGAAGGGGAAGCTGATACGGCTCAGCGTACTGCCCAGCCACAGCATGCCGCTCCCTGCTTTCTCCATGGGGCAGTCGTTTGTATCTCTCTGCTTATTCAAAAAAGTGGTTTTATTCAGGTTCTGGAGTTTGCTTACACGTCACTTTCCTTCACTGCAATTGCTGAGCCCATGTGGAAAACTCCTCTCCCAGACTAGCTTGCTGAATCTCCCTGTAGAAATAGGACCACAAGCGTGCAATGCACTGATTCATTTAGAGATTTGTCCATACGCAAATCAGAACCACAACCCAGCGTATTTTACTGTACCAGAAACTGCCTGGGTAGGAACCGTAATCAGATCAGTGGGATCTTTCTTCTAACACACAGATTTAATCCAAAACTGAATTCTGGTTGGCAAACAACCCAAATTCAACTGTTAGCCACAGGTTAGGTCCGTGTCTTCATATCTCAATCTGCACCAATTCTATTCTGGTCCTGGAGCACTAAAAGCCACGTGCTACGAACATGTGGCAAGCATTTTTACGCCTGTTTAGCAAAGGCAGTTATTACACTCTGAATACAAGACCAAGGTTCAACAAGAAGGACAGCATGTATGCAAACAGGCAAAGAGCTGTTCAGAACAGACTCTCAGCTTCAGTGACATACGCTGAAATTTAAGAAGCCCAAGAAACATCCCAGGTGGGAAATTAAGTCTATTCTGAAGATGCCAATGCTATAAAGGTGCCACTTCCTGGCAGTCATACGTTGCAATGCTTAATCTGTCTTGAAGACCCAAATAAGTCTTCATTTAATCTCATTAACCATACTGATGTCTGATCCTTTGTGACTCCTGGTAATTCTTCTGATGCTTGGTGGTATTTTACAGATGCCGCTTTTTATACACTGTGTAGAATACTTAGCCCTTGAAAACTGAGGTTGCTCCTAGAGACTTGCATGAATTTCTGTGCCCAAGTCATCCTGTGGATTTTTCCTGAGATTTCTCTTGGCTCATCCAGTCCTAGAAGAGCAGGTGATATACACTATGCAGAAAACTAGTGCTAAGTCAGGAGTCACAGCAGCCTGTACAGAGATGGGATTACCCACCAGTGCCTACAGTTAGTTGATGATCTATGATCTTGCGTTAGGGCAAGCAGGTATTTTAAATTAAGAATTCCCTCATGACAGAGACCTCAGGAGAGTGGTGCAGGCACTTGTCCTGATGGGAACAAGATAAGGATGTTACCATAAAACGTAAGAGAGAATTAAGTAAAGCATACTATCACCTAAACTAGGGGACAGCAGTGATTTCTTTCCCTGCTCTTAACCTTTAATTGGTCCTTTAGCTCTCTTTTTGCCCCAGTCCACTATTCTCCATGTGGAGGTAATCACAGAGAAAAGCGTGTCCTTGACACTTTCCTTCTTTCCATAGGTGCTTTATGTGTTAATGAAGAGCCAGAGTTAGACTACAGGTTCACTTCCTAATCCTTCTCTCCATCTCCTTTGCTCTCTCTCCCTCATTCAGCAGCTGGGGAGACATAAGCAGCTCCCGCATTTGTTAACCCCCAGGGTGGTTTATATCCTTGCAATTTCTTACAAGATGCCTCTGCTCACTTTACTGCAGAACCTCAAGACACGCAGGAAGGCACTTTCTCCAGTTAGGTAGGTGATACCTTACCTCCTCCATCATCTGATGCTTCCAGGCTCTGCTGTCTGAGACGATGGCTGCAGCAAAACACAAGGAAGAAAGAATTTCAATTGCAAGCTCAGAAAAGCATCTTGTTGTGTCCCCCTTCCTCCCCACAAGCCTCGTTGTCTGCCAAGGGGAAAGTTCATGGGTACACTGAGCCTGCAGACGGACCTTCTTCCATGCCCCTCATTGCTGGACTCAGCAGAGACCTCAGCTTAGAGTGCTTAAGCAAGATGCCTGGTACCTGAGACAAACCCATAGGCTGCAAGCAGTAGGGCCTGGGGTGGGTCTGGGAGGAAAGAGGATGCTTTCTACTTTTCCCGTTCTGTCACAGGGGAGTGACAGAGCCACCAGCTGCTCCATACTCAGGGACAGAGTGACCAGCCCTGACCCAGCCCAGAACACACGGCATGAATTCATGCCAGGCTCTCCACCCTTCCCAAGTTCCAGATCTTGGTGTACTGGTGCTTAGAGCTGCACGTTCCTCCTTGAGATCAGATGTAAAAGTGTGGAAGAAGTCTCAGCATCAATGGGAACTTACTCTTCTACTTCTTCTGCATGCTTTTTTCCTGACCTGCAAGACAAGGAAAGGCTTACGCTTAGAAAAGGCTAGAGAAAATTAAAAACTGCACCTTTCCCTATATCACTGTTACTGAGCGAAACAGTCCCTACACCAGGTCCGATACAACACATCGCACCTTTAAAGAGTTGCGAGTGACCATTAAACCAGTGTATCCAAGTCCCTCAGTGCATCAGACTGAAGCAGAACCATTTGGGTCCAAAAAGACTGCCATGCCCAGATATAGCAAGAGACATCCTCCCTGTTGTTTAAGCTTCTCAGGTACTTTTTCATCCCCTCTGCCATCAGCTGCAGGTAAAGCTAGCCTTACCTGAGTAGAAAGGTCGGCACATTACGGAGTGAAGAAGATACTATACTTTGGCCACCTACCCCAGAGCTATCAACAGGTCCTTCCTCCGCCTGGTCGTGCATCAAGAGTTTCTGGTTGCCTTTGCAGGTTAGGAGCCCCACCAAGTTCAGGTCAGACACGCTGCCGCTGCAGTAAATCAGGGTTGATCTGGCTGAGTTAACAGGAGTTCATAATAATAACGCTGAGGGGGGGGAGGCACTGGCAAATGGCAGCTCCCTTGCTCTCCACCCCAGCAAGCCCAGAAGTAATTCAGTCCCGATTAGGGACGCTTGTTCAATATTCAAAATGTAAAACATGGAGGTTGCTGAACCAGCACTTTGAAAAGTTAATTAAATGCCAGGTTTCTTTTTAGCAGATACTCCATCACTCGCTGATTGCTTTGGCCATTTTGCAGAGTGAAGTTTCATCTCTATGTGTTGGGAATAAATATTCTCCCTTTCCTTGAAGTCAGGGTGCCATGGCAAAGAACTCGCAGGGCTCTCCCCTACCACACACATCCCAGGACACACCGGGATGTAACACAGGTTACTTCATTGCCTTGTACTGCTCCTTTCAGAGCACACCGCCACAAGCCTCTCCTCATGTGCTCTCTGTTCCAGCAGGTTATGGTCCTCATCTAGCTCTCCTGTGATCATCTACTCTTCTCACAGCAAGGAGTAGGGCACAGAGAATGTCTAGCTACGAGGAGAAGCAAGCCCCTTGTCTCCTGCGCTCTCCCTGGAGCCTGCAGTCTGTGAGAAGCTAAAGATCACACTGAGTCAGTGATCTGAGCCTGGTAATATCCACTGCGGCCGTGTAGGTGACATCTGCATCTGGGCTTTCAGCCGTATCTGCACCCTTCTGCTCGTCAGAAGAGGCAGAAGGGCAACGGAGCTGAGGAATTTAGGAAAGAGCTCTTCCGGTGAGGAGTAATTGTCCAGCTCCATCCCCCTCCCCCATAGTAATGCAAGCACTTTTTGTGGTGCCTCTGATGCTACGAAGAAAGAAAGGGATGGCTTCAGAGGGTCCACCACCGGCTCTCGCTGGAGTTTAAAATCTGAGGAGACGGACATGGAAAGATGCTGCAAAATTTATCCTATTTTATTCCTCGCCCCTGCCTTCACAGAACTGCTTCCCACACCCCACCTTCAGAGCCTTGCCCTCGCTGAGCTGAAACGTCCCTAGCGATGGCTTCGCACAGCCTTGCACAGCGAGATGATTTCCTGGAGGTTCAATCCAACCTCTCCTTAGCATGATCCCATTACTCTTGATAATTGTCCAGCCCCAAATAACACTCTATTCCTCACACTCCTTAGATTTTTGCTCATCTCCTGTCCCCAGGCAGGAGTGAAACACTCCACGTGTTTCTGCTTCCCAGGAGAGGGTCACTCCTGCTATTCCTCTAAGCAATTTCTGTTTCTTTTTCCTGTGCTCCCTGTCATGACAGATATCCAGGTGGCCCACAGGGAAGGCAGTCATATATTAGTCCTGGAGGCAGAAACTACTTCACTCATGTTCCGAGACTTAAAGCTTTCTCAACTTTTCCTTGTTTTGATAGGAAAGGATTCATCTAGGGCAATAAGCAAATAATTCATTGTGAATTAGCTGCACCATATTGGAAAAAATAGTAATTTGGGGAACAAATGCATAAACTGGGAGGGGAGACGAGTACTGACCCCTTTAATCCCAGAGCCCAGGTGTTAGAACACTCTCCTCAAACAAGCCAGTTCCCTTCTCTTTCTAGGGCAAGCCCCATGGTCAGCCCTTCCAGGAGAACACCCTAGTCCCTGTGCCACAGGGTCCAAAGGCAGCAGTGGGTGATGCCAGTCCCTCATGCTGACAGTACTGTGGTTTATACAGAGCATTTAAACACCAACGGCACTAGAGCAGGAGCTAGAAACGACATCTCCCTCCCATCACCTGTACTAGCTATGTTTGTTGATATGTCATTTGGAATAGCATTATTTGAGGAAACTGGCACTTCAAACCAGCGGATAAGCTCACAGGTAGAGGACTATGCCGGAAATAATAGTATGAAACTTGTGGAGCACATGAAGGAATTGCATAGTTTACATCTCTGTGGCCTTAACAATTGAGCTATTGGGTAAAGAGGATAACAACCACCCTTCTATTTTTTTTATAAGGCTTCCTTTCATTTTGTTTCATGCCAAAGTACTTTTCCATTCCTTTTTTCAGACTGGAAAAAAAATTCAAAAATATTTTCGGTTTGTTCCTGACTAATCTTTTACATTTTTGGCCCAATTGCATTACCTAAATCTACATAACAAAGCGACCCTGAGAGAAAAGACAAGCTTTGCCTTGTGTCCTAAGGTTAAAAACCTTCAGGGCAGTAACAGAAGTCATTAACAGATCCTCAAAAGGTGCCCTACCACCAACCCTGTCCATTCCATAAGCTTAGCCGAGCGCTAAGCTATACATGGAGTTACTATCCCTGCAGAACCAGTCACCTGCTCGTCTCTTTGCTCTCCAGGTGCGATATGGAAAGCCCCGCAGGCATTCTTCATGAAGTTATCACATTGCTTCAAGCATCACGGAGTCCCCCTTCCTGAGAACTGGCTCAGCTTACCAATGCCAAGTGCGACATGTTGAGACCAACGTCTCACCCTTTAGAAGTACCAGGCCTGGGTACGGTTGGTTTGCTCCAGCAGCAGGCACAGCCCAGGGAGGGCAGCAACAAGCGCCTACAAAATGAGCAGTTGTGCATGAAGTACAGATACACCCACTCAGGTAAGGGCGGACCAAACGATGCAATCCTGGGAGCAGTGCTCAGAAAGGCATGGTCTGATGTATTTATTACACACCAGCTACCCCCAGTTTTTGTGAGACGGTGATACCCGTTTCTTTCGTTTCTTCTAAGCCCATTGCATCGGGAGGGCCGAAGAGCACAGACTGACTCCATCGCCCGGACAGTTTAAACTCCCTTTCACTGCAAGGCTGTCTGTGCTCCCAAATATAACAAAAATACCAGAATATTCCCTCTGGCCACCCTCCTCTCTATTTCAGGGTGTTGAATAGCTGAGAAACTAGGCAGAAGACCCTGACAGATCCCAGGTAACCCCACGTCACGCAACTCCTAGTACAGAATGGCTATTACTCTCCCAGCTGCGTCCCGGGGCAGAGGATATAGATCCGATCTTGCTCTTGGGAGCTGTCTTTGCTCAGTTCCGGCCAGCGGGAACCCTCCGTCCACATGAATGAGAGGGGGTTAAACCTCAAAACCGAGGCTTTCCCTCCCCACACCCCTAAGGTACAGGTGAGCTGCCTGCAACTTCTGTGCTGAAGGGTGAAAGACAGTTCTAATGTAGACATCGCCTCTGTTAAACTGTTTCTTTCTCATTTAATGGACTACCACAGAGATCTAAATGGAGATAAAGTAGCAGGGCTCAGAGAACAGCCAGGATGCTGTCTTTATGCAGTATGACAATGTGCAGTGGTTAATTAGACACCGTTAACCTATTTTAGCAGGGGACATAACTGGGATGAATGGGGGGAAACGTCCTTGAAATCTTTTAACGTCCACACAGCTCACGAGAGCTCTAGACACGCTCTTGTCCTGCACCGAGCCACGGGCGGGTGCCAGGAGGTCACCGTGCAGGAGCCCAGGCTCTCTTCCGCGCGCCCAGGGAGGCGTGAGGGCGGGCAACACGGCGAAGGAAGAGGGCAGCGATTACGGTGGCCCGTTAAAACGCATGGAGATGCCCGGCGTAGCGTGGCGAGGGGGGCCGCTGGGGAAGAGAGAGGGCTGGGAGCGCGGGCAGGCCCCTCGCCCGGCCCGGCTGCCCTCTGCCCGGGCGGGCAGCTCTCCGCGGAGCGCCGCTTCGGGCCGGGTGGGCCCAGGGGCCGCCCGCCGGGACCGCAGCATCGCCGGGCCTTGGCCGCCCTCTGCCGGGCCCCGGCGGCGCGGTGCCCGGCCTGGGCTGCCCGCCGCGGCTGAGGGACCCCGGGCCGGGCGGGTGCAAGAGCGGCGAGGCCTCAAGTCCAGACCGCAGGATATCTTTCCTGTTTTACAGGGCCCTGGCAGCGGCGGGAGAACTCCATCTGCCCGCACGCCAGCAGATTTCCTGGCGTGTCTCAGCCCTTTCTCCTTACGAAGCACACGGAACTAGAATGCTGCTTCAAGCTGCCCTCCCGCTAAGAGAACGACATGGAAAAAAGGGAACGTCCCGATGCTGAGAGACACGTTTTGAGAGAGTGGGGCGATCAGAGGGAGAGCAGAGAGATGGGCTGCGTGCCGAGGAAGCTACCACTGGCCAGCGTCCTGCCTCTGCGCTGCCATCCAAGCCCAAGCCATACCCACCCCAGCGCCAAAGGCTTGGCGCCGGGAGACGCAAAGCCCCGTGCCGCTAGGGCACAGATGGTAGTTCAGGTCTAGGCCCGAGGGAGCGGCAGGGGTAGGAGATGAAAAAGGACATTGTACTCTCTTGCTCGAGTGTTTTTTTAGCGCCCATCACCACAGCGAGTGGGTGGTGAGCCACGAGTTGCAGCTTGCTCAACAGCCTGAGGCACAACCAAGTTACACATCCAAAATGACGCGCAATCAGTTCTCCCGGCTCTCCGAGCGTGGATCTTGGTCACTGCTTGTTTGCTGAGGCACAGGAACAGAAAAACACCCACCAAAGCTGTACATAAAGCAGAACTGCAGCCCACGCCGGAATGTGCTACCACAAGAGTAGTCTCAGCCGTTCCACTGCACCCTCCTTGGGGCTCAGTTGT
This sequence comes from Rhynochetos jubatus, assembly GCA_027574665.1. Lineage (NCBI taxonomy): Eukaryota > Metazoa > Chordata > Aves > Eurypygiformes > Rhynochetidae > Rhynochetos > Rhynochetos jubatus. The sequence goes on along the minus strand of CM050648.1, from coordinate 123,426,563 downwards.
TTAAGTTTCTACCTTCCCTCCCTGGACTGTGGCAGCCTGCAAAAGGCAGTTTCATCTTGATTAAACCAGGAAGTTCAAACTTCACATCCCCTACAAATCAAGGCCGGTTTTGCCATTGATTTCAGCAGAGCAAGGACGACTATGAGCCTTTGTTTGTGTCATAGGATGCCCTCCACTTCCACACCCTGGGACACATGGCTCTCTATCTCCACAATGGAGTTTTGGGCAGACACACAATTTTTTAAAAGGTAATTGTCCCACCATCCACTTTCTGGTCCCTCCCTGGGCTGCCTGGACCACATGCTGAACACACTGACCTAGAGCATGGCATGGGTGGAAGAAGGATGCAGTGACGAGCAGCCATGCTCTGCGGGACAGGGCCTGACGGACACTGCGGGTCCAACTGAAGTGGGCTTGTGAGGCACTAACCAGCCTCTAGCAGAAGTGGTGTTCTTCCTCATGTCCGAATACACGGGCTTGCTTAACAGAAACAACAAAGGAGGAAGCTTTAGCAAGCAGGACTTTAGGAACTGGCACGAAAGAACAAGCTACCAGAGAGTTCACGGGGGTCACTGAACCTCAGCCTACTCACTGCATCGTCCCCGTAACAGATGTTCCCAGGGCTCCTTGACTCGCTCACTGCTAGAGAGCTGACCGGCAGAGCTGCTGGGAGCTCCCACTGAGCAACAGAAAAAACAACAACACTAAATACAAATTCCTGCTGTGTGGGAAAACAGCGCTGCAGTTTCTAGAGGTATCCACCACACATCTTCCGAGCCCTGAGAACAGGGGGTCCTATCCAAGTGGTCACGTCTTCAGTCTCCAGTAAGCAACCAGGGCCAACTCTCACACCAAATGGCTCTTGAGGTTGCAGGAGCGTTTCAGTTCCCATTTAAAGGGAAAAGCACATTTCTGATCCTCATGGTTACACGGAAGAACTGACTGCTAAAGGAGTCAGAGCTAGAGTGCAGAGATAAAGTATCTGAGGTTGGCTGGTTTTTTCAAACCCCAGGACAGAGAACAAACTCGTGATTCTGAAGTACCTGGCCAAAGCCTTTTTACTTGTGATTGGCCTCACTTAAAACATTTAAATGACAACCACTAGAAAGGACTAGGTGTTTACTACTGAATGACCCCTTGTGCTGTCCTCTGAGAGCCACAGCTTCTGAAAGAAGATATTTTAAGAACTTGGATTAAGAATTTGAGAATAATAGAGGGTTTACGTGAGGAGGAGGGTTAGGGGAGGGGGAAATAGGGCCAAGCAAGTAGATCTGGTCATCATAGGCCTCTTTCCACGGGTAAAGTGCATTAAGCTAGACTCCACAGCCAATTTAGAGGTGACCTACAAAGGCCAGACAAGTTTTTAGCCTTTGACAGACACAAAAGGGTTGCAAGTTGCATGTGTTCTTCACGAGAGTTTTGGTTTTTTAAACTAGAAATATCTGGGACAGCAAGGATAGTAGTATCCCCTGAATTTGCTGGTAAATTCCTTGGAGATACAGAGAATTACAGAAGGAAGATACTTTGTCCTCAAGAAAAAAAACCAGGGACCCTGAGTATACTCTGCCACCTCAGCAGCTTACATGGACTGTTACTGAAAATGTCACACTCCTGCTCCGTTTTGTCATTTTCTAGGGGAGCAAGAGGCTACAATCTTGCTAGTTCTTCCATTGCCCAGTGTCCTTCAGAAAAAAGAAGTTAAAGAAAACTTAACTAACAGAGGGGAAAAAAAAAAACCCCAAAACAGAAATCTAGCTTTAAAAAAAGAAAAAAAAAGAAAAAGAAAAAGGGAAAGGGGGAAAAAGAAAAAAAGGGAAAAAGAAAAAAAAAAGCCCAACTCTTTTTACATGCTCCTCTAGGCACTGCAAAGACACAGGAAAGGGGAAAAATCTAGCATTTTCCCTTTGCAGGAAACCCTGCAAGTCACCCTAAGCAGGATTCGAAGGAAGAAAATCCCCTATCACAGAAACGGTACTGAGGGATTCTCAGGTAACTCAGGACTCTCAGTCTTTTAGGGACTTTCCTTTTCTGCCAGTTATCTTTACTTAGAGACTAAACAGAAACACCAAGGAGAGCTCACCCCAGCAATGACATGGAGGGACAAGAGGACAAGAGCCTGTTAGCATTCCTGGAGCATCCAGCCTATTAAAAGAAAAAAAAAAAAAGAAAAAGGGGGGTGGGGTGGAGAGAAAGAGAGAGGAAAAAAACCCACCCTGGGCCTGCACATTGCAGCTTACCACCATCTTGATGTCCTTGATGCGTGCCGATGGCGTGGAGGCGGCTGGCACCAGATCAGCCCAAGAGAAGGAATGAGAGGCCAATGGAGATTTATGTGAGGAGAGTGAGATGGACAAGGTAAAATTGTCAGGAGGAGTTGTTAGAAAGTAAAATATATTGTGACAATTCCACTCCTGCCGTTCATCAATAAACTGACAGATCATTTAGTGTCAATTAGGAGTGATAGATGGACAAGTCCCCATGATCCTGGGCCAAAATTAATGGCTGGGAGGGAGAGGGTGATTGAAAATGACGGCTGACATTGAGAGGAAAGTCCTGAAGGTCCCCAAGGGGCCATTACTTGCCTCATTCCCTTGCAGATCAATGCAGGGACAAACCCAAAAACAGACACTTCAAGACCAAACTTAATCAGACTTCCTTTTCTTTCTTCTCCTTCTAAGTTGTGCCCCCTCACTTGGCAGCCTCGATCCTTTGTGCCTATACTCCTCACGTTGTTGAGGGCAGCTGCAGATGGCTGCAAGATGCAGAGCGAGGCTGCCGTCTTCCCCACAGCCTGGGGCCTGGCTCCACTCCTAACATGGCAGTGTCACGGGGAAGCCCAGCCTGAGATTTACCTCAACACTGCTGGACTGGGAGTAGAGGGCAGAAGCAATGACACAAGCTTCCCCCTACCATGTCAGATAGAGACACTCACGAGCACTTAACTGCTCCCACTTGCAAGACAGGGGTGGCTAGAGGTTCTATAAACCAGGCACTCTCAGGGGTCATTTCATACAGATACAACACAGGATATCTTAAGCCCATATTTTTGAAACAGGAGGTTTTTAACTTTACTTACCTCTAGAGACCTTGAATCATAAAACCCCTTAATCTCTTAAATAACTTTCCTCCAGCTCCAGGGTGCAATCTCACCATTACCCACCCTCCAGAGCCCTAAATGCTATCTATGGCTGGGTTACCCTGCTCTAAAGGTCACCTCGACTGCCTGCCCTTCCTTCCTGCAGGCCCTCAATAGTCCCCTTCCTGTTAAATGCATTCCTGGACACCGTACCACACTTCTGTTCCAAAATACTTCAGCACGGTCATTTTCCTAAACAAGCCTTGATTGTTCCAACTCTGTAGGACCTATGGGTCAGAAAGGAGAAACTTCCGTTGTAGCTGGAGCACCTGCTGCTGAACTGCCATGATCCCTGTAAAAGAAAGGAGACACTGGAAGGCACTTCCTACTGAAAGCAGGACTTGTGTTTGCTTGCAGGGCCACCTGAAACGAGTTGTGATTATCCCACAACCACCCCAGCCTCTGCCTGCAGAACTGTATGGATTTTAAGGGGCTGATTGCAAGAAAAAAGGACCCAAGTAAACTGGAAGTGTTCTGAGAAGCAAAGAAATAAAGATACTAATAGGGAGGAAAATGGAAGGAATTCTAAAAGGAAAGTCAGATAGATGAGATCAGCTGAAGCTGTAATTAAATGGACCCTGGAAGCACCTCTCCTTTGTCAAATCCTCACCATTATGCAAAACTGAGTTCCCCTTTCCTTTTTCCACTGGCAGGCACTTTGTGTTTCTTCGTTCTGATGCATGAGATAACCTGACAATAAACCTCTGCTTTGCTTGTCACAAGTGTCAACACTGATGTCATTAAGGACATCAGCACAGCGTTGAGAATGGCACTTGGGCTCCATCCAGTGGTTAGAGAGCTGCTTCTGTAGCAAAACCAGCTGTCATTACTATTATTTATGTAATCTCAGCAGGTTACTAGGCCCCAAGTGGCTGCTACATCTTGGCTGGTCCCCTGTCCTCTAATACTGGGGTTAGAATATTGCTGGGGCAGCAATGGGGCTTTCTCTTCTCATAGAGAGTGATTCTTCTCCCTGAGTACAAATTTAAATAAATACAGCAAATTCAAGTGCAGAGGGCCCCATCATTAAGGAAAAAAGATTCTTCTGTCACTGCTCTGCACCACGAATTTAGCGATCGCTAATTGCTGAGGACAAGTCTGAGTGGTTGCTCACTCACCTGCAGTCCTCATAACCATCCAGATTTACAAAATGGGACTCCTACCAGTGCCAGCTGCTCAACAGAGGTACTGGGAAGCCAGAGTAACCGTTCCATGCCTGAATTTTGAAAACTTGTCAGTAAAAGACAGCATTTTGTGTACTTCTCGGGAATTTCAATATCCAACACTTGTAAATGTTACGGGAAGTCGTGACAGAACACTTCATCTTACTTGCACACCATCGGTGCGAATTAATCACCAAACTAACTACAGGTTGGAGAACTTAAAGGGCTCTCCTCCCCTTCCTACCTTGCAACAGTCTGAGACTGCAGTAGTCTGATGGAAAGAATCAGCAAGATAGTGAGAGTATTTGTGAGTATACCTAGGTAGAATCACAGAATCCTATAACGGTTTGGGTTGGAAGGGACCTTAAAGACCATCTAGTTCCAACCCCCCTGCCATGGGCAGGGACACCCTCCACTAGACCAGGTTGCTCACAGCCTCATCCAGCCTGGCCTTGAACACTGCCAGGGATGGGGCATCCACAGCTTCTCTGGGCAACCTGTTCCAGTGCCTCACCACCCTCTCCGGGAAGAATTTCTTCCCGATATCCAATCTAAATCTCCCCGCTTTCAATTTAAACCCGTTACCCCTTGTCCTGTCACTACAGGCCCTTGTCAAAAGTCCCCCCCCAGCTTCCTTGTAGCCCCCTTCAGGTACTAGAAGGTGCTGTAAGGTCTCCCCAGAGCCTTCTCTTCTCCAGGCTGAACAAGCCAAACTCTCTCAGCCGGTCCCCATAGCAGAGGGGCTCCAGCCCTCTGAGCATCTTCTCTTCCCAATGAGAGCTGGGCAGGTAAGGGACTAAGAGAGAGCAGCAAAGACAGAAAAAGAGGTTGCAAATTAAATTCTAATCTAACATGTGCCAAATGGAAACAAAAAAGAACAATTTCAAGTGATCATTTCACACTGGTTAGACTGAACTAGAAATGCAGCAGAAAAGTTCAAGTGTCCGTGCATGAAAAGCAACAAGTGTGCAGTTGCAGTTGGCTGAATTTGTCAGAATTAAAACCTTAGGCCTCAAATGGGTAGAGAATAAAATATAAACAGCTACAAGATCACTTCACAAGTGGCTGCAGTATCCCATCTGATATTTACACAACACAGAAAATCTAACTGTAGCCACTCTGCTCATCCTTCCTTTCTAAGTGGAAAAAACCCCAATCACAGATTCTAACACTGTCAGTTCTGAAAACCAATTTAACTCAAAGCAGTATGATCCCCAAGTGTACACTGGCACAAAAGTGCTTATACCTACATCAGATATCTCAACAGAAGGATGTTATTCTAACTACATCTACACTAGTGACATCTGAGCAAGTTAACTTGATGGGTTTCCAAACTCAGTCACACTGGTGGGGAGATAGAGCCTGAGAAAACAGAAACAACAAAGCTACAGCAACACTGGTATGACATCAGCCGATGACTCAGGCTTTTCACATGCAAGCTTTACTCTGGGATATGTCACAAAGACAGCCTTACAGGCCAGCATCTCAGGCTTTTTTAAGGGAGAGAAGCAGCGAGAGCAGCTTGGGGAGAATACACAGCTGAAGGAAAGACAACAGAGCTAGTTGTACAAAATCCTTGTACCTCATATGACTAAAGAAAGTCAGAACAAACCTCCCCTTCCTCAGATGTATTCAGTAAAAGCTCTTAATACAAATGAAAAGAGTACTGTCAGATATGACACGATATCATATGCATGGCTGAGCAAGGGACACATCCTCACCTCACGTCCCACTGTGCAGGGTCTCACAGGCAGACAGGTCTGCAGCCCTCCATCTCCCATTCTGCTTCTTCAGCTGAATTGCATCCAACCTCACAGAAGCATTTACTCCAGACACCTGCTGCATCTGTAAACCATCAACTGGGATGCTGGAGAAGCACCACTGATAGCTACTGCTCCCAATCTATCACGTGAGGCTGATGTCAAACAACGGAAAACATCCTAAAGCAGCACATGGCACAGTGCCGTGACATTAGGAACCTGTATGCTGTCCTTCTGGGCACATCAGCCACAGCCCTGAAGAACTGTATTACTTCCATTCCAGCCCTTCACCTGGCCAACAATTCCATAATTTATTTTTTCCTAAACAATGCAATTCCCCCTTGTTCTCTGCTATCTCATTTCCATAAAGCCTCTGCTTGGTCCTACAATGATCCAGGATCATTGCTGGCATTTTTATAACCCTGAGGTGGACGCATTGTTGCAATGGTAACTTCCAGCTGCAGCCAGCCTATGACAAAAAACACCATTATTGGTTAAACTGGAGAGAAACAGAAGTCCAGGCTGAGATCTTTATTCCTTTGCTTCACTCCAGTCTCCACATTTTCAGCTGATTTATTCTTCAGAGACACAGAGAGTGATAATTTTCTCAGGAAAGTACTGTTTTCCAGGAAGGCTACCCCAGAACACAGCTCACCTTTTTCACCTCCCAGTACATACGGACTGTAGAACAGGTTTCTAGATGTCCTCTCCCATTCCCGGGGTTCCAGGAAAGAAAATGCATAACTTTTCCATAAATCACAGTGCCTCCACAGCACACGTCCAGACATAAACACTCTCATTATAGGCCTTAATGTATACAAGGAATCTCACACCATGACTGAGCCCTTCAGCTCTGCGAATAGGAAATATAACACCAGCACAACATTACAGCTTGAAAAGTAACAGATAGCTGGAAAGCAAGTCACCTCCTCCCTCTCTGAACTGTCCTTTAGTTTTCATACCCCTTCTATTACCATGTCCACAGATTTCCTTTCCCTTAGGTGTCCTTCATAAGCATCAAGCTTCTCCACCTACCCTCTGCAATTCAGACACTTTCTTCCTCCCATCCCTTCTCGCTGACCATCTCCGTCCATCTCCATTACTCCATAACCCCATACACACATAAACATTGACAATTTTCACCTTTACTGTCACGGCTGATCACTAAATCCTGAACCATTCATTTCATTCTTGTCAGTGGGGCACTGTTACGTGTCACACTCCCGGAAAGGACGCAACCTGTCAAATCCCCCCTTCCAGGCTCTTGCATTTAACATGCTTATTACGTTCTTGACTCCCTCCAGTCACTGTACCAGGCAGGGAACACACCGTCTCTGGCAGACAGCGACACGTATGCGGTTCTGAGCCCCGCCAGGCCTATTTGTAAAGAGCATTAGCCAGCAGAACCAAGCAAGAGCAATACTTCAAATGGTTTGAAGGAGTTACAGTGATACTGGAGACACAGGCCGCCTGCAAGATCCAGAAACACCGTTCCGATGCCGGTGACAGCAAAGCCCAACTAGTGATGTTCACTTAATCCATGCCTAAGCCCCTCTCAATAGGGAAAGAGGTGAGGACTCACTTGGTAGATGCCAGTACAGGATCGTCTGCCCAGCCTCCTTGCCGGCGAGGGGGTTTAGGTGGTGGGCCCTTTAATAAAGAGAAGAGACATGTTACAGCCAACTCCAGTCAAGGCAAAGTCAAGCCAGTTGAGACACCAGTTCCACACATACTAGTGTAGCACTTTGCCAAATAACAGATGGAGAGAGAGTGTTTAAAACGCTGTATACTGATAAAAGGAAGACAAATATTGCAGGGCAGGTTTTTAACCATCTCCGTAAGCAAAAGATGCATCACTAATCAGTACCTTGACAAGTTTCAAGCCTGTGTGCCTTTGACTTGTCCAGGACACGCGGTACGGTAACAGACTGATCCACAAGGGATGCTGTCTCCTGGCAAAATGTGGTCGCCTGGGAACTCGTTGATTACTGCTGCCCACATTTCAGCGGGAGCTATCACACACTGCATGTTTCCTAGGGTACAACTCGGCACAGTTTAGACATCTTGTTTTAGATGAGGAATTGTTCCTAAAAACTGTCTGCTTTTGTCCACAGCCCAGAATAAGTTGGATGCCAAGTTCAGAGAGAGCCAGCCATACCGGACACCTCTACCGTTGGCTGAGGTGAATCCCACCACTGCCACGCTAAAGGGGAAGTTCTTCTGGAGCTTAGACACTCCCTGCTATTTTTCTGCACTGTCTCGTGGCACTCGGCCATGGCAAGAGAAATCAGGAATTCGGCTTAGGGCTTACAATGGGAATTTTCAAAGAACGGGGCAATGAATTCCCACCAGAACGGGAGCTGCCCGTTGCCTTTGGCACTTTTGGGCTCGGTTCCCCTGCCTGAAGCATCTCATACAGCGGTGCCTTCAGTGGTTTCCACGGCAGGCAGTGGTGAAAGCAGAGGGGGGGAAAGGTGAGCCCCGTGGGTGAAATTCAGTTTACACAGCTCCCAGCTGATGCTGCCCATTGCGGGAAGATGGGCCGCAGGGACCTGTGAAGGGACATGCATGAGAAAGGAAGATTGGGTAAAAGATGTCCCAAACCAGGGAAAAATGGTGACTGCAAAGGAGTCTAAGCTGGAGCAATGGTGGGGGGACAGGTGGCTCCCCCAGCTTTTGTTAGGAAAGGGAATGAGCTGGGCGATTCCTGAGGACTTTTGACTTGACAGAGGGGACCTTGCATGTGTGGTGGGGTCAAGCCTGAGCCAAAGGCAAATTACCTCTTGCCACAGATGAGGAAGGGGTTGAGGTAACCCCTGATGGTAGGGGTCTCCCGTGTTTATTTCGTGAAGCAGAAGCATTGTTTGCGAGTGTGGGAAATGAAGAGCCCCTGCCAGGGGCAGCCGCTGCCTGCTGCAGGGAGGGGGCACGACCCTGCATAGCTCCCTGATAGGAGCAAAAATAGTCATCCTCCAAAAATAAACAGGGAGCAGGAATGAGGCAAGAGCTGCAGTCCCAAAATACCAGCTTTCTTCGGCAAAGGGAGCACAGGAGGGCAGAGGGACAGGCAGGGAGCGTGAAACGCAGGAAACAGCCTCCTTATATGGGCTCATCCGCAGGGGACAGAGCTCAGTCGACTGGAATGACCATGTCACAGAATGTGAAGCCTTCAGGGGCCCAAGTGAATGGAGTTTTCTGATCTTTAAACGATTTCCCCCAGATTCTTAAGATGCCAAACCAGAGAAGAGGCTACAGTGCCAAAAAAGGAGCATTTTGAATTCAGTTGATCTGGACACACCCAGAGCCCAGGAAAAAGGGGAAAAACACACCACATATGGGCGTGCGTGCCCACATAAACATCCCTATTCCCATTACACACACCCCTACCTCACAAACACGCTCCCTCCCACACGGATCCTTCCCATGCACACAGCCCTCCTCCCCTCACACCACCTCTCCGATAGCCAGCAGGCCATGATCCCAACACTCTCCGCAAAGGTGCGCGGAGTTACACAGACGTCACCGAAGAACCCAGGCCATAAGGCCGAGGAAAAATGCAGCACCTCCGGGGCATTCCAATGCACCCACGATTTAATTCCCTCATCATCAGAACTAGCCTTCGGATCAAAGGTATCTCACGTGGGGCACTCCAGAACAGAGGGTTCTGGGAATAACTGCCCCAGCCTTCGCACAGGGCATGACTCCATGGCATCCTGGGGTTGGATTCCAGCGCCTTGCCAATGTTGTAACATCCTCCCATTGATCATACACACCCCGAATGTCTGCCAGACCCTGACAAACACGTCACATACACCTACAGGTTTTTTATTCCTCTGGCAATAAATCAGGTAATTCTTTCTGAACTGCCTACAGGAGCACTAGCAACAGGAAAGGCAATGTTAACTGTCAGCTGAGGATAAATAGCTTTTCTTTGTTAGTTGCCTGGAAAGTGCCGTAATAAGGTCACACGCCACATGCACTTTTGTCAAGTAAATAAACTTACCTTCATCCACTTCCACATCTCCCAAACCTCAGCAATAATTTACAACTGGGAACGCAGCGTCACACGTTGCTGTAACACGGTGACAGGTAGGGACGCTGCAGCTGCTAGCAAGAACGCGAGGCAGAAAGTGGGAAGAACGTGAACCCCAGAGGGAGCAGAGCAGAAACAGAGGACATCGTTCCTCTGTGGTGGAGCAAGTGTCCTCCTGAACACAGCTTTTCCATGAAAAAGCCTGGGGGCTTTACATGACCAGAAGTTGTTGGTACCTATGTGTTATGTCTTGGGCAAGGTTTTTATGTATGTTCCCAAATGCAACGCTAAGCTACGCACCCGAGGGGTTTGGTGGTCAAAACACCAAGGTTCCACCAGCTCCTGACAAGTGTTCTCTCTCAGCTCTTGCTGCTCAGTCTCTTTCACAGCATTAACTAACCACTTGCTGGCTGTGATTTGCTGTTCCACTTAAGTTTTGTCATTTGTTGATCTCCAGAAGGTTTCCTCTACCTTAGTTTCTGCAGATCGTCCACTTTTTCAAGGAACACTGCCGTGGTCTGGGCTTTTTATTTTTTTCTCAGAAATTCAGTTCACTGTTTTTGTGATGGCACTTTTCCAGCATTTCTCAGGCCACCTTCCTTACCAACACTTTCATACTACCACCATAATCAGTATTTTATCTCTCCCTCTGAAAAATGACTGGCCTGAATTCCATCTCTCCTGCATTAAAGTAGAAACTCTACCTCTTCCTTATCTCTAGTCAGGCCCTTTCTTATCAGACAGATGTAGAATTCTAATTTGGCTTCCCCATTAAGGCAGAAATTTCCAGGCTACTTGTCAGATCATGCCTGCGGTTTTGAAGGCGCTAGCTGGATGTTGCTTCCCTCACGGAAGCAACTACCCTGTGTGTCTCTAGATCCTGAGGGTCTAGCAAAATATCTTTTAGGACCTACCACAACACAGGCAGATTACGGACATGCTGGGTCCCTCAGATTCTCAGGCGGGTCTGGAAATGTGGATTAATTTACCTTCATCAACATGACAACTCCTTTGAAACAGCGAGCGCTCTGTGCAGGGAAGCAGGGACTCAAATGACATTGACAGCGTGCACAGAGGACACACAGTTTTCCCGTCACATTAATACATCTCCTAAAATGTGTGGGATCTATGTTCTGCCCAATATACAAATGCTGTGAGATGCTATACAGTATCTAGGTGCCTCGTTTTTATCCGGTATTGACCATGGAGCAGACAGAAGTACGGCCAGTCTCCAGTTTCCTCTTCTCCAGCAAGTTGCCTGAGGCTCCCCTGACTGAGGAAAAGCAAATCTCCGCAAACAGGCCTGATGAATTAGTTTTGACTGCTACTAATTAAGGAGCTGTAAGTCAAATAGCCCCACTGCTTCCAAGCAGCCACATAACACTTACTATCCACGCCGATCTCGGAGCATATACGATATCAAAAAGGGCTCAATTCCCAGATCTATGCAAGCCTTGGCTTTTTGCAGAGAACAGCCCATCTCTGCTAGCCCTCTTTATCATGTCCACAGACAGTTCAAGTAGCGCATCTGATTTTAATAAATCCCCTCCAAGGACTTCTGCATGTCTTAAATGCCTAGCAGAAAATACGGGCTTTCCATTTCCTCCACAAACCGTCCTTGCTCATGGTCACTGACCTTCCTTTACTACGGAAAGGCTATAGAGACAGAAAAAGTTCTTGGGGGGCTTCAAATATTCTCTGTCCTCTATCACAGCGATAAAGGAGCAGCTCATAGTGTTAGACAGGTATCAAGAGTCTCTTCCCCAAAGTGGCCAGCTACCTACTCAGCTTAGCAAAGCTGCCACACTGCAGCATTTGGCACCTTCATCTGTCTCAAGAGTTACTGCTCTCCCCAGCATGAAAACAGCAAAGCAGCACACAACCCGATTCTCCCAGCAAGGGTGGAACCCTCTCACAACCCTCAGTTACCAGCAGTGCCCCTCCAGCCCCCCCAGGCATGAACATCTCTCCAACAGTTCGCTACCAGCTTGTGCTACACGCTGTCAGACACATTCCCATCCATCGGCACCACTCCTGGTGTTCTTCCGTTGCCCTCAGGTGGGCCCAGGAGCACTCGAAGCACGAAATAAATGTGTGGAAAAGAGAAGGAAAAGCTTCGAATAAGATTATTTTCGATGGGATTGCCCCTAATTCACATCAAGGTAGCCAAGCAGGGAGGACACCACCAGAAAGGCTGGGAAACATGGCTGACTAGAAATGTTATTTCAGGAGATGTCATCAAAAGGCTAGTAGATAACCTCAGAAGGCTGGAAATAACTGCCCTGCTGGCCAGCCGCTCGGGGTGCGGCGGGAGAAGCAGTGCAAGGCCTTGGGGAGCTCCAGGCCATGCAGTGCCGGGGCTCACACTGGGAAGTTGGCCTAATTAGGGAACAAAAGTTCAGCTGCATTTTTGAGATTCCTCCCGGAGAATCTGGCCAACTTCCAGCGCGGTCCCCAGGACCAGGCTGAGAGTCCAGCATTTCTACAAGCAACCAGAAGACCACTGGGAAAATAGAAGCAATCCCTGTAAAATGGAAGCAGGTAAAAAAGCCAGTGCTCCCTTGGCTGCTGGTTCCCGTTGGTGGAGGGCGTTGATGAAGCACAACGCAAGAATCCAAACAGATGACAAAAAAACTCCGGGACACGGAGGGACAAATTCAGCTCAGGCCAGGACAAACACGCAGATGGGAGGGCATTCACAACGTGCGACAGCTACGGGAAATTCTGCCTCAGAGAACCCTCCCAGGTTCTCAGAAATGCCAGTCGCTAAGAGTTATCCACTGCCAGTCCATCCCACTCCCAACCGCATGCCTAAGAAGGCAAAACCCTGGCAAGAGGTCGCACGCAAAATGCAGCTAGCCCCTGGTGAGGGCTCTTCTACAAGCTGAAGATCACGGGGGAGCACAGGATGCTGGAGAAAAACAACGCAGTCGGACCATAAGGTCTTTGGGATCGAAACTTTTTGTCCCAGTCACACACCAACAGTTTCTAGATCTTACTGCAGTGCAAGCTGTAGATACAAAAAGGGCTGTAAGGGACTGCGTTACGACTGCACACAACTTCCTAGGTCAGGAACTCCCTGAACTAGAGCGGCCGGACAGTGCCTAAACCACTGCGATTATTTTGGGTCCCCCGGTAGGCACCCAGCCGAGCTCCTCAGTCGCACCTTTCTAAGTTTCAGGGGATGTGGGGAAGGGCACTTGGGGGGGGTGGCTGCCGCACAGATCCAGACCAGACAATGGAATGAAAGTTCGGAGCTGGGTGCCAACCACTGCGTGAGGGTAAGAACTGGGTCAGGAAAACACCGCTCTGATGAAACGTCCTGATCGCATAAGGCCCCGGGCCATGTCTACACCACAGGTGCGGACACACCTGCAAGCACGATCCACGTGAGTCAGCTCCAGTCTGGAAACGGGCTAGCTTTGGGTACTTCTGGTAACCAAGCTGGTACTTCCCCAGGCAGAGTGCAGATTGCTTCTCACCGGGGAATCCCTGCACCATTTGCACTGTATTTTAGGAAGCAAATACACGCACTCAAACAACTCCACCAAACTGGGCCGCTTTGCAACACTAAGTCCACAGTTGGCTTGACATTTCAGGTACTTGGATAGCTTCAGTCCAACATTCACTGAAAACACTTGTTCCTGACATGTCCTCTTAACCTAAAGAGCAACAGCCCATTTTCCCACCCAAATTGTTTCAAAAACACTGGGAACTAGAACAACAGAAGGACTTGGTTACCTCTCTGGAAAGGTCAGATCCTCAAATCCTCTTTCCAGTTCCTGCCTCAAGGCGTACCATCACTCAAACTTTGAGTGATACAGAGCAACAGAGGTCAGCATCCACCTAGTTAAGAGTCAGAAATCATGTGCTCTCCCCCTGCAGTCCTTGGACTTGAGGCTACCTATGGCACTTCTACCAAAGCACAGCTAGAGAACAAGGTCCCAGCTGGACTCATTAGGACTCGTACCGATGTTTTCCCAATCAAATGTTGTTGCCTTCATTTAGAAAGTCCTTCCCTGCAGCCCAAAAATTCCTTCAGTTCCCTTTTGCAAAGTAGAGCTGCTTCAGGACAAAGGACCGAGAGCCTTCTCAGACCCAGAACAGTTCATAGCTTTGTCATTACACAGAATATTCTCCAGAGAGGTGGGAAACATTACTTGATACATCTTCCAGGAGGAGGAAGAGGAGAATAAAATCAGTATCTTCCAGCTTGGAAAGAAGATGGTGTGTTTAATCTTTAAGTTTATGTATAAAGCGTGCAGCTTCAACATCAAAATGAACAACTCCATCCCTGGAGGTCCCCGAAGGCAAGGAAAAGCCCTGCTCCATTGCCGAAGGCTACAAAACACCGTACGGGGAGATCAGGATCACTCACTGCTACTGCAAGGACATGCACTCCCAGAGCTCTCAGAGGGGTGCCAGAACCGCACAGGACAGGATTTCAGACACACCGCAGTCCCCAGCCACTCTTTAACGGGCCCATCTTGCGACTGCCTGCATAGTACACAGGCACCTAACACAGGCTGTGGATTTTGCTAGGAGGAAGAGGCATCTGAATTCCCCTGTGGATCCGAGCTTAGGGAATCCCCACAGTTCTCCTGCATAAAACTCCAGCCTTCTTTTCAGACAGGGGCTAAAGCAAACTACAGGAGGGACTTCTCCAAGGCCCCAAAGCAAATCTGTGGCAAAGCCAGGGCAAGAACCCAGCAAAATCTTGGCTCACAGCCATGTTCGTACTCCTCCTGCCTATTCTGCCTCTGCAAATTAACTGAGATATTAGGATACACCCTTTATTATACCATTGATCAGCCTTACAGCCTTTGGCTAAATGTCCCAGGCAGCCTTGGAAGGTGCGGCCAAAGGAGTGACTCAACTGGCAAAAATTCAGATCCAGGATGAGTGGTTTGCCAGGGGATGCAAAACAAGTCTCAGAGCAGGGAGATGGCCGGAGGGCAGGACTCCAGCAGGTACGTTCACATGGAAGCCCAGACAGGGCTCTTTGCTAGTATTCAGGCAGTCACAAGGATCTTCAGCGCAGCAAGAGGAAAGGGACCCAATCCAGGAAGAGTTCAGATTGTAACACTCAGCACAGCCCAAAGGGAGTTCAGAGAAGGGTTACATGAGCCATCAGGGGGACGAAGGGGCCAACTTCGGATAAATGATTCAAGAAGCCAAGTATTTCAGCTTGGCCAGGCAATGACTAAGGGAGGGATATACTACAAGTTTTGGATCACACTTTATAATATAAAGTCCCACTAATAATTGGTTTGGAAGAGACTTACGATACAATTAACAGAAGTTTGTAAGCATATATTACATGTATTATATGTCACAAGCAGCTTACTGATCAGTCAGATTTCTGAACGCTCTGTTAACCATTCTGTTACCCTCCAGAGGCATCTACCAATGGAAAAATACCACAAAGTGTGACACTGATGCTTAAGAGCATAAGCCTGAATAAAGGGTGCAGGAGTTATCCGAAACAAGAGGGGTTTCAAAGCAGAGATCACTTCATACTAAGGAAAATCTCCTTGCCAGGCACCATTGCATAACATCCCTGAAGCAACAACAATTGCTCATGTGGAAGAGTCACATCGGTTTAGTTATTTTAATGAAATTTAGCAGCCAGGAGCAAGAAGGCGCCTGTGGCATGTGACCAGCCACCACTCAGTACAGCAGACCTTGGGAATCAATGATTTAGGGCACTGTATGGAGGTGGAATTAGTTCCAGTGAAATGAGTGTAAGGACTGGTTCCGGGGGCGGGGAGGTTAGATCAATTATCAGGAAAAGTTTCTATTGGGTAACCAGTCCCCAAAACTATACCCATCAGCAGGAGGTCTCTTTGCCTGATAAATGGAAAAGTGCTCTGGGCATAGTCCTGAACCATCCATCACTGACGAATAAACCCAGTGGATCTTTCCTACATCTCCATCTCCAGTGCTACCAAGAGAAAAGGGAGCTAATCGGAACGGTCGTGAGTCCTTGTGATGAGCATTCCCTTCTGAGGCCAGAATTAATGAGATGGGTGATACGGGCTTTAAATTTCACAAGTGGATCTACTATGCTACCACCGCTGGGCTGGTGCTTCAGCAGACGGAATTAAAAGTACGGGAGATTTAATTGTCTTAACATATACAGAGAGCAACTCCAGCCAGGAAAAACTGGGCAACGCCAATTCCATGGTTAGGAAGAGTACAAGACAATTAGCCCAAAGACTTTAATGGGTACTGGCTCCCAGGTGGTTCTGAGCAGCACCACCCTGGCTTCCCATGCCAAATGAACATATTTCAGCTTTGCTGCAGGATGAGAAAGGCTGTGTGTATAAAAGGAGCCTGGTAAGAAGCACTTGCCATCCTATTCACCACAGATACTAGCATTCCAGCGCTGGTGTAATAAAAAGGGAGCACTCACAGAAAATACAAAGGCACACATCCTTGTCACTACCGGCTGGCCTTCTCCTCTGGGGCACCAGCAAGACTCCATAATCCCCAAGGACAAGTTTTATGTTACGGGAGCAAGCTAACCATATTGGACAGCAAATCTAGGCTCAGTCAGGTTTTGTACTCGATTAGCTAATTGCTGCCCTGACTTTTAAATGAAAACAGAGTATCTTTCCAATGGCCACATGTACATCTGTGACCTCAGAACAAGATGCAGCAGTTGATAAGAGCAGCTGTTACTAAGACAATAAAAACTTGTCAGCGACAGGAACAGAGGATGCAGGAAAGGCACTGCATCTCAGGCAAACTTTGTCTTACTCTCCAGTACAAGAGTCCCCTCTTAAGGTAGTCTCCAGGCATATTAATAGGTTAGTCCTTCTAGTGCCCTTCAGAGGAGCCAGCATCTACCTAGAAAGCCTCTAGTCTTACATGGTCAACCTCTTCCTCAGGGTCTTCATCCTAGAAGGATCAGGAGGGAAGAAGAGAGAAAAGTTAAAAGGAAGAACTATGGAAGCCTGCACAGAACAGCTTGAAGACTGACATGAATGACTGTCACGCAGCACGTTTTACAACCTTATTCACTTGAACAAAACACAAGGTTGATCCCACCATTGAGCTATTTTATATCCAGTCATTTACACAGAACCATGAAGCTATAAAGCATGTCTGACCGCAACCGCAGGACAGCCTGCTAGCAATCAGACCCTTGAAAATCACACTGAAGAAAACAAAACTACAAACAAGAGCAAGAGAAGACTTCAATCCTTCTCCCTGCAGCATGACAAACCCCAAATTATTCAGGTGTGTAGGACGCTACAAAGATGTGTATGGATAGGCTCTGCAACCATGCCAGAGCCCGGCAGTGATGCTGGACCAGTCATACTGGGAGTTACAGACTGCAGCAGGCTGCAGCCCTTTTTCCAGGAGCTACTCAACTAGCTCCTTCAGGAGTTTCTCACGACAAGGTCAGACTCCACTGGGAGCAGGAGCTGTAGCAGTCAGCATGGCACAAGCCTAGCTGTTAGCTTTAGTAGATGAACTTTAGCTAATGCTAGGGTGTAAGGGAGTAGCTTCATTAGGGTGTAGATGAGTAACTCAAGGAAAGCAGCCTGATAATCACCAGGAAAGCTGCAAACTGGTTGAGGACTTTTCTGATGAGCAGACTGCCAGCACTGGGAGTATGACAACCAAACGCAAAGAGGAGGCAATTAAGAATCCAGTAATCTCTACACAGTCCTGGAAACAACAGTGTTCCCAGAATCACTCAGGGATTGAATCTAATGTACCCCATGACCCTGCACCGGCAGTACACGCTATACAGTGGGAATCACTACACTAATCCGTCTGATTTTTCTTTGGGACTGCATCATCTCTCCTGTAAACAGGGAAGCCATGCGATCAATAAATTGCATAGACCTCTGATTAAAGTGGTTTGGTATCTGAGTCCACTTGGTGTCTGCACCGTCATCTGGTCTTACAGCCTTAGCGTGACAGAAGCAGAGGAAGGCCACACGCAGGCTGGGGCAGCCAGGGTACAGAAGTGTCCGTATCGGTGAGCAGCAAAACTGAAATCGGATTCACCCAACTGGTAAAATCTCTTGGAAGTGTGTATCTATCAGCCAGGGACCCACTTGTTCCCACACCCGAGAACAGAAAGCGTTCTAAGGGGCCCAACATGACCTAAGCGTCTCTGGGTGTACAAAAGCCCAGGTGGTACAGGACTCGCAGTAGCACAGAAGGAAATCCAGCTGGACAACACATGTTGGAAAAGCATTTAAATAACCACTTCTTTGAGCCATCTTCCACGTGGATTTCACCCTCAGCAATTGATTTGCAGTTGTTTATTCACTTGGGTTAGATAACCACAGCCCTATTGAAATGATGCCTGGAAGTCAGCCTAAAGAATCACTGCCAGGTGTGTTTGGAAGCTGGGTGGTGGCAGTCCAAATAGCTGCTCTGCAAAATTCACCTGTGGGAATTTCCTTCCAATACGCAGTGGGGGTGGCCTGAGCTTTTGTTTGTCTGCATGACCTTAGTCTGAATAAGGTATTTTTTACAGCACAGAAATGCTCACTTTTTAACTGAGACCCAAGGACCACGGCTACACAGGTAAGCTTACAAGTACCAGCGAGGACAACAGGAACAGAAGTGAAAGCACGGAGCCTTTCCCCAGGCTTTGGTGCAACGTGGGAAAGAGAACCAGCAGGGAACTTGGATGCTTTTGGACAAACCCTGATATAAGTGAGAGTGGCCCTGTCCCACCTGTGCGGAGATATTCTCAACAGAGCCTGGAAAACCCTCATCCTTTAGGCTGACGTACTGCCTACTAAAGCAGCCTCCCCTCAAAGGGTGGACAAAGTGCTGCCAGAGAGATCCCGACAACAGCGTATCGAGATTGTAAGAGGTGGGAACCAGGGAAGGCTTGAACAAGGTCCCAAGGGAATCCAGTCACTGCCGGATGAAGAGAAAACAGACCGTACAAGCAGGATAACATTTCAATATTTTTGCATCCTGATTTCTTAAGGAACAGCAAATAATTCACTCTTGCTGAGAGGAGACACAGAAAACTTTGCTGATATATTTAAAGAAAACAGGCTTTTCCACTCAACTTTCCAAATCAATCTCCTCAAGAGCTCCAAACGCGGCCAAACAGCTCCTTTTGGTGAATGTCATCAAGCCAGCATTCAGGCTGTTGGATGCAGTGATGTTTGAGCCCGGAAAAAGGTTTGACTTTGATTTTCTAAGTGTCCAGAAGTTCTGGTAGGATAGGACAGCAAAGATCTCCAACAACGCTCATCATATGATCTGCCCCTCCCATCACACAAATAACACCATCAGCTCCAGTTTGTCCCATTTTGTCAGAAACTTGCTAACATCAGGATGAGCAAAAAGTAACACATCGAGCCAGGGGATGGGAAAGGCCTCCCAATGGAAAAATGGATACACTACCCCTCCGAAAATGAATGTTTGAAATGCAGAGTTCTGGCATGCAGCAAGCAGATTTATCTCTAGGAATTCCCATTTACGACATATTCCCCTGGGTGCCCAAGAAGTGCCTGCCGATTTGCCAAGGAGCTCTAAAGGCCAGGAACACGCACAGCCGTTGCTGCAGGAGGATGCTGACTGCACCAGTTACAGCAAATAATCATGTTCCTTCTTGCCTCATGAAATAACACATAGCCGCAGTGCTGTTTGTTAGTACTTGTACTTCTGAAAGGCAGGAATGCTCTGCATGTCAGATGGCAGACGCTGAGCTCTGTGACCCTTAGTGAGGGTCCTTGCGGAGACAGAGGTCTAAATCTGAAGGTCACGCAGATACTTCCAGGAAAGGGAATTATCGACTGGAGATTTGGGCAGAGGAATTACAGATACACCCCTGTAGTTAAAGAACTTACCGTGGGAGATGAGATATATATACACACAACAGGAACTGAAAAGATACCACAGTGTTTTCATAGAGCTTGGGGAAAGCACATTAGGCTACAAAGCACAAGAGAGTGCAGTCCTGCCCTAGGGAAGCAGGTTTGAACAACACATTTGTGAGAGAAGACACACAGCTGCAGGGATGTACCGCTGTTCGGAGACACTTTTGGAAGACAGAGTCTAGGGCAAGGAGAGATCAGCAGTAATCTGATAAAATCCATGCTCCTAGTCAGATGATTTGCCTATTGACTTCAAAACAAAGATCTTCTTAATTACGTTAAATGAGTTGTTCACCCCTCAATGCGAATTTCCTTGTACTAAGCCCTGATCTTGAAACATGGATGGACAGGTACCTTTTGCTTCCTTCGAGCAAGCTGCTCTGACTGGAACACACTTCCTGGATGGTTCTGAGTGTCATGGAAAGACCCGAACAATAGCACAAATGGCGTGTTCATACCCAAAATTTGAGCTGGGTGGAGACTGGGTGGACTGACGTGGAATTAAAAACCAAAAAGTCAAGGTGAACCTTAAAGCGGTTTTAAAATGCTGAGGAACTACCAAGCGCAGAATCGCCATCCCTAATGTGAAACTGCACATGAAGGTGTGAATATGGCAAAGGTTTAAGACAAACCCCTTTGTCTCCAAAATCAGTAACGAGAATAAAACCTCCTGTGCTGAAATTAATTACATGGGGCCTCCTTCACTACTACCAGTTCCAGAAAAAAAAAAAAAAAGTACTGGCTTTTTTATCTGGTGTTTCTTTTGGGAAGGTTCCTTGAAAAGGTTTCAAGCTGACCAGATGGCTGCATGAGACATCCATTGTAACAGCTGACCCCACCACCTGGAGGCAAGCCAAGGCCGAGCTGCCAGAAAAGTAAAAGGTGATTGCCAATCTAGGGTGAAGGGAAAACCAGTATCAGTCCTCTTAAATGCTCGCTTTGGTATCAGACATGATTGTGTATGAGAAGCCTCCAATTATGGAGCAAAAGAAAATGCTGAGGATTATTTATAGTGGAATTTGTCTCTTCTCCAGTAGCTCCAAGGTTTTCAGTTAACAGCAACGTTTAGCAACAAAGAACTGTCTGAAGGGAGACTATTGACACAAACGGTTCTTCCTGGTGGTTAAGATCCAGTAATAACATATTTGAATCTTGTAAGGCGTGGAAGGCCTCACCCTTCTGCTGCGGAAAAGCTCACTGCTTTCAAGCAGAAAACTGTATAACTATTTCTTAGCCCTCTCCAGGCGTGCCAACGACTGGAGCCTTCATGATCTCTCCCCAGCTATTTTAACAGCTATGGTGTGAGACACACCAAGTACAACCGCAGCAAGTTACAGTCAGTCAGCTGTACCCCTTCATCACGCCCCATTCTCCTTCTAACCAGGGAACCAGTCCATGAACTAGGACGGCCAGTTCCAGTAAGAGAACAAGCTGACAGTGAGCCACCCTAATCTGGAGGCTGACCAAGGATTACACCCACTTAAACCACCATCTGGTTTCTTTATGACTTTCTTTACCTACGAACCCCGCGGTTACTTAGATTTCTTAAATTATGCCTTCTGCAAACTCCCTCACGCAAACCCTCCTGAACTCCCACAGCATACGCCAGGAGGGCAGAATCCACAGGTGGGAGATGATGCTCCCTTCCGCCTATCAAGAGAAAAGACCGTACTTTCTCCAGAGGAGAAGCCTGTTCCATGAGGTGTTACTGTAAGCTAAGCCCTAAGTGTTTTTTCAACAGCGGTCCCAAGGGACTCCAAGGAAATATCCCCCAAAAAAACATTTTGGCACAGGTGGTTGAGATACAACTACCCAGTGTGATAGAGTTTTGTCACGGCACAGAGGATCAGGGAGTAGCCACTGCCCAGATAGGTCCCAGGGCGGTAGTGTGGCCAGCAGGGCAAGGTGGGCTGGCAACTGAAAGAAGCTAAGTATATGGTATGCTGGAGACCACGACTGGCATTGCAAAAAGTTAAGTATCGCCTCATTTAAACAAGTACCACTGGCAATAACGTGGAAGTCTGGTGACCCTTTTGTCCATCCGAAGGGGTCAGGGACCAAAATCTGTACGTCATTTCTTGACAGGTGCTCCTTCCAGCCGGAGATGCCTGTGGAGAAGCCATGCTAACAACAGAGCGCAAACTTCCAGGCAGGATTTGAGCATTCTGCAGCACTAAGCTAGAAAGTGAATCGCAAGGGTTCAGATCTCATCGTTCTGGGTATGAGAGGACATTGCCTCACGCTTCTGTGAAGTAGGGCTTCCAGACCACCTTCTACTTTTTGAAGATGTACTGACAAAACAGACTCTGAACAAAAGTTCTCCTCCAAAGCCAAGTAGGAACCGAGTTTGTGTGTAACTACCCAGAAGACAGCCTCAGATGCTGCAAAGCTGGCTCCTAGCACGACCTCCGTAGCCTGCACACAGAGGAACAGAATGCATGTCGCTAAACAAACGTCATACTGACCCTCTCGGATACTGTACTGTGGCTCCAGCAAAAGCAAAGTGCAGAAGTGAGGCATCCGCTCACCGTGCTCTGTCTTGCTGTCACAGACGGTGGCGAAACTGGTCGCAAAACGATGTGCCTGCTCATCCTTTGATTCCCATGGGAGATGCGCATGTAGAAGAGGGAAAGGCCGCAAGCCCTGTTTGATACTACTCTCCATACCTCCTACGTGAGAAACCGCAGCCCCAGGGCGTAGTGAAAACTCCCCATCACGCAGGGGGCAACACCAGGAAAGGGACAGGGCAGTCCCAGGGGTCCCAACTGCAAGGGACAGCGCACACCGCGCAGGGAAAACCTCGGACAGGGACCGGGGACACCAGCAGGATTACACACCGGTTCTCCTGGCACGACACCCACCTCTCCAAGAGAAGCAGACGAGGAATTCTTCCTGCTGTTATTTTCGTCTGGGAAGAAGTCCTGGCGGGCTCGACGGCCCATCTTTAGTACCTGTAGTGCAGGGGGAAACGCGATGGAGCGGAGGGCACACGGTTACGGCCAAAAGCGGCTGCAGAGCAGCGGGAAAACACGCGCAGGAGCCCCACGGTGACGCTGGGCCCTGCGCGGCCCCGTCCTCCCTCAACAGCGCGAAAGCATTAACCAGCCGCCGGTTAACCCTCCCCGCTCGCAGCCGCCCGAGGCTCCCCGGTCGCGGGTACGGCCCGCGGGTACGGCCCCCGGAGCCCCCGCTCACACAGACCGGGGCCCGCCGCGGCCCGGTCCCGAGGCGGCCGCTCGCGCCCCGCTCCCGGTAACGGCCAGCTCGCTCCGCGGGCTGCCTCGCCGCGGCCCCGGCCCGGGCCCGCTCACCCCGGCGACACCCCCCCTCCGCGGCGCCTCCGCTCGCTCCGCCTCGGCTTCCATCCTCCGCCGCCACCGCCGCCGGTGCTTCCGGCGGACAGCCCGCCCCCGCGGCCCCGGCAACCGCCGCACGCAGGGAGCCGCGCCACCGCCCAACCTGCTCCTCCGCCGGGCCGCCCGTCCCCGGGGACCAGCCCCCGCGGGGCCGGGACCTCCGAGACCCGACCGAGGCCCGGCCCGGCCCCCCGGGGCAGCCCAGCCCCCGGGGCCTGGAGCTGGAGGCAGGGGCAGCCGGCGGGCCGCACACCTGCCTGGGGTTCCTGCCCGGTATTCCTGCCCGGTATTCCTGCCTGGAATTCCTGCCCGGTATTCCTGCCAGGTAGCCGTATAGATACCCAGCCCCCAAGCAAGCTCAAAGCCTTGGCCTGAGGAGCGGTGACAGCAGGGCTACCGTTTCTCACCCCAACACATCCCGTGAGTAGTCCCTCCTGTCTTTTAACTCCACACGCCGTAGGGGCAGGTTACAAACAGCCTGCCACCGTCTGCTGCTGCGCTTCACGGTGGGAATCCCACCGAGCAGATAATCCCAGCCTCGCAGAGCTCCCTCCCCACAGAGGGTTTTGCCAAGTGTCCCGATGGCTCCTGATGCCCAAGTCTCTCGAGCTCTCTAACGCTGCTTTCCAGCGGGCAGCGGGTCCCCAGAGTGCTCCCAAGGATCAAAAGGAAGCACAACCACCCTCACACACATGCCTCTCGAGCGTAAGCTGAGGAGAGATTTCCACCGCGCCGCACAGACCGACCCCCGGGCCCTTTCTTGGCTGGACAGGTTAATTGTACGTAGCTCCCCGTGTTAGATAAACATACACTTCTCCAGTGCTTTGTCCGCTTGCCTGTGTTTTTGTGGTGTCTCTGACACGCCTCGCAATCTTCACCCATCCTCGTTAGCCTAAATAACCGTCGTCCGCTTATTCAAGGACTGTATCGCGCCGTGAACTACACTGTTAGCGCTTCGCCACCACGGAAACCGGCTGTGTAACCCTCAAGCGTTAAGCCTTCCAGGAATACTTTTCCCTAAAGGCACCACATCTCACTCCATACCTGCTTAGCTTCAGCAGAAGCTCGTGGTCTGGCTGAAGAACACCAAGAAGTCTAAATTGTGTCAAATAATTTTCCCTTTTTCCATTCCTTACTGACATTTTCACGTAGTTGTGCTGATCTAAGGATTAAGTGAAAGAAGATTTGTGGGCAGAGGTAATAACTTTTTATTAGACCAACTGATAGGGCTGGAAAAAAACAGACAAGAAGTGTTTCTGCGCCCGAAAGCTTGTCTGTTTTTTCCAGCTGTATCAACTGGTCTAATAAAAGATACTATCTCTCTTTACAAACCTTGACACGTTCAAGGAATTCAGTAAGTGAGATGTGATTTTCCTTTTTTGCAGCCAGGCTGGTTAGGCTCTATGAAATCAGGATCTTCCAGATCCTTTGTTCTTCTGTTTTAATTACAGGTTCAAGTACCCATCAGGCGGAGAGGCAGTTTTCACCCAGGCCCGTGCTTCAGCACCGGGGTCGTGGGGATATGGCCCCGCACCACCCGCTTCCCATACGCTCCTGTTACGCAGCCCGTGGGAGGTGGAGGGTGCTGCGGCGCCAGGATGCAGCGGCTACTACAGGACGCCCGAGTACACGTGTACACTTACAGCTGACCTTGATCAGAAAAAGGGCATCCTGAGAGGAGCGTGACAGCACCCAGAGCAACGTCTGCTAAAGCAGGAGGGCACCTCTGGGGTGGGAACGCTTGGGTTCCGTGGCCAGTTGTGGCCCCAAACACGTGCCAGCTGTGGCACATGGCCAGTTGTGACCCCAAACAAGGAGCTGGCAGGGTGTTGCTACCAGAGGCAGGGTAAGAACAGCACGGGGTGCCACCCTGGACATGTGTCAGCAGGACCCATTGGTCCATTTGTCTTGAATTGACACCCTCCCCAAGCCCTTCCTCACAATTCCCCCCACCTAGAGCAGCCCCACTCAACTGAGAAGGAGACGGTTACCGGGACAAACGCCCGGAGCTGCTGTGGCTGCCTGAAGCCGTTTTCGGTGCTTGCTTCCAGCCCCGCTCAGGTCCGTGGAGCCAGGGATTCTCTTCCCGAGTGTATGGTTTCAGGTGTGTCCTCAGCTCTCAGCCTCCCTCACTTGTTCAGTTGTGGTCTCACTGTGAATCCCGCTGCCGCCCCCCCCTCTCAGCTGAACAGCGAGTAAGGGCTACGCAAGCATTCCGTTCACGGACAAGTTCCCACACCTAAACATGGACTCTCTCCATCTGGTTTCAACCCAAACCCGATCACGTGGAATAGGACGAACAGAGTCCCCCCGCCAGCGCTGTTTGTTGTTGATTACTACTCGACTGGCCCTATGAATAGAGCTTGTGTCTGGTCCTCCTTCTACCCAAGAGAAAGCCGGGAGAGCCTGGGAAAGCAATCACACTTGAGCACTCCCACATGCTTCTGGTCCTGGGCCACCTTTCCAGCGAGGGCACGCAGGCGGAGCTAAAGCTACAGCGATGGTGGAAGACCCACACGGTAGCGCTACCGGGGAAGAAAACAATGACCACCTTCTTCAGAGCGGCCAAAGGTTTTGTTAAGCAGCTCTCTGGCAGCTGGAGGATTTATGGGATGCAGGGCAATTCCAGCAGCAACCAGTGACACGGCGCTGCGCCTTTCTTCCTCGCCCAGTCCTCGTGTCAGGCGGCCAGCCAGACTCCCGATTTCGACACGGGCCAATTCATGGAAAACGTTAAGCTTCCACTGGGAAGCAAAGCGCTCGGCAAAGACTGCTGCCGTAGGTTGCTCCGCGCTGGCAGCTCCGAGCACCTCCGTTTGATTTTTCCACGTTTTTTTTCTCCACACACCGCAGGTATTTGCCCCATCTCTAGGGCTTTTTGGAGGAGGGAAACAACCGCAAATATTCTGTCATTTGTCCATGTTCCAGGACAAAATCTCCAAGCTTCAAACAAGACGTTCCTCCCTCTGGAAGGTGGAAGGGGCTTTGACAGGCGGAACAGGCCCACGCATTTGCCTGTCATGATCTCCATGAGAACAGACGCTGTTCGGGTTACATCAGCCCCAGCTCAGCCTGTGAAACCCCACTCAGGGTTGCCAAGGGTGAAATATTTCCTACGATACTCCCACATTCAGTAGCCCCGTCGGGCTTTCCCGCAGCCCGGCTGGTTTCCAGTGTCTCCAAGCTGTGCAACCTGCTAGCGACTGCTGCTGGCAGCCACCAGTGGCGGTTCCAGCACAGGTCAGGCCACAGAGCTCCCCCACCCCTTCTCAACCCGGAGAGAGCAACGTGCCGAGCAGAACGTGAGAAAGTACTGGAGCCGGCACAACACCTACATCCTTCTGCTCCGCTATTCTTTCCGAGTGGGAAGTCCCCACTGTCAACCCATAACCGAACAGTCTGCTCCCAGCCATTAACAACGTAACCCTAAGTTTTGTACTATGGCGTTTCATCCCATTCCTAATGTCTCAGCCATCAAAACTGCCTACCCCCCTCCTATAGGATATCCCAGGCCTTCCCTGCATTGACAACGCCTCCCAACTTCAGATAAGCAGCCAATTTCATTAGCACATCCATTTCGGCGTGCCAAGATCATTAATGAAAGCTGGGCCTGGGACCAGCCACTGGGGAACTCCTCTAGCAACCTCCTCTAATTCCCGTACTTCTCTCCATCTTAACTAATAACTCACCGTGCGGCGCCAGAGCCAACGGGTTACTGAAGCGCAAAGCAATCTGTTCTACCGCATTTGGTGTGACCTCCAGCCTGATGGGGGGTAGAGGAGGTCCGAGAGCGGAACAGCATCCAGAACTCATTTCAGAAGTGCCTGGGGAGCTCTAGAAACATCCATCCCGATCTACATAAAAATATCCCCTGGATAGTTAACGGCAGCGCTCAGACTTACTCCAAGCTGCGGTTCGCCTGACATCATCTTCGAGCCACTAGATCTTGTTACATCTCTGTCTGCTCCATCAAGGCACTCGAATTCCTCTTCCACAGGCAAAGCACATGCAAGCAGCTCACCCTTGGGTCTCCTCAGCGCTGCGGGGAGCAGGCTCACCGGGTGCCCAGCACTGCCCCGGGATTCCCTCTGAACCTCTTCCACACTCCGTGTCTCTGGGAAGCTGCTGGCCTCCGGGCTGGCAGCGCTCTCCCAGCCTGTGAAGATGCAGGCGAGGGAAGGCTTCCCACAGCCCTGCCCGGTGTTTCCAGCCACGGATCAGCTGCGCAGCTGCCGGGCGCCATCCCCTCCAGGCGCCAGGGCCACATGCCCCTCGGCCCGTCTCTCCCAGAGCACGGAACCCCCAGGACTTGCTTGCACAGCGAGCTCCCCGAGAGCCTGCGCGAGCTCCGGGAGAAGGGCCGGGTGGTGGGGAGCCCCCGGGTAGCTGGGGCAGGGTCCCGAGTGAGGGCAGGAGCAGGGCGTGCGCCCCAGGAGCCCCCAGCATTCAGGGCAGCGGGCACTGGCCCAGCCGGGGGCAGGGAGAAGGGAGGCTGGCGTGGCGGGTGGCGGTGGTCGGGGCACAGGCCCCAGCTCACGGAGCCGAAGCTCAGCTCAGGCATGTGGCCTTGGCCCCTTTCGAGGGCAGCCCCTTCCCCTCAGTGAGGGCAGCCGTGGCAGGGGACTCCTCTGTCCCAGCGGCCACCTGCCTGCAAGGCCGCAGGGCTTCACCCCCGGGGCCTCGCCGGGCCCGCCAGCCCCTCGCCGCCAGCCCCTCGCCGCCAGCCCGGGCCCCGCCGGAGCCGCCACAGCCCCTCGCCCGCAGCGCGGCGCCCGGCCCCTCCCTCGGAAAGAAACCGCATCGGGAAAGTATTCGGGGTATTTTTAGCCGCTTTTACTGCGATTTCGCAGCTGGAAACGGGAGGGGCCTCCCCCGCCCGAGCGCGCGGCGGACCACCGCGAAGGGCCCGGCCGCCGCCGCCGCCCCGCGCCCGCCGCTGCCCTGGCGGCCGCCAGCAGGGGGCGCCCGCGCGCCGCGGCGATGCGGCGGCCACGTCGCGGAGGGGCCCGTCCCCGGGGCGCGAGGGGCTCGGCGCCGGCGGGCGCGCGGGGGGCGGCGGCGGGGCCCGGCGGGGAGGGGGTGGGGGAGGCGGGCGGCGGCGGTGGCGGCGCGGCTGCTGAAGCCATTAGCGCGGTGCTGCGGGAGAAGGCCGGGCTTGGAGCTCCCTCCCCCGCCCGAGCCCCGTCCCGGGGACGTCATGGGAGGGAGGTATAAAATTTCAGCGGCGGGGCCGAGGGAGAGGCAGTGTGCGGGAGGGGCGGCGCGGCGCCGGTGCGGTGCGCGGCCGGGGCACGGCGGACAGCGGAGCCCGCGGGGGGCAGCGGGCGGCGCGGCTGCTCCTGCTGCCGGGCGGGCGGGGGAGGGAGCGCCGCGGTGCCGCGCTCCCGGCCGCCGCGGGTCGGGCACCGGGCGATGTAGGGCGCGGGGCCCGGCGGGGGCATGAATGGTGCAGCGAGAGGGGCGGGCGCGGCGCTCCCCCCGCGGCGGCGGGGAGGCGCGGGCCGCTGACACGTGCGGCGGCGCGGCGCGGCGGGGCGCCCCCGGCTCGGCGGGACGCGGGGCGGCGCATGGGGAAGGAGCCCGGCTCGGCGAGGCACGGAGCCTGCCGCTTCTCCTTGCGGAGCGTTGCCAGCTCTTCCTGGAAGTCCTGAGTCGCGCACGGCGCAGTGAGTTCATGCACCTCCTCGCCAAGCCTCAGCCCGCGGGATCTGGGGAGGCTGCCGCCAGCGCACCGCCCGGTCCCCCGCGCCCGCTCGCCGCCGGCCGGGGGTCTCTCCCGGGGGCCCCCGCCGCCCCCTCGCACATGAAGATGTACGTGCAAAGGGCTCTGGTGCTGCTCTCCCTGCTGAGCTTCGCCACCGTGAGCCTCTCGCTGTCCTCCTGCACCACCTTGGACCTGGACCATATCAAGAAGAAGAGGGTGGAAGCCATCCGGGGGCAGATCCTGAGCAAGCTGCGGCTCACCAGCCCCCCGGAGACCGTGGGGCCGGCCCATGTGCCCTACCAGATCCTGGCCCTCTATAACAGCACCCGGGAGCTGCTGGAGGAGATGGAGGAGGAGAAGGAGGAGAGCTGCTCTCAGGACAACACCGAGTCAGAGTACTATGCCAAAGAGATCCATAAATTTGACATGATCCAGGGCCTCCCCGAGCACAGTAAGTGCTGGGCTCCCCCGCTGCCGGCCGCGGTGCCGCGCCCGCGGGGCAGGCTGCCCGGGACCCTGGGCGCGCAGGAGGAGGGGCGGCCGGCCGGGGCCGAGGGGCGCCGGGCCCCCGCGGGAGGGGCCGCTTTCCCGGCGGGGCGGGAGCGCGGAGGCGGAGGTCTGGGAGGGGGTGGCGGGGGGAAGGGGAAGCGTCTCCACCCGCCTGCAGCGCTGGGGTGCGGGGACGAGGGGGAGCACCGACGGGACGGCGCGGGGCTCGGCGGCCAGCGGCCCCGCCGCAGGTGGAGGAGGTGGGCGCCGGAGGGTTGCGGGGGCACCGGCCCGGGCTCCAGCCGGGAGCAGCGAGCCGAGCCCGTCCCTAGAGCGCTGGCATCGGGGGGAAGGCGGGGAGGGAGGGAGGCAGCTCGGGGATGGGCTGAACGCCGCGCGCTGGGCTGGCGGAAGGCGGCGGGGTTCGCGTTCGGGTGAGGAGCAGGTACCGGGCTCCTCCCGGCTGAAGCTCCAGCGCCTGCCGCAGGGATGCCGGGAACCCACCCGCCCTGGCTGGAGGGAAGGTGGGGAGGCACTTGCTGAAGAGACTTCTTCCTGGGATAGGGCGAGGGATCAGAGAGCGAGTAGAAGGTAACGGGGGTGCTCAGGGTGGCGAAGCGGGCAGCCAGGCGAAGGGGACCCCCAGGGGGGCGCAGGCCTTGAGGAAGCATGACAGATGTGGAGCAGGTGCGGAGCAGATGATGAACAGGCCCAGATGCGGACACTAAACAGATTCAGGTGCAGAAGCCGAGCAGATGCAGAGGCAAAGACAGAGCAGACGTGAACCCCAGGCAGAGCGCAGATGCCAGGCACATGTAGGCACAAGCAATCCCTTTTGGTCTGTGTTTGGGACTGGAAGATGCTGGTGGGCATTCAGTCACACCCCCATCCGGGGTGTCCTCCTGTGATGCAGTGCAGTCTTGGGGACACGATTTGAACGCCGGCAGTTCTGGGGAGGAGCTGTGACTTGGTGCAGGAAGCCTCAGAATGCAGTTAGTCTGCCAGGTTTATGTTAATTTTGACATATGATGAGCTGGAGTAAGAGCTACAATGTGGTAATGCAACAAATTTCACTTAATCTCTAGCAGACTGCACTCCATATGGTTATATGATTAGCTCTTAGCTCAGGAGACAGCAAGACTGGAGGAACAGAAAGTGCACAGGGCATAGCACCTCACGTGTATTTCAACATTTCTGACCTACTGAAGTGACATTCGTGAAATTCTAAAAATATACGTGGAAACCGAGTGTCTGCGCAAAACAGTACATCCACACTGTGAACTGGTGTGTTCTGGGGAAGGAAACTGGGAAAGCACAACAGCGGGAAAATCAAGTCAGAGGAGTGGATTTGGATGAAGTAGAGGGGAAGAAGGAATGAAGACATACGGTGCATGAGGAGGGACTGGGGGTTGGGAAAATTCCTATGTAAATGAATGAACCTGTTCTGGACACTGGGGCAAGGTGCTGAGCAGTGAGTTCAAAAGACCAAGTGGTGCTCAGATTCAGTTCCTGGGAGTGGACAGTGTAGATGCCACCACCCAGAAAAAGAGGGAACTTTGGAATTGGGTCACACTAGGAGAGACTGGCTTCAGATAGGCCGCGGTGTCAAGAGACACGCTCCTTCTGAAACCTGGGGAGTTTCATCGCTTACACCGTGGCTGGATTTGGCCCCGTGTCTTCAGAAGCGGCTCATGTTCAACTTTCCCATGACTCTGTCACTGTGCCAGGTGGTGATCTCAGAGTGTTCTCTGAGCCAAAGCCAGTCTCCTCCGGGGGTGGGGGGTGGGAAGGGGAGCACTGCTCCATTGAGGGAACCGCGAGGATGATACGAGTCTGCAGTGTGTGTGCACGCACACCAACCGTTCTAGCTCCAGACTATTAGTCAAGCAGCTCGTTGACTCAGGGGACTCATCGTTCTCAAGGACTTAAGGCCCAAAAGTGAGGAAAGCTGAGGAGCAAAAATAGCAGCAGTGAGAGCCCCATCCTTCTAGGAAGGAAGGATATTCAGGAGCAGATTCTCCATCCCTACGTTAAACTGTTTGGTGACCTACGGAAAGGTCTCTCAGGCGTATTGCCTGAATTACAAGGGGCTTTTAGAGAACAGCTTGCTCTTAACCAGCTATTCATGGATCTCCTAAAACCCACGGGGGTTCAGAGTCCCTTAAGCACAGACTTGGTTAGATTCAAGCTCAGAGAGCATCTGCAGCAATCCTTCAAATGGCTTTGCTTACCTTCCCGAGAAAAAACAGATGCCATTTCCAAGCCAGCTTGAGAGACAAGGCAATTAAAGCCCTGGATCGCTGGGGCCAAGCATCCCTTCCCTCAAAGCCTGCCACCTGCAGAGTTCCAGAAGGATCAATCTTTTTCTTCAGTGTTTCATGCCAAAGCTGCATGAAGTACCAGTGGTATAATGCGGAGTGAGGCAGTACCTGCTCGCAGCCAGCCCGCCCTTCCTTGACAGCAGACTAACTGCAGAGCCATCCGCCTTCCTGGAGCTTGCCAGCAGCAGCAGCTCTGTAGGGCTGGCAGCACGTGGAGAACCTGCACCTCGCTGAGAGCAGGGCTAGGAAGAGGGAAGCTCCCGAAAGAACCTGCTCCCTGTATCACGCTGTCCACACTAAAAGGCTACCGGTCCCATCGTTCGTGCAGTCAGCAGCTCTGGGCTGCCTGGGCTCCGCAGCAATAGCAGGGTCCGCTCGTGAGGATATATCCAGTCGTATCAGACTGGCACGGGTGGAGAGGGTGTCACAGATTCCCTGGCTGCAGGCTTGGTTACAGCCACTGAGTGTTGTGGAATATTGCCTCCAGGCATTGTTCCGTAGGTGAACATGTCCGGATTCCAGTGTGATTAACGCACCTGAGCTGGGACTGGACCAAGTTCCCTGAAAAATCACCTCGCCTCCTTTCTCTGTGACCTCTTGCCTTGCCCCAGAGGAGTCAGCTTCCTGGGAGCGAGCCCTGTATCCTGGACACCCTGCTGCGGGAAGCAGGCTCCAGCCTGACGGTGTTCAGAGCGAAACGCAGAACGCTCCCATCACAGAGGGCTTGTTCCCAGGGTATGAAGGGAACATGAAACTTCCTCTTGGGGAAGGGAAGACAGCCATTACTGTTTCCACTGGGAACATCTTCCAAGACACCAGCACCTTGCTGGTGAGGTAAGTAGGTACAAGGCAGTGTGGGGACAGCAGGTGAAACGCAGTAGATGATAGAGTAATCTCTTACCAGCATGGCTGCCTGACTTAGCCACAAATCTTAAGGAGATAATACACAACAAATTATGTTGTCTCTTATCCGCACTGTGCTGTGGGACCAGATCTGCAGCCTCTAAATAGACTGGCAGATAAAGCAGTACTGTTGGAAACAGCTACTGGGCTAGACTGACCACTGGTCTGATCTAGACAGGCATTTCTGAGGACTGCTGGGACAGCCCTCACGCACAGACGGGCAGGCAGGCCTGCAGTGGAAGGGCAGGCTGTTAACAGCACTATTAATAGGGCTGGGAGTGCAAAACAGCTTAAAGGGGTATTAAAGCACAGTACCTGCCTTGGCCTGGGATACAGAACAGTTAGCAGTGCTAGACTCCAGCTGGGAAGATGCCTTTGGGCATTTAATGAGATCAGAGCTTGGGTTTTCTGCTGCGCTTTTCTGTGGCATAAAGCCTGGAGCTGGTCACGGTGCAGAGTCCCCACAGTGGGTGTCCTCACGTGGCCTCTTTGCACTGCAGGGCTGTTGGGCTGAGCATACCGGCTCACGGCTGCAGTGGGGTCCGGGCGCCTGGGGTTACCAAACATCCATCTCTTCAATAGCAGCCAGACTTTCCAGTGTGGGAAAGTTGTTCCGTTCAGTAGTACAAATGACAACCCATTCCAACTACAGCCCAGTGTGAGCATCAGGTCATTGGCTTATTGAGTACAACTTCAGCACCCTAAGAACACATCCGTGTAAACTGGCAGGCTCCTGCCAGCTGAATCTGGAGGAGGACCTTCATCTTCATGACGGTGACTGAAAGAGCATCAGTGTTGCTCAAAACAGTCTGGCACGGGAGGTGTACCTCTGCGTTCAGGTGCTCTTTCACACCAGCCCATCTTCAGAAGCAGTGTCCCTGGGGCGTCGGTGGTGGTGGTGTGAAGAAAGGGGCCAGTTCCCAGCATCTGGCTTGAACGCTGCTTCAGTGAGGGCTTCTAGGCTATTTGACACGGGCTGCAACTCTGGCTGGGAACAGGTGGCAGTTTTTCTGTTTCTTTTTTTTTTGTTTAAAAACTTAACTATCAGCTGACACGAGAGCCCCGTGTTACATTGAGCAACAGTCAGAGGTCATGTAGGGCTGCAAACCTACATGTGGGCATGGAGCAGGAGCTGCTGTGTCTTGTCTGCAGGAAGCCTTAATGATGCTACAGTCTTGAAGGCTCACACAGGTCAGCAGGAGAGGAACAACAGCGATGACAAAGACTATTCCAAGGGACCAACATGGGATTGTTTTCTCTTGGGGACTCTGTTTTGGACTTCAAAGCTTTTACCTGCTCTCTTTTGGGGCATCTGTGAAATGGATTTTTCTGCTCAGCAGGCACACATCGAGGCAGAGGATTGCTGTGTTACTTCATGCCCGTGTATCTCATCTCCGCAGGCCTCTCAGCACTTACTTGAAGTTCCTTGAAGAACTCTGTATCTAGTACTATCCATGAGTTCCTTCTCCAGGCCATGAGTGAGAACTCAAGTCCCATTTCTTTCAGTACACACTGAATAGTCGTCGTTCCTAAGTCTTCCACACCTCATGCTTTGTGGAGACTTGGCTGGCTTTCACTCTAGGAGACAAGGTTTGGAAGACTGAGATTCAACGGCAATGGGATCACCTCCTGTGTGGCTTCATGTCTCCAGCATGAGCAGAGTCACCCCATCGAGGCTGTTTGCCTCGCTAGCTGCAAATAAGGTTGCCCTATGGTATGGGCGAGGGTTGTCACTTTGGAAGCAGCAGACTCATGAGCGTTACCAGCGTTTGGTGAGCAGAGTTAGAAGAGAGAATATTAGAGGTACCGTGGTTGATTTTTACTGATTCTCTGGCTTGTAGCATTGAAAGAATGGTGGCGGTAGCGGGAAGATTTTGCAGAGTGTTGCAATGTAGACCAAATTTGAGTGAATTCATCCTGTGTTACCTTTAGCTGGACAGCCGTGCTTCACAGGTGGCAAAACGTTTGAATGACAGGCTTCTGCTAGAAGACCTTTTTCTTGAGCAATATTTATTTGGGATCCCGTCCCTCTGACCTGTGGTTCTCAGTCTTTCCATCTTTCTCCTAGATGAGTTGGGCATTTGTCCAAAAGGTGTCACCTCCAACGTGTTCCGCTTTAACGTGTCCTCGGCAGAGAAGAACAGCACCAACTTGTTCCGGGCCGAATTTCGAGTTCTGCGTGTGCCCAACCCAAGCTCAAAACGCAGCGAGCAGCGCATTGAGCTCTTCCAGGTCAGTATCCTTCTCGCATTCCCTTGTGCTTGAGCCAAAACCAGCTTGGCTCCTTAATGGTTGCCTCAATTGATACGTGCAGAAGAGAGAGCTGAGAAATCCCATGCTATAGCCCAGGGTTCTTGCAGCGTATGCAATGATACAGTCACTTTTCTTTCCTTTTTCAGTGTGGTGCTGCCCTTTCCCTGCTCACCTGCACACCCTGGCATGGTGCCCACTGCAGCTCTTCCCTGCACCGAGAAGGGGGTTGGGAGGGGAGCCCATCGCCAGGGGATGAGCCCTCACCCTTCTGTCACAGCTGCATGCTTAGGTGCCATGACAGTTTTGTTCCTTGGACTGTTGCAGTACAGTTGGTGCTGATCCAGCGGGTGGGCCTCTGTCTCGGCACTGATTTACTGGAAAAATAATGCTTGCTTTCAACGTTCCCTTCAGCAGCGGCTCCACAGAGGCATAATTCATGGCACCGCTAATTCAGGGACTTAGCTGCTGTTTGGTTTTGAACCCATGGACTCCCCTGGCACAATAAGGTCTGGTTCAGGTTTGGAAGTGGTCTTAGGCTGGGCTGGACCACCTAGCTAATGGTACAGTTTAGCATCCAGGTGGCACATTCCCACAGGCTGGTGTCTGTCCCCTGTGCAGTAAGCGTGCAGCTGAAATTGCCTTGTGGCTGGTAGCCCTTGAGGACTTCCTGGAATTCACCTTCAAAGCAATTCTCCGTTGGGTGACACAACCGACAAGGAGGCAATCCCAGAGCTTCACCGCAGGTTCAATGCTCTGCGGAGTGAACCTGGGGTTCTGCAGGAAGGGTCTGGAAGCGGAAAGAGGTGTCAGAGCAGGGGGAGAGGTCTCCAAACCTGTTCAGCGCTGGTGTGTTTTGATAGAAGTTGAAGAGTGCAGGACACGGGAAAATGGCACAGTGTAGGACTCAATAGGCTTGCTGTGCAAGGGACCTGTGGCAAGATGCTCTTGCCCACTGCTGGTTCTACCCTGAAATCCAGACCCACATCCCACAGGTGTATACAGAAACAAACCTACCCACTAGATCAATTGCTGTGTGCTTCTGCCTCTGGATATGTACCCCGAAACAAGGACGAGCTAAGAGAGGCGGGCCTAAGCGTTGTGTAGATCTCTGGAGTTGAGACCCAAGGCTATCCCGTCCTTACGCACGGCACTGGCTGACTCTCTCTCCCACTCTTCTGACGCAGATCCTTCGGCCGGATGAGCACATCGCAAAGCAGCGCTACCTCAGTGGCAGGAACGTGCAGACACGGGGCTCCCCAGAGTGGCTGTCCTTCGATGTCACCGAGACCGTGCGAGAGTGGCTTCTGCACCGAGGTAGGGGACGTAGCTGGACCGGGTGTCAAGGCAGCCACAGAAATGTGGGTCAGTGTTGATGAGAGCATCTCTCTGATCCCCTTTTTGTAGGGGCTTGGCTCACATAAGGGACAGCTGCTTTCGGTCTGAGAACGAGCCTTCCCCCAGAAAGCTACCCCAGTGCGTGACGTTTGTTGGGTTCCTAGCTCTCTGCGGGCATCCCCACTGTGGAGCTCTGTGGGCTGAGGCAGAGTGAGGATTCCTCCTCTGGAGGAGGAAATCGTTGTCCTTGAGAGATCCTGGAACTTCTTTTGGTTCTTCAAGCCCAGAGAAGACCCCTCTGTTTGTCTAAACTATAATCTGTAATGCACAGAAAATGAGGATTGCTCTGGTTTAATTTTTATGTGGCCTAGAGCAAATCCAGTAGGGAAAAACCAGCAAGGATCCTGGTTTCTTTAGCTGTTTACAGCTTGGCAGGTATAAAGGTGAGGAAATACCAGAGGCTGACACACCTAGACAGATGGAGGCTTTAGAACTGCAGAGAACATACCTCTGCCACCACTGGGCAGCCCAGCAGATAGTTACGGGGCAGCTCCCAGCAAGAACACTGACCCCATTCACAGCTGGAGCAGAGGCACCGTGACTCACAGCTGGATTGGCCTCACAGATAGGAGCTAGGTGCCACTGAAAACCGGAATACAGGTACTGGCAAGCAGCCGTTCCCTGGAAGGGAAAGCTGCGAGCTTGTAAGCTCCTCCTTTTTCAAGCAATCTTGTGTCCTGATGGCTGGAGTTCAGGGCTGGAACTGCAGCGAGCTCTGGGCAAGCACACTAGCTGACAAGACATCAGAGAGTATACAGTACTTAGGAAAAAGGGTGCTAGGCACCTTGTCAATGCCCCGGGGAGCCAGATGTTTTAATTCATGACACAACATTAAAAAAAAGGAGCTTTCATAAGAGCCTTATGTTCCCTTAGTCAGGCCCACACAGCATGACTGGTTCAGGAAGTTATTATGAAAATAGACTTGCCTCTGGAAAGTCTGTGTGACTTCGACCGCTAGCAGTTCAACAAAACAGGAGGCTGCAGCTGCTGAGAAAAATGTTTCCAGTGAAATTACTTCTCCATATCCAACTCGCTTAGTCTCAGATCTCTCCTTCAGACACTAACCAGAAGCCAGATAGTAGACAGGTAGGGGAGGATGGCAAAACTGATTGAACACAGACACCACAAGCCCGCTCTTCAACTACTTGTTTTCCAGTGGAGCTCCTTGAAGCTCACAAATGCTTTTGGATGCTGAGTAGCCTAAAAACCGTCACCAGGAGCACCCTTCTCACCTGCCCAGGACGCTCCCTTTAGCAAGAGCAAGGCTTTTGCCACGAGTGAAGCCACGAGATTCTGCTTCCCGTTCTCCTTTCCAAGGCAGCTTCTGTTCCCCAACTCTGGTAGCATCCTGGACTTTGAGACCAACCCACAGTCTAGGAGTCACCACAGTACATGTCCTCAGCGAAACTTCCCTGGGCCAGGAGCTGTCCCAGCTGAGGAAGATTGTTTCTTACAGAGTCATCTTCTTTGCAGAGTCCAACCTTGGCCTGGAAATTAGCATACACTGTCCTTGCCATACGTTTCAGCCCAACGGGGACATCTTGGAGAACTTGCACGAGGTCTTGGAGATCAAGTTCAAAGGTGATAAAGAGCTGGGTTAGGGGAGGCTGGTGGGGAAGGGAAAACCTGGAGCATCTAAAGAAAAAAACGAGGTCTCGCTTTGCATATTTGAGCATTTTACATTGCATATCATTTGTCTTAAAGCATACACGTCTGGGTTTGCATGCTGGTTATATGGGTATATCCACTTTGCGCGTAGGTTAGAAATGGGAGAAAGGAAGTGCGGGCTGGGTGGGTTTGCACGAGTGTCTGCAGGAAGGAATAATTTTGTATTTCAGTGTCCCTCTGGGAAGTTCAGCTTGATGCTTTCTCACATTTCCAGGGAGGCTCTGCTTTTCAGTTAGGGTGACTGAAACACAAGGAAGTCAGGCATCCTGTGTGAGGTGGCCCAGAGAGTCAGTGGCTTGGCTGGCCTAAGAACTAGGAACCTCCTGGCTTGCAGCCCTGGGCTGCAGCCACTGGCCCCCACAGGCTCCATTTCTGAGGCTGTTCTGCAGAGTGCCAATGATCTGACATCTTCTTTAAACCATTCATCTTCCTGCCTGTCCTGGGATTGAAGCCAGGAGTGAGTGGGATGGATTAATGGCCCCACCAGCAGTTTGCAAATGGTAAAACAGGTGGCCCGCAAGCCTCTATTTCAGGCCTGCAGCAGTCACATTCACCAGGAGTAAGGGTTTCCTGTGAGGGAAGATGTCCCAGAGTAAGTGGACGTGGTGCCCGAATCCCCTTCACCCTGTTCAAGGGCAGGCATGAGAGTGTTGATGTACCGAAAAGTTGTCTTGCGCCCTCCGCTTCCACACTGACAACTTCTGTGTGGATCCGTTTTTTCTCTGAAGGCATTGACAGTGAGGATGACTATGGCCGTGGGGACTTGGGGCGCCTGAAGAAGCAGAAGGACTTGCATAATCCTCACCTCATCTTGATGATGTTACCCCCACATCGGCTGGAGAGCCCGGCATTGGGAGGCCAGAGAAAGAAACGGGCCCTGGATACCAACTACTGTTTCCGGTACGTGAGATTCCTGCCTGGAGTGACCAGGTCGCAGGCCTGCTGAGACTCCATGGAAAGGCAGAGCCTCCAAGGGGGTTGTGGGCCACCATGGTGCCACAGGAGCACAGCTCAGCACCTCGTGGTGCCCAAGAAGGGGATGCTGGCCAGCTCAGCAGTCACTGTGTGCTTCTGTCTGAGCCGCCGGCTAGAGGGAGACTTGCAGGCGGCTTCCTGGAGCACAGCCTGGGCAGGGACCTGCGGCAGCCCCCCGCTAGCAGCCGGGTGATGCTGTGGGCCAGTGGGGTTCTGTCTCGCTGGGCTGGTGGCCAAGGCTGAGCTGCCCATCACTGCTCATCCCTGCTGCTCCTCTGTGCAGGCAAACCCCACGTCCCGCTGGGCACTGCTAGTCCTTCTGCTCAGGAAGCTGCGTCACACACTTGCATACGAGGCCCCTCTTCACTGTGTTTCGATACTGTGTTTCAGGAACCTGGAGGAGAACTGCTGCGTGCGTCCTCTGTACATCGACTTCCGACAGGACCTCGGCTGGAAATGGGTCCACGAGCCTAAGGGCTACTTTGCTAACTTCTGTTCGGGCCCTTGTCCGTACCTCCGCAGCGCAGACACCACTCACAGCACGGTACATCCAGCATATTAGCCTGTCAGGGCTTGTGGCTGTGACTCCCCCTTCCTCCCGAAGTCTGATCATAGCTGGTCTTTTCAAAGGAGCAAAAGCAATTCTGATCAATGCTTGTGAAAAAACAGCCAAGGAAACAAGAGTCTTAGGTGGTGCAGCAGGGAAAATGTGCTTCAATACTGAGTCCGTGCTTCCAGCCAGATGTTGAGGAGGAGGAGGAGGATGTCTCTTGAATAAGATGTGAAACAACAGGGCTGATGGGTTTAGGGTACTTACTTGGTAATGGCCAGAGTGTGAACTGAATTGTTTACATCAAACGTCAACTCCAGTAATTACCTTCTGCCTAGGTTTCTCCTGCACTCTGCACTGGACAGAGGATTTTTCTACACTCTGTGCCAGGTTGTCACGCAAAACTGTCGTGCCATGGCAGCTGTAGCCCTAAAGTGAAGGGATATCCTTGTCCATGGCCATGCAGTAAGCTCTCTTTTGTGCACAAGCATCCTTTCCAGCTATATAAATCACACCTAACATACGGCCAGGAGGAACCTACTAGGTAGTGAGATTGATGAGTAAGCACTGGTGAAAGCAAGTGTCTTTGGGTAACTTATGCATAACCTCTGTTTAACATGAGTACCTACGCAGTCTTTGGGAAGAAAACCTCCTGAGCCTGACTACTGTCTAGAGTGGAAGAAAATAAAAGCAATAGAAAAGCACAGACACGGGAGAGGTACCAAGGGGAGAAGATAAAGGAAGAAGCAGTCCAAGAAAGGCCAGAGGAAGATCCTGTGCCTCTGTCCACAGAAGAGAAAAGGCAGCAGTCCAGACAGTGCAACAGCTCACCCGCAACCAGCTTCAGGTTTCGCTAAAAAGGTTACTGGAAAAAGCAGATTTGGCTGAATAGGTAACTAGGTGAAGATGGTATTGCAGAAAAGATGGTAACATTTTCTTGACTACTTGAGAGTCTGCACAGCAGCAAGGTTCGCTGAAGCTCAAGGACTAATATCAGTGGGAACAGTCGATCTGTGGGAATGAAGGAGTGAACAGATGCTGGGCATTAAGCACAAGGCAAGGCAAGGGAATGAACAGCTTTGAAAGGGTAATGGGCATGGAGCTTTACCATCTGGTTGTCCTGAGAAGCTCTCCAGTAGACAACTGGACCGAATCAGTGTGAGAGAAAGGAGATTTTACAATGGTTCCTAATGTTCTTAAGCAGGAAAGGAAACGATCAAGCGTTAAGGTCAGCTGAGTGATCCAAGAAACCTTTAGAACAATATAGCTGCTGACAGCTTGCCAGCACCACCTAGGAAAAACATGGCGAAATGAAGATTTCTCAGCAGCCTGTTTAACCTGCTGTCTCTGTTGAGCAGGAGCACGTTGTACCCCTGTGGTACAGCCACGGGTAGTTTGCTCAGTATCTCAGAGAGCTTCTACCAGAAGGACTGCAGTTACGTGGATCTGGATGATAGAACAGGATGTTTCCTTAGCACCTCTCATCCCCAAAGAGTGTAAAGTAGTTAAAACACAATGTGC
The DNA here is from genome assembly GCA_027574665.1 of Rhynochetos jubatus. Lineage (NCBI taxonomy): Eukaryota > Metazoa > Chordata > Aves > Eurypygiformes > Rhynochetidae > Rhynochetos > Rhynochetos jubatus. Next base: position 123,385,470 of record CM050648.1, on the reverse strand, counting down.
CAGACCCTGTCGTTTATACCAGACAAGCACTAATGAGACCACAGTGGTGCAGGTGAGATCATGTTTTGGCCCCGCAACTCAAGAAGTTGCTTACCGCTGAGAAGCGGCCACCTCTGGCAAGAAACGTGGCAACTGTTCTGTAGCGGTTACATGGCTGAAGCATACAGTCATCTGTGGGCTGGGGCCAGCTGGGAGGAGGAATCCAGTGGGGTCCCACAGGACACTCTCCTGGCTCCAGCATTATAGTGTAATGACTTGGAGGATGGAGTGGTGGGAGGCAGCATCAAACGGTTCAAAGCTGGGAGGGGGTTGTGGATATCCGAGAGGATTGGCACCCATCCAGTGCTATCTAGAGATGTTGGTTGAAATAAGCAGCACTGATGTTCTTCCTTCTGGTTTCTTTAATGGAACCCAAGACAACATGGCCCCAGGCTGGTTACGCCCCATCTTGTTAAAAGCAGAAATTGTGACACTATCCACCGTATCGAATTAGAGATGAAAGGAGACAGCTGCTTGGCACTCCTTCATCCCTTCCACATCAGCCACAGAGCAGGGCTACTACAGTTCAAAAAAAGTAGTCTTAAGAGTCAGGCCAGGGTAGGTGAGACCCTTTGGAAGCAGGCCATGATTAGGAAGTGACAGGCGAGTATTACTTGCCTTGGGAGGAAAACACCCTCTGCTGAGCATAGTCCAAACACCTAGAGACCCGTTGGCTTTGCAGTCCCTTCCTGCCCCCAACCAACTTCAGTGTATTCCTGACTTGGTCGCCACATTTATTTTGTTTCTGCAGGTGCTGGGCTTATACAACACGCTGAACCCTGAGGCATCTGCTTCGCCCTGCTGCGTCCCCCAGGACCTGGAGCCGCTCACTATCTTGTACTATGTTGGGAGGACCCCCAAAGTGGAGCAGCTCTCCAACATGGTGGTGAAATCCTGCAAGTGCAGCTGAAAGGCACCCTGGCCCGCCCAAAGCCAAGACAGAAACTGTCAGCACCCACTCTCCTGCTCCCAGGCTAACACAAATGGAACTGGGGGTCAGAGACTATGCATGCTGAGGGCCGAGTGCCAAGCCCTGTGGCTTGGGGTCTGGCAGCCCTTGGGGATCTCTTCTGGAACATTTCTTGGTCTTGTTGGCAGTGTCATGTTCCTTCTGGAAGTTACTCTGGTGACACGGAGGCCACACTCTCCAAAATGGCTGGACAGTTGGTGCGGAAGAGAAGGACGGGGTGGAGGAACTGCTGTGTGTTTGAGTGCTGGGTGGCTGAGCTGGGGAAACGGGGGAATGAGAGCAGGTGAAAGGGGGAGTGGAAATGGGGAGATGTTTTCTATTCTAGCTTTAGCTATCTTAGGACCTCAGCCCTCTCCACTGGCCTGAAGAATTAAAGGTTTCCCCTGTAGGAGGAAACCCTGAAAGTTTCTTTAGAGAAAGAAAATGCACCAAGAAGGGAAGCTGCTGAGAGAAGAAATGCTCAGAGATATACGTAGACTTTTGTTCCTCAGAGCTGTGACCCAGGAGTCCTGCAACTGAAACTCTGTGTCTGCCAAACCTGTCAGTTCAGTTGGCAGGATCCTGGGTACTGGTTTCTAAATGCAAACTGCAAGGCTCCCAGCCAGCCTGCTGAGGGTGGGCAGATACAAGGAAAGAGGGTGCTGAGTCCATTTACAGAGGGACTGATGTCTCCATTCAGCTCTTTTCCCTTCCTGGAGTTTCTGAGAGATGGTTTCTGGGTCAGGGCAGGAGCAATATCTGTGGGTACCTGAATACTGGACCCATTCATTCATGAGCTGATGCACCCTGAGGACCTCTAGTCTGTTGTGGTTTGTGAGGTGCTTTGGGGTGTTCTGCGCCTGTTCTGCATGATGACCAGAATGTGGCCCAGGCCTCACCTGCCAAGACTTACAAAATAGTAATCTCAAAAACATTGTAAAAAATAAATATTTGGGGGGGAGATGCTCTTTTTTTTCACAAGCAAGTTGTTTGTTGGAGGGTTAGATGGTTTGCTGTTTTTAAACTGCTACTGCTGTGGTATATTCAATCACTCCAAAATCTTTCCCCTTTCCAAAATGTCTCTTCAAAGGAACAGACAGAATTTAGGTCAGCCAGAGAGCCCCAGAATGAAATTCCTCGGTACCCTCAAACCGTGCCTGGTGTGTATGTGCCCTGTCCTGCACTAGTCCCTCAGACACGTACATCACCTCTGACATCTGCTTTTGCTGGATTCATACAAAGCTCCCCTCAAACGTAAAACACTTCCAAGGATACTGTTTAAATAACCAGGGCGGTGCAGTTCCCACAGCTGACAAATGTCCTGTGTCCCCCTGAATATATATGGTCTGCCAGAACAGGCTTGTACACACAGGTGAATAGCACTCCCCTCCTCCCGACCTACCAGGAGCCTTGCAGATGCTCATAAAAACCTCACAGATGTTGCCCAGGCAAGAAATCAGTGTATTCTTTTAAAAGTAGGGGCTTTTCCAGCCATAGATACTCCCAAAGGTAAAAATCTCTGGTGCTTGCGTGCCGCATGAGACTCAAAGGCTGACTTTCTGACCCTCCGAACCACAACTACTGAGAAGTCATGTTCAGAGACCACAGAGGTTCCTCCCTGTCCCCTCCCAATTCCTGGCCCCCAGCGACTGAGTAAAACGACACCTGGCTGGTGAATCACCAGTAGCCAGGGCTCTGAATTCAGCTCCTCCATCAAGCCCTTCACAACAGCGGCTGCTCCCATATACCTCGCATGAGGCTGCCGGAACATATCTCAAACCTCCTACGGTGTAAACGACCCTTCCTGCATCACCACCAGCTGGCTAGAGGTTAGCAAGGCGGGGGTCAGTGGAGGGAGCCTGCCAACCTGTGTGATGTTTTGGCTGGGGCACTAGTGCTCTGACGGAGGCACTCCCCAGTGCTTAGGTTTATCCCTTTCATCCCTCTGGGGCTCCTTGACCTGTCATCGGTGTGATGATGAAAGGTGCAGCTCTGATCGGTCCCGCAGCACTGATGTGTTGCTGTGCCCAGTAAAACTCTCTCTGCCAGTGCTTCCCCCCACCCCCGCCTGCCCACGGAGGAAGCAAATAAATGCATTACCGTGCTGATAGACAGGCCAGAAATTTAGTGGCTGCAATGGGGAGTGGGGGGAATCCAGATGCCAATTGGCGTAGGAATTCTCTCTAATCTCTTTTTTAGCAGCAGCCCCTGGGGAGGTTTTGGTTTACAAGCTGTAGTCTGCTCTTCCGTCATTGTTCCTCCTGAGCCCTGGGTTGGCTCTGCTGCCCATCCAATTGAAGGGCTTCCTTGCTAGTAAAGGGGAAAAAAAACCCAAACCACCAACCAGAAAACCAAGGAGGGGGAGCTGCAAAGAGCTGAGCTAGAACACTTGCACAGCTCACAGTCCTACGTGGCACTTGGAGCACATCAGAACCACTCAGGGATTAACCCTGGCAAGCTCCTTGAGGTGGGTCTGTCATCCTAGCCCTTGCTCATTGCTGCTTCTCAAAGGCAGGGAGGGGTGGCCTCCTTGGAAAGGAGGCAGAATGGCAATGGAAAATCAGGGCAGAAGAGTCTTTGGGTGTCTGACCAGTAAGGACGCAGGTAATGTCACGGGTACCCTAACCCCTGAAGTCAGACAGACACATTTCAGTTACTGCTGCTCTGTCCAACCTTCCATTGCCCTAGCAACATTTGAGAGTTAGATTTGTGAGACAGGATCTGAATTCATTTTCTTACAATTAAAACAGCCTTTCTAGGGGACTTTTAGCTCTGATTCAGCAAGAAACTATGCTATCTACAAGGGTTAATACCAGACTGAATACACTCCTGGGCTCAGGCTTACCAAGATGTTTCAGGACACTTGTGTAAAGAAGGCAGAGGGCAGATCCCAATGGGCTCTGTTACTAGCTGGCAAATTGAGGAAGACAATGGGAAAGAAAAAGTGTGATCTTCACTGCCAGCACGGAATACAGCTCCCAACAGTTCCCTTTTGTTATTCGAAGGAACAAACAAAAGGGGATTGAAACAATCCCAGCACACTTTGTCTTTCTAACAAAGATCAATGGTTAGAAAGAGTGAAAAAACCCTATTCTGCGCTGCCATAAGGCAGATCCGACACAGATGATCAAACAACTCTCTGTGTAGCCCCTGCTTCTCTGTGGCATACTCTATTAGAGCATCTAAGAGGCCTAGACCTGAACTTGAACACCTTGTTTTTCAGGCTGTAGAGCTCTGCAAGGAACACTGCTTCAGTAAGTACAGGAATGTACACTGGTGTTTCAGCAAAGAATAGTCTGCAGACTAAATGAGTCTTTGTTCCCTGCTCTTTGGGTTGGACGGTCTCTATCTACCTCACTGCACTTAGAAAAGGCAGTAGCATGTCCCAGTTACCACTGTGTGAACTGGGATACGCTGCTTGGTGTTTCACCTTTCCATAACCAACAGACTTCAATACACACAGTACACAAGATGGACCATCTGCCAAAGTAATAAAAGATGCAGAAGACAAACATACCTGTCCACTCCTTTGGCAACATCCTAGCTCTGTTCTGCTCTGTCCGGTGACGTCTCATGTGTCTGTGTCGTAGCTCCCAAATTTCCATTCTTTCTGTTCACAGATCCTTTTCTGATCTTTCTGTGCTGCTCTGAGGCTTTCCTTACCTACGTCCTCATCAGAGCAGAAATACGGGAGGTCTCCAGGCTCAGCCTACTCTAAATGAAATGACTAGAGCCATCCCACGACAGAAGAGAGTCCATTGCAATGTCTTAGGAGGCAGAGGTCTTCAGTATGGTCCGGGGTCCAATGCAAGGCAGGTTCAGAACCACAGGGTGAGCAGGATGCAGCTCTAGGGCCTGCTCCATTGTGCAGAAAAGGTTTCTTACCCACTACAGGTGTTTCTAGTGGCACGCAAATCATCAGCTCTGTAGTACCGGGTTGTCTTCTCTTACTAGGTGATTGAAAGGCCATGGAATCGGCCAAGAAAATACAGTTTTCAATACATATGGAGCCAACAGTGTGGTGTGTATAAACCTGCAAAACTATACTGATTTGTGGTAGTGCAAAATAATAGGTGGCTGTATGGGCTGCCTATAATCTACATTAACTGTGGTTTAGAGTAACAGCAGCAATTTGGATACAGTGCAAGGAGAAAAACATGCCTTGTCATTCTTTAAAAATAACGTCTATTATTTTTTCTTTTTTTCATTCAAAATTACTAGAATATGTTGGTCAAAAGCTGTATAAAATGAATAACTAACGTGCGTACTCTGATGTTTAGTAAAAGAATACCTGGACTTGCAGGGCTCTGCTTTACCAATATTTTCTTTTGTATACAGGGAAATCATTTAAGCCCTGGTTCGTTTCTGATGCAGCTCCAGGAGTGACAGATGGAAGCCACTAAGCTCAGTGTCTTTTGTCCTTTCTTGACGAGAGGCTTCAGATAACCTATACAAATGCAAGATCTTTCATCATGCAACAAGTCAACATAGAAGAGATGAGACAGTTTTACTCACTGGGAAATAGATTGTCTTAGAAATGGATTCAGATACATCAACAAGAAAGACAGCAAATGAAAATTGCTGATTAATGGTTGCCATTCTTTTCTCTAAATGACAGTAATGCATTTGAGATGCCCAAAATTTCAGAAAGAATATGGTACAGTACTTTGGGTGTCACAGTGTGTTTCCAGGAAAGACAAATTTCAAAGATTACAGACCTCAGTTACGCAGCTACTTTTAGAACGTCCTTACCTAGGGCCAGGTTGCAGAGGGAAGATGGCAGAGGTGGGCTGAAGGCTTTCAACCGAGCAGCTGGGCTTCTTCCAGCACTCGGCTATGATTTCATGGAAAATACACTTAGGGATAAGGACCCTTATGTCTAGTACATAATAGAGGTTTCTTTACAGCTGTGGTTTGTGGCAAAAACCCCACACACATTATTGGTTTCCCACATCCTGCAGACTTAGTGAACAGCTTTCAGGCAGAAACTGTCCCCTGTGGTATATGCTGGCACTGTTGAATTGTACCAAGGAATAGCACTCTTTCAAGCGGTATCTTCTGAAGATGGAGATTTATTTCTCCCCCTTTCATGGGCGCAGTGGTCTTTGTGCAGGGTGATGTTCTTTGCCTCTCATTCCATTTAGCTGGCTAGGCAAGATACCGCCTCATTGCTGTCCACAGAGACCAACGCAAGAAGTAATTACGTGTAGGGGTTATGCATGTTGCAGAAAGCAAAGGTGACTTCCTTTTCTGGTCTGCCAACACTCCGACATTTCTTACTAGCTGTTTACAGATATTCATTCCTCACATACAGAACTAAGCATGAAGCATTATAGTAATATATCATGGCCAGTGCATGTACATCACTTGAGGAAAGAAGCCAGCTGGGTCGTATCAAACCAGAGACGTCCTGACATTCTTCAGGAAGGATTCCTTTTTTTCTCCTTAAGTTACTGTCCTCTTCAGGAAGCAGACAAAACAAAGATTCACCATACAGCCAGGGGCAAATCTTACAGGATTTGTGCAATGCACATAGTGTAATGACTAGGGAATGTCTTGGTAACCATGTTCTGGTCCTTCCTTGAAACAAAAAATTAAGGACTTTTGAAGTGCTGAAACTCTCTTGCAGGTAGACTAGATGCTTGGGAGATCTCTGGTGTTTTCAAGGATCTGTAGGAAACTTCACTTGTGGGGAAAAAGCAGTAGCAGACAGTCTGACTCGCAACAAGAGTCTCTGGAAGACATCCAGCTTGCAACAAGCTGCCTTGCGTGACACAACTTGACATCTGCCCCCTCCGAGGACACTAATCTGGAACTGTACTTCAGGATCTGAAGATCTCATTTGGATACTAACATGCTGGGTGCTCTACTGTGCTAATCTGAAGAATTGGAAACAAACGGACAGAACAAACAACAAAGAGAAATAAAATACAGGAGATGGCAATAAAACCTCGGGGAAGTATGGTGTGGTAGCAGTTACAATGTGCTGACCGCGCATTTCAAATCATCTTTCATTTCTAACAGTTTCACCTGCCCTCAGCCCTTCAAAAGACCTAAGAAACTTGCAGAGCCACAATTTGGCAGGATGAGCCACCAAGTTTTATTATTAGGTATTTTTCATGAGAAATTTTCAAGAGACATGAGTTTTGTAGGTCTGTGGATAAGAAAAAAATTTCCTAGCTGATATCACAGACAAAAACGTATTCCACACTGAATTTCTGGAATTAGAAATGGTGGAGAAAACACACTTTCAGAAGGGAAGACAACCCCGGTTTGAGTGGGGGAAGCATCATGCAACTGGGCGCATAAGTACTGTAACTAGCGGCACAAATGGGACGCCTACAACTTCATTTGCCCTCCCAGTAGATTCACAGCTGTCCATCTGCACACCTTGAAGAATGGCACAGGCATCTCAGATGTATTAAATATATCTGACACAGCATGACCTTCTCAGAAGGTCACATAAATAAGGCAAAACCACTTGAAGAAACACGGGGTGAATCCTATATTGTAATTACTGCAAACAGTGGGGGGAAATCCCTTGTCATTTTTCTTCCCCAATCTCAGAAAAAACAGATTTTATAGCAGTATGAGGGAGTGATGACAGTCAAACATTGGGACTTGGCAGTAGAGGAACTTTTCAAAGATTCCCTCCTGACTTTTGACATGGTAGTACTCAAGACATAGGGATTAGATCAATAACTCCAACACTTTTTCTGAGGAGATTTTATGACTTTTGAACATAACTACACTGAGTACAGTAACTTGTCTCTGCTTAGTCTGGCGGAAGGAGACCACAATTTACCATTGCTGTAACTGTGGTGAAATGAGATTTTCTAAAATACTTCCGCAGGGACACCAAATTAAACTAAAGTTCTGAGGTTGTCTTCCATTGCACATCCCATAACACCGGTAGGCAAAAGGCCAAATACCATACTGAAATTGCTTTTAAAGATATGGCACCTCTTCCACCTGCCTTAAACAAATGACAAAAAATTCTGGTAATAAAAGATACATTTTTAACAGCCCCCAAATTCTTAACAATTGCATCAAATATGGGATTTTTTTAAGGCCAATTCTTTTTTCTTTTTTTTTTTTGTCCGATAAAGAAGCCACTACTTTTCAAAGAATATAAGATTTCTCAAGCTCATTGTGCACGCTGTAGGCGTGGACTTGTAGAGAAGAGGCCCTGTTAAGTATACTCTTTTCCCTAGGGAACCACTATGATTCACTGAATACCACTGGCAAAGGCTTCACACCAGGGTCTCCACAGCCATCAGTGATTCTTCCCTTTAAATTGGAAACAGCAGTGAAAGCTCTTTTTCAATGAGGGCCAGTAAAATCCTTTTTTGGTAAGGTAACAGATAGAGCAGACTACTCAGGGAAGAATTGGTGTCTTGTTTGTCACCTTCAATTCACTGGAGTTCGTTCTCTGTGTTTAAACTGCATGGAGAGCTGTTTCAAAAACTCAGAATCCATCAGTTTTGGAGAAGATCAGTCTTTGTTTCCTAACTACTCATCTCAATGGTGGCAGGGAAACTTAATCTCATTCTTTGGAAAAGGACCGTGGGGTTCTAAAGAGAAGGCAGTTACCAGGTGCTGTGGTTCTTTAGGATGTGCTGCAGTAGTGCACATTCACCCTGAAGGTGCTCTGCATTCAAGCACTTTGGAAGACAAAGGTGGCAAGAAGGGAAATGTGTATGAGTAAGGTAACTTGAGCTTCAATTAGTAATATTTTCTTTTCTATATTTAAGTGATTAACCATTTACAAACATCACATTATGAATGACTTCCATACAGCAACCCACTCTCCCCCAAAATCACAGCCATCTAGAGGTGGATCTTGGTGTCCTTTATGCTCTTGTAAGAGCTTCATCATTCTGAAAGCCTCTGCGATATACAGTGCCCACCCAGGTGAAGGTGTAGACAAGCTGCGTGTGACAACTTGGCAGATGTCAGCAATGGAGACGTTTCTTAGAGAACCCAACAGGACAGAGTGAATTCCAGTGGAACACGCTGCTGTCATAGACGGCAGCTTTGCCTTGGCTGTTCTAGTAGACTGTACTGCAACCGTCCAAGTAAAATGTCCATACAAAGTCAGACTACAAGACCATCTAGCCCACCTCTCGTCTCTGACAGTAGTCAACAGCACATGCCTGACAGACAAGCTACAAACTGGAAAAGCCCATTGTGATACTTCCCCAGAATACTCACTTGAAAATTCTTACAAACTTCCTGCTTGTTTTTTAGTTTTAGTATTTAATATGCCCTAATAAATAACTTTTTCACAGATTTGTCTAGTTGTCTTTTCAAAACACACCCTTTTTTGTATCCACAGCATCTTGTGACAAGGGGTTCCGTAGGTCAATTACATACTGTGAAAAAAAAAATCGCAACCCCTCCCCCCCTTTTATTTTCTTCTTCAAATCTGATTATCTGCTATTTTCATTTGATGCTCCTGCTTCTTCAGTGGGCAAGACTGTGAACAATTACTCCCTTTCACCTTCTACCTTAGACTTCCCTCCTTGCTCATCTCTTTTCCAATTAATCACTTTCTGCATGAAGAGAAGTAAGAATGTTAAGTTTTTTGCTCTAGGTATAACCAATCGCAAGGATTGTTTGACTGACCTGATTCTGTAAAGATGAAATAAGGTCCTCCTCATGCTTGGCAGAAACAAGGATGTCTTAGCTCTAGAGACATAATGTTCAAGAAAGAAGTCCCAGGTTTAAGTAAAGCCCAGAAGCTTCTTTTGGAAGAACTCATCCACAGGAATAATGTGTCCAGAAAAGAAATAGTATGAAGAGGATCGATCAGCCGGTTACTTACCGCAACCAAAAAAATCCAACTATTTAAACACCAGCAAATAACCCACCTAGATTCAAACTGTAAGCCCAGGATTATCAAGAGCAGCAAATAGGACTGACTGAGGAAAAAAGTCCTCGGCAGTTTCACTAAGTAAAGCTTAACAAAAATAAGTCAGGAGCCAGACTACTTTTGTTTCCAGCAAATAATCTACAATGACCCAAACTGCTGTATTCGTACAAGGTATAGGCCTGAAAGAATGCAAGCTGAGAATCCAGTCTGTTCTGCACACTCATCTACAGGTCGATGACCTCCTTCACAGGTAAGGAACGGTCCAGCACTGCCAGCCATTCAACTCCATGCACACCGGCACTATCCATATTCCAGTATGAGGGAGAGGCACACCATTCAGATTCCTGCCCATGAACAGAGGTCTTGACACCAAAACCTCCTGCCACAGTGTGGAACCAGTATCAGAGACACTGGTATGAGAGAGATATCAATGTATGTCGACCTTCCAGGCATCATAATGAGGAACATTTCCAACAAACCATGACCGCCCAAAAGCGTATTGAGTCTTGAGAATGGAAATGTCAGTATGTCTCGCTGGCACCCACGACTAAGTGGTCTATCTAGTGTCACAACATGGCACTCACGCGACTCGTGAGGCTGTTTTAAAGGCAAAGATGAACCACCTACAAGTGAACTTAATACTTCGTGTGCTGAGTACAAGTCAGCTGCTGCTGGAGAGCAGAGATCCCTTAATTTTACGTTTGATATGCTCATTACCTAAACACAGCACACAATGCCTGTATGAACTCGGCATTACCTCAGCCTCCAGGACCCTGACGTGCACCTTACTCCCTTCAAGAGGAACAAGCCTGACGCACTGGAACAGGCTCCTTAACTCAGAAGTGACACAAACGCCACAGAGTAGGAGGGAAGAGGAGGACCCCTTGGTCGCATCATCCAGTCTCACCACTGAAGTAGATGCTGAATGACTGTTGGGGCTCTCTATTAATAATTTTCTTTTCTCATAATAAACAAAGGCACTTCCATGGAAACTTGTTGATGAATGCAGGGAAAAAAACATCATAAAAGCAGAGACAAACTAAACCCCATCCGAGAAGCAGGTATACAATTGTACTCCACTCACATGCAACTACTCTAAATCCAAAATGGTTTGCTATTCTCCTTTCCTCCCTTGTACTAGAAAACACCTTCTGTAACATTCCTTCTGTCCAAGATGTGTGGGAAACAGTTCTGTGCTTCCCCACTGAATCTCTTAACTGAAGCACTGAAAAGGGGCAGACATGGAGGTAGCAGAGCTGCGAAGAGACAAAATACATGTTATCCTTCAGTACCCTGTATCCACCGTGCACAAAGACATTCGTGGACTCCAGGCTGAGGAGTACAGGGAGATGGAAAAAATAAGAGGCTGGAATCGCAGGATTTGTTCCTGATTCTCTATTGCACATGCTCCCAAGGTAACAGCATCCGTGCTCAGAGCTGGGATCAGCAAATGCCCAAGACAAAGGAAAATTGCTATGTCCTTTGATGCCCTGGCTGCCCTAACATATCCTGAGGCTGAACAGGAGTTCAAGGTCTTTGGCTTGAGGTAAAGGACCCATCTTGATATCCCTGTGCAGGGGAGGGGTTATTTGTTGGAAGCAGAAGAAAAATTTTCCAAGGACTAAGTATGCAAGACTTCACTGCTCCTGAAGTTGTCAAAATTCAACCCTTCGAAATGTGGGTCTTAGAATGAAATGTGAAACTCAGAGTATTTCACAGATCCCGGAGACAAGATGTCTGCTACACTGCTACTCAGCCATCACGGTTACAGATGTGGCGTTGGCTACGTCTAACATGCAAGGCAAAGTTCAGAAAACATGCTGGCTACAATGGAGTACAAACCATTCTCCCAAAATGAGTGGGTGGGTGACTGGCAAAGCTGACAAAACAATTAGTCTGTGTTCACAATAAGCCAGCACTAAACAGTAATTTGCCAGACAAAGATGTAAGAATGCTGCTTCTGCCAATGCTCCTCTGAAGACAATCCCCTTTCCTGGGCTACCTATGCATTTAAAACTCTATCCTCCAAACCTTTGGACCGTTGTCAGTGGTGGCTGTGACAACCTGAATGAAGAAACTAGAGAACAGAAACAGAGATCAGAGTTCCACAAGGATGTAAATCCTGTAGCTACTCCATCCTGCACATGAAACCCAGCGGAATAAGTATAACTCTGATCCCCTGGCAGGAAGAATGGAATGGAAACCGTTATTTACTGAAGCTAAATCTTAGAGGGAAATAGCCCCTCTGACAGTTCTGGAACAGAGCTGGAGGCTATAGCCAATACCACACGTAGCAGAGTAGGCTATGAGAAGACAGACCCAAGGTCCTGAAGCCCACAGCTGCTGAAGTTTGAAGTACCAATTTCTGCAACTGCATTTTCGCTAATCATGAGCCGACAACTCGATGCGCCAGTGGAAACATCTACCGTGGAGACCCATGGGCGGAATTCACTGATTACAGACAGAAGGGACATGATCTGAAAGTAACGTCACAAGATTTTACAGCTCTCTTGGTCACTGATGATACGTGATGACAGCACAGACAGCAGACCCACACTGTGGAGATTCTCGAAGAACACAGCTGAAAAATGCAGAGGAAGTGAACAGGATCATGACTGTGCAGGGAATGAAAGATGAGCCAACAAAGTAAGAAAGGGAACGGCTATATCAGAGAACTGCTTTTTGGACAAACGGAGTACTCACTGTCTGTCTCGTGCATGAGTGGAACAGAAACAGAAAAATGCATGTTCTGCACTATGAATTCATGCCTGGAGCAAGCAATAGTGAAACAAATGGGGTATGAACGTAATTATTTCATCTTCTCACAATTTATCTGGTCTTGAATGACAGAAAATATGCACAATCCAAGAGTGAACGTGAACACAATCATTTCAAGAGAAAGCACTTTCCCCCTTTGACGCTGATTCTTCTGTCAGACATTTGGCAAGTAGATAATGATCAACCCAACACATGAGAATGATCTCTCAACACTGCCTGTACAGGCTAGAAATTACAGGGGAGCTGTGGAGTAAGAAATCAGATCAAACAGGCTGTCAGAATCCAATCTCTGAGGGCTCTGATACAAAAACCAGGAGAGAATTGTACCCTTTGAGAATTACAGCCATACCATTTGCTTTTCAACAAGGCAGAAGTTGCAAAATACTGAGTTTTCCTTTAACCTGGCACCAACAAAGAGACAGAGCCGAAGCTGCTTCTTGTTCATTTTAAGGATGGGTGGATCTTCTCTCCAATACATTTTCCAGCTGCTGATGTTGTTTTCTAACACAAGCAAATTAATTTTCATAGCATTAGGCAAATTTTAACTGGAGTGCTTCACCAAGCCACTATTGCAACTGATAGGAGCCACCTGGGCCTTTGGGTTCAAGCTTGGGTCTGAAAACATCGGCCAATTTAAAAAGTTTATAAAGCCTAAACAAACAGAAATTAAAATACTAAAATAAGCCACACAGAACGTAAGCATCCAACAGTGAACCATCAAGAGAGATTTAAAATCCTGTCCAATATAATGACAGCAAATATTTTGGGGGTGTGAATTAATAACTGAAACTATAACCAAAAAAACCCAAGTGAAATGACTTTATTCAAACCAATCATTTTTTTCTGGCTCTATGCCAAAATTCAAGATGGCAACCAACATGGATGTCTCCAGTCGTACGTTCTAATGTTTTTCTCTGCTGATGGTTGCCATGTGATGACAGCAGAGAATCTTGGCTGTTACCAGACTAGGACAGGCTGAAATGGTTGAGTAAATATGACTTTAGGTTCCAACTTGGACCTTAGGGAGAATAATACAGACAGCTGGAGGACCTCTGTCTCATAGAAAGATCTCACGGTTAGTGAGCAGGAAGAGGTGGGAGGAAGGGACCCCAAGACTCGGCGGCGGCAGCAGCTCTCAGACGCGATCGTTCACCTCAGCTTGCAGATGTACCACCAGTTCCCACAGACGGTCAGGTACTGTCCTCAGTGGGTTGTCCTCTCACCAGGGCCTCCTCTTCACTCTTTCCTCGGTGCGATGGGAGTGTGGTGGGATGAAGTCACTGCTGTTTTTTCCTCTGCCTCATATTTGAAGCAACACCTCGGTGTTCCTCACCTGGTGTTCAGTGTTAACCCTTCTCTGCGAGTGGAGGCTGGAGAAAACACAAAGCAAAGATTCTGAGTAATCACGGAGGACTGGTTTGTGGGAAAAACTGCTGCACTGCTCTGCAAATCTCAGCCATCACCAGAAATCCAGATCTCCCTATCACACAGCCTCTCTCTACAGTAACAGAGATCACAGTTTGACAAAACCTAACTTAGTAAGTTACTGTGTGAAAAAGTACTCTTGGTATTCCTTCCCAAGCCCCAGAAAACCTTCTTTACTCTTCGTCTCTGCCTCAATCTGACTCATCTCTTCACATGCTCCTCCAGTAGCTCTAAATCCTTCTCCCATATCAGAATGCTTTGTCTCTTTCTTTGTGTCTTTTACTCACTCGCTTGCACAGGAGTCTGTTTTCCCCACTCCAAGAGATGCTGAGAACCTTGGTGCAGGAGAGATGGGAGTGTGAAAGGTTGATCTTTAAAAGAAACAAAATGAGGATAAGGAATTTTTTTTTTCCTTCCCATTATTATAGAGATATATTTTAATTCTACATACTGTGACGTTTTTCTACTTAGGCATGTTATGGGAAAAAGTCAATGTCCTCTTCACATCTTGTACTTAAAAATCCTTAGACTGTCCTTTAAAAAGAAAAATCAAAACCACTTTGAAACATACCAAGTTTATTTTGGACACTTTACATTTTACAGCTAATCTAGTAGGTAAAGCTTGTCCTGTGTATTCAGCACATCAACTTGCTCCTAAATCTAAGTGACATTTGTTGAGAGCTGCTTATTAAAAACATCGCTATATTTTAAAAAATACACTCTCCTTGAAAGCCCAGCATAGAGCCAAATATCACACAGCACAGAGGATCTGGAAAAATGTTTAGAAAGCGGGATTGCCAGCTATGTCATTGCACAGAAAGCTTGGAACCTGAATTAGGAACCAAACTGTCAACTCTGTGTATTAAGATAGGATACCAGTCCAGAAACGCATCCCTTGGCAATATGCTGAAATTAAGGAAACAAAGGCACATGAGAGAGGCCGCACACTTCAACCTCATCTTCCTGTTTTGAAAAGCCTTCCTTTGCCTACAGAAACACACACTACAGTTTGACTTTTCTCACAAACTGAATTAAAATCACTTTGTGGGAACATCTTGTATTGCTGCCCTGAGGAATGAACACAGAGAGGGGCATTCCTATGTCTACAAGTAAATATGTAGGTGTGTACCATGAATGCAGCTCATGGCCAATCCATTCATTTCATAAATATTACTGTATGTAATTTTATGAAGTTCTATCATTTCAAAGCTACTGGTAAGCTTTCCACCTCCTGGTTGTGTACGTTGAGTAGGGGGGACAGGAAAAAAACCCCCTCGTTCCTTACAACAGCCAACATTAAGGGTTGATCCTCCCTAGTGATAAGAGTCACTGCAGTGAATCATCACATACAACAGAACGAACCTCCTTTATTCTCTGCCTGCCAGGAGGTGTTAAAGTGTCTGCCCGTATGTCTGTCTGCACATTTACATACTATTATGTCATTCATGACTGCACCTCAGAAACTTTTAACAGTTTTGTACTGAGAGCAGTTACATAGGGAGAAGAAAAGGATCACCTCCATTTTATGGATAGGATTCTGAGTCACCAGGAGATCACAGGAGTCGTGTAAAGCCAGTTACAGGATACCTGCACACTAAAATGCAGTGCCATATAGACTTCCCCAGCACAGATGTACACAGCCTTGGTCAGACACCAGCACCTCATCCACTCTGCTTCCAAGCTGCAGGAAAGAGGCAGCAGAGCACTAGGCTCAGTGACGGTCCTGGGTCAGGAACCCATGCTAACATGTTTTAGAGCTAGTTTGGGCTGCTTCATCATACCCACAGCGGGTCTGTGGCAGAACTGAGAAGCATGTTGAAGTTTTTTGAATCTAACGTTGAAAACAGGAATTCCTTTACTCCCTGAAAAGCTTTGATAATTGTTTTATCCCAGAGCAGAGGGAATTTCTAATCCTAGAGTGATGTCCAGCGTTCTCTTGATAATATATAGTGCAACTAAGAAAGGCAATCTATAGCTGGGGTTTATTTATATCCATGCATGACTGACACCAGCAAGCCAGGACAGCTGACAACAGAAGGCCAGCCCTCCCTCCCCCATCTTTTGGGCACAATTTCGAGTTGGCTTGCTGGGCCGGGCAGGCAAGCAGCAGTCCCAAGTCAGGAAAATTTACTTGGGGGTGTGTGTGACACAATCAGACACAACTGTATTCGAGTGAAGTCTCTCCGCATGAAAAGAGCAGTGAGCAGCCTCTTTAACAAGGGAAGAAATGGCAGTGGAAGCCAGCATGAGCCTTCCTGCTCCCCATGTTACAGAGAAGGCCCTGGGTGGGCTCCTCACCCTGACTGCTAATGCCCTTCTGTACTTGACAGCCTTCATTCTGATTTCTCTTATTCAGCTCCCTATTCCCTGGTTTGTTGTGGCTCCCTCTTCTCTGGCTCTTCCCCACATTTCATTTCATAACTTCAGACGCTCCTTTTACCCTATTCACACACATTTTGGCTTCTATTTTTAGTCTCAATAAAATAATGCCAGATTAAAACAAAATCCAATTTGGATGGGCAAAGTCATCCTCTGTACAGGTAGCTTAATGCCAAAGGGCCAGATGTGAGACAGAAATAGCCAAGATATTATATAACCTCTCCCCAGTCTTTGCCCACCTGATCTTGAATGACATTTCCAACACAGCAAGGAAATACAGGCAGTTCGCCATCACCTAACTACTGAGAACAAGCAACGCTCGGCCTCCACTCAGGCAAAAATGCCAACCTCCTGAAGTCATTACTTATCCTGCTTCGGAGCTTGGAGTCTGTCAGAAGTGAAAGCTCCTAAAATTCAAGCTGGGTTCTAGTTCTTAAACAGGGAAGCCAATTTCTAGAGACTGTCCTTTACTTTTTTTTCTGCTTTCCCAGTGGTCCTGAGACTTGGAACGTCCTTTCAGTGGAATGTGACCAGCGGCAACAGGAAAAAGCTCTTTCCTTTCATAAAAGAAAGGGAAAAGGTTGACTAATGGTATGAAAGGCAGGCTGCTCTCACAAGTTAAGGAATAAACGTCATTTCTGATCATTAGAAGTGAACACTGACCATCAGCTCTAGCTGATAGGTGGTGGCTGAGATGGACATTATCTTCTTATCATCTGAGAAGGGCCTGCTTTGCTGCTTTTGGCAGAGCTTTACACTCTGCTGGGATTTAATGAGACTTACACACAGTTTTCTGATAACTGGACAAACTCGAACACAGTCATGCCCTGTTGATAATTTATATCTATTTTAAAGGTATTGGTTAGAGACATCAATATTTGCTCATTGCTAGTCATAAGGTAACGATTCCCTGCTCCTTCAAAGAGTACCAAGAAATGGGGTAAGGAGGAGGTCTTTCTTTACCCTTCTCCTCTTCCTTCTGGTCCATCTGGTGCTACAGGCTTGTCTGTCATTATCTGACCTGGGACAGATGCATCAGCTATAGCAGGAAGAAAAATGATCTTTTCTCCCTTCCTGTTTGCCCTCTTTATGAAACTATGGAAGTCAGCAGGGGAGAGAGAGAAGATCCAGGATGTCTTTGTGATGCGTGAAAGAACAATGGCTTTAGGAAGAAAATTCTGAGAACAAATGTGAACCCAAATATCCTCCATTGTAACTGATTCTTTCCCCTCCCAAAAAAGGAGGCACAACAGCAGGATTCACCTCAAGTCCACTGCTTTCCAAGACACTATAAAATGGACTGATTCCGTTTCTCAATAACCCTTTCTCTGCTCGGAGACGCAGGCTGGCAGCTGCTATTACTGCTGTTGGCAAAGGCTGTATGCAGGGTGAGAGGCTGCACTGGAGAAGCTCGATGCAAGGTGTTGGTTAGCACACTGCTCTTCCCTTTCAGTGACCCACCCAGAGCTTCTTGGCCAGGCAGGTGGTTCTGGCAGGATATAGGGGGAAGAGTTCATCACTACCCCATTCCTAGACTAGGATAAGTACTGAGGTGACATCAAAAGTTGCTCTTTTGTGTCATAAGATACCTCGTGCCTGAGCAGCCAAAGCAGTCTGAGGTAGAGGTTGCCCAAAGTGACCATTTGAAGGTCACCTTTCAAAGGCAAGGCCACTTGTGCAGTCAGTCACAGCAACAGCAGAGAACCAGGGGGGTGGCAAATGAAGACTGGAATTAACAGGATTAATGGGAGGGAGGAGGCGTACCAGCAATGTGCTGTGCAGAAACCTGAGTGATTTCGTTTCCCAGCTGCTCCTGATGAAGGATTTGGACAGTGTGGTGAGACCAGCTGGAATCATAGCCAAGGTTCCGCTTGGGAATGTGGCAACAACACAAAAATAAATACATTGGTGTTCAACAATCTACTGCCTTCTGCGGCTGCAGGGGAGCCAGGCAGAAGCTGAGGAAGCCTGGACAAGGCTGGGCAGCTGGGAATTCCACCCTACTGTAGCAAATGGCTGGGAGTCTGACACAGGCCATGCACAGTGGCAACAGTACATATCCCGTCCCCACCCTTTACGCTCCAAGAAAGTTGAGAGACGCTGGCTGATAAAAGAATCTCCAAATCCCAAGCATTTTCTTTGTTTAGATCTGGAAAACAGTACAAAAGGATTGCATGCATCTTGTTTAAATGTCTGTTGTGTTTACTTGCCCCCTCTTTTTTTTTGCTAGTGTAGGACAATTTTGAGGCTTGCACTTTTGCATACCTGCTAAAAGACTCTTTTTTTCCCTTAAGTTTATATAAAAGAGGCTGCATTTCAGAAATAATGTTAATTTAAGCAGCGGGTAGACAACAGCCAGTCACAGCTTAGCACCTCCAACATTAATGCTAATTGCAGGTCTCCAGTAGCAAGACATACATGACCTTCTTACAAAGGACCATACCATAATCTTGAATATACAGAAATACACAGTCTACCTGTAGATTTCCTGTAAAATGAAAAAAATCTGGAGCGTGCTAGATACAGAGAATAGCAATTGCAAAAGTGCTCCTTACTATCTCCAGTTTGCAAGCAGGTTCCATTCATTGCTATACACTACTTGCTCATTCATTTATTTGGATGGTGTTCTGACACTGCTCTCCACCGTAGCCTAACGAAGGAAATCACTAGACAGTTAAAAACAGCAGCCTGCCTTCTACATGGATTAGATCCAACCCAGTTTTAAGCCCTTACAGATGATTATATACTTTATTTCAAAGAGTTGCATACCTTCAGGACTTGACTTTCATGCAGATATGGGGACCAGGTGAATGTCCAAATTAAAGACACAACTGCATCATGCTCAGATGCAGACCTGGGGATCACAGGGAATAAAACCTAGTCTATACCACCTAGGCTCAGGAAGTTTCCTCCCTAGCTTCAGACTGAGTTTTGACATTGAGCTTCTGTATGAATTCACATGAATTAGGGATCTTCACTGCTGCCAAACTCAGATAGCATATTATTAACTTTTACCTCCCCTAATCAGTAACTGTAATGCATTTTTCTCCAGCACACATAGTGGAAAAGTGAGGTGGACACTAGTAATATAAACACTAGCACAATAAAACTGCATCACTGTTAATCAGTCCGAGCAAGAAAAGGTGAAAGTCCTGTCAAGTCTGGAGCCAGGCATCAGTCTTGCTCAGTTTTATTCATGCTTCATATTTGTTTCTAATTATATATAGGCTATTAGCACATTATATTTTTGCCATAGGAAAACAGACCCCCAGAGGCATTCTGCCTTCTGAAGCTTTTACAATAAAAATTTCACAAGCTCTCAAGGAGTGGGCTGCAAACTTGAGAAGCACAAAGACTGATTTGACTCATGGTTGCTGTTACCTTTACAAATCAAACCAAACAAAATCAGCTGGGGTCACCCCTTTGTGCCTCTGCACCACAAGTGCACTGAGGGGTTAGGCTTTCAGATTGTTCCTGTCTCCAGGCTCTTGCAGACAAGAGTCCAGCTCAGGAACTGAGAAGCTGCCTGGGACTATGCTGTTAAATTTTCATAGAGAGCCCTTCACCTTCTGTTCTCCTGAAAACCTGCTTCGTGCTACAGCGTTTTCAAAAAGGAGGAATCATAAATATAAATTTCTAACTATGAGGTCTTCCAAATAGCTACAGAACTTCCTTGACCTTTCTTGACGGTCATTCAAAAGGTGAATTCTGGTGGAAAAACACCACCTTTTTTACCTAGAACTTCACACTTTCTTGAGAAAAAGAATTCATGCACTATTCACCTAATGCCACTAGAGAGGAACAGAAAATAGACGAGCACAATATGGCAAAGCGTCTCTATACACCTTACGTTGTTAATATATATGGTAAAAAAAAAAAAATTACCAGCCTGTTAGGTTCCTTCCTTCACCATCTGAACTCACCATATCAAACACAGCCTCATAAACACAACCTGGAACTGAGAAACCCACCCCACTACTTAGCTTAGCTGTTACTCAGCAAGCTACGTTCTGGAGAAGACTTAGGGTGATTGTGAACTAAGAAATCAATTTTCTTCTCCATTTCACTAATATTAATTGAATTGCTAAGTTCCACGAAGCAGGAAACAATCTGTGTAATGCTGAGGGACCCTCAAAGTAACACAATAAAAAGGCAACGTGATAATGGCTGTACTTTCAGAATGACTGACAACCCACTAGTGGCTGGGTGTTCAATTTCAGTGAAAACTC
This sequence comes from Rhynochetos jubatus, assembly GCA_027574665.1. Classification (NCBI taxonomy): domain Eukaryota; kingdom Metazoa; phylum Chordata; class Aves; order Eurypygiformes; family Rhynochetidae; genus Rhynochetos; species Rhynochetos jubatus. The sequence goes on along the minus strand of CM050648.1, from coordinate 123,364,796 downwards.
AGGTCAGTAATTCTTAGTATTTCTTTAACAGAATAAATTCTGTTAAACTTTCAGGAACTTTGTTCAGACACTACAAATAACCCTCAAATGAGGAGCTTGTACATTTAGCTTCCTGTCTGTAGATACTCATGAGAATCTCTCTCTCTCACATTATGCCAGCGGCACACAGCTCGCACAGAACTTCTACTTCTCCATGAAATGGGGGTGAGGCCGTAAGGATGAGAGTCTGCCACACTTCCATTGTACTAGTGGCTTGTTTTGGAATCCTGATCTGCTTTGCAGAAATGCTGATGTATATTCTCCCTTTTATTTCATCTCCAGGGATCTGTCCTCAAGAGCTTGAGTCAGCTGCACAACAGCATCTACAACTGGTATTGTCCTCTAGCTGCAGTACTAACCACCAGTGAACTGTTTTCTGGACAATCTGGTTAGAAGTTTCCGTACTGCTTCTCTCTTCCTTGGAGCATCATCCTTATTTTGGTTAGATCACCTGTGACACCTTTACGCTGTTTCCCTGTAGAGCCCCATAGCTATCCTCAGGTAGGCTGTCAGAGGAGAAGGCCTACTCAAGCTTCTCAGACATTTTTGAACGTTTGTGTATGTGTTTATACAGAGGTTTTGCCTGGTTCCTCTTTTATCTCTGCAACTTTTCACAACCTTCTATCTTTAAATGCTTGCAGTTTATTCTGTAATCTGCTTTATGACTTGTGTCTCCAACTCCTCTAGCTGGTATCTAGGATACTAAATACACGTGAAACAGTAACCCCAAATAAGCTGCTGATGAGGGAAATCAGGGCCTTTGTGTAAGCAATCAATGGAGAGAGGGAAGAAGGAAACCAGCTGTTCCTGCAGGAAGGACCAGAGTGGTTTCTGAGACACACAGACTGGGCACAGCAGCCTCTGACGCATACCAGTGGCTTGGTGCAAAGCTGAAGAAAACATCCTTCCCCGGTTTCCAAGAACAAACATTTTGCTCTAGTTGGTTCAATCACAACGATACTTCGCACTGTTCTTGGAGCTATCCACCTCTTCTGGCGACAAGGAAGCTTTGAGTGACCCACCCACAGTGGTTCTGCTAGCCTACCCATAGCCAAACCAAGGTTCTGTCTAAGCCCTCGCACTCTGAGCTAAATGGGAGGCTAAACCCTTTGTTTCAGCCTGAGAGAGGGTAAATTCAGTGCAGCGCAGCCAGCCTAGTCCTACAGAAGGAAACGAGCTAAAGTCCGCAGGTCTCGCTGGGTTACAAGTATTCCCAGAGAGGGTGACTACCCTGGACTTGGTAGTTCTTACCTAGCCTATATTCTTCCAGCAGCTCTGGCTGCTGCCTTCCATTATTATTATTATCAACAATCCTCGTGTACGCTCTGCATAAATATTCACAGAAACAAGGAAGGATCTAAAAATCCTACCTACAGTTATCACAGACACATATAACAACAACAGTACCCAGAGGAGATGGAAAGAATCTCTTGCAGAGGTTAAAATTACAGAGTGGCAACCGTGAGAATGCTCTTAAAACTGTGAAAAAAAAGGCAGAATTCGGCACACAAACACCTTCATGAACATCCACTCGGCAAACCAGTTTGGTCAATATATTGAGAACTCCATTTTTACATTGACTTGTAAATTCATGTGTAACCTTGCTTTATATACATTACTAAAAACTCAACTTGAACTATACAGTAACCAGAACTTTTGCCTCAACTGTACATATACTACGGTGTTGACATAATTTTATTAATTTTGATAATCCCATTATATTCCATTCCTATACTGTCATGTTCCAGTGTGCTGTAGGGTCTTTTTTATTGACTATGGCTACTGACCCTCTAAAATTTCTGGTAGGATAATTGGAGGTTTTGGCAGGTGGTAAAGCGTAGGAAGCAGTTTGGAACTGTACGATAAGCGCATTAGCTGAATGTTTGTGCTAGAGGATCAGCAATAAAATCACTGACATTAATAATGGAAATGTCATCGTTAAGTTTCAGTGTTAAATATCCAAGAGATAAATTCGGCAGTTGACCTCTATGCAAACTTCTCTTTCAGCCTGTGAAAACACAGAGATCACTGTATTCGTGATGCTCAAATTATGTTTTCAGGGTTTTCACAGCAATGCAAAAGGTCAGAAACCTTTTATTTTACAGCATTCTAGACCATAATTTGTCCATATATTCCATTAAGGCACCATCACAAATTACTGTGGGCCATGGGAAATATGTCCCACTGGGTTCATCAAGACTCTACCTGCTAATAGGTCTCCATCAATGAAAAATGGATTGTTTCCTCATTTACTGAGACAATCACAGCAGATAAACCTGTTTGAATTAATTAGCCACTAGGGAATAATGAAGATTTGACTCTATAAGTCTCAGTGATTTTCCTTTGGGAACTTTCACCTCTACCGACTGACTTCTCTATGCAGCCGATTCACAAGCCTCAACTATTATCTTTCTGAACTACGGGGCTTTTCTGCAAGGCTGAAGAAAAATGTAAAGAATGTCCTGGCCCTTTATTACAGGCCAAGCTCAAACAACAGAGCATCTTTGAGCCAAAGCCTAAAGCAAAGAGGAGCCATTTTAGCCAAGTTTTTTTTCCCAGCCACATTTTTAGGGATCTTCCTCTTCCAACTCTATGAAACTCAGCCTTTGCTTCCTTCTGTTTAGTCTTTTTAATCCCCAGGAGGAATAAATTCCCTGCACAGCTGAACCCAGACTGTTACCTAGGAACCACTACACGCTGGGTAGGCAGCTGCGTTTCTTCTTCTTGCTGAGAAAGTCTTTCCCTGCCAGATCTCGAGAAAGATGAAAGCATCCCAGCATGCCCAGCCACATTTTCCTGGTCTTCGGCACTGGCACTCACCTGTGGAATTTGTCCCTGGCTCACAGGATGCAGCACTGTGAAGGCTGTTCTGGAATCCGTTCAGTTGCCTTTCAGTGGAAGTCACCCTAACAGGTAAAAACATCAAATGAGAGAGATATAAGAAGGGATATACCAAGGAAGAATAATAGTCTCAAACAAAAAATGGACAGTTCTCCTAGCTTACATACTCTCACTTGGATTGTAGTTATGAAGCATGTGCCTGAACATGGAACGAAAAAAGGCAGAGACGGCAACCAACTCCAAAAAGGCAGAGCAAGAGAGATGAACACTCAAGCCACCAGCAAGACTTTGATGCGCCTAAAACACTTAATTGTCCCACGTGCCTTGGAAGCTGATTCTGAAGGATAAAGGAGCTAGTAGATGGTGTTGGACTACCACGGCACAACTCAACTAGTAATGCTGTGGACACCTTATTCCACTGATTGGAAGTAAAGCGACCTTAGAGCAGAAATGCACACGCTGGCTAAAACATGATACAGCCAAAAGTTAAGTCCCTGCCTCTCGTCTCAGCAGAGACAGTTCATTTAGGCAAGATTCCTCACTTGTCTTGGAAACTGGGACCCCAAGGATGCATTTAATCTCCACTAGTCCAGTGCCAGTCCTCAAGCAGATACTTTATGCAAATCCTCCTGTCCTATGTCCTTGGCATTTACATTACAGCAAAACTATATTCTGTGGAGTACAACTGCACTTCCTATAACTGTTCTAAAGATTCACTGCCAAACTGAAACCGTGCCCTCCTAAATAAAAAAATGGGTCTATTCATAAGGTAAGGTCAAGCTATACAGCTGCAATTATCTATTCTGTTCTTAAAATCCATACAATTGATCCCTCTATTCCTGGTTTGTCCTCTCCTCCCTTATCTCTCCTTGCCTTTCTTCCTTCCTGCCCAACTCTACACTCCAGATTTCTACGTGTACACTTCTGTCTCCCTGCCAGAGCCCTCCCTCACTCATTCAGCTCTGCCGTATTACACAGTCACAGTGAGCTCTTCCCCCGAAGAGCGCTGTAATCACTAATCCCCGAGTGATGCCGTGATGACTAACAGACCCAGGCACACGTGCGCAGTTTCTATCGTTTTGTCTGAAACCTTTTGCTTTCAGATTTCAAAGTCAACAAGTTGCCAATAATCCAGGTGCTCCTGGCAGCTAAAAGGCCAGTGAGGGACTCCTGTATTTTATCTCAGTTGGACTTTAGTGAAATGGAGTCCATACAGGAAGGGAGAGTGATGCAGATATGACATTTGCAAAACACAACCCCTTAAGTCAGCCATAATTTGAAACGCTTTTGTCAAATGAGGTGCCTGTTTCTATGTTTATTGCCTCTTGGAGAGAATTTTGGATCTGTACTTATGGTTTCTTTTGCTGCCGATACCGCACCGTCCTTCTGGGAGATGAGAATCCAGATGGATCTTTATGCTTCTTACACAGAGATTCCACACTCATGATAAGCTTTGTAAACGCAGCACAACTGACAGCCAAATTCAGCTCACCCTTCTGTAGGTAGAATGCAAGACTAGAGGTTGAAAATGCCATCAAGAATGCCAGTAAGTACAAGAACAAAAGCCCACACCCATCAGGGAACAGTCACACTTCTACCTTCGAGTGTGGTTTATGTTTAGCGAATCTCTTTCGCTCTACAGACTTGCCCTTCTTCTTTTCTGCCTACCGACAGTGTAGCTTGATCCTTGCAGTTTCCACTGTCACCTCCACACAGCTCATTCTCAGATCTGCTTCTGGGTCCTTGATCTCCCACCACGCTAAGCTCAGCCCTCAAGTTTTCTCTACTGTCCTGATGGAAGCTGCAGTGCCAGAACAGATTCACTGCTTAAACTGAGTTAATCCCTTTCCACTTTCTTCCTCCTTGGGTTGGCTGAAATCCTACAGCCTTTCTCAGTTTCCTGCTTTTAAAAGTCTCTGTGGTTTTTGCTTCCATTCTTACCACGCAATCCATTGTTATCTTCTGTTTCTTCTTCTACAATGCTAAAAAAACACTGTCCCCCATGTCCCCTCCACTTATATATTTGTCACTGCCCTTTCATACAATGACATCAGGCAGGGGTTGGAACTAGATGATCTTTAAGGTTCCTCCCAACCCAAACCATGCTATGATTCTATGATCTTAGCCCTCTCATACAGCTAACCCCTCCTTGAAACTGATATTGACTTCATTTATGCACCAGCCCTAAGATGCCCAGCCTTGGACTGCAAATTTGGAGGCTGCATTGTTCCACAGGTGACAAAGAAATACTTTCTTGACTAAATTTTGAACAACTTTGTTTTAAAGACCTATTCCTGGGATGCTATGAAAGCATCTAATGGTCCAGGGGGGACAGAACTGACACTACCAGATTCACATCGCTACCAAATTCACGTGACAAAAAGCCCACATTTGACAAGAGGACAGCAACAGATGTGAAGACCCAGAGCCAGAGAAGCTTGTTCCTCTCTGTTGCTCTTGGACAGGGTATCTCTGCATGTGTATCTGTGTGTATGATCCGAGGCTAGCCAAGGGCTAAGAGCTGCAGGCCTAGTGAGCCCAGCTGTGTCAGGGTGTTAAATCAAGGCACGTCTCTCAGATGCACTGCTTTTGCTGCCAAAAATGTCTAAGGGTCAGGCAGCCTGATTAACCCAGATGCTCAGGAGCTAAAAAAACAAGCGTGCCACAGTTCAGCAGTAGCAAAAAAGCGAAAGGGGTTCCAGTAACAGTTACATGCTTGCTCTCCTGCTGCCTGTCCTCTTTTCAGTGAGCACTCGGTTTGCACGCGCGATGGGCCCGGCTCACTGAAGACACTTCACGCATGCCTATGAGTAAGCACACACGGGCAAGGCAGCATACAAACCAGAACCGTAGAGTTTTACAGGGCTCACTCTGTGGCCATCGTTCTACTTTTGGCGCATTTGCCAGGCTTGGCCAGCCTGTCCTAGAACAGCTGGCTACTGCCGTATCCAATTGCAGTCATGACTCCACCCTGCCGTGGGATGGATTTCCTGAACCCTGGAGAAATGCATCACCTCTACCCTATTTCTGTACTAGTTACAATAGAGCAGAACTTTGGCTCTTCTGCTGCTGGCACCATGCAAAGCAAATATACAAAAGAAAGAACAAGGTAGAAAGGTGTTGGGACTTGACGGGAATATTTGTTCGGAAAGGCTTCATGAATAGAGTTGTTGGTAATGACATTTACAGAGGAGTTCAGTACAAGAAATTATGCCATGTTGATGAACATCTCCAATAGCTGGTGATGTTCCAGTCTGTTGCTGGTAAATTTGGTGATCTCTTTGGGCTCTCTCTCTCTCTCCCTGATAACATCCTGAACCTTTTCTCTACCTGGCATTTCCTCCCTGTATATACAGTGGTCTAACACTGGCAGTCAAATTTTTCTGAGACCTTCTCTTTGACTGACAGTTCTGTACACAGGCTGTTCAAAGCCTTGCTCTACTTGATGTTGTCATAGCTAGAGAGCAGGTTTCTGAAAAGTTACTATAGGAATGATAGCACGGACATTTGTATTTATTGTGACTCAGCCATTCCTAAAAGCAGAAAGATATTGTCTACCACCTGTACCAGTTCATGCCGTGTTCTGCCAGTTGAGCTAATGTATTTTTCTACTTTGCATGCTGTCATCTGTAACGTGAAGATTCAATACAGCAAATGCTGCTTCCAGGGACATCTGCTTCACTCCATGGCTTACGAACACTCTGTGATCCCTATCTCAAAATGCTGCTCCCAGCTATCAGCAATGTCTCTTCACGGTTCACAGACCTGCCAATAGTAGCGGCAACATAAGCAGTGCAAAGGGCCCAGTCTGACGCTTGGAAGGAAAGAAGAGCTTGTTGTGTTAGCTGTTCAAAAACTATCTTTCTACTTGTGATATGAGCACATTTAATCAAAACTATGGAGCCCCAGGAGACCATTTTATGGCGCTACGTTTCAGCATAGAGCTACGTATTAAACCATTTCTCCCAGTTGGTCTTTTTCCACACCTTAATATGGGCCCCAGTTTTCCACTCAGCTTAAGCAAGGAGTCTGCTTTGGACACAATCCATCATAAAGTCAACCTACCACCTTTTACAAGTTGACAGACTGAGAAAACAAGAGAGGCCAGGAACTGAAAAGACAAGAGTGAATTGTCTGGCTGTTCCATTACTTTTTTCCTTTATGTTTTAACCAGGGAAGTGTCCAAGTTACTAGATAGTTTTTGAATTAGTCATTAATGTTCATCTTCAGCATCTCATTCTGTTTGTAGTTGAGTTTTCTACTTCTGATTCTTTTCATCATCTTCTGGAAGCCACGTGTGCTGGCTGGGAGAGAATCGATAACGCATGCAAGGAAGAGAGAGGTCAAAGACACAAAGTTGATTTTAGTTTGTCTTCACAGTCCAGTCTCTGGAGAAATTCTCCAAACAACTTTAAAAAGATGATCTTTATTAAGATGTTAAACAAAAGCCAGGCAGTGCAAGACAGACAGGACAGAGAAATAAGACCTGGCTTACTGAAATATATGAAAAAAAAAAAAAAAAAAAAAAAAAAAAGGAGAGAGACACAAGAGCTTTAACAACTGAGTGGGATTAGTTTCGGTGAGTCTTGTGGAAATAATGTATAGTGCTGAGATCTTCTTTGAGGAAAAAGATCAGGAAAAGAGCCAACAAGTGTTAGGGGGTGAAAATGGTCAGCAAATCAGAAGTTACCTGCCAGCGAAATGAAGCAGCCGAAAAGCCAAAGTTAGATTTGATGTTATAGAGAGGGATTATCAGCGATATCATAAGCTAAGGATATGGTAGTCCCTCACTGGAACAGTTCTGGGTGCCACAGTGCAAGCACTCTGACAGACTGAAGAAAACACAGTAAATTCAAGACAATTAAGGACTTGGCAGGTGGAACTACTATCTGAGGTTAACAAAACCTCAACAAGTCTAAGCAACATTAGGAAACTCCGAGAAACAGAAGGATATTCAAAAGATGGAAAGTATTTGCAAAGGAAAGTGTTTAGGGTGGTTCAGGATGGAGGAACAAGGTACAACAGGATGAAACAAAGGAAAAATTCAGATTGCACATCAGGAGAAACTTTCTGGTAATAAGGCTGTCTAGATTCTTAAATAGTTCTTCTACAGCTCAAGGTGGGGTTCCTGCACTGGAGATTTTTGAAAGCAGACTACACACGGTGTCTGAGAATACCCTGTATGGAATAACCAGGGATGGCAAAGAACAGGCTGGAGCATGCAAGGCATCTTTTTCTTCTCTAATCTCTATTCCTTTGACACAGAGGTTTCTCTCCACTCACTCTCCTCGGTCGATGCACCACTGGTCTTTCTTCCTTACAACAATGAATGGATGAAGTTAGACTCAGACATAGGAGTTTTTAAACCATCAGCTCTCAGTATGCTCGAAATATAGCTGGGCACTGCTGTTTTCCATGTAAGTGAAAAAATGTTACTGCAAGATCCCATGAATGGCAAGAATGGGTTTGGAGACTCGTGCTGGAGACTGAAAGGCAACTTGGAAAGTATTTCCGGAGTGGCTCCTTGCAGCCTTCAATACTTGGATTAGTTTTCTGAAATTCTGAAGGAATCTTTTGCTTTTTTTCCCCCTTCTGTGCATTTTTGGTGCTGAACTTTTTCCGGTTTTCCCACACTCCTGCCTGTCACAGAGCAGAAACCACAAAAATGCAGCAAAGTAAAGTCTGTCCAAGGAGCTGCAATTCCATCTCACAAGGATAAACATTTCCTCTGCCAAGAAGTGAGCACAGCACACCGGCATCTTCAAATACACATCCCTGCTGCCCAGCAGAGAAACCCACTGACATAGCCTGTCACCTGTACTAACATCAGCTACCCAACATAAAAGAAATCGGATAGCAAACCCACCAGCATATACCTGCCAGAGCTCACGTTCACATCTGCATCTGCTGAGTTGACAATGTCTACTAACATCTTGTTTTCTTTTTAAATAGTTTGGGGGATTAATTCAGTGTGCTATCTCTTAAGATAGCAAGAGCGCAGGCAGGAAGTACACAAGCTTCCCCAAAGCAGTGCTGTCCAAGCTCCGTAAGTACGCCTTGCCATTCCAGATTTGATCCACACACATTGACAGTGCCCCAGCACCTTCATTAGGTGTCTCTCATCAGTAACCTTTTATTAAAACTCTCCTTAAACAGGAAGGGAAACACAGAATCGGGAGACCTCACAGGAACCTGCTCTGACAGCTTTACAACCCTTCTGGCTGTAGGGTAAGTATAAGAGAGGAAGTTATGAATGCAGTTTTTACCCTTCGGTATTCAGGGATGAAACAAGTCTGAGGTTATATGAGGAAGAACCTGATGAAGGCTTTAGTCTAAAGCCGTTCTCTCATTTAAGAGGAGACAAACAGCTGAGGAAGCTACCAAGAAAGGTAAAGGATAAGAAGAAAACCCAGAAGTCTTGCTCACACTCTCACAACTTCTCTGGGCAACCTGGTGTGGCATTGGAGCAGGTTGCCCAGAGAAGCTGTGGGTGCCCCATCCCTGGAAGTGTTCCAGGCCAGGCTGGATGAGGCTTGGAGCAACCTGGTCTAGTGGAGGGTGTCCCTGCCCATGGCAGGGGGGTTGGAACTAGATGGTCTTTAAGGTCCCTTCCAACCCAAACCATTCTAGAATTCTATGATACCATAACACACAGAAGAGAAGACACACCAAGAAAAGGAAAGGAAGGAAACCTACTATCAGCAAGCAACATTTCATGGTGTGTGGGTTTTTTTGTTTTTAAAGATAATACATGCCAAATCCTTAGAATGGCAAGCACTATATAACTAAAAGCTTAGTAAAAGTTAAGAGCAGGATTTATACAGATAGTGAGGAAAGCTATGATTACATTAGGCACAATATATACACTTTAAACAAAATAAACACTTGGGCTTGAAGGCATAAGTCAATCAAGTGTTAAATTTATGTGCAAACTTGGCTCATAGCTTGTTAAGGATATTGGGGTTAGGGTTTCTTTTGGCAGACTCTTCTGAGCAACCAGATTCTAGTCCCCATCAAAAGATTAAACATGGAGGGAGTGACTCAAGTGCCTACACATAGATGTCTAGTACCATACCTGGTACTCTCAAGTTATTTGATACATCTGCATGGGACTGGCAAATATGACACAAGATCTACAGCCGACTTGTGCTCATCTGGAGCAGCAGCTGGAGATCAGGTGGAACTGCCCCAAGCATCTAAAACATCACTAGCAACCTGTATTTAGGTAATGGTCCCACCCTGGATCAGGTACTCCTCTAATTCAATCTGGCAGTTCTTATGTCCTTATGTTTGTAAGATGTTACAGTCTTTTGGACAGCACAGCCAAAAAGTTCTGTGTCAGTCACACGTAGACAGGTTCTACTCTGATACTGCTTCCTTGGGGAACCAGTGCTAACTTCCTGTCGTGGATGGGAAGAGATAAAACTTACTTGGAAATCCTCTGGGCTGCAGCCTTTCTGACCACTGCCTGCCTGTGGTTTGCTGGAGGCTTTGGAACCAGCTGAGAAGGCATACTCTGGGATGGCATCACTTTGTGCAAACTGGCTGCCTTCTGGATACTAGAAGTGGCACTTGATGTCTTGCGGGCATCAGAGCCAGCTGGCATAGATATATGGCTGGTGCCGGACTGCGAGTAGTTGGCAAAGAGAGCCTGGTAAAAACAAAACAAAACAAAAATACCATAGTAATTGGTGATTACCTCGCTGAATATTGCTGAGAGCAGTGATGGAGGTGGGTGACATTTTTGTGAGGAATACTATCTGCCCGGTGAAGGCAACTCGAGGGCTCTAGGGATAGAATTAAGTGGTCAAATCAGTGAAGTATTTTTTAGAGCTGAATTTTATACCCTTGAAAGCTGACATTAGCTTCTAGGAAGGCAGACAAGCTCATTACTGCCACAGAATGATACCACTCTGGATTAAAACCCAAGATATGCCATCCTCAATCTAATCTTGCAGTGGGCTCCTATCCACCAAGGTAAAGCTTTTATTGCTTCGACTGACTTTCTGCATTTATCTTGCTAAATTATTCTTTGCGTGGGAGGTGGGCTTGAGACAGTTCTAGGAAAGAAAAAAGGTTATGGGAAACGTGACAATGCCACTTCTTCAGTCTAACCCTGTAGGTGTTTGGAATAACAGAAAGGCTCTAGAGTACCTCCTGTGAAAAAGGGACTTTAGGTCAGCAGCTGACCAAAAGGAAATCCCCAGTAATACCAGGGAACAGAAAATATTTCTATTCCTATAGCAGGTGGGAGAATAAGTATGTTGGAGATTTGTCACAGGGAACAAAAGAATCTGCATGCTATGAGGCACTGGAGAACTGAGCAGTGGACTGGCAAAGCAGGGAGCAGGGAATGGTTCCCTATGGGAGCTCTGCAAACTGCTCAACTCTTTTCAGAAAGGAGCAACCTGCTGGGAGTTCTGCCTTGTCTTTCCTCGAAGTCAGTCAGATTCCCAGGGCAAGGAGGCAATACCATAACCGTGTCGTTTGGCAGCCAGAGGTCAGCGATAGGAGATGAGGGGAATAGCTGGGCACTCGCCAGTCACCTCGGCGTGACCCTGGGAACAGTGCTTTTCCCTGCGCTTGTCCTCAGTTTCGTCTCTGGTGAAAAACACACAAAAGCCACAGCGAGTGGGCTCCAGGCTCCAGAGAAAACCACAGTCTGAGGACTGGCTGAGTCTCAGCGCACAGACAGGAAAAGCCCCTCTCCCCCGCAATTCTCTGGCAAATGGCAGGGCAGTGGTGTGTGGGAAGGCGTTTCTGACAGGCAGAGCTCTAGGGAGAAAAGGAAGTGCGGGAGCCAAAATGGGCCTGTTTCCTAACTAGAGCTCACTGACAAGATACCCTTGAGCTCCCAATCCTTCTTAACCTCTCCCTTCCCTGAAGCTTTACCTTGATTGCAGCTTTCAGGTTTTGAGTAAGTAGCTGGTTCAAGTGCCGAAGTCTGGGAAACAGCAGTCACACCCCCCCAGCCAAACAAACTAAAACAGAACCTCGTGTCTTGCGTCTCAGAGTCTGACACATCATAGGGTTGAGATGGAGACGCTCAAGTCACTGTGCTCTCCTCTTATTCCTTGTGCTCTGTTTGATATTACACATATTTCCTGTAGCTTCTTTTTCTTGTTATTACAATCACTAAGATCCTGGAGCCCACAAAGCATACAGTCTTAACCCCTTCCCTGTGTTTACATGCATTACCAAGGAGGTCCGTGACTGTGAAGAAACAGCAAGCATGGATGCTCTAACAAAGTCTGATCATCAAAAGCTGGGCTGAGACTTGCCTGAAGAAAGGTCATGGATGTTGTTCTTGGGGGTTACAGACTTCCAAAAAGGCCTTTGTCTCCACGCTGTGCTGAGATTCTGGCTGCCTTCCAAGCAAGGATGGGGAGACTGGGAGCTGACACGGACCATGGCTTCTGGATTCAGCTACAAAGCATACTGCCCTGCTGTGAACTCCACGGGGACAGGACAGGAAACCAGGAGAAGCTACTGTGCAAATAAAGAGGGCAGCTGGGAAGAGCAGAGCCTGACCACACAAAGGAAGGGTTGGGAAGAGATTTCAGCACATCCAGAAAGTAGGAGACAGACCTCATCACTCAGGATTCTGAAGGCTCAGGGCCTAGGGAGAGCAGAAGCTGAGACAAACCCTGACAGAAGTAGTCCTGAAACAGGTAGCATGCTACAACTATTGTCGCTGCAAGTAAAACACATTGAGCCACGCTTGCCAGGCTGGCAGATTCAACTTGATGCCGAGGAGACATTTGCTTCCCTGACATGCTCGTAGGCCTACAGATCTGAAAAACACTTACAGCACTATGAGACGTTTTAGCTAAAAATCATGTAAAGCATTACCGAGTTAACTCTCTCGCATGATTCTCGGGTGAGGTAGGACAGCATTAACCCTGCCTTGCACACGAGGAATGTTAGCACTGACAGAGACAGTGGTTTTCTCTAAGCCTCAGACTGAAGCAAAATGAAAAGCTAGGTTGAGTGCTCAGAGAAGATCCTGACTCCCAATCCCGTATTTACCTCATTAGATCACACCTCTCCTTGTTTCCACATCTACACATGAACACCATACACAAAGTGTTATCTGTACAAAAATAGTAGGCTTTAATTAGAAAATCTTAACATGTACTGCTTGTCAGCCAGGACGATGCACATCTAAGCATCAGCCATAGCAGCTGAGCTCAGGCAGCTCACAATTAAAAACAGAGAAGTACTGTAGTACTTTGAAGAAAAGCAGATATATTAATGATCTTCAAAACCAGAAAGAATGTTCCTGGCACTTACCATCCCTGTATCTAACACCCATCCCTAGCACAGTAACAGAACAAATGTTGCAAGCAAAAACATGTTCATTCTGTGACCAGAGGAGGTAATGAAGCTCATTTCCTGTGAATCTGTCTTGGGGCTGAATCTTACATTATCTAATATAAAGCGTGCCCCAGATTATGCCTCCCTTCATGGGTCTGTGTTGATTTTCTGCTGTCTAATTACGAATGGCCTCATGCTGCACAGCCTTTGCCTTAATGGGAACAGTAGCTGAATCACCCTTCCAGATAGATAGCTCTTCATTTTCATGAAATGTATATGAAACACAGCTTTGAGACTCCTATCCCATAGTAATTCAATTTAATTTGGATCAGCAAGTCTGAAAACGATGAGATTCAGCAGCGCAGATGCACACATGCGTGTTTTGCATGAAGATCTGTGCAGCTAGTTCCAAATCACTAGCGCTGGAAACTGAGATGTTTGCAAGCGATAAACAATGACGAGGATTTAAGTTAAGGAAAAAAAGCAAACCCAACAAAATAAAACCCACCACTTGTAGAAAAGCAACCGCGTTTCAGATGACGTTGCAAAAATACAGAGAATTAAAGGCTCGGAAGACCTTTGGAGTCATGTAAATTGTTTAGTGGAGGTTCTTTTGAACACATATTAGTACATTCAATTAAATCAGTTTGGATGCAACAATCAGTTGCGTTGAAAATTCACAAAGTGGTGATAAAGGACAGGCTGAAAATGTACTGTTAACTGCCATAGTGCTGAAATGCAACAAGAGTAGCATCTTGGGGTCATCAAGAAATTGAAAGAAGAGGAGCACATTCATGGTATGCACTGTCCTGATCATGTCTCCCTTGGTAAATTCTTCAGAACAAGACTAAAATGTTCTAAAATAAGTTGACTTGGTGTCTTTTCCTTTGGCTCTCTTTTGGTACTGGGAGCTCTCTGGGGCAAGGATTGGGTCATATCATTGTATTGGAAAGATACTTAATACATCTGGGCACTGCCGTAATTCTAATAATAGTGACAGGATCAGAAACATGGGGACAAAATTTCAGCTGGTATAAATCAGCACAGACTACTGCTTTTAGAACAGTTGTTCTGCTTTACTTAGACTGAGACTTTGACTCATCAGTATCACAAGACTCAAACAGGAAAAATGGCAGTTAGCACATTTAGTGGGAAAACAATCTGAGGGAGAAGGCTGCAAAACAAGAACGAACAAGAAACTGAAGGAGAAGACAGGCTGAAAACCTGACAGCAGTCCAATACATAATAGTTTAGAAAACAATTTAATGATGTTTAAGGCTGCATTCAAAGAGGCCCTGTGTCCTTAGGCAGGAATAATGTAGTTCTAGGAATACTAGGGGTATTACTCTGAATACTCAAAGTTCCCAGTCAGATCTAAATAAACAGGGAATTCAGAAGAGAGGAACATACACTGAAAGAAAATAATTTTGCTGAACTTCATAAAATGCCGACTATTTCAGCGAATATAGCATTTTTCAACGATTGAGAGGAGAATTACTTAACATTAGCTTAGCCTAATGTTTTATAGCCTAAAATCTACTTAAACTTCTGATGGAAAATGTGATCATAACTGACCACACAACTCATTAGCATGATTTATGTCTTGTTTAACATCAGCTTTTTTGATATAAGCAGGACTGATGGGGATCATTCCACTATATGACTGTACTTTTCTTGTTTTAATTTAGCTTTTTTCCCATGTGAAATGTTTGGCGTAAAATTCTAAACCCAGCAGATGCTAGGCTAAGCAGACAGAACATAGCCACACAGAGAAGGAGGAACCTCCCTAACAGCTCATGGCATCTTTCCAGTACAGGAAGCAATTAGAGAATAAACAATGATGGTATATTAACTGCCTTGCCAACTGCAGCAGTGATACTAACATCTAGGTCATAACGTGTCACATGAAGTCTCCTTTAAACATGAAAAATACTGCTATAAGCCTGTTTTTCTTGTCCTTTGGTTTGATTTTGTAATTCTTGTTCCTTGATTTTGTTGATATCAAATTTAAGCTTCTTGTCCCCCCTTTCAAACTCTGGCCCTTTCTATTTTTTTCTCTTTTCTCAGGCTCTGTATTGTCTCTATTCCTGGGCCCTATCACTGCATCCATTTGTTTGTTAGATTCTCAGCCAGTCAGTTTTGTGTTTTTCTTTTTGTGCAGGGAAATAAGTACCTATTCTGGCATCAAAGATCTATTTCCACTGTACTACGCAGGGTGAGCTAACTTCCACACACAATGAGTGAAAATTGTTGGTTATTATTCCTCTTCCTCCACCTACACGGTATTTGCTACTCTGCAAATTGTTAAATGCCTGGAGGACAAATCATCATTCTTAAGTGTCTGGAAAGTGCTCAACCAAGAGCCGGCGCTGCCACGCAATAAGCCTTCACGATAAGATACATCCACGGCATGGCAGACGGGGATATTCCTGTTACACAAATACCTGACTAGGAACTTTGGTGCTTTCCAACACATCCATCTTATCTCCGACATACCAAACTGGTTAATGCACAGGCAGAAGCATTTGCCTGTGTTATTAATCATGGCGCTTCCGTTCCTCGTTCACATGCGATCCATATACGTATGACTAGTCCATTAGTCACGGAGAGAAGGAAGGACGGGCATCTAGGCATGTTGTATGGTCATGCCATACTCAGGGCGTGCCCTGAGATATATTAATAAAGGCGCTTCAGCTCCTAACAAACGGCTAGCCTGCCTTCCAGCCGTAACAGGAACTTGAACAGTCAGATGGAACAGGCTTGGCGATACCCTGCATGTATTCCCCAAAGCAGAGAGATCATGACACTCTCTCAAGTGATAGGCCTTCCATTTTTGGGGATATATTTCTGACGTTAAGAGGAGGCTGAGGAACTTGAATGTAGCAGGCCAGACAACTAAGGCTGGAGTAGATCTCAGTATGTGGGAAGGAACAGAAGGGAAAGAGCAGGTGACAGGAGATAGGTGGCTCAGGTGACACTGACTCGGAAATGTGGTAAAGCCATGCAGGCTGGGCTAAGCTACAACTGTGGGGAAAAAGAGAGGACAAATGATGGCCAGCAGGAAGAGGCTCCATACCATGTCTAGTGGGAGAGGAAGTGTCCAAGAGACAATCATTTTATTAAGATGTGGTTTTCACTACAGAAAGTCTGAAAGCCCCTGTGTTCAGCAAATACCTTTCTTCATTAATAGCAACTTCGGTGCAGCTTGAGCCCTGTGGCACGGCAATGGCCTCAATACTGCAACTCCAAACTGCTTGGCTCAGAAGGAGAAGGGAGGGAGAGAAAGGAGGGGGACGTTGTGGGGGTGAGAGGAGGTTTAACAAAGAATCACTTTAACAGAAACTCCTGAGTAATGGCTCTGCCCCAGGCCAAGAATAACATCAGCTCAATGTCAGCAATTAGAAGAGGGCTCAGCCAGGCCCCATGGCCAGCTCCAGCCTCCTCACAGGCACAAGCCAGCTTACAGCCCTTTCCTGAACTCATGAGCAGCCACAGCTGCCCACCCAGAGCCCCTTGGATGGAGATGAAAGGAAGACCTCCTGCTCAGAGGAGACTCAAGAAGACTGTAGGTGAGGGAATTTGGGGATGGAAACTGCAGTCTCACTGGCTAAGTGAGGGCCTTGAAAGGAGTGCAATGGAGCAAAGGCAGAAGGGCCTTTCCTTCAAGATGTCCCAGAAATGGACGAGGGCAATTTGCCTATAACCTATTCTCGAGAACTCTGACTAGTGACTCATCTACTGCACAGGAGGAAGAGTGGGGTGTTCAGACACCTCCGCATGTTAGCTCTGTTCATGGTTTTGTTGGAGTCCAGTCCTGCCAGACTGCACAGCAAATAGCTCCTTCCTAATGAGATCAATCTGTTTTTTGAGTGAAGGTTTGTTCACCCAAAGACTTCCCTTTAGCAGGGAAGCCTTTTGGACATCACTCAGAAGAAAGAGCACACCTCTCTCTCCATAATAACAAGGAAGGGTAACAAGTGCATCAATGAACTCACTGTAACCTTGGAAGATTCGCCAGGCAGAATAGAAATGATGTTCCAGACACAGCAGTCCACGCTTGGCATCTAGGTGTCATCCAGAACATCAGTAATACAAACCCTTTTTCGTGTTTTCTCTAGCTCTTGAACACTTAGCCCATCTATTCTCCTTGCAATTGTAACCAAGGAGTCATGCATCCATCCGACAGTTCTGCGCAAAGCAGTGAAAGGTGATCTTAAATGTAGTAATAACATAGTGTGCAGGAGGCCTGGAGAAGATTTTCAGTGTTGCAGAGGGAGCTTGCATCTGGCATCAGGGTCAGTGGCCATGCCTCCTGCACACTGAAGGCTCTTAAAAGAAATTAATACATTTCTTCAAAAGAATGAAGATTCTCCTAAATAATTTTTTAGTCCCCTTAACGTACTGCTGTTCTGACAACTGCATTGTATGAGAAGACGTCCAGGAGGAGGAGAATTTAGTCATGATGAAGCCTTGATGGGGTCCATTTGCCACAGAGGACACAGTTGCCAACATAATTTCAAGACTCTGTGTTTAGGGACACTGAAACACAATGGTGATCCAGCCTGAAGCACTACCCAAGAAGAATTCAAGTCAAAGCAGGAACATATCATCAGTGAGAAGACTGACAAAGAACTGTGGAGGCTGTGGACAGTTCTAAGGCTATCTGAGGGACTACAAGGGGATGCCATGAACCGGTGCAGAAAAGCAAGCAACAGCATGCCAGCAGCCAAATGGAGGAGGATGCTAATGCAGTGGAAGAAGTCAGGGAACTACAGCATCAAAATGCTACCAAAAACACTGCAGGTAATATTAGTTTTGTTGCAACCCACTTGAAAGGCTACTTCCTTTGCAAAGCTGTGCCACATATAGTGGCTCTGGGTTGATTCTGCATATCGAAGACTCAGTCAGCACATCCCAGCTACATCCCAGGCAGAATTTTTATTTAGTTACCTGGTGCCGGGCTTGGCTTTGCTCCAACAACTGTTGTGACTGAAGTTTCTGCTGCTGAAGTTGCTGCACAGCAAAATGGAGCTGATAGTTGGGATGTGCCAGCGGACTCTGTGTCACCTTGTTGTAGATACTGTTCTCCATCGCTCCTTCCCAGGCAAAACGATGATTCTCCGGAGCCCTGAGAAAAGAAAAGCCACCATGCTTTCACAACTCTGCATATAAGTACTGTTTCTTACAAGGCACTGCTGCTTCCTAAAAATCCCTTAATACTTAGCCAGCTATGAGTTTGTAGTACGTGGCTCCAGCAAGCACAACACCTGCTAGGGGTACCATGTGCCAACTGCCTTCTTGCTAGAGCTTCTTGAATTCCAAGGACTGTATTACTAGCTGGAACAGCAAGCTTGAGGAGAACAAAGGAAAAGAGAAGAAAAATTCTAAACTGGAGCATGTCTGTGGCTGAGTAGCTTTGAAGAGAGGCAGAGTTCCAGCAGGAAAAGAGCTAAGGACTCCCATCACTAATAAGATAATTATTGATTTGGATTTATAGAGATTTTGTTAATACACTAACACAAGGCTTACCATCAGCCATAACAGTGTTGGTGCTGAGCAAAGAGAGAGTGATGAGAAGATGCCAATGGCACTGAAAAAGCATTGAGGGTCTAGTTACACCGAAAGATATGCTGGTGCTATAAGTCTAACCGGGGTGAAGGAGAAGCTACTTGATTCCTGTGCTTACATCTCCATTACTAAGTAATTAAAACAGGTTAACGGTTGGACTTGATCTTTAAGGTCTTTTCCAACCTAAAAGATTCTATGATTCTAAGCACACACATCCTGCAGTGAGAGTGGAATAGAAGACAGACACGCAGTACAATATCCACAGGAGGATAAGGGATGGGTAGGGTGAGGCTGTAACTATGGCACATACTGACTCCATACAGGTACAACCAAAAGACCCGAGGAGACTGAAGACAGGCTCATTTCTTTCATCATCAGAGTAATGCAAGCCTTTCCCGGAGGAGAAAAGGCCTCCTGCAAAGCAGCAGGAACTCTTAAAACCCAGGCTTATACGGTGGGAGTTCAGCTGTGGCCTGCAATATGATAAGTCCCAACAGGAGCTCACTGGCTTGCTTTGAAGTTTGCAAGCCTCAGCGAGAACACAGCACCAACACACTTCTAGGCAAGGCCAAGGGGCTTTACAGAGAGCAGGTGGCAGACTGACAGGACCACACGGTGTCCTGGAGAGGCTACAATGGCCAGTAACTCACGTACCCTGTGCTCCATGAGACAGAATTCCATATAACCCACTGAATCCTGACAGTCTGGCTAATAAAACCTTTGAACCTCAATGCCTGAGCTCCCGAGGTTTCTGCTGATCTCTGCCATGTTTCTCTCAGCCACTCTTTCCAAATATTTCTTTTGGATTCCCAGGGCAGACTTACCTTGTATTTCCTATGCATAAGTAACTGGGATGTAAAAGATACTCTCTGTCTTTTACATTTCATGCCACGATTTGGAGTGTAGGTCATGGTTTTGGCAAGGGAGTTAACTGCAATCTCCTTGCTCCAGGATCCTATCTAAACTTACCACCTAGACTCTCTGAACATAGAACCATGGAATGGTTTGAGTTGGAAGGGACCTTAAAGATCATCTAGTTCCAACCCTCATGCCATGGACAGGGACACCCTCCACTAGAATATGTCACAGCTTCCCTTGATTGTGTTGGACCCTCCCCTATAAGCTTCTTCATCCCAGCAAACCCTTAAAATATTCAGAAGGATGTTTCAAGCAAGACCAGAAGCAACTGCCAGCCCTGTGCACTCTTCCTCAAAAATAACGTAATGCATCCCTTTCAAAGCAAATTGAGGATAAGGACTCTGAACACTGAAGGGTCCCTCTCCATACTCAGCTCCTCAGCAACAGAGGAGTAAGAAAACCCACTGGAAGAGGAGTTCAGTTGCCAGTATCTCCACCCTGCATCCTTTGGGCCTCCTCCTGCTTGAAGCACCACTGCCACTTCTGCTTTTATGGGCCATTGGATGTAGGCAGCCTTCTCTAGACTTCCCCGTGGGTAGGATCCCACGCTTTCTCAGTCCTTTGCTTCCATTGTACCCCAGTGCAACACCAGATAAATAACTCTGACTCCCTGTTCCCTTTTGCTACAGGATTCTCAGTCTTTCAGTTCTTTTCCTTTCATCAGTGCATGGAAGGTGACAGCTGTAACATTGCTGACAGTACTTAGGCCTTGAAACCCAAGTTGTATAGGTCTGAATCTGGCTTCATGGTTAACCTTGGGAGAGCTTCTTCCCTCTTCTGCACATGCCTTCTCCCTTCTGCCCCAGTAATGGGGTCATGATCCTCTACTACTGTGTTTTTTCCTGCAGTTGCTCAGCTCTGGATCCATGGATGTGTGTGTGCTGCTGGCTTCTCAGCACTGTCCCCCACAGGGCACAGGATGCCACAAAAAGCATAACTTCAAAGGAGGACATGACAAAGCACAAGGAATCTTTGAAATGATCCCAGCAGTCTCCTCTACAATCCCACCAGCTCACCACTTGGGTTATCAGGAGGTTGCTGTCACCTGGACTCAACTCCCATCCCAAGGGCAGCATCTGCTCCTTCCACTGCATGGATACAGACTCCACTATCCTGTCTGACGTTAAGGCTCATTGGACTCTTCCCTTGTGTGAAGCAGCTGGAGTCTCCGTTACCCCCCAGTAAAGTTGGGTCATGCTGACAGCTGAAAAGCACAAAGGACTGTGCTGGGATTGGGATGCACCCTTTGAGAGATAGTTGGGGGTTACGGCAGACCAGCCCTTGAAACAAGCATCAACTGCACCAGATACTAAGCTGAAGAGCACTCAGGAACTCCATCAAAGTCCTGTTAGTGCTTGGTAGATGGCCTGATTAATTCTCATCAGGACTACGGAAAGGTTATGAACTTCGATACCTGTTTTGAACTAAACAATTGTATTTGTCCATTTGCGTAGAGTAACTTTTCCACACCAGCAATTTTTTGGTTTAGAAGATTTGGCAAGTTCATTCAAAATGCTCATAAATAAAGACAATGCAGGATATAGGGGTTACCACTCATGCATTTCATAACTAGTTAAAACACATGAAACTAGAGCTAGAATAAATGGACAGTTTCCACAATGGAAGGAGATCTGGGGTCCCACAAAAATCTGTGCTACAGTCTCTGCTGTTCAAAACATTTGTAAGTGATCTGAGGAAAAAATAAGAGTGAAATGAAAAAAAAGCTTGCTGCTGAAAAACTGAAAATCACCAAGAAGTGTGAAAAAACCATCACGTTATTGAATGGTCACACGTTTCGTTGGTATATGACATTCAAGTTAATAACTACAAAGTCACGTACCCAGGGAAACACAATTCTAGTTTTATATAGCGATGGACTTTGAACTAATTATTTCTGTTCAGGAAGCAGACCTTATTAACTACACCTATAATAGATTTTTTTATGAAAACATTGCTACAATACTCTCAAAAGCAAACTCAGTGTTAGGAATTATTAGGAAAGGCATAGGGAACAAAACCAAGAACTACTCTGCTAGCATATATACCAAAATTACATCCATCTCTTGCATTCTGAGGATAGTTCTAATCCCTGTCCCTCCTCCCTTCTCAAAAAGCTTACACTAGAACTGGAAACAGTACAAAGAAATGCTGTAGAGACGATCAAAGGTATGGAACAGCTTATATATTGAGGAATGACTAAATAAATAAGGACTCTTCAGCTTGGAAAAAGGACAGCTGAAAGGAAATATGAAAAATATCTATAAAATCATGAGTTTCAGGGAAAGAGAGAATAGGGAACAATTACTCACCTCTCATGATATAAGACATAGGAAAAACCAAATGAAGTCATCAGGTGGCCAGGTTAAAACAAACAAAAGGAGGTAGTTTTTCTCATAACACATAATTAAACTGTGGATCCCTTCTTACTACAGGAAGCTAAGGATGCCAAAAATTTACAGGAGTTCAAAAATGAATAGACAAACTCACAGAAGCAAGAGCCGCTAATACTATTTATATACAAAGATACCATCTCCTGGCCAGAAAATCACTGATGACCAGGTCCCAGAGAGTACTGAGGAAGTATCTCCATTCCACAACATCACCTAATGCTCTTCCTACAGAATCTTCCATGGGCTACTGTCGGAGCAGCACATTGAACCAGATAGCCTATCTGGTCTGTAAAAATGCAACCAGTATTGTTTATGCATCCGGGATCTGAAACTAAACGTGTCTCAGGTCTCAGTCAGAAGTTAGAGAATTCAGTCAAGCACTCTTTAAGGTATTCAGTCAAGTTATATGATTAATTCTGTTCCAACTTCTCCCATATCTACCTCTGGCGCAGAACCTGCAATGCATAAAATTTATCCTTTGATCCAAAAGCATGCATGGGAAGCTAAAGATTGAGTGATTTGTTCTAAGACATAAAAGTCCAGATGAAATGGAGGAGATAAAACTGATGTAACTGAAAACTCCACTAAAGCCGGACTTGCTGATAGCGAAACTGGCTTTGTGCCACAGAGATGATGCACAGTGCCTGCAGTCTGTGGTACTGTGAGGGCCACTAACTGAATGGCAAAACTTTAGTATCATCTCCTTGATCCTCATTTCTTTTGTTTTGAGATATCCGTCAAAGGATTAGCTAATACGGAAATACAAATATTGAAGACTTATGGTGCACTTTTTAAAAAATGCAATGGGATTGCTGCCTTGCTCCAACCTTTGTCCACTTCAATGAACTCTCAAGTGCTTTCATTTGGCTTCTAACCTTTTTTAATCCACTTTTTCTGTTTTAACTGATATATGACCTATAGTCTAAAATAAATTCTTTAGGATATAATATTGCCCAGATAAGCTTGATTTAAACTACCCAGGAAAACACCATTAAAACTATGTCATTAAATCTTTAGGAAGAACTAAATTTAAAAAAAAAAAACAAACAACACACACAAACAAACAAAAAAACCACACAAACAAAACCACAAAAACTCTGGCTAACATTTTCTTGCAGCACAGACAGTCGTACCCAACTCCCTGTAGTTCCAACACCTTCTCTCCACACGATGCAGCACAACACATACGTTTTTCTGGATGCTATATTGAAAACACTGTTGCTTGCTTGAGTAGGTTTTACTCCCATAGCATGCAGAATCCTTCCGCAGTGAATATGCTTCTGTTAGCTTCCATGAGTTTTGTTTCTTTACAGATGGAAATCAATATAAATTCATTGTATGTAGCTTCAACCTTTTATAATATAAGCATTAAATATTTGACAACAGAAAGCCTACATATTTGCAAGTCTTAGGGTCACTTTTGTAGAGAGATGTTTCATCTGCAGTTTGGGAACATGGATAACATGTTATCAAGCTGCTGATATTCCATCGAAGACAAAGATTGCCCTCGTACAGCAGAACAGGGCTTAGGATCTGAGACTCCAAGCGCTGCTGCCAGGGACACGCTCCAGCCCTGAGACTATTTGCCATGCTCACAGGGATGCATCACAGTGACATCCCTATTCTCAGTCTCTGCCTGTCAGATGATCTATAGAAGCATGACAGCACCTTTGCACCCTGCCTGAAGTTAGCTCTTCTCCTTAAGGAATTCTGCAACAGGCTCAGCACAGCGAGGAAGGCTGGAGAAAAGCTGTGGAGGACCTCACACTTAATAGATACTATAGAGATTACATGGCAGAGAGGCTATATAAATACCCCAAACTGAAGGAAAAGCTCACACCGTTTTAGGCAAAGCCAAAAATAACCAGAAAACCCCACAGCCCCTCAGTGAATATGAGGACTGTAGAGTCAGTACTCGCAGACCTGCTTGTTTTCAATTCAGGATTATTGCTTCAACACCAACGACTGACTATTAATTTGCTCACGTGTACAGATGACAGATACAGGCGTAGGTGCACACACACACGGGAAATAGAAATTCCTGCCTGTGCCACCAGAAGAAATTGTGTTTCATTCTGTCAGCCAGGCTGGTTGTGAGCAATCTTCTCACAGCTTGCTCAGGAATATTTATGAGATGCTTAGTTTAGAGACCTGGCCAGGATTCAGGCCTTCGCTATGTACAGGAAATCTCAGCCTTGGCATTATGGCCCATCCTTTGTAAGCAAGATTCTGTCCTTCCAGCAGCTCTTAGGGCTACTCAGTATTTTTGGCAAGAAACCCACTCTGTTCCTTTCTTTCAACTGTAGTTTTCGTAAAGCCTGAGCCAGAATTCCCTCTTCCTCTTCGCTGACAGCATAAGACCTCTCTGCTGCAGCTTTTTGCATCACAAAAGATACAGGTTTGCTTCTGAGACCGATTTCAACAGAACTCCACGCTATTATGATCACACCACCCAGCCTAAAAGCGCTAGAACACCATGCACTTATTCCCAGGTTTTCTGGTTCCAAAATCCCTTTTCTGCTCTAGTTCTTTTTTTTTTTTCCCCCCAGTGGAAGCAACCCTTATGCAATCAACTACCTACGCCTGTACTTGGACCTAACGCTAGTGTGCTAAATTACTACATACTAATAAAATCCTAATGCATTTGTTCAGTGACTGCAGAAAAAAAAAAGTCTCTGTGAAACCCAGCCTCTGTACGAAAGGGAAGTGGTTATCAGCTCTTACAAGAAAGGAGAGAGCTGGCTTCTGTTCCCACTTCAAACAGATTTTAAGGGAATACCAAGGACTGAAGCTGCAGACAAGACCACACCACAGAACACCACTCACCGAGAATCCCATCGTTATGAAGAATTATCTGACATACAGCAAGGCCATACTAAAACAATGACACTGGTAACTACTAACGGTAGCCCACACTTCTCCTAGCATCCACCATTCCAAAGTAACTCATTCAAAAGTCTGACTAAGCAGGGTGTACCACAACACAACCACTGCTGTGATGACTAACACTGGACAATAACAGACAACAGCAGAGGACAGGGCAAAGAAAAAAAAATCTTTAGTAAAGTGAAACTCCAAGGAAGCAATCGGGAGGGGAGAGCAATGCAGAAGTAGAATGGATCCAGGATGTAATTTCTTAATGCGTAATTTGGATATATATTGGGTTGAAAGCTTCCAAAGTTCCCAAAAGACATTTAAGGATTTTTAAGTGTCATAAATATTACACATAGGGCTTTCATTTATATTTCAGGTGAAGCCTTCCTCCAATGGCACTGCAGCGCACTCATTCGATACCAACTCCTGTGCGTGCGGCAGGCAACAATACCAATCCATGAAGTATACTGGTGTTCCTCATCTATCACTTACTAAGCAGGCACTTGTGAAACATGTGAAAAGTGCCTACATCCCACTGAAAGGCAATGCAAACTAGGCTCACATGACGTGTGAAAATGAAGCTTCAGCTTTCTTGAAGAATATTCCTCTATGTATACCCTGCTTAGTGTGTGAGAACTGATAGGATCACAGCAGGAGTCAGTAGAGCTGGAGGTCCAGCAAACTGAGAAAAGAATTATCCTCCTTTTAAAGGAGGAAACAACCTGACAATGGAAGTATTTTGTATCTTATCCTGTAAAGACTGGAGCTAAGGATGAACATGATGGCTGGCAATAAAGGAACCCAGTGCATTTGTAAATCACTGGCTCCCACCTTGCCATGGAAGTCAAGACAATCTTGGGCAGTTTCTTTCCCACGGGGCATTCAGGTGGCATGACAAGTCCAGGAAGCAGCACAAAGCCATGGTGGGCACCAGCTGCTAGAAAGTAGTTGGCATAGTAACTAATGATCCCGTCTAGTGTGGCAGCTCCCAACATCCTGCTGACTTATGTTCAGGCACTCAGAAAAAAAACACAGAACATTTTCTTTGGCACACTGCATGCTTCTTCCATCCCTAACAATAGGCCCTAGATTTGGGCTGGCTATGGAGCAACGATAAACATAGTGGGACAAAGCCCAGGACGCTGGGGGCCTGGCTGGGATGCAGGACTGTCGGGCCTCTCACAGTGCCGCTTGCCTCAAGGCCTTTCTTTGTCTTTTCTCCCTCTTCCCCTTCCCTCGGCTTCAAAAGCGATAAATTAAAAATTGAAAACCAGAGCAACAAGTCTTTGAGAATGGTTTGCTCCTGGCCTTTGCTGTTATCAGGAGAGTCTACGAAGAGCCACTTCGGTCCAGTTTAGCCAGCAAGAGTCTGCATTTTGGCATGGTCTGTACCTCTGGCTGCTGGAACGTGCAAGCCCCTACAACATGCAGGAGCAGCAGCTTTGTGAAAAAGGTAAAGAAAGGTAGCTTTGCAAAAAACAGGGGTGAACAAAGCATTCTTAACATTCCTAAAAGGGCTCTGCCTGGGACTTTGGAGATCTGTCGAGAACTGGCCACTGTGCAGGTACTTGGAGACAGGGAAGGGGCAGGAAGCAGCCGGCCTGTGTAAAATGAGGACGCCATCACCTGGCCTGCAATCTGCTTTTGAGCTCTGCAAGAGAAGCCAAGGAAAAGCTTTTAAAGTTAATGAGCAGCCTGTCAAGGCTGCACTGGCACAATAAATGTGTGGAACTGCATTTTGGGTTCAAATCCAGTTCAAAGCGACAAATACAATCTCCCATGGTGAAGGTGTTGCAGAGATGTAGGAGAGTTTCTGTCCCAGACCATCAATCAAACTTTCCTTTCTCAGTGACAAGGCACAGATGTAGACATCTTGCAATAGTTTCAGCCTTAGAAGTGTCTGGAGCTGCTGGGAAAGTGGAAAGCTGAAGAACTATCTACACAAGAGGCTCTTACCATCAGTATTTTTGTGCCACGAGGTAACAGAAGTAGTACAAGGTTCACGTGAAAAGCCTTGGGACTAAGTTGGTTTAGGCAAAGAACACGAAAAGTTCTGTGGATTTAACTACAATTTCCAGATCCATTCACAGGTTAACTGTAATAGCTACCAGAGACACAATTCAAGCATCCCAGGACATTCTAATGTGCATAATCACTAGCAAATGTCAGGAGTTCCCCTCTGCTATTCTCACAATTCCCTGTTTCAGCTGAGAGAGTTGTTCTTACAAGAATTTTATTCAAAAACAAAGATGTGAGCAAAAGCATACAACTCATCTCTCTGTGGTGCAGACTAGCACATGTTTCAGTGGCTGGTCGCACTCTCAGCTGTACAACTCCACAGGCAGGTACACATTCAGCGTCAAGAATTTTCCATGAGATTCCCAATTAAATTTCTATTTTCTCTGTTTTATTGCATGACCTTCCTCTTATTTCAGGTTTAAAAATTCACTGCTAGAGCTATGCCTCCTTTGAGCTTAGCCAGCCTTGGCACACTTAAATCCCTTCATCTTTTTCCTCAAGTCTGTCCCTTCTGGCCTTTGATTGTATATTGCTTTCCTCTCAACTTTTTCCACTTTATCAGTATTTGGGGCTAGGCAAGTGCTCAGATCTGAGCACATTATTCCAGATGTGCACGCACCACAGCTATCCAGGGAAAGCCCGCTGCCTTCTTGCTCCTGCACTTTATTCTACAAGTACTATCAAAGTTCACTGGCTTCCTTCTTTTCTGGTGTATGCTGCTGTATAATTTGTTTCCTGCTCCCTGGCTCCTGAAAATTATTCCTGCTACTTCCCTGCCACTGAGAAACCTGGGGTTTGGAGCAAAAAGATTTTCTTATAACAAAGGCACTATAGTGCCTACTCAGTTTTGCTGCAGATCAGGAATTAAGTGCATTTTAGGTCCTTGATCTCCCTATACAGGCAAGGTCCTGAGTGTAGCAGGTTAGAAACGAAGTGCATCAAAAACAGCCTTGTGATGGTCTAGCAGGGGAATGGCAGGGTAAGATTATGGAGCACTGGAAAACCTCTGCAGGCAAGGCCTGCCTAATCTACCTCCATTCCCAGATTTAGCTGGCATTATCAATCTCTTACTTTCAGAAGCACTAAACTTGCCAGTCTTAGCAAATTAAATGAAATATTTACCCTTCAGTGGAGCCAATTTTTGTTGGGCCCCAGTAGCATCCTTGGCTCCATGCCAGTTACAAAATACTGTCAGTCTCTCTGATCTGGGGAATACTTGGCAGGTAAAGAACACTATTTTTTTTTTTTTCTTCTCTTTACATATGGCAGCTTTGAAATTCACTAGTAGAAATGCTAAATCAAGAAGAAAACTAACAGCCAGCTGGCTGTAAAGTTCAATGCTTTTATCCTATTGTGGCTCATCAGGTCACTGGAAAAGCAATGAAGGCAACTGAGCATATCTCCTCCATGTGATCTAGCTTAACAAATCACACAGCCTTTCTATCCTCAATTAGTGCAAACATAGGAGTGAACTTTACTGAGTGGAAAGTGGTTCTGGCTTCACATCTCCAGCACATACTTCCACACTTGCAAACACAGTCAGAGCCTGCAAAAATATTTTAGCAGCAAGACACACATACAATAAGACTAACACAGAAACCTGGTACCATTTTGCTCTCAGAAGGAAGTCTTGGGGAAGATTACCTGCTTAAATCTGACGTGAACTGTTGTGTCAGCATCCATCCACTCCCAGTTTTGAAGTATTAATTAATGAAGTTCAGATGGAGCAGGTGGACTGAGTGAAGTTACCTCACTGTATTGCCCAGCTCTGCTTTGATTAAGATAAGTCATTCAGACTTAGACAACGTGTTGAGTGCCACCTTGAGTTTGATCACTTGCCTTAGGCCAGGCAGAGTTTCTGGGGTGAATATACACACTCCACAGAATTCAAAGTACCAGAAACTTAGAAGCAATACTGCACCACTTACACAGAAAGGAAAGGTATTTCTCACTGCAGAGGCTCTACTGTAAAATCCTAGCGTGAGTCCAGTGGATCAACAAAAATGTGATTTGTACTGACATTCTTCTTTTCCTCTATCAGTGTACGCAAGGCTACTGGAAAAGCCTGATGGGCTCTATTTATTCCTAGCCATATACTTTTTTAATGCTTTACCCAAGCAGATGTTGCATTTCATGGGTGGATAGCAGCAGAAGCACATGATGATGAAAACATTACACAGGCACCGCTATCTGTCTAGAACATGCTTATGACTGGCTCTGTAGTTAAAGTCACTAATCTCTCCTTCAAACCCATATTCCCTACCTTTCTCCAGAGAGGCAAGGGTTAAGTCAGGACCAGTTAAGTTAGCCCTGCACCCTGTAATGCCTCCTTTGAAAAGCCGCTCACACAGTTTACAGGGAAAGAGTGAGAGTGCAGCTGCTGTCCCAGCCAACATTTGGTTCCTATTACAGTGAATAAATCTCCCCCTCCCCCTTTTCTTTTCTTTTTTCCCTTTTTATATTAAAAGTCCATCAAACACATTTTTTCTCCTTAATATTTTCCATTAAGCTTCCTCCTGCGTAGGCCTTCCCAGAGCGTGGTGCTCTTTGCTGTATGTGCTCAGGCAGCAGCTGCAAGATCCCACTCAGTAAGAGAATGGGGAATGAAGAAAGCAGCCCAGGCCTCTTGTTCAAGTCTCAAGAGGCAAGCAAACAGTTACAGTTGGGCTAAACTGGTGAAATCTAGAGCACTCGAGAAGAGTAAACAAACAAACAAAACCTAGGCTGTTGAGTTTTGTAGGGTTAGGATTCATGAGATGGGGAAGAGTAGTCGAAGCACTCCGCCCCTACCACCTCCCAGAAGACACAACACAGGATGGCGTTACCCTGCAGGGCCTTAAGGGTCCCTCCAGGGTTGTGCTGTCCAGGTCTCCTACCGCTGTAGGCCCACATGACGTTTTTAGTTGTGCTGTAAGACCATGGAGTAGAGATGTCATATGCGCCTAACTTTGGGTGTTTTGTTGTCTAAATATTAAATATCAAATATAAAAAGAAGCCTCTAAAGAACATGGCAAGCCTCTAGATTCAAAATTTGAGCAGCAGTTTATGAAAGCAATCAACTTTACTGACAAATTTCGGTTGTTTAAGGGAAAAGGCCTCTTGAGGACCTTTGCTCTGCCCTTGTATCAATGTCTGTAGCATCCAGTACACCTATCATCTTGTTATGTGGTAGATAAAGACCCTCTGACAGGTGTCTCTTACAGAAGACCTGATAAATCTGACAGTTTGGATGGTCTATGGGGACAAAGCATGCTGAAGTATACAGTTCCCTCACGTCGTGCCTATAAATTTCAAGAATTACAGCCATATAACAGAGCTTCACAAAAGAAGCAACACTTCTACATTTATAATCTGTATACCTAATGGGAAGGCCAGAATCTGTTCTGCACTTCAAGAGCAAAGATGTACAAATTCCCCTGATCAGGGAGTGTGGGAAGTGTCACCTGAAAGGCAGCTGAGTCACAGTCATACTGTGAGAAATGCTCTGAGTGAAAGAGGTAAAGCAGCAGCACGGCATCAGCAAGATGCATTTGTGGCTACCAGTGAGTAACACAGCTAAAGCTGTATAATATCTAGCTGCTGAAATTCAGTAAAAAAAAGGAAAAAAAAATACAAACCCAGAACTAAAGGTCACTTCTCCGAGTCCTTGCTGTGAGGCTGTATGCTTGTGGTTAACAGTCCCTTGGTTTTGGATAATTCCCCAGGCACTGATACAAGGGCAGAGCAAAGGTCCTCAAGAGACCTCTTCCCTTAAACAACCGGAATTTATCAGCCTAGCTCCGATGTAATGATGCTAAAGGAGTCTCCCAGTAAAAAGGAGATAGACTTAGACAGTCCCCTGAGCCCGATGGCACTTGTACGCTGGCCAAAGAGGTATCTCTAGCACACTGATCTGCTCCACGTTATAAACTTGATACCATATGTAGTCTCTGCTCTCCTTGTCCCTTAAGTGGATTTAGATGGGGTAACAAGGTATGACAAGAAATAGACTGGATTTGAGAGTGATTTCCCACCTGTTAAACAGAACATTTTTCTTCCCCAGGTTCTTTTTTCAGTTCTGTTATGTTGGAGATAAGGGAGAAAATATTTTACCTCCACCTCCTGTGCAAAGTTCCACTCACCTGCTATGACCCCCTGAACATTTAACAACGGGTTAGAGAAAGAATAGGAAGAGGTGGCTGTGTCAGCACACACTT
This sequence comes from Rhynochetos jubatus, assembly GCA_027574665.1. Classification (NCBI taxonomy): domain Eukaryota; kingdom Metazoa; phylum Chordata; class Aves; order Eurypygiformes; family Rhynochetidae; genus Rhynochetos; species Rhynochetos jubatus. The sequence continues at coordinate 123,333,634 of CM050648.1, read as the reverse complement.
TCTAAAGTCTGTAACAAAGTGATTACGTAAAATACAATCAGAGGGTGGTGGTGGAACATACTCAGATCCACAAAGAGAATACTAGCATGAGTTATTACCTATTGCATAAGCTGACCCAGTAACTGCATATGCTGCGTAGACGAGACCATCCTACCACACACAGTGCAGAAAAAGAATAAAAAGGCTACTGATAGTATCTACCTGTGGTCTCCCTACACACAAACCATGGCATACAAACCTTCAGCCATCCTAAAAGCACCATGGCATATCAGCACCAAAGCCATCCCAGGGCTGTGGTGTGGTTTTGGAATGCCTGCAAGCCTCGCGAAGGTCACACAACACTATTTGTACTGTAAAAGGTTAAGCGCCACTTTTCTCTCACTCCACTGGTCATCCAGCTCTTCTCAAGATAAAACTGACAGAAGCTTTCCAAGTCTGTAGTGTTCCTTCTAAGAATCCTCCAGAGATGTCCTACTTGCACAAAATCACTTTTCAGAAAAGAATTCTGCCCTCAAAATCCACAAGACATTTTTCAAGAAAAATTGCTGTATTTTGTTGATAGCTAAAATGCACCCTAAAAACTTCAGAACAGAAGGGCAGGTTCAGTTTTGAATTACATGTTATCAGTTTTTAATAGAGAAAGAGAAAATATTTTAGAAAAAAACCTATAACCAGCATTGGCACAAAAAAACCAGTGCACCTCCTTCCCACAACTTTCTATGTATCTATCCCCTCTATTGCCTCCAGAAACTGATGACATACCGTGGATTATAAAGAACTGCAAGAAAAGAGTGGAAAGACCTTTATTTTTATGACGCCTCACCTGCAGAAGCACACTCTTCAAGTAATGCAGAGCAAGAACCTCTCCATTTTTTGGCACTCTGTCCTCCAAGGATTAATACCACAGAAGCGTGTTGCCTTGCCAGAAGAGACTATTCCAGCTTATGGTAAGTTTGGGCTCCTTGCTGGACTTTTGTTTTAAGCTATACAAAACACAGTCCCCCATTCCAACCCTATTGTTCCACAAATTCTCACCTCCTATTGGGATCTATCTGTCTCTTCGCCTGAAAGGAGAGCTCAGCGCGCAGCATTTCCAGTAACCCGATGTTTCAACAAGAAAAATCACAGAGTAGTTCACATTATCATACGGAAGTTCAATATTCAGTGGATTAAACTGAGTTACAGCATCTTGTTTCTGGTAGAGGAGAGAAGTGGGTAAAGGGGAAGCTCCCAGCTAACTGTCTCCAGCAGATACAGCAGTGAGTGGTGCCTGTTCCTGCTTTAACAGAGACTTTATATGAAGCCTTGGTTTAGCTACCACATTTCTGTCTCTTTCTTTTCTTACTGGAAAGATGATCTGGTCCCTCTAGTCTCAGCAAGGAGTTCTGGGGCATCACTGATGTAAATCTCTGCCTATTTCATATGGCAATTACAGAACAAATAAAATTACTATGATTATTTTGGGAGGGGACATAAAGCAGGAGAGGCTAGGAAGCAGTAATTACAAAGGCAAAGAAAACCAAAGTGAAATAAATGTATTACTCTAATAGGCCCAAGAAAGTGCAAGGTGCTTCACTGACACGTGTCACAAGGCACTATAACTCAAAGGGTAAAATACAATAAAGCAACACTATGGCTGACGCCCACTCCTTCAGTTTAATTAATTTTCTTTTATTTCCCTCTCTCTATGCTGTCACAGTAAAGGAGAATGCAACACATGAAGGCTGGGGGCAGAAGTGCTGCACAGGGCTGAGGCAGCATACCTGGCAGCTGCTGAAACAGAACTTCAAAGTGTCTGCTCCCTTTGAAAACCCATCAGGCAAGAACCACTTCTCCCCTTCAGCTTCTTTAGGAGCTGGTACACTTAACCACTTCAGCATGTTTGGCAGTTATACAGCCACTTCCAAAGCAGGTGGTGGAATGGAAAATTGTGGGAGAGCCCCAAATCACTCAGTTGCTGCCTGCTGGGCAAAAAGGGAGACGACGCACGTGCTGACCAAGCAGGGCAGCTGACAGACACCACAGTGAAGCACGGAGAGCATGGAATTTGTGATTGTGCCTCTGAAACTACAGAAGAGGGCCAGGCTTACCTCAGTAAACTGGGTCGATGGTATCTTTATCCAGGAAACTGCTCAATCTGATGACAGACAAAGTCTGTCATTAGAGGAAGATGAGTAAAAGGATGTTCAGATAATTATACTGTATAGTACAAAGAGCTGGCACACTCCAAAAGGCAGTTCCCAGACTTGTCTAGGATTTGTTGAAAGATCCCCCTCTGTCAGACCCTGTCTGCAAAAGATGCTCAAGTTGCACAAAACACTTGGATCATCTAGAGCTTGTGAGATTTCTGCCTCTGCCCACTGCTGCGGGCTAGGAAGAAGAGAATGTAAGCACTGGTTTTATTTGTAGCACCTAGAAAAAAAGCTCTTAGGTCCTGTCCATTTGAACAGGCACCCATACCTGGGATGCTTCCTCCTCCAGTGTGGACAGAAGAGTCTATGATGCAGTTGTGCCAACTCTGTTGGCCATCCCAACTGCATACTATTATCCATCTTTCCCTGTCAGAGTTTGAGAATAATAGAGATCTAGGGATGGTACTATTTTCTTAGGGATATAACTTTGCTTGATTCCTTAATGACTGATTTTGGGTAGGCCTTTCAATTGCTAGGTCTTCTGTGCTGTATATGGGTGTTGAATATTTCTAATGACTCCGGAAACCAAAAGCCAAGAGCAGGTACCTTCAGAGGAAGTACAATAGCTTTCATAGGAATTTGTGGTTAAAGATGAAAAAAAGGTTATGCAATCCTATATTCCAGTCCAACCCAATCCCTTTTTCTAGAGCCAAAATGGAATTGTTTCCTACAGCATACAGAGAAAATTGGATAATTAGTCAGAAGCTCCCAGACTCAGGAACACAGATGGGAACCATGGAATCACTACCTCAGGAATTTCACCCAGTGATTGCATGTAATGCTAAGCATGAGCACATCAAAGATGCAGCTGCAGATGCTAAACCCTTATAAGGGCAGACTAAAATATCCCAGCCACTTATTAGAATAATGTCCTTTCAAGAGTCCCCTCCTAGCATAGATAAGGCACACTAAGAGAGGACAATAACAATAGCGTGCAGTGTCCCATCAAGAAATCTCCATTATATGACACTTCTTTATACTTGATGCTTTTCGTGATGTTTCGGCCAATGTTCTGAACAGAGCAGACTTTTCTCACAAAGGCCACCACTGGCACATCTCACAGAAAATGAGTCTGTAGCAAAGACAAGTAAGAGGCCCAACGTGGGCTCCAGATGGCTTGAGCTGAACACAGTAACACTTGCAAGGAGGTTAACCTTCATGTTGTGTACCGTCTTTACGGCTCTCCAGAGACTAGTTGGGGTGTAAGACAGCAAGCAAGCTCTCTACCTGAATAAGAGACATTAGAAAGAAACCTGAAACGACAAGGACCTGTTACCTAGTTTTGCTATCCAACAATATACACCATAAACAGCAGAGTGAGATTTTGACAAACAAGATGCAAACAACCATGCGTTCTGTAGCAACAAGCAAACTCACAATCTATGAAGTTACAGAATTTAGATAATTTCAGACAGACATGCCAACAACAAAATACCCAGCACCACAGTTCTCTCTCTCTCCTTTCACAGAAATGCTCCTAAGTAAATAAAATATTTGTAAACTTTAATAGACAAATCTTAATAGGCAGCCTTTGTTGGAACTGTTCATAAGGGATAAGCTCTAAACTTTCTTGATTTTTTTCTTTTTGGTAAGGAATTTTAAAAACAGAAGGCTAGCGGGATTGCTGTCAGTAAGAACCTAATCCTCACTCTCTTGGAGAATATTCTGGAGGTATTATATGCAGTTCTTTCTAATTAAGAGATGTGTTTATCAACACATCTCATCTTAAGAACAGCAAAAGTCTCTGAAGAATCACTTTTGGGGCTGAGAATTTCAAGAGCCTGTGCTTAGACCTTCCACACAAACTATTCTCCTTGCTGACTTCTTCACAACAGATGAAATTGTTTTCTCTTTGCCATGCTGACTGCCTGAGTTGGAAAGCCTTTAACTGCTGTCCAAATTATCATCCACCAGAAGATATTTACAGGGAAGCCAAAATCTTTAGCGACATGAGACTGTCAAAGAATCTTACCCACAGATGCCTTCTAGTGGAGCCAAGATCAGAAATGTTTTGAACAGAACAAGTTATTTCAAGTTTTTTCTAACACCACAGTTTGAGATTTTTTAGGAAACAACCATAGGAAACAGAAGTCACTACAGTGTAAGCAGAATGTTGTCTTTAATGAGTACTGCAAAGTTCTCATTTGAAATTCAGAATTATTGTTCATAAGTGACAGAAGCCATAAATCCTAGATACTTACTCATCACTACCTTGAAAGACCAACAGAGGTGTCAAACCTGAGCTTCTGACTAATATAAAGAATATTATTCCATTTTTGCTGTTCTGTGGCTAAAATCTCCTAAAAGACAAATCCCTGAAAATGCTGTATTAGTTGTAAAAATAGATATGGAACTGAAAGTTCAGTTTCTAGGAATGCCAAGCCTTCCTTTGTATGACCTACCTCCTTGCGGATCTACACTCCACTACTACCGCTTGATTTCAAGTCTCAGCATCTGCAGCTTCTCAAAATGCTAAGTGCAGAGAGGCTGACACCTCTTTACTTGTCAGCATCTTTATCCCAGTATTGAACAAGAAACAGATGGTCCAGACTTGAGGTTTCCTTCTCCTCTTCACCTACTTCTGAGCTAGGTTCTGAAACTGTTCTGAGCTGAATTTTGAAGAAAATAATTTTCAGTACTGAAGACATTAACAGCCCAACTTGGTTACATTCTTCACAAAGATTTTTTTTTTTTCAGCAGCAAGCAAATAAAGAATTCTTTATGCATACAAAAATGTTAAGACCACATAAGCCACAGCTCGTTTGCTCCAAAGGGTGACTGTTGCCCAGGCTAACCATCCCTGACAGACAGCTGCCAAGCACTGTGCAGATAACAATCGTCTTAGACTAACTTTTCAGTCAAGTCCCATGTGCCAGATTAGCAGAAAGATAGAAAGGGCAGTGGAAGCCATTTACTGAGCCAGATGCAATCCAAAATTCAAGCAAAAAAGTCATGCAACATCATGGATACCAGAAGCTGGAACATACACAGTGCCTTTGATAAGGCTCTCACTTTGAAATTCCTTTTACTAAAGGTTGATGTCTCAGTGCCAGTTTTTAGTAGACTTGGACCAGGCAGGCTGCCTTGGCCTCTCCCCACCTGGTTTTCTGTGGACAGTAATTGGATGAGAAATTTTAACAGAAGTTCAGTGAGTGCACCAAGAACTGCAGGATCTTTAAGCACTACCTAGCTTTTTTGCCTTTTTTTCTTTTAAAGAGGATATCTATTTTTCAAGTCTTGCTCCAGAATGCAACCCTAGAAATAACCGCTGGTGATAAAGGGCTCTGGATACATCAGTATTTCCATCCTAACACTGCAGAGCCTACCTTTAACAGTGCACTTAAAAATCTTTGGAATTGGCACTGGTTCTGAGCAATCCAGCTTTCTTGGTCATTACCAACCAAACTCTCTTACCCAGAGCATTTTCCTCAAACTAGTCACTGGCTGATAGCATACAGTGTTGGGTAAAGACTAAGAAAGTACTACTAACCACAAGTGTTACTCATTATTATAATTCACACTATTCCTTAAACAGAAAGCTGGCATTCCACAGTGGAGTTCTGGTTGCCCCATCGTCTTCAGATTACACAATATACATGCACTTCAAAAATCTATACACTAGTGAAAAGGATCACCAAGCAAAGCTGTCACCACATGCATAGGGAAGCTGAAACACTTCCTGACTTTTTTTACACTTTTGAAAAAAAGGGGGGGGGGGGGAAGAGGTTTTTGTTAAATGCTGGAGCCCTGCATGGCTCACAAACAGCTGCTGCTTGATACCTGCCGCCCAGAGAAGCCCTGGAGAATAACAGACTGTTCATGGAGCCAACAGCATACAATTCACAGACTCTTGTGACAGCTACAAAACTCCCTGAAAGGTGGCGAAAATTAGGTGACAAAGCAGGATCTTCATAGGAAAGGCTGACTAACACTTTCAGGGATAGGAAAGGGGTTTCTTTGTGCTTTTGGCAGGGAATTCCCATTTACATCAGAGGAGAAAACACCAGAAAGAGCACTGTGCTCATCCTGAGCAAGCCAAGCTAAAGTACAACCTGGGGCTGGATGGAAAACGTGAACGTGCGCTGGTGGTGGAAACTTCCCTGCGAAATGAAAAGTAGCCCCAAAACAAAGCCCAGCAGGAAGGAAAACCCTTTGGTCCCTTCTGCTACCTCCTGCTTTGGCACTTAAGGGTCACTGAAACCCTTGACTCATGTGAGCTTGCCTCCAGGCCCTGCGGCTGCTGACTTCAGAGAGTTGTCCAGGGACTGCCCCACGCGAGAGCTGCCTTCTGGAAAGGCTTTCCACATGGATCTCAGATCACACCCTGCTCCCAACATCTGACAGGCTTACTGAGATAGCAAGATAATCCTAATTCAATTTCTCTTTCTCAGCTGTACACCACCAATGCCTTTAACAAAGCCGTTCGAGACCTTTGCTCTCACCAGTAACCCAACTTCCTTTCTAACCTGACCCTCGAGACACCTCCATTTTCTGGAATTGAAAAGGTATAGGCCAGACCTGGAAACCTCCAAAATACTCACACTGAGTTCAACTTCAGGGCAGCCCTGGAGAGCACGAGGCAAACGAAGGAAAAGTCACTAACCTGCCTTGTCCTTCAAGAGCCTGGCTTACGAAGGGGATTTCCATTTTTACAAAGCAGCATTCTGGTGTGTGTCTGGGAGGGAGGATACAGAACATGTAGCTCTGAGATTTCAAAGTGCCTCGCTGTGACCCGCAGGAATAGCACAGTTCAAAGATGGGCCCATTCAATCCCTCTGTTCTTAGGCCAGACGGACCTGCCCTAAGATCAATGCCAGAAAGGACGCTCTTCTGGGAAACTTCCCAATGCCCTCCTCAGCTGCACAGCTGTGAACGAATTCCAACAGCTACGGCATGGTAGCACAGCTTTCGTTTCTACCTCACTACCTGCAAGACCAATCAATGGACAAAACTTGAGGTCTTCGTGAGGGGAAGAGCCAGGGACGGATAAAAATATTGGTTAAAAAAAGTTAGTAAAAGGGGAGAAACCAGACATTCGTGGGATTCCCTGACAACTCTGTGCAGAAGGAAGGGTTGGGCTGGAAAAAACAGGGCCCCAGGTTCCTGCCAAGCTGTCTGAGGCCCGTCCTTTCCAAATAGCTCAAAGAAACAGCCAAGGCTCCCACGTAACCCTTTCAGAACTCCTCTAGAGAGAAAGACTGCTGTGGCCAGTGCTGCTGCCACGGAGCACCAGACCACAGGGTCCCCTCATTCCTAGAAGGCTCTAAGCAGCAGACTCCATCTCCTCCAGGAGCACCACTGAAGCCACATTAACCCTCTGAATACCACTCTGGAAAGCAACTATTTTAATGGTGATTGCGGGGTTTAAATAAATGCAGATGAAAGGGAGATCTGCTGGCCACTTTGCAACGTGAAATATCTAGAACCTGCGCAGGTTATTTCAAAGACATCTAAGATCAGGGGTGGCTGGGGAGAGGTTATGAGTCCAGTAGTGCAAGGCACTGAAAGATTTCAACTTGTTCTATATTGAATTAGATGCTTATTAGAACAGAAAACAGCATGTGACTTCTGTCACAGCCAACAAAATCCACTGGTGGCAGCTGAAAGCAGGAAGAGGAGGGTTCACTGCTGAGGAAAGGGGGGGAAGGAAAAAAAATTATTGTATCAGCATGAACTGCCTATACTTGTTCCTCAGTTTTACATTTACTGCAATAATCAAACAACCGCATATTAATAAAAAAATTCAGTGTTTAGCATGGTCAGAAGCCAGCAAGATATACTAGTATATGTAAGTCATGAGCCAGACAATAAAGATACCATAGTTTTACTTACATAAAACCAATGCTTCTCTCCTACTTGATGCACTGTTTTCATTTCTTGTCATCTCTATAAAGACAGCCAGACAATTATTAGAGGGCTGGAAAGATTTCCATTTAGAACTTGAAAAGAATGGGACTGTTTAGTTTAAGAGAGACAAATAAGAAGGGAGATGATAGAAACATAGAGAATAAATAGTGCAGAAAGTAAATCAATCATTTCTGTTTGCCTTCATGTAATAAGGGTACAGAGACTTTTGGCAAATTTGGGGAAAAAAATAAAAGAGAAAACTTTTGCATATGTAATTCATCTGTGGAACTCACTGCTACAGCTCAATGAGACTACAGTTTTTCCAGAAAGCAAAAATATATGATTAATGACAACATCCACACTAGACGATGTAGAAGAGAAAGTATTGTGAAAACTACCAGCCAGCTGTTAACAGTTGGAGGGTAAAAGCAAGCTTCCCCCCACTGCTGCCCAGCAGAACGTTCTCTGTGCCTCTACTGAAGACGGAGGTGGCAGTTACTCCAAAGCACAGGATGGAAGAACTGGACAGAGTAGCAGTCCAGTCCAGGATACTTTAGGTAAGGTCAGTTTGTGGAGGCAGCTAAAATGAGAACACCCAAAAACCATTACACAGTATTGGCTTGGGGGAAGGTATGAAACCCCTATCACTCCCCTCCACCTACCAACATGGGCTGCTTGCTGGGAATATTGGGAAAGATCCTATCTCCTCTGAAAGGAAGTCATGCAGTCAAAGAGGAACCTGCCTCCCCCAAATTTCAAGAGCCATTTGCAAAAACCTTAATTGCCCAAGGCCAGCAGACACAGATAATGCAGATGTGTCCCCTGTGCTTGGCTAGAGCCAGCCCAAGGGAGGCCCCAGGCTACAGCTCCAGGAAAGCCTCCCAGAAGGAGCTGAGCAGGGAGGCCACACTCGCACAAGCCCACTGGTGCCCCGCTCTGCCCTGCTGCGAGGCCCCAGCTCTCGCCTCCGGCTCACAGCCCCAGCACTGGCTCCTACGGTCTCCCTGCACGCGGCCCAAACCCCCTTTGCCTCTGGAAAGGGTCCTGCGATTAATCTCACTTATTACCTCGGAAAAGTAACAGCGCGGCGGCTGCCAGCCAAGTCCGACTCAACAGCGTCTGGGGAGCCGAGGCTGCAGGGCCAGGCCTCAGACTGTCTGGGCAAGTCACGAGCTTTCCGCCTTTCCTCTCCCGGAGGCTCCAGACAGACAGAGCCAAGGCCTAGCTGTGGGAAGCAGGGATCCTTCAGGATTGTGCCAACCCATGGTGCTGAGGCTCAGGGAGATTTCCGAGCAGGATGGAGAGTAATTGAACCTGCCATCACAAGTTTCTTTAGTGCGACCAAAATATATATAGGATTAAAAAAAGTAATAATCCAAGGCAAGTCATGTATTTCTGTAGTTTAAGTCAGCCAATTCACTTCCGCAGTTAACAAATTGTCACCGGTGACCCTGGGAGATGTGTACAAGATTAAAAAAAAAAGGGTAAGAGGTTGCCGGGGCAGGGAGAGGCTCTTACAGGCATGGGTAGAGGAAGAACATGCACAAAGTAGAGACAGGATGAGTTGCAAGAACGTACAGCTACCCAGGCAGTACTTCTATGTTTTACCCTCCCTCCCCAAACCTTCTCTGAGAAGAAGGTAAGAGTAAACACCAAATTCGTGGCTCTCTGAAACGCTGCTTCTCAAGGACTGTAGGCAGAATCAGTGTGACTGAGGTGCTGAGGAGATGCAGGCAGGGGGTCAGTCACAGAAAAATCACTGTACCCACTTTCAATTACTCCTCTACCTCAAATAAAGAAATTGAATTAATTTAGGCATTAAGGTAAAGAGAAGAGGACAAGTGGTAAGAGGTGCAAGGGAGAGATACGTGGCTATGCCAGCACAGGGCTGGACTCAGTGCTGTTGGTCTGCTGCTGCTCTGGCACTGCTGTGCTGCTTAGCTAGGGAGGTGTTAAGGTCAATGCAGTTTGCCCAGACCAAACTGAAGGCCTATTGTGTAGCCCTCAGTGCCTGCTGCTTTCTCCCTTCATTTCCTCCAGAGGCATCAGCGCAGCACAGTCTCCAAGTCAGCTTGCACCTAGATGCTGTGCAAACAGGCTCCGACCACTTAGCAAGGTCAGCAGAGGACAGGAGTTGAGCAGCCTCTGCCTTGCAAAAGACTGCAGGGAGCTGAAAACAAATGATTTGGAAGAGAATAAAGTCACTGTCAATCCTTAAGATGCAGAACTACAAGGCAACACATATGTAACGAAGATAAATAGATTTATTCTTATAAAAACTTGGCATTAGCTGCCAAGATCCCTGGGAATTCTTTCCTCCTTACTTCCAGCTGTAAGCCCATATGTAGTTAGCTCTTTCCCACAGCCCCTGCTGCAACGCCCATCCTGCTTCTGCCACGCTAAAGCCCATGACTCTTGCCGAAGTGCAAGAGTGTGCCATCAGCTGCTCACCCTTCTATTGCTGTGAGAATCACCTTGCACATTAGCACACCACTTGGCTATTGCAGTATCACTCTTCTCACAGCTCTTCAGAGCCTGTCTGCTCAGGGTCCAAGCCAGACTTCTTATTTTATGTTCCACACCTCTAAAATTTAAAATTGTTCAGCCTGGAGAAAAGAAGGCTCCGAGGGAGACCTTACAGCACCTTCCAGTACCTGAAGGGGCCAAGAAGGAAGCTGGGGGGGACTTCTGACAAGGACCTGTAGGGACAGGACAAGCGGTAACAGGTTGAAACTGAAAGCAGGGAGATTTAGATTAGATATCAGGAAGAAATTCTTCCCAGAGAGGGTGGTGAGGCACTGGAACAGGTTGCCCAGAGAAGCTGTGGATGCCTCATCCCTGGAAATGTTCAAGGCCAGGCTGGATGAGGCTTTGAGCAACCTGGTCTAGTGGAGGGTGTCCCTGCCCATGGCAGGGGGGTTGGAACTAGATGGTCTTTAAGGTCCCTTCCAACCCAAACCATTCTGTGATTCTATGAAAATAAAATCTGAGAAAACAATGAAGCCACTTTCACCTTCCCTTTATATCAAACGCAGCAAACTGCCCCTCTGACATAAAGGATCAAGACCAGTGAACCGCTATTAGCCGCTGATCGTTGTCTGGGGTCTTTGTGACAAAACTCGGTTTCAGTGGAAATAGAGAAGCCACTTACACCAGCACAGAACAAACTCCTAAATGCAATGAGAGGCACTTCTGCGTCCTCACAATTAGAAAGGATATATACATCATATGATCAGAGAAGAACATCTGAAACCTACAACCTGTAGTACACGTACCCCCAGCAGTAAATGAAACCGCCATGAAGCAGTAGTAGGCACTAGGTGGGGAAGGAGGATGTGAAGTATCCACTACCCAGCCGAGGCTAGGGAAGATTTCTTCAAAAAGCTGCAGGCTTGGTGCACATCACACGTTTCCAGTCACGAGGCGTACCATTTGGGGCTCCTGAAAGCCTGAGATGCCAAATGTCTAAGGGGCATCTTCTAGTTTCCCACCTCATTCGATACTTCCAGGCAAGGAAAAATGAAAATACACAAAGCAGAGCCTGTTTGGGAACCTGGACATATGGCATGTATGTGCACTGAGCCCAGGAAGCCCTGAGCAGCTGCTGCTGTTACTACCACTGAAAATGACACCAGAGCAAATTAAACTTAGAAACCCTTAGATCAGAAAATTGAAGAAGTGTGGGTTTATACAATTTAACCCAAAGCAGACAGCCTGCCAACAAAACAGCATTTCTTGATGAATCTGAGCACCTTGGCTGAAATTTTGAGCTAAGAATTATTTCTGGGCTGTCAAACAGTGAGAAGAGGAGAATCCCTTGTTTCTGAGCACAGTAGCCCTCTCTGGCTGGCTGGTGTAATTTGCACTGCCATTCTGCCCTCAGACTGATGACAAGGAAGCTTGGTTGCCTGCCTCCCCTAACCAAGGTAGAGAAATCCATCAGAAGATCCAAGGAAAAAGTATGCTGAATACTTTAGAAGAGCTGGGTTAGTACCGTCTTTAGGTTTGAGAAAGATGTTATGAAAGAATAAGAAGCTAATGGAACAGAGGTCTGAGAAAACACCGACCATTTCACTGCTGAATTCTTGCCAACTGACAGCTCACATGAGTTCTGAAAGGCACACCCAAGCAAGGATGGCTGCCACTGAATCCAAGGTGCCCACTGAAAACACAGAAACCTGCACCAGTTAGAAAGAAATCTTCCTCACTAGCTTTGGTCCTGGTCTTGGAGATTAAGTGACCTGCAGAGCTCAAGTTATTCTTTGAGGAGAAATCCACTGTGTTTTTAAAAAAAAATAAATTCACAGAGCAGCTGTAGATTCCAGTGCCAGAAGCTTCTAAGAACATCTAACATCCCCATTACTAGGGGACTATGCAACTACAGGAAATACCCTGACCTTTCTTCTGGGGCCGGGACAGGTGGCAGTCCTGCCTGCAGAAGGTGAATGGCCAGAGAATGGCTTGAAAGCAGCCCTGAGAAGAACTCGGGGGTGTTGGTTGAAGAGCAGCTCAACCTGGCAGTATGTGCTTGCAGCCCAGGATACAGTTGGCTTTCTGGGCTGCATCAAGAGAAGCACAACCAGCAGGTCGAGGGAGGGGATTCTCCCCCTCTACTCTGCTCTAGTGAGTTGCCACCTACAGTACTGTGTCCAGCTGTGGGTCCCCCAACATAAGAAGGATATCAACCAGTTGGAGCGAGTCCAGAGGAGGCCACGAAGATGCTCAGAGGTCTGGAGCTCTGCTATGGGGACAGGCTGAGAGAGTTGGGCTTGTTCAGCCTGGAGAAGAGAAGGCTCCGAGGGAGACCTTACAGTAACCTTCCAGGACCTGAAGGGGCCAAGAAGGAAGCTGGGGGGAACTTTTTAGATGTAGTGACAGGACAAGGGGTAATGGGTTTAACCTGAAAGCAGGTAGATTTAGAATAGATACCAGGAAGTAGTTCTTCATGGAGAGGGTGGTGAGGCACTGGCACAGGTTGCCCAGAGAAGCTGTGGGTGCCCCATCCCTGGAAGTGTTCAAGGCCAGCCTGGATGAGGCTTTGAGCAACCTGGTCTAGTGGAAGGTGTCCCTGCCCGTGGCAGGGGGGTGGGAACTGGATGACCTTTAAGGTCCCTTCCAACCCAAACCGTTCTGTGATTCTGTGATTATTCTATTTCTGAACAGGTACTTGAAAGTTAGTTTAGGTTCTGAATCAATTTGCTTCGTTTTCCTAAACATTTCCTTTTTTACCTTTATTATGCAACTGAGACCACTTTCCAGAGAGAGCAGTTCTAGTAAGGTCCTGGCTTCAGTGACAGGAAAGTAGTTTCACTGGATAACCAGGCATCACTTTCGTATTTGTTGTCCTTAGACCACATTACGAAAATTGTGTTAAAAATTATACATGGGAATCTTAAACAATTCTACTGCAAAACATGTAACCATGTTTAGTGCCGTTACAGCAGAATGTGAATGGGTGACACTCCTGCCTGATGGATAGAGTGAGAAGCTGAGACAGAACTGAAATAGGGCACTGAGACAGGACTAGGGCAGATTTGGTGTATCCTCAATAAGCTACAGAGGGCCACAAAGGCAGGAGGGCAGCAAATGTGGCAGAGGCTGACAGCCATGTTACAGAAGTAAGCCCACGTACAACTTGGAACAACCCCCCTCTTGTGTAGCCCTGCAGGCTTCTTAGTCTTGGGCACACTGAAAGCCTAACCAATCATTTGAGCAGGAATAGCACCAATGCTTACAGGAAATGCCCCCCAAAAAAACCCAAAAAGTCAAAAAGCAGAGCAGTGGAGATATATAAAATAACATTTCAACATACCCAGAACTGTTCTCTGTCTCCATTACAAACTCAAGATCTCTTTTGCCTTTTGGTGAGGAGACTACCCATTTGGCACCTCATCTCATACAGCCAAAAGAGTTCAACAAAAGGAGAACTTCTTTTGAGAAACATTTAGATAAGTCAGTACTGGGAGAACGGGAATTAAAGAGGAGGAAGATTTGTCAGTAAGAATAGCTCAAATCCTATAGTTCGCAAGCATCAAAACAAGCCTCAGCAGCACTAAAATGGCTTAGATTTACCACAGAGCCATACAAAAACTGTAAGGACTGAATTTCAAAGGCAGATGTTTGAACTGGAGCCAAGTGCAAGCCAGATAAGAGACCCATTTACAAAATATTTCCATTCTTGCCGAATTCTACAACTGATAGACCAGAACCTTAATGGAACAAAACAGGAAGCTTTTTTTCAAGCAGTGATCCCGCACTGAGCACAGGCTGACACCCATCAGATAACCCTCTCGAACTGCTTGCTCCAGTGTAACAAAAGTAGCAAAAGAGGCATTTACAGTACAAGATAGCCATCTGCATATATCATGACCTTGATATTCCTTTTGGAATTCTCTCATTAAATAAATGTTCACAGCCCAAGTAATCCAGCACTGCCTCAAGAATCCTTTTTTTTCTTTTCCAGATTTACATAAAATGTTTAACTCCCAGTATTCTGGCCATTTAATACAAGCAGACATCAAGATCAAGTAACATAATAAAGGGTCTTAAGACATCTTTCTGTCTTGCTCTGAGAGGATAAAATCAGATCAGCTGAAGCACTGAAAGACCAAATGGTTCATACAAGGTTCGAAGATGAAGTCTTACAGCAGCTGTGGCCAGACAATTCTGAAACACTTTCGTATTGCTGTATAATTCAGAACTTCTAAAGACATTAAACTATGCATACAATGCTACATGAAGCATAGCCCTGGGAGTCATTCAGAGTAGAGGTCTGAGCATTAAATGGTGGGTTTTCAGCTCTACAGGTAACATAGAACTGAAATAGTTTCAGAGCAACTTGGTAATTACAGTGACTTCTGCACTGTAATCAGAAGATTTTGACCAAGAGTAATCCTTTTCCAGCTATGTCTGTGAGTCAGAGCAGAGCTGAGGAAGGACAGCCTGCACTCTGCTGCTCTCTCAAGCTATGTAGGAGGGGAAGGCAGTTTACACCTGTTGGATAGGTTCTTTATTTGGGTTAGGTAATAGCTCGCCTGGCAGGACTCCAAGAGCAGAATCACCACCACCTCTCTCAATAATTCTAAACCCCAGAGGCAAACATTGTGCTGGAACAGAAACAGGCCAGGAATTCATTTCTCACATTCCTCTTCTTTAGGCAGGATGAAAAGCAGTGACTGATGAAATAAGAACAATTTTACTTGAGCCTTCCAAATCCCATTCCAATCCTCCCGTTGAAGGACCCATTTGGGAAAGGATGACCACTCAGTTCACATGCCTTCTGCACTGTGTGTCTGCCTCTCATCTCCCTCCCTTTTCCAGTAGCATTCAGGCACCAGTGACAAGAATCAGTATACAGTGTTTTCCAGTCCTAAACTCACGTGTTGGAGAAGCTCTGCCTCATTATTCTATTTTAACAGACAAAAATAAAGGCTTAGGCAAAGGAATAAATAATATTTACTGAAGTGGCAAAGGAAGAACTCAAATCTCCAGCAGTTCTGGGCCTGTATTCAGCCTAGTCTACTGCAGCAAGCTCGCCTTGCTTCTAGCTTCCAAGACCCAGAATCCTTGAGGTAAATCATGCTGCTTTTTCAATCACAGGAAGAATGGTTTTACTGCAGAATCAGTGTCCTCTGCCCTGAGTCCATCAGCCATAAAAATAAAATCCAATGTCCAAAATTAATAAAAAGCATAAAGAAGCCATCTGAAAAAGAAACTTTCATGAACACTGTAAGATGCTGCTCTCTGAACAATCTAAACTTGATATTCAAGGAAAAGGCATGAAGATGAGGCCTTAGTGGAGATTTTTTGCAGTATCAGGTATGAATTTGCATTCTGCACGTGTCTCAACACCAGAAAACCTAAACTTACAGATGCAGCGATGAGAAACGATTAAAGAGAAACAAACATTTCCCTTTCATTCCACATGTTCATCCATGCCCTCATTTCACCATGAACCTGTCAGCTCTGGGAACACAGCTCTATTTTCATAGGCCTAGTTTCAAGGATAGTTCTGAGAAGAACCAGCACTAGGCCCTTAGATGTTATCTGCTGAGCAAGAAGCCGAACACAAGTTACGAACGAGCGCCTGAGTGCATTGCATTCTTCTTGAAAAAGCTGCAGCAGCAATTTTAACTTACCTGACTGCTGAAGAGACAGATCTTTTGTCAGCTATATGGGTGTCTGACTGAACAGCCCACAATGACCCTTTTCTGTTGAGTGGTGACCGGTAGCTCTGTGGGGCGGCTGCATTCTCCTTGCTTATAGCTCCACCTGCCAACTTCATGTTTCTTAACTAAAGAGGAAAAAAAATAAAAGACATTAGATACAATTAAAAGCCAAGAAAAGAAAGAAAAGAGCAAGAGGTGTCACTAGGTAAACTGGATAGAGTTAGTACTAAGAGAAGTGAGACTGCTAGAGAAGGAAAACCTGCAGATGCAAAAAAACCGTGCTAGTTGCACAAAGCAGCGGGAGAGGTGACCCCACAGCCGCCATGCTTGATGTGAAGTATCAGCATTAAAACTACAACCCTTCCGTTCACAGAACAAAGGAGGAAAAGGACAAAGACGGGACAAAAATCCCAAAGTAAGAAAGCAACAGCAAGTTCCTGTCACGTGAAAAATTAACTCTACATGCACTCATCAAAAGCTAGAAGCTCATATTACACCGAGCAGAGACCAGAGTGTCTGCCCAGTCATCATGAGCTGTGTCACTATGCCAGCCATATGCACCTGTCCTCTCTCTACCCCTCTCTATGCACGCGTACAGGTACACCCCAACAGCGTACCCACCCTGGATATAAAATTCAAACCCAAATTCTACCACACGAGAGAAACTTCTCACCCAATCACTTCCAAACTGTTCAGACAAGTAAATACGCTAGTTAACGATAGTCTAAAATCGTGTTAGGTGTATGTTTGTTATATCAAACTCTAGAGAAATTATCTATGTCTTTTTAAGCATATAAAATGTATTCCATTGTTTCTTTCTCTGAGCATTCTCTTGCACTGCTTATATTCTTGAAAGATCAAAAACTCTGCAAGCAGTCACTATCTGTTGGCTTATTAAAGAGGGTCTAGCGTAACATAACAGCATCTACAACAGCACTGTATTAGTTTATATTTGGGAAAAAAAAACCCAAGCCAACAACATTTTACGAAGGCTACAAAACACTACAAAGGTTCCAAAGCTAAGATTCCCACTCAGGCACTGCCAGAATTAAGTTTATGCCTGCTTTTAATTACATGATCACATGCTGCTTTTGAGAAACACAGAACAGACCTGGTTCTGCACCAAGATTAAGGTCAGATGGCAAGCAAGAATTATCTGCATTGCCCTTGCTCGCTTCTGTGGCAACTGGAAGACGTATAGCCATTGAGACACAGGGGACTGACAGAAAAGTCTAACAGCTAGCCTCACATCTGCTCCCGATCTCAGAGGTGATGCTTATTAAGTCACCTAAGTGTGACTTAAGCATAGCTTGTGCATTCCCAGCTTTGAGATCTTAACGATGCTCTTTTATCAGAGTTTGTACGCAATTACTCAAACAAGTACGTGCCAGCTCCGTTGCAATACAGGACACTCACACCTACAATAGGTTCGGGCAGGACTGCAGACTTCATAACCCCTGACTGAACATGAACCAACACTGTAACTGGCAACACAGCAGGTTGCCACTCCTCCTGCTGTTTAGTAGTACGAGGCATCTAAGCATTTTGTAAATTCAGAAATCTTAACTCCTACTGCAAGTTCTGGACAGGATTAAATTACACTGGTTACACACTCAGCTTCTGCTCACTCCTCCAAAAGCAACTGCTTCCATCTCCTCCCTTCTCAGCTCTGTCCTTTCCTGTTCTTGCTCCTTTGCTGTGTGTCATTATTCTCACTCAGTCAGTCCCACCTTCCACATTTCAGGTGTCATTCTCCTTATTCTGCTCACTCCAGTTTCATTCTTACAGACTTCCAAGCACTGGCCTTCCCCACCACTTCTGGCCCCTGAGTCACACAGTTCCAGGCCTTGAACTTTCCATGGGAGTAGTTTTTTCATCTGTCTTCCCATGCTTTTGTTCTTAGTTCCTTTTCCAGCCGCTCACATGCCCTGTATCCAAGTGGTTCTGGTTTTACTCCCCTCCCCAGCCCACTCATTTGCCAACCCCTTTGTTCACCCAGTCCGAGAACATGGGCTCCTCATCAGACCACGTTTACCACACTGCCATTCCTTCCACTGCTGTCCTTTCACCCGAATGGTTCCCAGCGGCCTCTCCCTAATTGCGTCCAGGTCCAAATTTCACAACATCCTTGTCCTAGCTGTTCTCCACACCTTGGCAGGATTCCCACTCA
This sequence comes from Rhynochetos jubatus, assembly GCA_027574665.1. NCBI lineage: Eukaryota > Metazoa > Chordata > Aves > Eurypygiformes > Rhynochetidae > Rhynochetos > Rhynochetos jubatus. Next base: position 123,315,257 of record CM050648.1, on the reverse strand, counting down.
TGCTGCATTCAAGTCAGACAGGCATCCAGCACAGACCAGGTCACTGAGAACACAGGAGAGCGGGGTCTATAACATCAGTACTCTAGAAGTGCAAATACAGAGAAATTCAGTTTAGCATCCTCAACGTGGAGGGAACCTCCAGGACCCTGAGAAGCTCCAGCAGGTGTTGCTGAGCACTTGCAGCTTTTCAGATAGCTAACGTGCAATCAAGCTTGGACAAAATTTGAAATTCCAAATTGCTATTCCAAAGCATGGGAGATCCAGAGATTAAAAAGTTCTGTAGATATTAAAATGCACAGAATATTTTTTTTATCCAGCCTTGGTTTTGGCTGGAACACTTCACCTTGCCTGAAGTACTCTGAAAACAGAACATTAAGCCCAGAAAACATGAGCCCAAACGGATAAAGTTTCAGAATATTACAAGCAACTTAGAACAAGATCTTACAGTGGGACATACCAGGCAAGCTTAGTCACGGGCAGCACTACCCATCTGACATGAAAAACAGCATATAGGTGTCATTTTGTTGCCCCTACCTCACTCTTAAACGCTGTTGTCTTCTGTAGAATTTCATTAAAATTTAAAAGCATTTTCATTGCAATAACAAAAAGCTTCAAACTCAGTTCAGTTCTGATTGTGCCAGGCACTGTACAAACACCTAACAATGGCAGTTTCTAGCCACAAAGAGTTTATTGTCTGAAAAGAAGCAAGAAAGGCAAATGAGGCAAACAGAGAGGCCAACATGGTAAATGAAACAGGATATATACAATTCTTAGCTTGTCAGCAACAGTGATCCCAACTTTGCTAACACATGCACTGTGCGAAGATGACTATTTTTTTCTCCTCATTAAGTACCAAGAACCATTTAGTCTGATGAATTACCACCTCACCCCTGCTCGATTAACAAGATATGCTTTCCTCTCTAATACTCTATCAGTGTTTATTTAAAAGCTGTCTAAGCAAAGCAGGTGAGCCAATAGCCTGGCATGGGTAGTAGGGCCATTTCACACATTCCAGATAGACAGGTGTTTAAACTACAGCGGGATTAAATGCAGGCACAGGATTCAGAACGAGGGAGAGAACAAGAGTGTAAGGATTAGCTGCAGCCAGCCCACCCAGTCAGGTGTTACTGCTAGTTGCTGTGCCACGTACAGAGACGTTTCAGCTGCTCTAAGTAGCTTGCCGGGATGTTGCCTTGGTGGATTGCTGGGACACCTCCAACACATCCGTGCTCAGCACAGCAGCTTCATTTTACAGTCACTAGCCCCCCCGCACACCCAATGAAATTGTACTCATCCCTTTATGGAGGCAAACACTTAATAGCAGATCAATTGTTACTTTGGCTTAAAAGAAGATAATGTGTAGCACCTGGACCAAAGCAGATACTGAAATCTCCATGAAGAACAGCTTGTAGCTTCAGTAATTGTGGTAGAGGAAAACAAAACAAAACAAAAAACCCACCCAAAACCAAAAACCCCAAACCCAAGAAAGGCGGGCTAGTGCAGCTCAACAGGGAAAGTGGTTATTGGTATGATCTACAAGAATAAAGTTAGTTTTCACATTGAGTTGTATCAAGATGGGTTCAAACTCTCCTACTTGGTAAGATTCCTGTTTTTCACTAGCAGTGAGGGACTTCAGAATATTTTTTGTGACACTGACAGTATGGCAGGAGACCTGTGCGCGCTGCACTGCACACTACAAGCATCCCTATTTTCAAACATCTCTCCTCACATCAATACATTCTCTGTGGAGTCAGCAAAAGGCAAGATAATACTCAGCTAACATCCCTCAGAATGATTCATAAAGTTTTGCCATGATTTTTAAACTGTTGGGGATAGCAAAAAGGTCACAAGCTGAAAGGAACATGCTGAGTGAAGAACACAGCGGAATAGTAAATCCCAAAAAGCTCTCATGGAAGGAGAGCCAACTTGATGTACTTCTATTTATTATCTAATATCAAGAAATAGGGAAGAACATGTGGGTTGTCACAGCCATATTGATAAATACAGTACATATATGTACTGTTATACTTAGCTCAATACAATGCTAATAAGCCAAAAGACAAAATACTGCATAGTGCTAAAAATATTTAAAAAAAAAATTAAGCATTACAAGGTAATTTTATGACTGCAATACACTTGCCTTCTTGACAGCAGAGACACATAACCTTAAATGAATTGGTGTCTATGGTGGTGCTTCATTCAGTGAAATTTATTTCTGAAGAAATTTAAGACGCAAAGCAAGGCCACAACCCAGAATGATACCTGAAAGTGCTGGATGTAAGAGTAGAGGGGTTTGGTTCTGTTAATCTGTGCATAATTTAAATAGGAAATATGAAATCTGCAAATACAGAAAGAAAGAAAGAAAATTCCAGGCTAGAATTTGTTTCTAATGAATAGCACCCTACAAAGACCCATTGTCTAGTACTTCTAAGAAATCAGAAGAGGAACCTAATATCTTTCACACTTCTGATCTGCATTATACTATTCTTTCAATAGTTTCCCGTTATCATATTCAAGAACCTTTTTTCTATAATAGAGTGAATATTTCATTTTCATCTTGTCTGATGTTTCAATAAGCTAAAGCAGCAAATGTTAACAATGGCCAAAAAATTTTTTTAAAAAATTATAATCAGTGCTGCAGATCAGCCTCCACAGATTCAGGAAAAGCCTCCTACAAGCCCGAGTGTTTCTCTTGCTAATTTGCAGGAGTCAACCAGGGTGAACAGGGACACATCATCACTAGAAACTGTTGCTCTGCCCCTTTTGGCAAAGAGTGGGAAAGTGACTTAAATTTTCATTACCAACATCCTGAACAGCAGATCCTGAGTTTCACTGGTCAGTGTGTTACAAGACTGAGCAAGCAATGCACTACAAAAAATGCCCATTTCACACTCCCCATTGGGCAGTTTCAGTATTTTTTTTTACCAGAGGCCAGTCATATCCTCTTGCCTATAAAGTACTGGGGACTGGAGATCTACGAAGTCTAAAGACCATTTCTCTTACTTGGAGCCACACTTGCAACCTCTCCAGTTCGCGCATCTTGCATTTCCATTTGAATATTTCTTACTGGTGAGGAGGAAAAGGGATCCAGAGTTCGAGCCACATTTCCAAAGTCAAGACTAAGAGATATGCCAAAAGAACACAGTCGTCATAGGCCTGCTTTATTGTCTCTTCCAAAAAACCCTTCAACATGAGAAATAATTCAGTCTGAAAGAGGTGGAGGCCTAATGCCACCAAAGTTTTCAGCACAATGTACCCTATGAAAAAGTTTCAAAGGTATATGTGAACATCAACAGTTCACTGAGAAACCTTTCCTTTCATTAAAGATTGGTCAGGAGTCGTGGTAAGACACACACAAGATCACTGCTCCTCTACCTTACAACCAGAGCAGGACCTTTAGGTTTTGATGCCTCAGGCAGGACAAGGTGACACTATATCACAAACTCAAGGAAGGAAACATTCCACTAGAAAACAGAAAATGTGCAAAATGACTCATCATTTGTAATATCTTCTCCTTTGCCTTTTGATCTATTTTTTCTTGTGTGCTTACTTTGACTCCTTCAAGACCCTTCAGTCAATCCCTAATTTTCTGTTTTATTCCTTACCATTCATCCAGCAATGCAATCTTTATCCAATAGCTTGTAAAAGAAATGTTTCTTTTCTTCCATTACCTGGCTTCTGTAGTCACTGTATTTTCACCTGCCAAGCCTTCCTCAAACACACATACCCCTGAGGCTTTTGAGATCAGTGTAATTTATATTCCCAGGAACAGCAGCAAAGAGCTAACAACTTGCCATTAAAAAAAAAAAATATATTTTCTGCATTCTTCCAGTTATATTTTTCTTCTTTCAGCCTTCAGAGGGGACTGCGACTAGATGCTGCAACAATATATTCACTGTTAATCTGACTGTGTGTTGCATTTTCTCTGCTTCACCACAGAGATTCCGTGTACATCTGTGATCAAGCGCAGGCTAGCATGACTAGCTCAAACAGAGCACCCAGGTCTTCCAGGACTATTGGAAACAGTCCATCTGCCTCGCCTTCCTTAACGCATCGAGATACTGGAATCCAACAGGCCATTCCACTATGGGAAACATCGCCTGCCTCTTTCCTTAAGAGGCAAAGGAAACCCCAAACCGCAAATCTCGCACACGCTTTCACTGTCTGAATAGTGTCACAGAATAGCCCTACTACAGATTCCTTGAAGAAACCATGCAATACAAACAGATATTTCTAGGGCCACCTTTTTGTGATCCAGGCCAGCTTGCTGACCACATGCCATACTAAAACACCTTCATTTTATGTACAGATTTGAATTTGCAGGAGCAGCCAGCCAGAAGAAGGGAAGAACTGGGGCTAACAGGCTGGGAAGTGTGAAATCTGTGTGTGTACCAAGGCTGATCTGGCCAAAGGCCTGTGACATTCCTTCTCTGCTTGCGGAGCTTACCAGCTTACAGGATATACATATGCATACAGAGCACAAGTGTTCCAGTCTCCAGAAAATGTTCCATGCAAAGACCTGCCAGAGACATTCCTGGGAAACCTGACAAACTTGCAAATTCCTTTGTAGTGTCTCCAGTGTATGCATCCATTTAACAATGAAGAAAAAAAACAAACCCAAGCTGCTGCTGTGGATAGCTAAACTCCCCTCTTCCTCCTCCTGAAAAATTAGGCTTTCACTTAGACACACTCTGCCTCTGAACTCCCCAGAGGGAGTGATTCTGATGTCACAGTCCTGCCAAATGTTTGATGATCAGGATGTAATCCTTCCCACAATGTGAGTCCTAGCTGCTCAGGCTGGCCCATTTGGGGACTCTCTCTGTAGATCTGGAGGTGTTGTTGCATCATAACAAAAGCCTCTGCTCCTATTCCCTTTGGAGCCTCAGAATAGAAGGGGTTCAATTTGAAGACTGCAGAAACTACACTGACATTTTCACTTCCTACAACCTCTGCTGAGACCAGTTATATTTACCGCTGATGCTACAAATCAGTAGTATTAAAAGTAATTCCAGCTCCTGTGCGAACAGCCTGGGGATGTAAAGGCAGTGACGAGCTGTGTGAAAAAGGGAAGAAAAATAAACCCCAGGCTTCATTTCATGGCTTCTTGCTCCTCTTTCTGGTTACAGAGATGCCTTTTTCCTTTACACTGCCCTTTCTCTCCATCAGTGAAAGGCAAAAACCAATCAAATGGTTAAATAAGGTAAATAAATCTAATTACGATTCAGATAAAGTGGATTGAGTCAAAGTAAAGGACTAACACTGAAAAGAACCCCTTTGATGGGGAAAATATCCCCACCAAATTGGCTGCACTGAGTTTCTTGGTCTTTTTGCAATCCATGTTCTGCAGCTCGGGTCTAGAACCGAACGCCGATGCCTGCTGGGACCTGGACAGTGTCTTGGCACACTGGCAGTTTGCTTTGTGGCACTCTTCCCCTGCTGAGGACAAGGCAGGCCAGGGTACCACACTGGGTAACCGAGGAGTGGTGTGGGTTCAAATACCGTTGTAGCTGATGTTAAGCTGAAGGTATTTTGGGGGTCCTATGGCATATTATTCCCACAAGGTGACTCTGGGGCACTGTAAAGTGCCCATTCCAATTCTTGCTCACTCCTTCTCCCCTGTTGTCTTACTAATTTCTATCTTCTGTTCAAATGAAAAATGCAAAATGAGAGAAGTGCCCATCCTCCTACGGATTTCTCTGCATGTTTGCAGGAATCCTGGCTGCTGGATCTTGGGCACTGACTGCCTGCATAGCAGAGGTGGAGGCAGCTCGGTACAGCCCTTGCCTGGGTGGTCTGATGTTATCCCTGTGATTAAACTCCCTGGCTAGAAGAATTGGAGCTATTCCTAATGATAGCTGGGTCCTGAAATCTCACACTCTCCCTCACAGAGAGGGTCAGAGCTCCCACCAGGCTTCCTCTCCTCCTCCTCCTCCTGGTGAAGCTGGCCAATTCAACACATTCTTCAGTTCACCAGCATTAATAACCACAAAGTGCTACAGCCTGGTAGATATCAACTGCAGCCCCCCCGCCAGCCAGTGATAGGGACCTCACACAGATAGATCCAGCATTGCACAAGCGAACCTTAGAGCGTATTTCAGAGAAGTAGCATGCTATTCACAAAGGAAAAACACACACTTCCCCAGGAGCCTGCCACCTGGCTCTGGATCTACACCCATGCTGTGCATTTTAATGTCCTCCCCATAGAAAGTTCCGCAGTACAAGCACACGGAAATATTTTATGCTAAGCACCGTGAAATAAAGACTTTGTGATTAATGCCTGGTAAGGAACACAACAGAGGGAAAAGAAGTCTGGGTTATTTTGGTCACAGCTTTCATCCATGTATCCATCAGGAAAGGCCACTCACTGTCGATGTATCTGCCTTGATTCTCTAGTAGCAGTGATGCTAACCTGGGCTCATGCCCGGCAGTGGCCAAACAGAACAAGAAAATTTCAGGACAAATGAAAAACGGAGTTGAGTATCATTAACACACTGACAACACCGCAGGTGAACCACTACACTACACATACTGACAGGGACACCATCACTTTGTAAAAATAATTAGCAGTCAATCGCATGACAACTAGGGAAACAGCTAATTTTCGATACTGATTTCCTCACAAGTGTCTCAGTAACCCGCTTATCATAAAGGAAATATTTAGCTTGACCACAGTAAAGCAATGTAGCAAAGAAAAACTCGTAAATATGGAAGCAGCAGCATAGCACACGTTCCTCAGTATGAAAGACAAAAGGTCAGTTCAGAGCAATGGCCCAACAAACTCTATCCTGCCTGATATATTTCAGAAGATGAAGACATTTTAGTTTCTGCGCACCTAACTGAAACACGTTATCGATGAGGAAAATTCATTTGTTATTTCTGTATGTTAAAACCTAGGGATCTGTTATTTGCAAATACTCAGTATTCTGAGGTAACCATGACCTGTTAAGCTTTCTGCCTGAACAGTATCTTGTTCCAGAAAGTTTCAGAAGGTGAGTATATTCTGTGACAACTACTCACTTCTGTTATCAGTTTCTGTTCTGATGTCTTCCTACTACACTGAGTATATTCCCTTCTTATTAGGAGAAACATTAATAAAATCAACTTTATTTACCTTGTCATCCACTGCTCTGTATAATTCCTTCATACCTATCTCCTTAATTAACTTCATAATTTAACTTCCTTGTTAAAAATGCCTTTTGCAATAAATTGTGGCAGTCACTCATCTGTGAATCTCAGCTATTTTTCTTGAATTCACTTTAGGAATGACAATCAAAACAGAAAACGGTCTTTCACCGGACAGCATGTAGTTGATGCTTACATAATTACGCACCACCTCCTATCCTGTACCTTAAACATGCTAATAATGTTTGTTGCCTTTACTGCTTGACTTAGAACAGGTATTTCCACTGAGCTTTCCAGAACAAAACTCATTTTTTATTTCCCGAAATGACTAATTTAAAGCTTATTACTTTAATTATTGCTTGTCATGCAATCAGATATTTGTGACCTACATCTGCCATTCTCGTGCCCAGTTAATGCAGTTAAATTTCTCTTAGCTTTTCTCAAAATAATGAACAAAAAAATATAGATGTACTGACAAATTACCAGGAGGTGGGGTCAAGTTTAAGTTTATAGCAGACACGTAACTTCACAGATTTGAACATCTGGACACTTGAAGGCCACGTTATGCTGAAGGTAACAAGACGTAGTAAACCTGAGCTGCGCAAGCCTGTGTTCACATGGATGAACACTACAGAGTAGTTAATCTACCGTAAAATTCACACCCCATATTACCCTGCAATAACTTGTTTTTATATTCATTCTTTCAGTAATAATATGCCAGCCATTATGAACCTCCTCCTTTCAAACCTTTAATTTTACACTCCATCGTATTCTGTGTCTCCAGTTACCCACTTGCTATATAACTAACCGGCTAATCATTCTTTTGTTTGCTTTCTGTCCGTTTTCACTCTACAGCAAAACTTTACCTGTCACCCTACAGACACCCGGCCTGCTTAACAGTCCTTGCTGAAAGCTGGTCAAAACCTTTTCTGAAAGCTCAAACAAGAACCAGTTCCACTAGATGCTGTTTTACTCAGTTCAAAGAATTCTACTAGATGAAGACACGGGTTGAGTGTTTTAAGGTGGGGTTTTTTTGGTCTGAATTATGTTTATCTGGGTGAATTAAAATTCCATTTTCATTTCATTTTAACAGATATTTGCCAGTGGAGCAACACTCGCAGCTTTAATTTACAGGAAGCTTTAGGGTCCTTATTACAGATAAGCACATTTGTTGTCTTTCTACCCTCCGTACCAGCTGTACCACTCTCCACACCTTTCAGCAGAAACTTTGCCACTTCACTGTTGAGCTCCTAAACGTATACCATCCAGCCACAGAAGTCTCACAAGCATTTTTTGCCTCTCTTCTCCTGGGAGCTTAACTTCATTGCCTGGAAAGAAATGGATCTCCTCTGTATCTACTATGCTGAAAAATAATACAAAATAAATTATTTAATATCTCTAATGCCCTTATTCTTCAAAATTTGTTTCTACATGCCTAGACTATATCCCCACTGAATTAATAAGTTAATCTATCAACAGTATATTTAAGGAAATATGATTTCCCATGGCTTCTCCACGTGTCTCCCTGGCCAATAGCCACATCAGAAGTCTGCTACCTATGATGGCTTCAAGAACACTCCTCCCCACGTCCCCCTAACTTACAAGCAAGCAGCAGCACGTGTTGCGGCTGGTTCCACGTTAGAACCCCGTGCACTGCTCATTAATATATGTGCTCTGACTGGCGAGGCAGCAGTCCAAACAGAACAGGTATGTTGAACTCCACGCGATTTTAGCCCTCGACTGAAACACTCGCATGGGCCTTGCACTTGTATGCACTTCACGTTTTTCATGAAACAGGTGAGAACACACTATCTGCAAGACTAATCCTGGGGGATTTGGGCAGGGGCTCTCCCCTACTTGTTTTCTTATGATCCTTTGAGCTCAGATACCTCCTTGTTATCTTACTCAGCCATGAATTTTATCAGGTTAATGCTGAAGCCTCAAAGGCATACGTTTTCCATAAAGATCTCTGTGTTGCTTGCTCCCAAACACATTGGGTAGTTAACTAGAGGAACACCTTGTTATTTTTGGACATTGTGGAGTACTATAGTTAGATGGCAAGTACTGCAAAAAACAGGCAGTGTTTGAAAGTCCTCTTATGGATAAAGGTACATAATACTCCCTGTTTGTCATAAAATCTAATAATAAAGTTGATTTTGAGGTTATGTAATCACAAAACCATTGTAAATCCATGTTCTTAAGTAAATAAAATGAAATAAAATTCCTCAGAAGTAAAAACTAATGTTCATTGTTAATAGGTATCTTTAAAAATAAAGATTCTCCCTAGCAGCTTCACTGTATTTATTAATTTGTAATGCTGAATATTTATCTTTTATAACCTAACTTCAGATTGTCACACTCTACTGTGTCCCTAAGGCAACATCTTTCTTGCACTTGCCATTAAAGACAGTACAGAAACAGCTGCTCCTTTCCTAGTCTAAGACAGAATAATACTGATCCTCTCTCCATGCATCTCTCTCCTTCAGGCAACTGGGCAGTAAGGCATCATACAATGATGCAGAGGATGAAGTAATGATCCTTACGGGTTCTAGATCAATATTTCTGCTGTATACCACTGTGAAGGCGCCCTTGTTTTCTCCAGGTTGCAAGCATGAAGATGCACTGGTGAAATTTTATACAACAGACTGAAAAATATTTTCCAAAAATACAAGTTAATTAAAGGCAAAACATTCTCACACACTTTATGAGACAGTCTGGGAGGAGTGAGAACTGTATACAAGGGACTGAAACTGCACATCAGTAAGGCTTTACCTTCCTGCCATCTCCACCTCCCATACTGCAAGAACTGTTCACTTCCTGAGTGTCACTGTGCAGTTCCCATCTGGTGTTTCAGAAGTGAATGGAGAGGACTGACAAGAGAGAAAGCTGATGTAATCACAAAAATCTTGTTTTCTTAAGACAACAGATTTTAAACATCTTGTTCAAAGCTCATCAGATACTTACACTTAATATTCCTCCTTTGAATATTGTCATTTCAGCAGCCAGATGGCTTAATACATTCAACTGTTTTAATACGGAGGGTAGAACACAAGAGTGTAAGAGAGAACATGAAACACATGCTTTGGGCATGGGTAGGAAACAGTGAAGAACAGCAGGGACTGGAGAGGGACAGAGGTGGACTCCCAACCAGCATGGCAACATCATTCCAAGCACAGCTGTTGAGGCTACATTCCTGGGAACCCCGGAGACCCACACTAGTACACAGATACCAGAAGCAATTCTCACAAGAATGGGAATGGAAAACAAGCTTCCCAGCTGCACTTGGAAGGAGGTAATGTATTCAGCATACCCCCGCCCCCAAACACAGCTGGGCACAACACAGGGAACCAAGACACAGACAAAGGCATTCAACTCTCACATACGAGTTCTTGCCCTTGGAAAAGAAACACGGTCCACAGCAATAGTAGTGTTTTCAAAAGTCTCTCTTTCACACACTCCCTCCAAATCAACAGTCCTCATCGCCATTAATCATAATTAAATCCAAATATCAAGTCCCTTTCATACGAGCCAGGTGCTTTCCAACAAGGTAGACTGACTCCAGGTTTCTGGAGTGGCTTTAAACAATCATACTATTTTTATTATTTAGGTAAGCGATGCTCTCTTCCAGAGGTCGTCTTCATGCCAGTTTATTTTAGAATGCTTTTACTCTAAAAGCACTATTAATTTCAAGTGGCTTAAACAGGGCATTGGAAGGAGGGAAAATAACAATTCAGAGTCTCCTGTCTACAAATGCACAGGAAAGTAGTGCCCTCTAACTAAATCACCCTCTTACAACCCCATCTCTAACCTTCTCGGAGCTTTCAATTCCTTACTTCCCCTGCCCCAAAGCGCCCAAGGTTTCAAAACTCAGAGTTCCCAGACACTCCCATCCCAAGTCTTTCCCCCTTTCAATGCATACCAATGGTCTTTAATTTCTCACTTCTCTCCAGCTGTTTACTAAATCCTCTCCCACGTTTCTCTCTCTCTCTCTTCTGCCCTTATCTTTCTCCCTCCTGGTTCAGATCTAATCCTTTTCTGCCCAAACCTATAACCACTCAGCACTCTCAAATAGCTTCACTGGTATCTACCCTTCTGCAAATCACTTTCCAAGCTGCCAGCCTACTCTGTAATGCCTGCACCTCTCTTACTTATTCAACCCCTCTGCTTCAAATCCACATCCATACCTAGTGGCCCAACACCAGGTGTCCTGGTTCCAGGTGCCTCAACAGTGAGCCCAACCCTTGCTTGTCTCCTCCAGTTTTGCCTGTACAGTCATCTACTGTCATACTATTATGCTTTTATCATATGCTGGTACGTCTTGTTACCCGTCATTGTCACGGCAGCCTTGTCTTCCCACAGAACTAAAACCCTTGGTCCTTGCTGCAAGACGGATTTTAAAAGCCAGGCTGGATCAAAAAATAATCAGAATGACTCTTAGATGACAGAAGATAGAAGAGTAGAATTTGTCCAGGAAAAAAGAAAACCCCACAACTAGTAGCCATATGCCTTTGGTATGTTCCTTTGGGCCTTGCAGTTACACCTGAATCTTCTGAACCATCACTGTTTCAGGTATGATTAAAATAATAGTCTCAGCTTAGAAATTACTATGTGCCATAAATTCAGCACTGAAGAATCAGATTGCCTTAAAAGAAAAACCGTCGTCAACTAAATCATCCAAATTTTCGTACTAGAAAGCTTCAGATTTCATCTCTCCAAAGGGATTATTGCAGAAACACGACCTGGAGAATCACAGCAGAGAGCAGATGTCTAGAGCTGACTGGATGCAGGCTCAGGAAGGAAATCCGTTGTCAGATATAGCTCCAGCCCTAAACTTTTCATTGACCTGTAAATCCCTTTCTACATGGATCTTTTTTACACTGACAGAAGACCACTACGACACTACCCGACCCATGTTTCTGTGCTTCGCTACAGAAGCAAAGCCTGTACAAACACTATATAAGCAGACTACAAAATATATCAAGGTCACTCAGAAAATCCACAGTCTCCTAGGAGCTGAGGTCTTCATTCGCCTTCTGTACATTTCCTACCTCCTCTGTGGGAAAGAATCTTGGGAGAACCCAGAAGCAAAAAGCAATGCAGGCACATGTACCACCACCAACACGTTTCCAGAGCTACTGCTGCACTTCATCGCCACTTTCAGACTTGAGTATACCGACACTGACCGACTGACAACTTGGGTTCCCTAGACAGACCTAAGAAACCACAGCAGTCGGAACCGAGTGGGAATTGAGTGGGTTTAGGGAGACAGTCTATGCATTTGCTTTTCAAAGTTCTTTTCTGACAGGACTGAAATGAAATAGATGCATTTCATTTTTTTACCAAATATTTGTTTGGATACTGATTTTTATCCAAGTAGGCAGTTTCCATCATATATTTAGCTTTCAACAAATCAGCATTTCATGAATGAAAATATTTCACTCCCAAAGTTTTTGAACAGTTAGACTGACAAAGTTTAGCTGAAAAAAAGCTCAATTCTGATTACATTGAGAGAACCAGACTGAAGCTCTGTATATTACTAAACAAGCTTCTCCTGATGTTCCCCAAACCACTTCAGGCTTTGAAAGACCAAATTCTCTAAGCAGGATCAGGCCTGATGCAAGATCAGACAGACCTCAGCATCTCTGGTATATTCAGTGTACGCATTCGCTGAGTCCATCAACCAGAAGGTGCTTTGCTTTTGTAAATATCCTTTAAAGTTCAACACCTGTTTGCAAAGACCAGAGTGCCTGTGTTAGTTTTGGAAATGTCCAGACTGAATCAAAACCTTGAACTAGATGGAGAAGGGTCCAAAAATCTATTCAGGTTCCTAGAGTTATAAATGAACCCCACCTTTTGAAAAAGACATATTGCCAATCATCACAGAATGGTTTGGGTTGGAAGGGACCTTAAAGATCATCTAGTTGCAAACCCCCTGCTGTGGGCAGGGACACCCTTCACTAGACCAGGTTGCTCAAAGCCCCATCGAACAAAATACTCAAAATTCAAACATATAACAATAAAATAAAAAGAAGCAAATAGCAGCAGCTACTGCAACTATTAAACACGCCTCAAAAAAACTCAGCAAAAACTTTTAACATCACTGTTAAAACAATACATCCAAAATCAAAGTATCAGAGCGAAAATATTTAAGCTGTTTGTCCCTAGCAAGTAAGGAGGGAAAAAAAATAACTTCCAAAGCAAAGTGCCTATTCTGGAGAAGCTCCAGTCAGCAGCTTAATTAACTGAGAAGTGTCCAGCTTGAGCACCTCCAATGAACACAACGCTAGCATACTATAAAGAAAGAAGACTACATATGTAGCTTTTTAGGACATAGCTCAAAAAGAAATATGAAACTAAGCAGAACTCCACCGGAAGCCAATATAAGTTTGATCCATACCACCATGTTTAGCAAAAGAACTATGCTATCCCATGCTAGTAAGCACTTCATTATGTCCATACCATGTTATTGGAATATAGAATTTCCATCAGAACCCATTCTGCAGACCTCCGTTCCCAGCACTGTGATGACACACTGAAGGAATGAGGAAGTAAATCGCATGGAAGCACAAATCTGAGAAGACTCCGTTCTATTGTTTAACAAGACCAAGCATGGATTTGGGTTTTTATAACATATTTTCCAATCCTCTGCCCAGTCTCACTTTCTTCTACAAAAGGACTTTAGCAATGTTCTTGTCATCTCACAGAAAACCAAAATTCTGGGCCCTGTAAATGCTTCAAAACAACAGTACGACAGAAATCAATTTTCATGCGATTTACTCCTTTCAGCGTGACTCAGCCCAGCCCCGTGCTGACTCAGAAGCCTCTGCCAGACTTCTCTGTTGTCACAGGGACTCTAGCTTCACTGCTTACATACCTGCTGCGTAAGGAGACTGATGTGGCTTGGTGGGGAAAGCTGACAGCCTGCTTGCTTTTCTGCCAGCTGCTGCAGTTCTGCTGCTACCATACTGGGGCTGTAATGTTGGCTTTGGGAAGTAGTATCTTCTGCATCTTTGTGCATCCTGGCTGAGCCCATATGCTGCCCACTTGGACTGCGATGGCACAAACCTACCCAACAAACACTCGGATCATTAAAATCACACATTAAAATCACTAAAGATAAACAAGACATCAGTAATACAATCAAGCATAAGTACACAATACTTCATTTCCCAGCTCTTTTTGAACAAGTTCAAAGGCTTTTCCAACCTAACCAATTCTCTGATTTCCTTGTTCATCTGCTCAAGAAAAGGGCATCTTTGGCAAACATGGGCTGATTGTTGCACTCCTCCTTTCCATGAAAAATCTAGCACCATTCAACAAAAATAATAATTCTGGAAATGTAAAATTTCTACCTACTCCAAACAGAGATTACACAATCCCTGTACTGAACTAGCAGGTCACTACACATCCCAGAACACTCACCTACTCTTGCAGAGGATGGCCGGGACAATCTTTGGCTGTAGATCTGAGCAGCTCTTTGAAAAGACGAGAATGGGCCAATGGTGTAGCTACCAGAATGACAACGGTGTAACCCCACAAGCCTGGAAGCCTCGCCGGACACTGGGTTTGTGAAGACAGAAGAGCTGTCAGGAGCCGTGCTCTGCGAGGAGGGTAGTGGGGATGGGGGCTGAATCGGCCTGGGACCAACTGGAGGAGCCGGCAATGAGTGGTGACCAGGCACCTGTGAATTTTCAGAGGCTGCAGGCTGAGATGGTATCCAGGTACTGGTACTTCTCCGGAACGTGGCACCAGAAACAGAGGAAGAAGCACTAGGAGGGGCGCACCGAGGTAATTTCACTTCAGCATTTAAGAAAGTGGGTCCTTCTGGAACTACACAAAGATAATGAACAGACTGCATGAGAAAAAGCTGCTTTTCAGGTCCTTCGGATAATATCAACACACCAAAAATGCCTCTACGCAGACACACTGAAGTCAAAATGACCTCATCTAACAGCAAAGACAAGAAGAGGCTCTAGAAGGTGAATATCCTCTCTCAAAGCTTGCCATATCCTAGATCTTCCCCCACAGAAAGAAGCTCACTCTTTCACACTGCTTACTCTACAGTGTCTTCTCTCGGGTTTAGAAGAAAAACCTGCAGAATCTTCCCCACAATTGGGCATTTGATCCCTCCGTTTGAATCCAAAGGTTCCAAACTTTGTTTAAAACAGTATTAAAACCAGTATATGCCTTTTTTTTCATGATGCTGATTTAAGCCAGTTCACTTACAGTTTGTTTTAACTTCTTTGGGTTTACAGCCTTTTAATGCTTCGTCTGCAGGCAGATCTGCAACGGAACTTTTGGGCTGATCACCTTTTATTTTTTTCCCCACCTCAGGATGCTCTAAAACAAAATCAAGGAGTTAAGAAGTAGAACAATGCAAACTGTGATATCATTAGAACATGACTGCAGGATTTAAACCTTGTTACAAAGGACTTTTTTGCTCATATTTACTGCAGACCATGCAACTATTGATCACAATTGTGCTGTCACATACAGTACCATGGACTACTGGATACGTATGGCTGGCCCTGCACTTTCTTCTGTGGAACATCTAATTAGGCTTGAATATACAGACTCTGCCCTCCCATGGGTACACTCATCATAGGTAGCACAATTTAACAGACCTTTATTTCTCTCATCCCTTACTCTGATTATGAGATTCTCTGTTCATTTCAAATCTCAGTGCCTTTGCATATTCCCATTTCAGTCATGAGCCATATCTAGTTTTTTGTAGATGCTAGTCCAGATTAATCTCATTTCACTTCAGGCAAAGAAGGCAGGAGAGAGGTTACTCTAGTCTTCACATAGATAGTCAGTTAAGAAAAAAATAAAAAAGATATGCAACCTCAAGAAACCTGAATAACATTCTGGAGGGGTTGACCTTTTTCCATAGACTGAAGTTATACTGGATTTGTCTGGGCAACATCATCTCAGAACTGACTGCAACACTTACCCCCGTGAGGCTGTTTCTCTGACTGGTTGTTGGTGTTGTTGGGTTTTGTGCTTGTGGAGCTTGTTCCTAGGAAGACACTTGCTGACTTGTTTTTGTGCGTGTAAAATGTCAGCACTTCCTCCAGGTCGCTTTCACTACAATAAAGAGAGAAGAAAGGATGTCAGTGAGGATTCTAAGCTTTTCTGTGTTCATGTTACAATCAAAGACAAGAAATGATAAGGAAACTTAAGAGGGGGGTGGGAGAAAAGGTGAAGCTGGGCAAGCTAATGATTTGCTCAGTTCTGCAGGGTAAGAGTAGAAGGAAAGGAACATGCCTTGGTTAAACCTAAAGATTCCCACTGAAATGCCATTTTCTTATGCAGTAGGAAATTCAGGGCATTCAGGAGTCTTCCCAGGATAAATAAAGAGCAAGTGAAAACTCCAAACACATTTTTGGGGAGATCAGCTCAAACAGGAGAGATTCAGTTCACAGCTAAATTTGTGAGTCTTCCCCAGGTGCTCTCTAGAGCAAGGAGCTATCTCGTTCCTGAGAGAACTCAGCTCCATCTCTGGTTTATAGTCATCATTCGTGGTTTCAATTCAGCAGTGAGGGGAGAAGAGGAAAGAGGAGGGAAAAGCTTGTTAATTAACCAAAACTGCAGGACAAATAAACAGAACAGTCAATATTTTTGTGAATCTCACAAAACTTGCATATGTTTCTTCTTTTCTTTACAAGAAGAGTCTAACTGCCCCAATGTCCTAAGCATCTATTGGTCCCAATCCAGTATCAGTCACTTGGGCCATTCATATTTGAGCCTGTGCAAGCTGTAATTCTAATTGTTTTCATATCTAACATGCTATCCTTTTGCTTTATAGTGTTGCATCAGCATAACCGAGTGGGTATATGGCAGAGTAAACACCAAAAGCAAGAAGTACAGTGCCAGTAACACTACCAAAAAAAACATAACACAGGAAGATAAATTTGCATAGCAGAAGTTATAACCCTTCAAAATGTTCTCTGCATATCACACCTGTACTAGTCTTAGTTAGCTTGAGCTTTGGTAAAAGCAATGCCTAAAGCTGATCCTGCTGGAGCATGCTGCAAAGTCCACCTTTTCTCCCAAGACAATGAGATTAGAGGTGAAGAGGAAGTGTAAGAATGAAGAGTTATTGGTGGAAAGGTGATTTAAGCTTTTAAGTAAATTTACCAGCATAAGTATAAACTTCTACATTGCACTGAGGATGTTCAGAAGCAATGGCTGTAGCATGTGTATAGCTAAGCACAACGCTGTCCATGTGATATCAAAAGTTAGACAGTCAATTACACAACCCCAATTATTAAGTGGCAACATTTATTACTCATTTTCTCCAGCGCTGCGTTCACTGTACTGCCAAACAAACACACCAAGTGGAAATCTATCCCTCTGCTTGGCTCCCTGTGACTAACTCACTGATTCAAGCTTCAAGCACAGTGCAAAGCAGGGTCAAATACCAGAGTTTTCAAACATACCTGATACTTCATAAGAAGCAGAAAGATCGTCACTAGAAATTGTCTGATTGTTGGCAAACTGGCTTTTGCTGTTCTTTATCACTCAGGCAGATGAACCAGCAAAAATCTCCAGCCCCAGCCAAGACTGAGCATCAGGTCATGACAGCATGGTAGCCAGTAACATGGAAACAGAAGAGTATGCTGTTCTGCCCCAAACAGCCATCCTTTAGCATTTCTGGCAAAAGGGAAAATAACCCTGCCCTAGGAGGCAGCAGTCATTTTAGTGGCCAGATGCCAGAGAACCAACACCATGCTGCCGGCCCATGTAGTCTGTGTTTCTAGTTACAGGAGTAGATGCTACAGCATATAGTAGTCAGATATCTCAAGTATCCTTCTTTCATAGAACTCTATACGAAAAGCAGCGAGATTTTTCTTGGTGCCTATAAATCTGTTGCAGTGATGACTCCATCAATTACATTAGAAAAATGGTAAAAAAAAAAAAACAACCATTCTTTTCAGGAGACTGTAACATCAAAAGAGACTGTGCAGCCTCCTGAACTTAGGTGAGAATCCTCAGCTATCACCCACTTCTGAACAGTCACTAGGAGTGCTATCCAAACAGAGAAAAAGAAATGAAAGCTTTGTAACTGATCATGAAAAAGCAGCTGTGACTGTCAACTTTCCCAGAGAAGAGATGAGGGCATTAAAAGGGCAGGTGAGCTCTACCTGTCCAGCTACTGATAGGGATCCTTGCCCAAATAAGCATGTCATATATGGGCCAAATAAAGAGATTAAAAGGAATTGGGGTTTGTGCTTAAGAATCACAGATTTGAGGACATAATTTCAGTTCACTGAATAATTTCAGACCTCTCCATACTCAGATAGCTATAATACCATCTTTTTCATATAATGCCACAGTCCATAAAGAGTATTTACCTATTTTCAAAGTATGTTTCCTACAGACTCTTGTAGGTTTAAGGCAGATGAAATTCAGAGTGTGCACAGTTAGAAAATGCTGCTTTTTCATCGTGAAAGTAACTGCTCACACTGACCCGCCTCAGCAGGCCAAATAAGAGGCTAGGGTGAAGACAGGGACTCTAACTCCCTTCCTTCCTCATCTCAGAAAGTCCAGATCTGGAGAGTTCCTGAAGAGAGGAACAAGCATGAGATTTCTGACAGCAGAAACGTGAGAGCCAGAGCCACAACAACTGTTCAACAGAAGCTCAAGGCCATCTGAGCAGCTGCTCTAGTTTCATTCTCCTTCCGAAGTACCGCCGCATTTGCTCCAGCATCACAGGAAAGGAGACCGTTAGCCAACATCAGTTTGAGGTGTACACGTACCAGGGCAACCACTGCTGTCCTTTGGGAAGCTACTTAATGGTCAAAACATCTATTGTATGTCCTTCTTTGCACCAGATGCTGATGTTACAAGTGTGTGTTTGCTGGAAGGGAGAAAAAAGACAAGTTCTCCATCCCTCAACAAGAGCAGCAGCAGGTGCTACGGTCAATTAAGGTATCTAGAGCCCTTCAGATCAATCAGATCATCTTTAGAACAGTCCCATCACCTTCAGGGCTGGGAGATCCTTTATCAAAGGGAATAAAATCCATTCCTACCTTGCTCTGGTAATAAATTTCTGAAAATCTTCGGGATTCACTCCCTCCTCCTCCTCTTCCTGTTTCTTTTTTGATCGCTTCTGAACCATCTGCTCGGTTTCCTGTTAATAAGCAGTATCAGTAAGTGTCTCTATGTAGTTGCTTTATGTTCCATGGCATGGTTACAGCTCAGAGAAGACAAAAAACAATTCCACGGCATCCAAGAAAAAAGAACGTCAACTCCAAAGAGCCAAATTGGAAGTATTTCACTATGCGCAACAGAACGGATAAATACAGAGAGCCCCAGAGACAGCATGCTAAGCATACACTGAACTCATCCCTCCACCTGGCACAGCTTATTAGAACTGATTTGCTGAGAAGAGGTGAGTTCTTCACAAATACATGCTGCTTCTTCAAATACACTCTTTGCTGGGACATAAGGAAGTATAGAGGGGAAAAAATATTCTTCACAGACATGACATTTCCTTTTTACTTTTCCTGTTTCTTCACAGAGTTCCTCAGAATTCCTTTTATTTGAGCATCTATCCCAAAAGGAGATATTCAGGAAGAAAGGAGGACAGAAATATAAAATTATTTTAAAGTAATTCAATCAAGGAGGTCTGCTGAGGGCATCCTCAGCATTTCCTACTCTAAACTCTGAGTTCTCCTCGAGTTAATTTCTCTTGTCATGCAGCAAATCTCCAAGGGCTTATTTACATATCAAAAGTACACTGTTTTAGCAAAAGCAAAGAAAGTAAAACAGTACAGCCTGTGGCAAATACACATTTATACACTAAAATGTACTGGAATAAAAGATGGTAAGCCCTCGTGTGTGAGAATGGGAGCAAGCTCTCAGATATAAGCAATCTTTCTATTTTACACCTATCTATCTACACACTAGAACTTGTTGACACTACAAGTTGTATAGATACAAACATTTTTGTTAACTAAAAAGAACTCACAGGCCTGTCTGAAATACCCATAGCAGCATACAAGCTTTATCTGGCCAGACTTGACCTCCACTTCATTGCTTCCCACTGGTAATCTAAGCATTCCCAGGACAAAAAGGTCAGATATATCTTTTGAGAGATAATTCAAAGAGGAGGAAGAAAAAGCCACTCTGGGACATATCTCTATCCCTCACTACTTAAGTAAGAGTCTGGACAATATGTGATCTGTTTTATTTGGTTTGCCAGAGGCAGGTTTTTTTTTTTTTTCTTCTGCATCATTGGAGAAAACACATAATGGCTAGTAGGAGTCCCCTACTAAATCTGAAGTTACAAGTCAGAGAAAGAAGTCTGTATGTTGGACTCGGAGATCAAAAAACCTCATAGCCCAAAAGTCTCTCAATGGCTTCAACGTGTATGTCCTAAAACCTCAAGTGATCTGTTCTCACTTGTTTTAACTGAGAAAATATGTTTATGCACTGATTTATTACCAGTTACACAGCTTTGTTTTGTTAAGAGTTAGCAGAAAATCCTGATGCTTGAATACAATTTCAGTGGAAATTATATCCAAAGCAGCTGCGTTCTTCACTCACCACAGAGCCACCCGAGTGCTTTGTGGTTACTCCTAACACAGTAAGTCAATGAGCGTTAGGCATACAAGGCACTCCCTGGAACAGATTTGGTTCAACACCAGCCTTGCTTTGACAGATCGAGTTACCAGATGTCAGTTCTGACAAGGTAATGTGGGTGAATGTCCTCTGCTAAGGAGTAGGAGCTTGGAGGCCTGTGTGCACATCAGTCTCTGAAAGCAAAATTTAAACTACCCTTGTTCTAACACTAAAGAAATGCCAGGGGACAAAGGAAAGGGGAAGCTGTTCTTGCAAAACAAGTAGTGTGAAACCACTATGCTAAGAACAGTAGCATCTACTTTTAAAGAGGTGAAAATTATTTAAATTAGGACCTACTTCTCCTTATTACTGAGCATGCAGAGTCTCATACTACAGGTAGTTAGCAGATACTCAGTATACCAAACAAATGGTAAAATAAATATTTTGTACTTTTCTCTGTTAACAAATTGTCTTTAAAGAAGCATCATAAAAACAGGGAGAAATGGGAAGAGGCATTACAAAGCACTAGAATCAAAGACAAGCCAAAGAAAAAGCAAACTGTCAGTTAAATTCCACTTCATTTCAACACTTCTTTTTACTTTCATGCACATGATTACCAAACTGCATATATAACGTTGTAATACTGTTGTCTATCTGACAAACTGAACAAACTACCATTACTGGATGCACGACTGCACACAGACCATGTAACTTACAGAACAGAGCCTTTGAAACAGCCTGCTGTCTTGACTACGACAGCAGCCAGCAGGAGATACTTTAGAGGAAGAGAGCAAAAACCAAAAGAGCTACCAAAAAGATGAATCAAGACAGACTTACACACCTTGTTATAACAGATGATGAACTCACCCAGCTGGTGAGCCAGGATACGACGACGATCGTTTAGTCCTAAACGACGGCTGGGGAGCAGCATCCTCAAGGACTGCTGGAGATTGCTGGCAGCTCGCTTCAGAAAACGTACCACAAGCTCCTGCAAGAGAGATGGAGTTAACAACAGACTGGTTGCAAGATGTGGGGAGAAGAGAACAGAGGTACTTGCCAGTAATGACTGGCAAGAACTAAACATCCCGTCCTGGGAAAATGAGCTGACAACTGCCAGGCAAAAGCATTCTACAACGTGCATTTTTAATATAGCCCTACAAATCCAAGGGCGAGGGAGAAAAATGATGGCGGGCCTTGCCTAAGGTGGGTCAGAATCGGTAACGTTTGAGGAGCATTTGTCTGAAAAGCATGACAGGTGAAGAAAGAAAAAAAAAAACCCAAACAAAACCCAAACAAACAGCCAAGCAGCACCAACACAGAATAACCTGTGAAGTCCAATACCTTAGGAGAACATTTCCAAAACCCAACCTGCAATGTGTTAGAGAAGGCTTGTGATGGAACGTACTGATATAAAACCCTCCCAGCGCTATCACAGGGAAGGGGATCTTGGTCAGGTATCTCCGCTACAGTGATGTAGCCCCCATTACAGCACTTTTCATATATGTATACTATAGCCACAGCCTCTCCACAGCAACAGATGACTACATCTACAGCCACGTAATTCTAATCCCCCACCATGTCTGTTTGACCTCTGGTAGGGGAAACACATGGCAAGGCAGACCCTAAGGCGAGATGCATCCTGTGGGTGTTTTGAACCCCTTCTGTCTCCCCTCTGGATTTGCTTTTGGTTAGGAGCTCTGCTAATGCATAAATGAGCAGCCTCACAGCCAAACTATTGGATTTCACAGCTCGCCTCTCACTGCCATTACTCCAGGCTGGTTTGGATCTGTTATTTTAAACATTATTTTTCACAGTACAGCAGACAAAGTGACTCTCAAAAAGCCAGTTTTAATTTCCACTTGGAAAGAGCAGGGGTAACATTTTCCACTGAGTCGACTGATTATTCTTGACACACAATTTTATCTCTGAACTGCACTGGCTGTTTCCCTGCAACATGCATTCAGCGAGAATACATTTGGATTTGCAGAAAGCTCAAGAGCCTACTGTACAAAGCTCTTTTAGGAAAGTTTGTGAGGGGATCTGGGCTTGATGCACTCTTTAAGATGTATATATATCAAATAGAGGGTCTTAAATTACTGCCTGGAAAAATTCATCACACGTTTTAAAAAAACTTTTAAAAAAAACACCACCTATGCTAGAAAGTAACTTTGTCTCCCCCAGTGGCTTTTACTTTTTTCCCCTCTATCTAGAACACAAGGAAGTTTCCTAAGCGCAGATACCTGCAAAGAGTAAAACGGTACCTAGGAGAAAAAGCTTAACTGGGTACTCGGTCTATTTGAGTAGACGTATGCTTTGTTTAATGTGGCAGAAACTGATACTGCCAAGTAATCTTAAAGAAATTGGAGAGAATTCAAAAGCAGGTAAGGTCAGAGATCAGTGAAGTAGAACCAAGGAAGGATCTGAGAAGCTTGAAGGTCAACCACACTCTAGTCATTAAGAGCTGTCTGTCACTGCTCAGATGTCAGTCAGCAGTCCTGCTTTGTCTGTATAATGAACATACAGCACTGGCAGCTGGACAAAGCCAGTTGGACTATCAGTTGGACTTCAGTTCTTCCATGGGTGGGAACTGACCTAAAAACTCTCAAGGCAGATTTCAGCTTGACCTTACAGTCTAGCCAACACAAAGCCTCTTACCATTTGCTCATCCTCTTTGGCAGCCCAGGCAGGATTCTGGCTCTGGTCACCGGCCTCCTTCATCAGTCGTAACTGAACGTGCTGTAGGTAGGCAGAGAAAGCCCTGCGAGCTTGCACTTTGCTGTGGACCAAAAGAACCAGACAGCTATCTTCAGAGTAGTAATGGGAAGAGTTACAGCAGTCAGGCACAGCTTATGGAGCAAAGTACAGTCAGCAAGGACCTCCTGGCTGCACAAATGTTGAAGCTCAAAGGAAGGAGGACCCCTTCATCCCACCAGTATTTTCAAGGAGACCTTCAGGTCACCAAGATGGGGTAGGTATTGCCGGAGATATAAAAGACAGCAGACTGTCTCTAAGTTTTGAGATCATCTCTAAAAATGGAATGCTCTCCTTGCCTTTTCTCAGCCTTAGCGACTCTTCTCCAAAAGCCAGTAACACGAACATCAGCAAAACTGTGTATTTTTAAACCAAATTCAAAGCTCTCTAGGGCCTCTGTCTTCACAAGCATTTTGAACACCACAACAACAGACCATAAAATAAACAAAGAGCTTGGTACTGGTGCCAGAGCTGTAACAAAGGCCCTGCAATTCCCATTGGAAACAAAAGAATTAAATCTGTGAAAGTGAGCTCTTCCCTGCTGGCCCAAGGACACAGCCAGATTTCATTGAGCAAGGCACCATTGAAGAACGAAAGAACATCAGCAAAATCTGCCGTGGAGCTGGCTGAACATGTTGGGAAGCTGTGAGCATGAACTGAGGAGAGGACCGGGGAAGGACTGAGCGGGGCAAGTTGCTTCTCATTCTCTCACAACGGTAGTCACTTTAGCATATTCATCTGCTGTGAGAGAAATTGCTGAAAGCTTCACCTAATTCTATCCATTGTCATGTTGGCCTAAACCGTGTTCTCCTCCAACATTCTGCTCTCCCAGCCTCCACTCTTCCTCACAGTTCTCCCCACAGCCACTACAAGCTGTCCCTTGAATTGCCAAGAATGATTTCTCCTTTCCTTTTCATAAGGATGTAGAAGTAGATGGGCTTTAGTGTCAGTGACAGATTCCCCTTCTATCCCAGGCAATGTCCTAATTTTTCCTATAAAACTACCAAGTTTCACCTTAAAACAAACTAGAGTTTTTAACCAATTACTTTCTTGAAGTATTATTCCAGAACGTACTGTTTTAATAATTAGGAACCTCCTTTTACTACCAGCCTAGCTTCATTCATGAGCAGTTTATATTTGCTTTTTCTTGCTCCAACATAGTCCTGTATCTTAATTTCATCCCTGATGGATCTCCTACCTTGAATGTACTTATTAACAGCAATTACATCCTTTCATAGTTCATGTTTTATTAGCGTGAATTATCCACCTCTTTCAGTGTCTCCTAACAAAGCGCCCACACAGCTGACACGATGAGACTAGCAGCTCACCCGTTCCAGTCACAGTTTACCTTCCACGAGCATGGATGATAGCAACTGTATGCAATATTCCACATGAGGTCTCAGAAGTATCTCAAGGGATAAGGCCTAGACCACATTTGGTACTTTCATGCATCCATGAGCTAGAGCTGCGCAAATTTCCTGTGACCAACAAGCACGCAAGATATTTTTCCTTATAATTAATTTCCAGTTGATGAACACCCAACTGATAGAATTTCTGCTGTAAACTGTTAGTTCTTAAAATCGTACCCTTCCATTTTGTGCTACTGAATTTCATCCCAGTTATATTATTCCTATCATCAAGGTCATTCACTTCTTTCCATATTTATACCCCACTACTTTTCTCTTGTGGTATAACTCCCAAATCTTTTTCATCAGGCAAATTTCATTAGCATGTTTCTACATTTTGTGTCATTATTGATTATTAAAATCAGGCTCAGACTGATTCCTGAGGAACCGCACCATTTTTTCCTCTACTAGTTGTCTGCTTCTTGGGAATATTCTCCGATACTTACATGGTCCTTATGATTCCATGTACATGAGTCCCTGAAATTTTGTTAAAAACTCAGCCCAGAAATTCAGTCTTCCTGTTTTATGTCTGTAAATTTCATGAACACTTCATTACAGTGTTACATAGAAATCATACAACATAGTAGCACTTACACAGATCAACACATCAATTTAGGTGAGAGTTGAAGTAAAATAAAATACATTCAAAGTATCCATGCATCTGCTTAATCATCAGCTCTTAATGCTTCTGAAGACCTTCTCAGGCCCAAAGAAGGGCTAAGCAAACAATGAGTTCACAAGAGTCTCAAACTAACATCCTCTGTGGATAGCTGTACCAGTACTGCAGTAATTAAACCAGGATAAAAATACCTGGTTACAATTCCTGCCTTCCAGTGAACTCCAGAACGCCCAGCAGGCCTTGCAACACCGCTGAGCTCTGTATGCTGCTGGTTCCCACACCTACCTTCTCTTCCCACGTGTGTGGAAGATCAGAACACTCTGAACCCTGACTAAGAACCCATACTGCATACATCAGGCCATCATGTATCAGAAAAGCCTCTCCCCTGAGGGCTCTCTAGGGCTGCCAAGTTTGCTTTAGGGGTAACTCAAACACCTTGTGACCAGGAGTTTAAGATTTGTGGTGGTAGGAATTAAGGACCCCCTGTTGTCAACATCAGCACAGTCATTCTTTGCCTGCACCTGATACTTCGGTGATTACAAAACGTGAAGCTGCAGAAGGTCCTTGCCTAACACTGCCTCTTCTCTGGTATGTGAGATATTGAAACTTGAGGCCTTAAATGCAGGGACAAGTAACTCCCTTTACCTTTACTACCCTGGGAATGGCACAGCTGGGGAAACATGTTTCATTCGACTGTCATGTCTTCACCAGTAACACTCAATGTGTGGAAGGCAGAGAAATTGCCTCATCAGGCCAACTAAGGGAGAGAAAGAAGTCCTACCACTCACAAAAACTGACTGGAACAGGCCTGGTTTCTTTTGGATGAAAATTTCATCACTTCAGCTCCTCTGCCTGTTGATCCCACAAGCAAAGCTTTCACCAGTGACAGATCAGATGGGGCCATGCCCAGCACAATCCTGGAACGTGAGGTCACCACAAGCCTTACACACTTCCGTGGGGAATCCCAACAGCACTGGGTGCTGAGCAAGATTCTGCCTGGAACACCAAACAGAGCTTACATCCTTGGCAGGAGTCAGTTCTATATACGGGTACATGACAGCATTGCTATGTTCGTCCTCAGAACAGGTTTCAGAATCTTCCCTGTCATGACTACAAATGTCCTTGCCACAAGAAGACATCAGAACAATCCCCAAATCCATTTGATAACTCATAAATCCTCACAGAAACCATGAAAGCAACAACAAGCAACAATTATTTTCTCTATCTTTGGACAGTTTTCACAGAAAACATCATGCTGCTTCTTATCTAGAAGATGTGAAATGCTCCTACACAGATATATATGATCACTCTTCCTTTTTGCCCTCCCTGTCCATGTGCAAATAGGTTTTCAACCCACACTTAAGGGGAGTGCTCATACTCAACAGCAGGTAATGAGATATTTCAGTAACTTGTCACTCTCAAACAACCTCCTATCTTGCTCTCAGGAGGTGATGGCCTTGAGCAGAGATGATTATTAGAGGTAAAAATTCTATCACCAAAAATAAAAGCACAAGAATGACAAAACTAATTTTATGGAGAGGTAGCACTGAGGTATTCCTACCCAACCTTTCTTGGACAGTTTAACATATGTTTATACTCACTTCTATGGAAATGCAAAGAATGAAAAGACAAATTTTAGAATTCAATAGCAGGCATCCTTCATTAAGAGAGAGAGGCATTTTTGAAGCCTGAGTTGACCAAAGAACAGCTTAACATCACCAGATTAAATAACAGCAATGGGAACTATGGCTTATGCTTTATACTGATCCAACAGGTCCGGTATTTGGGTAAACTGTCAGTCTTTGAATACATCTCCCTTCTTTGCCAACGAGTTGTTAAGGCGGCCCACAGTTAGACAACAATCCAGGCTCCTTTCTCTAGGAACCTCTTCTCCTCACACTCATTCATAATGTGGCACTAAGTGTACTTCCTCCACATTTTAACCAGTATCAGCTGCTAGTCAAAACTCAAGGCAACACGCAGAAATCTCTCACCTCAGGTTTCCATGCTTTTGAAGAATCTGCAGCAAGTTAAACTGAGATTCTGAGTCTGTTTTTCGAAGAAACAGTTCTCCTCCATCTCCAGTTTTCTTGTCAAGTTTTTTTGGCAACCTCTCCTTACAAGTAGTTTTCACCAAGTCAGAGAGCTTTGGCTTGCTTTTCACTTGGGTATTCGAAAGAGAGCCAGCAGTTCTATCTAGCTCTTCATCTTCATCTGCATCCACCTCCTCTTCTTCCTCACCTTCTGTGTCTGACTTGAGGGACAGCTTTGTTGGCGCTGATGTCCCTGTAGTAGAGGAGAAATAACCCATGCTGGTTAAGCAAAAAAGAAGTGGGGAAGACTGTCCTGCTATTTATAACCTTTGGTTTACTTCTAAACTCTTTCCTGCTAGAAGGACAGAACACCATCGGAGAAGACAGACCAAGATTCTTTGGTTTAACTTACAAAGGAAAAAAACTCAAACAAAAACCAAAGGCATTTTTCTGTATTTTCCTGATTCTTACGTATATACTGACATATATATACATACTCATACTTGGTGTAGAAGTTTTCGTAGTTTTGTGTGTCAGAAAAACCAAAGCTACAAAATCTAGACTTCCACGTGTGCCAGTGAAGACCACATGCCTTAACAAAGTACCCAAAATCATTTTATAACATACTAACTCTCCCACTGCAGTCAGTATCACATAGGTAGTAAAAAGTGTTTAGATAATGGTTTCAGAAACAGCCACTTGTGAGGATCATTCATCTCTGACCCTTTTAAGTTTTTCCCACATCAGCCTGGATAAGAAAGATTTCTCTCTGTCCAACAGCTTAGAACCACTGCTGTGTAGGAGAACCAGCCCGGAAGGTCCCAAGTTTTCATCTTTCTTTAAAAAGCTGGAAGACTAGGAAGCACATATAATGTTGAATTCTGTATCCAAAATGCAACCGCAAGCTCCTCAGCCATATACGTGGGGATGTGGAATGAAATTCTAGGATCTAATAAGGCAGGAAGCTCAGAAGAGGAAGAGAAAACTATTAACATTTGAAATGAAAACTATTAGCTTGAACCTGTGAACCCTTTTAGGACCTACAAATACCAAAACAACCCCACCCACCCACATTTCAAGTGAAAAAGTCCTTGCCTGCTTGGTTTTGACTGGCTGCTCATCGAAGACTAGCCACGCATACCTGATGATCTTGTCCGTGCTGCTCTGACTTTGCCGTGACATCGCCGGCGCTTCCGTAACTCCAGTGAAACAAGCTTTCTCTCATAAAAGAGAGCATGAGAGTCTACAGCTTCCAGCTTCATATCCAGCTTTCCGTTAACACCTGCTCTGGGAAGCATAATACAGAGACATCCTCAGCCTCCCTTTACACTTCTCTCCCTGATGATGCAAGAGACTTAGTAGATTAAATTTCTTTGAGAAACACTTGCCCTGACACAGGAAAGAAATATTTATGATCAGTCTAACTTTGTTCTATTTAAAGCCTGAAAATGTTTGAAGGGAGTCTTGCAAGTACTTTACAGAACATCATTTCTTAAAGCCCCAAAATGCACTTATTTTTCATGCACTTTCATGACTGAGCAACATCTGTCCGTCACGCAGCAGCTCAAGGCACAATTAATAGGGAAAACTGAATTGCGAGAGTACAAAACAATGGAGGGAAGTGGGAAGAGAGCACATGGACACAAGTTCAGCCTTCTGAACCTTTTATGCAGACAGCTTGTTCTTTACTGTTTGGTCAGAGGTAAGAATTTTAACATAATCTAAGTGAAAAACGTCAACCTTCTACAAGTTCTGCTTAAACTAAGGGAGGAGTAGCCCTGCCAGATTCCTTTATGGAGGCAAACATAACAGCTTTCTGCCAGCGCACAAAGATCCAGCAAAGTGTTCTTAATGGTATAAGTGGGAACATCTACCGAAAACCCTGTTGCTCCATTTATCTTTCAGATGTAGCAAAGTGAATACAGGGGTACAAGAAGTCCAAACCCCTCATGCATTACAGGATCTTTTGAGAGGGGGCTCAGTGATGAGGCTTATCAATTCAGTAGGAATGTTAAAGTAGGAAGCTTAAGAGGAGCAATTTTAAGGTCCAATTCAACAAAACAAGCTCTCCACATGCTGGGATACTCTTTTCTCACTGTATTTACTTTTCTAAAATTATTTTTTATGGATTTCAGGTAGATATATGTATATTTAGAATAAATCCTACAAAACACAAATTATTTAATTAAGAAGCCATTTACCGGGATCTCCCAGTAACGAAGTCTCTTTTCATCTTGCCCCTGGAAAGCAAAAAGCAGAACAATTACCTACCATTCAGGATCACTGACTGGATTAAAAAGTCTCTGAAGTCTTTCAGATGTACAAAGAAAAGCCCAAATTTACAGAATTCCTTGTGAGTTTTGTCTTCAAGGAGAAAGAAAAAAAAGGCTCCAAATGAAGAAATCTGAACATGTGTTCTACAACTGATGCTTGCACCTGTCTGGCTTAAATTGGAGGTACCCTCCAGACACACCCCCGAAAGTACACAGCAAAAAAAAAAATACAGTGCTGATGCAAGAAGAGCTTCTGCAAACATTTGTCTCCTCAGTCAGCAACCTTATCCTTACTCTGTAGTTACTTTATCATCGATCTCAAATTTAGATAAGAAAAACCATTGAGAAGGAAGAGTTTTAAACATACAGTGAAAGATACTGCACATACAGCTCTCGATGGAAGTTCAGTTAGTGGCACGAAGCGTCATTTCCACTCAAACACAACCAAGAGAAAGAGGCATCAAATCACGCTTGCACAAGTCAAGAGGTAGCGATACTACACCTTTGGAGTAAGCGTCTGTGCTTACTTTACACAAGGACAAGCTCTAATGCGACTTTAAATTTGAAACAAAAAGTAAGCCAGGACCACCTATAATCCTTTCAAGCCTTGGTACATGAAGGTTTTTCATGTCTATAGTCATCTTCTTACTCCAATGACTCCCATGCCTTTGATTTATTGTCCTTTTTGCCCTTGGATTCAGAAGCGCAACACGTAAAAAGGTGAGAACCCTCCACAGTCACTGGCACACTGGAGCAGAGACCCACAACTACTGCCACCCCTGTAAATCACAGACCAGCGTTCATAACAACGCACAACAGTTGGCAAGTGAGGATTCAACCCTTTTCATGCTGTTTGCGCCCTTTGACTCCCTCCCAAACAGACAAGCTTTCTACCTGTCCTGAAACAGACGTGTAGCCAGCATGTAGTTCATCGATGTCTTGTGCTCTAAAAAGCACCTAGAAAAACAAAATACAGGATGTATCAAGATACAGCTCAACCTACTGAAAGGCAGCAAAATACAGAAATAAATTATTGTGTCTTCTGGGGTGTTTGTAATATGCTGTACCATAACAGAAAACGGGAAAGCAGGAGAGCTATCACTTCTCAGCTGAAGTTCCTGGCGAGGCCAAACACACAGAGAAACACTACAGACTGGCAAAAAAATTAGAAAAGCCTAATACAGTATCACAGATGAGTCTTACATTGTGTTTATGGCCTAATGGCAGCGTGCACAGTACGTGCAGCTCTAGGATGTAAAAACAGCAGGAATGGATTATCTGAAGACATTTTTGTTCTGACAGAAAAGCAGTATCAGACACAATGCTTGAGAGCCCTTCCGTGAGTTGCCGTTAGGCAAAGCGGCAGCAGTTAAAAAGAAGGGATTGGAAAAAAGCACCCTCAACACTAAAACAAACTCTACAAAACCCCTCAATATGTGTGTTTCTGTTTGCTAAGCTGATTGATCTACGTATGCCTAACACAGAACATCCCTCAATACAGAGCATCAGCGCAACACTGAGGCATCCTATTGGATTCTTATCCTTACCCATAAAGGTCCCATGTCAGCGGGGTAGGGAATATCCGGATGAAGCCTCCTCTCCGTTCATTCTCCTCTCTCACTCGACGAAGAACTTTTATCTTGGAATAAAAAGAGAAAAAAAAATAGCCAGCAAAATACATACAATGAAAAATGAACCCCAGAAAAATCTCAGAGTTTCAGAGGACAAGACTGCTACTGCAGTCCTGGGAGCAGGCTGGGTACTTATGATATCCTTAAACAATTTTATCTTGCATTTAAATTATGGAGGAGTCCATCACTGCTTGGAGCACGTACGTATGCCTGGCATGGCTGAGGGAAAGGGCAGGACCAGCAGTAAAACTCAGGAATTGTTTTAAACATTATACTACTTCTGTCATGTTTTTCATATACATGCACTTGCTCTTTGCTGAGCAAATAACCCCACATATTGCATGAAAGCCAAGGTAAATAAAAGATACTTAATAGCCTACTTACCTCCTCCATGGAGAGACCTAGTACAGAGCTGCCTTGCCTTCCTGTTGCTTTTTCCCTGCCTGAGGGCACTGGGTTTTTAACTTCAGCATCACTGGCAGACAGAGGACGGGTACGCTGCAGAGACAGTGTGAATGCAGATTTTTCCCTTTTCCTCTCTCAACTTACTTTAAAAAAAAAGTTGTATTCAAATTCCAGGACCCTGTTCCCAGCAGAATCCACACTCCAGAGTAGTACAGCCAGAATTCACAATTCTGTACTCCAGCTGTTGAAGAATCCACACCCCAGCGGGCACTAAGTGTGAGTATCTGCATTCCTAGTTTTTAGCATAGCAGGACTCACAATTCAGGTATCAGTGCCAGTATTTGCACCCCTGGCCCCTTCTGGAAAAACATCAGACATACCCAAAAGCACCAAAGCCAGGATTTCATACAGAAAAATCCTCACCCAAGGGGCTCTAAAGCCAGCCTTCATGCTCACAGGCCCCAAACACACTTGGATTCACACCTCAGCGGTACCAGAACCATGATTCTCTGTTCCAGTTGCATTGCTACACTAGAAGAAGAGAACCGCAATTCACTGGTGAGATAAAGTTGCAGGAAAAAAGTGAAAAATTCAGTTCACCACCTGTTACTCTTTTGTTACTGTACTACTGGATCTCAACTTGCTCCTTCTCACACTCAACAGACAGATCTTGTGTATGTACATAGATATATCATGCAAATTTAAAAAATAAGAGAAGAAATAATTTGCAGAGTCTCTCCAAGCTCATTCTTAACCTGATGGGCAGTCCTGATACATTCCAACAAAGGACAGGAATTCAAAGTATCTTCAAATCTGCAGGATTATAAAATCTTAAAATCCAGCAAGACTGAAATCTTTGAACATATTCTCAAGTACATTTTACCTGGTCTTAGGCCCAGTTCAGATAAACTACCTCTGTAAGAACAGCAGAGAAGAGTCTAAAAAATAGCAATAGAAGAGTCTAGCTGAGAAGGTGTCATGCCTTTATACAAAATTCAAGTTTTCTTTTAGGACTATACTGAGCAAGGATTGCACTGGGAGCCTTCTTAAGTAGAAAGAAAAGAAAAACATGACAGAAACCTTAAACTGGATAAACCCAGAGGAATATCCCATACTAGTCAGACACAAATAAAGCTTATGGTAAGATCAGGTTGTATCTTTATTTGTAAAGACTACTGGAATTGAATTCCATTCTCTGTTTCATTAGAAATTACAAGCAGCTATTCAGAATCTGCAGATGAAGCAATTACAAAAGCAACAGGCATTGCACTAGAATGGGTTACACTGCGGCGGTTGGCACGGAAGGATCCAAAGAGAAAACAGACATAGCAGGTGCCAGCTGAAACGTTTCGTTAAGCCTAATGAAAACTGATTAAATAAAACAAAAGAAAATTAGACAAACTGGATGAGAAGGTAGGAGACAGGCATTTGGAGAAGAAAGAAAAATGTCAGTAGTCAAACAGGTTTGCTTGATGCTGTAGATGGCATTAAGCTGAAAGAATTTGTCTTTCTTCCTCAGCTTTCCTCCATTTCAAAAGCACGGCTCAACAACTTTGCTTAATAACTTCCTCTAAAATCTCCTGCTAGGTAACCTCCTCTTAAAAACCATTTCCTGACACCACCATAACAATCATCATGTGAGAACTGCTGCTCACAGAGAGTACTACAGGAAATTTTTCATCCTATCAGATGATTTCCTTTACTAAGGAAATAATTCAAGGAAATTGTTTTGATACAATGGAGATGAATTCATTGATTACAAACAGTAAAACTGTGCCTACGTTTGGCAGCTCTGGCTCCCACTTGAGAACAAGCTGAACTACCGTCAAAATGCTAGAAAAAAAACTCTTAATGCTCCTGAACTTCCTTCACACACACTTTTTGCAGTGTTTCACTGCAGAATTCTCTCTGGCCGCAGCTCAGAAATGTCTCCAATTCCACAAAGATTTTATTTCCTCTCTGACCCAGCTTATCTTTAAAGTATAGATAAATCCAACCACTTTGTTTTATCTCCAAATTCTGCAAGCATCTCTGGTTCCCACATCATGATTCTAATTATACTAAGCACTGACAGCAGTTGGCAAAGATCCTTCCTATTCTCTGTGAAACCTCATTATTCAGTAAGACTCTTTCCTCTTAGCCTCAGCTAAACTTACACAGAATGACATAAACGGCAGCGCATAGAATGAATTAGGTTCTCAAGACGATTCCATCTGTCCTACCTTCCTTCCTGCTGGGAAATCTCAAAAAAATGAGAATCATCACTGTTACGTGCGTGCAGGAAGCCCAGCAGCAAAATAATGCCTACCACGTCCCCACACAGCCAGGTGCTTAGAATTCTGAACTAACATTGATCTGTCCATATGGCTTGCAAGGAGGGTGCCAAATATGACATTTAGAAAGGTGGATGAGTCTGACTTATGCTAACAATAGTTCTACATTTTTCCATTATCTTTAAGAAATCTTTATCTCTGTACCTATTTTGACCCAGTTCGCTCTCAAATTTTTGCAGTTTCCTTCAGATGACTGTCTCACAGAAAATAATTACTTCTCCCATGGGGCCACCTGAATTTTGTCAATACAGATTCATCTCTGCTACCTTTTTCAGACTTATTCTATCCCCTGTAGTACACAAGACAAAAATTTCTTCTCCTCCCTTTTGGTGTGACAGTCCTATTTTCTGTTGCTTTCACCAGCTCTTCCTTTGGGTTCACACTTTCCTTTTCAATGACCTACCAAATCCAGAACACTCTGCTGCCACTGTCTTCGTCATTTGATGACCAGAGTGAATTTCATTAAGCATCTATATCCAATTTCTTTTAAATGCAGTTCAGAAATGCTTGTAGGCTTAAAAATTTGAGGGTTTTGGCCCAGCTGACCTTAAACTCTCAGCATACCTCACCTACTCTTTTTTTAAGCTGTTAGAACTGATGCAAATGTTTTTTTCCAACCTTTGCTTGTCACACGAATGTATGCCAGTAGCTATCCATCTCCTTTTTTCTTGTTGACTTCCCCCTCTCAGGCTATTTAGCTGCAAAATACATTTTGGGATCAATAGCACCAAAACTATCGTACAAGATACCATTTGAAATCGCATCCCTTGCAGTGGGGAAGGGAGCTCAAGGGTACTTACCAATCTGGCGTTTGCCATTTGTGACTGCGCAGACACAGGACGCTGCAAGAGACACACAAAGAGAATAAAACCCTCGTGTCTTTCAAGACACAATAATCCCTGCCCACATTGCAGAGAAGAGGTGAGTACCCTAAAGTAAAAGGGTATAATGGAAGTCCAGAGATAGAGCTAACAAGTTTTATCATCTCGGTGCAGATCTTCCTCGTGTCCTACACAAACATACCCTGTCCCCGTTCCAAACGCAGCACCAATTCTGACCTCAGATGTGCTCAACTGGACAGGATGTATCTGGACATACACGTAATTTTCAAAAGCACTCAGAAAAGAGCTCTGCAAAACGGATTAACTCAACTCTCATCTCCAAAATTCACATTTCTATAAGATAACAGTTACCCAGAGGAAAATACTGAATAGCTATGTATTAAGGAGAAACAGATGCTGTCAAGTACAATTGTTCATAGAAAAAAGGGGAAAAAATATAGTAACAATCCTGAAATTCCACAAGCCATTTTATTTAAATGTCTCAATTATATTCCAGTTCTTGTGGAGAAAGAAGATGCTACATAACATTCCAAAACGGGGGTAGAAACACCAGCAGAATGTCAAAAAGTACCTCGTATTACCTCTCTGGCATCAGGCCTACACGCAAGACCAGTTTAATGACAGGGTTAGGTTCAAAAGAAAACTATTATCTTAGGAGCTTAGATTTTTCTTGTCTTCAGTGGTAGTTAGGCTGCCTTCCGCCTCTCCAATGCCCAAGAGAAGCAAATGGTGTAAGAAAGGATTCTCAAGAGACCTATCTATCATTTCCAGCTGCACTACAGCCAAGCTCTTCTCTACAGTTGGTCTATACAAAACAGGTCAAAGTCCCTTTACTGCTTACAATTAATTGAAAGACATTTATTGTTGAAAATCAACAATAAGTTACAAAGGAAGCAGCTAAATTGTTCATTTCCCTAGAGGCAGAAATGCTCAGAGTCAAACCAAAGATATTGCACAAGGAACTTGCAGTCCAATCTGGTCAAACTCAGAATAACTCTCTCATGACCAAGAATGCTGGTATCAGCATTTCTTTCCCAAGAAGCAACTTTTACAATGATTGTAGATGGCCTACATGAATGATCAAAACTTAAGACATCATGAAGGAGTTAAATAAAACAAAAGAGGTTCAAAGTACCCTTTGCAACTGAGAATGGGAACAGAAGTATCAAAGATCCAACAATCTGAGATAAAATGCATTCAGCAAAAGAGCAGGCTTTTAAAACATTCTTGAATCATGGAAAGATCTACACGTCTAAATAGACATGGGATTTCCATTTAGGTACTTAAAACATGCTGTAAAACTTCATCACTGGATTAGAAGCCTGTTCCTGATAAGCATAGGTAAGGAGGACACCTGTCCCAAAAGAAAAATTAACCCCATCTCATAAGCACTGCTCTGTCATGAATCTTCGCACATTTCAACTGGCCAGGCCTCACACCTATTCGTGTTGTTTTAAGCAAAATGCATCTGTAAGTTTAAAGCCTCCTTAAAATTTAATGTTTCCCAACAGCTCAGTTTTCCGAGACTGCTTCGTATAATTTTTTTTCAGATAAAAGACATCAAATCAACAGGATCTGATCACATTAATCTAAGAGAGAAGGTACTTTCTCTGGAATGTCTCCTAATTTATCTGATACACCTTTTGTCTGGCACAAAGAGCACCTTTATGGCCAGAGGCATCTGTATGAAACCCTGCCTATGAAATTGGCCTTAGAAGCTTTGGACTCAGCCACGCATCCTATAGCTACTCAAATCTCACCTTACCCATCTCTCCCAGTGACTCAAGACACGGAGTTTAACAATAAGCAAAATGTTGCAATGGCTCTGAGTTGTCCCTGTATCAAGATGGATAGTGTATTGCTACTTTGTCACTGAACAAAAGTGAATTCTCACTTACTAATTGACCTTGAGCTACACAGCCGTGTTGTGTGTCCCTCACAGGAACATACGCATCAGCTGCAGAGAATGTCAGGATACACGGATCATCTATTTGCTTGAGGAGAAACGCATCTGAAAGTCCAAATGACATTGGGGATCTCTCTGCCTTCTGTGAAGGGTCCACTTCCACAGATGTTCATGGAATCCATCTCACAGCCAAAGAGAGGGAACAACTGCCCTTCAGCATTACAGTGCTAAGAAAGCACTAGCTCAGCCACAAAGCTAATGAATGGACAGCCACAGTGAGCCACAGGCTTCAACCCAAAGATCCAAGGGAAAGGAAGTGAGGGATTCCAGGAGCGAATGGGAAAGCAGCCTTAAATTTCAAATGGAAAAAAGCTCTTTCTGCCTAGAAGAAGGTCTTGGAGACATTCACAAAGCTCCAGGGTTCTGGAAGCTTGTTGCCCGCAACAGAATGAAAGTGGCTGCATAGCCCATAGCTCAGGTGCATCCCCTGAGCCTCTTCTGTAGTTATGCTAGAAATCCAGATAACCCCGCTCGCTCACTGGTGCTCTCACCTGTGAGCCAGATTCTGTGAGAATGACTTTCCTGCTATCCTCCTCAGCTCTACCTTGTTCAAGTCACTTACCTGCAGCTTCAGGTACGGATTTCTCCTGACAGATTCAGACGAATGATAACTGGCCCGGCTTGACCGCTGGCCTGGATCCTGGCACACGAAGCCTATGGGCATCAGGAGCCACATAAGAACTTTAAGACAGGCAAACCCTAAAATATAAACCTAGCATTCCTGTTAATGATCTCGGCCTATGCATGATGTTCATGTCCCTGCACAAGGACCAAAATGGATGCTTTTCTTTTTTATACCTTGCTTTGCCTAATCCCGAACTGTACATTGCATTATATTTTTTTAAATAAAACTGGAACTTGTTTCAAAACCAAGTAGTTAAATCAGTAAGACGGGTTACTGAATAGCAGCATAGACATAGGCTCTGTTCCTTAAATAGCTGAGCAGGCTATCTGATGAAAATTCTGCCTCTTCTAGTACTAGAGATAAGTTGCATCAAGTAACTGAACTGAGATGTACTAGGAATGCATCAAAGGTGCTGTGCACTAGACAGTCATGACTCCACTTCCAACACCGTCTAACCAGAATCCACACATTCAACCTAAAAAAATGCATGAATATTGATTTTGAGGGCTAAACAGAGGTCACCTGCTAAAGAGAAAGAGTAGTGCCTTCAAACACACAATTATGGATTCTTAATGCCAGCTAAGTGCCACAGTCGGATTATTCTGAATCTAAAGTGTCCACATATAACGTCCCAGTGTTAAATACCATCGCTGTCCTTAACGAGAGTTCTCCTCTATTGTACTCATCTAATAACATGCAGCTCATAAACCTACCTTTTACTGGTTTTAAATGGGGGAAAGATTGAAGAAGCTTTTTGTTACACTCACCTACAAGAGTGAACATATCCGAGAGCATGCTAGCTTTGATCTTCAGGTCCAAAGGAGCATCACTATCCCCACATGCAACAGAGGACAAGAGGAATTATTGTCTGGCATTAAATGAGAAGAATGCATAAATATCCAAGATACATTCGAATAACACAGACATAATCAGCATGGGAGGAAAACTAGGCGATTTTCACACACGCAGGTAAAGATGAAACAGCAGCAGATTAATCTATTGCTGTTTATCCTTCTTCACAGCTTAGTCTTCTAATGCAGCAACATCCAGCCTTGTTTTAGCTCTGCTTGGCTAGAAACATTTTCTTTGAACATATCTATGCTACATTTCATGGAGTAGATAGAGGCTGCTGTAGTAGAATTCTTGAAATCCACAATTACCTACGTCTCTTCCACATAAAATCATAAAATCAGATGGGTCAGTTCTAGTGGATGGGAACAAATTATTAGCAAAGGTGATTGATATGAAGAGATCAGACAGTGGGGACAGATGGGAAGCACCCATAATTTTATCCAGTGGAAAAAAAAATAATTAATACAGTTCAGATCAGACAGGCAAAATTTGATTCCTGGGGAGCTGAGAAATCAGCCACGTTCTACAGCACAGTGATAGATGTCAACAGCTTGGACAGAGAAATCGTAAAGCAGAGCACAGGATGAAGATGTGAGTTAGAGTTTTAAGTAAGAAAGGATGCAAATAATCCAGTGTGTACATATATGAGCACAAGACACCAAACCAGGAAATTAAATATTGTGGAAACATTCTAGTTGCACCTGAAAACAAACAGGGCCAGCATTATGAACAGTGTGTGAAAATTCTATGCAGGATAAAATATATATATATATATATATATATCTCAAGAAGAAGGTCAGATATAGCTACCTCAGGAATATCTAACTTAAAGCTTATTTATACCCTCAGAACTGAAATATTACTCAGAGTGCTACAAAAGTGTATTGTGCATCTGTGTTCCTATAAACAATAGTCCAGAAAACACATCTAGGTGGAGATCCACAAAAATAATCCTCAAGGTTCATCAGAGTATGACTGTCAGCAAAAGGGCTAAGACAACACTTACTCTTTAGACTTCAGCTAAAGAGAGTACTACAGCAAAAAACTGAGCCCAAGTGTACACCTACGTACTCAAGTCAAGCATAACACTTGAACTCTGCTTGGACTCCAAAATTTTAGTTTCTACTCAGCCAAGCAGATTGAAGCCCCACACAATAGTCTGGAGAGTTTCAAAACTCATCTATGACGGGAGATTACGAAGTGTTAACAATGATGACCAGCTGTGGAGGAGAAATAATTAAAAAGAAAATGGAATCCCAACCAGGTTCTTTCAAAACCTATTGCTGCAATAAGTTTGTTTATGCAAAGAGAAAAGCAAAGGACTATCCTCTCTGTCAATTAGCAGTGGAACACACACTCTGCAAGCATCATGAAATCATGCCCTCCTAGAACCACAAGTTTCAAGGACAACCATGTCTAGCAAGTCCCAGCCTCATATTAAACTGGAAATCACTTACCAGGCCAGTGATGGGGATAGGTTCACTTCCAACAGCCAGGGCTTGAGGGTGTCATCGATAAGGACATCAAAACCATACAGCTCTGAAAACACAGCGGACACTGCACTTTACCTTCCTGCACCTTTAAACATTCAGGTAAGGTTCAACATTAGACTTTATCAGGTCATTTCTATCTATATAACTTAGGTTAAATCCAGTGAACTCTCTAGGGCTAAACATAATATCCCACAAGTGGGAAATTTCACTTCCTCAGAATCAAGATCAAATATATTCTGCTTGTGGAGGAAAGAGGGAAGCAGAAAATGAGTCTTATAAAGCATTATATAGAAAAATTAACTCTTTGCTCTCCACAAACTGCAGTTCATGGAGAACTTTACTACTTATTTTCACACAGAACTGACACAAGCACAGCAGGTCCAATCTACTTCTTCCATTGAATCCTGGAAACAACAGAACTTCATTCTCCTTTTCATTTTCACTTTCTAATCCCTATATTCATTGTTCCAGACAGCTATAGAAAATCTTGCTTCTTTCAAGCATCAGCTTCTTTTCAATTATTCCTGTATGTTTTACTGCAATCTCCCCACGAGAGTACAAGAGGCTTCTCCTCGGCAGCTCCATGTACATGGAACAACCTCCCGTAACTCTTTATCTTACTGGCTTGCCACTTTGCAGCAAACCACTACAGAAAATTTTTTTCCTTAGTTTCTAAAACATTCATAACGGATTACATCTGCTAGATGTGTTCTGCTCTGCACAGGTCAGATAGAAGCCAGCTTCCCATTCCAAGACCAATTTTACTATTTCACTCTGTGCACACATTCCCTCTAGTTTGGAAGGACTTGCAAGAAGGATGTTGCACAAAGACAACTGTAAATCAGCAGTTGGCATTAATGCAATTCCCTCTTCCAGCATTAAGAAATACAGTTAATGATCACCAGGGCAACTTATGCACATTTTTTCAAGACATCACAGAACAGGGTATTGGCAGAGAGGGAGGATTTCCATGGAATTAACCAGTTCCCTAGCACCTGGAGTGAAAGCAGGAGAATTTCTCTGCCATGCTCTTTCCTTGAATTCTGGCCTTGGCCTTTTGTCACCTGACATTGATGCTGGCTCCGGGGAGCTGGACTGCTTGACAAGATCTTCCTATGCAGACAGCTGTGCGAGAGCTCATATAGCTTATAATGGGAAGTTAATGAGCTGGGGGGGGGCCTTAG
This sequence comes from Rhynochetos jubatus, assembly GCA_027574665.1. NCBI lineage: Eukaryota > Metazoa > Chordata > Aves > Eurypygiformes > Rhynochetidae > Rhynochetos > Rhynochetos jubatus. The sequence goes on along the minus strand of CM050648.1, from coordinate 123,274,153 downwards.
AAGGGGAGGAAATGGCAACGGAGTGAGTACTGCCTGTGCACTTTTCTAGACTGTGTAGCCAGACATTGAGTGGGAAGCAAAACAGCAGAGAGTTAAGGAGTTGGTTCACTCCAAAGAAATGAGGCTGAGTCTACTTTGGCTCTCTTGCTCCCCAGACGGGAAAGGCTGCCGTAGAGGGAAAAGGAGGAGGTGGGGATTAGAAGTGTAAACATTAGCAAAGCATTTTGACCACGAGAAACTTTTGATGATTTTAATACATTATTCCAAAATACAATCCAGGTTTGGTGGAGACCTGTGACTCTCAATAGCATAGCAAACTCCCACGGACAGGCAGCTCACACCCGAGGTGAAGAAGCTCCGAGTGGGCCAGTGGCAGCCACTGGTCTGTGACCTCCCAACCCCAGCCAGGAAGCACAGCATTTTGTTTTGACTAGCTGCTGCTTCTTTTGTTGCTGGCCATTCCCTCCCTCTGCCCCTCAAAGGACCTTTGCGAGTATTTTGGCTCCTCTGACTTTGTCTTCCTCTCCCACACTTTTCTCCCTTCCAAAGCACTTTATCTCTAAACCTCCCTCTTTCCCACCCAGTTACGCACTCCATCCAGTTTTACAAATATATATGAGAAACCTCTTGACCATAGCTAGCCCCAACCACACTGTTGGTGCTTTACACTCCTTTCCCTTGTGTCTGCCTTGTTTGCTAGGACAGTAAGCTCTCTGAGGTACCCCTGTCAACTCCATTCCATCGTTAAACACTGACTAATGTCATCTGCAACACCTTAGGGTCTCCTAGGAAGAGTCCACTGCTGCTCCATAATGCCCCAAGCCTCATGTATTCTAGGTCATTCATAGGTTTATGACAACCCACCTTGCACCACTATTGTTGTTAAGGGGAGAACTGAAGAAACCAAGAGATCAAGTTTCCACAGCACCTTTCTTTGCTCCCCTCCTCTTTCTACTACAATCCAAAAAAGCATGTTTTGTCCTTGTAGTTTGCTAAAGGGACTAGAATTCTATCAGGAGGTAAGGGCTGTTGCTAAGACTCAGCAGGAACAGCCTGCCTCTCTCCCCTCCAACCCTCATAGAGAAGTCACTGCTGACCAAGCTTCCCACCCTCCCAAGAGAAGGGTTAGCTTCTGACTAAAGTCTAACAGCAACACTTCAGCCAGAGATTTTTCTTTTTGGCCAACACCATCATTTAAGACTAAGAAGGCAGCTAGAGCCATGGTCTCAAGCTTTTTGGTTCTGGTAAGCTAATACGTGTTCCAAGTTTGGGTTATAATCCTGTCAAAGACTGCACTGGCACTCCCTTCTAGAAAATATCCCCAAAGAATTTGCTATTCTCTGTAAGTCTAGAAACTAAGTCACAAGTGATAGCCTGGTAGTGCAACAATGTTTTCATGATTTTGCATAGAATGAATAAGCTCAATTCCTAGAGGGTCACTGTAATTCTGCTCTTTGTTTTCAGCTTGTTCGCTGGGGAAAAAGAAGCAGCTTTACTGCAAAGTACACATTTTGCAATTGAATGGAGACAACCTGAGGTTATGAAGGGACACATACACACTAAAAAAAAGCTGCATAGTATGAGACTCTTCTGTTTTTACAATAAAAGCCAATCAACTTACTTTAAGCAGGAGCATCAACATGTATCAAGGAGCTTCAGTTAGAAAAGCTAACTGTGCTACAATTTCCTCCAAAGCAGCAACCAGACAGTGCAAGGAAGAAAATCTTCTAATGGCACAGTGACGGAGGTACTGCTTTGTTGAACATATTGCCAAACTTGAGGCTTCAGAGATTACATCGTATTTTGTACATGAACTCCATCACTTTATCTAGTGATGGTACGATACCTGCTCCAGCTCTAGTAAAGCACATCTTTACTGCTATGGGGACAAGAACAAATCTACACCGGGGGGGCTATCACAGTCAGGTCCCAAATCATTCCTGTTACTCTCCAGAAGGCCAGCATAACAGTTGAGGCTTTGATAAGCAAAAGGCCACACTCATATCAAATAATTGAATAGAAGCCTCTAGCCTGGACACCAACAGCTCTGGGAAGAGTACTGGTGCTGTAGTCTTAGGGGGGAATTTGCCTTGCACTCCAAACAGTACAGTTTAAAACAAAGTTCTCTAAAAAAGGGAGTTAACAGAGAAAGGCTTTATGTGTCAGTATTTTTACAGGAAAGGACCCAACGAGAGGGAACACAATTATTGCACACATTAGTGTTCTTGTCTGCTTCACAAGATGCCCCTGACAGAGTTTGTCATACTAGCTTGGCCAAGTGTGTAAGTACCTCACTCAGAGGCACTTTCTCAACAACAGGTAACCAGAGAAAGTCCATCACTTAAACAATGATTCCTCAACCTTTTTTCCTTCTTTTGAGCCTGAAGGATAGTCACATTCCCTTTATTGGGAATTCTTCAGTCTTCAGAAGTGGATTGATTTCAGGGCACCTACAGAGTATCATAAAGTATCTTTATTTGGAAGGGATTCATCCAGATCATAGAGTCCAACTCCCTGCTCCTTGCAAGAACTACCTAAAACTACATCATGACTAGGAGCATCGTCCAGACGCCACTCGGACTCTGACCAGGTTGATGTCATGACCACTTCCTGGAGGACCCTGTTCCAGTGACTGACCACCCCCTCAGTGAAGAGCCTTTTCCTAATGTTCAACATGAACTTCTCATGACAACTGCATTCAACTTCCTCATGTCCTACTGCTGGTCACCAGAGAGGAGATTAGCCCCTCCACTGCCCCACTTGAGGAAGTTGTAGACTGCAATGAGGTCAACTCCTCAGCCTTGTCTTCTCCAAGCTGAAGAAGTCAAGTGACTTCACCCACTCCTCATAAGTCTTGTCATCAAGACCTTTCACCATCTTAGTTGCCCTCCTTCTAAATAAACCACTACATTCTTTAGTGAAGAGAAGATTACAGTTGGGCTCATCACCTATACCAAAATTAGACTCAATCATCCTTTTACTCTGCAGTCAGAAAATCTAATAAGGCCATCTTGATGCAAATTGGGCTGCCTTTATAACCTTAATCTTAGATGGTAAATAAATTATCAACCATGAAGCAGAAAGTTCTTCAACCCAGCATGTGAGATCACAATCAGCAAAGAGTTTAACACCCCAATAACCACTGCCAGACAGCACCAAATCACTTCCCACCATTTAGCACCAGTCCTGGCTAACAGGGGAGGTCACAGTGAAATGGGGGTTAGCAAATGTGATGCCCATCTACAAGAAGAGCCAGGGAACTACAGGCCTCTGTCAGTCTGACCTTCGGGCTGGGGAAGGTTACGGAGCAGGTCATCTTAAGTGCCACCACACAGCACATACAGGACAACCAGGTGATCAGGCCCAATCAGCGTGGGTTTGTGACAGGCAGGTCCTGCTTGACCAACCTGATCTCCTTCTATGACAAGGTGACCTGCTTAGTGGATGAGGGAAAGGCTGTGGATGTTGTCTACCTGGACTTTAGTAAAGCCTTTGGCACTGTTTCCCACATCATTCTCCTGGAGAAATGGGCTGCTTATGGCTTGGATGGGAACACTATTTACTGGGTAAAAACTGGCTGGATGGCCAGACCCTAAGAGCTGTGGTGAATGGAGTTAAAACCAGTTGGCAACCGGTCACAAATGGTGCTCCCCAGGGCTGTGCGGCCAGCAGGACAAGGGCAGTGATTGTCCTCCTGTGCTGAGCACTGGTGAGGATGAACCTCCAATCCTGTGTTCAGTTTTGGGCCCCTCATTGTAAGAAAGACACTGAGGTACTGGAGCATGTCCAGAGAAGGGCAATGGAGCTGGGGAAGGGTCTGGAGCACAAGTCCCGTGAGGAGTGGCTGAGGGAACTGGGGGTGTTTAGCCTGCAGAAGAGGAGGCTGATGGGAGACCTTATCACTCTCTACAGCTAACTGAAAGGAGACTGTAGCAAGGTGGGTGTTGGTCTCTTCTCCCAAGTAAGAAGCCATGGGACAAGAGGAAATAGCTTCAAGTTGCACCAGGGGAGGTTTAGATTGGATATTGGGTAAAATTTCTTCACCAAAGGGGTTGTCAGGCATTGGAACAGGTTGCCCAGGGAAGGGGTTGAGTCACCATCCCTGGAGGTGCTTAAAACATGTGTAGTCATGGCACTTGGGGACATGGTTGGACCTGGCAGTGCTGGGTTGTTAGTTGGACTTGATCTTAAAGGTCTCTTCCAACCTAAATGATTCTATGATTCTACAAGAACCAATGGCAGTAGAAGATGGAATGAGAAGCCAGGGCTCATTGAGACTTTGGTAACACAAGTCCACTGACTATACATTGGCAACGCTTGTCATTTCTTTACGGCTGTTTCTGAAAGGGTTAATTCTTGCTAGGGTTGCACCAGCACCCTGAGAAGCTAAATTAGTACTACCAAGCTGAGAACAGCTTCCTAGAGAAACCAGGAAACTCCTGCAGAAACAGGGATCCTGACTTTTTCAGCTAACCTCTGGGTCATAGAATCATAGAATGAATCACAGAATGGTTTGGGTTGGAAGGGACCTTAAAGATCATCTAGTTCCAACCCCCCTGCCATGGGCAGGGACACCCTCCACTAGACCAGGTTGCTCCAAGCCTCATCCAGCCTGGCTTTGAACACTTCCTGGGATGGGGCACCCACAGCTTCTCTGGGCAGCCTGTGCCAGTGCCTCACCACCCTCTCCATGAAGAGCTTCTTCCTGATGTCCAATCTAAGTCTCCCCACTTTCAGCTTAAACCTGCTACCCCTTGTCCTGAGACTACAGACCCTTGTAAAAAGTCCCCCCAGCTTCCTTGTAGGCCCCCTTCAGGTACTGGAAGGTGCTATAAGGTCTCCCCAGAGCCTTCTCTCCTCCAGGCTGAACAAGCCCAGCTCTCTTCTTAAGACACAGGAGCAGCTATTTAAGAAACTCATTACTTTGGTGCTTATTATCCTAACCTGCCCCACCTTCTTGATTGCAGAAGAGCTCAGCAGTGCCATCTCTGCTCTGGCTACAGCTGGGAATGAAACAGGGGACTTAAGTCTGAAGAATCAATAGATTTATGTTTAAGTGAGTAGAGAAAATGGTGCTACACTAGATGCTGGAAAAAACTTATGTGCTGCACCCAGTTGCCTTCATTTCATTCCCTACTAAACCATCCTACAGAGAGATTTTTCAGACCCTCTGAAAGCAGGCCTTGCTGCCTTTTCTAGCCTACCCAGAAACACTTTCTACAGGAGGGAGAACAATGCAGGCTTTAATGGGCTTGGGCACATGTATCGTAACTCCCACACTGGGATGTCATACCCCTCAAAGTCAGTGCAAAAGCCAATTTCTCTTAAAGAAGGCTCCAGAGGCAACCAACAACTCAACTGGTGACCAGCTTCAGGACAATGCAGTGGTTCACTGCAGCATGCCCTTCTCTGCAGCTACTAGTTAAGAACATTTTTACTTGCAGCTTAATTTTACATAAGGCATGATTAGCTGATCAAAGAACAAAATAGAGGCTTGAGATCACATTATTAATGCACCAATAAGGCTGGAACAAAATAATTTAGTACTTACACTACTTTTTGTGATGTACTTCAGGGGAACAAAACTACTGAGCATCTCAGGTCCTCTGAGAACTGATTATTACTAGAACGCAGTAAACAGCTCACATGACATGGCTACAAGGGGACTCACTATAGTCTTTCCACAAATTGTCAGCAGCACTCCTCTTTGACATCAGAAAACGAATCATCCTGACCTACCACTCTCACTTTCTAGACAAGCAGGGGTAGCTAGAACCATACAGACTGTCTCAGCAGTCTTATTTTAGAAGATGAAGAAGCCATGAATGGAGTCTCTTCCCTTAGGTCTAGAAACAAGTATATTGCCTTAAAAAAAAAAAAAAGCCAACACACATTTACTTGGGAAAGGAGTGAGGGATCACAGCAGTGCTAAACTGTTAGAGAAATAAAGTGGGCAACCTAATCCAGACAAATAAGTCCTTGTGATTTGATTTTTAGCAAGAAGGTGAGAACTGTGCTGGAGTCCTATTCCCTAGAACAGCATTACAAAGACTAGGGTAGAATACACATTACATTCGTCTTATTTTTCAAGAAGCTTTCCAAACAAGGCCTACATCTGTATCAATCTCAGATATCTGAAGTCTGAGATAGGCTGATCATTTGAAAAGCTTCTCAGGACATACATGGAGTTTCATTGTTCACAGCCCAGAACGACAACGACAACAACAACAGCAGCAGCAGCTCCTCTCAGGAGTCTCTGCATGCTGCCTCAATCTGCATTCCCAGTTTTCTCCCTCATGTTAACAGTTATGAACTCAGCCATTCTGAACATTTCCAGCTAGAAAAACTGCCTTTTTTATAACAGGGTTAGAAGTGGCACAACCAATGTGTGTCAGAACAAGACACACTGATGAATAATGAGCCATACAGCATGACAAGGGCAGTTCAAATCCTTGGGACAAGGACCACCACTTAATTGTGGGGGAAGGTGGCAAAAAGTACTGAGCTCTGGAAATGCCTCAGGCTCCCTAGGGAAGCAGTATGGCTCCTACTTAAGCTCTCTTTCCTGGGAAGCTCTTAATTTATGTTTACACTGAAATAAATGGAACAAAACAGTTTATTTGTGGGGGAGCATCTGAGAGGGTGGTTAGTACAGCCCTGGGGAGGCAGCAGGAAGTGGGATAACCTCAGAGCCAGGCCCAGCAGAAAGTACATGAGGAACATTAGTTTCCACATACACAGCTCAGAAGAATCTAGAGACACAACTGAGGGGGGGGGAAAGGGAGAAGCAAAAAAAAAAAGACAGCTAAAGTTTTTTTGGTGCACTTTTTTTTTTAATCCAATTGTTGTTATTTCTGAAGTAGCTGATAAACTGCTACTTTACTAAAACTATTATCTAACTCATAAATCCCCATGTATGCCAAGGTTCTCCAACTTTAAACAAAGGCATCAGTAAGGACAAGCTAAGGCCAAGAGGCAGCTAGTTTGGCAGGTAACTAAAATCAGCCATGGCTCTTCCTTGATTCTTAATTGTCTCATCACTCCCGAATATCCAAAGATGACAGCATTTGTGTTAGCATTGAAAGCTACAGAATTGTCACTGCCCAAGTGCAACGCAAGGAACACACAACTGGATTTACCTGGCGCAGTTAGTCTCAGTCAGTGCTTAAACTAAAGACCAAACTTGGATTAAGCTATTTGATATTTGGACTTAGATTTAAACTAATTCCAGACCCATTTCCCTTGCCCTAAGACTCCATCTTTGTGCATGTATCCACACGAGCAAAGGGCAGCTAAGAGCAGGAGGAGGCCTCTTTAGGGAAGGTTGGGAAGCAGCCACTGGAAAGTGGGAGAAGGCACACTGTGGTACCAGCAGCTGCTTTCTGGACCTTGTCCCAGCATCTGCTGCCAGCGAGTTCTCAAATCCCTTTGCCAGCACATAGTTCGGCATCCAGCTCCTGCCAGAAATAGGCTTTGACGCCACCGTGCGGTATTCCCACCCAAGGACAAGCTCAGAAGCGCTACCACCACTGTCACTCCAGGCACTGCATCGCACATTCCTCCCTAGCTCCTCAGATGCACGTAGAGAAGAAATTCAGAACTACTTTGGGCTAGATAGATCGATAGAAAATATTAAACGCCCTAAGGGACGTTTAATCACCCACAGACATCCTTTTGCAAGGGAACTAGTGGGTCAGTAACTTCAACTTTCCATCACTTCCCCAGTTCCCTTTCATGTCCTTTTTCATCATCCCACTTTCTAGCATGAAATTCTGATGAACGGCACAGGGGCAACTGTGATTCAATGTCCCCTGCCCCACAGTGGTCTATGCAGAGGAAAAAAAAAAGCCAACAGCATCCAGCTTCCTTTCAATAGGGAACGCATGTTTCTCTGCAGCATCGGAAAGCTGGAAGTTTCAAACAGTACTCAAGAGCAAATCAACAAAGATGCCCCCAGTGCCTTACCAAAACAGCTGCTGCGATGTGAAAGAAAAGTTTTACAAGCTGTGGCAATGGCCAGCTCAGCAGAAACTACGGTCTTGATAATCAGGTCCTCCACGTTGGCCATCAGTGCTGCAAGGAGGGGAGGAGAAAAAACAGAAGGAATAAAGTAGATTGTGAAGTCGCACGCGCTATCTAGAAAAGCACGAGTCTACACACATGGACAGATACCTTTGTGAATCAAAGCACGTGAGAGCCTGTGGATGACAAAGCAATGTTTGGAAATCCATGCAAGCGTCAGTATACAGATACATGCACAAGTATCCCAGTGCAAAAAATACTCACAAATGAGAATGATAAAAGTGAGCACATGTACAGTGCAAGTAAGCAGAAACATGTGGCAAGCACATCAGCACAAGTCAGCTGGAGTCTGATCACCGCCCATTCAGAGTATTAGGAAGGATTAAACAAGAGTGGGTTAGTGAGATAAGCCCTTAAACTATTGAGAATAAGCCATAGCCACTGAGATATAAAAGTCCACAGGAAAAAATTTTTGTGAGATAACTGCTCTGTGATGTTGCACCTTCCTCTAAAGCAGCTGTTCCCATACCATGACTCACAAATCATTTCAAAATTGTATGACTGGTGACAGCTCCCAGGCCTGCTGACCTATAGATAATCTGCAGTTTCAGTAAGGAAGCTCTCTCCAGCCCCTGTACGAGCCTCTAAGAACAGGAATCTGAGCTGACAGAGGCAGCAAAAGGCAAGACAAGATGCGTTAGACGTACACCTGGATTCTACGCTGGGCTTGGGATGAGTCACGCAATAGAAACACCACCACACTTAGTTTCTGTTTCTAAGGACAAGAAAAAGGGAAGTGAGAGGAGGAGGGAATGAACGAACACTGGAGTCCTAGTCTGAAAAGTTAGTAGGGATGATAAGACACCCTTCACCTCCCTCGGAGCACAAGCAAACCCACAAAACCTCCAGCAAACCCACACAGACATTTGGTAATCCCTGTCCCAAAGAACACCTACTATACACCACTGGAGCAGAGAGTTCCTTTTATGCCTACAGTTACTATTTCTCATGGTCAGATGATGACATGCAGGGATATGAATAATTAGAGGAGCATGCAAGCAAATTCAGATGTGAACTTCTCTGTCAGAAGATGACTAAGTGGAAGCAACACAGCATGAGAATGTCTAAGTGCACATAAACATCCCAGAGCACAAAAATCTTGCCAGCCCAGACAAGGCCAGCACTTTCCAGCCAGCATTCCGTATCCCTATGACCAGGACCAGATGCATCAGAGAAAGGTGCAAGAAGCCTTGCAGTGGATAGAGAAATCTGCTTGCACTGCTCAGCAGTTTACTTAATAATTAAGAGTGTATGTTTTATACTTTAAGTTGGGGTGTGAAAATGTATCAAAAGTAACTATGTGTACACAGCTTACTGAAAACATATGGTGCATGCGACTGGACCGTGGTGCACGCACATGATGGGCAGAACGTCTACTTCCATCTGAAAGCCAGATTCAAACCCCTTCCTCCAACATCTAAGTGTTCCCTGGCAACATTTGCCACATGGGCACAGCAGCTATCAGTGTTACTGGTGCCTCAGTATCACAGGTAACCTGTCCCTTAAAGGGATATCCTCCTCCCTGGATTCTGCTCTGCAGATGTGATTACTCTCAGCAGACCTGGCAAAGGTGTGGAAGAGGGAGCTATTTTATATGAAACACAGACTGAAATGAAAACACCCAGCAAAAACCTGAGCCATGGAAAGATGACACCACATCCAAGAGTCATTCAAACTGGCACAGTTCTCCAGAGGTTGGTCACTCATCAGACTGAACAGGCCATGGGAGCAGTAGAGGGAGGGAAGCTTTTAGAAGGAATGGAATGACCTTAAGAAACGGGAAATGTAGGTAAAATATTAAGAAACACACCCTGAGAAAGTGTCAGAATATTATTTGCAAAAGGGAAAGGGTAGGCTCATCTCTGGGGATAGGACTCACCTCTGGGGATAGGGAATAAATGCACAGCTCTAGTGAGTAAGCTGTAAGGAACAATGCTTCCCTCCACCCTGCTCTGGTGCTAAATGGGACTCACTGGGGCTCTTCCCTGACTTCTTAGGATTCGCACGAGTGAGATGATTAAGATCCAACAAAAGGAATAAAAGGACAAGATCTGTACTGACCTGCGGTGTCTCTCCCCTCTTGTTTTAAGTACCTCAGCATCGCACTCATGCTCCACTTGTTTCCATAATCCTCTACTTCAGGATCATCACAGCTAAAAATAAATGAAAGCAGCAAGTTGATGCCACCGGCCTACACTCGCACAAGCCTTAGGCCAACTTCAGTAAGTTGGCCCAACCTCTAGAGATCAAGTTCTGTTTTCCAGCCAAGTACCTGACATAATCTCCACTTTTCTTGTTGACACTGTAGTTGGTCAGATGCATGAACTGGTTTTTAATGTTCTTGGATGCCTGGTCATACCTCACTGTTGCAAACCTGTGAAGGGGGGATAAAGAGGCACAGTATTTCTTGAACAAGTGACATGCTTGCTAAATATGGTCTACTACGCAGATCACTCAACAGCAGCTACAGAGAGAATGCACATAATGAAACTTAACCAGATGCAACCTCTCCTCCCAAAATACACAGTGTGTTCTCAAGGGCCACATCTAGGTGCATTTGCTCTCTTTTGCAGTGTTTTAGAGTAGGGAGTTCCATTTATTTTCACAGCCTAACAGTGTACACATGAAGGCACATTTTGTCCCCAACTACTTCGATTTGTGGTCCTTGGGCATTCTGGTCAAACAGGCCACTTGGCTTCAGACAATCAGTATCACAGTTACTTCACAACAGAACCTGCCACGAACACATACAACCCACTGTTCCTGGGAAATGCACACATTCAGAGCCATCATACTACATAAACATACCACAGCCTATTTCCTGAAGTTTCATACAGCATAGCTCAGTTCTTGTGTACTCCAAGGATGCCTTTGGATAGGCTGAGGGTGGGAACAGACTTTTACCACCAACCACAGAGCCCACAACTGCCAATCCCCTTTCTCAAGCGGCATCCAGGAAACCAGGTACAACCTGCAGGTCAGACTAAATTGTGCAACAAGGCAGCATCTACTCCAGGGTGTGTTTTTTAAAAGGGCCTGTAGCAACAGGACAAGGGGTAATGGGTTTAAACTGGAAGCAGGGAGATTTAGGTTAGATATCAGGAAAAAATTCTTCACAGAGAAGGTGGTGAGGCACTGGAACAGGCTGCCCAAAGAAGCTGTGGATGCCCCACCCTTGGCTGTCTTCAAGGCCAGGCTGGATGAGGCTTTGAGCAACCTGGTCTAATGGACAGTGTCCCTGCTCATGGCAGGGGGGTTGGAACTAGGTGGTCTTTAAGGTCCCTTTCAACCCAAACCATTCTAGGATTTTATGACTGCAGGGAAGATTGCAACCAGAAGCAAGACACTGCTACAAGTCCATGTAGTCTCCATATGAACCCTGTTACAGCCAACAATACCACAGTTTAATCAGCCTGTTTATTACGGAAACAGTGGTAACTCGACGAAAAGGCATTACCTGTTCTGTAACCGAGTCCCCCATCACCACTCCCTCGGCCATACTCTACCATCGCGAATGGTTGTGTTTAAATAAGTCAAAGAATCCATCCAATGGAAAAAAATAGCCCAGAATTTTGGTTTGTGTTTCAGAGGACTGGTTTTGTTTTGTGTTGAGGGGGAGTAGGGTGCAAAAAGACAAAGGTAGATGAGCTCCCCAATACAGCTAAAAATTATGACTTGATTAGCTTCCCCCCACCACTGCCTCAGTGGCTACACAGAATTAAGCTATCTATACTGTCTTTCCTCAGTTATCCACCTTTGTTTTACCTGTACAATACTGGCACGAGAATGCCTGTCCTGCACAGCACGCCACCTAAACCCACCCCTTTTGGCTGAACTATTTATCAGATCAGTTCACTGCATGGGTAGAGAAATGGTTGTGGTGACACAACAGAATGGACACCACAAGCCGCTGAGCAAGCACAGGAATACAGCACAAAATTGCATGGAAGCTATTTAAACAGTAGTCTTAACAGCACATGCCTAAGAAGAGGTTAGATGAATGCTGAAACAATACAAGCTTCTAGGGGAGGGGAAGGAGCTTCCTGCAACCAGCTGCTAGTACAGTTGCCCATGCTACCCCTCTGTTCCAGTTTGCACTGTGCAGCCAGAGGGGAAGTGATCACATCCTGTGCCAGGAAAGGAAAGGGTCAACATGAGGATGGGAAGAGGAGACAGGAAGAATGCAGGACTCCCTCTTCATAGCCATGCCATTTTTAAGTGTTTAAAATCACATCTTGCGCAAAAGCTGCTTTCTGAAGGCAAATCAGCCTTTGTCAGTCTAAGCAGGCACTGCGGCTGAAAGCCCATCACCTGCTCAGTCGCACACGCCAGCCACTCTCCTTGATCCGCTCCAGAAATTACACAGCCACAGGCAAGTCAGATCTGTGAAGTGATGTGACTGAACAGCCACTCAAGCAAATACAGAAAGATGCCAATTAACTTTTGACCAAATGCAGGTACACCTTCTTTCGGACATAAGAAGGAGAGTGTTAGGATGCGGAGTCAGGACAGAAAAAAGGCAGTGCTTCCATCTTAGGAGCAGGCCACAAAACAACTTAAAGAAAAATCAAACATTAAGCAGAGGTTAATACTATTTGTGGTGACATTTGCAAAATCCTACATCCAGACAAGGACATGCCATCAAGTTAAATAAAATGTAATAGAATAGTTCCAGTTGGAAGGGACCTGCAATGACCATCTAGTCCAACTGCAATAATTTTCTTATTTAGTTTTCTCCAAAGTCTGAGGCCTAAAATATATGTTGAAACAGGAATTGATTACATTCAGAATAAAACAAAAGATCAAGGGCAGAATCCAGGGCATCTGGCTGACAGAATTACCACCATGAGCCACTGCCAACCACCACAGCTCGTAACAGTGAGCATGTTCTAGTTCAAAACACAACATAAAAAAAAAAAAGAAAATCAACAAGAGAAAAAACCTTCACTCTGACCATCCTCCTATATGACAACAGCTTAAGATGCCAGTGTCTCAAGAGATAAAGGGGAGTAGGAAAGGGTAAAAGGGAAGTCAGACATACGCTATCCTAAGAAGCCCTAGCAAGAGGCAAGGAAAGTACTAAGGAGAGCAGGATTAGTTGGAAGAAAAGTAGAGTACATTTGGGTGAAGCCTCAAAGCAGGAAAAGGGAGGCAGTGCTCAAGAAAGATGGGAGAGAGAAAGGGAATTTGGAGCATCTGCCTGGGCAATTAAATTAATGTTCAGAAAATAATGCATCCCCAATTTGCTTTATTGATAGTCACTTCTCTCTATTCTTCCCCTACTATTTTCCCTATTTCAGAAGAAGCTGAACTATACAAGGACATCTAACAGGTTACACAAAAAAAAACCTTTAGAAAACTGCCAAAAACACCTATTTCTCAGTGAAAATGAAGCCATTACTGCCCTCACTTGGTAGCCATTTTGAGAAGTATCTCTCTCTCTCTCTCCACGTCTACCAGCAAATTCATGAAGATGCTCATCAGCTTAAATCTCTCCTTAAGAACACAGGTGGAAGCAGGAAAAAGAAAAACCTCCATGATGTAACTAACTCTAAGCAGCAAGGTTAAAAAAAGTGAGAAAGATTTTGCACCATATTTTTCTGAGCTTTAACTACATGTGAAGTCAGAGCAGCTGGCAACAGAAAGGAGTTTGGAAGTTTGGATCCCCTTTCCACATATTTCCACAGCTTAAAGTATTTGAATTTCTTTGCAGTTTAACTGTGAATATCCTGGATTTAGCACTTCAGTTTTGAAAACAGTGACAACAGCCTTATCATATGGTTTCTTCTCCATTATGATTTCATCATCTGCACCTCAAGAATCATTTATTGGCAGCATACTGAAAGCATTTGTCGAGAACATGCTTTCAGCCAGATCCTGGAAGATACCAAGCACAAGCAGCAAGCTATTTCACAAAGTCACAGCTCCCTCGACACTTCGAATCAGAGGGCAATTAGGTTCACCATGCTTAGCAGCTTCTTGTTTTTTTTAATTATGCACATAATCAGAAATATGAGGATATGAACCCCTAGCAGACATAGACAATACTTCTAAACAACAGCATTTCTTTACCTTGCAAATATGTGCATTAGCTTCCTTCTACAGACAGCATCCTTAATTAGTAGGTGGTCTGAGCCCCCTGCCCACAGAATTTACATTCTCCTGGGAACTGATTATTCAGAAGGGATTTCAATGTGTCCCAGAGCTCTGAGTACATCAACTTTCTCTTCTGCTAGGATGCTGCCCTCTTAAGGGATATCATGGGCCAGTTCAGCAATGCATCCAAAAATCCCCAAAGCATTAAATGACTCAAATCTACTATCAAAAATCCCCAAGCTTTACACAACAGAATCAAATGCCAGCCTAATACATTCTCCAAGAGCTGGTTTGACAACCTTACTAGCCTCATGCTAAGTGCAGGTTTGCCAATGGAAAATCCAAGCTATTTCTAGAGCCTCTATCAATAGCCTCTGGGCATTAGAATGGTGACAGATCACAAGTATAACGCTGGCAATAGCCCACACCCCTTACACAGTGTTTCACTTGCTTGGGATGGAAGAGCATTACTACCACTAAAATACCAGTTATGATTACTCTCATTACTCTATTGTTCTACAGCTTTTCATAGTGTATTTCACTGTGTCTTTCTTCCACTGTAGCAACAAGGCTACTCATCCACCACACTTGTTCCCTTCTGGAGATACAAGAGACTTGCATGCTACGGAATGTCTTGCTTCAACAGAAATTCACAGGTTATTTTTGGAGACACTAAGGTCATATGAACAGGCCTTACAGTAAGAGCGGAAAGTGCAAAACTTCAATGCTTGTAAAATCTTCTAGGTGTTAACCTGAGATTAGAATAAGATCTTGAGAAATCTTGCAACCTTTTAGAGGATGATTTCATTCTGGGGCCCCACTCTTCTCCAATTTCTGGCCACTTCTAAGAATAGAGTATTTGTCTCCTAAAAGATAAGGGCCAAGATCCTAAAAGCAATTAGGAAACAATATGGTAAGGTGGTACAAAAAGTAAAGGTCAAACCTGATGTCTTCCCAGTAAAACAATTTACCGCAAGCACATGCGGCAACATTCTGCACGAGCTATTTTCCTAAGCTCTAAAGGCTTTGTGCCCAGGTATCTCATATTACTATAATCCAGCCAAAGTGTGATGAAGGCACAAATAACCGAGGCCAGGTCATCATCTGCCAGGATAGGACTGTTTCCCAGCCAAAGCATTACTCGTGGATGCTGCTATGTGGGAGCCTGCAATCAGCCAGGAATCCAAGAGTATTCCAAAACTGGAGGCTGAACTGTCCACATGTGAGGTGCATCTTCAGCCAAAGGAGACTATTTTATCAAGTGAAACTCTTCAAAATGCTACCTTCTGCTCACTAACACCACCTCTTTCTTGCTCTGCTTCAAGCAACTCTTATTTTCCCCCACTATGAGCTGATCCTGTCCAAGTTCTGGAGTACTCCATAGGCTTTGCAATAGAGACCCAACACACTTAACTACTTCAGTTTGTGTTGTCTGAATGGTTCAACAACTGGATCCACCATGCTTTGAATTCTCATGAAGAATTTTCCTGTAGGACTCGTCAAGTGAAAAAATAATCCAGGAACAGGTGAAATGTTTTACTATTAGTCAGACAGGAAGGTTTCCTGCCACTTTAGTGCATTCCTCTAACCCCACCTCATCTAACCCAGCAGTTGTTCTTGTTAATGTGAAATATTATAGAAGTAACCAAGAAAGGAATGGGTGTCTGGTTTGTATCCACCATCAGAAGGATATCAACTCTGCTTTGGCCTGAATTCAGAATTGCTTCCTCCGTAACGCAGGCTCTAACCACAAACGTTCAAAGTCGGATTTCTCCTGTGTTGACTGAACTCTCTTTCACCTGGCCGTGGACCTGGAGGAGGAAAGACAGGCAGAGGATGCAAGAGGAACGGTCTGCTATCACAGCATTAAGCTGGGTCACCTCTGTGGTGTGTACTGCGCAGAGATAACACAGCTCACAGCAACAAGAACATCAGAAGCACCTTCCCCTGTCTTGATGTTACGTACTGCTTGTATTCACTGTCTAAACTGAGCAGCAAGCGATATCCAAGATTCACCTCCATTAACTTTTCTCCCTGGCTTTACTGCACTCCCATTCTCTCAAGGAGCCTCCCCTTATAATGGATCTTGACCCTTTAAAATCTGAAGGGATAAGAAAATTAAGGACACCTACTAACATGATATACAAGAGATTAGATTCCAAAAGCCTCTAACCAGAAATATTGTGGGAGAGCTTCTACCCCAAAACTACATCTGGAAATAAGAAAGGTTAAACTGAGGTTGACTGTGCACTGTTCAGTTTCCACATGAACTGCTGCCAGCAACACAGCCTCCCAGGCAGAAGTAGCAGGAATCATATTGTGAACAGCCCTGGCAGCCTCCTTTCCTCTCACTGCAGCTTCTCTTGCCATAGCAGGACAGAGGAGGTGCCCTTCACTTCAGAATTCAAAACAGAATAGAGAAGTGACACTCATGACTTCAACCCTTCTGACACACCTGCCCAGGTCTCGGCTGGTCACAGCGGCACACACCAGCTCGGGTGTGGGCAACAACCGGTTCCCCTTACCACTAACTACACACTGCTACAGAGCTCACCCTCCACAGCAGCACATTTGCCTCCCCTCTGGCTGCACTTTCTCTTGGATCAGAGAAGGGGAAAGAGCAATCTAAAGCAAGCAGTAGTGTGGCAGCAGGAAACAAGGGAGAACTCCTTACTAATTCTTTTAGACTCCAGAAGTACTCTTAGCCTCAAGACTAACAGTACATCACCCAGAGGCATCCCAGCTCCCTGCCTCCCTCTCACGCTTCAGACTTCCCCTGCCACCTTTGGCATCCAGATGCTCACAGACTACTACCCTCCCTTCCCATCTTGTAAGAGCTCTCTATAAGCCTAATAAGCACGCTTACGCTCCACCTTCAGCAGACCACCTACTCCGCAAGCGGCATGCGGCACTTGTCCCTGTTGACCTAGCAATCTGCAACATGTCACAGAGCCCACACTTATCTCTAGTAATCCCCAAATCCACAGCATCACCCCAAACTTGGACTGGCCCCTAACCCAAGCAACCTACCCTTTTACTGTCCCGCATTCAGGCGGGACATGACCCGAGGGGTTGTACCACTCTGCCTTGTCCCCAGCATTACTTCAGGAAATGAACTGACCACAAGGTAAAGTTTGCCATATGCAAGTCATTTGGGAAGTGCGTAAACTGGATCAATAAATATTTACAGAAGAAGTTACATGGTTTTGCATGAAACTTGGCAGCTCTGGAATGCTTATTTGAGACATCTAGCCAGGGCCTGGGAGAGGAGGAGGAGAAGAGGAAAGACCCTGGAGTGGGAAGAAGGAAAGAATAGTTAATCCCTTTTGTCTGAAACAAGTGCTACAGAAAAAGCACACATTATGATAGTCTTTTCCATGACTGCACACAGACTTCTTGCCTAAGTGTCCTGAAAATAACCACTGTAGTATTTACAAGCACACTCCTCACATTTTATGCTTAGAGTCACTGTCTCAGTCCCTCTTCCCTCTCCTCCCCAGGCATTAGACTTTGGCTTCCCTGTTAGTCTGTTAGCTGCCACTTTGTTTACGGAAATAAAGCCACATAGGAAGTTGTTTGCATCATTCATTTCGCTTTGCAGTTCCCATGAACTGCTGTTAAAATCAGAATTAAAAGAAACATGATGCCCTAAAGGAATTGTTCAGTGGACTAGAACTGGTATAGGAGAACCACAGATATTTCCATTTTTAACACTATCAAGGTCTAGATGCCAAAATGCCACATGGGACCCAGTTCCCTCGCAGTAAAGGCCAGAAAACAGAAGTCTAGAGACCATCACACTCCCCTTAGCTCCAGCATGAATATTTTCCACAGCATCCACCTGATATATCAGCTAGGAACCAAGTATGAATAGGAGCCAAAGCTCGTAAAGGAATTACTAAACAAAAAGGAGTTTTGGTGACAACTCTATGAAGGCAGAGTTTCTCTGACCAAAACTGGATAAAGTTGTTCAAACAGTTCTATGTTAAAGAACAAAATCCTGGAGCTGTTTTACCAGATGTTTGCAAGGACAGAAAAAAAAAAAAAAAAAAAAAAGAGACTTATCCTTTTTTGTTTTCGTAAGAAATTTGCAAGTTATCAACTTATGCACTGCCATTGGCAGGATTTTGAACCTACGGAGCATAAGGAAACACCATGAAGGTGACCAAGCACTGGCACAGGTTGCTCAGGGAAGTCGTAAAGTCTCCCTCCTTGGAGATATTCAAAAGCTGTCTGGATACGGTCCTGGATAACTGGCTCTCTGCAACCCTGCTTGAGCAAGGCGGTCAGGCCAGATGATCCCCAGAGCTCCCTTCCAACCTCAATCTCTCTGATTTGGTGAGCCTCTTCTGTTTCTTGCATTGTCTGGTTTCTCAGTGTGCAGACTGTCACCAGGAGTTGCCCAGCCTCTCCAATTCTTTGGTATACTGACCCTGTCTGTTAAGCACGACAGTAGGGTCATATAGTTATACCCAGAGATCCTCTATGCTTAGGTGGACCACCCTCTGCTACCCAAACACAGACAGGGGAAGTAATCTGAGGAACATGAAAGATGAGGAGGCATCTATAGAAGAGATCAAAAATGAATTACTTATGTAAATAAATACTATATTTATATATCCACCTTTCCTTCAGAGTTTCTTAAAATATGCCATCAAGAAGGCAGGTTGTTGAAACTAGCACAACACTTAACTGGAGAACGATGATATGCT
This sequence comes from Rhynochetos jubatus, assembly GCA_027574665.1. Classification (NCBI taxonomy): domain Eukaryota; kingdom Metazoa; phylum Chordata; class Aves; order Eurypygiformes; family Rhynochetidae; genus Rhynochetos; species Rhynochetos jubatus. Next base: position 123,255,263 of record CM050648.1, on the reverse strand, counting down.
ATGTCAATACAATAACTACACCCCTGCAAAATATACAAATATTGCTCAAAAAGCCATTTTCAACTTTTTTTTTTTTTTTACACAATTCTTTCAACTAAAAGAGTAATTTTGATGAAGCTCAACATGAGTAGGTTGTTCAAAATTAAACCCTTGTGCAATGGCCCTAAAGAAGGGACATATTCTATACCACAGATGAGCGTGTAGCTCGTCACCTGCCAGGGGAACCAGATTTAACTAAGGGCATCCCTAGTCCACAACTTAAATATACATAGTAAAAAGTGTAAACTGTATTTATATTACATATGTAGAAACACATATAGTAGGCTTCCTTGCAACTCTCAAACAGTAGCAGCCTGAGGCCTAACTACCCCATTTTATAGAATAAAATTCAAGGTAAAAACCACAGTCTAAAATCAGGTAGCAGGAGTCTGTATGGGCAGTAAGTTTCTATTAAGAGACATGTATATAGAACTTTCCCCTCAGATTCAACCGTGCTTATCCTAATTAAAAAGTAATGAAGCAGTAGAGTCTCCTGGCTTGATGCACTATCCACTGGGCTGAAGTCGAGTGGAGACAAAGTCTAGTGGAAGACACTGCTCCACAGCTTCTGTGCGAGGTGATGTCCACCAAGGTGGTTGTAGTCTGATCCCCGATGTCCATGCAGAACTGAGTCACGCTCCCTAAGAAGAGAAGGCCTGCCAGGCAGGGGACAGGGCTGCTGCAGCCAGCTCTGGCCTAAGCGCAGCCTGTGAGGTAATGTGAATTCCTTGGCTCGAAGCGAGCACCTAAATTCTTTGGAAACCACAAGAATCCAGCACAGAAAAGGTAAATATCCCAGCGAAACCCATGCTAATTAGGAAGCCAGGCTACTGAAGGAGAGGGCACTGCAAGGTTGAGGAGGACGAGCTCAGCCAGCAGGATGGCAGCCACTGTGAAGCCTGGGTGTCTACCTCACCATTACGGGAACCCTCACGTCCCTCTGGAAAGTCTCCCCCAGCTGCTGCTCCTTGGGACCTTTGCAAGAACATTTGGTTTTCAGCTCAGTTTTGCCTTTTTTTTTTTTAATCTATTTTTCAAATTCAGTGTAAATCTAAGACATTTTTGCTGGGCTAAGGCCCTTCCAGCCATCCAAGCTCAGAAATAAGGCTGCCTAAACCTGGTAGTTTAAGCAAAAATGTAAGCTATTGAGGTCTCCCCAAAACAAAGACATTTCACTATGAATTCCCCACATCACATGTCAAGTCCTCATTATGTCTGCAGGCACCAAGCAAGACAAGTCCACCACGCTCCTTTCCATCCCACAAACAGGTGCACAGAAAGAGGTCAGACAGGAGAGAGAGGTGTCCCTAGTTGGCAAAATGGGGAGGCTCACAAACAGCACGAGCTGCTCCTGACCCCGTGTCCTCTTCAGCTGTACTTCAGACACAAGTCAGGCTTGTTATTCTCTCCTTGCATGGATGCCCCTCCAAAAACCAGCATAATCCACTAATTCAACAGTTGGCTGTAAGAGCAGCCTTGGGTCTTCCACATAACTGGACCTGGTGAGTCACTTTTAAAGGCCTGTCAAAGTTCGTAATTAAGATTGTAGTTTATTAACAGTGCATCTCATTCTTACTAGGATACAAAAGGTATATCAATAAATATATTCCAGCACATATTTTGAAAGTCTGAGATACATAAAACTACCTAGATTTTTAACATATGATCAGATGACTGAGTTACACCCTTAGCCAAACCTGGACCAAGCTTGCCAAGACCAACTCACTCTCCAAACCTATACCTTTGACACAAAGGTCCCAGCTAATTCTCTGGCCTGTGAATCACAGACGGCCAGTCTTGATGATAACTGTCCTTTCCAGCACCAAGTTACTACATACCTGCTGATTTAACAGATGTACAGCAGCACGCTTTGTCTACTTTTAAGTATGTACTAGAAAAATGGTTGACACCACATTTTTCAATCCAACACACAAGGGTCTGAAGTCACCCAGTGCTGATTTATGCCTGAAGCACAGCTTTAGTCTTGTTTCAAGCCTCAAGAAAGAAAAACACCCCACTCCACTCTTTCCAAACAGATCACTGAACAGCCCCAAACAAATGTATTAGCAGCATCCCTTCTTGAGGTGGAGCAGGCCGAGAATATACAAGGGGAGGTTTGACAGAGTTTGAGGCAGGTAAGACCAAAAAAGTATTGTAACTAAAGATGAAAACATAGACCACAGTCACTGATACCATTCTTAGCAACTCTCCAGAAGTCTGATACCTGACTCTACTGACCTAAGGCCCTGTCCCTACTAAATACATGATAAATACTAAATTCTTCCATGGGGGCTGAGGTGGAAATAGCTACAAAAAGAACTACTTAACCTGAGCACTTATTAAGTTCTACTCAATATTCTTTTAGGGATAAAGAAGAAAAACTTTGAGGTCAATACCTTCCTGAAAAATTACATAAAAAGAAAAAGAAATAAAAAATGGAGAACTTTGGCCAGGGCAAACCAAAGAGTTATTCAGTACTTCCAGCACAAATCAAGCAACAATAGCTGAAGGCTTTGTTACACACCTCTGGGTACACACCCTTCACATCTCCTTCAAAGCAAATTTTATCTTCACTCCTCCACATGAAAAGTGAAACACGAGTTACACATGCTGGATCTATAATCCCTTTCATCTCAGCACTGAAGCCTCAAATTCACCTCCAGATCATGTCATGACAAGTCTAGCTGTGCCAAGGGAAACCAGACCTAAGGAAGTACCTAGTCAAACATCAAGTATGTATTATACCAGGTCTGTCCCTTTTAAAGATGATTACATCTTATGGTTTCCTGATAGCCCTCCTCTTCTGGTAGAGGTCACCAACTTTACTCTTCTACTTAGAATATGTAGAGTATAACACTGGAAGAGAATATTACCTTTCATGCCAACCAAGAAAAAGGGAGAAAGAAAATTAAGAGAATCACCCATAAGAGGTCACTGTGACTACACTTCAAAGACTAGCTACTTTCAGAAAGCAAACCCAAAACATGGCAGTCACCGTTGTGCACTGCAAGCCCTAATGGATTCCTTTGTTCTGCTGGTGGGTTTCCCGTTAGATTGCTTCAATACCACCTTTGATTCCAGGCCCTGATCTTACCTCCCAGTTCTCTGATACAAGTTGCTTCCACTTCTAAGAAAAAAAATCCGACACTGCTTAAGTAGAGAATAAAACACAGCTTCCCCTCCCAAAGGTTCAAGCATTCCGCCCCTCCCCTCACAGCTTAAACTGTCACAGCTTTAAATCAAAGCATTACACTGAGACAATAAAAGGGACTCTCCGAGTACTTAATTCACACTGCTAAATGGAAGGCAAAAAACCTAAATTGGGGCCCAGAATTGAGTAGCTCCAGGTTCCTTACCTCTCACCAAATGATTTTGCAAATCCAGGGTATGGGAAAATCGAAATGGCTAATGCTAAAGACCACTGGTGCCATCTGGAGGCCACATAGAACAGACCACCTAAAGTCTTATGCTCAGGCTTGAGCATTGTCCTCCAAAGCCAACTTCCCAGCACTTGCTGCACAAACATATCAACTGTCCAGCCACAGAAGAAGTGAAAAGTTTAAGAGTAATTAAAAGACACTGGTTGCAATAAATTTATACCCATCATGTCAAAGCATTCAACTACAAGGCTTGCTACAGGCCTTTAGCCGTAGCTGATGCTACAGCTGGAATCGAGCAGTTGAAGTTCAGTAACAGAACTAGAGTTACTCTCCAGAATCAGGGTTGTCCTTGGACCAGAGACAGCATCTCATAATTCCCTCTGCACCAGTCCCACAGTTGTACTGGTACAGCTGACAGTATCACAGAGCAGTATCAAGATACCCAGTGCCAGTTAGTCTCCATATACCAGCTACATCTCGCAGAGAGCAGTAAGACAGGATGCAATTTGAAGGATAACTACCATCAGTCATACTGTGGTGTCCTGTACCTATATGTTCCACTTGTCATGCATGTGGACACCATGTACTCATCATGTATATGGACACCAAGTGCTCTGGATTTAATTATAGTTTAAACAAATGGAATCTAAACGTGTATAAAATTCACAGATCTTAGAACACTGAAAAGTTATTTGCAAGTATTACTGCCACACGTGATCTTAGCAAGATGGGAAGTCCAATATTGCTGAGACTGATGCTCCTGGAAGGATACCCAGAAAGACAACTTCAGTTATTGGCTCAGGGTTGATTACAACACTGTTTCAGGCTCTAGAAGCAAGTGTTCTGAATGTCAAAAGAACAAAGGATTCAGACAGCAAGTACCCAGGTTATCAAGTAGGGACACTGGCTCACAAGCTCAAAGAAATAAGATCATTGTTTCAAGGGACCTTATACCTAAGATAGGACAGGTGATCTACAGGCTCACTACCAGTAGGAGCTCCTGGACTATTATCTTCCAGGAAGGTGTTTCCAGGCAGATGAAGTATAAAATGATTATTGGGAACAGCAAGCACAGGTTTTCTGAGCATAAATCACATCTGATACCTCCTGATTGCCTTCTAGGATGACATGAATGGTACCAGGGACAGAGAGAGAGTAGTGCATTGCACAGCTCAAGACCTGAGCACTCAAGTGGCCCCTGTAAAGCTAGAAGCACGGGCTAACAGAACCCTCATGAACTTCAGCAAAAGCAAATGCAGAAGCCTTACACCTGGGAGGAATAACCCTGATCAACAGTACAGGCCAGGTGGATATAAAGCAACAGACACACAGTCCTGGGGGACAAGCAGCTGAACCTGGATTAGCAGTTTGCATCAACAAGGGCTAATTACATGCTGGGCTGTATCAACAGTGCAGCCAGTAGATAGGTTACTCACTTGTGAGCACTTAGCAAGTGCTGGACACACATCTGGAACATCATGTCCAGTTACAACCTCCCCCAGTACAAGTTATCAACTAAGTGGTGCAAGTCCAGCAAACAGCTATTAAAATGGGCTGAAAAACATGACATACAAGGAAAAGCTGAGGAGAAAACATTGTTTAGCCTGCAGAAAAGAAGGCTAAGAACAGATCTAACTTCCATGTTCAACTCTTAATACATGGCTATAAAGACAGAGCCAGACTTTTCAACCACCATAGGATGGTTTGGGTTGGAAGGGACCTTAAAGACCATCTAGTTCCAACCCCCCTGCCATGGGCAGGGACACCCTCCACTAGACCAGGTTGCTCAAAGCCTCATCCAGCCTGGCCTTGAACACTGCCAGGGATGGGGCACCCACAGCTTCTCTGGGCAACCTGTGCCAGTGCCTCACCACCCTCTCCATGTAGAATTTCTTCCCAATGTCTAATCTAAACCTCCCCACTTTCAATTTAAACCCATTACCCCTTGTCCTGTCCCTAGAGGCCCTTGTAAGAAGTCCCCCCAGCTTCCTTGTAGGCCCCTTCTGGTACTGGAAGGCTGCAGTAAGGTCCCCAAAGGTGCATAGCAGAAGGACAAGAGGCAACAGTCAAACTGCAACAAGGGAAATTCTGATTAGATATAACACATTCACAGTGACAATGGTCAAACACTGGAACAAGTTGTCAGGAAAGACTATGGAATCTCCATTCTTGGAACATACTCAAAACTTCATGGTACAAGGCTGTAGAGTACCTCCCCAAACTTTGAAGAAGATCTTGTATTGAGAAGGAGGTTGGACTGTGGGACTAAAAGCCTCGAGACTTCCCATTCCACCTAAATAATTTGATGATTCTAACTTAAGGGATTCATTAGAACTAGAACTATCTGACCAGTATAAGTCAAGAAGAATACACCTGTTTCCTTCACATTCCTTCCCTAGACCTCTAATACAAGTAGATTTGTTAAAAAAAAAAAAAAACCAAAAAAACATACACATCCCCACATATATACTTCACCCCAAGTAAAACACGTTCTCTACCATCAGAAACAAAAACGCTGTCTATCATGGAATTGGCACACTTGCCCCCCAAACGGGTAGAACACTTGTCTCTTACAAAGATGGATTTTTCCAGAAGTAAACTCTTTCGTTGCAAGATCAGCAGAACTACCTTTAAGACATTAATGATGGTGCAAACCCTATCCTGGAGACCTGCTATGCTCTGCCCATTCTCAGAACACCCTAGAAATCTACTCATACAGTCCTCACTTTCCAGTAACATGCAATATTAGCAACTAGCAATTTAATCATCAATCCCCAAAAGAAAAGTCTTGCATGGCAGGCATGTTTAAGGCTTCTTTTCTACAGTGAATATAGTTGACAAGTTTTCCACTGATCACGATGACCTACCCCTACCTGCCCCCATATAGGGAAACAATCTGTTCACATTATCTTTGCAGGCAGAGGCACATCATAACACCCATAAAGGGGATCTGTTCATCAATTTAAAGCAGGCTGTCTCTTGTGTGATCCTTATTCGTCTATCCTTTTGGATTAAGTATCTACCTTGGATAAAGATAAGTTGGATTCTGTATCTGCCTCAGTCAGAGCCATGCAGGCTTGAACCCTAGAGATACTGAGAAAGAATATGTCAGATGAGCCAATAAGACAGATTCAGCATTGCTTAAAACTGTTGCAGGAGACACTCCTATGATGCCCTCTTGTCCTACACCACTACAGTTAAATTTCTGGACTGCTGGAAATTCAAAGGGGTGATTATTTGAAATTTATCAGTGACAGGTATTTAGCTAAATTTTTGTGATGAAAATAAACAGGTATTTTTGGTAGATAATTGTTCCTCCTGGGAATCTTAAGTATCTTTCATGACTCACATGCGAAAGCAAACAGGTATCTTGCATGCTAAGAACAGCAAACTAGTCTAAACCCACTTGATACTGTAGAAAATACAATTACTGACCTGAAATGTAGAAGAGCAGTTGAAAGTATTAAATCGAGGGCCAATACAGCCCAAAACAGGTCTCCAACTGCTTTTGTTGCTAGGATTAGCTAGAAACTGAGAAAGTTTAGATTCCCTTCACCTTGGAGGATGGACAAGTGGCACAAAGGCACCAAGACTTCAAAGAGGTTTCAAGAAGAACTGGACCTTGAGAATGAACACACCAATGACAACGTGTGTGGCCATTCAACCCTTAAGAGTTGACAACTTGCTTTATTTAGTGTATACACAATAAAGTTCCTCACTAAAGATCCTATAATCTATATTAAAAAAAAAATATGGGACACAGCCTGATGAAGTATCACCTATTTCAGCTCTGCAGAGCTCCCTAACTGGCCCTTCCCCCATTTGCTATTGTGTCAGGAGTACAGAGGCAAACTAAGATGTTTCTGGATCACCAAGTGCAGGTACACTGAGAAAGAAGTAACCTCGCCTACCTGGCCAAGCCTTCCTCGTAGAGATAGATGACAAGTGGATCATAGGATGTAACCAGAACATAGAGGCGCACATCGAATTTGAAATCTGAAATACAGTTGTTGAGAGTCAGTGACTGAAAATATCTTTCAGACATCATATCCAGTTGAGGAATGTCAACAGACTAAGAGCAATAAACCATTTCCCACTGCTGACATAGGTGCCTGAAGCTTTCCCGGTTGAAAAGCTTCCAGATTTTAAGGAATTCTCTAGTTACGTTTTTCCAGTATGAAGACAGATCACTCAATTATTTAACTGAATTCCTGCAAATGTTGAAGGGACACTCAGGTGTGGGGTTGGGGGAGGAAAGAAAAGTAATTCCTAAGCACACTCACCATCTATGAGCAGAGGGTTGCTGATGTAACGAGAAACCAGGATGTTGTCTTCCAGGACAATCTGGTTTGGCTACAGAAGAACAAAGAACCCAAGAGTGAAAAACCAGGAGGCTTAATAAATAAGAAGATGACTAGATCAAACCCACCATTTTTTCCAGCCTTTCCCTCCTAAAGCCACTGTACCAACAATTCTGTCTGGGGAGGGAGGAAACAAAACCCAAATGAAAACACACCACCGTCAGTCACAACACACTTAAGGTAATTAGATCCTAACCAGAAGCCTGGAAATGACTACATTGCCAAAACACCTGCCCATTGAATCTTCCAGTTAAGCACCGCTCAGGGTAGAATGTGGATTTAACAGCCACACGGCAACGATGTGGTTTTTTCCTGTGTACTTTTCATCTAAGAAGCAACTACCATTCTGTTTGCTTCTCAAGCGTTTAGCCAAACGTATGGAGGAGAGGTTAAGACGACACTTGAAGGAGCATGTAACTACAGTTGCTGAGGAAGTCACAAGTGAAGAAAACGACTCCTCAGCTTGTGATCTTTATAGCTAGATCCTGGGCTGGTATCCAACATCTTTTGCCTACATGAGTAAATACTTTCTATTGAGGTTCAGTTCACAGCAGGGACTACTGTAACAGGAAGACGCTACCCTTGTAGCTAGAGCTTTCTGTTCTGGGCTATGACAAATATACATTACAAAGTCACAGGAGTCTGTTGAAAAAGCTTTTCTTTCTTTTTTTTTCCCCTGGGTGCAAGCCTCTCTCTTGTAACCAGTTTTAACTACGCAGTTTCTTGCCTTCAGTTTGCAAAAGAGCCATGAGAACCCCACCACCCTGCCTTTATTCAGTTTTGCATGTATTCAGCCACACCATCAGCATCCTGAGCAGGAAGCCTGGGCATCCAGAGTGCACATATACAACATGAGGGAACAAGCTCAGCTTCCCTCAGCACATCACACAAGTGACAGCAGTTTTTTATGGATCAAAGAAATTGAGGTTTGCTGTTTTGCTGGGGGTTTTTTGTTGTTGTTTATAAACACTTTTGTGATGAGATTGTAGAAGACACTCCTTTAATGGCATCACACTTAAGGAAACTGAAGTCTTTGACAGCAGCCCCAAGAAGGACTTGGGGGTACTGGTAGGGAGACCTTACAGCACCTTCAAGTACCTGAATAGGCTACAAGAAAGCTGGGGAGGGGGTCGGACTTTTTATAAGGGCAAAAGGGGTAATGGGTTTAAATTGAAAGCGGGGAGATTTAGATTGGATATCAGGAAGAAGTTCTTCCCAGGTAAGGTGGTGAGGCACTGGCACAGGCTGCCCAGAGAAGCTGTGGGTGCCCCATCCCTGGAAGTGTTCAAGGCCAGGCTGGAAGAGGCTTTGAGCAACCTGGTCTAGTGGGGGGTGTCCCTGCCCATGGCAGGGGGGTTGGAACTAGATGGTCTTTAAGGTTCCTTCCCACCCAAACCAGTCTGTGATTCTATGATTCTATGGGCCAAACTTGCTGAAGCATTTCTGGAACAGACATACCTGAAGGGGGATTGGTCTCAGAAGGGTCTTTTCCCCAGGTCATGGCTAAGTGCCATATAAGCCTGAGCTCACTCCTCTCTTTCAAGCAAAGAAAAACCTGAGTGCAACTCTGGAAATACTTACCTCATACACTTGGCAAACTACTCCCTTAATTTATGGGAAATGATCCAAGTAGAGAACAGATGAGGCAGCATGACCCCTTAGGTACAGCGGAGGCTAAAGGGGTTTGAGTGAGTGAAAACAAAATGACTCACCAGTCAGTTTTGCTACTGAGAATATTTATTGGAATCCCCTCATGCATTTGGCTCCTGCCCAGATGTATTTCTTACGTACAACAACCTAACTCCCTGCAAAGCCCAAAAAGCTCAAAAGACACTAACCAGCACACAGGATTCAAAGAACCATCCCCATTACACCTCATTAAGAGCACACTGGTATTTAGATAACACCACTCTAAGATTGATACACATCCCACTGTATCCTGTAAGGTTTCATTTAACTGGTCTTTTCCAGGGGGAAGAGGGACACAAGGAGACTGTTTGAGGGCTGTTTAGGTCACAGAGGGAAACAACTAAGGAGAGTTCTGGGAACCTTACCAAGGCCAGACTACTGTCAGCCACAAGGAGAGCATGAAGCAGCACAGCTTCCCAAACTGTCTCAGGGAGCATGAACTCGCTCCTAATAAACTAAGCCTTAAAAGCAGGTTGCAAGATAAGCACAGCACACGAAGAAATAGATTGCTTTTGGTTACACAGCATAACCAAAAGGCAGGCTGTGCCAGCTGCTCAGGATTGTTGAGCTGCTTGCCAATATATGGTTGAAATCCAGAGCAGGGTCAATGTTTGGTTAGAGCTTTCCATGCCCCTTACCCAGAAGATGGCATAGTTTTGCCAACAGTGTTACTGAAGAACAGTTCTTTTGCTGAACACTTACATTGTTTATCAGGTAGACACCTCGACCCCTGGAAGAGGCCACGGGTTTCACTATCCATGGGCCTCTGTCCTTAGAATAGGTATCTGGTTAAAAAAAAACAGCACAAGTCTGAAACATTCTCCATTTTTCTTATTTACAGAAAAGCAAGAATCGAGAATGTTGCTGACAGTGAAAGCTTTAGAGAACTCCAAGAGGAGATCAAAGTTTATTTTTATGATGTCCTATTTTACCCCTTGGGACTCACTGCAATTACTGCGGCCCCTCCAGCAGCTCCGATAGATTCCCTTCTCTGCCCTATGTCTCCTTTTGGCACTTCTCTCTTCAGTACTCCCAGATATTAGTCATGGATATTGTGAAGTTGATCATCAATAACACTGCACAAAATCAGCTTCATTCTGGAGCCTTAAGCCCACATCAGCTTCTTGATGTCTTGAGGCATGGGGTAAGCAGCAGAGTAGAAATTAAAGAAATCACATAGGCTTTTTCTGCTGTCTTTCCAGTTTCCTCTAATTTTTTTGCCTTAACCACTGGCGTGATCAACAGCTGGGATATTAAAAGTATTTCCCTTCCCCCCACCCAGTTATTTCACTTTAGGTCTGGGCATCATCAACCATTCACTTACTGCAGAAGTCCTGGTACTCTGTCGGGAGCATAAAGGTCTGAGGTAAGATATGGAATGTCTTGAATCCATGGGCCAGCTGCATACGGCTGACGTTCTTGTAGAGTCTGTCTTTTCGTGTCAGTTCATATGACCTGAAGTCCCAAAACAAGACACTATTTCTTCCCCACATAAAGAAAACCCACATTACAGCACCCTTGTCCTAGTTACTGAAGCATGTATATAACCTTGTCTAAACCCTAACCTGCAACTACTCTTCAGCTTTACTGTCTCTGCCCTCTGGCCATATTAATACCCATCCTCATTTGTAGCATCAGTTCCAATTCTGCAGACCAGCTGAAGCATGGTAAACTGGTACAATACTGTTTGTAAACTTCCAGCAGGTGACATATGGCTAACACGATATCAAGGCCTTACCTAGGGAAATGATTGACTTTCTGAATGTCTGTAAGGGAACGCAGCAAGTAGGGCTTCAAGTGTGATCCTGTCCACATGAGATTATAATCGCTGCTATTAGGATGCACCTAAAAAGCAATATAAAAGCACTACATGTAAAAACATAGAACTAAGGAAAAGCACCACCACTTGTCCTACAAATGGTGACCTTATGTCCGTGAGAACAAAGCAATTCTAGTTTAAGACAATCTCCTCTACCCATCTCCAATATCAGGGCAGCTGTAGCCAGACTCCTGTCTAAAGCTACTGTTGAATGGTGCTGGGAAATAGCCATGTCACATTTTTCTAAACAAGCTTGTGGTTTTGTTCTTCTCACAGACTCTTTAAGCCCAATTTGTAAAGCTTTTTAGATTTCTTCAAGAAAATTGTGAGATCAATTCCTTAACTTGGTGTTATTCAGAAGAAAATCCACCGTACACACATCTCTCAAACTCTCATTAGCTGCATAAAGGACATTCAGAGCAACACAGGTGCTAGAAGAGAAACATGAAACACATTAATGCTTCTGTGAGCTTCAAAGGCTGAGAGATTAAATCCTTCAGATCTTTCCAAGGGTGTGAGATGATGCTTTAAAAGCAAGAAGAGAAAACAACACATGACCCAACGTCAGCATCCCTTTTTCCCCTAATTTTGCAGGTTTAAGGCTAAAGGGTACTCCTTTGAGAGAACAAAGCCATGACACATTTCTTGTCTGACTGGCAAAATATGTAAGAAAACCTCAAGGGGTGTGGGGGAACCAACATCTTGGTTCTAACCCCACAGTGTAAAATTTAAAACCCACACAAAAAACCCAAAATCATAATCATCATCATTTCCACCTCCCAGCCCAGTACATAATCAGATGTGAAGGAATTTCATTGTACTCACCTCATGGAATCCATGGGCAGTCAGAATGCTTCGAACTAGACGGCTGTCTGTTCGCACAATCTTATAGGACAAATGGTAGCGCTCTGTTAAGAGGGCAAGAGACACGATATTAGAGCCTGCACCTAGAAGTTACATATGCTGACCTAGAAGAGCACCAAAGGAGCCAGCACGGTGCAGCTCCACTTCATCCACAACAGAGCATCCACACAGCACAGCAGCAGCACATACCAGGCGAAGGGCGACAGGAAATGCCCATCCATCTCTTGGGGCACTAATCCCAAGGATGGCATTGAACTGACTGACATCAATCCTTCAGGTATAATACTGCTGCCTCGCCGAATCCTGTCATATCAAAATAAAAACACAGGACATCCTAACAAATGCCCAGATTTTTATTTTTTAACAGTTTTATATATAGACAGCTTTATAACACTCCAAACATGACTTCAGCTCTTTCTTCTCTATTCAAGATTGGTGTTCCTAGCTAGAAGTAAGCTAGCCGTGTCAGTATGGCATGATTACATGCTCACTTTTCCCATCTTGAAAACCCAGAACACTGAATTTTTGTTCATATCTCATTCACCTGTGCTGATCTTTCAATAAATAGCTGCAAAAATATATTAGGAAAAAATAAATAGGACAAGGAAAGAAAAAGAAAATCCTATCCAAGCCATAAAAACAAAAGGAGTTAGCAGCACCAGAGGTGCAAGATAAACAGAAAGCAAGCAGCAAGACTAGAGGCCAGTTGTCATACAAAAGGGTGTAGCAATCCATAAAAAGAGTTTGAAGAAAGCAGAGGCAGAAATCGCAATGGTAGAATACAGAGTCACCTAGAAAAGGCACTTTACAAATTGGTTCAAACTGAGAACAGAAGGACAAAGATTAAACCTCACGAAATATGTTTTATCAATAAGTCAGTAAGTAAGAATTATCGTGATCTGGGACCAAACAGAGATCAAGAAAATGTAGCGAGTTGCACTATTCAGCAGTAGGACTGTTAAACCCCAAAAACCCTCTACGGCCCACAAAAAAGCGGAAGAAACACCACACTCCAGTTAGGATACAAGTTACAGTTACCATCAGCTTCTGCCACCACTCAAGTGTGTTTTTAACTCACATGAAAAGGATCAGGAGTTTCTACATACAAATCACCTTCTCCACCCCTTACACCCCAGTAAGCCAGAACATTTCTGCTTGGATAGGATATTAGAAATGAGGGCACTAATTACCTAAGAAAGGGAGAAGCGAGAGAAGAAGTGTCAGCATCTTCACACAGAGAAGCTGAGTGGATCTTAGCTTTTCTCCAACTCAGCACATCCAGAATGAGTTCCCAGCTGTACACACCCGCAAGTACTAGCTCTCGCAATCCAGAGTGACTGTTTTATAACAACTCTGCCTCTTATTTAGAGGCTTTCCCTTGACTCTAGACCGTCTCCCGACTCAAGCGCTGCCAGAGCAGCAAGCCTTTGGCTTATGGCCTTACTCACAGGTGTGAGGCTGCAGGCACAGAGATTTGTTACTACAGCTTAATGTTCTTACCACTGTGGGGCTGGCTGCTTTGTTTCCCACTCAAAACTCACTGCAAAGATCAATTTTAAGTGCTTAGCTACAGAGTACATTTTTACATTCCGGTTCTAAGTTTTAGCACGTTCAATTTGCAAGCAGACAATCCAGCTCATCTCATCAGGACCCAGTGGAGGGACAAATATCAACACTTGTCACAACCCCAAGACATGATAAACATTCACCAACCAATCAAGCATTTCTGAACAGCTCAGCACTCAGAGACAAGAGAGGATTGTTGTTTCCTTCCTACCATGTCCTCCTCCCCACCACAAGAAGAAGGGAACACCCAAGTAAGAGACTTCCAGCTTTTGGCCTGAAGGCATGAGGTGGAACACAGCTGCACCCACCTCCAATTAGGCGGAGGTAGCTGTCGTTGGTCAGAATGGCTTCAGCGTGAAACACCAGGACTGGGATCCGCCTGCAGCCACCACCAGTCCACCTGATACACGGATGGTTCCTGAAATGGCAAAGACAGTCGGTATAAACTACTGCTGAGCCTCCTGCGGACAGCAGTTACTTACAATGAGGACGCAGCAATACTTGCCCACCCAGCCTGTGGGCAGGACACTGTGGGAAAATAACGGGAGATGGTGCAGAGGATTGTAAACACACTCAAGTGACTTGCAGCTGGGGTGCAGCAAAATTCATATATCATTCTAAATGCTGTCTATCCTTGTGTGTTTGACAAGCAGAACGTGTGTTCGACACATAGAACGTGTTCAGACAGCATAGGCCTATGATAGACTAACAAGCACCTTATCGAACACAGTTGGGATCCCACCCTGCTGTGGGAAAGACCAAAGCAGAGTGGCAAACCACACCTGCATGAATCCCTGAAAAACAGGCACAAACAGCAGGTTTGACCATGCTCTAGCAAGGACAGGGCCCCACAGTGCCTGTGACTTCATTTGTGTGCCTCCGCCCGGGTTGGCGAGGTAACGAAAGTAAATTTACTCTCTGCACTTCAGCTGTGGTTTTGTGGTTGTCCCTGCGCCCTGCCTGCACTGACTCACACACACACACACTAAGCACCCCTGGTGCTCAGCTTAAAGGGAATATCCCAGATCATCCTCTTTTTGGGTGGGTCTTGCCAGTCAAGACCGAGTTCTATTTAATTTGTATTCATTTCACAAAGTGTAATTTGGGAGAAACCTCATGAATTTTCACAGCTACAGTTCTCTGGATTTATAGCCTGAAAACAGAATCTGCAACTCAGGATAAACCATAATTGCTGGTATCCACACAACCTTAGCGTGCACGTTCCAGTCTCAAATTTAAGAACTGCAAATCAGTGCACGTTACCTGGTTGCAATCCTGGACTCTGAAGTGCACAAAAAAGCACTCAGGCAGAATTTGAGAGACTAGAACAGACTTGGCTCAACATAATGGATAAACTTGTGTCTTCTTCCTTTTTAATTTCTGCCAGAAGCCGTGGAATGTAAGCTCAGAATTCAACAACAATGCCTCCAGCCAGCCATTGATGCTACAGGTTCCAAGATAGAGTGATCAGTTCTGTCCAAAACAGCAAGACTACACTGGACACTATCATCTCAGGGGTAGTAAGGACACACACACACAAAATAATTTAGAGATCTGTTAGATAAAATCCTAAAATCACAAAAAGAAAACCTGCCAACCTCCCTAAGCAATTAACACTCAGAGTGCTTATTACTACTCACTGTGCAAGGAAATGGAACCATGAAAAAGTGAACAGAAAACAGAGATTGAGGGGTTGAGAGACACATCTCTACCTACACAGACAAGAAGAAATATAAAGACTAGCAGAGATACACAGAAGCATTTCTCTATAGGATGCGCAAGATCATTGTCTGCCAAAGGTTTGGAGAAACTACAGAAGTGTGGTGGGTTGACCCTGGCTAGAGGCCAGATGCCCACCAAAGCTGCTCTGTCACTGCCCTCCTCAGCTGGGCAGAGGAGGGAAACTGCAACAAAATGCTTGTGGGTCAAGATAAGGACAGGGAGAGATCACTCAGCAATCACTGTCATGGGCAAAACTTGACTTGGGGAAATTAAGTAAGCTGAATTATTACTAATCAGAGTAGGATAATGAGAAATAAAACCAGATCTTAAAAACCTTCACCCTACCCATCCCTTCTTCCCAGGCTCAGCTTTGCTCCCAATTTCCCTATCTCCTCCCACCAGCAGCACAGAAGGAAGGGGAACAGGAGTTGCAGTCAGTTCATCACACATTGTCTCTGCTGCTCCTTCCTTCTCAGAGCAAGGATTTCTCACACACTGCCCCAGCGTGGGAGCCTTCCCACGGGAGACAGTTCTCCACAAAATTCTCCAATGTAGGTCCTTCCCACAGGCTGCAGGTCTTCACAAATAGCACCAGCATGGGTCTCTCCCACAGGGTTCAGTCCTACAGGAGCAGCCAGCTCCAGCCTGGGTTCCCCACAGGGTCACAAGTCCTGCCAGCAAACCTGCTCCAGCCTGGGCTTCTCTCTCCACATGGCCACAGCTCCTGCCAGGAGCCTGCTCCAATGCAGACTTCCCACAGGGTCACAGCCTCCTTTGGGCATTCCTCTGCTCTGGTGTAGGGTCCTCCCTGGGCTGCAGGGGGGTCTCTGCTCCACCGTGACCCTCCATGGCTGCAGGAGCACACCATGGGATGCCAGGGAATCTCTGCTCTGGCACCTGGAGCACCTCCTCCCCCTCCTTCTCCACTCACCTTGGTGTCCGCAGGGTTGTTTCTCTCATATTCTCACTCCTCTCTTTGGCTCCAGTTGCATGTTTGGGTTTTTTTTTCCTTTTCAAATATGTTATCCCATACCATCAGCTACCGCCATGGCCGATGGGCTCTGCCTTGGCCAGCAGCGGGTCCCTCTTGGAGCTGGCTGGCATGGGCTACACTGAACATAGGAGAGGCTTCCAGCAGCTTCTCACAGAGGCCACTCCTCTAACCCTCCAGCTGCCAAAATCTTGCCATGCAAACCCAATACAGGACAACAAAACGCTTCCTACACTTAGAACACAGGAGCAGAGATAAAAGAGCATCTTCCTGATGCTAGGACAACGAAGTACTTTTAAGTGTAACCTTGCTCCTCTTTACAAAGTTACTACCACTATCACCCAGACAAATTAATTCCACAGCACTCCCATCCGCTTCCATCACCTCTAAAGAAAAAAAAAAAATCAACTACTGAGGTATAATTAGCTGGAAGGGACCCAAGAAGCTTCCAGAATTTACACTACAGGCCAGAGCCTTATGTAAGTGGGAAACGAGCTGAGACAACAGGAGAGGAGTTTATGTTAAGCCTGTCCTGAGGATTTGCAGTAAGGCTCAATCCTCCAGGTGACAGTCATTCATTCCTAGCGATGACCCTCGGTCACTCGATGCAGACTCACTGTTACAATTACGTTCTAGGTAAAGGCAGTTCTGGACCTTTCCCTCCACGAGGGTCTGACAAATCTGAGCCAGCTACCTGGTATGAAGCAACGTTCTTCTAAATGCCTTAAGTCACTGTAGGCAAGTAGGCACTCAGTCACAATACGCACCCACAAGGAAACAAACAGGACATACTGAAGTAGGTTCAGCTGCAACAGAAAAGTGATTCCACTCTGGGAAAGAATAACAGAGGAACTCCTTCACAAGCAAAGATAAAAGAAGTTACTAAACAAAGGTGGAACAAAGTAGTAGGCAATAAGAACTCTAGGAGTTGAGTTCTCACAAGCCGGATTTTAGAGAAGGACATAAAACATTACATACCAGTCTACTGTACAGCAGATTGCCATTCTCTGCAGTAAATTCAAAACTAAAACAAAACACTCAAGTCGACAAACATTTCTTTCCTTCATTTTCTTAAACATCATCAAGAAAGTTCCCAGCTTAGGAAGACGATGAGAAGACATCAATGAAACGACAGACTTTAGAGTAGCCAAGGAAGAGCTACACCTCCAACCCCGATGAATACGGTGGGCTTTTAGGGTACAAACGTAGGTCCTGCCCACAGGCACGAGGCCCAGACCTCAAAGCCCAAAATCTTCCACTTTATAGGCAGGAAGAGAGTAAGGAATGCAACTGTCCTTTCAAATTAGTACAAACCCTGCAGGAATCACAGGAAAATAGAAACACTTAAGAGTTTTGGATTTTTATTCCTACTTACTCCAGCTCATCTACAACATCTTCCTCCTCTGAGGATGAGGCAGTTTCCTCCAGATCTCGAGCCATCCCAGCTGGCATTTCCTCTGGAGGTTTTCATACAGCCCAGTCTCAGCAGTCTGCAAAACTCCTTCCTGCAAATTCAAAGGATCTTGCAAGAGCAGTTACCTGCAGTAAGGATTAAAAGCATGAATGCACAGCTGAGTAGGGCAGCAAGAGCAATGAGGTAACTTAACTCCCACCTCCTGTCAATACATATTTCTCACAGGACTATCAACAAGCTTGTTAGAGGCTGTAAGTCACCTCCTAGCCTAGGGGAGTGTAGGAAGAAGCATCACCTTCCAGCAGATTACTCCCCGCCTGCCCTGAGAGTCATTCCAGGCGCTTACCGCTGCAGCGCGCCCCTGCCCTGCCTCCGGCCGCAGAACCGCACCAGGCTGGCCAGGCCCAGCCCAGTGGGAAACGCCGAGACTCTCCCGCTGCCCGCGATCAGCCGGACACTGTAACGCCTCCACCGGCCTTGGAGCAGCCCTCCGGCCCCGAGGGACGACTAGAGCCCAGCCTACCCCGTGGCGGCGGGGCCGGCGGCCTGCAGCGGCTCCACGAGAAGCAAGAGCAGGCGGGAAGCGCCAGAGGGGCCACGACTCCAACCCCGCCCGGGGCCGCCGGCCACCCACCCCTCGCCCTGAGACAGCAGCTCCCTCAGCCCTCTGCTCTCCGTACCTGCTCCCGCATCACCCCGGCCGGCGGGGAGGGCAGGGCCGGGCCGGGCCGGGCGGACACGGCAGCCCGGCAGACACGGCCCCTCCCGCCGCTTCCCCGTTACTACAACAACCGATGGGCAAAGGCCCCGCCCCATCCCCACAGGGCAGGCGCGCCCCGCCGCCCCAGCGCGCAGGCGCAGCAGTCCGGCCGTGCGCATGGCCTTTTCACCGCCCGCCGCCGCTGCGTCTACACCCCCCGCCCCCATCCACGCGAGGTGGGCGGGGCTACAGGGGGCGGGACCGCCACGCGTGCGGCGATTGATTCGATTGGCGGTGGACGCCCTCACGTCAGCGTGGTGCGTGGATGGAGCGGCGCGCCGGCGGCCAATCGGAGTGCTGGGCGGTGGCGTGCGCTGCGGGAGCGGGCCAGGTGCGGGAGGGGCCCCCGGTGAGAGAGCGCGGCCGGTAACGGGTGACGCCGGGCGGTGACCGACTGCGGTGACAGGTTTCGTGCCGGCCGGGAGGATGAGCCGGTTCCTGAACGTGCTGCGTAGCTGGCTGGTGATGGTGTCGGTCATCGCCGCCGGCAACACCCTGCAGAGCTTCCGCGATCACGGCTTCCTCTCGGAGAAGCTGTACACCGCCAGCCCCGGCCTCGGTAAGAGCCGTGCCGGCCGCCGCGAGGCCTGGACGGGAGGCCCTCCAGCCGTGGTGGGCCTTGCGTCCGCCTCCTCGTCCCGCCTCAGCGGCTGCTCTCGGTCCCGGGAGCCGCCTGCTGCCCCGGCGTGCGCCTCCGCGGCGGGGATGGGGGGGTGACCGGCGGGGCTGTGCGTGGTCTCCATGTGCTCCCTCCTTCTTCCCGCAGTGAACGGGCTCCAGGCTCGGACCTTTGGCGTCTGGACCCTGCTGTCATCAGTGATCCGCTGTCTCTGCGCCGTTGACATCCGTAACAGGACGTACGTAAAGGAGCACCGGTGCAATCCTTCGGTTGGCTCGCTAGTCACAACTGGAGCAGCTGGCTTAGAGGGCAGCGCGGAGGAGGGGGGGTCAGAAGCTCTTCCTGAACTGTCTATAGGGTTAAAAAGCTTAGGGAGCGGTGCAGGATTTGTGTGTCAACTGCTGCTCCCTTCTGCCTCCGTGGGGAGAGCCTGCGCATTTGAGTTCTATTTCTCAGCTCGGGCAGAAATTGGTAGATCTGAGAACTTCTTACGTCACAAATTCCTGAGCTCCAGTTTGGAAAGCATCTTCTGATGGCATTGCTGCTCTGTTGACATTAAGGAATAGCAAATGCTGTGGTCCGATTGATGCTCGGTACTTCTTTTCCTATGACAGCTTAGCTAAAGACGGTGGCAGGTTGAGAGGCTCGTCGCAGTGGTCCTAACCCGCTGCCTTCTTCCCTACCCTCTTACCTGGGGCTGAGGACAAGGCCTGAGGTGCACCTACCTGATGCAGAGGCAGGCCATTTCTCCCTCTGGTAACAGAAGTATTTCTATGAGGGATTTCCAAGCAGGGTGACTCTGGGTCCGTGCTAGACAAAGTGTGTGTGGGAGGTTGCTGGAACTCACTTTTGTCACCATGTCCCCCCAGCCCTGCAGCAGAAGTCGCTGTTCACCCGGCAGGGTGTCCTTTGATTGCCTAGGCTTATCTGTGGCAGGGAGATGAGGGGAATCAATTATCTGTTTTTAGGGAGCGGTGGTTTTTTAGAAGGATTTTTTATCTTGCATCTCTTGGAGCTGCTCCCTTTCCACAGCTGTGGCCCCTAGAGGGTAGCAGAGCACAGGTGGGAAGGTGTGTTGGGTGATGCAGCCTGGAGTCAGCCAAGTCCTGTCGTCCTAATTCTTGGCTCATTCATTTCTCGCCCTCTTTTTCTGTGTGCACATGCTTCTCCCTTCACCGGTGCCCTTACCCTTGCTCTCCCCTCTTCACCTGCCTTCAGGCCAAATGATAGTGCCTGTGACTTTCAATGCACCATTGAACACTGCCCCCTTGTCCTCAGCTGTTGTCCAGGGAGCTTTTGCACCTCACTAGGCAAGAGACTAAGTGCCCCCAGTGCTGCCACAGTAAGGAGAGATGGGGCAGCATGCAGGTTTGCTCTTTTCCACTCAGCCACGCTCATGCCCATGCTATAGGCTATATGATAACCTGGTTCTCTCTGCTCTCCAACAGCCTTTATTACATCACGCTCTTCACCTTCTTTTTGGCCCTCGTTCACTTCCTCTCTGAGGTCTTCATTTATCGCACTGCAGCCTTGACAATTGGAGTTATGGCACCCCTCATGGTAGCAAGTGAGTAGAGCTCTCCATCTTCCCCCCACAACCTCTCCTTGGAACTGTGACCCCCCAGAAAACCTCTCCATGGGGCTGTGAGCTAAGGGCAGGGAGGGGATGGTGGGAGGGAGTGCCTCATCTCCTGTCCAGCATTTCCCACACAACTCATCCCATGTTTCCGTCACAGGTTTCTCTATTATGGGGATGTTGATTGGGCTGCAGTACCTGGAGGTAGAAGCACTGTCACAAAACAAGAAGAAAAACTGAAGCCGAGTGCCCCGTGTAGGTCAACGTTGTCTCTTATCTTCACTGCCAAACTTCCACTAAAGCTCGGCTCAGCTTCTCCAGGACACCAGTCCCAGTGGCGGATCAGTGTTGGACTCTGTCAATCATTCTTCATTCCCAAGTGTTTTTTCTTGTGCAGGCAGCGTTTCAACTGACTGATATCAAAGACCAAGTCCCAGAGGAGTTTGTGTCAAAGTCTGCAGGGGCAGTTGGTGACAGTCTCCCCGGCAGACAGCAGGGAAGGGCTCAGGCACGCCCAGTGTGCTAAGGACTTCTCTCCCGGTGTACCTGTGGAGAGGAGGCGTAGGGCTGCCCGGGATCCAGTGAACACTTCGGACCAGAAGGAGAGAACGTGTGCTGCCCCTGGCACTGCTGTGTAACTTGCATGTGTGTGTTCCTCAGGGGCCATTTCTAATAAACGACAGAAAACTGCAGGGTGCCACGTCTGTCTTTCTGCTACACAGCAGCAGGTAGAGATGTACAACCTCAGGGCAAACCGTTTCTACCATATGTTGCAGCGTAAATCATCTCTCTTTATAGCAAATCCACCTTTCCCTGACTCCTTCCCACAAAGTTCCAGGTCTGACGGGTCACATCACACACGTACGATGGGAGTTGTTGCAGCTCCCGCTTCTGCCGCGTACTGGTGACAGCAAACTATGAGCAAGGACTGAGCTACCTCTGCAGCGAGCCGTAGCTACACAAGGCGGAGAAAACAGGAACAGGTTGCTTAGACCTAGATGAAATAATTCCCAAAGCAGATGGGCAGCGCACAAAAGGTGGGAAGGAACCAGCAGGATCTCCTGGCTGGGAAGACGCATGTGCAGAATGAAGAGAGGAAAAATACAGAAGGGAGGGAAAGAGCACAACAGTAGCACCGGGCAGAAAGATTATTTTTCCATTCTGCAAAACGTTTCAGGCTATTAGAAGAGCCAGATGTAGACTGTTTTCAACCATTTAATACGAACCTGTCAGCTCTCATCGTACACTTTGAATTTTTTTATTTTATATAAATATATCTATTGAAAAGCCATTTTAGACCCCCATCCTCAATCCCAAACTATCAAACATAGGACTTGAATTTTTAATGTGTCAGAAGACTCTATAATTTCACCCAAAAACAATGTTTTGTCAAAAATGGTATGCCAGAGAGGACACTATTTTTATCCATTCCACCTTGTGGTTTTTGTCCCTGCCACCCCTAAAATGATTTAAGGACACTTGATGGCTCCACCAGTGGAGGGATGTTGAAAAGGAAGGAGAAGGGATATAAGGGATACATTTGTGTTTAGAAGATGAACAGCAGCATAGAGAGAGGCAGTGTCTACAAGACACAAATGCTGGTAAGAAGGCTTCTGTTGTCTGTTACAAAGTGGGAAGCTTCCCCATTGGAGCAAATCTGAGTTCCCATCACACTCAAACCCCTCCCTGCAGCTGTGAAGAGCAACACAGCCTTGGCTGGTTATCTCAGTATCTTCAAAGAAGTTTTTACATAGTGTTGAAACATACAAAAGGCACTTTATCATTAAGGAGGAAGACGTAGTCCTCAGCCCAGGGAGCTTGTGCTTTGACTCACTGCTGTTGCTAGTGTAGTCGTGAGCTGGGCTTAGGTTGTAGCTTCAATATAAGCTGGAGAACTAGTCCTTGCCTCGAGGTAGGAGGCACATTGGTATCTCTTAATTACTCCTAATATATAGGAACATCAGGGCAACCTCAGTGAATTCTGAGGAGAGGTTTATCCACAGACTGAGTGCTTCGTCTGGGACAACCACGCAATAAACCTGGAGCTGGCAGCAGCACAGGCACTGCTTTGCACTTGGTGGTGATGTGCTGAGGCCTCTACCGTTATCTGTGCAACACAGAGCATCACAGGCACCGAGGCAGAGCAATCCCTCTTCCTGAGAGCCAGCTGAAAGCTCCTCCAGGCTGCTCACAGCGCAACTGTGGTCCAGCTTCTGCATTTCATGTCACAGCTTGCCTGCAAGAGGAGATACAGCCACGTGCAGGGTGCCACCCCCATGTGCTCAGGGCTAACTTGGAACCATGGCTTTTCTCAGCATGTGTGCTTTTTCTTTTCCAAGCATACATGGTAGGATGGGGGGGAAGCAGTGGGTTTTCCCAACTTTTCCTCCCAAGCAGCAAAGTCTCCAAAACAGCAGGGTGCAGAGGTATAACTGAAGAGAGCAGCTCCCTTCTGGTTTTGCTCTTTCACACTCTCCGCAAGCAGTTCACTGGGCTCCTGCCCTGAAGCTGCCCCCACTGCCAAGGTGCACATGTAATAGGAGGGCGGTATAGGTAGCAAAGATGGGAATGAGGGGGGCTGCATCTCCCAGCTCTGCCACCCTTCCATTTCACAGCTTTGTTTCCTCAAGGACTATGGGTTCAGTGCAGGCTTCTGGCATCACCTTCTGCAAGTCAGACAGAGAAGAACAACGTGGTTAGGGTCCTGGGTGGCCAGACCCAAGCTTCAGAGACCAGCTGGCCAGAGGCTGGCTAATTCACAGCTACTGCTAGTGTGCAGAAATCCCCAAGGAAGAATCACCATTCTCAGAGTGCACCTGGTTCCTTCCTCCTTCTCCAGACCCTTCTACTGCCCAGGCAAGGGGCACTGGGGCACAGGGCAGAGCAAGGGTCCCACTTCCCTTGAGCTGCTTGCTGCAGCCCTCAGACCACAGTTAGTTCACAGAGGCTGTATAGGCCCAGGTATCAGCCCCACAGCCAGCTCGCTGAAGACATTTCACTGTGGCACAAGATCAGCCCCGAAGCAGTAAAGCTGCAGGGCCAGTTCGCTGGGTAAGGGAAGGGTCTGGGAACTCCTCCATCATGCCGTGGGGCAGTGTGGCATCTGTGCAAGCACCAGAGCAAACCTGCAGCCTGGGCACCGGGAGGTGGCTCAGTACTGCAACTAGCTCCTCTCTGTCCTTACTCTGGCATGTCTGAGAGCCTCTTCAACTCCCAGATAGATTGGTGGTTCTGCTCATCTTCAAGTCCTTCCATTCCCACCCCCAATTCAGGGCTGGGACCCTCTGCCCTGCTTCTTCCCTGTCCTCAGCTTGGACTTACAGCTGGGATAATTCCACAGAGCAGTAGATAAGGCTTTCTTTGAAGTTCATTACTCATATCTTAGAGAGCCATAAGAAATAAGACGTGAGCATAATACAAGGGTTTTTTTTTTCCTGTATAAATCCTGTAGAATAATTAGCCTGATTATTTGAACCCTCCTACAATTTCTTCCCCTGACATGGAGTGAGCTTTGAAGTCATTTCCCAGGGGAAAAGCAAGGACAACTGAGACTGCTGCCTAGTTAACGCCCTATCCGGGGCCACATGAAACAACCAAACTTTTGCAAATCCCCTTCAACCTTCCTGAGTGGAGCTTGATCAGCTCCTCCGCTGAGCCTTTCTGTGGTGCGTTAGAATTAGACCCAAGCCTTCTTTCCCAGGGGATTTCAGATACCTCTCTTCAAGTTCTGACTCCGCTTGCAGTGAGACACCCCAGTTGTCACCGATTCAGAAGACAGTAAGGGTAAATGTGGAGTCTCCCACAGACTGGGCTCTGCTTTAACTCACTGTGGGGCAAGACTGACACCTGAGGCAGGAGTCAGAGGTACACGGGAAAGAGTTTCACATCCCCGCTGCAGTTCAAGAGAAGTCCAGGCAGCATGGAAGCAAGGGAGATGAAACAGTTTCATTTGGAGTAGCCTCTTACACAAACTGCAGGTGAAAAGGTTTCATAGAGGTCAGCAGCAATATCCCAAAGTGGAGGAGTGAGATCAGGAAAGCCTCAAAGAGATGCCTGGAAGCAAAAGCCAGGAAGTGCAAAGAGGGAGCTCCTACCAGCAGGAGGGGTAGGGGCATGCATGAAGTAGTTGCCAGAGGTAGGAGTAAGCAGAAAGCTGCACTTCAGACTGGGAAATCCCAAAATGCATCCAGGAAGCATGCTGGCAGCTCTGAGCAAGCTCCCCAAGCACCACTGGGGTCAAACACCACTCACCTGCTCTGGAGCTCCAGGAACAGAGGTTTAGGAGATCAACCAGCCTGCAGGGCTCCACCGCTTTGAGAAGGGAGGCTGCTCTTACAGCTGGAGTCAGTACTGGGAAAGGCATGCAGACAGCCTGCCCATGGCTTTGGGGTAGAGGAGAAGGCTGCTTGCCACACAGTAAGCACAGAAAGTGAGCAGGGAAGTTTGGGAAGCAGGTGATGGGGTACACACTCTTTGTGCCAAGAATGCAAAATTCCAGCATGGTTTTTTTTTTTTTATTGGCAGCATTCCACTAGAGAGTGAGCATGGTGCAGCTTGCAAGGAACTCCAGTAAACGACTGAGGTTGGATGCTTGCCCTAATGCCCTAAGCCAGCCTCTAAATCACACTGGCCTTGGGAAGAAAAAGCAACATGCTTTTGGGTATTCCACTGAGATCCATCAGATGTACCTTCACATTCAGGCAAACATACAACCAGCAAAAAAATAACCAACAAGGTACTTGGACCTGATCTAGTCCTGACTTATCCAGAGCGTGGTTTGAGGAGACAGCAGAACTTCAGACCTGTTTTAAACAAACCTCTTGCTGTGGCTGTACAGCTAGAGCACGTCACCGGTCATCCAAAATCATCCACTCCTCAGTGCTCAGCCCTGCTGGTAGCATAACACTCCAGACAAAAGTTTTTAATTTTATTACAATTCCAAAACCAGGACAAAGTCTGAAACCACTTTACTCCCTACTCTTGCCTATCAAGGATAGGTTCTTCACAGACACAAAATGCAATTTATCTACCACTACACAAGACCAGCACAAAGCAGTCTCAAGTGCCCTGAACACACATTAATCAAATGCGCAAGTTTCAAAGAGGCCTGGCAAAGCACAGTTTGAACGAAAAGACAGGCCTGCTCTTTCAGAATCCTGCACTCCATATGACAGCTACATTCTTAAAAACCCACACAGGCTTACAAGTATTTCCAAAGAAACGTTGTCTAAGATTTTTCTTGAACAATTCACTCCTGAGTCAAAACAAACTATGGAAAAAATCAGTAAAGATGATTATTTCATAATGCAAAGAAGAAATGCGTGGATGCTGGAAACCTGGAGCAGATGAGCACAGGCTGTACGCAGCAGACACATGAATATAATGTGTACGCTGGATCAACTGGCACCATTATGGAACGTTGCAATGGCTTCAGATGCCCTTACAACAAAGGCAGCCCGCAAAGAGACTCATTATCGTGTCAAACAGGTGCTTGAGCCAAGTGTCCCCAGAACCAGAAAGCTGGAGCTCTGAGATCTGAGGCACACAGAAGCAGGAGGGTTGTTGGAACCACACTGCAGCTTTATTAATAGAGGACAAAGCGTCCACAACGCCATTAGGCTAATTTAATTCCCACTACAAGTTCTGCTAATTACAACATCTGTTTAATTATAACTGTAAGCAGATAAGGGCACTGATAATAGACAAACTGCTGGTGAACACAAGGCAGGTCCTGCAGGAAGAAGGGAAAACATCCTGCAGTGTGGACACGGTGGCCGAAAGCTCTGACAGGTAGCTGCTGAGAGGCTGATTCCTGGGCAGAGTCAAGGCTGATAAACCCTGACTCTTGTCACTGAATCTATGGCCTTATACATTGCTCTTCTCACTGCAAAGCCAACAGCTCAGCCAGATTCTAGGCTTTCCATTTCACCACCAGAAACCACCGCAAGGCAAAAATGGACATCTTTCCCTGTGAGAATCAGAATGTAGGTATTTTTCCATTTGTGTGTTCCTTAATACACTGGGAAATCAGGCTGTTCCACAGTCCTATACTGCACCAAAGCCACTCAACAGCTGAACATCCAGGTAAAGGTTCTGATAGTTTTCCATCAGACCATTTCTATTTCTACATCAGGAACAATCACACCTTACTAAGCCAATACTCTGGATGATGAGCTCCCACAGAAAACAATAAGCCAACTGCCTACGTTCACCGTGGGACTGCACCTCCATTGGGTCAAGACACGGGAAGACCCACTGTCATGGAAAAGGCTACACAGCCAGTGGCCCAGCGCTTCAGTGGGAAGGGTGAGGCCTGCACAGTTCCACAGCTCTGCATCTGCTGGAAGCTCACATCTGACTCTGTCTCAATCTTCTCTTTGCAATATCCATAGAATCACAGAATTCTTTAGGTTGGAAAAGACCTTTAAGATGAAGTCAAATCATGTCCCAAAGTGCAATGTCTACACATCTTTGAAACACCTCCAGAGTTGGTGACTCAGCCCCTTTCCTGGGCAGTCTGTTCCAGTGCCTGACAACCCCATCGGTGAAGAATTTTTTCCTAATATCCAATCTAAACCTCCCCTGGCACAACTTGAGGCCATTCCCTCTTGTCCTATTGCTTGTCACTTGGGAGAAGAGACCAACACCCACCTCTCTGCAGCCTCCCTTCAGGTAGCTGTAGAGAGTGATAAGGTCTCCCCTCAGCCTCCTCTTCTCCAGGCTAAACAATCTCAGCTTCCTCAGTTGCTCCGCACAGGACTCATGCTCCAGACCCTTCCCCAGCTCCATTGCCCTTCTCTGGACACGCTCTGGCATCTCTATATCCTTCTTGCAGTGAGGGGCCCAAAACTGAACACAGGATTGGAGGTGCAGCCTCACCAGTGCCCAGTACAGGGGGACAATCGCAGCCCTCGTTCTGCTGGCCACACTGTTCCTGATGCAGGCCAGGATGCCACTGGCCTTCTTGGCCACCTGGGCACACTGCTGGCTCATATTCAGCTGCTGTTGACCAACAGCCCCAGGTCCCTTTCTGCTGGGCAGCTTTCCAGCCGCTCGTCCCCAAGCCTGTAGCGTTGCAGGGGGTTGTTGTGACCCAAGCGCAGGACCCGGCACTTGGCCTTGTTGAACCTCACACAGTTGGCCTCGGCCCACTGATCCAGCCTGTCTGGATCCCTCTCTAGAGCCTTCCTACCGCCAGGCAGATAAACACTCCCACTCAACTTGGTGTTGTTTGCAAACTTACTGAGGGTGCACTTGATTCCCTCCTCCAGATCATTAATAAAGATGTTAAACAGGCCCCAGTACTGAGCCCTGGGGAACACCACTTGTAACTAGCAGCCGATTGGATTTAACTCCATTCACCACAGCTCTTAGGGTCCGGCCATCCAGCCAGTTTTTACCCAGTAAATAGTGTTCCCATCCAAGCCATAAGCAGCCCATTTCTCCAGGAGAATGATGTGGGAAACGGTGTCAAAGGCTTTACTAAAGTCCAGATAGACAACATCCACAGCCTTTCCCTCGTCCACTAAGCAGGTCACCTTGTCATAGAAGGAGATCAGGTTGGTCAAGCAGGACCTGCCTGTCACAAACCCACGCTGACTGGGCCTGATCACCTGGTTGTCCTGTATGTGCTGTGTGGTGGCACTTAAAGATGACCTGCTCCGTAACCTTCCCCAGCCCAAAGGTCAGACTGACAGAGGTCTGTAGTTCCCTGTCTCTTCCTTTAGGCCCTTCTTGTAGATGGGCATCACATTTGCTAACTTCCAGTCCACTGGGACCTCCATGGTTAGACAGGAATGGTGCTAAATGATGGAAAGTGGCTTGGTGAGCACTTCCACCAGCTTCCTCAGTACACTTGGGTAGATCCCCTCCAGCCCCATGGACTTGTGTGTGCCTCTATGTGGTGTGGCAGGTCGCTAACCATTTCCCCTTGGATTGTGGGGGCTTCATTCTGCTCTCCATCTCTGCCTTCCAGCTCAGGGGCCTAGATACCTGGAGAACAACTGATCTTACTATTAAAAGACTGAGGCAAAGATGGCATTAAGTACCTCAGCCTTTTCCTCATCCTTTGTCACTGTGTTTCCCCCCACGTCAAATAAAGGATGGAGACTCTCCTTAGTCCTCATTTTATTGCTAATGTGTTTATAGAAACACGTTGTCTTTTATGGCAGTAGCCAGGTTAAGTTCTAGTTAGGCTTCGGCCCTTCTCGTTTTCTTCCTCCACAATCTCACAACATGCTTGTAGTCCTCCTGAGCTGCCTACTCCTTCTTCCAAAGGTCATAAAAATCTCCTGATGCTGTGCCTTTAAGATTTCCTGCTTGAAGAATGTCCAGTCTTCCTGGACTCCTGTGCCCTTCAGAACTGTTTTCCAAGGGACCCTGTCTACCAGGCCCCTAAACCTGTGACAATGACCTGTCTTTTTTTCTGAAGCAGTTTTGACACAGAGCATACACAGCAACATGCCTGAGCCTCGCAGAATCTGTTTTGCAGCTGGGTTGTCAGTGGTAACACTGGCAATTGTACCAAGCTATGTCTGTGAACAAAGGCAATGAATGACATATAAACTTCAGCCATCTAAAGAGTACCAGTATATCCCAAGCACGCAGGCCCAGCTCAGGCAGCTCCAGGTTCTCAACTCCTTGGTCTCAAATCAGCACCACATCTGCTAAAACTGCCATGGACTGCAGCACGGAAACAGCTTCAGAAGCAGTTAGCCCGGAGTCAAATCTTCCCCTGCCCGGGGGACACTTGCTCACACTTGCATCAAAGCATGGCAGCTTCACACTCCCTGTAGCACGTGCTCTAGTCTTAGCAGGATTAAAGCTGGTTTTCCCAACAGACTCCCTCTGCTTTTGCCTGTTAGTTCCACTGGCTGTGGCACTAAGTGATATGCACGCTCAATGAACACCTTGAAAAGCAAAGAGTAGCGTGGTTAACTTGGCAGATCAGCCAGTCAGTGCGAAGCAGAGGACAGTGAGTAAGGAAGCGCTACACCCCGAGCAACAGCAGAGAAAATACCAAGTGCTGTTGCGATTCACAGATCAGCAAGCACAGAGCTTTACAATTTTCAGTCATTCATATACCAAAAGGCACCAACCCAATGACTCTGTTGTTGGTAAATATTTTTAAAGTTCCTTCTTGAAGCTGGCCATGCACCAAAGCCAGCTCTTCTACAGGATTCCTGGTCTCACTTCCAGCCAAGAATCTGGACTGTAAAAGTAATGTCAGAGAAGAGTCTCCAAATGCTGGCACCTTCTCTCCCCAGTAACTTACTGACAAATCAGCTCTCATCTGTTCCAGCACCAGGCTTTGCCTTGCTGCACCTAGTTGAATCCCTATGCCCCTATCTGAAATGAGTCTGGTGGGATCTCCACTCTGTTCCTGAAAGCTGTCTCACTTTCCTCTCAGGTGGGTACCCAAGGAGGCCAGAAAGATTCTCAGTACTCTACAACCATTGCTGTCACCCCAGAAGTGCCATTGGCTTGGTGCCCGTGCCAGCTGTGAGTGTTCAGAGAAGCAGATTAGTGTGATTTTCCTACCTTTGTGTATGAGCTAGTGAGCAGGAATGGGAATTGATGGGGTTAGGATTACAAGCTACAGTCCCATAATCCATGATTTGATTGCTGCCTTGGAGTCTCTGTAACAACAGCCACAAGTCACCATTCCAGAAAAGATGGAGGGAAGGAAATGAAAAAGAGGAACAGACAAAGGAAGAAACCAGTAAAATCACCCAAGCATGTGTAAGGCAGCTGTGCCGTGTAGAAAAGCTCCAGTACCTGACTCCGTCAGAGCTCTCTCTCCACAAAGGCAGCACATGTGCCCATTCCCAGCTGGCTGCTCCCCTGACTGAGCATCCATGTTAGCGCAGAACACCAGGGTCAGCCCACCTTCAGTTGGCCGAGCACCTGGGGTTGTTTGCTAAGCTTCAGAAGCACCCAGGTGAGCTCAGCCATGTGGAGGGTCACATTTGGGGGTGCGGTGGGGTGTTTGTTGTGACTTCCTCAGAGCATGACGCCTCAGGGGGAAGGAGTTGCCAGTGAAGTTTTTGACTGACTGAGACCCGTTACCTCACACACATCCAGCTGCTTCTTACTGCAATGAGTTCTGGAGGCTTTTAGGATTATAGAAATGACGCCTGTACCACCTTTGCTCTGGTCTCAATGCCCTTCCTGCTCCAGCAGCAAGCTCTTACAGTTGTATTTATACTAAAAATGGCTTGAGCAAAAAATGTGCAATTCATCTGGTGAGAGAAAGGTCTGGCAAAGAGAAAGGACCTTACTACTACCAGGCATCCTGTTTGCTGCCAAAGGACCTTGGTATCTCCTGCGCCTTCCACATGAATGAACTAACTCACAGTGAAACCAGCACCTCTCATGACAACCGTACTGCCTCAGGGCTTGCAGAGGATGGTTTGGCCTTGCAATTCATTTTCTGCCATTGATTTCAGCACTGTTAATCAATGGATATAAGTAGTTTGGTCTGTATCAAAACAGACTGGTCTTTACTCCAGCTGAGCTTAGTTAAGTGTGTTCTAGTTAGCCCCATTGCGCCAGGATTCTGGGAAAGCAGTTGCCTTCTAGCTTGGTCCTGTAGACCACTGCTAAAATCAGCCAAAGCTGTAAGCCTCAGAGCAGAAAAAAGGCAGGAATCCTTCTTAAGTTTTGACAATGGGAGGGGCCTCCTTTAGGCAAACTAGATAAGTTGTACAGCCTTTCCCCTCCCCACTGATGACATCAATTCCCTTTACTTCCCCTACCCTCTGCATTTGCGCTCAGACAGTTCAGTAAAAATAAATAAAAAATAAAAATAAAAATAAAAAAGCATATATTTTGTAATTGAAATTCCACCTTCCTGAGCAGCTGGTTGGAGCAGAGCTGCTTCTTAGACCTTCTCCAGATCGGACTGGTTAGATTATCTGGAAGAAGCAAGCACTGTCTTCTGGAAAGAGCTGACTTGAGCCAGCAGAGAACTGAGCTTATGCATTTTGCGAATCATGGTTGCCGACAGCTTCATGAACGTTGAATGGATGTCTCTGCTAACATCCTAGAAGAGGAGCCCAGAGCAGTAAGGAAAAGAGCCTCAACCAACCACCAGTCACCTCTCTTTCCCCGCAGGGAGAGCTTCTAGGAGTATCCACTATGATTAGTTCACCGGAGGCCCTCTCCCACATGCAACATCTGCATTCCTTGCACAGCACGCCACAGGGACATTATACCCTGAGCTCTGGTGTGCAGATATGAACTAGCAGCCTTGTCTGCAGCACTGAGCAAAGTGTGGGAAGCCAGGCTGCTCAAGCCCTTGTTTGGGCTTTGCCACCTAATTTCCCCCAGTCCCATACACTGAGCCTGACTTGGCAGCTGAGGGCAGGGACTAAGGAATAACCTGCCTCCATAGGGTGTTGGAATAATAGCTACCCAGCTCTAAACAAGGGCAAAGCACTGGAGGGCTTAGTGCATTGTCAGTGGAGAGAAGCACACACAGTGCTGCCCTACATCTGTCCCTAGCCAAGACGAAGATGTGTGAAGCCCTGCAGACTCCCAGACCGAAGCCTACAGATTCTGTGTGACATTAAGCAAACAGAGGCCCCAGCATCTGGCAGAGCTGGGATTACAGCCACCCGCCTGAAAATGCCAACAAGGAGTTTCCCCTCAGGCTGGGCAAGAAGCGGTGGGTAAGAGAAAAGAATCGTAACTCAGAAAGGGCCAGCCCCACTCCTAGAAAGCAGAGAGGCTGGGTGCTGTCCTGAGCTAATAGCAGGGACACAGCAGGGGTTGAAGGGAGGTTTACTCACTGTCTGTTCATTATCCAAATTGGCCTGCTGTCTTCGGAGATCAGCCTTAATGTATGCTGGGACAGAGGGAGGAAGAGAGATGTGAAGGCAGTTAAGTCACCATGCAGAGCCCAAACCAATTTCCCCTGGACTCAAAGGGGTAGCAGAGGCCCCAGAGGAGACAGCAACGCGTTACAGCGAGCCAGAGAAACCACTCTCCTGGATGAGGCGGAGAGCACTTCTCAAACAGGCAGGATAGAGGCTCCTTATTGGAGCACGTAGAAGGCACATCTTTGAGACCCCAGCCAGCAGCCAGGGCAAGAAGCTTTGGATCTGCTTTGTGACACAGACAAGATGCTTAAAGCAGAGCAGCATTGCTATGGGACTACTGTGTGGATCCTGCCCTTTCCTGCAGGCACCACGACACAAAAGCCATTCAATCCATATGCCAAGCCCAAGGGGAAGAGTCACAGCAGAGGAAGACTGGAAAATTACCTGTCATAATGGTCCCCAACATCAGGAAGGAACAAAGAAAGAGGTTTCCTGCCCTCGTTCCAAAGCGATCCATGATTTGCCCTTGGCCGATGGTGAAGGCAATACCAAAAATCTGGAAACAAACAAAGGCAGTGTCAATCTGTACTGTTGCTATAAAGCAGCCCGAACGGCTTCCCAGCTTTACCAAAGTATCAGCACATACAGGCCAGCCTAGCGAGGTTAAAGTTTGGTTATAAACACATCCAGAGGCACTTCCTTGTAGCTGATGGGAAGACAAGTGACCTTTGAGGCTGGAATCCCATCTCTCACTAGAGAAGAGCCAGGTCCCAGGCTGTTAGGAGCAATATTGGAAAAGGCAAGGATGATTGGCATCCCAATGGATTTTCCTAAGCTGAAACAGAACAGGTGCCACTAGAGAAATGCCATGAGGAACATCATTCAAAAAGCCAGGCCCCGGGGTGCTTAGATCTGCAGTACATCATTGTAGTCACGGACAAGAAGTAGGAGTCAAGGCTGGGAACTACAATTTCATCTCTCTGCCTATGAGGAGGCAAGCGAAGGGAAAACAGCACACCTACCTGTGCCGAGACGTTAAGGAGCCCCGATGATGTTCCTTCCGATTCTGGGTATGTCAACTCTGCAGCAAACTCAAAGCCCAGAGGAAGATATCCTGTCATGAAAAACCTGTAAAGAAACACACAGAAAGGAAGATTCAGCAACTGCCAGAAGGAAGACCAAAGAGGCACAGTGCAGCCCATATCCCTTTTGGGATGCTTCACTGACTGCACAGGATGTTTCCCCTAGCACTATCAGAGCCCAAGCAGCTGTCTGATTCCCTCAGCATGGCACAGGTCTTCCTCCTACCCAGAAACACCTTCGCCCGCAGATTCAAGGCACAGAGCCAGGCCAGCAGCCAGCTGCTACAAGAAAAAGGCATTAAAAAGCAGCATCTCCCACAAGTAACTGTAAGGGGCATCATCCTCAACATGGTCAAACGGCCACCCAGGCTCACATGCTTTTCATTCCTGCTCAGCGGTCATCCATGGGGCTGTGGTACCGCTCGCTTCCCAAATGCTTCCACTTGATTATCTGGAACATTTCAGGCAGCTGCAGCTGAGCAGGGCCATGCTAATGTCCCCAACTCTTATGACATAAATGCAAGAGAGAGATGGGAAGAGCAGACCATTTTGTCCTTAAAACATTCAGGAGCCACACACAGGCTATGGCTCTCCCCAGTCTCTCCTGCGCCATGAGTTCTGCCTCCCTGCTCATCCCCTAGCAGCTCACCTGTAGAGGAAAGCACCCCACACAGGAACTTACCCCAGCACGCCTGCAGTCACAAAGACCACCCAGAGGTGGCCTAGGCTCAGAGTGAAGGTGTAGGCTATCATTCCCACCAGAGACATGATATAGACGACTAGTGTTGTCTGTCTGCAAGGAAAAGCAGTGTCAAGGGTTTATTTAATCCAGTCTTCTTATTTTTTTGCCCACAGATCTCAGTATAGTTTGCAGCACATGGTTAAAAAAAAAATAAATGAAGTTGCACAGCTCTCTCTGACACCCTTACCCGAGACAGAGGACCTGGACTGACGGGGAGCACGGAAGGGCCTGCACACACAGCAGGAGAAGCAGGAGCAGGACCTAGGAGTTTTCACATCCCTACCTCACAACAGGGGGCTTTGCTCCTTCTGGGGTCAGGGCATCACATCTATAAGGAGGCACCTGTGAGGCAGCCAAGAAGCTCAGATGCTACCATGGGCTGACAGGTCATGTACCGTACGTGTCTTTAAGGGGAGACCAAGAGCCAAATAAAGAGATCATTACTCTCTGGGCACTGTCTGTACTGTAACCAGCTGGACATGCTTAGTGCATTGGAAAGACAAGCGGGAGACAAGGGGATTGAGTCCTCCCAAGCATGAAAGTAAAGGGAAGAGGTGACAACACTGCTACAGTGTTATGGGCCTGTATTTTCAGCGCTATCCAAAACACCTTTCACTGCTGCTCCTTCCTGTGTTTAAACTGCCCACTATACTTGGAGAGGTGACATGCAAGCCAGGAGCAGGGCTAGTGCCAGTTCCACAGCCAACGGCGGCTGAGCCACAGGCTCTCATCTCTGGGCAGAGCTAACAAAGAGACTCGTGCCCAGGACACATGCCAGGCAGATCCTGGGAATAGCTTGCAGCTTGGCCGCAGTGAGGAATGTCAGTGGGCTCGGTACTGAGACACACGCAGCAGTCCAGGCCAGCTTTAACAGAACTGCAACGGTAGCAACTGTCATTGCTGACTAGACACCAAGGAAACCCTTCCCACATCCAAAAACCAAGCCTCTTTCTAGTACAGGAAGGAGCAAGTAGATCTTCACAGTGCACAGTTTTGGGAAGGAAAGAGGCAAGAAGGCAAGGAAAGGTAAATCCTTTCCCCCACTGAAATTCCACCAGGACCCTGAAAGCAGAACAGTTACCAGAGCTGGCAAAACTTTTTGACCACTGTCTTTTAGGAAGTTATATGTGTAACCACGAGCTACTTGTGGACTTTCTACCAAATTTTAGTCTTAAATCTATTAAAGTATGTGTTTGGTATCAGTTCCTAGAATTCTACTAAATAAGCTAAACCTCAAACTATTTTCACTTTTTTTTTTTTTCCTTTTTTAATGCAAATGACCACGGTCAAAAATCCAACCCCAAACGGGCAGCCAGTATCATATTGTGTAACAAAATGTTTCCAGTACACTGAATTACTACAGATAAAAACAGAATGTTCCAGCTACGGTTCTGTCCTCCCTCACTGTTGTAATGACTGAACTCAACAAGGCTCAGGCTCGTACATCAACTCTTATCTAAATACAAGCTTCAAAAGCCATTTCAGACTTCAACTATCGATCCAAAGTTCACCAGACACATTTAATGTCTTGAAAGGCTAAACAACATTTTGCTGTGACAAATAATTTTGTTTTGTATCAAAGGGGTAGACAAACCCCTTAACCTCCAATGCTGTATGATTTCTAGAATATTTTCTTACCAATGCTTTCATGGAGGAAAAGAAGTCATCTGTGAAGACAGCATAAAGGGGCTGCATACTTCTGCTATAACCCATTAGAGAGCTGCCTGGAGACTGCAGAGGGAGAAGAGCTGAAACACTGACAGAGGAGTTAAAGAGCAGCCCCAGAAAGTGAAAGAGAAGCAGGTCAAAGCCTTTTTCTGCTCAATACCGTTTCCTCAGGTATCTCCCATGAATTCTTCCGCGTCCCATCCTTTGACAAGCAGCTGTGGAGGAAAAGTGCTGACTAGGAAAGTGGCTCAAGGCTAGAATAACAGCTCCCTGGGCTGCACCGACCAAGTTTGAACTGGGTGCTCCTTCCATAAACAGGAGTCTCCAAACTACACAGCAATGAGTGCTAAAATACAGTGCAGGCCTCCAAGAGGTGACTGTGGCCCCAGGAAGCTTAGTGTCTGCTCACAGAGACGCTTGACACCTGGGGGTTTTTTTATAATAGTTTTCTCACCACAGCCAGTTTTGGTCTCAGCGCAGAGCTCTTAGGATCTTCCCACAAAAATCTCACCCAGTTTCCCACGTTTGTGGTTTGAGCATTCTAAGTAGTTTGTGTCTGATTCACCTCGTAACGGTTGCCAAGAGTTGCGCTTTGCCCCTCATCTCCAGGCAAGGGTGATGAATGAGTTAGTGACCAGATGTGGTCAGGACTCCGTTTCACGTTGATGCTATGTTACTAGTCGAGCTGCAAGAAAGACGTTCTCAGAACATCCAGCCCCTCACTGTGAACCAGCACAGGCGGGCTGATAGAAGCAGGCAGCTCTGGAAGGTGTTTGCCATTGGAAGTACAGAACTAAGTGGGGGACAACATGGAGAAAACAGTTTGATCTTGCCACGGGTACCTCATCTCCCGCACATTTGCTGGCTCTAGGACACTATGAGCTTTCCTCACTGACCTCCCTGAATCATTACACTCCAGCAGGACAGACCCTTGTGAAAGAACAAGGCCGCAAGGCTTGAGCGCCGTGGAAATGACACACCACGAAGCGCCCTGACGCTATGCACTGCCTGCTCCCCACACTCTTAACTGGGACTTGGACAGCCCTGAATGCAACTCCGGCTGCAGGAGCCAGCCGCGAGCACACCAGCGGACTGCTGCTAAGCCAGGCTTTAGCTCCCCTGAGCAGACAGAAAAGGAGATTTAGTGTCCAGCAGTCCAAGCAAGACCCAAAATTTTGAAAGGGGTTTAATTGAGACACAGGTAGACACTGATGCGTAGGGAAACAAAGAAACCCCTGGGAGGCAGGAAGTTTCTCGGGAAGCGGACTTTGTCACCGTGTTTACTAGAGAACAAGAAGAATGCTCTGTGACCCTAGGGGCAGTGGGTCATGGAATAATGCCAGTTTTGCTTGATAAGGTATTTATGGCTATGATAAGATGTTTATGGGAGAAATAAAAACACAAAGGAGGAGAAACTGATTCACAGAGGATATTTTCACAGCATTCTGTTTTTTTAGCACACCGTTCCCATGATGGCCCTGCAGGGACTGATAATTATAATTGCCTAGAACAGGTACCGCCAGTCTCCTTAACAGGCTGAGTAGCGCAGTGAGCACAGGCTGGAAGTTACGCATCCTACTACATCACTTAGGACAACTGGGGTTAATCTATCCCATGTTCTGGGGTGTGGGAAGGAAGCCCAGTGCATGGATGTGGAAGCAGTGCTACGAAGGCATCAGTTGACAAGTCTCTGGCAGAGCCAGAGAGAGATCTGTGAAGGAGCTGAGACGCTTGTCACTTAGGTGAACCTAAGCCGCCCTGACGTTCATCTGCCCTCCCAGTCACATTCCTTATCCTTCTGAAGAGGCAGATTAAAGAGCTCACACAAGGGACTGTGAGAAAAGAGAGACCTTGGTGAAAAAAGCCAGCCAGAGCCAGCACCGGCAGGGAACAGGACTGTAACAGAGAGCACAACTCCTGCTGTTCAGCCAGCTCCAGGGAAAGCTCTAGTGGAAGGAATGGTCACAGCCCAGCGCAGCAGTGTCTTACAAGGTGACTTGGACAAGGGAAGCCAAAGGGACAGGACCAGACTCACAGGAGACTGGAGCTGCAAAAGCACTAGAGTCAAGCAACATCTGAAGCAACAAATGAACAAGGGGCAGTGGGGGAGGCCACAGCCACGTGTCACAGCTTTAGCTGCTCACTGGAATGTTGCGTGCAGCTCCAGAGTGCTCTGCTATACCAACTGGGAAGACAGATGGCCGCCACAGGCTTTGTCATGAGGACAGCACTTTCCAGACTGCACAAGACCCTGAACAAAGGCCTTGTCCCTATGTTCCCAGTAGGATGTCACTGGTGAAGACACTGAGATGTCAGATGCTGGAGAAGGGAAAAATTGGAGAGGACTGGTTTGGTTTCCACCACCCCTTCATTCTTTGGCACTCAGTGTTATCCCACTTTCTTCCTGTATGAAGGTCACAAAAAAGTACAGCCTTGGTAAATTATTTATATAAGACATATGGCAGGACAGGGTGAAGGCATATCTACTACACGAGGACTAACGCGGAAAAGGCCTACAACAAGAAGACTCAAATTGCAGGCCAGGATAGGCTGAGAGAGCATTCACCTTTCAGTGGAAGAGACTTAAGTGCCCCATTCTCCAATATCGAAGTCTTTCCTCCTTCCCCCTTCCTGTATGCTGTGGGCCTGTACAGACCTAAGTCTAAACCAACACTTGGGGTCCTCTGCCTAGTCAGTAGACAGAGATGGATATTTCTGACATCTTGCCTTACAGAGATGCAGCCATGACAGAGAGAGTGGCTCTCTGGAACCAGTTGGACTGTGAACACTGCCCTTAAGAGCAAAAGTGTGGCCAAAGAGAAGTGCTGATTAATCCTGTCCCCAAACCCCTAACTCTGAGCCAGACTTCCCTTCAAACATCAATACACCCAGCAGTCTCCAGGTGTCCCAACCCCATCTCTCCTCCGAGCCAGGAACCTGAAGGATGGGGCCGCATTTAACTTGATGTCAAAACATGTTCTTTCAAAGAGGTGGGCTGTTCTCAGCCAACCATCCCACCAGAGGCAGCCCCAGTTCTGGAACCACTTGCTCATCACAAAGTAACTCACTTATTTGTAGGAGCCAAACCTGTGCCCGCTAATTCCAAAAATAAGAACAGCACAGGGGCTGCTGCAGGGACTTGCCTGCCAAATAAAAGCAAGAATGCAAGGCCATTTGGTGCCTGAGGATGACAGATGAGGAAAGCCTGACTTAGCACAGCCTCATCCTTTCAAGGAACTGCTGATGGGACAGTAAAGATCCAACACGCATGTAGAGCTCTGCAATTCCTTCTGTTATTAACCTCCCCCCGCTTCCCTCAATCACAGCTGGATCCCATTCATTTGCTTCCCTCTGCCTCCAAGCTGACTAAAAAAAGGACTCGACATCTTTCCTTCCTGATTTTCATGTGCTTACCATTTCGTTCCTGACACTATCTGAGCAGCGGAGGGAAGGGGGAGGGTGCCTACCTAGAACATCTGGCATCTTGACAGTTTTTTTTAAATAGACTTTTAAATAGAGCTAAATAAAGACTCTGTAGCACTCAGAAAAATGTTGCTAGTTCCACAGAAATCCACTTTCTGGGCTGCAATAAAGAACAAATTCTTAGCAGTGTTTTTCCTCACCTAAGGCTAAATCTATCCCCAGCTAGTCCCTGAGGTCTGTAGGATAAATTCTATGGGTGGCATAACCCTACTGTCTGGCACTCTCAGCCAGCTCTGCCCACCTACATTGTCCCTCC
The DNA here is from genome assembly GCA_027574665.1 of Rhynochetos jubatus. Lineage (NCBI taxonomy): Eukaryota > Metazoa > Chordata > Aves > Eurypygiformes > Rhynochetidae > Rhynochetos > Rhynochetos jubatus. Next base: position 123,215,410 of record CM050648.1, on the reverse strand, counting down.
AAGCAAGCAAGGGCCATGGCAACAAATCCAGGATTATTTTTTTCCTTCCTCTCCCATTCTGCCAAATTTCAAGTCCCGGCGATACCTGGTGAGCCACAAAGCTCTTCAGCCTTCGTGCTGCAACCTAGTTCCACGTAGGGAGAAACAAGAAGACCATCTGTCCTAGCAGTGCCAGTTGAGGCTATCTTACCACTAGCCCCGGGCTGGACAGAGGCACAAGTTACACCGTTAGCTAGTGCCATTCGTAGCAGTTGTGTTTCTATTCCCAGGACCGCCAAATGAAAACTACTCTGTGGCACACAATGATCTAGAAACAGCAAATGACCTGCCAGTCTCTGTATTAGTCACCTGCTCCTCTTTCCCAGCACCCCCAGGAGTCCTCAGCTACCATTCTTTCTTGTTTGAGAAGCCCATTTCCTCTCCGTTTTTGATCCCTGCACTTGGCAGCTAGGGCCAGAGCCCACTTCAGAAGCTGCAAGCCCACAGATAGCCAGATTCATCTAAGCTGCCCACAATGAGAACATGCTTTTCTAGCCCAAGATACCAGGTAGGATAATGGCAGTGGGATTACCCCAGGTGAAAAGCTGCTGCAAGAAAAAAGACCTCCCAAGTTGCCTTCAGCTCATCACCAGTAAAGGCTCCTCTCAGCCAACCTGCTTAGACAACAGGTTATAGCACAGTTCTCAAAGCCAGCAGGGAAACTGAAAAGCTTATTACACGGACATCAACATGAGACAGGAGAGGCACTCCCCATCCCCCAGGACAGCCTACAACGGTCTGCCGGTCAGATCTGAGTTCCTGACGACTGGGAGCTGCAGGACACCCAAAGACTCTTAGCTTCCTCTGCAGATGGCAGGGTATGCTGGCCAGATCTGCCTTCCCAACGCTCCAGGAAGCAAACTCTGAATCATCCACCCACAACCCTGATACCCTTTATGCCTGCCCTAAATACAGCAATGCGCCCTCACACAATGCCTCTGGGCACTGGATTCAATGTACCTTTCATTAAGCCAGACAAAGATTCACAGAAGCCCGTTTGTAAGGGCTGAGAAATGGTCGGGTACAGTTTTGATTCTGCTTGTGCCAAGAACGCTCTCATCCCTGACAAAGCAGCTGCTGGGCCATCTCATCCCCTTTCTATGCCTCCCTAGGGACCACTAGAACCAGACCCTGCATGGGCCCAGTGCAGACCAACACACAGCTCCAAACTTCACTTTAGACTAACTGGATTTTGAGGATCCGTATTTTTTTCCTACAAACCCTCACAATGATTCAGTCCCTGGAGTACTGAGTTGCAACCACACAGGGTTTGGGGGAACAGCACAGTCACTAGGGGCACAGAGACAAACAAAGGACTTACTTGTAGGTTTTGGTTCTGTCCAACCAGATGCCGGAGATGAGAGCCCCAGCCATCCCCGACAGTATAATGGTGAGTCCAATCCTCCCAGCGTTCACCTCCTCCCCCTGTGGCGAGACACACACAGACTCACACAAATGCAGAAGCCAGGTCGTAGCCAACAAGCAGCCAAGTGCAGAGAACCCAGAGAGAACTAGCCTTTGCCAGAACACTTCTGGGCCCAGAATGAGCCAGTGCAGCACCCTGTTCTGGCCATATGAAAAAAAGGGGTTTGGCACATTTCTCTGAGCCAGCCCACAGAAAAAAGGTGAGCACTGGCCAGCACGAACAGACACTTTTGAGAGGAGTCAGCATAAACCTGGTGTTAGGATTTGGGCCATATCGACCAGGAAATACTGGCACCCACTTTAAGGTAGCATGGAAAGGAGCTCTCTGGCAGAAAGCCCTACAGTAGTTCAGCTACGGAGGCACCCCAGCCTTCTGGCACCAGAGCACAAGTGTGGGCAGCCTCCTGGTACAGGCATCCCGGTAGAAATTCACGTCAGGAGCAGGGCGGAGGCAATTGCTGGAAGAATTTCTCAGAAGAAAATGCTGTCATTTCAAGTGTAAAGGAGCTGTCTTTGCTAGAGCTTGTCAGCTTTTGCACGGGGTGGTATAAAGAACTAAAGGGACCAATGCGCTCCTGCAAGCCAGCCAACTTGTGCCAAAGCCAGCCAGAAGCGTTGTGACATTGCATTTCTCACAGGCTCTGCCTTGGCAGCCAGTGCGGGGCAACAGCAAGCATCAGAGGGACGTGAGGGTTGGAGACACTTACTGGGTAGTGATGGATCACCATGCGGTTCAGCAGAGTGGACAGGGCGTAGAAGCAACCTGTATTCAGACCTGAGAGGGGGATAAAAGTGCAGCACGTTCAGAGCTTGCTACTCTCCTGCTGGGTAGTGAGGAGGCAGAAATGCAAAGAGAGGTATCTTTAGGAGCAGCCATCCATAACAAGGCTGCCAAGTCTCAGGAGACCCAGCGGGACTGGCTAGACATAGGTTACTGGAAGAAAGGCAGACCAAGGCCAGCCAGATCCCAGCACGCAGGAAGAAACACACTGCAGTTTCAGGATGGTTCTTACCTTAGCAACTAGGGGCAGGGTTGTGCACATTTCTGGTACTGATGAAAGGTCTTGCAAGTCCTCCATAGGGTTTCAACCCACCCTCAGGGCCAGATCCATCTTTAGCATTGAGTTTTCTCCTCCCCCAGACAAGATAAAATACTTGAAAAGCACCTGCCTCAGCATCACACCTTTAACAAGGACCTGGGATTCAATTAACACCAGTGCCATTGACCTGTGTGGTTTCCTCCCAGAGAAGAGCCTGACAGCACTCTCCCTGCTGAGAGCCAGTAAAAACCATCCGCTCCAAGCCAAGAAACACCAGAAGGCAAGAAGGAGCCGAGCCGATGGTGAAGCACAGACAGCACTTCCCCCAGGCACCTGGTGCGTGTGTCTGCATGGGAAAAGTCTTGCATTTTAAAAGATATCACTGAAGCCTGAAAAAAGAAAAAACCAACTGTGAAAGTAATTGTCTTTCTGAAAGGGAAGTTAGATTAACTGTTACAGGCAGCAGCCACCTGGTGAAGGTTTCTCAGTATCACCCAAGGTGAGAATGGAAACCGTTGGGGTGATACTGGTCAAGCCCCATTCAGACACCCTGCTCCAGCTTACATGCAAGTCTGGTCGAGTCAAACGCCTTCCCAAAGGGCACAAAAACCAAGAGCTTTGCTTATAGCAACCAAGAACCTCCACATGGGTGCTGGACCAGCAGTAAGTACTGCCAACGGCCACACTCTCACCTTGGGCGATACTGAGAAACCTTCGCCAGGTGGATGAAGTCTGCAACAGTCAGTGCAACTTTCTTCTCAGAAAGTCATTTACATGTGCAGTTAAGTTTCTCTTCAAGGCTTCAGTGATCCTGATGGGGCGGGGGGGACGGAGACAGATTTCACCACCGCAGCTCACACATCTATAGGCTCCACAAGGGTTTAAAAACTCCGGCACAGATGCCTGAAATCCTGACAGAACAGCCAAGTTCCCACTTCCTACTTTCCTCTTTCAGCCTCCGCTAAAAGCGGAAACACGGCAGTACATGGTACAGAAGTGCAGTCTAGCAGGCAGAGCTTTGACAAAGGGAACAAAGCCCTGAGTTCCCCTAACCCTGAAGTCCTCCAGCTCCCCTGACCCTGAAGTACTCAGCGATCCTGTGCCTACCCCACTCCTCCACTGGGACACCGGGTATCCGTTGCTCTACACAGCTCATGGAGCACTGTACAGAGTCACAAGATTGGCAGCTGCAGGGGACATCACACTTCCTTCACATGCCACCTCTGACGACATTAGGCAGGGCTCACTTCACAGCTTCACGTCACAGAGAACGGATGAAGAACCTTATGCAAGTGATCCCAAATAAGCCAATTGCCTGTTACAATGCTTCCTGCTACAAAGGCTCCAAAAGCATGTGTCAGGTTACAGGAGAGGCTAGTAAGCTGAGGGCATGTTCTTTAGGCTGGAGGAATCCACACAATCCTTTCCAAGAGTTACTGAGAAAGGCTGAAAACTCCAGCAGGGCCAAGAAGCCAGAGACATGGGAGAACAACTGGAGATCCCACATCAAGGAGGTGCCCTCCAGCCTTGAAATCTGGCTCCTTGCAATACCTGGCTATGGCAAAACAGCCCACAAGAGCCTAATTCGGCTTCATCCTACCTTCACCTCTGGAGCACCCTGCTCGCTACAAGACACCACAAACTACAGTGCCAGGGCATGGGAGTGTGGCAGATCAACAGTAGCTCTACCCATTACTGCTTCACTTCAAGGCTGGGCATAAACACAGACCAGTCATTTGTGTACCGCTACTACTTGCCCAGCCAGGAGGACAGCAGCCCTGTGGGGACAGCCAGACGCTGCTCTGGTAGCTGGCGCTGTCAGTACGCCAGCTTCACAGCAGCTCTGTGATGCACGCGATTTCCAAGAGAGAGAAGGGCCCCTGCTCCCAGGCTGGGCAGAAAGAGACGTGGAGTTGGCAGCAACGCTTGGCACCAGTCAGGCAAAATATTCTAAGAATCAACACAATGTGCCGAATTTGCATTTGTGAGGGCTGGCAAAAGTTGTCGGCATTTCACATGTCACAGTTGCTCAATGAAGTTTCTCCGTGTATTACAGCTGCTTGAATGCCCATAAAACAGGCAAGGATTGTTTGCAACGGATTTCCAAGGATTGTTTCCATTTGCCCACGCAGATGAGGAAAACCAGAACCAGTGGCTGGGAGCAGGACATCTGAAGGTCCAGCCCCACCTGACTCAATAGCTAGTTACCATGGTTTGCTTGTAATGTGCCGCAGAAGAACATTTCTGAGACCTCACAGTGTGTCCTGTATTTTACAGGGGCCAGAAAGGGGAAATTTATTGACTATGGCTCCAAAAGGAGCCCTTATTAAGCCTCAGACTAGAACCCAAGCCTTCTGTAGCTAAGCAGCCTATTGCCTACATGCCAGACTATTGGTCTCCCTCTTCTTCACCCTCATCATCCTCTAGGACAATGGTTCCTTATGCAAATCTCACTGCCGTGCCTTCTCCTCACTGCCCCATCACCTTCCAAATGCTGATTCTTCGGGGCTGTCTCATTACCAGCCTTTCCCACATTCTTCCTGCCTACTGCCTCCCAGTAGCAACATGCAGTTGCTCTCCAGTGCAGAGTTTCTCTTCAATAAACTCAGACTTTATTAATACCCACTCCATGTTATGCCTCAGCTTTACGGAAGCAACGTCAGCAGCCTTCGGGAAAAGGCTGTCTGAGGGTTTTCATGAAAAACAGTTCACTAGCACTAATATAGATGCAGTGCCACCAACGTTTCCAGCACTGCAAGTCTTACCACAGGAACAGAGCTGGCAGCTGCTGGTAATATCAAGACCTTAGAGGCCTGCAGACTTGTTCTGACCTGGCACCACATAAGGGCCCCCATTCATTCTACAGCCAGAGGAGATGAACAAGCAGCAGGTTTCCTCCTCTCTCCCCTGACACACACTATGCTAATAAAATAGCTAAGAGAGGCTACAGATATCTTTGAGTTAGCTAGGGAGGATGACTCAGTTGCACTCCTGTGGCTGCAGATGTCTTAAATCTTGGCCAATATAACTTTTGACTTGAGTAGGAAAAACTGTCCCCATTTTAAAGCCAGACTACAAAAAAAAAAGTTTCACTGCATAGTTCCCTCTCTGAGTAACAGTCACCATCTCAAGTCAAGCTGGAGATTGTCATGAGGCTGAGACAGGGGAACAGAATAAATGCACAGACCAGCAGGAAGAGAGACTGAATTATGAGCCACTGAACAGCCTTTCCGTGTCGTTTGTGGCTGCCAGACAGGAATTATTCCAGGGAGGTCAAATTCTAAACATGCTCTTCGTACAGAGAGCCCTCCTCCCTCCTCTAAGACTTGTTTACACCTATTAGAACAAACGCTTTCCCCTCTCCTTTCCCTGAAGGGCAAGTGCGAACTGAGCAGATGACACAATACAACTTTTAGACGGTGTGCCTGACAGTTTTTTCTGTCTTTGTTTTCTGAGAGGTCATCATGTACTGTGGAGAAAAAAACCCAAACCAGCAGCTGCAATGCAAACCAGCAGAGCTACAGGGTGATCTGAGTGGCATTTCTAGAAGACCTCTGCACTGAGAAGGGAGAAGAGATTCTAACAACTAACCCAGCAGGTACAAAACCACCACCTCACTCTCTCCAACCTGGCTACTCATATGCACCAGGTCCTTCAGGCACAACTGCTGGCAGAACAGCACAACTTCAGCACTGTTCAACTTTCCCCCTGAGGAGTTTCCACAGCAAGCTGGTGGGAAATGAGGACAGAACTCCCTGCAGACTAGCTGGCTACAGTACGTCCTATTATGCAGCCAGAGCACACTGGCCTTTCTGCTAAAGAGAACAATACTTTTCCATATGACAGTTCAGCATCAGGAACAGATTCAACACATCACAGTGCCCTCAGAGAAACAGGCCAAGACTGCTGAAGAGAAGCGAGCAGCAAACCCAGCGTGCAAGGACAGATGGCAAAAGACAATGTTTTCCTATCCTTCCTTCCATTTGCTTCATGGGACTGCCAAGGAAGCTGACGCAGGCTGCACATCCACACGCTCCATATGACCTTCACTGGGATGCCCGGCAGCCATAGCCTTGCCTTGGGAAGTGACTTTCACTCAGTGCTGTGGCTGGCACTCAGACACAGCTCCGTGTATTTCTCAAGTAAGCGCTTAGATTAGTTCATTGCAAGTAACTAACTGACTAGGAAAAAAAGACAACAGGGTAAGGAAATCCTCTGAGCAGAAAACAGTTAATGGCTGGGAGAACAGTAGTGGGGGCACGTTGTCCTCTGTGTGCTTGCCTTGCTTTTGTTCTTCCCTAGGCATTTGCTTGTAACCACTGCTGGAAATTACTGGGCTAGAAGGAATCCTGCTCTGTGGCAGCACAGCTGCCCTTCTACTCCTCTAAAACTACCCAGACCAGTTACTGTCCCGGCAGAGCGTGGAGAAGGAGGGAGAAGCCAAGCATGCCTAGCAGTGCTAAGCGCACTGAAGAAAGGCCAGACCTTACCGTAAGTGATCATAAGCAGCAAAAAGCTGGCATTGCGGAGCAGACGGAGGATTGACTGCACGTAGGAATACTCTGTCTGTCTTGACTGCATCAAGGCCTGAGCTCGGCTCGGAGGGTGCGGGGGCTTCTCCTTGAAGACTGAAACCAGACACAAGGTACACCTGTTTGTAACAGTGCAGTCAGAGAACCTGAGAAACACTGCGGGTAGAACCGTTTGAGGGGTTAGTAAAAGCAAGTATGCAACGCACACCATCATCCTTCGGTTTCGATCTCCATGCAGGAACTTACCCAGGAACAGGAGACAACAGGGTAGCTCCAACAGTAACTCCTGCCACTGGGGAAACACCTTGCCTTCAATTAGCTTTTTGTGTAGGCAGTGTCTGGCAGCAACAAAAGGGTTCTCAGGACTAATAAAGCCTTTGTCTCCAGGACAATGGCCAACCAGTGGCATAAGTCGAGTTACAAATGCGAAAGTGGAATGAAAAAAGCCAGGTGGCCAAGGTGGCCTGGTGCCCTGCAGTGCCCAGTGCCGAGGAAGCAACGACCTATGCCAGGTTTTATTTCAAGCCTGGCACTTCTTAGGCTGGCCAAGCCATCTGCTGTCCCTAACTAGAATTAAAGTAGCATCCAGAAATCCAGTTGCAGATGATACTGCTGTACCAGGTGCTAGACAGCCATTTTTGTATTTTGTCTATTACCTGACCCAGATTCTTTAAAGTCTACATCTGATTCAGCCACCAGGCAACGCGAGCAAGCTGGCAAGCAGACCCTATACCAAAAAAAAATATTATATGGAGTTCACCAAACAAGATCTGCTCTCCAGTGGCACGACAATCTTTCATGCTAAAGATCTGGTTTCCACTTCACATGAGAAGCAGGACAACTGCACCTCTGGTGTCCTGCTACTGCCCTTAGTGCTTCCTTCTCTCCACCCATAACTAGTTGGCTTTTTTTCTCCTGGGAACTGCTTGTTCCTGTGATGCCGTCTAACCTGCCTCTCTCTCCCTACACTTAAGAAGTAGACAGGCAAGACATAACCCAAGGCCCAGCACCCTGTTTACAGGCAAGAAGACTGAACCTTGGAAGATTTCTGTTGGCTTTTAAAGGGCTTAATCTTGCCAGGGTTTTATTACACAGGCAATCAAAGGATGAAATGAACAATTTTGCAAGCTCACTCACAATCTCTTATACTCTGATCTACGTGTGCTGTTCGTCAAGGCTTTGAAGCAGCAAGATATGGTACTGCATGACCCTGTCAGCTGCATGCCAGGGCACATCCCCAGATTACCTCCCAGCACACAGGTCCCTCACACACACAGGCTGACCTTCTCAGTCCCATGTGGGTTTCACATGCATGCTCCCACCTCCTTACCTATGACGACCAGGATGAACAGGGCTGATGCCACTCCCGCAGTCATGAAGAACATGATGCTGATGTGGTAGGCCAGCTTCTCCACATCCCCCACATTGGGAACCAGAACTGGAGGGAGTAGAAAGCCTGCAGCAACGCCGAGCTGAGCAGGAGATAGGGGAGAGACACAGAGATGTGACATGGAACCACAACACTGTCACCACCCCACAGCTGAGCCCCCTGATGCCCTGTGAAGGCTCAACTGCATCTAATCCACTTTCAGAACCAAGGTGAAAATCTTCTTTACCAGCCAATAATGAAGAAAAACGCCAGCTACCCATTGAAATTAGGCCATAAGAGATGTTCCCCCCACTGCCCTCATAATTGTCAGGATATTCAAGGCCAGGTTTTACAATAGAGGTGAGCAGAGTGAATACCTGCCTCCATCAAAGTGGACGTCTTGCTTCCCCTGTCCACACATCCCACTCCTTACCTTGTACCTGTTCTGGTGCTGGCCTGATCACCTCGCAATCCAGTTTGTCCCATTAAAAATGGCAGAAAACAAGACCATCAAAATCCACCAGTTCTTTGCTGTGTTAATGAGTGGAACCAATTCATCTTCCAGTCACACAAGTGCAAGGGCCAAGACAGAAACCTGCTCACTTCTAATGAGTGACATATTAGTCTGGCTCAGCCACTTCATGACACTGTTTCCTAACGAGCCACCTCCAAAACCAAGGTTCACACACTTTAGTGAGGACATCGGGGTTTTGACTTCACAACTGTTGCTCCAGGACAGTGATAAGGGGCTGAAGCAGCACAGGTTTTGCCACACTGATAACTGGGACTGACAGTGGCACAGACCTTCAGTGCCACCCTCAAATGGGAGAAAGAAGAAATAGCTGCTTTGGTGCTTCTTTTCATAAAGTGGGAGCCACTCAGTACATTCACGAGTAATCTAAACACAAGAGTTGCCACAAAAGCCACTTCCCAGACCCTCCCTGTGCCACCCCTTGTGTTTCACTGTGGCTGCCTTTCAATCACTGTTTGGTTCCCAAGCACTGTGTATTTACCCGTTCCCCTGGCCCTTCCCAGCATTTGCAGCCCTCTCAGACAGTAGAAAAAGAGCAATGCTCAAGCTCAGCTCTTGCTTGCTCTCCAGGCTTGGCACATTCACCCCTGTTTGGGGCAATAACAATTCTTGTTTAGCAACACTCATTTTTGCCATTTCCTGGTTTAATCCTATGTTTGCTGTTGCAGATAATGACAAGGCACACACAAGAGCCTCCAACAGATGGAAGGACTGAGAAAGCACCCGAAAAAGAGTGGCTGCATGGCCACCTGGCACCTTTCTCATCCTTGCTTGACAGAGAGATTTCCAATCTCTTTTGCAGGCTGTACCATTCATCGGAGACAGGAAAGTGCTAACATTACCAGAACAGTGCTAACTGAACCAATACAAGACTAGCAGCATAAAAAAATCCCACCCACAGGGGTTATTCATGCTACACCAATATAGCCTCTATAGACCCACATCACACTAAGAGAGGAGGTAGGAATACACAAAACATGGAAATGAGGGTACAGTCAAATTAAGCCCAATGCATTCACCATTTCCTTATAGGAAGCATTGGATTGATAGGAATCAATTAGGACCACTATGACCCATTGTCCCAGGATAATGAACTGGAGAAGATACTGTTTATACCTAACAACTGAACAGCAGCAAAACAGCACCACCAAGACTGCAGCCCTACAGAAGGACTTTGCAGTGCTCCATGTCTTCACAGCCCCTGGAAAGGGTCTAGTGCTCTACAGGTATGGAAAGCAAGGACTAAGAAAGGCAAGGACTATGCTGCCCATAAATCACATCCAAGCATACAGAGCAGAACGACCCAGGAGCCCTGAAACCCAGGCACAAGCTTAGGCATGTTTCCTGAGCTGCCTTCTAGCCAAAACTCCTTATGCTTTCTGCATGCTTTTCTGGGATGCTCATGGACTTATCGTGGAAGATCCACTCACTGGCTGGGATCAAGATCACAGAACAGATACATTTCAGGTGACATATCTGGGATAACAACCAGTTTGTGCCAGAGTGGCAGATCACAAAAATCAGTCCAGCCCCAGACAATTCTCCACAAACTCACTCCTCCACCCAGCTGGTGGATTTTTGAGACAGGAAGAACACTTATGTTTCAATCAGCACTATCTGCTAGACTCAGGCACCCTATTTAGCTAGTCAAGGAACGAAAGAGCTCAGAAGGAAACTTAAGAGACCATTAGGAAGGTTAAATCTTCCTAACACCCACATAGCACAGGCAGCTTCTGACACAAGAGTAAATTTGCCCAGAGCTCAACTTTGTTCAGACACGGAGTATCCCCAGCCTCTTAGCAGCGAGTCAGGTCTGCTCTTCCTCCCTGCACTGCCCGCTGACTCCTGAGACTCACTGACTACCAGCAAGCACAACTATCAGCTGTCTTAGGGGCTTCCAGCTCTGACCTTCCATCATGTGCACACCTCCCCATTCTCTGCTCAAGTGAAAGGAGTCTGCAGCTGCACAGGAACGGCAACCACACAAACACAGATGCTCACAGGGACCTCTCCTAGAGGGCAGAAGCCTGTTTGTCTCTGCAGCACATTTATGTTGCCCTGCTCATGGCCAAAGTACAGGCCTGCGGCTCCAATGTGCCTGCTCAGCCCAGGACACAGCCACATTGGTCTTCACTCCTATCTGCTTTGCATTCCCGAAGGTTCAAGCTTTGAGGAAAAGTCTCAACACTGCACCTTTCCACTCAAGGGAAGAGTCACAGAATCACAGGATGGTTTGGGTTGGAAGGGACCTTAAAGACCATCTAGTTCCAACCCCCCTGCTGTGGGCAGGGACACCCTCCACTAGACCAGGTTGCTCAAAGCCTCATCCAGCCTGGCCTTGAACACTTCCAGGGTTGGGGCATCCACAGCTTCTCTGGGCAACCTGCTCCAGTGCCTCACTGTCCTCACTGTATAAAATTTCATCCTGATGTCCAATCTAAATCTGCCCTCTCTCAGTTTAAAGCCATTATCCCTAGCTCTTATTTATCAGGTCTCACGTGTGCCCCTCTACCCTTTACCCAAACGAGGTCTATAAACACGTTCCCGGAAATTGCTCCTTTGTCTGGAAATTGCTCCTTTGTCTTATCACTGTTTCATTCTTGGAAGGATCGGGCTAGATTGCTGTGCTAGGTGCTTCTTGGCTTCCTGCTCTCTGCAATCACATGCTAGTCCCACAAGCTGCTGAACTGCAGCAAAACAAGAAGAGGAAAGGAGGAAAGATCCAAGCTTTATTCTGACCTCTGACATAAGTTTCTCCAGGACCACATTCAAGATTCACTCTTCTCAGCTTCTCTAGTTTCTCCTTCCTGAAAAAGGATCTGTATGAGGTACCTAGCAGAGAGGGTACTGAGACTCTGTTTGACAAATCGTTCAGAAAACCTTTACTGGGAAGTCCTATAGTCACCGCTTACCCAACGGGACACAGACTTACTCAGCTTTCCTGGACGCTGCTGTTGTCTTTTCAGAAGACCTGACCAATTTTTCTAACCATAAATGGATGTTTTGTCCTCTTTCTTCCCCCCCAATAAGGAATCTCTCTATCCATTAGGAGTTTGTTAAACCTTGGAGAAGGACTAGGTGGTAGAAGGGGAAAAAACCCCAGCAATCGTAGCAATAGGAGATACATTTTATATTTGAGAGCAACTGGTGTTATTAACCCCATGAAGTTGAGGCCCCTTGACTTGACTAAAACTGAAGATTTCCTGGAGGATACTCATACACCTGGGATTATCCATACTATTTTTAGCGATGAAGACAACACAACGAGTATTATACAGCATATACTTTACCTTTCACAAGAAGATTTTTTGCCTGTTTCTCAGCAAACCAGTGCTCACATCACCATCAGCCCAACAGACAACACTAACTGGTTAACGAGAAAATTGAAAGATGCCTTAGCAAGGAAAAAGTAACTTTTCCCCCTTCTCCGCACCTCTTACGGCAGGGCTGGGAAAATAAAGCAATGTAAAAACAAGGTTGGTTCTGCAGCAGTCTGTGCTAGCCTCCTTACAGAGACCATTAGTCATTAGGGTTCATAGTGCAGTCCCTCTCATCAGCATACAAATTATCATCCCCAACCTTTGTACAGGCAGAAAGGTCTCCAAGACCTATACAGATAGGCTCTAGTTCCCAAAGTTGATGGCACAAGGGCTAACAGGTTGAAATTAAACGAAGGTAGATTTAGATTAGATATAAGGAAGACATTAGGCTGGATGAGGCTTTGAGCAACCTGGTCTAGTGGAGGGTGTCCCTGCCCATGGCAGGGGGGTTGGAACTGGATGGTCTTTAAGGTCCCTTCCAACCCAAACCATTCTGCGATTCTATGAAAATTTGGTACATCATTCAGCACCCTCACACCCAAAACACACAGTACTGTCCTGATCTTTCCTTAGGAATCAGATTGCTGGCGCTTTGTTTTAAGAAGGCTTTGGGGTAATTTTTAAACAGAATACCAGGGAAGTCAACTACTACAGCAGAGTGCATTCTTCAGATGACTTATTATTTAACGGCTGATAATGGATAGAAGGAATGTATTTCCTACCTGAATTTTGTCAAGGACCAGTCCCAACGACATCATCATATTCAAGCATATACAGTAACAGGCAACAAAACCAAGAGCAAGTGGCTAATAAGACGGTATAAATGTAACCGAAGCCTTGAAATGCAAAATGGGATGTCGTTCAGCTGTTTGTATACTAAGAGTCTGCTGAAGGAAGATAATCAGTGCAGTATCAGCATAAAAATTGTAAATGAATGATCGATGGAGGAGTGGGTCTCTACCTTAAAGAAAACGAAGTGTCAGCAACAGGAATACAGAAGCCCTACAAAACTCCGTAAGTAAGCACAAATATTGACAGAGGAGACCACCAAACCCAGAAGGTCAATTAAAGTGTTAAAAAAGAGAGAGATGCTGCAAAGGCAGAAAAAATACAACAGTGAGAAATTTCGACAATGCCCTTGCAGGCTAAATAAGCATCATGACAGGGATGATGCAGAGACTGCACTTTTGGATTCCATAAATACTCTTTTCTGAGGAGAACCTATAAGAGGCAGCACAATTTGTGATTTAGACCTAAAGCAGCACAGTGTGACCACGATCAATATTACAGAACGGTTCTGCACTGCACTCAAATTCAGCTTCCTTGCAGCAGCGACAACAAAAACCATCCTCCAAAGCACTATGGCAATATTTAACTCACAAGAGGGAGCTGCCTGAAAGGAAAGAAGCTTGTTAAAAGGAAATTAAAAAGAAAAGCCAAAGAAATTAAATGCTTGCAAGTGGCATTAAGACTGTGTAAAGACACAGCACCAAAGACTCAGTGCAAGCCTAGAGAATATTAGCAAAAATTTTAGAACAGAATAAAGGAACCACAGTTAAATAAAAAACAACCACCATGCCCCAGCTCAAAAACTGGACATCATTACTTCAGGCAAATTAAAAAAGACATCAAGCTAAAGAAAACCCCTAATTAGGTCAAAAAAAAGCTGCAGAACAACTTCACAAACTAAGTCAAAACTCCTCAAGCACAGCAAAATCAGGAAGCCTGCCAGAAAGTCTGTAGGGCCAAAAGGTGGTCACTGTGGACGGAGAACATTCGAGAAAGAGGGAGAACCAAATGAAGTCTTGCACCAGCGTTCACAACATGTTACTCATAGGTTTCCACATCAACAGAACGTCTTTACGTGGCAAAAATCTTAAGTGTTATCAGTGGAAGATCTTAACCAATTTATTTCAACTCATTTCTCCGACGGGGCGTCAGGACCAGATGGTATTCATCCAGGAGTTCAAAAGCACAAGTCAACAGAAAACCCACGCTACTCACACACAAACATACCAAACTATTAATGCTGCTCTCTTACCAAATACTCAAATCAGGAATGGAGGAAGGGAAAAATTATATGAATTTTTAAGTGGTCCGGCACAGGCAGGAGTCCCAGGAAACCCCAGGACCAGCAGCCCTTCAGTTTGGCCAAATGGGCAGAAACCTTAGCAATCAAAATACTGAAGTTCACGCATTGATAAGCATTGATACAAGAGACTTCAGACACTTTGATTTCAACACAATCTCAGCAAGTTCCCAAACCGAGACTTCAGAGAGTTAGGAGGATACACTCCTTTTTTGCTGTCTTCCCCTTAGCACTTATCACTGACTGGCCTGGAGCTGCCTGACAAATTTGGCCTGGCCTAGGCCAGGTGCTACTCTGTTCTGATGCATTGTAGCTTTCCAAAGGAAAGGCTTTGGGGAACAAAAATAAAATCTAGGGCTTCACTTGCTCTGAGCAAAGAGAGCTCATTGCATTCGTCAACACACCATTGGAGCTACTCTACCTTTCCACTCCCAGAAGAGTGACTTTTTACAGGGCCCACATTCATTTTGATCTGGGAATCAATCTTTCACCCACACCACTACCCCCCCTGGATCAGCCTGGAGAACAGAAATAGGGGAATCTAACTACCCACTGCAGAGCGCTCTTTGAGGGATGTTTGTGAAACTCTATCAAATTCAATGTTTTAAAGCACAAATAAACCCAACACTTCACTTGTGCCAAAGGCTTCCCTCCTGGCAGCCCTACACTGAGCCACCACTGAGCAACAGTGCTAGGAGCCTTCTGAGGGTCACACCACCTCAATTCCCTCCGGGGCCACCCCTCCATTTCTAACGGAGCCGCCTCCACTGCCGTGAAAGCAGGGGACCTGGAAAGATTCCTGTAACTGCTGGGGAGATGCAGTACCAGTCCTGAACTATTTACTTACACAGCACTACCTCTAATCCTCAACATCCACATCAACAAGGAGCATGGAGATGAACCCTCTAGAAAACTGGAGGGACTACCATGCTTTGGAAGAAAATGACTCATATTTCCATTGTTTTAACAAGTCAGTCCTGCTGTGCGCACCGATTTATCTGTTTTCTGACAGATATGTTTAAGCCTGTAGGGCTTCACATTTTCAAGGTGGTCTTCTCCAGACACAATATTAGAAATTATTTTCGGGTTTGGGTTGGGTGGGGTTTTTTTAATTATACCTGGTTCTAATACAAATGGGTTCACATACCGAGAGCATACAAAACAAATCTTGTGAGATCCCCCAGACAAACAATGAGAACTGACCCAACAGTATTATCACCAGGGAAGCCAAAGTTCTTGGTGAAAAGTCAAAAAAGCAAGCCTGCACACTGCAACTGCTGTTCTTCTAGAAATCTCCATCTCAGACAACCACCACAGCAATAGGTTGTCTCCCTAAAAATCTTACAGGCAAAACACACAAGCCAAGCACAGCATCATCCGTGGCGTTCAGTAACAGATGAGACTAGATGAGGATGTCATGTAGCCCACACTAGCTACCCTGGAGTGCAAACCAGTGCAAAGATGGAGAACATAACTGGTAGTGGCAAAAGGACACGTGTGACAGGTGGGAGAAGCCACAGTTTGCAGGATCTGAACAATGCACCTCTTGTTGCAGTAGGTTATGAAGGGCAACAGACGGGTTCTCCTCACTACATAGCTTTTACGTGTATGAGAGAGGGGAGCTCTGACCCAAGCTCAATACATACAGGACCCATGCCAGATCCCTCTGAGACAGTTCTGCCAGCATAACTAAATGCATCAGATCTGGATCTCCATTCACCCCTGGAACCCCTTTGAGGAGGCACCCATTCCAAAGCCCTTGGCAACACAGCCTCTTTCTCTACCCTGTGCGTCCAAGCTCTGCCCTGCAGTGCTAGTGCTCCCTCCCTTTCCAACTACAGGTGACTCTCTTGCTACAATCATGACATTTCACAGGAACAGCTAAACTTTCTGGCCCTACAACTCACATATTGCAATCTGCACAGAGCCACCCCCTTCTCACACCCCGTGACTCCTGCTGCACACTGGCATCCTAATCCTTTGCTGCCAGCACAGGTCCCAGCTGCCTTTCTGTACAAAAGGCTGCAGTAGAATTGAAAATAGCAGCTGATGAGCTGTGCAAAGCAGAAGCTGCCAGTTCCTACCCAGTGTACTTTGGTATGGATTGCTGTCCAGCATATGCTTCTTCCATACCACTGACAGCAAAACTAAAAGAGCCTGTTGAAATCCAGACAGTCAGGAAGCCAACATGCACAAATGTTTGCAGACTACAGCTTAGTCACCTTTCTTACAGCGTTTGAAAAAGCAGAAAGGACCTGAGTTGTGAAAGGAAAATTTCTAATCCAGGCCCTGTGATGAGCTAAGATAGGGCTTAGAGTCTTTTTTTTATACTCCCACTGCTATGGGAGATAATCTGTTTTTTCAAACTGCACTTGCACAACCAAAGCTCTTCTGGAAGCAAAGCAAACTTCCTTCCTCATCACACTTCTGCCTCTGTGGCATCATCTCATACTGCTTAATATGTTGCAATGCCACATGATGAAGACCACTTCTTTATGCAAGTTATTCAGGGCCTCTCAGCCTCGAACACACCTTCCCACAGTTTACTGGGAAAGAAACGCCACGCAGCGAAACAACAGCCGTAGATAAGAGACAGTAAAGCAGAAAAGGGGTCTCAGCTCCAACAGCTACCTCAGCTGCTGCTGGAATCTCACTCCTTGTTCAAGGACTTAGTACAGTCACCTAACATAGCCAGCCCCAGGGGATCGTGCAGGGCGAGTGCTGAGGGCGGCGCAGGGCAGCCCCTCCCAGCAAAAACACTGCAGTCATTCATTTAATTCCCATGCAACTTCCAAAGAACGTTAACACAAAAGCCAACTACTTCTGTGAGGGGAGAGAGGGAGCTGCCTTTGGGGTGTGGCTGGAGAGGAGGCATCGGATTAAATGGGTAGGAAAAGTTCATTTCAGGCTCCAGTGTCCGTTTATAGAAACTTAGGCATTCCTGGGAAAGCCACGTTGCTAGTTGGTCAGCACGCCCTCCCACACTGAGCCACATCCAGGATCTCGGAGAGCTGGCCACATACCACTCCTTTGATCCAAGTGCTCTGGATCCACCCTGCCCTTCTTTACACGAGCCAGGGCTGAAGGCTGGGGACTGTCAACCATTAACTACTGCCACTACCAGCTCCTCTTGGTTCTTTGCTAAAACTTTCTCTGTGCTAAAACCCTGGGAGATACAGGGCCAAGCTACAGAGGGATGTGAGGCAGGCCACCACTTGCCCCTAATTTCTAACAAGGACCAGATCTCATCTCAAGAGATTGGGAGCAGGGACAGCACAGCCAGAGGGATCTAGAAGACTACTCAAAGACAGGAATTCCACAGGATATGCTCCATTTCCACAACACTTCTCAGACCATCAGGTGTCACCTTCCCTGCAGGGCAAAAGGCACAGGACAGTTAGCAGTGAGGCATCCAACAGCAGCACATACTCAGCACAAACAGCACTGCAGGCTCACCAGCACAAAAGCAATGGCCATTCAGATATTGCAGACCTGATTATTCAGCAACACCCACCCACTACCCCAGGCAGGTGTAGAGCAAGAGGAAAAGACCCACCAAGAGACAGAGCACTTGCCTGAACTTCATTCATATCTTATCATCCAGTTTGTCCACCTCAAAAGCCATCACTGATGGACTGGCACTCCCAGCAATCGGCAGATAGCACCCAAAAGCTCTGCCTCGGGTTATTTCTGTCATGAAAGCCCTAAATCTCTTAAATCACATGCCAGCTGCATCAGAACAAGGACAGGACCCCATCTGAAGATCAGGAAGGTGCTTCATCATTGTTCCCCAGAGGCAGAGATAATAAGAAACTGAAGGATTCTTTACTCCCAAACCACATCAACACCTTTTACCAACCCCTGTTAAAAAAGAGGAGTTAAATTTACAGCAGAAAGACCATCTAACACACCTGCGTCCTTACTCCCAAGCCCATCAGCTCCTTGTTTCTCTTTGTCAGAAGGCAAGAGATACACCTAAAGCCAGCATTCCTAAAGAAGCCCAGCGCAAGCACAGCAGCACAGCTGCTCCACAGCGGCTGAAGCACACAGTCGGTACCTGGCCACCAGGAATCCCAAACAGCCACAAGAATTTAACTCGCTACCTAATCATCCCCACCACTGTGTTAGTTCTGTCACACCACAGCACGTCTCCTCATCCCCAAAGGACAGCAGAGCAAGTATGTCAAAGGAAGGGGCAAGGCCTGCTGCTCCAGCAAGCACACGCTCCTGCAAATGCCAGTATCTCAGGAGAGCGTTTCTTCCCGCTGCGGTCCTGTCACCAGAGAAAATGAGGACACAGTCTCCCTTCGATGTAGAAACCAGAAGCCCGTTTGCTGCAACCTGTCAGGTCTGAACCATGTCTCCAAACAGGGAACTGGCTGATGAATCAATACATCGAAATGGAAGCAGCATGGCCTTACACAAAACACAAGTGACACCACTGATGACATAGCAGGCACACTGCTACTGAGGGCTGTATTTCAGAACTGTGTCAGACAAATTCCTCGCGATATTCAACCACAGGAACAGAAGTGAACTCTCCAAAACACTTCTGCTTCCTTACCCCAGAACTTCAGCCTGAGAAGTCCCCACATAGATTTTTCCTAGTCTTTTAAGCAATTAGACGCTAGTAGTATTTTAATGCCAAAGTACCCAACATTTAAGTAAAACCCATTCTACTCCTCCCCATACATGCACTGGTAGGGACAAGGAAAAAGAATGGAAAAACCTATGCATCTTCCTGTTAAAATGGGGAAAAGTAAAGTGTGATGAAAACCAGCAGTGGGTAAACAAGAGGATGTAATCACCTCTTCCAGAGGTGTCCACGCTCTTCTAGAACTCTTCAGCATTGATTCATTGACTCAACCTAACCCTTCTTTGCACTTGATACCACATGACCAGAAACAAGTGAGGAGAATCTGATACTCTACTAGGATTTGTTTGCTTTTTAAAAGATATTTAATACCCAGTCTGACTGATTCCATGATTTACTGTTCAGGACTAGCTTAGAACCTGAAGGTTACCATCACTCAGCAAGAAGCAGCGGCATCCTGAGCAGACATCACCCCGGCAGACGTAGGTGAAGCAGCAGGTAGGGCTCTCTTTGGGACAGCACTGCTGAAGTGCTGATATGGCAGAGGGTAGGACAGAAAGAGGGCAGGCACATGCAACAAAGAAGTGACACTGCCCCACTCCTCCATGCAGTTAGTTGCAGCTCTTGATGGAGAGGGACAATCAGTGCTTGGCATTCAATAATAATAATCATAACTCATGACAAGAGTTTTTCACCTTGAGGATCTGTAACTAAGTGACGTGGCAAGAAAAGAAAAACCATACAGTTGTAGAGGAATGAGCACAGGGAATAATTGGCCATACTGGAATTACACTACAAACCCACTGAATTACACCCTTTGCTAGCACTCCCTAAAACACAGTCTTTAACTGCAGAGTGAGGAAGAAAGGATGTCTCTGTTTCTTCCCCCTGTCCAACATCACCAGTAAAAAAAAGTACTCTCCATTCACTGGCATTATGCACCTCAGGACCCTGGACTGAGGGACTGAATAGGTCCTTCCTATGGAGTACGCCCTGCTTTTAGACACTGCCATTTCTGACTTCTCTGATTCTCTGAAAGGGAAGCCTGAGCTTACAAAGCAAAGGCTGTGTACTGAACTGAGGTCTCATTGCCGTGTCCGTTCAACACCCAGAGCAGTGCACAGCACCAAAAGTGTAGCCAAAGTTTACTTTTCACAACTGTTACACTAACCTGCTCCTTTTAGGACAATAAAGATACCTATATAGCATAGGTTGAAAACCCTGTTGTTTGGGTTTCTTATGCACACTGTTGAGTAACTCCACCTGAACACTTTAAAGATACATCTGACAGCACAATTCTCGGTTACTTATTTACTCCTAAATCAGCAGAGAGCTCATGCCAAGTTAAATACCTTCCCCTAGAAAGATTCATTTAAAATACATAAAAACCAGCACACTAGCCTGAGTGATAAGAGTGAAGAGTAAAGCTTAGATTCACTCAGAGCAAGATAAGTAAGTTTTCTCTTTCCAAAAAACGTAAACCAGTCTCCTTAACTCCTAGTGCTGTTCCACCAACTTCAGTTCCTCAAACAACATCTCCAAGCATTCACCTCTTTTTGCCTTCACAGCATCTAGATAAATACAGAAAACCAGGAATGTGGGGAAAGGAGACCTCAAACCCACTGCACACAAAGCTATCTGTGAGGAAGAACCAGGCATTAGAAACCACCTGGACTGCAAACCATTCAAATCTGAATGGCAGCCACCCACAGGCTGAATCAAAGATGGTCCACGGTGGTGCAGAGTCATCTGTAGGGGAGTACATTGGGTTCCAAAGCAAGAGGCACAGCTACAGCCTAGCGGCTAATGCCAGTTTCTTCGTGTCAGCGTCACAGAGACAGAACTGTTTCGCTTACGCCACATTGCATCAGTATTGGCCTATCTGCTTCCTGCAACAGGGATGAGTGGGTGTTCTGGTGCAAGGGTCAAGGAACTATTTCACTGATCCTTTCAAAGCTGTGGAAAAACGTATCTACTCTGGGTACTATCTGGCTACAATAAAAGACCATCACAGCTTCAACAAGTGCAGGTTGCCAGCCTCCCTGACCCACCTTGGTACAAGAGTGCTCAGGGAGCTTATCTGGCCCTACCCTGATGGGTTTGTTTCTTTTCAAAGTAACTGCTTGTGAAAACTTGACACCTACTTTTAAGCAGTATGGAAGTGCTAAAGCCCTTTTCCTCCAAGGCTCAGTGACAAGTAGTCTTTTCTGTAGACAGCTAATCTCCTTTGTCCCATCTAGTTGTCAGCAGGAGGAGGATATTGTGGTGCCCAGTCCAGATGCAACTGCAGATCTGAAGTTTGCAGGACACTGTGCCTAAAGCATGTTTCTCAGCGCTGTGCCTTCCTCTGCAGCCCATCCATGGTTCAACTGAATCATACCCCTAGACTGGAGATTCGCAGGCGTGGGAGTAGGAGGGCACCGGAGAAGACACCCGAATCGCAACACCTCTCAAAGCCAGCATCATACCCACCCCCCATGCTGCCCCGTGTCACTCGCATCATACCCACCCCCCATGCTGCCCCGTGTCACTCGCCTCTGCCACCACCATCAGCCCACAGCCCAGTTGCATCCCTCTACGTACCAGTTGCATTTCCCAGGAAAGATTCCGTGCCAGTGCTTCTTACCCGCTGTCTTAGCTTTGCACCAGCTAGTCTATGTTTTGCTCCACCCCATAGCACATCAAGCTGCATAGGTAGTGCCAGCCCAGGACCTGCGGCACGGCAGGACCGGCAGGGAAGGGGGTGGGGATGGGGATGGAAAGGCTTGTGGTTGGAAACGACCCTGGGAAGGGGAAGGGTCTGAGGGGGCTTCCGGCCGAGGGGGGCTGGGGGTTTGTTTGTGGTGGGACCTTGTGGCAAGTGGTTGGTGCTCCGGGCAGAGCCAGCGTCTTGCCGGGCAGATCGGTCTGGGAGTCGGGGTTTGAAAGGTTTTTTTCTCTCTCTTACTCTCTCGGCCCCCGGGCGGTTTCGTGGGGAGTTTGCTCCCTTCGGGTGGGTTTTCTTTCCTTTTTTCCCTTCCTGGGGTGGGATCCTGTATCATTTGTTCTACCCTCTCCCTCCGTTCCTTACATTACTCGTTAGCACTAGCATTGTTAGTAACTCCCTAAGTTTCATTTATATAATTAAATCGTTCTTATCTCAACTCCTACGGGCTTTTCCTGGTTTGTTCCTCCGACCCTTCCTCACCGGGAGGAGGAGGTTGGGGGGGGGGGAGCCGGGGTGGGAGAGAAGGCTTGTCGTCAAACTACGACAGTCTATTTTTGGCGCCCAACGTGGGGCTCGAAAGAGTTGAGATAAGGAACAGATCATAGAGTGTGATAAGCTCCTGCTTTAAAATGCACCTGTGGCTGCTTAAGACTCTGAGTTCAGGGCTTTTCAAGCTGCTGACCGAACGGCAGGATCTGCTCCCCTGTGTGCTAGTGATGATCGTAATTTTTTATGTGCGAGGTGGGCTGAGGGGGCTGGCCAGGCTGTTCTGCGTGCTGCTGGCAGGGATACTCTGTCTCTATCTCTACTTAATTCTGTCGGCTCCTTGGTACATCGCGACTTACCTGCTGGAGGTTTTCCACAACTACACCTCTCCCTTTCTCCCCTCGGGGACACAGCCGATAGAGGAGAGGCTATAATTTTTCCTGTGGCTGGGGTGACCTGTGGGTAGGGATCAGCTTGCTAGTGAATGTTTTAGTGGCTTTGGGCAAAGTTAGGGAAATGTTCGGGAGCCCTGCCCCCACCGGTCCTAGTGCCCGAGGCAGACGCAGGGTCGGTGCAGTTACCCGAGCTGCCTTAATGCGCAAGGGGCAGCGCGGAGTCGTGCTGGGACCAAGCTCCTAACTCGAGCCCGCATGGCTCCAGTGTCTGCGGCGGCCTCAGCGCCCACGGCGGCTCCAGTGCCCGCAGCAGCGCCAGGGTGCGTGGCGGCTCCAGTGTCTGCAACAGAACCCAGCACACCAGCAACAATGCCTTCCGTGCCTGTGCCATCCTCAACACTTGCACCGCAACCTGCCGCATCACCCTCCACTATGCCTGCATCAATGGCAACGCCTGCCGCTACCACCAATCTGTCTTCTCCCCCAGCCAGCCCACTTTCTGCAGCAGCCTCACTCCCTCAATCTTTTGTGTGTTATTGTCAGGGGCGACCACTCTCTGTGGCCCCAGTCCGGAAAAGGAAATACACACAAAATCAGTCCGTATAGTCGTGGATGGTGAGGTAGCAGGGCCATCCCAATCGACAGAAACTGTCAATCAGGAAATGGGAACAGGGCTAGCTCAAGAGTCGGAGACGGAGGATGAAGCTGTTGTGACCACACGGTCCTTATCCCTGAGGGAGCTACGGGACATCCGTAGAGACTACAGTCGCTGCCCGGGCGAACATATCATGACCTGCCTGCTCCGCTGCTGGGATAATGGGGCCAGTAGTATGGAGCTAGAGGGGAGAGAGGCTAAACAGCTGGGGTCACTTGCCGGAGAAGGCGGAATTGATAAAGCAATTGGGCGTAAGCCACAAGATATCAGCCTCTGGAAGCGACTCCTGACCAGTGTAAAGGAAAGGTACCCTTTCAGAGAGAGTGTGCCACAACAGCTGCGTAGGTGGACCAGCATGGAGACAGGCATCCAGTATCTAAGAGAACTAGCAGTACTGGAGATTGTTTACCGAGACCCGAATAACCCATGAGCATCCACTGACCCCAATGAAGTCTACTGCACCCGGCCCATGTGGCAGAAGTTAATGCGGAGTGCACCACCCTCATACTCCAGCATGCTCTCGATAGTAACTTGGAGAGAGGACGAGGCACCAACCGTGGATGAGATGATCCGCCGATTCCGAGAGTATCAGGAGAGTCTCTCCTCCCCCATACAGGCATGTGTCTCTGCTGTGGAGAGACTGTCCAAAGAACTCAAGGTGTTCCGATCCCCACCTCCACGGGCCAGTATTTCGGTTATAAAGAGCAGGCGCTTCTCTCCTTCAAGGCAGGAATACAACAGATATCCCTCACGGGGTACCCTGTGGTTTTACCTGAGAGACCACGGAGAGGATATGAGGAGGTGGGATGGAAAACCTACCTCTGTCCTGGAACAATGAGTAAATGAACTGAAAGGTAAAAGATCTACTAGTGGGGACCCTGCCAGAAAAGTTGCTTCTCCCGTATCTAAACGGGGTGAACAAAGTGACATGTCCAATAATCCTTTTCTCCAGGACATGAGCGAGGCACGCAAGTATTAGAGGGGCCCTGCCTCCAGCCAGGTGGAGGAAAGAGACAACCGTGTTTACTGGACTGTGTGGATTTGATGGCCTGGCACATCAGAGCCCCAGGAGTACAGAGCTCTAGTAGACACGGGTGCACAGTGTACCCTGATGCCATCAAGCTATAGGGGGGTACAGCCCATCAGCATTTCTGGTGTGACTGGGGGATCTCAACAACTGACTGTGCTGGAGGCTGAAATAAGCCTGACTGGGGAGGAGTGGCAAAACCACCCTATTGTGACTGGCCCAGATGCCCCATGCATCCTTGGCATAGACTACCTTAAGAGAGGGTACTTTAAGGACCCAAAGGGGTACCGGTGGGCTTTTGGGATAGCTGCTATAGAGACTGATGAAACTGAGCAGCTGTCCATCTTGCCTGGTCTCTCACAGGACCCTTCTGTTGTGGGATTGCTAAAGGTTGCAGATCAACAGGTGCCAATTGCCACCACAACAGTGCACCGGCGGCAGTACCGTACTAACAGAGACTCTTTGCTTCCCATCCAGAAGCTGATTCGTCAGCTGGAGAGCCAAGGGGTGATCAGCAAAACCCGCTCACCCTTTAACAGCCCCATCTGGCCAGTGCGTAAGTCTGATGGGGAATGGAGACTGACAGTGGACTATCGTGGCCTGAATGAAGTGACACCACCACTGAGTGCTGCCGTGTCAGACATGCTGGAACTCCAGTACGAGCTGGAGTCAAAGGCAGCCAAGTGGTACGCCACGATTGACATCGCTAATGCCTTTTTCTCCATTCCTTTGGCAGCAGAGTGCAGGCCACAGTTCGCTTTCACCTGGAGGGGCATCCAATACACCTGGAATCGGCTGCCCCAGGGGTGGAAGCACAGCCCTACCATCTGCCATGGACTGATCCAGACCACACTGGAACAGGGTGCAGCTCCCGAACATCTACAGTACATAGATGACATCATTGTATGGGGCGACACAGCTGACGAAGTTTTTGAGAAAGGGAAGAATATCATCCAAATTCTGCTGAAAGACGGTTTTGCCATCAAGCAAAGTAAGGTTAAGGGTCCTGCACGAGAGATTCAATTCCTGGGAGTAAAATGGCAAGACGGACGTCGCCAGATCCCGATGGATGTGATTAACAAAATCACAGCTATGTCCCCACCAACGAGCAAGAAGGAAACTCAGGCTTTCCTAGGCATCGTGGGTTTCTGGCGGATGCATATCCCAAATTACAGTCAAATTGTCAGCCCTCTCTACGAAGTGACCCGTAAGAAAACTTTTTCAAATGGGGCCCTGAGCAGCGACAAGCCTTTGAACAGATCAAGCAGGAGATCGTGCATGCAGTAGCCCTTGGACCAGTCCGGACAGGGCCAGAGGTAAAGAATGTGCTCTACACTGCAGCTGGGGAGAATGGCCCTACCTGGAGTCTCTGGCAGAAAGATCCAGGAGAGACCCGAGGTCATCCCCTTGGATTTTGGAGCCAGGGATATAGAGGATCTGAGGTCCCCTACACGCCAACCGAAAAAGAGATACTGTCAGCTTATGAGGGAATCCGATCTGCCTCAGAAGTGGTTGGAACCGAAGCACAGCTCCTGCTGGCACCTCGACTGCCAGTGCTGGGCTGGATGTTCAAAGGCAGAGTCTCCTCCACTCATCATGCCACCGATGCTACATGGAGTAAGTGGGCTGTCTTGATAACACAACGATCCCGTATAGGGAACCCCAGTCGCCCAGGAATCCTAGAAGTGATCATGGACTGGCCGGAGGGCAAAGACTCCGGGATGTCACAAGAGGAGGAGGTGACACGGGCTGAAGAAGCCCCTCTGTATAACCAGTTGCCAGAAGACGAGAAGCAATATGCCCTGTTAATGGATGGGTCCTGCCGCATTGTAGGGAAACATCGTAGGTGGAAAGCCGCTGTGTGGAGTCCAACCCGACAAGTTGCAGAGACTGCAGAAGGCCAAGGGGAATCGAGTCAGTTTGCAGAGGTAAAGGCCATCCAGCTGGCTTTGGACATTGCTCAACGAGAGAAATGGCCAGTGCTTTATCTCTACACTGACTCATGGATGGTGGCAAATGCTCTGTGGGGGTGGCTGCAGCAGTGGAAACAGAGCAACTGGCAGTGCCGAGGCAAACCCATCTGGGCTGCCGTGCTATGGCAGGACATTGCTTCCCGTCTAGACAACCTGGCCGTCAAGGTGCGTCATGTCGATGCCCACATGCCCAAAAGCCGAGCCACTGAAGAACACCAGCACAATCAGCAGGTAGACCAGGCTGCTAAGATTGCAATGGCTCAGGTGGATCTGGACTGGCAACATAAAGGTGAGCTGTTCATGGCTAGGTGGGCCCATGACACCTCAGGCCACCAGGGGAGAGATGCCACATACAGGTGGGCTCGTGACCGAGGGGTAGATTTGACCATAGACACAATTGCTGAGGTTATCCATGAATGTGAGACATGTGCTGCCATCAAACAAGCCAAGAAGGTAAAGCCTCTTTGGTATGGGGGGCGATGGCTGAAATACAAGTATGGGGAGGCCTGGCAAGTTGACTATATCACCCTCCCCAAAACCCGCCAGGGTAAGTGCCATGTCCTCACAATGGTGGAGGCAACCACGGGGTGGCTAGAAACATATCCAGTGTCCAATGCCACTGCCCGAAATACTATCTTGGGCCTTGAAAGGCAAGTCCTGTGGCGACACAGCACCCTGGAAAGAATTGAATCAGATAACGGGACTCATTTCTGAAATAGCCTCGTAGATGCTTGGGCTGAGGAACATGGAATTGAGTGGGTGTACCACATCCCCTACCATGCACCTGCCTCAGGGAAGGTCGAGTGGTGCAATGGGCTGCTAAAGACCACCCTGAGAGCAATGGGGGGTGGAACACTCAAGAATTGGGATGCCAACTTGGCAAAGGCCACGTGGTTAGTTAATACCAGGGGATCCGTCAATTGAGCTGGCCTTGCACACTCAAACCCTCTACAGACGGTAGAAGGAGATAAGGTCCCTGTAGTACATACTAGAAGCATGCTGGGAAAAACGGTTTGGGTTACTCCCACCTTGGGCAAAGGCAAACCCATCCGTGGGGTTGCTTTTGCTCAAGGACCTGGGCACACTTGGTGGGTAATGAGAGAAGATGGGGAATTCCGCTGTGTGCCCCAGGGGGATTTGATTCTGGGAGAAAACAGCCCATAATTACATGAGGGACATGATTTGCTGCCACTAACCCCTGTTCTCTGAGCTTCATGTTACAGGCACCTGCTCTGGCAGAAAACCACCCCACCCTACAGAGGTCCGGCCTAACCAGGAGCACAGCAGTGACCTGACCTGAGCTGGCTTTGGCGCCCAGCGATCCCAAACAACCCTTCCGCCTTTGCCTGTCCTGAGTGACCCCACACCGGATGGAATCTGAATTCATGGACTAATGGATCGTTTGCCAAGATGGTCCGTAGACTAAGGGAATGATATCTGTGTGGGATGGGATGGGAAAGGGGAAGCAGGCTGATGGGAGATTATGGAATACTGTGGGAGGTGAGCTTGATGTGGATGTGGTGAATCAAAAGGGGTGGATTAGTGTCTTAGCTTTGCACCAGCTAGTCTATGTTTTGCTCCACCCCATAGCACATCAAGCTGCATAGGTAGTGCCAGCCCAGGACCTGCGGCACGGCAGGACCGGCGGGGAAGGGGGTGGGGATGGGGATGGAAAGGCTTGTGGTTGGACACGACCCTGGGAAGGGGAAGGGTCTGAGGGGGCTTCCGGCCGAGGGGGGCTGGGGGTTTGTTTGTGGTGGGACCTTGTGGCAAGTGGTTGGTGCTCCGGGCAGAGCCAGCGTCTTGCCGGGCGGATCGGTCTGGGAGTCGGGGTTTGAAAGGTTTTTTTCTCTCTCTTACTCTCTCGGCCCCCGGGCGGTTTCGTGGGGAGTTTGCTCCCTTCGGGTGGGTTTTCTTTCCTTTTTTCCCTTCCTGGGGTGGGATCCTGTATCATTTGTTCTACCCTCTCCCTCCGTTCCTTACATTACTCGTTAGCACTAGCATTGTTAGTAACTCCCTAAGTTTCATTTATATAATTAAATCGTTCTTATCTCAACTCCTACGGGCTTTTCCTGGTTTGTTCCTCCGACCCTTCCTCACCGGGAGGAGGTTGGTGGGGGGGAGCCGGGGTGGGAGAGAAGGCTTGTCGTCAAACTACGACACCCGCGCTGCTGCCCTCCAGGCCCTCTGCATCTCTTCCCCCTTCCCTGGTTTGCCCCCTTAGCACTCCCAGTCTCCGTCCAGGCAGTTGACAGCCCACCCTACATTCCCAGGCAGCTAGGGTGCAGCCGTCCCGTTACCTGGTTCCCAAAGACAGCAATGGAGCAGGCGGTGGAGACCTCGTGGGAGCCGAACCAGACAGAGGCGATGCGCGAGGGCATGCCCAGGATGAAGACCTGTGCCAGGGAGCAGATAATCTGGCCCAGGACGGTGATGGGGAAGAGGTGCGGCTTCAGGCTGCCCAGCTTCACCCAGGCGCCCAGGGCGTTGAGGGCCGAGCCGCCCAGGGCGATGAAGCGCAGGCCTCTCTTGTCCAGCAGCCAGGCGACGGGGAAGAGCAGGGGGATGTAGACGAGCATGTAGCTCATGGAGAGCCAGTCGATGGCAAAGGCGCTCACGTCGTAGAAGCTCACGAAGATGTTGTTGATGCTGCCGTACTGGATCCACTGGAAAGCGTTGCACAGGGAGTAACTGCTGAAGAGCAGCACCACGGCCCAGCGACGCCGGGACAGCCGCACCTCGGCGGTGGTGGCAGCAGCGGCCTCCCCCGCCGCCGCCAGCCCCGGCGCCCCGGCGGGCTCCTGCTGCACCATGCCGGCAGCACAGGCCAACCGGCCCTCCCGGCTCCGCTCCCAGCCGGCACCCACCTGGCCGAGAAACCCCGCCCGGCCGCCCCCGCCGAGCTCACTGGCTGCCGCCGCGCGGGGAGGCGCCGCCACCGCCCCCGGCCCGGCCCTCCCTCCGCCCCGCCCCGCGGCGGGGGCGGGAAGGGCGCCTGGCTGCCCGTGGGGGGTGCTGCCCGGGGCCGGGGTACCTGTGGAGCGGTAGCCGTGGCGTGGGCCCTGCGGAAGCGCTGCCCGCTCCACAGCAGCGGGGCCGCTCCCCGCGCCCGCCGCCACCGCCCCGCCGCTTCCAGGCCCTTATTTTCCCAACTGGAAAACAGAAGGTTCAACCTGCGCGTGAGGAAACCCTTCTTCCCTGTGAGGGTGGCAGAGCCCTGGGACAGGCTGCCCAGAGTGGGGGGGAAGTCTCCTGCCCTGGAGACTCTCCAAAGCCGCCTGGACTTGTTCCTGTGTGATCTGCTCTGGGTGATCCTGCTCTGGCAGGGGGGTTGGACTAGATGATCTCTAGAGGTCCCTTCCAAGCCCTACCACTCTGTGAATGTGTGAATTACTTCAGCAGCACGGCACTGACAGATTCCTGCCTGGAGATCACTTACGATCATTTAATTAACATCGTGTGATCTGAACGGTGCAGACATTACTCAGTGCGAGCTTTAAGGCACGAGCTTGGGTGCATGCTCGTGTTGCTCAGCTCTCCTCCAGCGTTAAACACACGGCTCAAAGTTCACTTGGAAAAATGGGAGCAATGACCTGTCTTTAGGATGTTGTATTCCTGAAAACCAAGGCTTGGGTTTAGAGAATGAAAAAGTGAAGTTTCTCTGACTTGCATTTAACTTTTTGGAACGCTGTCAGAGGTTACTGATGCTGTCCCCCGAGTTACCCACCTGACTGCTGCCCAAGGCAAAGGCAGACACTCAGCTCTGGTGCTTTATGTTATTTCCCACGCAAGCAAAATAAAAAAAGCTTTGGACAAATTATTCCAAGGAGAGCAAAGTGTCACCTTAAGTGGTTCTTGCTGTGTATCCTCAACTCATTTCTTGTCACCTGCTTGAGTTCCCTGCTCCCAGCAGACTGGCCAGGGTCACAGCTGGAGACAAGCAAAGACAGCGCAGCCTCCCCTATGTGCTCTGCTGAAAGCATGGCAGAGCTGGAAGCCTTCCTACTCTCCCCCTCCTCAGCCCCACAGCTTTGCCAGTGAGCCTTCAGCCTCACCTCGGATGCTCCTTACCCTGGTACAACGTGTAGCCCTTTTACAGAACAAACAAGAAAGGAAGATTCAGAAGCAAGAGCCAGAAGAGAAGTTTTCGGTCCCATTTATTATTAGGTTAGGCACCCAAAGTTACTCCGAGCTTTGTACTGAGACAACAGAAAGAACAGAGAAATTTGCAAGAGAAAGAACAGAGGCATTTGTTCTAATACATTTGTAATTGAAATGTATCAGGGAGAGCACAGAGGAGAAATGGAGCAGGAAAAGGACTGTCATGGTCTAACAGCTGAGACATGGTCCAACATGGTCTGACAGCTCTGAGGATATAACAGTAAAATGGTACAGAAAATTAACTTTTATGTTCATCAGATTTGAAAAGGTTTTTACAATGTTCACCACAACAAAGTTTCCAAGAGGTAATCGCTAGCCAGGATTAAAGAGTCGTCAAAAAGCAAAGACCGAGAAAAGAAATGAACAGGCAATTTCTAGCAAGGCAAAGTGGGTTTGCTCAGAGGATTGTCATTTATTAATAATCCCAAAAGCAGAACAAGGAGCAGAATTTGCACTTGGTAATGTTGGGCCTGTAACAGTAAGACATTATTTAAATTACTCGAGACTAACCTAAGTATGTCACATACATGTGGTGTTTAGGCCTGTATGACTTTAGGACTGTAGATTTAGCTATCTGTAACTGAAAGTGTTATCACAGTCCGTGGCATCTTTAACTTGTAAGCTCGGATAAATGCAGGATAACAGAGTTAGGTACCGTATGGCAGTCTGCTGTAGCCAAAGGTCTCTGGGCAGAAGAGAGGAAGATATCAGTGACTAACGGGGTTTGAACATGGTTTTCAGGCTTAGGTCACAGAAAAAACCAGAGTGTTAGGAAAACAATAAGGAGATGAGGAGATGCCATCTTACGTTAGGAAAACACTGAGAACAGTTAAATTTCTTTATATGTGACTCAAGAAAGAGCACACACATAGAAAAATCTTTAAATATATTGGAAAGGAATAAGAAACACAGTTTGGGCCCTTTGTCTCCTGCCATCCCTACTCCAAACTGGAGTTAGAAACTGAGTTGTGTTTCAGTTTCACCTTCGGCTCTGAAATTTCTCTCAAAAATCCTCAGTTTTACCCATCACCAATTAAAAGCCCACAGCAAGCCAGAGCCTGCCAAGCAAGAACCCATTTGCTTGCACTAAACTGATTAAGCCCAATCAGAAAAGTCAAATGATATATCAAGAATGACTAAAACACAGACCCTTCTGAAAATAATAGCTGAAAGCAGACGGATAAGGTAGCTCCCAGCCTCTGGTGACTACAGCCTGCCAAGTGAATGTGAGCCAGGCAGGGAAGCAACCCTGGCTCTCCCAAAGCCCATTTAGTCGGGTATTTTTCATACCTATAGACCCACACTTCCCAGAACTCCTCTCTTCTGATTTCAGGGATGTTTTGTTTTGTTTCTGGCTCTGTGGACTGTTCAATCACCCCTTTATATGGTTTGCCAATTTCTGGACCAAAATAAAACCTCTGTGCTTTGCATTTCTTCCTCTCTCCGTTGCCGCATCTGTTTCTATTCAGATGAGCCTCTTTCCCTTCTTGAATCAAGACAGCAGCTGGTTTTGGATTTCCCTCATCAGAGCATCTTTATATAAACATTCCTTAGCCATGAAAAATTATTTATATCTCAGGACAACCCCTTGAAGTGGATTTTAAAGCTAGAGGGAAATCTCCTTTACACAGAGATTGACACAAGTACTAAAAAGGTTACAGGATCCTGCAGCCAGAAGTACCTGTGAAGGATGGAAGGCACTAAACCAGAGGCAGAAGCAGGGCCTGAATTAAATTAATGGTACAGGCCATCAGATAGAGCCTAACATTTCTGTCTTCCCTACTGATCTCAAGAAATACAACTTCTGACACTCTTGGAATACACACTGCCTTTATGACTGATGAGTATATGCAATTCCTTCATTCTCTGTAAGGACTGAAGAACATGCCTCAGAACAAGCTTGATTTTCTCAAAGCCCATCCTATAAACATAAATGCTAGGGATGATGCTGGCAACGATAATCCAGCTTCCTGATTTCTAGTGGATGGCAACAGGCCTCAATGACAAGCCAGGCCGTAATGAACGGGTAGTGGAAATTGGCTTAGAAGGTGTGCAGAGGGCACATTAGAAAAGTGTTGGGAAAAGAATAATTCCTTGATGCCTTTTCTCTCCCACATTGTATCAGAGGTCCAAGGAGTAGGTGGACAAAAGGTGAAGGTTGACAGGGAAAAGCAAGGTACTGGATCTTCCAGCCATGAAGTTCCTGCAGGGACTTCAGAGGATGCTGAGACTCCCTTTAAATGCTCACATGATGTCCCTTGCTCTAAAACTCACGGCACTGAGATTTGTGCTTCTAAATCTCAGCATTGCACTTAGAAGGCGTAGCTACTGCCGCTTTTAGGTGGTGCTATTGGATTTTGACTGGTAGGATTAAGGTGTGGAAGAGATGTCTGATCTCCCAGTCTACCCCACACAACCTTTCACAACAGACATTGCAGGGGAGATTATAACATCTCTACTGGTGAGCAAGAATGTTTTATATCGGGTTCAACACCCAAACTGCTTTAGTTTGCTGTCAGGCTTCAGAAGCCTGATCGTTGTGTCACTAGACCAAACGGCAACACTGGTACAGCTGGCAGAACCACCCGCTTCTGGGTCGCAGTGCACAGCTTGGAGACACACCAGCGTTGGACAAAGGCAACCTTCTTCCCCTACAGAGCAGGGAAGGCTGCAAGCCCTCTGCTGACACCTATAGCTTTCTGCATCCCAGCAGACACCATAAAGAAAGACCCAGCGTACAGCTTATAAATGCAGTGGATTAGTGTATTACTATAGGTTAAATTCACCATGATTTTGGTAGCCTTATGAATCTTTCCTAGTATGCTTCCTGTGTAAAGATCTGGGGACACATACAGCGATGGACAACTGCATTTATAACAGTGTGGCGTGCGGGCCCTGCAGCATTCATTTGGCAAATACCACCTTCCTCTACACAAAACAGGATGGCTTAGTTGCACAAACTAAAGTCTCATCTAGAGAAGACTGCAGACCTCAGAACCACCAAAGCTGTGCAGCGGATAACCTCAAGCACCAAACCTGTCCTCTTCAAAGCCTAAGGCCTTTCAACAGCATAACTCATGGAAGGGAAACAATGTTTTCCTCCGCTTCACCACATCTCATCGGTAGCTCTTGGGGAACTTCACTGGGGATGCATCACCTACATCTATTTTACAGGGGCACAATGAGTTAAGGTGATGTTCCTGTGGTCCTGCCAGGGGCAGGGCTGTTGTTCCTGTCTGCCACTCCACCACCTTGCCTGCAAGTGCCTGCTCAACAGCAGCTTGGACTACCACCTCTTCACACATCTAATCTCCCTGTTCAAAGCCCGCCTTTAACGCGACGTGTGATACTTGTATGGATGAATCATACAGGTCTGAACCCCACTAAGAGAACATTGGAGGGCATGGCTGAAGTGCTGATGTTCACAGCTGCCTTCTTGCAGCAAGAAAAGGGCGTAAAAAGGAGTGCACAGCATGGAAGAGTGCTTGCACCCATGGTACCTCAGATGTGCTGGTTGCTGGTTAGTGCACACCCCTGGAGACACAGGGCGGTTACGCTACCTCTGCATGGCCTTCTGCAAACAGACATCAGCTTGCTCTGCCCCATGCTCTGATCTGGCCGGATGAGAACCGGCTCTAATCCAAAAGCTGTGTAAGTGTGGTTAGCCTGCTGCACTGCTTGAGCACCTAAGCCCAGCTCTCAACCTTTGCTTGAGAAAAGCTGTGGTGATCCAGATAGTTGTGAGGAGAGCCGTGCATAGGCTCTGCTTGCTCTGTCATCGGAGCAAACTCACCTTACTCCTCTGCTGTGCACCAGGCATGCACATGGGTCACAAAGATCTCTTCACTCAGCTCAGAATAAAAGAAGTGAAAAAAGAGCCAGCGAGACTCAAAACTCAGCCACAGTCTAGATTTACATCCCCAGTCCAGATCAGGGTCACAGATTAACCCCAAATACCAAAAGCTCGAAGTTTGTAAGCCCTTCTTACTCAGCATCCTCCAGCCTGCATCTCAGTGAGTCATACCAGTTTGTGCCAATGACACAAAAAAGGTTTTCATCTCCTAATGCCTGCAGCTGGCATTAATTAATAGAGAGTGCTGGATATGTGGATGGCTCACTGCTGAACTCAGGCTTGTTCCTCTTCTTCCTCCCACTTGCACTACAGCAAAAAAGACAAACCTGGGCCAAGTCCTGGTAACCAATTGCTGTTATGAGGAGAGAAAAGCTTATTGCGTCTTAGGAAAGAGTACAGAGCTGGTGCAGGAGTTGGGAGGAACGTGTGCCCCCTCTGCATGGATGTCTCTGAAGCAGTAGAACTCCCAGCAGTTTGCATCTGAAACCTCAGATGCAAAAAAAATTATGGTCTATGTAATAAACACTGCACTGCTTACTGGTTGTAACCCTGCCCTGGCAAGAAATAAATATACATTCCCTACTGTTTAGTGGGGTAGATTTTTGATTAACCTAAAGACTTTATGTATACACATGTTGCTGCCTCAGTGCTTGAATCCCCTCCAGGTCATTAATCAATAAGGTGGCAACATCAGGGCAGAAGAACACAGACAAAGCCAGCAGAGTGCTGTTTGCTAGGACAAGGTCTTGCCAGTTCATGCCGTGCTTTGCTTTTTCCAGCTTTGCTCGCCAGCTTTCGGTTCATAAAAATACTTTGTCTCTTAGCAGTGATTCCTGATCTTCTTTGATCTCTGTGTACTGAAGTATCAGCATCCAGACAGCGTTCTTGTATGACAAGCACAGCTTTGGACACTACGATCATTGTAAGAGGCAGAGAGAGGGTCTCTTTTGTGGGCTGCTACTTTGGTTCAGATTATCCACTTGCTGATGCAGGCTGGCAGGCTAACAGAAGTGACTTCTGAGATGGGATTTGCAAAACAACTGCATAAATACTTTGGAGCCACAGTAAAGCGGGCAACAGAGCTGCTTTGTCTGCCCAACTGAAGATGTGCCTCTGCTTCTCTTTTGACTCCATGCATACTGTGCTTGGGTATCACCCCTTCTTTTGTCCCTCAAGAGAGAAAATTCACATGTGAATCAACTCAGAAGGAGAGCATCATAGCAATGACAGCTGGGATCATAACAGCCCCAAACAGTAGGATGAATGCACCTTAGCCCAGACTGGCTGGTTCTGCGTCTCCCACCTTCAAACCTGGCACAACTGGAGCTGAGGAGGATGAAGCAGGAAGGGAATGCCAAGCATAAAAGATTGCCCTGGGCTTCCCATCTGAGGAGATATGTTAAGCTAAGTCAGCACTGAATGTCTTATCTTTATTTATCTTGTCATAGAAGCAGCCCTAAAATGCTGATACTGAGTGCTTGCAAAGTGCTGAGCCTGTGTGTTTAGGGGGATGGAAAGGGAGAAAGTTACTGCACTCTCCATGTTCTGTGACTTGCTGCCCTTCTGCACAGTCGCCAGGGTGCCTTGATCCATAGGAGGTACTGAGATTCAGCGAAGCCCATAAAGGAAAATGTAACTGTCATATCCTTCAGGTCCCACCTCCACCTTCTGATTGCATCAACGCGTTTGCCGCACACGTCTGTTTTGCCTGCAGACACCAGACAGCCAGTAAATGTGGAGGCAATGGTCACTAAGGTTTGAAAAGCACCCATGGCAGTGGCCTGCCAGTGCCACCCTCCACCTGCCCTCGCGGCTCTCCCAGCCCCAAACCATTGAGTTTTCGACTGGCTTTGCCCGGTATGCATCCACAGCAGAGCCCCTGGGACAGGGCCGCCGGGCAGAAATCCAGGCCAAGTTCTTCCACGAAAGCTTTCCTGGGTATCAAAGCACAGAAATCCACCACTCTCATCTCCCTGGTGAAGGTGATCGCAGTTATCAGGGCCGCAGCCGGGTCTATGTTTATCTTAGCAAGTAGCTGTTACCCCTCCACCTGTGATACTTCCCACCGCTCAGTCCTCACATCCAGCCCCGCGCTGCCTGCGCACCGCTCCGCAAGCCCCACGGGAGCTGGGGAAGGTGGGGGACACCGAGCCACGCTCTCCACACCCTCGCGCAGTAATGGAAACACGCTGGGACCACAAAGCGGAACTGGCCCCTGGCCCAAGCTATGAGACCATTGACCGAGGGAGGCCCCAGTGCCACGCTTCCGCTTGGGCCTGGGCACTCCGCTCAGGCAGTCTTTCCTGACCCTCGCCCTCACACGCATTAACCTTCAGCCTCCCAGTTCTCCGTCACCAGCCAGCCCAGCCTTCCAGCCCCTCTGCCACAGGAGAGCTCAGGGAGAAGGCGACCCAGCAGTGGGCTGCCGCCGGGGAGCTCAGCCTTTGCCCAGCAGAGGCCAGCACAGGCGCACTATGGCGGCAGGCCCCACCTGCCTGCAACATCTGCCTCCACCTGGCCTTCCCCACTTCCAAAAGTCTCTTAGCCCCCTGCGAGCTCTCATCCCTTTACTGCTTTGAGAGAGCTTTGCAGGGGGGGGCTATGTCGTGCAGCAGAAAGGCGCTGACATCATCCCACTCGGGTAGGGACAAGCTGCCACAGGCCCAGCCATCACCCTGTTTCTCCACCTTGGTGCCCGGAAGCACCCCCATCCCTTGGAGCATCAAACCAGCACGGTGTTCCTGGAGGCTGGGCATGGCCAGATGATACTCACCAAACACTCTGGAAATGCCACGTGCCAGGGAAATGAAGTTCAAAAGGAATTGCATTGAGGGTAGGAGCAGACAGTCGAAAGCAATCAGAGGTGATTGCCCTGGCCCTCACCCTGCCCTTTACACCTCATTTGAGCTCATTAACAGTTCATTTGTAGATAAGGAGAGCTCCTTAGAAATCAAAACTAGCTGTGTGAGAAGTCTTGAGTGGAGGCCAGGAGCCTGGGCAGCACGGTACAGAAGCAATCTTCTCACGTAACCTGGACAAGCAGCTTGTGCAGCTCTGCAAATAGCCTCAGGAAAAGATCCTTGGTTTTCTCAGCGACTGGCTGAAAGGGCTGATGGCCCTGAAAGGATCTGTTATCCCTTGTTGCTCGGGTGATAAGGACGTTCTCCCAAGGGGAACCCCTCTTCATACCAAAGAGAGACCGCGTTCCCAGACACCTAACAATCACCAGAAACAACCAAGAGGTCAAAAACTGCTTGAACCATGCAGGTCATCTTCTGTGCTCAGCTTTTTGAGGGCAAAACTGGGCAAAGACAAGTCAGATTGGAGGATGTGCCCCTTAGCACCAACATACACGCAGCGTTCGCCCAAAACGGCTGCGCACAACGCTGCTCGGAAGGCTTCCAGCTCACAGCCAGCCATGCACCTTAACCGATGATGCCAAGACTATTGTTTAGGTTCTGGAGAGGATGTTGTTGCAAACCCGTCTCCCAGTCTCACCACTTACCACTTATTTTCGTTCTGAGTCGCAGTAATGAGTCTGAGACGTTACCAGTGAGTAGTCTAGCAATTCTGCGGGCATTACACAGAACCCCACCCAGCCTGCAGGATCTCAGACTTCGACAGCTCTGCAACAGAAATATTGGCTTTGTGACTGCGTGGGCATAGGTGACACATATACATCAGGGCAGGACCTTCTCCAGCTGCAAGCTTAGCGTTTTATAGCCATGAGAAAAGACAAAGGTGGCAGCAAGGATGGAGATTTCTTGTTATTGTAGGCAATACTGTGTTTTAAGTCAGTGCAAGCTTTGCTGGGACTCTGTTGTGTCCTCCAGCACGGGGTATGAGCCTGAGGTGCCCTGCACAGCAAACCTCAAGCGAAGTGGCAGTAGCTTTTTTTCTCTGATTCCGTGTAATCCAGGAAGCATGGGAGCATCAGAGCCCTAAGGAACACCAAGTGAAAAATTGGGGAGAAAACCCAGCAGAAGCTGAAGGAGCAGAAGTGGAGCCTATAAAAACAAGATCATCTAGAGCTGCAGCCAGTTGTCTCTCCCAGGGCCAAATCCCAGAGAAAAGCAGTTTGTGCGGGGCCTTTGTAGCCTGGGTGGTTCAAAGCACGGCCTGCGTGGGGTATCAGCAGCCCTCGTTGTTGTATCAATGGATGGAGTGAAGCCTGCTGTCATGAGATCGAGCAGAGGGGGGTAGTGTAAGACACACTGAAATTGCTCCTGCTGCTTTTTTGTGAACGTGGTTAGAATATTTTTGCTGCCTGTAGATGTGTTAAAAGCCTGCATCAGCAGCACTGATGCACCCCCATGCTGAAACAACTGCAGCTGATGCTCCTTGAAGGTGACAGCGGTCCTGAGCCAGCATTAGCAGCAAGACCTGTGCTGGCACGTGGGCTTCAGGTTTGTGTATGGAGTGGGGCTGATAGGGGGACTGCTGGCTTGTGGGGTTGTGGACTGGCTTGTGTTTCTGCTAGATCACACCCGCCAGAACTAATCTACTCTTCACTGACCTTTCAGGTTTCATCTGCTTCGATGCAACAGCCTTTTGTGGAGCAGTGACTGGCAGGGAAGGGGAAACAGCGTAGGCTGCAGCTACGTGCCTTATAGCAGGGTCCCTTGCAGCTAGGGTCCTGCTTCTCCCGTGTGCTCCAGTGCAGCATCACCACCCCCCTCCACACTACCACGCTCCTTTCCGGCTGTGCTGCTTGTCAAGCTGAAGGTTCCACTAGCCCAAGACCTGCACGTGAGGTGACACAACCACACACGTAAGGGGAGCACGTGGAGGCCTAGGCAGTGGCAGCAGGGAGCTGAGGGGGTCAGCAGGGAAGAGACCTGTGAAGCTACGTGGCATGACAGACTCAGTCAGGTCCAGCCCTGCAGCAAGGAGTGATCCATCTCCCCCAGGGACCCCATCACCTCACAAACCATTGCTCCCCAGCCTGCCCAACCCACACACATGGGCCCCCCTTCTAAATATGTGGCTCCAGCCACTGGCCCTGGGTTAGACGCCAGCTCGTGGCAGAGCCCTGGACTCCAAGCTCTCCCCTCCTGCTGCCTGCATCCTCATTGTGTCGTGGCAGGCCTTAGGAGTGGCTCAGGTCCTATTCTGGAAACAGAGTTAAGCATTTTCAATCTTTATTTTACAAAAATAAACCATTTTTGGCCTGGTACTCTGTGGCCCCCACCTCCTGTTCCTCTCCCCGGAGCTCCGGCTGTTGTGCGCCGCAGCCAGCCGCTGGCATGGAGGCTGCCAGTGCCACTCGCTCCTGCGAGCATCCCCAAGCAAGTGCTGGGGAAGGGGGTTGGTGCCCTTTTGTGAATGCCTCCTCTTCCCAGGATCCAAGCGAGAAACTGCCCAAAGATGCCTCCTGGTGGCTCTGCCATTTCTGCACAGGGAGCAAGTCTCAGGCAAGTCACTCAGAGTACACACTTTGAGAAGGGTTGTCCGTCAGTCCCTCTCCTTTGGATGGAAAAGCGTGCCCCACCGAGTTGCTTCTTGCCATCGGTGGAGCCGGCAGGCTGCCGTCCCGCTGGCTGGCTCAGTGCTGGAAGCGTGGGGAGCTGATGTGGGGCTGGTGGAAGGAGTGTGTGGCGTAAAGCACTTCTGGAGGTGGCGGAGGGGACGTCAGGATGGAGCAGAGCGGTTCGTGGGAGCTCAGCATGGAGGCAAAGTGCTTCATCTCCTCCGTCAGCTGCTTGATCTCCCGGCGCAGGGCAGCGTTCTGCCTCTCCAGGTCTTCGCTTTCCTGAGGAGACAAAACCACAGGGTCTTCCTCATCTTGGGAGCCACAGGAAAGAGCTGAGGACATTGGGGGGTCACCATCCCGTTCCTCTCTGCCCCGCAGAGTTTCCAGAATGACAAGTTTCCGGTAAATTCGGCACAGAGCCATGCCTGGGCAAACCCCTGTCCCCCATCCGTCCGGGCTGGGCGCGGGTGCGATAATGCTGGTGGCCCCAGCCACGCGCCCCGGCTTACGAGAAGTGACTGCGGCGTGCTCCCTCCCGCCCAGGCTTTCTCGCTCCCTCTCACGAACGACTCTCTGGCCGCTTCCCGGGGCCGCCCGGCCTGGGGGGAGGGCGTGCTGAATAACCGCCGTCTTTAACCAGAAAACCACCTGCCACAGGAAACCTGTCATTGCCCTGGAAAGAAAAGACTCACTGCTTCCTGCTAGCAGCCGGGGAAACCAGCGGCACGGTGGGGAGGAGGGGGAGACGCTTGAGTCAGAAGAAAAGAGAAACCGAGGCCGCAGAAGAACTGAATTAATACGGTTGTTAGTGAGAATAACAACGAAGGGGTTAATAATGATGCTCAGCCTTGCCTCAACGATCTTGTCTCAACGATCCTGAAAGCATCGCAGCCTTTGCTACATCTACTGGTGCTGAAGCGCAGCCAGCTCCTGGCTGCATCATCCCAGGCACCGTCCGACCATGGAGCCAGCAGCCTGGCCAGGACCTCAGGAAGGAGGGAGGATGCAGTGGCAGGCTCTGCAAACTCAGCCGAGGCAGCTAAAGTGGGACCTGGCACTCTGAGGGCCTGGAAAGCTGCACCACCACCTCAGCAAAGCGAGCTGGTGGCCCCTCAGCTGCCATGCTGATGCACGACGGTGCCTGCTCCTTGGGCACAGGCTGAGAGGCAACCAGCAGCTACAGCGGCTGTCACAGGAGGAGCTCGCACAGCAACGGAGCATCTCAGACCTCACTAAATGCTTTGGAAACCACGACTGACATCAAACTCGGGAGCTGACGGGAATCACCCACGGGCCGGGAGCCCCAGCCTCCCCGTGACTCATTCCCCTCAAAACACAAGCTACAAAGTCCCAGGGCAAATGGAGCTGCTGGCTTCTTTCATACCACCATAGCTCAAGCTGAGCCATGTTCTTCTGGGCAAAACCACATCAGAAAAGCTAAGTCCCTGATGCAGGGCTGGTCAGAGGCAAAGAGCACTCAGGGAATGAACCCAGGAGCAGCAGAGGGTCACTGTTGCCCAGGAATTGGAAAAATTTTAGCAAAAATTCACCACCCCATCCTCTTCTTGCCTCCCTGCATTTCTCCAGCTGCCTGCCAGGATCCTCTCTGTCTGAACCAAAGTGGGCTTAGCCCCCCTGCTCCCGTCCGCCATGGGAAGGCAAGGAGTGAGTGCTATCAATGCTAGCTGAGCAGTAGTAACCTCATAAGCAAGTGGCTTGCCATCTGCCCTTCTTAGAGCAGCCCAATTCTTGGTGCACAGCTAGGCTTGATTTTCCTTGGAAAGGATCAGAGCCCATATCCGCCACTAGGATTACACTGGAGAGAGCACCAACCCCAAGGAAAGGGTGACTCCACATCTCTCAGACACAGTTGCCCAGAGCCATTGCTGCTGACAGATGTAATGCCTACAACCATGTCATCTCTAGAAGGATCATCAGCTACTGAGAAAAGAGTGAAACATCTGTCCTAAACCCAGCTCCAACCATGGACTGAGGGCTCTATGTAAGGAGGAAGATTCAGGACCAGCTTCTCAAGAATTCTTCCCAAAAATGATGATTTGAGGGAATATGAAGATGACTTACTAAGCCAAGGGAAGTTTGTTTCAACATGAGCCCAACTACCACTTTTCAGAGGGCAGCCAAGCCCAGCGCAGGGATAAAGATGGGCTCTGCCCACCGCAGGCTGTTTGTTCTGTATCCTGCCCCATCCTGCCAAAACACACCAATGTGCAGAACGCAAAGGAGCGCAGCCCCTGTGCTCCAGCACTGACCACACACTCCTGCGCAAACACACACGGCCAGAAGTGACCATCCTGAGAAGCAGACGCCTATTTCTTCACACTGGGAAGCGCCGCGGAGGTGCCCGCGGTGCCACAGGAGGAGGGTGGAACAGCGGGAAAAGAGGGAAAATCTATGCTAAACAACAGGAAAGTCCTCCAGGTACTGTACAGTATTCAGATGTAGAAAGGAATACAAGCACTACCATGGAGATATTTTAAAATAATAGAAAATTATGAATATTTATGTATCTACGCTGCGTAGTGTCTCAGGGCTGCGTGTAAGCGATGGCCTGAAGCACAAACCCAGGGAGAGCCAGTCCGAGTGAGCATGTGCTTTCAAATTGCTTCTGACTGAGCTGGTCAGAAGAGGTTAGGAAAGGAAATCGGTAATGTCAGACTGAGAGATAAAGATGGATTCAAAACTAGCTGCAACGCTTGAACGCTTTGGTGGCAGTCGTCCTAGGCTGTGTGCTCTTTCTGCGGGCGCTGTCTCCTACATCCTGCCCTGGCCTCACTTTTCCTGTCCTGCCTCAACGGAGCATCTCCGCTCTGAGTCCCAGGGGAAAAGCATGTTGTCCCCTGTGTGAGCCCCTGGCACCGGGGAAGGGTGGAAGTGCTCACCAAGTGCAGCGTGTCTGCTTTCTGGGTCTGCCTTAGGCGGCTCTTCTGGGCAGCGATGCGATTCTTCTCCCTCCTCTGGACTTTCCTCATATCATCAGAAGAGTCCTAGGGAAACAAAGCATGGAAATGACTGGGACATCCCCTCCCTCGCCCCTGCTCCTGCAGGGCAGTAGGTGGGAAGGGGACACAACAGATAACATCACTGAAGCACAGGACATGGGATACACACCCTCAGCAGCAGGACAAAGCCATATTCCAAGGATGTGTGATGCTTTTGGCATCCCAGTTGCCAGGAGGAACAAGTCTGACACCCTTGGGCATCCCAACACAGCTGGGAAATGACCACTCTCCCTTCACCAAGACATATGCCTGGGATATGGCTTGAGGGACAGAGTAAGGACTTCTCTCCAGAACAGAGAGAATTTGAATTCCTTGTACAGAAAACCCTTCCCTTCCTGGTCTCTCTACAGTGATACAGCACTGAAGACATTCCAGATCCTTGGCTAAGCCAGAAATTCAGCCTGTGTTTTCCTTTCTGCATCACCCTTCTCCCTCAGGCTTTATCTGTCGCAGACCCTTACAGTGCAATGTGGTCCCTGCTTTCTTTAACTAGGCAGACGCGGACCTTTTGGGTTTTCCCAGCTCCCTGTGCTTGCTCTTTTCTGCAGTTCCTTGGTAGCAAGAAGAGAGAGCTGGGAAAACCCAAAAGGTCCGCGTCTGCCTAGTTAAACAAAGCATGGACCACATTGCACTGTAAAGGTCTGCAACTTGGGCAG
This sequence comes from Rhynochetos jubatus, assembly GCA_027574665.1. Lineage (NCBI taxonomy): Eukaryota > Metazoa > Chordata > Aves > Eurypygiformes > Rhynochetidae > Rhynochetos > Rhynochetos jubatus. Next base: position 123,172,064 of record CM050648.1, on the reverse strand, counting down.
GGGAGACCACAGGTCTCCAGGTCACGAGCTTCATGCAGCAGCCGTTCTCTGCTGAGATCTGGTCCTGCTGCTCCCTCCTGACAGTTGAAACCGTCACACAGACTCTTTCATCTTCTATTTTCATATTGCACTGCCTCTTTTGCGGACTCTAACATTCACACTGCCGCTTCTCCGCAGGACTACAAAACTCAGCCACAAAAGTTATCTTCCCAGCCCATCGGTCTGTCCACATCCTCTCCCCACCTCCACCCAAGACCTTTTATTTTCTTTGAACTTAACCGTTTCATCCTTGCCTTCAATACTGCACAAATGGCTCAGATAGGGCAGCTCCCAAGTCCAGTCCCTACCCTTTGGCAACCCTGGTGCTTTAGCCTCTTCTCTACCAGGATGCTTCCCCATCCCTGGTCGCAAGCCCAAAATCACCTACCCTGATCATTCCCAAGATTTCTGAGCAAAGTCTCAGGTACTTGCCACTGTTGCCAGCCCTAGAGAAATGGCACATGACAGGTATAATAAAGCTTAGCCAGAAAAGGCAGTGGAAATACCTTGGAGTTGTGTCAGTACCTGCCAGCAATTAAGGTACTCTGGGCAACAAACCATGCTCTGTCAAGCATTACTGAGATAAAAACCCTCTGAGCTGAGCAGAAAAGAAAGCAGACTCAGAGTGGCAGGGCTTTTCTGGGTCCCGAGGGCTGTCCATGACAGCGGGACGCAGGCAGGCTGCCCCGAGCCATCCTGTTCCATGGCAAGGAGGTGGGTCCATGGCCAGGAGGTGCACGCTCAGACTCCTCGCTGGAACACCGACTCTCATACTGAAGCTTCCTGCCTTCCTGGCATGTATCATAGTGCCCACCGTGCCCAGGAGTCCCCAGTACCCCAGCTGTCCCTGGCACAGCCCCAGGTAACTGAGCCTCATCTCTCCATCTGTACCAGCTCAGCCGCCAGGGCTCCCGCTGGGGCTCTCGGCTCAGCCCCGCATCCCTCTCTCCCCACAGCCGTTCCTAGAAAGCCCCGCCATACTGTGCTGTGAAAACACCATCAGTGGGTCCCGCTCTTCCTCCTACCCACCCATGGCCCACCCCAAAGGGTCCTCCAGCCAAGGAGAGCTGGGGAGGGGTCCCCGCTTTACCTGCTTGCTGGGAGGGGGGGACTGGCTGAAGCTGCTGGAGTCGCTGCTGTCGGAGCTGTGGGGCATGGCTCCTGTCTCTGGCTCCCAGGGCCTCTTCAGCTTCCTTTGTGCTCTTGGTGTGCCCCCCTTCTGTCTCGCTTCCCTTCCCTCTCCCCTGCCCTCCTCTGTGCCCCCTGAGATGGCTCTTGGCTTCCCGGCTCTCGCCGGTCCCGGAGGCACGCTGTCCTCCTGCCTCGCACTCTGCAACTTTCTCTGCCTCTCCTCTCGGAGCCTCTGCACCTTCCCTTTAGGTCTCGGCCTCCTGTGGTTTCTCATAACCTCGGGGATGTAAGCTGAAAGTCACGTGGCCGGAAACTTTAAGGCGAAGAAGAAAAGATACAGAAGAAGAAAAAAAATAAAAAAAAAAAAGCAGAAAAAAAAAAAAGCACATCTGGGAAAAATGAGCTTCAAAATAGCCTGAAAAACCCCCGAAAAACACCTTCAGGCAGTTGAAAAACAGCGAGATGGGTTTTCTCTGAGACAAACAGCAGAGATGGAAAGGAAGAAAAGCCCCGGCTCTGGCTGTGAAACCTGGACCCTCAAAGGAGGGCAGTGCGGAGGAGGCACTGCCAGGAGCCCCAGAAACTCCAGTGGCGCTGAATGCCGTGCCAGCCCTACGTGGGCAGGAGGCCGGACCAGCCCCAGGCAGCCTCCGCCACCCCAGCCCAGCAGGGGAAATTCCAAGGCAGCCACCCACCTCCCCACAACCCACCACCCGCTCCCGCCGCCCCCGACACCCTTGACGTGGCTCCCGGGGAGGGGACGGGTACCCTCAAGCAGGTGCCACCTAACGCTGTTTGTGCGGATGGGTCGCGTGTGTGTGAGGAAGCACCTGTCCCACCTAAAAAGAAAGGCTCGGGATCATGGAACATTCGGCCCGGTTTGGGTAGGACTGGTATTTTCTATAAGGCAAAGCTCTCTCTACCTCTTCTAAACACTCATCAGCACCCCACCCGTACGGGGAATGTCAACCCCGACGCACAAAGTGCTGTGAAAGTAATGGTCCTACAGACCCCAAAGCTAAACCTGAGACCTAATTCTCACTCCACGCCACGGTATGAGCTTGCCTAGATGCCCAAGGACGTGAGACTGTCCTGACTCCCTGCCTGCTCCCCTCTCACCACAGCTGGCAACGGGAGATGTGGGACAGGACTACGGGGAGACAGGAATAGTATGGCACATTGGAGGTCACTTCCTTGCTATTGTCCCTCTGCCAGCACCCAGCTTGGGCATGGCCTACGCAGATGGCAGCAAAAAGAAGCTGCTTTGCACCCCGTTGTTTCTTCCCTGGTCCGTGTTGCGTGGCACTACTTCAATCCTCAGTATGAGCCTCAGTAGACTGAGACCCAGGGACATCTGTATTTCAAGAGTGTGCTCAGGGTACCCCATGCTAGCGGCTCTGGAAGTGTCAGTGCTGGAGCAGGGAATGTCAAAGCAGGAGCCATTTGCTTTCTGATGTGCTCGTGTCGCCAGCAGAACCAACCGGGGCCACGTGCCAACAGGCTCTCCATCCACAGGCGGGAGCACTCGTCTTCAGAGCCACTAAGTTCTCGCATGTGCTGTGAGGAGCGGATACAGAAACACGCACGAACCCATCCACAGCACCTTTCCCATGGAAAGCAGCAATCCCCAGTTCCCACTTACTGGTTTTCATTGCATATTGGTGTTTCGGGTGAGTTTCTCTTGAGCAGGAGCGTTGAGCAGCCTCAGCGGCAGGGCGTCAGCGAGGGTGCTCGAGACGCAGTTGTCACTGGGGCGAAAGTATTGGCAGCTTTGGGTTTGCCTCCCAGGAAACACATGCGCAGAGGAGCGCGCTCTTGGAGCACCGTGCGGACTTGCGTGGGCATTGCCGGCGTTTCTTCCCAGCCCTGTCGCTCACGGAGCCAACACGGGGGCAAACCTGCCAAAAGTCAGAATCGCGTGGGGCTGGCTGAGGGCTGGGTGGCTCAGGGAAGTCCTCCGGCGCGGCCGGCTCCGGGAACGCAGCAGCCAAAGGCATCGGTGAGACGAGGGGCTCGCAGGGCGTTGCGTTTGGGCCTCCCAAGGCACCGGCTAGCAGCACAGCCATTGAAGCATCCATTTGCTTGCTGCATCGCTACGCTTCCTCTGAACTCTGCAACCCCACGTGACACTTCCCTTCCAGGAAGCATGCCTCTGGATTCCCGCTCTCCCAAGGAAACCCACGCTCCTCTACTGGCGAGCGGCTCTCGGAGACCGCCTGGCCCATTCTGCTTCACAGGCTGCTGTTGCTCAGGGTGGGATGGAGGGAGCTCATTCCTCAGGGGAAGATACCCTTGTTCCATTATCGGGCACATCAGCTGAATTTCCTCCTTTGTACCCAGTGAGGCCAGCAGCTGAGGGGAGGAGATCGGGAAGCGGTGGGTGTGCAGGCAGGAGGCGTTGCAGGGAAGCTGGGTGTCCCTGTCAGTGCAAAACAGGCCAGAACGTGGATATGGCAAAGGCTGTTCTTTGATCCACAGGACAAAAGTTCTGAGCTGCCCCCTGGTCTGCCCCGAGCTGGGCTTTTATTAACAGCTGAGGGAGAAATCACAGGAGAGCGCAGCATCGTAGGAGGTTTGAAGACCGTCTTGCTGAGCAGGGGAGCATCCCTCTTCCCTCCTTGCCTGAACACATTCCTTGCCCTCAAGCTGGCTACAATGCTAATGGTTTCCTGTCACTTGGAGCCATGAACGAGTGTGCTGTCAATGAGGCAGCGTCCCTGGCCCGAAGGCAGGCAGAGCCTTCACAGCGCTCCCCTGGGCTGGGCAGGACCCACACTGCATTAACACCATGAATGACGTCCCCTGGCTTTCCCCCCGGGATCATTTAGGTTTCCTGATCCAAATCACAGCAGCTGTGAAATCGCTGCCAGTGGCGCTGGATGAATTCACCAGTGTTAGGTTACTGCCGTACTGGCAGCTTGATGGAGCAGAGATATTTCCAGAGGTTTTCACGGGAAGGATGGGGCCATCCAGTTGTGCGTTGATCCTTTCTGAATAACAGTGGGCACTGCTCAGGGGAGTCTTACTCCCTGTGGGATTGAGTGGCTGCAGGGACTCCAGAGGCTGAGCTTAGTGTGATCTCGACTGCCGGAGAAATGGTTTGAAAGCAGCAAGATGCAGTTCAGCAAGAACAAATGCAAATGTCAAGCAAAGCGAGATGTAGGTAGAACAACTGGGGAATAACCAGCTGGGCAGCAGAACAGCAGGGAAAAATCTGGGGGTTGCAGAGCATCGTGAAGCAAAGCTTCGCCAGCAGCGTGGAGGTGTCGGAAAGGGGCTGGGTAACAGCCCGGGGTGCTGGGTGCAAGGCAGAGGAGACAACTGTCCCACGCTGCCTGTGCAGGGCCAGGACCCCTTCAGAGTCCCAGGTGCGGAAGTGGGAAAGTCCAGAAGAAAACAACACAAAGGATAAATACACAGAAATCTTGTGCTAAGAGAAAGGAGTGAAGAAGTTGGGTCCCATTTAGCCCAGAAAGAGAAGTCTTGGGGGCGGGAAGTGGGTGGGGAGGAAGGAACAGTCTTTGATTGTAATGGAAAGGGTGGTCAGCTGTTTTCTGATGGGTAAGAAACACCAGGAAGGGTTTAGGTCTGAGGTTCAAAGAAAGATGAGGTTAGGAAGACCTTGGGATTGGCAGTTCAGGAGTTATTCAAGGCCCTTCACATGAAGTGCCCAGGAACAACCCTCTGTTGGAAAGGGTCCAGGTTGAATCCTGTCTCTGTAGGATGGGTTAGAGCTATGTTCCTGGGGTTTAAATAAGGAAAACTTAAAAAAAAAAAAAAAAAAGCGCTAGTAAGGTGGGCTTCTCAGAGGCCAGAGAGCACACAGGGAATTTCTCAGCCCTATCTGCAGCCAGTCCCTTTCCTCCAAAGCCCAGAGAGGTCCCTACGTCCTGCCTGTGCAAACAGCTTCTACAGCACCAGGAGCGTTAGAGTTTCCTCATACATCCAGCCCTCTCACCTGCTGCAGGCTTACGGCAGCCGTGTTCAAAACTGCATTTCACGCCATCCGTCTCACCCGCCTGGTTTGCATGGCCATTCAGCGCGTAGAGCTATTTAAAAATCCAGCCTAGAGCAGCTACCAACTTCAGGCTCCTGTAAACCACCGAGGTTGTTTCTGCTTTGAATGTAGCATTTTATGCAAATCATTGCTTACAATATTTGGACAAATTGCAGCAATTTTCTTATCATTTCCCACATGAGTTTGAAGACTTTTGTGTGGGATTGGGTGCTAAGAGATGTTAAGTGAATGGTGGTGGCAACAAGCTTCTGCCGTGTCCCGCTCTGCCAGCACGTGCTGGTGCTGCCTGCGGTGTGGGCAGCTTCCCCAGCTGGCAGGATGGCTTCTCTCCATCGCCAGGGCTACTGCATCTCGGCCAAGCTGAGTGAACAGGAGAGCAAGGCTGTGGCAGGAGAGTTCAAGCACAGTCCCACCAAATTCATCCCACCCAGCAGAGAGCGAACGCCCATCACCCCAACACTTCCAGTCCTTACTGGGCACAACATGCCAACATACAGGAAACAGGTACTTTACACCCCAAACACCTGATCAGTGACAAGGGCTGTAAGTCAAGCACACAAAAGCATGGAAATCCCAGAGTTAGCTCCTTAAAGCTAATTCTGCTTTTACGCCCTCAGGCCATTTAACATCCTGTGCTCTATAACTTTGTGATCCACAAAGGTTTCTTCCCTGGGATGTTACCGTCATCGCTGTCCTGTGGTCAGAGCCTGCTCCAAAATCCTTGTTTTCCATTTCCCCAGGAACTCTTTCTAGTGCTCAGCACTTCAGCACCCAGTGCTGGGCTATTAGTGAGGCTGCTTTCCCAGCCATCCTTTCAGGTGTAAGGGTGGAGTTAATCCTATTTAACAGTTACCAAAGAGGAGACAGAGAGGTCATAAGTACTCATTCATTTTGGACACACAGGTTGAACCAACTAGGAACTAATTTTTGAGAGGTTTTGGCTCTATGTAGCATTTCATTTAACCAAACCCCAGCTCCTGATGCCTGCGACTGCAGCTGCAAACCTTTAGCATTTCTGTAAATCAGCTCCAACTAATGAGGAAGATGTGGCTGCTCCTGTGAGAGCTCTTGCTTATGCGGCTCACCAACTCGCAGAGTAACTTCGAGGAGGGGCGGACACAGACCCAGCTCTCCAGGCAGCCACGATGTGTCTACCCAGGAGACTCTCCTTTCTTTCTGCAGTCCCTTGTTTCACCAACTGGATTGGAGTTTCCCAGCCCTGCTCCAAAAGATGCAGCCTAGCTGACCAGCAAATTGTTCCCTCTGGCCGAGGCATGGCCTGGGTGATGAAGAGATGGCAATCCAGGACAAAATGCAGGACGGGATCATACGCACAAGACAGCTGAAGCTAGGATGCCCAGGAAGACCCATCTGTGGCAATTTATAGCTCTTCAGTACTTGGCTTTGCCACTTCTGTGTTTTATTTTGGGTTTTGTTTAAATGTCATTAGTAATGCTTTCTACATCTATGTTTTAAAAGAACTAAACCAGAGAAAGGAAACGCCAAATGTACTAGCTTTCCAGATATGGACAGAGCTCCAGTTAGCTGGGGTCTCTCTGACCCTGCTGAGGGAGGAGAGCAAGCTTGTCCAGAACCTCCAGCTGAGGGCTTGGCAGGGTCTGACCCCCGGTGCATACGGGAGATGCAGATGATCAGAATTATCCCCAGGGTACTGAAGGGATGAACCACAGTCTCCTTCTCCTGTTCTGTACATATGGACTGGTTGGGTCATTAGTTGAGCAACCTCTAATCTGTTCCCGGCAACAGCTCCTGAGCGAGAGCTGGGATGTGCACCTACATGACTCTCCAGCTCAGCAGATCCCAAATCCTAGTGGAGTACATCCACTTATGGCTAAACTTTCCCTCACTGCTGTCTTCACGGGCCCTGTCTAGCTTCTGGGCCAGAAAGGGCCCAGACCATCCAGCCGCACTGGATCCATACATGTTTGGGGCACCAACAAGTCTTGGCTGCCAGACGCCCCTGCCCCCCTCACCAGGTCTTCTTTGCTTCCGCTGCCTGGGCTGAGCCCACCGGCTGAACTATCCAAGCGCATGGACGGGCCGTGAGGAGGGTGCAGATGTTGTCTGACGGTTTGACTCATCTCGGTGGCAGTCTCGTTCAGCGGTGATGGGGAAGGCCCAAAGAGGAAGGGCAGTGACCCGTTTAACCAGAGGGACTGATCCACCCAGGGGTAGACTTACCCACGCTGGTAAGGGGCCATAGCCCCAGTTTCCTTCGCGCTGCCCGGCGCGCGCATTTCCAGGCTACGCGAGGGCAGGATTGACACGTGGCTGTCCTGTCCTGCCACTGTGGCAGCAGGACTCAACCTCAGGCCTCTGCTAGTGCTGCAGCCAACTCAACCTCGGCAACCAACCAGCAAAAACTAGGCTCCCAGGGGATGACCACAGCCTGACGGGGCATTTGATGTTTGCTGGGCATTGGCTGCAGCCATGCCCCGTGGCAGGGGGGCGGAGAGCAAACGCATGACTTCTCTCGAATACATGAGTCTTGAGTCTATTACGTGGCTGCTCCATGACTCCATACAGAGGAAAATGTTCTTCAACACCACCCGTCACTGTAAGACGTATCCAAGCCTCCCAAGGATTGAGTACAGCTTATTTAGGGCATATTCTTGCAGCTAGACTCCGAGACACCCATCTCAGCAGGAGATGACTGCGAGCAGCACCCATGCTAGTACTGTACTCCCACCCCAACGGGATCTGCTTCACTTTTGGCTTAGGGGGGTGTAGATACTGGTTCTCCCTTTCCTCCCCCTCACCCATTTGGTGAAGAACAAGTGCTTCCCAAACCCTTTGGCTCCCACAGCACGGCTGGGCGAGGTGTTCGGTACAAGCGGCTGCACTGATGGGCACACGTACAGTGAGCTTGCGCCTGGGGCGTGCGTGGCACTGGTACAAATGGTGCCGGAGCACAGCGCGTGGGAGGCAGCATGGGGCAGGACGGGCAGTGTGGAGCAGAGTGGCTGTGAAGGAGAGGGCAGGGGAGCTGTGCAGAAGGTATGCTCGGCACTTGTGCAAGTAATGCTGATGGGCTGTACCGCACAGCAGCGTTATCAAAACACACACGTGCGTGTGAGCCCCGTCTGCCCGGGCGCTGCACTGGAACATGCTGGCCAGCCCGATGTCTGGCAGCTCTCCCGGAGAAAGCCTGTCCCAGAGCAGGCTGCCAGGGCGGGCAGTGGCAGAGCTGAGCCCCTGCCCTGTGCCTGGTCTGTCCCCTGGAACCCCCAGCCACCTCAGGGCTCCTCAATGCCTTTTTGAGAGAAACAAAAAGGCTCGTGGTCCACCGCCTGGACGCAAAGAAGGATCTGCTTAGTGCTGGCTGAAATCAGAGGGCTTGCAACACCCCCCCCCCCCCCCCCCCCCCGAGTCTCTGAGGGTGCTCAGAGCAGGAGATGGAGGGAGGGAGAGAGGGCAGTTTCAGATGACCACCGACCCTGTGCTTGCCACCCTTGCATTGTGGTACCCCGGCGTGACAGAACTGCTCCTTAACCAGCCTCCCAGAGCATGGCTGGTTTCCCTACGGCTTGGCCGTGGCTGCCAGTGCCCAGACAAAGCCGACCTGCGGGCTCTCGGCGGCACCTCATCCTTGAGGGGCTGTGGAGATGGGACAAGGGAGAAGTGCTGCATGCTAAGCTGTGCCAGCAGTGCTGCTGCAAGGCCCTGCCTTGAAGAGCTGCTCCCCACCCCGCCCCACCCCCCATTACTAACAACTGCCAACACTGTCTTCAAAGAGGGGACACAAAGAGACAGAAACTCCTTCCCGCTTTTTGCCTGAACTCCAAAGTAGGTGTCTGAGACCTGTGTCATCTTCTATCTTGATTAAGCCAAACATTTTGACTGGAGTTTTGGGTATCCTTGTTTTTCATAGCAATACCCGATCCCTTGTGAACCCTGCGAAACTGTTGGCCAACGGGGCATCATGTCCACCTGCACACACCAGTTTGCTGGCTCTGTGAGAAGTGTGTCAATTTACCAGTTTGAAATGAGTTGACTTTCCATTTCTTTGAACATCTTGTGAGGGGGTGAGCAGAGGAACAGACTTATCTCTGAGCCAGGCATTGCTCTGCATGTCTCTAGCACGCGGCATTTCACCAGTTTCCACTCTAAACTAGTGGGACTTTTAAGTCTCCGCACAGGGAAATTTTCCTGCAGCCCTAATTTAGGTCAGCACCCGTCTTTGGATGTCTCCTGTTTTTACAGGAAGCAGGCATGGCACCCCGGGAAAGCTGCCCCACAGCCGCCTACGAGGGCATTACGGTTATAAAGGATGCATCTACTCTTCCTCATCCCATTCCTCATGCAGCCTTCTTCCTCCATTCCCCACTGCTGCACAGTGAGCGGGACCCACCACATAGCTCTACGCTGAATTTGGAGTGAGCCCATTGGCCCTCTCATCCGAACCGCCTAGGTGCCAGCTGGTGCTCAGCCATGCTCCAGAGTGTGGCTGGGAGGAATGCTGAGGTGCTGCTACCCCAGCATACAAGCCCAGCCCCAAGGAGCCTCTGAGCAGCTCCTGAGGGTGAAGAAATGCTCCCCAAAGCCCTGCCTGGATGAGGGTCCACGCAGGGCAGCCTGGCAGGCTATGCCGGCAGCTTGCATTGCTCCTAAAACTTGTGCACATGAGCCAGCAACCCCCAAGTGTCCTATGGATGGTGAGGCACTGGAGCAGGCTGCCCAGAGAAGCTGTGGGTGTCCCATCCCTGGCAGCGTTCAAGGCCAGGCTGGATGAGGCTTTGAGCAACCTGGTCTAGTGGAGGGTGTCCCTGCCCATGGCAGGGGGGTTGGAACTGGATGGTCTTTAAGGTCCCTTCCAACCCAAACTGTTCTGTGATTCTGTGATACAGGCAGCAGAGCAGGCACCTGCAGCCACATGTAAGTCCGCCCTGCACCTCTCCCTGGCAGACACAGCCAACACCCCGGGGAGTTTGTTCGAACCAGTGAGTCTGGTTTTGCCAGCCCGTTACGCTGGCAGGGTGGGGTGCCAGCGTCCTGCCTGGTCACACAGCAGTGCCACCCTCCTGCCCCGACACACGGCAGGGCCAGCACGCACCAGCTCCTTGACTAGTTCAGCCTCTCACCCAGCGTGTGCTGGCTGGAGCTGGTGAGTGAATCGGGTCACTTTACTTGCAGGGAAATTCTGCATGGAAGAAAAGGGATGCCTCGCTCGGCAAACGTCTGCGTAACGCAGCCGTGACTCTGCCTGGCACCCACGGAGTTTGCCTCTCTCGCAGAAGCTGGCGGCCCACGTACTGAGAAGCACTCGCCGATACCCACACGTTAGCTCTAGCGCAAACCCCGGGCGTTCAGCGTCACCTTGCAACGAGCTCTCAGTAGCCATTTTATCCTCAGCCAGAAACTACGTGTTAGCCTGCCCAGAGGCTCTACCAGGTTCGGGACCCCACGGGCCTGTGGCAAAGCCTGGCTGCCCACTTCCTCCTGGTGATCCCCTCGTCGTTTCAGCACGAGCAGGTGTCCAGAAAATCCATCCAGCCCGGACGATGCTGCTGGAACCGGGGCCATGGCAAAGCAGCGGCAGGAACTGCAGTGTCAGGAGTCAGGACTTCCCCTGACAGCGCCACAGATGACAACTCAGCAAGTTCATTCTGCAGAAACTAGATAACATCAGTACAAGGTGGTGGTTACTGGCAAAGGATCTTGTTCCTGAAGCTTCATCTGAGACGTGACAGGCTGCAGTGAAACCTCGCTGTCACACAGACCCAAACTCTGCTTTTGCTGAGACCCACATGGGCTTCTGGAAGGAGCTTCTTGCTGGTATTTCCTAGGAGCTCCCGCTCGTGGTGCTGGCAGCCGGGGCTGGAAAAGCCCATCAGCTTGCTAACACAGGGCCTTCTTGTCTAGCAGAGTCCCTGGAGCTGGACAGGGATGTGGTGCTGTCAGTCCTACCCACAGTGACCCACCTCCTGCCCGAGTGACAAGTTTTTCCTCCTCCCCGGGGACCTAACCTTTCCCCAGACCCCACAGCGCCCTGCTCATGCAGATGGACACAGGGCTGGAGAGAGGAAAGCCATTCCTTTACCCGTGGGGAACCGAGAGCCTCTCTGCGCAGAAACACTCGGAACGGCTAAGCTGTATTAAACTTGAAAGCGACTGAAGTGCAATAAACCCCTTGGCAGTCGCTCTTATTGAGAACTAAAGGGGTCTTGGTACAACTGGGCTCACTCCCTCTGCCCTGGGCAGGCTTTGCTCGCAAAGAGCTTATCACCACGGGCAGCCATACCCGCTGCCCGCTCTGCCAAATACAGCCCCCGGGCTGGAGCCCACTCGAGTCAGTCACTCTGCTTAAAAAAGCCCCACTAAACACGCTTTACCTGACTACGGAGGGGGTTACACCACCGCACTAGCCCACCGCTTCACCTAATACGGATTAACTTCTCGGGCACCCTGACAGACAAACCCAAACGCTCAGTGACATTAAGCTCTCTCACCCCACAGCCACCCTTCTCCAATCTGCAGCCAAGCTCTGAGCCGAACTCGGCCCCTCGGGCTGCAGAGCCCAGTTTTGGCCTTCACACAGGGCAGGGAGGCTCATGCCCTTAACCAGGGACAAGTGACCCACCCGGCTCTGCCCTCAGGGGCAGTTTCCCGAGCCCAGCAGGAGCACGGTACCTCCGCAGGGACAGGGGATGCACACAGTCCCATTCCCACGCCTGGTGCCTGCTTCCCACCGGCTCACCCCCGTGCTCCAACCGTCAGCAACCGGTGATCGCCAATGAGCAAAAGACGCACAAAGGCACAGGGAGGCAGGTGGTATTCCCAGGCTCAGGGAAGCAGCGGTTGGTTTTTCCTTATTTCTCTGCCATCATCCTGGCAGTGCAGGACTTTTTCCAGCTCCGGTCCCGCCACCCAGCCATGGGCCGCGCCGGTGCCAGTGCCACTCAGTCTAGCACCCATGGCAATCTACGCAGTTTCCGTGTCTCTTGGTAAATACCAAGGCTGGGGATTTTTGGGGCTTGTTTTCCAGCAAGTTGAATAGAAGAACCAATAAGGACAAAGATAAATGAATACCTGCTGCCCTTGGCTCAAAGTGAAACAAGAGAGGCAGGTCACTGGCAAAGGTTAGTTAACACACGCTTACCGCAGCGTCACGGATTTGCCCTCGGCCCCGCCAAGAAAGGCAGAGGAGGCAGTTTTTCAAACACCAAGTGAGAACGATACTATGAAAATATGCAAAATAACGGTCTCCGAGCACCCTCTGCCCATGACCGGCCACAGGCTGGGATGGACTGGATGCCCTTGTCCCCAGGGCAGCACACAGGGGCCGGCACCTGCGGGGGGTTGGGGGTAGCGAGAGGGTGAGCGGAGGAGGTAAGGAATGGAGACACGACCACGCTTTGGGGAGCACAAAGGGCTGCTTGACCACTCTGGGATGAGCTGGATGCAAGAGAGAGGGGTGAATAGCTGGCAAGACCAAGGACCCTGGCAGGCGAACTGGGTTCCTGCTGCCCATGAGCCCTGCCACGTGCCAGTGGTTCGGTGAGAAGAAGGGAGTCAGGCATGGAGTGTGGAGCGCTCAGACCAACCTGTAGTAGCTGGACTGTCAGCCTGCAGGCGAAATGGCCGGGAAGCACCAGCAACACGCAGCAGGCTCATGTCTCTGACAAGAACCATCGGACACGGCGGGACGGCACCGCAAACTGTAGAATCACAGAATGGTTTGGGTTGGAAGGGACCTTAAAGACCATCTAGTTCCAACCCCCTGCCATGGGCAGGGACACCCTCCACTAGACCAGGTTGCTCAAAGCCTCATCCAGCCTGGCCTTGAACACTGCCAGGGATGAGGCATCCACAGCTTCTCTGGGCAACCTGTGCCAGTGCCTCACCACCCTCTCCAGGAAGAATTTCTTCCCGATACCCAATCCAAACCTACCCTCCTTCAGTCTGACACTGCTGCCCCTTGTCACTCCATCTTTCCTACAGCCCCCTTCCCGTCTGCAAGGCGGCTGTACTGTCTACCCGGAGCCTTCCCTGCTTCAGGCTGAGCAGCCCCAGCTCTCCCAGCCTGTCTGCGCAGCAGAGCTGCTCCAGCCCCCGGCCCATTCCCACGGCCTGCTCCGTGGGACCCGCTCCAGCAGTCCGCGCCTCGGGCTGTGGCCCCCAGCGCTGGAGGCTCTCACAAGGCAGCGGAGCGTTCAGAGCCGCCGACCCGGCACAAGAACCCGGCCGAGCCGCAGCGGTGCCGGGGTCCGGCCCGGCCGCGGCCCAGCGGCGAGCGGCGTCCGCCGTGACGGACCGCGGCGGCCCTGACCCGCTCCCACCGGCAGGCGGCGCCCCGGGCCCGCCGCTCCCGCGGCCTCGCAGCACCCCCTGGCGGCGGGCCGGGCTCCGGCCGCCGCCCGCACCGGGCTGGCTTTGGGGGCAGAGTCCCGGACACTGCCGTGGCTTCACTGTCCCCTGCAGAGAAGTGCCCCAGGGCCCTTCGCGCTGGCTGGAGTGCGGCAAAAGGCAGCCTGGGGGCTGCACAGGAGCCTGGGCACAAACCAATCCGGGCACTGCAGGGCTCGGATAGCTCCTGCCTGGGCCCCGGCCGATGAGCACCCACCCAACTGCCACAGGTCCACGGCCCCTGCCCTGGCTCGCTGCTTCTCGCGTGCCTCGTTTCAAAGGGCCCCTCACGTTTCTCTTTCAAGCCAGCTGCTTCCACAGCAGGACTTTCACTGCAGCGTGGCCACTTGCCAGAGAAGGGCCATCGCCTGCCCCTGTGGCGCTGCCGGGAGGCGCGCGGCAGGTGGGCCAGGGTCCCCCCACGTGGAGATGGGGGCGCAGGCCCTTCAGGCGAGCAACAAAGCACGAGATGCCTGTGGTTGGGCCATCGGATGTCCCACGGGGAGCCCCCGCTGACCACCAAAGAAGCTGACACTCGCAGGAGCCTGGAAATTCATGACCACGTACACTTGGCAGAGGGAAACAAAGTCCCGCAGGGAGAAGCATGCCCAGAAAGCGTTCTGCATCCTTTCAGAGCCCGTGTTCCTCAGGAGCATGAGGACTGGCTCTCGACAGCAGCTGAAACACGGGTTAGGTCTGAGTCACCGCCGCAGGGTCTGGGCAGACGGAAGCGCGGAGGCACGGCTGCCCAGCTCCAAGGGCTGCATGGCAAGCGGTGGGAGCCAGGCCAGACGCTGCTGTTCTCCACCAGCTTTGTTCCACGTCCTGTCCTTGCACATCCCTCTCGAGCACCTCAGCCAACAAGTCCTTCCAGGGCAAAAACTTTGCCTTTAACAGATCCAATGTGCTTCGCACTAAATAAGGCAGCCGGCAGCGTTTTGGGAGGTCCCAAAGACAGAAGTTATGAAAAGGGAAGGGAAATCCAGGAACGAAGTATAAGACAGGGAAAGGACTAAGATAATCCTGAAGGTTAAGGGTTGGAAAAAGAGGCTACAAAGAGAGAAACACACACTAGAGAAGCAGTCGTGCTCAGGGCAGATCTCTTCCCATGCTGTTGTCACGTTTAGGTCAAGCTCATCTTCTCCCCAACACCGCTTCGGCGCTCCTGGCTGGAACGTGCATCTGTAGCAGATGCTGAAGGCTTCTTTCTCTTGCAGTTTGCATCCAAGTAGCCTCCTCCACACTGGTCATGGGTAGGACACCGATGGGAGCACCACTGGTCCGCTGAGACAACCCCCAGTGGTGCCCACATGCGAGATGGGGTCAGCCCCAGTCCAGACCGAGGCACCTCCCTGCTGGAATCAGGAGCGCAGCCGTAGTGTCAGGGCTTGGTTATCCCTATGAGGACACTAACTCTTTCAGTCCTGAATGCTTAGGGTTGGACACAAACACCAGCACACCTGGCTCATTGTCTTCTCCATCTCCACACCCCTGTGCTCAGCACTGGCAGAAGCCCAGGACAAGCTTTAGCAGCTTTCCCAGCATGTCACTTAAGGGCAAGGCTAGAACCTGGCAGGTTCCCAAAGAAACTGTTCTCCACCTCTTTCCATGATGGGATCACCACCACAAGGACATTTTGACAGCTCCCCTCTCGCTTTCTCATCCCTGAACCAAGTTCCAGCTGCTGTACTGAGGCCTGAAGCAAGAAGGACCAGCTAAGGATGAGACGGTGTCCCTGTCTCACACCTCTGCCTGTCCAGCTGGCCCTGCCTGCCCTCTTCCATGCAGCACCGAGCTACTTCTTGCTTGACAACAGAGCTGCCTCTGAGTTTTCCAGCTTCCCAGGGTGAATCCCCCTGGCCCATAGCTGCTAACACAGCCACCAAAACCAGCTCCGGGATCAGCTCCACCAGCCCACTCAGCCACACTGCCACTGCGCCGAGCTCTGGCCAGAGCCCACCGTGGGCTGACCGGACAGAGCACAGGAGGAGGGCGTTACGTAAAGGTAACATTTACTGAGAGATACAGAACTGAGTATTATGAAGGACATACATGGATGGAGAGGGTAGCGACACCGCTGCGGAGGGCGGCTTGGACCCCCTCCCCAGCACGCCGGGGAAGGAGCTGGACACTACCGGACAAGTAACACAATGGAGATAACTGTGGCATATGCGTTTGTAACAAACAGACCATCATAACATACATTTCTATGGGATCACATCTAGTGATTATATAAATCCATATAGAGATCGCTGTATAAAAACTTTGTAAAAAATACTTTAAAAAAAACTGTAAAAATGTGCATTCAAAAGCACGGCCGACACGGACAGCTGGGCTGTAAACATTATACTGAGAGTGTGCTTGTGGGGGGCGCCTGCGCCACCGAGCCCCGCCAGGCCTGCCCACCGACGGGGCTGCGTCAAGTGTGTGCGGTTCGTGGGTTGGGGTTTCCCTCCGGTGCGTGCGCCAGGAGCGGCGGCAGCCTCTGGGCAGGGTGCCGGTGGGCACTCCTCCGCCTGCGGCCCCTGCTCCCCGCAGGCGCGTGGTCCTCGCGGGACGTGCTGCGGCACCGCGGGTCCCCCGGGCGGCGAGCGGGCTGAAGGGCCGTGATGAGGTATCACAGGGAGGTTGCCCTCACCGGCGCCGCTAGCTCTGCTCCTGGGTTCAGCCTCAGAGTACATGGTTGACAGGTTCCTGATCTTCTCTGTCCCTGTATTTGTTTGGTCCATAGTTCCCAAGGAAGCCCACTGGGTCCTGGCTGCACCAGGCCTGGGTGCACAGTTCTTCATGCAGTACGTACGTTAGAGACCCTGGAAGACCCTGCACCACTGTCTCCTCCTCCTGGCCTGCTGCCACCTTCACTTCTTCTCCAGCTGCTCCAGCAGCGGGTTGGCTTCGCTCTCGGGCGTCTTGATGCTGTCTGTCCGCACGATGCAGGTGGGCCGGTGCCGGTTCAGCATGAGGATCAGCTGCTGCCTCTCCTGTTTCAGCTCTTCTATCTGGGCCTTCAGCTCAGCGTTCATGAGCTCCAGACGCTCAGACTCCTAGTGGGACAGAAACACAACCGCACGCGACTTTACTCCAACGGGACAAGATACAAGGAGAAAGAATTTGGCCAACAAGCCATCTCTGCTCAGTGCTTGCCCCTCAGCCCAGGTCCCTCCGGGCAGGTCACCCCCAGCCCCGCTGCCTTGCCTTACCTAGTGCCAGCACAAGGAAATATACAGCCACCTCCTAGGACAGGTCTCAGCTGCACCACTGTGGTCTCCAAGGGTGTTTGGAAAAAAACCCCACATTTAAAGTTTTCAGCCCCCACCTGCAAGGATCTGCCCTTGTGAAATGGCTCCTTGTCCCCCACCGTGTCTTTTGTCCATGTCTCCCCACCCCCTGCAGAACAGCAGCAAGGTGCTGTGGGAGTTCTTGTGCCTTGGGGTCACAGGTGAGAGGGCATCTGGCCGCTGAATGCAGAAACCTTCAGGGATTTGGGCAAGGAGCCAGCACGCTGTAGGCCCCTGTCCTGTGCCACGCTCCCATGGATGCTCCTGCTCCAGCACTGAGGCAGGGATACTATCAGCCCTCTCTTCCCCAAGCCCAGAGCCCACCTCCAGCCCTCTCCATCCACAGGCACAGGGATGCCACGAGCTCTGCCTGGGCATGCACGTGGCTACTGCCTTCACAGCCTCACGGCAAGTGGGGCAACAGGCAGGGGGCTGGAGCCCCTCTGCTATGGGGACCGGCTGAGAGAGCTGGGCTTGTTCCTCCTGGAGAATAGAAGGCTCCAGGGAGACCTTATAGCACCTTCCAGTACCTGAAGGGGCTACAAGGAACCTGGGGGGGGGGGAGCTTTTTACAAGGGCCTGTAGTGACAGGACAAGGGGTAATGGGTTTAAATTGACAGTGAGGAGATTTAGATTGGACAACAGGAAGAAATTCATCCCGAGAGGGTGGTGAAGCACCGGAACAGGTTCCCCAGAGAAGCTGTGGGTGCCCCATCCCTGGAAGTGTTCAAGGCCAGGCTGGATGAGGCTTGGAGCAACCTGGTCTAGTGGAGGGTGTCCCTGCCCATGGCAGGGGGTTGGAACTAGATGGTCTTTAAGGTCCTTCCAACCCGAACCATTCTGTGATATTCCCAGATAAGGGCACAGGAGCAAGGGGAGGCAGAGGGGCAGTTTGGGGGAGAGCACTGCCTGCAGCTGGGGCACCCTTCTAGGGAGGTGTCCCCACTGTGCCCTGGGACAGATCAGAGCACCCACCCGCTGCAGGAACTCTGTCCTCTCCTTCTTCTTGTTACGACATCGTGCTGCTGCTACTTTGTTTTTCTCCCGGCGCCTTTTCCTCCTCTCCTCTTCCTCGTCCAGCTGCAGTGAGACAGAGAAGCCCAGGTCAGAGCCAGCAGGCAGGAGGAAGGGGCGAGCACCTGGCAGCAGGGCAAGGAGGGGGGTGCAGCCACTCGTGCCAGTGGCCACCGGCAACATGGTCTGATCGTCACCAGGAAAGGAGGCGTGCTGCTGCCACGGCCTCCGGCTCCACTCTGGGGACGCAGGGAGGGAGACCGGTGCGGTACCCACAGCTGGGGACAGACAACTCTTTGCAGGGCTGCTCCTTCCCTCAGAGAGGGCAGAGACAAGGGGAATAGAGCCCCAACCCACGACAGGCAGAGCCTGTCACATGGACATCTACAGGCACAGCTCCGTGAGCGCTGTCACTCAAAGCATCACACGCAGCCAAGGGTGAGAGGCAGAGAAACCTTGAAAGATGCCCGAGCTGGGCCAGGCTGTTCCCTCCCTCCCAGTACATGGGACCGTCTGCTGCAGCTTCAGTGCCGGCTGAGTCATGGGGCCACCACAGCATGGCGGGGACAGGTCCCGCACCCCCCCGCCCTGTAAAGAAGCAGGACACAGCAGTGCCTGTGCTGCTCGCCAGGACTCAGCTGCTCTGTGCTGTCTGGCTCCAACCGCACAGGCCAGGCCAATAAGTCCTATGGGTTGGAAACCCATAATCAAAGTATTTAGAGGTATTTACTACAAAGCCTGTGTAAATGGCCTATGGCATGTTTACATCCAAGAACCCAAACTGGCTCCTTCGAGAAAAATCCGAGTGCATCCAGGTTACACTGTGTCCCCAGCGCCTTCATCTACATTTGGCCTGGGACTCCCAAATTTGAGATGTCAGACCGAACTGCCTCATTCCTATCAACTGATACCTGACAGCACACATCTTCTCAATGTGGTGGCAGCCACAATTGCTTTATAAGCACTTGCACAGCTCCAAGGGCAGCTCCAGTCTGAGAAGGCAGCCGTACCCTTCCCTTCCAACCTCCCCAGTACAGTGTGGTTGAGGGACACATCTCCCAGACCCTCTCGCAGCTCAGGCCACCTGAACAGCCCTGTTGCTCTAGCACCTGGACATCAGAGATTCCCAATGCCACAAAGTGCTGGTGGGAGCGGGGGCTATCAGATCACCCCACACGTAGGTCCACGGGTGGTGCCTGCGGGAAACAAAAGCTGCAGGTGCCACCATCCACAGCAAAGTGTGCACGCTGCTAGCATTCCCCACGTCCAAAGCCCACTAATCAGAACACCTCAATGGGATGTGCAAGGGGCAGGATGAAACGTTGACTCGGCAGAGTTAAGGTGAAGGGGCGCCTTCCGTAAGCTGCGTGTCCAATATGCAGCATGTAGGATGCTTTAGAAGCCAACGTGCAAGTTTTATAGCTCTAATAGCTTTTGCACCTTCTCTACCTTACTTCCCAAGCATTCTGCCAAAGCTGCTATTTTAGATGGGCCTAAAATACTGAGCCAAGTCAGGACAAGCTGCGCACAAGCTTCCATAATGCTGGGCCAAGGCAGTGCCACGGGGCATCACGCACCACGCTTGAGAGAATCAGGAACTGCACTGATGCCAAGTCCAGTTAGAAATGGCCAGCTCTCACTACACCCACCCCTACAGACATGGCAGGCGTTAGCAGAAGGAAGGCTCCAACTCCACGCTCTGCTGCTTTTTCCTCCTGGCAGGACCAGGAAACCCCCACAGCAAGGCACAAGCAGCTCTTACAGCTCCACACAAAATTTAAGAGGGGGTGGACATCAGGGTAGCCACCATTCCCCTCCGCACATTTACCAACCCCTTAGATGCTTCTTGGCCTTTTACGTCAAGGATTATTAGGAGGGTGCAAAGAGGGGATGTGCTCACAGCTCCAAAGCTCAGGAAACACATCCCAGACTTCCCTGCAAAGGGCATTTTGGGTCACGACAGGAACTGGAAGAACGAACAGTGACCACACAAGCCTCATGGCTTCCTTGGGAGCTCCCTGACACTTTTCCATGCCCCATTGCTCTGTCCAGTGAGGATCAAAGAATAAGTAAGTGACCTGTTCCTGTCCCCTCCACCCCACAGAGGGCCCAGCAGTGGGCTCAGCAGTGGGCTGTGTCCTTTAGATGGGGTACAGCTATTCAAGGAGGGGGGCTCAGCACAGACAGCGGCAGCCTGAACTCTTGGCTCTGGGTTTTGTTTTTTTTTTTTACTACAGCTCCTGTAACTTCCAGAAAGCAGGTTTCCCCCTCTCTGCTTCTGTATGATTTCAGTTCAAAAAGGTGACATGGTCCTGGTGCTGGGGGTTAGGACTCTGCTGAGAGGCACAAGGGACAGTGGTAGTGTGTCACCCCATAGCATGGCTAGGGGAGCCCTGTGGGTACCAGGTCTGGGGGTTGCCTCCTGAATTGCTTCAGCTGGCAGCATCAGGGACAGAGGTGCCCTGAGAACCAGGGCTCTGTCCCAGAGGGAGTACCCCAGGTGGGTTTCAGTCATGGAGGGGCCTGGCATCACCAGTCTCCAGCAGCCCCAAGAGGAGGGCAGCCTGCCCAGTGGGGCTGTCCACCACCCTGCCTGGAAGCCAGCACACACTGGGTGAGTTTTGGGCGCTCTCCCAGGGACAAACACCCCAGTGCCAGGAGACACCGGTTCCCCCAGCACAGCAGGGAAAGCTCACAGGGAGCAGCCTGCCCTCCCAGGCGCTGCACACAGCATGGCATGCCAGTACCCAGCGTCCCTGGGCTCTGGCTCCCTGCGAGAGGAAAGCAGCTGCAGGCTGCATTGCAAAATTATGCGTGGGCAGCTTCTTGGCTACTCATGGGATAAGCAGCTACTGCTTCAGCTCCCCCAGGCTTTCCCTGCAAAGCCTGTGCTAAGGGCAGCTCCACTTGCTCTCCTCAACTCCTTGGCTTCTCTGGCCATGCAGGGGAGGAACCGGCTGCAGGGAAGGCAGCTGTACGGGGTCTGCCAGTGGATTTCCCCTTAGCTTTTTTTCCACACGGCATCTCAGCAACTGGCTCAAAGGACACTCAGCACCTCCAGTACCTGCTGTGGGGTAGAGCTGCCCTGTCCCTGTTATACAGAGGCAATGAGACCGTATCTCCATGCCCACCGAGCAAAAGCAGCGGTTGCAAGGCCAGCTCATAGGTGCCCGAGACACCCCAGGAAAGGAGCTACGCCTGGGAAGACACCCTCTTCCTTCCCCAATCCATGAAGCAATGCAGGCATCACACCCCATTTGCTACATGATACCCAGGCCAAGAGCCTGGGACAGCATCTGGCTTCAACTA
The DNA here is from genome assembly GCA_027574665.1 of Rhynochetos jubatus. Classification (NCBI taxonomy): domain Eukaryota; kingdom Metazoa; phylum Chordata; class Aves; order Eurypygiformes; family Rhynochetidae; genus Rhynochetos; species Rhynochetos jubatus. The sequence goes on along the minus strand of CM050648.1, from coordinate 123,150,908 downwards.
CCAACCCACAACTGCTTTTCCCATAGAGGGACCAAAGCCATTAGCACCCCCAGACCCTTCCGACGGCCTCCCGCAGCACCCTAGCCTCAGCCCCTGCCATTGCAGAGCTGCCCAGTCCTTCCCAGGTGAGCTCCATGGGATGCTGCACGAGCTGACTGGACACCCCCGGGCACAGAGCAAGGTGACCACCAGATGGACTCCATCGTACCAGTTCTCACTGCAGGAGTCCACCGCGAGGGGCTGAGGAAGGAGCAAGCACCCTCCCCGCAGGTGGGCCTGGGTGCTGCTGAGCTTCTGCCATAACAGCTGGGCCAATCCAAGTGTCAGCACTATTTGTGGAGTGGGCTGCTCCCTAGAACTGATGTGTTACCCCTTTCAGCTCACAGCTCATCACAAGTAGCTTTTCACATCACCTACCACCTCCCCATCTCCAGACAATGCACGTCACCCCATCCTCACACAGCATCACCCGGGGTGTCCTCATGCAGGAGCAAACACACAGCTTGTTTACTGGACCTTCTGACAGCAGCCACCACCCTCACCAGCATGGACCCTGCAGGGTGATGGGTTCCCAGCTCCATCTGCAGGCAGCAGTACATGCAAACACCAGCGAGGGTCGGGGAGTCAGAGGCTGGGCAACCAACACGTGAGACAACCACACAAGGAGAATGCTGTGCAAGTGTCTCCCAAGTCCCCGCAGCCAGGTTCTGACATGCCAGCCTGCAGTGCCAAGCAGAAGCTGCCCACCTTCCCCATCCCAGGAGCCTCGAGGCGAGGCCAAGGCCCCCCCGAGCAGCTGGGCAGCAGCAACCCCAGCGGCACGAGCTGAGTCACTGCTCAGCTCAGCGCTGCTCGCCCACGTGCCTCATCCCATGGGAAAGGCAACGCCGACGCCAGCAGCACCAAGGGCTCGTTGGCACTGGAGACGGGATGAAAGCACCACGCAAGCCCTCTGACAGGCTGCACAGCTTCTCTTTTGGGTGTATGCCCCAACCTAGGGACACGTTGGCTGTGCCAGACCCCGTGCTGCAGCAGGGCCTGAGTTCAGCCAGCTGTCAACGGCTGCGTGGGACTAGTCAGGTCCCGGACACCGAGACCAGCACTCCCAGCCCATGCCACAGGGACAGAAATTCAGGCACGGGGAAGAGGCAGCCAGTGGAGCAGTTGCCAACACACGTGCACATCACCAAACAGGCAGCAGTGCCACCCTGGCAGGAAACCCAAGCGCAGGCGGGAGAGAAACCCAGGCAGGCGCAGGCAACGGCCCTGCATGGCCATCTGCAGCCAGCAGCCCCTGAGACTCACCTCACTTTTCACAGGCTGGGGTCTCTTCCCAAGCTTCACCTCCAGGAAGTGGAGCGGTGAAATCATGGCCCCAATGTTGCGGATGTCGGCGTACTTCAGCTCCTCAGCGGTCAGGGCTGTGCCGGGCAGTCCCGTCAAAGGGCCAAGGCCAGGCAGCGCGCCAGCCGTCAGGGACGGGTCGGGGATCTGTCCTGGCATCATAGCAGGGGAAACAGCTTCGTAGGCTGGAGGGAGAGAGACACGGTCCATTACAACCCAGCTACACGGCCTCACGGCATGGCACATGTTAAATTTATCCTACAGTCCTGTAACCTAACAGGGCGTGAACCAGGGAAACCAGCCACCCTTCCCCAGGGCTGGCAAAGGCAAGGACTAAGCAGAACCTGGGTGACAGAAACCTGATCTGAATCTTGCTAGAAAGGATATGCTACTGGTGTGCGGATCAGGAAGGGAATAGACCTGGGAGGCAAAGCACCAGAAGAACAGGAGCTGGCTGCAACGACAGTGATGTGGTCCCGCAGACTACACAGGTATCGGCGCACCTTTCTCTGGAGTGCAGAAGATCAAGGTTTGCTCTTAACTGTTTGATTAATGTGTAGGCTATTAGGACAAAAAGAAAAACGTCACAAAAAGGACCATAATATGCCTTAGGCTCAACCTAAGGGCTGGGCTGGGACATGGCACATGGGGACCAGGGAGAAAACTGCAAGAGAAAAACCTGCCACTGAACAAACATCTCCCAGCAGAGACACAAGGAAGTGAAGGCTGGAGGGGTTGGAAAATGGAGCAAGGTGCAAAAACCTCTTTCTATCAGGAAAGGAAAAAAATGGCTGCACAAGCGCTAATAGGATTGGGACAAGCTCTGACAAGTCATCCAATCCTAGAACAGTTTGAGGTGGAAGGACCTTAAAGACCATCCAGTTCCAACCCCCCTGCTGTGGGCAGGGACACCCTCCACTAGGCCAGGTTGCCCAAAGCCTCACCCAGCCTGGCCTTGAAGACTTCCAGGAATAAAGGGAGTTACCAGGAAATGTGAAGAACAGGCAGCTAATAGATAAAAAAATAAAGTTATACCTAAAACGGGAAGGCCACAGAGCCAGAGCTGTTTTATCACCCAAAAAGCAGGTGGCTGTTGGCTACAGAGGAAGTACATCCCTGCTTGTGTAACTGGCCTGGGACACTCCCAAGTGATCCAGTTACAACACGCAGAGTCAACTTCTGTCCACACAGCAACCATTTCCCCCCTCAACTCAACCACATCTCAGCCTCTGGAGATCGCCCATTCCAAGCCCCCTGCTCAGGCAGGGTCAGTGGGAGCAGGTGGCACAGGGTTAATCACGACAAGCAGAGAAGTTAAGGATTTCTTGGCGCTGGCACATCTCTTTACCCAGGGGATTACTGGGTATGTTTGTTAATGCGAAGGAACAGGAGATGAGCAGTGGAAGGGAAGCCAATCACACAGGTTAGTCAAGGGTAAGAGGCTAATGCAAGCTCCACAGCTCCCAGCACTGGGGCTGTGCAAGCCGTACTGGCGTGACAGACAAGGGGATGTGCATCGGAGAGAGCATACGAGCTGCAGTATGCCACAAGCTGTCACACACTGATCTGCCACCAAAGAGGTCCAGGTGTCGGCACAAGATGTCTCCTGGCAGAGTTTGCTCAGCAGACAGCAGCTGTGACCAGCAGGACTTGAGAAAGAGCGTGGAAAGCGAATGCAGCAAGACCGTGACGAGGCAGCGAGTGGGAATCAAGCCCTCTGCTCCGGTCATACTCCACAGGAAAGACCAGAAAGGGGAGAGCAGACCAGTGCTCAGCAGTGCTGGCGCGTGCTGGCGAGGAAGCTGGGCCCAAGGGAGATGACCAGCGCAAGGGCAAAGCCGAAAAGGAGAAGAAGGGAAAGACAGGAGAGATGAATAACTTCTGAAGCAAAGTGATACAACCTACCCTCAGCAAGTTTGCTGACGACACCAAGCTGTGTGGTGCGGTCAACACACTGGAGGGAAGGGATGCCATCCAGAGGGACCCTGACAGGATGGAAAGGTGGGCCTGTGCCAACCTCATGGAGTTCAACAAGGCCAAGTGCAAGGTCCTGCACCTGGGTCGGGGCAATCCCAAATACAAGTACAGGCTGTGCAGAGAATGGATCGAGAGCAGCTCTGAGAAGGACTTGGGGGTACTGGTGGATAAAAAGCTGAACATGAGCCAGCAGTGTGCGCTAGCAGCCCAAAAAGCCAACCGTATGCTGGGCTGTATCAGGAGAAGCATGGCCAGCAGGTCAAGAGAGGGGATTCTCCCCCTCTGCTCTCCTGAGACCCCAGCTGGAGTGCTGTGTCCAGCTGTGGAGCCCTCAGCACAAGGATATCAACCAGTTGGAACGAGTCCAGAGGAGGCCATGAAGATGCTCAGAGGGCTGGAGCCCCTCTGCTATGGGGACAGGCTGAGAGAGTTGGGCTTGTTCAGCCTGGAGAAGAGAAGGCTCTGGGGAGACCTTATAGCACCTTCCAGTACCTGAAGGGGGCCTGCAAGAAAGCTGGGCGGGGGACGAGGACTTTTTACAAGGGCCTGTAGTCTCAGGACAAGGGGTAACAGGTTTAAACTGAAAGCAGGGAGATTTAGATTGGATATCAGGAAGAAATTCTTCCCGGAGAGGGTGGTGAGGCACCGGAACAGGTTGCCCAGAGAAGCTGTGGATGCCCCATCCCTGGAAGTGTCCAAGGCCAGGCTGGATGAGGCTTGGAGCAACCTGGTCTAGTGGAGGGTGTCCTTGCCCACGGCAGGGGGGTTGGAACTAGATGGTCTTTAAGGTCCTTCCAACCCAAACCATTCTGTGATTCTATGATACTATGATGAAATGGAATCCTGCCCCTTTGGTGACAGAAGAGGGAAAGAAAATACTTGGTAATGACACTTGACCTCAGAAAAGACCTCACATCAACTCATTGAGATTGCAAGGACCTAAACTGATCCAGAGTATTCATTCTTCCATAGCGATCTCTAAACCAGACAGCTGTAATTCCACATCTGCAGCAGTTGCCTCACATGGTGCCAGGAGACGCCTGCTCACAGCAGGGCTCTGAAGCTGCAGTCTCTCTCCTTCCCCTTCCTTCCAGGGCTACACACAACCACGATGCTTCCCTCCTGCAGAAACCAGGCACCATCCTACCCCAGGCTGCACTCCAGGCAGAAACAACACAGAAAAGTTATTTGGGGACTGTACCTAAATCCCTACCATCCCCCTCAGAGACTGTCCCTCTCCAGTAGGAAAGCACTGGGTGAGTGAGGTGGCATGGCAAAGTGCAGGTGATCCCAGAGGCTCTTCCCAGGACATACTGCCACAGGACTCAGCTGTTAAACTCAGCCTACCATTTTGGGATAGCTGCCCCACTGCAGAGCTGGCCATTTCCCAGACGCTGCCACTACGATGACATGCTGTGGCACTTGGGGGGGAAGCCTGCCAACAGCAGCACACCCCAGGCCAGCAATCCCATAGATGTCCATCCCCAGTTTGGACTTAAAAATAAAAAATATTGGTAGCTAAAGTATATGAACCCCTCCTGATGTCTCCCTCCTGCAAACACCACGGGTGAGCTGCTACGGCACACACTGATTTGGGGCCCTGACCCAAGGCCTCAGGCTGGGAAGTGACTCGAGCCCAGCGCTGCATGCCTAAATCCATTCCGCTCCTGGGGGACCTGGTTTTCATTTGCTGTCTTCCATCAGGACATGCAGCTGGCAGCACCCAGGCACCGGGCTGGACAGTCCAGGTCCTCAGCTACACCGAATTGAGGGTCACTGTGACTTATGAAATAAGGAGGGAGGAGAAATCTGTTCTCCAGGCTGTGGGACCACCTGGCCACCGAGCAGCCCCCTGCACTCCCGAGCCTGGGGCGGCTCCCCGGGGACAACTGGCTAAAGATCACCACCTTTTCCCTCTGCCCCCTTTATCTGGCAGCTTAATATGCCTTGAAATAGCCTCTGTGACATCAGACACAGGTCAGAGTGAAGGAGCTGGCCCAGTACGTAACATGGTCTAAAAACACATCCTGGATCCAGGGATTGCGCTGCCAAAGCCCACGTCACACCTGCACCAGTGTAAACTAAATCTAAAGCTGTTCAAGCCAAAGCACCAGGACCCATCTGGAAGAACATGAACCTGCACATTAAGCTGAGCTGAGAATAGGTGGGACAGAGGGAAAGTGACTCCTACAAGCGAGATCTTGCTGGGGGGTCAGGAAGCTCAGGAGCACCTTGAGAACTGCCAAGAGTCAAGCTGAGTTAGACCTTGGAAAGGCACGTAAAGCCATTCCCAGCAGGGCGATAACCACGGAAATAAGAAGGGAATGAGGAGACATGCCACCCCCTCTGCAGAGCAGCGGTGCAGTGACAGATCATCCTGCCCAGCCCTGGATGCCCCCCAGCCCCAGGCACCGTCCCTCCCTGCTCCTCGGAGGGACTCTTGTTCCACTCCTTTTGCCTCTGCCTCCTGTAAGGGAAGTTTTCCTTTCGTCCCAAATCACCTTTTCTGGTTAACACTAGAAGTAAGAAACTGTACTTCGATTATATCAACAAAGCCAAGGCACGTAATTCCATTGAATACTCTGGTCTTCTTCCCGAGGCCGTTATCCCGGAAGACATCAACGTGCCTGCCTATAGCTCCAGTGTATTGCTACCCTGCTAGCACGGCAGGGCAGAAATAACCTTGACGTTCAAGATGGGAGTTTGACCTTTAAGTTGCGGTTTTCCAACAGCCACATCTTGCTGGATGGGGTGAAAACGGCTGGTGCCTTGCCAATTCCTAATTCCTTTCTGCATATTCCCTTGCAGAGTTTGTTATTTCTAAGGCACGTGAACCAACTCACCTCTGTATTCCTTCCCTTTCTAACACTGTGCTTTAGTTGGGAATCTTATTAGATTTTTTCTTTTCATAACTGATTATTAACAGTCTTTTTTTCCCCCTCAATGCCAAGCAGTCTTTCAATGCTTTCTCCTTACATGAGACGAGAAACACTGTGTCTTCAGTAAAACCTAGCTTTCTGGTGTCCTATGGCCGAACCACACAATTCCTGCATTGTATCAGCTATGCTTTCTCACATAATGAATCCAAAAGCAGAGCAAAGCAGCGAGGGGAAAAGAGAATGTGCAGTCTTACATCTGACACTGGGATCTGCGTGACGCCAGCTGCTCGAGTTTACATTCACCGTAGCTGGGCCTTCTGCACTGATGCTATTCATCATTTCGTGCCATGACACCAAGATGCTCGAGCGCGAATTAGGAGACAGAGGCGGCTTTCTTAAAACTTCAGCGATGAGCAGCTTGTGTCATTCAATGCTCTCTTCAGCAACTACCCTTACGGCAAAAATCTGGTCAACATGTGATTCCGTGGGTCAAAATGCAGTTTGTATTTCCTTCGCTTCGCCTCGACACTCCCCTTGTTCCGGTTAAAATGCTGTAACACAAGACTTGACCTCTAGCCGAAATGTCTGTAAACCCTCCTAATTATTGCAGTCACTTTTGCATCCTTGTTTTGGCACTGTTCTTCTTGTGGTCTCGGTCAACCTCAGGTCACGCTCAGTTATTTTATCAGCAGTCTCACCCCCCAAAAGCTGACAAGAGTGCAGCCTCCTTCGCTCACCTTCGTCCGGCTGCCTCTTTCCCATCAGCGATGGAGTGTTTCTGTGCTTTGCCTCCCAGTTATTTCCTTATGGTCACCAGTCTGTGACTGTTTATTGAATATTTCTTAAAGGCAGTGCCCATTATGCATAGTTTTTCTCCTATTGCCAGGACCCGTTATCTTTTGGAGCTGGCAACCCAGTGGGAAAAAGCTTTGCCGAGTTGTTACTGTCCTATACTCAGCTTCCTCGGTGACGCTGTCCCTGCACACCCTCCTATTCCTTTTCCCCGCAGTTCTGATCTTCATTTCCTTCGGGTTTGGGTTGGTGGGTTGTTTTTTTTTTTTTCTTCCCATACTGATTTTGCTGCTGGTTTTTCTGGGGACTCTGTTTGTTTTTCTTGAAGTAGCTGATGTTTGCACAGCAGTTACGGCATAAATCTAACGTGCGTAGGCATAATCCACGTAACCCAGTGTCCCCGGGGGCTCGTACTCGGGTTGCTAGCCTGTATTCACACCCCTCCTGCCGCCTCTTCAGTGCTATTCTTACCCACGGACTAAAACCGGCACAGGAATGCCTACCTGTGTTGAACTCATACCTTCATTTCCCTGCGCAGAAACTGCCTTAGTTTGTACCCACTCCTCCCCCAGGACCATCCCATGCGTCCTCGCTTATCCAGCCGTGCTGTTCCCTGCCCTATTAAACCCAGTGCAGTTGCTGCTGCTGCGTCAACAGCATCATCGTGCAGAGAGGACCATGACATCTCAAAGCAGGCTCCGACAGTCACACTTCAATTTAAATTGCCATTACCGTCTTATCTCTGCTGTCAGCTTCCTTGGCAAAAGTGAGGGCTGTTTGTAATCTTATTTTCAATTTTCCTGTCTATAAATCACGGTTTCTTCCAACATAAGCTATTTTACATGCTCTGACATCTGCAATGGATGATCCAAGAACCCTTCCAGTGCTCAGAGAGCCAGTCTAGCACCTAATATTGCCAGCCAGCAGATTCTGGCACTGTAAATACCAGCACGCTTCTCTTCTGCCCGTGTTAAGCGCTGCTCTCGCGCAAAGTCTGTCCCACCAGCCCTTCTCCACGCTGCCTGCAGAATCAAGGCCGTGCTTGCCTGTTGTTCTCTCACTCCAGGCTCAGACCTGGGTGCCTGCCATTACTTGCAAGCTGCCGTGCATCGGAACACTGCCAAAGTCTGCAAGCCACCATACAAGCTGCCTTCGCTCTCTTCACCAGCGCGTTAGCACTTCACGTGCTATCGCCACTTGTACGTACTCTCTTGGAGCACCTAAGTCACAGCAACCGGCCTTTCAGCTGCTCCTGGCCAACAGGCAGGAATTCTGCTGCGGAGATCAGACGCAGCGCTACCATCCATGAGAAGCCATTTCTGATTCCTTAGATTTTATTATGACTTTATTGTCATTTTTTTACTTTTTTTTTTTAGCTCCTGGCTATCAAGTTTGCTCAGCCTGCGCGTCATACGTCGCATCCTTCTAGTTCCTTCTGCTGGCAGAAGGATGATTTATATGAAAGCCCTTTCCTGACATGCCCAACTTCTCATGCCCCAAGAATGCAACTTCCTAAGCAAAGACAGGGCAGTTGGCCCTCACGCCTTCTCTGAAGCGCAGAGCCACTCGCTTTTTTCCATCTGGACTCCTCTGGCTGGGGAGACGGCAGGGTGCAGAGGGTCACTGGAGCCTTCTTCCACTTCAAGGGTCAGCCCACAGCGAGTGCCAAGTTAAGCACAGTGAAGTCGAAGGCAGAAAGCCACTACCCCATATTCCCAGTGCCACAAGTACCTAGCCATGAAATCAGGTTTCTTCTGCTGTCACAAACGCGATACACTCCCATTCCCACGCAACTGCTATCTGCTCCAGATGTACCCGACGCATCTAGCTCTGAGGAGCACCTTACAGCAGGTCACCCCACGTCCTGTCCAGCTGCTTCTGCTCTGCATTGTCACAAGCAGTAACCTGCAGCTCCAAAGGCCACCCTGACTGGTATCAGAGGTACTCGCCAACCATCAGAGCACAGCAGCGGCCAAGCCCTTTGGTTGTAACCAGTCTTTTCAGATACCCAGGCAGCAGTGCTGGCAAAAGCGAACTTTAACAATGGCCACTGTGCATTCATTTGTTCATCCAGCTGCTGAACCTGTTGATGCCAAGGAACCCACCACCTGCAGCGTATACAAGAGCTGCAGTGACAGCCGCTGGGGTAAAACTGTGCATGCCCTCCCTCTACCAAGGATCAACCATCACTTGGTCTTTTATGGCACCAGGGAGATTCCCATTTATTTAAAGGCCAGTTTAAGGCACTGTCTCAGCATGGCTTGCCCAGTGCCCTCAGCTGCAGCATGCCACCTCAGTATGCTGGACATTGTAGTACCTCACTATCCCCACCCTCCACTTCCAACCCAAAAGGGAGAGACTGTTCCTACAACCAGACCCAGGGTTCGCAGGGCCAAAGAGGCATCTGTGCCCTTCCCAGCTGCTGCCCTTGCTGCTCCCTTCCTCCCACAGGCAGTCCCACATGGTGGGAGAGGAGCTGCAAAGTTTGCAAACACCCAGATGTAACGTCCCAAACTCCCAAGCTCCAGTGAATGGACTACAGGGCCACAATGCTAAAGAGAAGAAGGAGCTGCGAAGGACAGTTACTCAGGAGATGGGAGTCTAAACCCATTTCGTGAGTGGGAAGGGTCCCGCTCAGTCCTGCTCATCTATATTCACACATGCGGCAGGAGAAACGTCCAAGTCATCCGCATACAGAAGGCTAGGAAAAGCTTTCTGAACAGCAGTGCAGAGCCTTGCCGCCTCCCTCCTCTCTTCCATCCAGCAGGCACAGCTCCCTACACTGTACCCGCAGGGCAGCCCAGAGCAGACAGCCCCTCCTCGGCAGAAGCGCAGTTTTGCAGCCCCCCACCTGGGTCCCACCATCAGGGCCCCACACCTGCCCGACTGATGCTCTGACTCCTTATCCCTGTTACGAGAAGGGGGAATACTGGTCCTCCAGTCCTCAGCTTCAGAAACAACACACATCCCTTTTCCATTAGCAACACAGTCAGCTCGCAGTCCTTCTTCCCTGAGCATCTTCCCCCACACCTTCACAGGGTAGTAAAAAGCTCCAGTTAGGCATCGCACTGCCCCCACCACTGCAATGCAGCAACCTGTGACACTGGGGTTTTGTACAGCACCTAGCGTAGCAAGGCTCCTCTAGTGCAATAATGTATGGCAATAACTGCAATTCATTATCCCAGTATTATTATTATTAGAGATTGCATTTAATTATTTGTGGCAGACATTTAATAGTGCTGCACCTCCCACTTGACGGCAGTGCAGAGCAGGAAGGTTAAAGCTATCCTATTTCTGCCTGAGGGATTTGAGGGGGAAGGAATATCCTGGGTCTGAGCTGGGCTGCAGCTCAGACACTGAGGTTAATGACCGACTTGTTGAAATCCCCCAGGACCTTCCATGACCACATGTGGTCAGGGCTGGAATCTTCAAGATGACAACCCTACTCCAGCACAGAGCTCTGCCCTCAGGGGCCAAGGATGGCCTTAGAGATGAGAGGCTCCCCCCTACAAACTCCTCAGAATTATGCCCTGAATGCCAGGGTCATCCACAAAGACCTCTAATCCATATGAAAACCAGCTCTGGCTAGTTTGCAACAGCCCTCCTCAGCTGAGAGGCCCACATGGACCTCCAGCTCCCTGGCTGCACGTTAAAATAGCCTGCAATGTTTGGATTGATGCTCTGGACAGTCCAAGCAACTGCGAAATCCATGCAAGCAGCCAAAGACAGATGGCATCAGGTTTGCCATGCCCCCTCCTCGCTGCACTGGCACTGCAGGACGCATGCAGGCTGGCAAGGGGTCCATGCCACACAGCAGGGCTCTGCCTCCCTTGCTCCTGGGGCCAGGTCCACCCGGAACGGCTTCCTGCAATGAAAAGAGCCTCTCAACAGCTTCACGCTGAAGACGCTGCGTGCTGCTAAGTACCTGGCCCGGGCAATGCAGCTGAAGTAGCAAACACTAGCACGGGGAAGGAGACCGCAGAGCAGATGCTCAGTGCTGCCTGCGCCTGAGCAGCCGAGTTGGACACGCTGCGCAGATGGAGAGGGCAGGAGGAGGCATGAGGTGTGAAGGAGTATCTGCTCTTCCTCGGCAAGGACTGCGGCAGAGAAACCTTTGCATCCTATACGGAGAGAAACGCTGAGCAGTGAAGAGGAGGGAGAAGCATCCGTAGGTGTCTCAGCGAGGAGACAGAGGCAGCAACGTGCAAGTTAACTCGCAGCAGATCTTGCTAATCCCCCAGACCCCAGAAACCTGGGACAACCAATCACTGCTTGACACAGGCACAGTTTAGACAGCAGCTCCTGCACCCACGCACTCATCCCCCAGACGGGCAGGTTTTTTGCTTTTTTATATCACTAGGAGTCATAGTAAGAATCTGAACCCCAAAGACTGGCATTCCCAGATGTCCCAACGCAAGCACTCACCAGCAAATTCCCCGTGCAGACTCTGGCAACAGCCCCCAGATAGAGCTTCTCATGCAAGTTTTCTCAAAACTAGCTAAAAAAATCCTGGTCTGAGCTGCAGAAGCATTTGTTTCTGCTGAGCTCTTGGAGTCCAAACACACGCACACACACACACAGTTTGGCAGTGGTTGTGTTCCAGGGCTGGTAATACAAGCCATGGAGCAGGCTGCCAAGACAAGCAAGAGAAGGAGCCAGGCCCCGTTTCATTGGCCACCATACGCTGCATATGGCCCTGGAACCAGCCAGCACAGTGTTCTCACCCTCCTTGAAGGCATAGGAGACCCTGTGTTTTCAAATACACCTCCACAGGGCCTTCATTAAAGGAAAATGGAAACATAATGTGGCTCTTGCTCTCTTGGTATTTCTCCCTTTTCCCCCCAATTTGCTCTCAGCCCTATTTCCCTCCCATGGAAAAAGCAAAGCGCCTCCTGGAGCAGAGCGTGCAAAAGAATGCAACTCCCATTCAACTCCACGGACCGCTACAGCCGCCTGGGGAGCGGCGGGGGGACCTCCGGGCTCCCCCTCCTTCCCAGGGCCCCTCGGGCTGGAAGCAGGGCTCATCGCAACGCCAGCGCCCCCCCAACCCACCCCCGGCCGCACGGGCGCGGCGGGAGCCCCGACCCCCCACCGGCGCGGCCGGCCGGCAGGTGAAGCGGAGGCACGGAGGGCACCCGGGAGCGGGGAGAGGCCGCTTCCCACCGCCCCTGCCGCAGCCGGGTGCGGGGGTGGCAGCCCAGCGCCAGGCAACCCCCCACCGCCCCCACCCCCCACGAGAGGCAGCCCCAACCCCCGCGCGAGGGTGGGTGCGGGGGCAGCAGCCCGGCTGCCGGCCGCCCGAGGAGGCGCTGCCCGCCTCCCGCTCCGAGCGTCTCCCGCACCTCCGCCACCAGCCGGACGCCCTCCTCGCCCGGAGGGGTACCGGGATGCTCCTCCGGGCGCCTCCAGCTCCACCGCCGCACCCGCGTAGCTCCGCGCCCCCACCCCTCCCCCCCCGCAATCCCGGCGCGCCTCCCGCCCGCGCCCGCACCCACCGTGCAGGGGGACCGGGATGCCCGCGGGGCCCGGCCGCGGGTTGCGGGCTCAGCCCCGCCGCCTCCGCCGCCACCCGGCTGCGCGGCGCTGCCCCGACCCCCGGGCCCCGCCGGGTGCCGACGCCGGACGCCGCCGGGGCGCCTCGGCCCGCCGCCCCCAGCCGCCCCGGTGCGCGCCTCCCGCAGGCTGTGGCGGGCGGCGGGGTGGGTTGCATCAGCCCCAGTTATATAGCGGCCCCTGGGCTGCGGGGAGGGGTCGGGAATGCGGAACCGGCTGGGCTGCCAGCGCCACACGTCAGGGAGGGCGGGGGAGCGGGGCCGCGGGGCGGGGAGCGCCGCGCAGGGGTGGGACCAACCGGGGCATCGGCACCCCGACATCCCGCATCCCGCACCCCCGCAGCCTGGCATCCCCGCAGCCTGCACCCCGGGACGCCGCCCCTTGGCACCCCTGTGCCCTCGCTGCCGGCAGCCCCGGCCCCCCCCGGCCCCGGCACCTCGCACCCCCGACCGGGTGCGCCCCCCCCCACCGCCCCGCGCTCCTATTTGCGCTCCCCGTCCGCTCTCCGCATCCGCGCCTCCCCGCGCACACCAGGACCCGGTCCCGAGCAGCCCCGGTGATCCGTCCCGGTGCCGCCGCACCATGCCCGGGCCAGCCCGCAGGGACAGGCTCTGTGCGGGGTCCCCGCTCCCCAGGCCCGGAGGCAAAGGACCAGAGAGAGTGGCCAGGGCTCCTCGCCAGCGCCGACCCCAGCTCACCCGGGCAGCGAAGCCCAGGGAGGGCTGCTGGGCAATTCCTCTGCCCCGAGCTCCTTCTCACCCCATCTTGGCCAGCTCACGCCCCACACCGTGCCCCCCACACCATGCCATCTCCCCATACGCTGCTCAAGGGGGGTCAGCCCCAGCTCTGCCAACCCTTTGGCTGGGATGGAGAGGAGGCGGGGGGAAGCAGAGGGGTTCAAGGCTCCCCTGCCCAGCTGCTGCGGTCTCCTTCCCTTGCCATCACCGGACATCCCAGGGCGGACATTGCCAGAGGCACACTCATGGTGTTCCATAGCATCAGGTGGAGATGGCGGAGCAGGTGGCGGGCTGGGGCCTTCCTGATAACTTATTTGCATGGATTTGAATTGTCTCCTTCCTCTTTCTCTCTTAACGTCGGCCTCTTCCCACCCGCATCTGCCAAAGCGTTCTGGGAAGCAAAGCTCTGCACAGCCGCAGGGCCCCGCTGGACCTGCCACAGGTACTGGATGCTCCGGGGCTGTTGCTCCTAAAATATTTTGGGACAGAAACATTCCTTTTTCTTCGAAAAGAAAAAATACTGGAGTGGTTAGCAAACCCGCCGGGCTGAGCGGCACTACCCAGCTCCTCGGCTCGAGCCTATGCCCAAAGTAAATGGGGAAAAAGACGAGACGTGTCTCCCGAACAGGATGAACCACAGCGAGGACTCACTACCGGCAAATTCCCCTGAGACCTCTTGCGTGTCCCTGGGCCCTGTGGGCAGGTCATTACAGACAAGAGGAGCCTGTCACGGGGCTGAGTGACACTGCCAGCTCTTTGCCCTGTCCTCCCCGCTCAGCCAGTTGCACGAGAGGCACCATCCACCCTACCCTGTTCTCCTCCTGCCTTGTCAGTCGTCGCTTTTCAGCATTCACCGATTCCATTTCTTTCCACCGCTGACGACTCACGCTGTTCATCGTCCACGAGGCCTCACCGCCAGCACTTCCAGCCTCGTCCTCTTCCCCTGTGTCTCAGCAAGAGAAAGAAAATTCATCTGAGAGCTGGGGCTGAGCAGGAACGGGGGACCAGAAATGCCGCGTGCAGTACAGGACATTCTTTGCCGGAGTTGTCCTACAGAAATAGGTAACAGCCTGGCTCGGCAGGACACGGCACACGTATCCTCATTCCTACTCCCCTCATGCTGTTTTGCTTTTACCTTTTTCTTTTCAGACAGGCAGAATACTTCCTATACACCTTCGCATGCAACCCCAACGTTCCTTTAATCTTGGCACCTCATCTCGGGAGGAAGGGAGAAGTGCGAGCTGAGATAGACTCTTCCCGTATGTATGCATTCCTTCACTGTCCGGTATCAGACAGGACAGGCTTTCCTGGTGCCTGAAGCTGGAGGGATCCCATGTGGTTGACAAACAATACCTCTCTAGCAATTCATGCAAGCTGCCTTCAGGGCATGGCAGCTCCCTCCAAACTGCTGCATCCTGAGGGAAGGGAGAGGGAAAACCAAGGGGATTTCAGAGGAACCTGATAACCTGGCTGAGTCCAGCTCAGCATGCGGTTCCTCCTGCAGCCCATCCCTGCCTTGGGGAAGGTGGGAAAGTGCCATTTCCCCCTTCTCCACTGAGGGATGGAAGAAAGAGAGGGCTCCCTGCTCCGTCTTCCACTGTTTTTCCCTTTTTCATTTCCCTTTCTCTAGTGGGCAGAGCTGGGAGATCTCATCGCCACATCTACAGCCCCAGCCTCGAGTACCGACCTCTTCACGGGTGCTCGTCCCCCTCAGCCAGCCCCCACGGGACGGGAGCAGGGACCCCACACTGATTTCAAAGGTGTAGACCCAAGACAGTGCTGAAGGTCAGGAAGCAGGGAGGAGAGGGTATAGCGGAATCCTTCCCTTCAGCCTAAAATGTCTTTCTTTCCCTGCTTCCCCTCTGCAGGTCCTAAGCCTCCATTATTATGATAATCCCAGTTAGCCCCAACTGGGATTTGTTTAACCGTTGAAGAGCTAGTTCCAGGGAAGCATCCTTGTTCGGGACAGTGCTTACGCACATGATTTAAGGGACAAACTTGCATCATTCTTTCTTGAGTTGGGAACTCGTCTCACAGGGGAATTGTCCTCGTTCTTGCAGCCGCCCGTGCTTGAAACTGTCCTTTTCCCAAGCTGGGTTTTGCCTCATGTAAACACCAAACGTTTACTTTTCAGATAGTTCCATTCAGGCTAGAAAAGGCATAAGAATTCATTGAGAATTTGTGGCTTCAGTGGGTAAAAGCGAACAGAAAAGTCACCAACAACAGGCTGCTTGCCGAAGGACGCGGAGTGGTCGGGAAAACACTGCTGGCAATACCAGGGCAAGTCAGTCTTGCCACTGCTGTGGAAAACATGTGCTGACAAAGACAAATGAACCAAGTGGGAATGGCAGCATCTGCAACGGAGACAGGAGCGGCTGAGAAAAAAGCAAAAGTTCCGCTGCGCAGAACATAAGAAGCTGTCGGTACCTCGCCACTTGGAAGATGGCTTTCTCCTCGGATGCAAGGGATGATTTGCATATTTTTGTCTAAAATAAAGTGTGTGGAAGGTGAAGGCTCATGGCTGTGGAAACACAGCCCCTGCAACATAACCCAGGGCCAGGAAGTTATCAGGAACAGAGCGAACTCTAGAGCAAAACAGAGCTGCAGCAGCACAGGAATTTGATTGCAAAGGAATTGCTCTCAGTCCTTGGGAAAAGTCTTTGTGTTTCGCCTGCCGGCACGCTTTTCTCTGCCTTCTCCACGTGGATGGATTGTGTGGGTTCAGACCTAGGCCAGGACGCCACGTGACGGCACTGCAGCCATCCTTGTCCTTCTCACCCCTCTCTTCTGGACTGTCTGGTGGCCCTATCACAGCAGGAGTGGCTGCTGCCTGGGGCAGGCCCATGTCCTCTGGCAGGTGGGCAAGGGAGGCAGAGCCACTACTGGTCCATCTTGCCAGGTTTCTCAGCATCACTCAATGTCACAGCCCCATCTGTGACACAGCGATGAGAGCCAGAGCGCTGACAAGGCTCCTGAGGTTCCCCAACATTTAATGTGCCATGTCCTCCAAGCACGGCGAAACACCCCAGCGGTGACAGCCCTTTGCTTGCTCTCCGCCCCCTCCTGATGCCACCATCAGTGGAGAGGGGCTCACACTAGCCTCCCCGGGATGCTCTTGGCCAAGAAAGCCGATGATACACTACACCTAAATATCTCTCTTGCATGTCCAAGACAGTTTTATGTGCTTGATATTAAATAATATCCTAGGTCTAATCACGATGTTAGCCAATTCAGTTCTCCTTTCTGTAACCTCTTCAGGGCTGACTGGCACAACAAAGTGCACATGGGACATGCCTGGCAGGCATAAAGCCACACTGACCTCCTACATGTAATATTCCCTCCCACATTGCCTCTTCGTGCAGGCTGACAGGGTTCATGATTCCCCTCCCACTCACTGAGGCTCAGAGAGCTGTGCTGTGGCTCTGCTTAACTGGGATTCCTCAGCTCCTGGTTTCCACGCTTGCCATCTAACATTTGCTGTATGACACAGTGCTTTTCATGTCACCCATCCGCTTAAACCACCCAAATCCCCATGAATCTGCTTCCCTTTTTCCTGATCTTTGCCTTCAGCATTAGGGCTACCTGCAGTCCTGATGCTCAGCACTGATAACCATCCACTGAAGGACGCAGCCTAAGACTTACACGTTCAAACTCCTGTAAGTCAGAGGAGTATCTGCAGCAAGGAAGAGCTTCAGCCCGCAGGGAAGGGCGGCGGTGATGCAAGTCAAGATGTAGCTGCCCTTCGACCACCTCTGGCTGCACGTCACGCCGTCCCCACCAGTCACGACTCAGTTCTGATTTAGGTGCTCCCTTCATGCAACCCCACCTCATTTCTAGCCTGATTTTTCTTTAAAAAAATGTTACTTCCAGTCATTTCACAGAATTGGGCTGGGGATCGAAGAGACAAATCACACAAGCAGTAGGAGTGAGAGGATGGTAAATCGCCCCTGAGACGCCAGGGGAAAGCGGCTGTGTCGAGGCTGGTGGCAGCGCTGAGGCCAGAGCAGCCACAGCCACTGCGATCAGACCAAGCCCTAATGGACACGGGCCGACGGGCTGATTGATCCCCAGGCTGCTTGTTTATAAAAATGGGACTGATTACATACCGAGGCTGGCAAATGCTGTGCAAGACCTTGTCTCTGACAGCACTGGATCCTTAAATTAAATAATCTTGATGTTGGACAGTTGTGGAATAACCTCTCCAGGGAGGAATTTCCTTCTTATCTTTGTCAGTTAGGCGTTGGCTTAGACTTTGAAATATGCAGTCCTTCCTTAAAAAGTTACAGTCCTAACTAATTCATATCCCTTCCCCATTTCTCTTCTCTGTAAACTGACATGTTGTGTTCCTCGCAATCCCTGCTCATGTGGAAGGGATCCTTTCCTTTATCTGCCTGTATCTCCTCTACCTTCCCCAGCCAGGGTGATGAGAAGCACACAGAGTATTCCAGCTGAAGGTCTGTCTATTCCAGACTCACTCAGTGGCATTACAATATTCTCTGTATTAGTTTCCATCCTACCATAACGCCACCCTTGCACAGCTCCCAGAGACGAACTGCTCTGCGCCTTTGGGGCCTTTGGTTTCTCCTGCTCTGCAGGAGTTCAGCAGTGCCCGCACAAATCACCTCGTGGCCGCTCAGCCTCGCCGAGAAGTTCCTGTGAAAGACACTGCTCCCGGCTTTTTGAAAAATCCACGTCCTGCTGTTATTTCCTACAGCAGGAAACACTCCATAACTTCTCGCAGCTCCAGGAGCATGATTTTCCTTCGCAGAGGAAGGCGAGCTGCAGATTTCTCGCTGCGATCAGGTGGGTGTGGGGAGGGGACGTGCAGATCGTCCGTGAGCATCCCAGCGATTTACCTGGGAACAAAATAAGACCCGTGTCGGCAACTCCTTGGCGCTCTCTGCCCTCCCCTGTTTCTGCACACAGTTTCTGCAGCACTGCTGCTCAGGTGCTGGTGCCCAGCCCCAGGCACTGCTGCTCTCCAAGACACCAGCCTTTGCTTTTTGGAGTTCTCGCTGCCTGAGGGTGCCCCGTCTGTAGCAGCTGAGCTGCGCTATTTGGGGAGGGAGGGGGTGTTATATTGTCTTCTGTTCCCAGAAAACCTGTCAGCCCTCTCCCAGGTTTCCCACTTCCAACAAACTGGAAGAAGGTCCTATAATATTTTCTGAGTCTTTGTCCGTACCCGCCAAATTCCCATCTAACATCTTCCCTGCCGCAGCCTGTGCTCCTGCTGGCTGCTCTAGGCTTGGATGTTCCTTTTCTGAGGATCTCTTTGCCTTGAATAACCTCTCATGCCTTGTGTCCTAGGCAGAGGGGGGGGTCCTTTCCTCGCCCTCCTCTGGATACTGCTGTCTGTGCAGTAGTTATTAATAAAAGAACCAACGAAAAAGCTCTCCATCATATTTATCCACACCACTTTCTCCCCATGATGTCCTCTTATCCTCCTTCCCTATTTCATTCCTCCACTGTTCCTTCCTTACCCCGCTCCCCTGCACGCTTTGCTTTCTCACTTTCCTGACTTTCTTCATCCCTCCCCTTGTACTCCCTCCTTTCACTGCCTCCCTTCTTCCCTCCCTCCCCTTGGCTCAGCATTCAAAATCCCTGCCCATAGCGACGAAAGGAAAAACAACAACACAACACTCCAGCCTGAGGAGGCCAGAGCACGGGATTCCTTCCGAGAAAACTCAGAAACCAGGGAAAAGAGGGAAAGCAAACAGTGAGACCAGGAAGAAGTCCGGAGAGAGCAAGGATATTTCAAGGGGGAGGGATGAGCTGGTATCTCAGGGAAACTTGGTGGGGTCTAAGACAAACACAGAGAGAGGATCACAGCTCCAACCCAAACACAGCAGAGCGAGTACTGCTTTCTGGGGGAATGAACTGGGTCGGGAAGCCCGGCTCCCACAGAAAGAGCCCCAGTGCACAGTTCGGCAAAGGACGGAGATAACTGTATCGATGGAGAGGAACGAGAAAGCGGTGACTTGCTCCAGGGAGCAGATGGGCCAATGCCTTGGGCCACGAACAGGAGAAATCCCTGCAGCAGAGGGAGAAGGGCTGATATCCCCTGGGACAGTGGGGAGCTCTCCATGCCAAAGGGATGCTGTGGGCCTGGGGGCTGAAGGGTTAATACCCCACAGGAGGGCCCTGGGGAATCCACTGTAAATAGGTGTGGTTTTCTTTGCAACTCCAAGAGGCATTTTCTCTCTGTACCAGTCTGGACAGGTGAGAAATCGGAAGAAGTTGGAGCCTGTGCTTCCCACTAACACAAAGCAGGGCTGTTAGTACAGGTCTCGGTGTTTGTTTGCACACTCCAGCCTGGCTGCTTAACTCCGTAGCACCGGGTGCCAGGAATCTCTGGCAGTCAGCACGGTGGTCCCCCGGGTACAAGCACCTGCCTGTTAATGGAAAGCCACAGATTAATGGTGCAGCACAAGGAGCCTTAGTCAGTTACTCATTGCAGAAAGGATAAATTCAGCGATAAGCGAAAGAGCCAGATAGGGTATGTGCAGGAAAGGCAACTCTTCCTTTCTCCTCCTCCCGTATCTCATGAACCTGCTCTCCCTACCCCAGTACTGCATTTGGCCCTCCTTCCTTGCCCCTGACTCATGATCACCCTCCCCAGGGTTCTGCCTTGCCCTCCCCAGGCCACATCTCCATGCCAAACTACAGGAATTCCGATTCTTGCCACAAGCCAACCTCCTTACTTGCCCCGGCTCTGCAGCCTGCCAGCTGCTAGGCAAGGATAACCAAAGTTCTCAATCGCCTCTGCTCCATTTTCCATTTTTAATTCAGAACATTTGGACCTTGAGGATAATTTTCCCTTCTTCAAATGAATTTTAAAGATACCTGGCTCCCAGAAAGGTAGAACTGGAAAAGACCCTGGATCACTAAATCCAGCCACAAGCTCTAATCAGCATCACTTATATAATCCCCTTCATAAACTACACAATCTTGAAACCAATCAGGGTTTTGCTCTCCCTGTTCCCACTAGAAAGCTGCTCAAGGATCCTACTGCTATGAAAGGAAGAAATAGTTTATTAAGCTCCAGCCTAAATTTACTCATTGCCATGAAAGACAGCACCCAAGCAGCAAAGTGCTGGGTAGGACATACGCCTCAGAACAGAATTCAAACAAATCAGATTGAATCACAACGAATAACGCCGAGGAAAGAAAGCAGAACTGTTTGCAAAGCAATTCATCTCGGGCTTGGAAGTGCTGCTTCCCCCGGCCATTTCAGATCCCGAAAGCTCCTCAGCCGTATAGAGTCCACACATCTCTGATTCCCCAAGTGCATATTAGAGCCATGACCCCACTGTGCTCCTGTACCAACAGCTCTTCCGACAACTGCTTCCAGGAAAAGCCATTTGCATGAAGACCTACCCCCCACCCAGTTCCCTGAGTCCTACCTAGCAGAGCTGCTGCCAAACTGCAGCTGAGCTTCAGCCCAGGAGAGCTGCAGGGGAGGAGAACACCAGCGTCTGCAGAGAGTACAAGGCAGATACTGTCCAACATTCAACGTAGAAAGCAGTAAAATGAGGTTGCCGAGGGCTGAAAGCTGAAGGAGAGACACTCCAAAGCCCTGGGAAACAGAAAGTGCAGGTGTTGAACTCTCCTTCTGCCCATCGCTCACAGACACCACCAAAGTCAGCAAGAAGTTGTTTATTTTAGGCTTTTGGTCAAGTTCCGTTCACAAGAAGCCAAAATGGTGATGCTAGACGCAAAGGCATGTCATATCCCAGAAGAAACACGGATCCCCTGCTTGCATGGGTAGATACGGCCGGGCCACAGATACTTGCACTGAATCATCGATTCCTGTCATCCAACTGTGGATGAGGATAATGGGAAATACAACAGAAGAGATGGGGGAAGCCATCTGCTCCTCTCACTTGACTGCGCTGTGAAACTGTAGGCTCTGTTTGGGATAAAACAGCACTGATTTCCAAGGCAACGAATTGCAGTATCATAAACAACAGAGGACCAGGAGATGCCTGCAGGTTGGAAGCTGAGAGAACGAACATCCTTCGCTGAGGCACAGGCGGACTGAGCGAAGGTGAGGCAGGACTCAGCTCTTGCCCAGAGCACTGGTTTTGCTGTGTCATCATTCCAGACCTCTTCCTTCTCCCAGGTACAAAGTGCTCTCGTGGGAGGGCCCCCACCAGAGACCCCGCAGTCCAGCTGGGTGTTGTCACAGCCACAGAGGGGCTAAGTTGCCTTCCAGCCTTGTGGCTGTATTTGTTTACAACCTGGCTGGAGGAACAGACGTAAAAACCGTGCGAAGGGTCCTGTTGGTGCTCAGTGCCTAGAGCTACACGTGGTTGTGGCCAAGTCACAGCAGGGAGGTTACTGGGACAAAAGCCATGCACTCTGCTGCACCTCCACGTGTCAAGTGCTCAGACCCAAGCAGGGGACCATAAAGCTGGCCCTGACGGCCTGACATGAAGAAGACAGAGCTGGGCAACTACAGGCTAAGGCCCAGAGATGCGTAAGGTAAGCATAGGCAGAACACGTTATATTGGCACGACTTGCTGTAGGATTGTTCCCCCCTCCAGTGTGGTGACCCTTCTGGAGCATAGCTCCTGGGCTGGCAC
This sequence comes from Rhynochetos jubatus, assembly GCA_027574665.1. NCBI lineage: Eukaryota > Metazoa > Chordata > Aves > Eurypygiformes > Rhynochetidae > Rhynochetos > Rhynochetos jubatus. Next base: position 123,129,041 of record CM050648.1, on the reverse strand, counting down.
AGAAGACACAGTGCAGCTGGACTTGGGGGAGACCGAGGTGGATAAAATCTGGAGGAATAGACCTGCAGCAGAAAGAGAAGCCTTCTTTAGGGGAGGAATGAGGTTGAGCAGGAGGAACAGGAGTGATAGGCGTAAGCGACACTGATTTGGGTAAGCCACTGAGTGCTAAAGAGATAACACCTTGCAGAAGAGCAGAACCAGTCCAGGAGAAAAAGATAAAAAGGAGGAGTGCTGGGCTAGTCACTGAGGATGGAGTACGTTCTCTGTGGGGCGGACGGACCGGCTAAGCACACACACGTTCAATTCACGGAGCTAAAATGTGGTGTGTAATGAAGAGAGGGGAAGTCAGTGAGTGAAGAGAAGGAAGCCAAACCAAGAAGAGGAAATAGGAGTGGGACTCCAGTAACAGACGGCAGAAGCTGTAATCACAGGACATAGGAGCTGCAGGGGTTTTGACAGTTTAGGTGTCTGTTTAAAATGCAGACTTAGGATCCAAAAGACCTGACTAAATCGGACTGTGCACCTCCAGCTGCAGAACGGGCATGCCTTAATGGCCAGGGAGCTGCAGGACTGGTGTCCCCACAGCACCGCTGCTGCTGCTCCTGAGATGCTCACCCCGTGTCCCCCCAGCACTCTCAGGACTCTCAACCCTAACGTGCAGCACAGGCACTCTGACGCTGAGTTCTGCTCCTACACGGCAGAGAGCAGCCCACAGAGGTGAGGAAAGGCACTCTGTGCAGAGGGCAGGAAGAGAAGTAACCGCGGGGTGCGGAAGCTGCCCTGGAAGCGTGCTGAAGAGCTGCAGTTGAGAAGGGGGTCGCGCTCAGCATGGACATGGGGGGAATCCCTGGAAGTGTCAGAGTGAAATGGAGAAGGGTAAGGGACAGAGTTGCCAGAGCTGACCTGTTGAGGCCGCAAAAGCAAACAGAAGAAAGCCAAGAAACTGGAGGATGAGAGGTGCAGTTGCCCGCAGGCAACTTTACTGAAGACTCCACTGAAAAAGTCATCAGTAGCAGAGTCTTGGAGTGAGAACAGTTAATGACTTATAGGAGAGATCCTAAGGCAGAATCAGGATGGGGCAAGCAAAATATCCCATTGTGCGAGTTTTTAGTGGGTCAAACTCCAACTCCTTGGTGAGTTTGACAGTGGAACAAGGGGCAGAGGAGAAGCAGAACATCATCCCTCGAGACATTTCAGCGATGTGCATGCTCTGGAGTTCAGGGGCTGCCAGTAGGGCCTGAGTGAGCCAGCACAGTTGTACAAGCTGGACTGGACTTTCCAGGAACCGAGGATAACCACAAACCGCCTTCGTGATGTGGACGAAGCGTGTGTGGAGCGGACAAATGTCTCGGCTCATTCCAATTGATTGCCATCAATCAGTTCCCCCAGAAGCTGGGGCAGACACATCCATGTGAGACTGGGTTCTCCACTGCCACCAATACATTGGAATCGTGAAACCAATTTTAGCCCGTAGCGGCAAGGACTCACTGGCCCCGTATGGGATTTTCCCGAGAAATGCAGTACCTTCATTTTAGAGTGAGATAGGTTTCTGCCCTTAGTTTCCCTGCTCAATTCTTCCGTACAAACATTTTCCTCTGTGCACTCTGTGACTCCATCAGGGCTTCCTATTAACAGACACTGCGAAAAAGGAAGTCTTCCTTTTGTGCACAGTCAGCCCTCTGTCACTGCTGGTTGGATTCCTGTTCCAGCAGTCCTGAGGAAATCCAGCCGAGGATGTGGCTAGGTGCTGCACAGTTGGGAAACACAGCACACACAGCCAACGTACAGCTTGTTCTCAGGGATGTGAGGGGTTAAGTCCACCAAGAAAACACTTCTGCTGCTTAAACTGACTCTTTTTCTTCTCTCTCTCTCTTTTTTTTTGTTGAGGAGTTCATGAAAAGGGGAAAAAAACGCTGCTATTTGTTTTGCCCCTGCTGGAACCATGAAGGGAGCTCTGCAGAGTGGACAGTACAGTCACTGTGGCATCGCAGCAGTGAGGGAGCTGAACCGGGAGCTGCGAGGTGAAGGTCCCTGTTTAACAGCTTTCCGTCTGTTTACCAAAAAAATATTGTTCCATCATAAAAATTCCCAAAATAGTTCGCGTCTTGACAGACTGACTGGCAGCTGCCCAGCTCTGCAGGATCCTGCTAAATGAAAGGAAATAAAAAGAAAGAGCTAATCTGGTACCCGTGGCCCAGCGCTTGCAGCTTGGGAATCTGCGGAGGCTCAGGGCTCAGCTGCCCCAGTCGGTGTGGGGTAGGGTAGAGAGCCCTCCGCCCAAGGGGCTGGGTGTACTGATGGCAACAGCTTTTCCATGGGTGCTGGGCAGGCTGATGAGGAAGGCAGCGCTCGCCTTGCAAAAAATGATCCCCTTCTGCTTTATTTTTATACCAAGTTTTCTTTCCCCCAGCCCCCAGCTCTGTAAAAGCTTTACCTTGACAAGACAGGCTGCCCCACACTAATGGCTGTATCTTTCCAAGGTCTTCAGCTCCCAAGAGCTGTCAATGGCTCCTCTGGGGAAATTTGTCATACAGGCATCGTTCTGGACCAGTGTGACTCCCAGCCAGTTAATGTATCGCACGTTGCTGAGAAGATCTTAGGATGACAGCCTACTGTTGCTGCAGATCACCGTGATCTTAGTACTCATAAATGGAAAGTGTCAAAGGGCGCACGGCAGCCTAGTCAAGGAGAGTCATCCTCTCTAGGAAGAGCAGAAGGTAACGGTGAAGTCGTGCAGCCTGCCGCAGTGACCAAAGGACCGTGCGCACGGTGACTCACAGCGCAGAGGAGCAGCAAACCCAGATTAGGTCATGCAGAATTAGCAGCCTCTGTGGAAAGAACCGATCCTCGCCAAATCGCAGATGTCTCCCCAGCTGCAGAGTTCACTTCTCCATGGCCCTCACGGCGCCCAGGGCAGGTCTGCTTTAGGGAGGGTCAAGGAGAAACGTGCGCCCCACATCATTCCCAGCATCGGCCTCATGAGACTTTCCATTCATTCCTTAGGTATTTTAGTACCCAGCCTCCAAACAGGCTGTAGCAACGGAGTCGCAGAAGGGTGGAGGGATGACCGTTCCCCCAGGAATCACCCCCATTAGGGGTCTGCAAATCCAGGCTGGCTGTTGCTGTAGGAAGCTGTGGCTGCGGTGGTTCCCCCTCCTGTGGCAAGGTCAGTCTGGCCTCCCACTGCGGGACGTTGCTGAGCAGTGTCACACCAGCTCAGCAGCCAGACCTGGGAGCTGTTTCAGTACAGGAGAGCTCAGGGCTACCCACACTTGACATTGCTGATGGGTTTCACCTGATTCCAAGGTTCCTTTCACACTGCAGGTGGTGTGCATGCATGGCGGGGGCTCCCTTCGCCTACCTGTAGCATCTGGGAGAAAAGCTGACTCCCAGTTTTCCACTGGAGGTGCACTGCCATTGCAGACTGGCTCTGTCCCACATTGTCCCACTCTTCTTGGCACTTGTTCTTGTGGTGTATGATCCATTTCCATGTACTGAGCTTGCTCTGGATGAGCCATGTGGGTTCTTACGATGGAACACAGACCCAAGGGTGTTGGGTATTACTTCTGTCCTTTCAGCCTCAAGGACACAGGAATTGAACCCTTCAAAGGAGAAAGAAGAGGAAGATTTTAGCTGAGGAAGGGCTGTGGAGGGAGAGGAGGTATGGCTTACACATCAGGGCAAGCTGGAAGCATCCTTGGAAGCCCCTATAAGCAACACACAGTTTGAAGCCATCCCACGTGTGCCAGGCCAGGCCATGCTGGGTTGAGCCCGGGGGAACAGGGAGCCTCCATGAGCTTCCAGCTGGATCTCCGAGCAAGCATGCCTTGCTCCTCCTGCCCAGACTGGCCATCCCAACCAAGCCAGCACCCACTGTTCATCCTCTGTGCTCAGCTCCCCCAGGCTCTGCATGGAAGTTTAACAAGTTCCCGGCAGGAGCACGCTGGGAGTCTAGTTACTGGGTGAAGGCAGCAGGCCTGGGGAGAGTAAGTGTTTCAGAAACGAAGTGGCCTCTTTTAGGATATCTGGGGACAATGGTCTTGCTGAACTGGCCATTGAAGTGCTTGATTCTTACAGTTTATTTTCCCTCTGTGCTTGCTTCCCTGCAGACTACGCGAGGACTCCTTGTGCAGATATGGCTGTACTCCAACAACCCTGCTCCAGAATAAAAAGTGAATTCAACCGCCAGCCCCGTCTTCTTTCTTCCCCACGTTTGCCTGTGTCTCACATACGCTCAGGTGCCCTCTGGTCTGACATTACCATGAGGGGTGGTGAGGCCGGGCTGGAAACTCCTCTCCTTCATCACTCACAAGGCTTATTGGGGGACAGAGGCAGACCCCCATGGATAGCATTCAGCCACTGTCAGCCAGGACCCTGTAAGGCAACTGCCAACCTCCTCCTGCCCCCGCTGTGCTCCCAGGCCCTGAGTCACCCATTTCCCCTTCCACTGGTGGGGCAGGTGATGCACAGGACCTCTGCCGTTCTCCCAGCACCCTCTCAGTCATATTTTCCCTCTTGTCTTATGACTACCACTTAGGAGATAATCATCGACAGACCAAGTGGACAAGGGCACAACCAAAGAGTGTTCCCCTTTCACGGTTTAACCCTCCAGGGCTGGCACTACAGCCCATGCTAAGCAAAACCAAGGCAAAGACAAAATGCCACCATCTTGCCCCTAAGCAAATCAAGGACTCATCATTCACCAAAACCAAAGGCCCCAAAACACTGAAAAGCCCTGGCCTTAACCCCATTCTTTGAGTAGTGTGTAAATAGGAGATTGTTACTAGTCTCTTCCCAAGAAACTAGCTGCAGAAGAATTATCCCTGTAATTTGGGTGCCTGGGGCTCCGTTGGGCCCACAGACACAGTTGCTGCTCTCATCTACAGCTCTGCCTGCCCCGTAGGAAGGGCTCCCTTTGGCCAGGGAGCCTAGGGTCTTGGCCACACGCTTCTCACATACTCCTGGATGGGATTTTCCTTTTAGGACCCCACTGCAGCCCTTGGCTCACACCCCAGAACAGCCCCCATCCAAGGCATACATTTGCCTTTCTGCATTTTTTGCTGGGAAATCCTTCCACTCCAAACAGCATGGGAGTGAAATAAAGCTCTGTGTGGGTCTCTGGGATCCCTGCCAGCAAATAATGCACAAACTGATCATTGCTGATCATCACACCTGAGACAAGGGGTCCAGGAACTGAATTTACCTCTGCTCTGAAGTATTGAGTGAACAAAAGCCTAAATACAGGCTTTATGGGTGAAGGATGTCGGCAGAACTCCCAGGCACACCCTGCCAGCATCAGAAATCCCCCAAGTCCCACCCTGCTCATCCCCTGGCTTGTGCATTTGGTTGTTATCAGAGAACTAGCTCTTTATCGAGACTCATTTTACATTATTTGTTATCATTACATGGCAAGTAATCAGACTTGTTATTACTTATTGCTGTTCCCATCTTGCCAGATATGGGACTCCCACCCCCTCCCTGGGGAGACACAGTTCACTTCTAGGAAGTACTTTCCTGCCGCTCGGTCTATCTTTTCTCCTTCGTTAACATAATCCCCATCTCCTCACAGATGTTTGGAGACAACGCTTTCCCCACCTTAGTCATCTTTTGGCTAAACTGGTTAGCACTATGCTCAGTCTATCTCCCCAGCCTGTCAACAGTTCCAGTATCCCCAGTTCAGATCACAATAGTTGGTGAGCTGTTCAGAGAAAGCTCCCCTCCTCGGAAAGGAAAATTGCACTGACCTTTCCTGAAGCCCCCCCTGCCTGACTTGCTCCCCACTGCTGTCCTTTGGGCTGCACTCCAAAAAGCAGTGAAAGTTATTGAAAAGTCAATTCCATCTCTTATCTTTCTGTTTCCATCAGGGTAGGGCCGTGCCTGCTGATGCTCACAAGCGTAAATGAATCAGCAGAGTCCTTTTTCAGCCAGCCTGCAGACAAGTGTCCATGCTGGAATAGGTGACTCCAGGACAGGAGGGTTTATGAAAGCCGTAGGGAAGGGCTGTTATCTGCCTTGCCCCTTCCTCAAATTGCCCACGACGTTGGCTCCTTTGCGAGCAGGAGGGCGGGAGCTCCATGCTGACCTCGTCCATCACAGATGGCAAAAGGAAGACCTGCCCATACTCCTGAGCGCCAGGGAAGGGGGAAAGCAAGGCTCTGCGCACTGGCAATGAGTAACTGGCTGAAAGAGAAAGCTGCCCCCGTCAAAGCAGCTTAACAGGCCGTTTCACCTGTTCTCCAAACGACACAGCAGCCCTGTCAGCCTGCAGGTCTTGCCGTGTGAAGCTCCAGGGGGATATATTTCACACAAGTGCTCCACATTTTGGTTCAAGAAAAATCACAAAGATAATTGCCTAGTTCATGCAGTCACTGGTTGACATCATTCTTCACGCTCCTTGTGCTGTGCAGGGTATTGCTCGCTTAATTCACATTAACTGGCTCCAGCTTCGGGCTTCTCCTTCCCACCCTCCCAAGGATCCTGTGACAGTGGGTGGATCACGTTAAAAAAAGCAGAGCTGAGAGCAACTAAGCAATTTCTGCACGGTCTTGCTCCCCACCTCCAGAAAAGAGATGCTTTCTTAAGTAGAGGGGCTGCTGGCCACAGCCACAGCAAACAGGGAAGGTCTGTCAGTCAAGCAGGCCTCTGGTGCAGGACTTGGAGGGGACTCAAGGGCAGACAGGGAGCCGCAGAGCGCGAGCAGATGCAAAGGAGAAGAGCTCCTACAGAACTTAATCTTTTTTGCATGCTCCATGGCATTGCTTGTCTATCTCTTCTGGAAGTGGATTAAGCAAAACTGGAGGGTGACACACAGAGGTCAGTGTCCTCACAGGAAGCTCGTGCAGAAGAGCCACTGCTTTCACACTCCCTGCTCTCCACACTCTCCGCTACACGGGGTATAGAGATGGCAGCAGCAAGAAGAAACAAGAGAAAGAACCGCCTGTTTTGATGCCTGGTGGTGAATGAAAACCATTTCCAAGCAGAGCGGTAGGGATGGGAAGATGGAGCATTAATCCCTCTCCTTTACAGATTTGGACAGGACTTGTGAACATTTCCTTTCCTGCACTCCGCCGTTAACAGTTCTGCAGGGTGATATCATCGGGGCCTTTTCCAAGCTCAGACCGTCTCAGACATTACAACACTAGGTTTTGGCTGCCTATACATATCACCAGCTACACCCACTCCAGCCCCCTCCCTGCAACACCCCCAGAGGGATCAGTGAACCTCCCACTGTGGGGCTCGCCAGGGCTCTGCTCAGCATCTCAGCGGTCACAAGCTCCCAAGAACTCATCCCTGGACACTGTACCTGCACCTACTCAACTGCTCTTGGACGCAGCTTAGCTAAAAATAGACCTTAATTGCTCCAAAGAGTCTAACGCTCTGAGCCCCGTTGTCATGAGAGCAAGCAGCTCATGATACCAGGCACCAAGATGCTGATGGGCAGGTTTGGAAGTGGAGAGAAAAAAAGAGGACAGCAGGTACCTCCGAAGAACATCACCTAACAGGCCATGGTCAATACAAGGGTCCGTTTCCCTTGCGTTATAGAGCACGTAGGAGGGAAATCAGCAGCCCCTAGTTGAAAACCTGCTCTTGACAAAGCCACCTGCAAGCCAGAGGAAGAAGAGCTTCTCTCCCTAGTCCACAGCAGTTAAGTGCTCACGTTCTGCATTCCAGAAAGTTCACCTCTGTTGCACAGATCTTGCTCGCTGCAGCAGGGCAGGGTTGCAGCTCTTCTCTATGTATGGTGGGGGCTGACATCCAAACTAGCTCTGCGCCAGCGTAGAGGAAATGTCTCCACTGACATTAATGAAATAATTCCAGAGCGTCAAGTTAGGCCAAGTGAGAGCAGAATCAGGGTATGTCGATACGTTGGAGATTTGCAACCGCAGAGCAGCCTACGAGCACAACAGACAAAAACACTGTGTCAGGGAAGAGGTTTTAGTTTCAATTTGTCCAAGAATCACACAAAAGCAGCAGTTATTTAAAAAATGCCTGAGCCGGGTTCCTCAAAATAGTGCGAGTTTCGTTTAGTGCTTACCCCGAGCGGTGCGTTAGCAACGCACTCAGGCCTTCTTCTGTAAAGAGCAAAAGTGCCAAAGGCAGAAGAAAAATAAACAGAGCGAATGCCTGGGCTGTTCCGCTGGCCAGCCCAGATGTCAGATTTGCTGCTCGTAATGCCGATGATTTGACCTGCTTCCCCGCCTGCAGTCATGTCCAGGAAGGTGTGAGGAGCCCCTGGAGATGCAGACAGCCTGTGCTCGAAGTGTGAGATGGTCCCCCAGTGGGTTTTCATGACAGCCTGGCAGCTCTCCTCTACAGATGGGCTCTGTCAGTATAAAACCTCCCAGGGCTGTCAGCCGGCTCCCGGCAGCCTCATCCACACCCCCTTATGCTTAAGGATCACAGAACTGCAAAGCTTTCTTCTGTTTACTGTAGGGAGATGTTGCCTGGATCCTTTTTGGATGGAAACTCTCTCCTACTTTGCTCTCTAGCAACCTTGGTCAAGGTTCCCCAGAGCTTTTTCCAGCCCACCGGACGGTTTAGTTGCTCCAAAACAGGACTGGTTTGGTTCAAATCCAGTATTTGATCCAACTGCTCAGCGACATTCCTGCTAGGCTATTGCTCTCAGTATCACCACTCGGCCTGTTTAGCAAGCAGTCCACGGACGAGAAAGACAAGTACATGCCAGCAGTTACTGGGTTCACCAAAGCGAACTAAGCACGGAGGTCCAAAACTGGCAGCCTGCAGTCAGGAAGAGATCTGCTCCTAAGGCTCTGTTCTGCCACCGCTCTGGCAGCTTTCTGCTGCTATTGTTTCCCTTCTCTCTCTTCGGAGATTTATTTTGGTACTCGCAGGGACACTGCAAGGACCTTTTTTTCCTTTCTCCCTTCTAAAGCACTTTCCTTTCTCTCCCACCTTCCATGTAGACAAGAGAGCCTATTTCCCTGAAGTGATTCATTATTTTTGGCCCTTTAAAGCACTTACTTACAACTCAGGAAAGATTTTCTGTTACTGCTGATTTTGTCCCTCTCTGATTCAACAGGCACCTTGCATCATATAAAGTGGGTCCAAGCACTTCCCTTTGGGAACATGGGTTAAAATCCAGCCTGGATTGTTACAGTAGAGAGTCAGAAAAGGACATGGTGGGTAGGGGCACAGGAAGGTACTTGACGCCGTGTACAGCACTGGCAAAAACATTACTTCCTGGCTTTAAAAGGGATGTTGACCACTGGGGATGGAGGGGGAAGAGAGACCCCACTGGCTGAGAGCTGCAGTATTTGCCCCATAGTAAGCTCAGCCTGTTTAGCCTCTCGAACAGAAGAAAGTGCCTTTATCCCATTGTAATCCCAGGGAGTAAACATGGGGCACTCAAAAAGTCTTTAGTCTCCTGAAGAAAGGGAGAGTGAACCACAGCCAGATGCCATAACCGGGAAATTTCTGATTAGAAATAAAACACTGTCTTGTAGAATGTGGCAGCTCAACTCATGGACAGGGTAGATTCCCTGTCTCCATTCGATCCTGTACCGAGGCTGGTTAACTTCCCAAAAACACTGCTGGCAAGCACGTCTTATTGGGTGTGGGACAGGGGTAACTGCTTGAAATGAAGGGGCCAGTCTTATACAAGAGGTGAGGCTGGATGATTGCCTGTCAAACCTGGGGAGCCTGTGAATTACCAGAGCTCTCGTTTTGCCTGTGGCATTTCTGTAAACCTGCCACTGGTGCTGGTTCAGAGCTGGCACGTGTCCTGGAAGCACACCTTCTCCGAGCTGCTCGTTGTTCCAGGTCTGCTGGAGACTGAACTTGCTCCCCCGCCGCTGGCAGGAAAGTTTCAGCTTTCCTTGTATAACCTTGCAGAAGCAGGGGGCATGGTGACCCGCGGCCGACGGGGACGGGACCGGCTGCACCCTCCAGCCACAGATGAGAAGCCATGCACTCCCCATTCAAAGGAAGAGGAGGGTGGCTGGTCAAGGTGACCCCAAAGTCACAGAGCACACGGACGACCCAGCAAACCAGCCCAGGTGAGAAGGGCTGCAGTGTGGCGATGATGAAGGATGAACTCCCACAGTGTGCAGTTAATGGCGAGGATCCACTGGCATCAGTTGTACTGCAGGAGACCACCTTGCAGAACAGAGCTGCAGCCCTTCCAGAGTCACGTGGTAAGATACCCCATACAGCAAAAACTACGGTTCCTGCTTTGGTATGAGGGTTTTTATGCCAAAATCACCCCTTCCCCGTAAGGCTGTGGGCCCATAAACTTTCTGCATAGGCAGTACCCAAGGAACACCCCCCAAGTCTTTGTCGTCCCACACACCGGAGGCAAGGGGACAGCATATATAGACCAAGCAGCGAGGACTTCCCAAGAAAAGAAGCCATGCCACCTCAGAAACTTGCCAAGAGCTGGTGGGCCGCACCTAAATCCCCCCAAAGTCTCTCAGGATGGAGACACCATTTTCAAGCTTTAAACCTGGCTAAATTGGAGGTTAGGATACAGCCAACCGAGCAAGTCTCACACTCGGTGCATGAAGCTAAGGAGGTGTATCTAAATCTTAACCCACGTGCACAGACTGCCTAGGTTTCTTTCCAGAATTAAGAGGCACTAGCTGGTCTGGATAAGGATCTTGGAACAGAAGAAAACAGCTGGTGAGCCTGTTTCCACATTGGTATCCTTTGCCTTTGTATGCCTCTCCTGCACTGCATTAATCCTGGCTTTCTCTTCACTCCCCCCTCCCATCCCCTGCCTCGGCTAGCCCTGATGTACGTGTGCCGGCTGTTGTACCAACACACACCCCCTGCATATACGGGTCACAGCTGCTAGCCCAGGGTCCATCCCAGCTGTACTCTCCATGCCTCTCCCATGGCACAGCCCTGAATTGCGCCTGATTCTCCCATCCACCAGTAGAGCATCACAAAGCCTGTAGCCACAACCTTGGAAATCCCTGCTCTTCACTCCAATTCGGTTGAAACTGCCCAGTGTGTTCAAAAGCGGCCAGAAGGGCCCCATGGTAAACAGCATGATTACATAGGCTTTGTCGCCTTAGGAAACGGGCCAGAAAGAGCTGAGAGGCCCATACGCTACATCCCACAGGTACCTTGCTGCAGCAAGACACGGCGAGGAGGTGCCCTACGTGCGGGCAGCGCAGGGAGCTGCTCACCAGCGGTGCTGTGCTGCCTTCCCAGCTCGCCTCCTCAGCGTACCTTCGATGAGAAATCAACCGCTTCTTAAGCGGCGAGCCCCAGGTTGGTCTGGTTTTGGTGATGTTGGCTGTCCGTCCTCACTGAGATCATTCACGGCGCTATTTTCTGCGCTCCCCTTCTGTCCCCAGCCGGAGCGCCCGACATCCTTGGCTCCCAGCCAGGGCGCAGGGTGAGTGTCTCTCGCTTGTTTATAGCAGGGCTGCGGGATGTTTAAACGAGGGTGGTGATGGGAATCTTGGGAATTTCACAGCAGACCTAACTGCAGCTACAATACTCCCTGCAGCCCACAAGTTCCACTCAGGGCAGTGTAGAAAATTCTTTATCCGAAGACAAATCCATTGACCAGCTACTTCTGGAAATGAAGGCACTCTCAGGGATCATACTAGTTGCAAAGCAAATTTAAAAACCATAATCACTCACGGCCTGATCTCTGAAAGGCAGGAGTCCAAAGCAACAGGAAAAACCGTGCGTGCAGCTGCATGCTTAGTTGACACACGCAGCTACCATGATTGCCTGCACAAAGAAACACTTTGACAGGAGAGAGAAAGAGCCTGGCCAAGCCTCTGTGGCAAAAGCCCTTTGGAAAAACAGGTCCATGCCAAACCGTGCAGACCTGGTGTCAGAGTAAAACCCCAGCTTTAAAACAAAAAATTCTCCAGTCATTCACTTAGTAAGGAAGCACTAAGGATTATTACTAAAGCTGAAAGAATTTGTTTAGATCCATGCTGTGTTTCCCTGCGAATGCTTATTTTCTTTCAGCACTTCATTCAGCTTGAACAATGACACCCAGCTAATTAGTTTCACATTTCTCTGCACTTTGAAGCCCTTCCCCTTTACAGGATTTCACGGCCACAACACCAAGCTTGTAAACATGATGTGCAAAGGCACATTTGGTTTTTTTGGAGAAAGTCTTCACTTGATCTTTATTTTTGATTCCGTTAAGTTTGCTACTAGCTAAAGCCTACACTGGAGGGCCAAAGCTGACCCGATCAGGGTTCCTTCAAAAAAATTCCATTACAATTGATGCCTGGCTTAGGAGACTGAAAAGCTTGCGAGCAGAAAAACTCTTGCACGCAAAGGAATCAACTCTGGCATGTTACAAAATTATTTTCAATGCCTTACTACTCAAAGGCCAGTGGCATGCTTGATGCTTACAGGGGCACCAAATGCCAATACCCAGCAACACCACTCCTGTCTGTTTCCAGTTCACAATAACAAATATGTTCGGGGTCTCTGAAGAACTATCTGTTAATAATGCTTTTCAAAAAAAGAATTTGGACTCCTTACAGGACACTTTCAAACACAGGAGTTTTGGGAAAACCTAGACTAACAATGCACTGGAGTACCTGAAGCTCCATCTTGCCCGGGCAGGTCTGTCTGAAAGGGCAGCTAAGCACTGGTTCAGTGCTGGATTGCTTATTTTCTGCGGAGGCAGCACTAAGCACAGGAGGCCCTGATCCATCACAGTACCACTTAAGATAGAACCTGAAAGACAGAAGGAGCTGGGCAGCAGCGCACCCTAATTCTGCTGGGTGCATTCCCTGCACTGGCATCACCACCACCACCACAGGCAGGAGCAGTGGCACAGCAGCCTGGGTGCTGAACCCTGGGCCACTCCCAGGGTCCCAGGTTCACCTTGCCAGGGATCTGTTGCTGCTGGAAAACTCCTGGAGCAGAGCTGGACTCCAGCTAGCACATAGCACCCTCCAAGTGCCAACATGGATCAGGCTTAGCACAAGTAATTCCACAGGACAATAACGTTCTCAGCTGCCTGCTCCTCCCTGGACCCACACCAAGGGGGTGTGCTCCCCATACAACTCAATGTCACACCTCCCCTGCCCTCCTGCAATTACCCTGTACCAATTTTATTTTCTCTTCTTTCTGCTTCCTTCCCACATTATGCCCCAGCTTCCATGCCTCGTCTTCAGTAATTTCTACCGATGGACAGTCCTGTTACCCACTGACGCCAACCTTTAGAAAAGCCCCATGCAGCTGTATCACAAACAACCGCAGATCCCACAGTGCATACATGCAAAATCTAGGGACCCAGCAACTCCTGCTCTCATTACACACATCTCAAGAGCCGATCCATGCTCTGGCAACAGCCACCTGCCTGCGTGTCAGCATGCTGGGGGCCACCACTGCTAGCGCTTCACCACACTGCCTGGTGCCACGGTTCTGGCCAAATCACTCGGCTCAACCAGAGACTCGCAGCAGCAGTAGGGTTGGCGGGTCTTACCAACTGATGGCACAGCCTCAGGGTGATGGGCCGCATGGGGAGACGAGTGCGGGTAAATCTGTAACAGCTGAGGCTGGGGATAAGTTGGAAATGAAGACTAACCTGAACATCACAGTGCTGAGAATCTGCTGAAGCTCTAGAAAAAAAGGGTCCTGCTGAGCTGCCTAAAATCCCCTACATCTTCCTCCTCTGCTGAAGGCTAAAATAAAGAACAAGAAAGTGGGTTCCCTATAGCAGAGAGAGCAAGAGACAAAATTCCCCCCAGAAGCAGCACAGTGTTTTCCACACCGGTGGCTGTCTCATCATGGAAAGACATCTGAGACACTTCATTAGTCACTGCCTGCAGCTTTCCTCCTCAAACATGTCCCCAAAGCAGTAGAGACCAAAAATACAACGAGAAAAGAGGAATCTCTGTATCTCCTTGAAAATGTGGAAATAACAGGAGTGGCAGTTTAGATGCCAGGCAAAGAATTTTCTTTGTATATTTTACGGGCCAAACTCCGACCTCTTCTTCCCTGCTATTTTCATCTGTAAATAACTCCTCCAGAACAGGGACCATGTCCAGAACTGCACTACTAAAAAAGCCCAGAAGTGGGGCCTTTTTTTTTTTTTCTTCAAACAGGTGTCTACTAGTAAGTCCAAATTCTGCAAATAATTTAAAGCTGCCCGTTCTCACTGGAGCTTCTCTCACAAGTTTGGAGATGTGCTGGTAAAGAAGCCCACATGCTGAAGCTAGGCTGGATGTGAATACACAAAGCCCTGCCAACTCTCCCTCTAAAGGGGGCTGCAAGTCTTCACTGGCAGAGCCAGCAGAAACCACTGGGAGAAGCCAGAAGAATGGCGAAAGCAGGATGGATGGAAGAAGGTACTGCAGTGCCTGAAATATTTCTTTCCAACTCTGACTTGTATTTCATTAAAATGTTAAGAACAAGTAAGGTACAGGACCCCTCGTTCAAATCTGCCCTAGACCCTAGTCTGCACATACAGCATCAATCCATACATGAGAGAAACAAAAATGCCAAGTGAATTGCAGAAAAAGGCTCAGTATCTTTTCAGAACTCCAACAAAGGGTAAAATCATGATGCCAGAGTCTCCCAAGCTCCCTGGCATTCTGTGGTTCTTATCTGTCATTGCACTCATCACTTTGAAATCAAGCAATAAAGGACTTGTCTTTCCAGCTCTGGCAAAGACTGCATGTGAGAGTGCTGCCCTGGGAATCACAGAATCATTTACATTGGAAAAGACCTTAAAGATCATCAAGTCCAAGCATAAACCTAACACTGCCAAGTCCACCACTAACCCATGTCCCTAAGTGCCATGTCTTTTAAACACCTCCAGGGATGGTGATTCAACCCCTTCCCTGGGCAGCCTATTCCAGTGCCTGACAACCCCATCGGTGAAGAATTTTTTCCTAATATCCAATCTAAACCTCCCCTGGTGCAGCTTGAGGCCATTTCCTCTTGTCCTATTGCTTGTCACTTGGGAGAAGAGACCAACAACCACCTCTCTGCAGCCTCCTTTCAGGTAGCTGTAGAGAGTGATAAGGTCTCCCCTCAGCCTCCTCTTCTCCAGGCTAAACAGCCCCGGTTCCCTCAGCTGCTCCGCACAGGACTTGTGCTCCAGACCCTTCCCCAGCTCCGTTGCCCTTCTCTGGACACGCTCCAGCACCTCAATGTCTTTCTTGCAGTGAGGGGCCCAAAACTGAACACAGGATTGGAGGTGCAGCCTCACCAGTGCCCAGTACAGGGGGACAATCGCAGCCTTTGTCCTGCTGGCCACACTGTTCCTGATGCAGGCCAGGATGCCCTTGGCCTTCTTGGCCTCCTGGACACACTGCTGACTCATACCCAGCCAGCCACCAGCCAACACTCCCAGGTCCCTTTCTGCTGGGCAGCTTTCCAGCCACTCGTCCCCAAGCCTGTAGCGCTGCAGGGGGTTGTTGTGACCCAAGTGCAGGACCCGGCACTTGGCCTTGTTGAACCTCACACAGTTGGCCTTGGCCCATCGATCCAGCCTGTCCAGATCCCTCTGTAGAGCCTTCCTACGCTCAAGCACTCCTGCTGGACTTGGTGTCATTTGCAGATGTACAGAGGGATGGGGTCTCCATAGCCAGCCAGGCCTATCAGAGCAGCCAGATGACTTGGCGAGGGGGAAGCAAGACCCTGGTTCCTACGGCAGGTTAACCCTTCTATCCTGGCAGTCAAGCCATGCTCAGCTCTTGCTTGGACATCCCTCCCTGTGACTGACACAAGGAGAGTTTCCGTAGAGCCAAGCCAGGCTGCCGAGCACGCAGCCAGAGCTGACGGGAGGCAGCTGCCGGTCCCTGGTGAGGTGAGCGCAGTGGACCGGGGCGGCTGGTAGCCGGGAAGGCAGAGCAGCGCTGACACGGGCGCAGCGCACGCCGCCATCCCGAGCCCTGCCGTGCGCCAGGAGCGCGGGAGCCCGGCCGGGAGAAGGGCCAGGACGCGGCCCGCCCCCACCGCCCGGGCCAGGCCCGACCGGCGGCGCCCTCTGCCGGCCGCGGCGCTCCGTGACGCCACTTCTGCCACTAAAACGGGCAGTAACAGGCCCGGGAGAGGCGTCTCATTTCGGACACCACGAGTGTAACCCCAGCCTGGACCCGGCACACCGGACAGCTGCCACCCCAGCACCCCCAGCCGAGCCTCTCCGCCTCGCCGAGCCTCCCACCCGGGCCAGCAGCGCTCCCGCAGGCCGTTTCCCTCCGCCTGGCTTCCCCTTCTAGCAGAGCAGCTCTCCGCAGCCCTATCAGACCAAAGGCCTTTGTTCTCACAAGCGCTGCAGCCTCTTAGCTTTTGTCACCCAAAGTTCATTGCAGGGTACTCGCCGAGCGCAAAACCAGTGTGACTTGCTAACCCACAGGGCCCGGAGCTCACTCAAAGAGCGAACATCCTGCCATCGCACCCAGCGCGTCCGTCTTGGTACAACAGCCTTCACCAGCACAAAGGCTAAACCTCGACGTGGGTATCGACAATGCCCTCGGTGCTCTGCAGCCTCAGAACGGGATCCAGGGAGCTTCCAGAAAGGAAACAGGGCGACAAGTATTTCAGAGAGGGCAAAGGGAAAGGGCGATGACTCTTTTTCCTGGTGAGCTAACACCCGTTACTTGATCAGCTCCAACTTTCTGGGTGATGGAGCCCCGTACAGGTGCACAGCACGCCCTGCAGCTGGCAAGCCACCGTCACCGCAGGACAATGTGCTGTGAAACACACGTTATCAGCCTCAACACAAAAAATATTTGCCTTTTTCCTTCCCCCCCCCCCCCCCCCCCCGCCCGCCACAGGGCAGTTTGTAATTCCCAGACGCAGCTAACGGCAGAGAGACAGTTATCTGGAAATGACTGGTTGCGGTTTCAGGCTATGATATATGGCACTCACTGGTAATCCTTCCCTCCCTTTCTCCATTAATACTCCTCCTCCCTCCAGTTACCAGAAAATGCAGCAGTGCTCCCTTCTGCCCGCCCCTCTCTCCTCCAGGCTACTCCTTTGGAGAATTGGCTCCACAGCTGGATTGTAAAATAATCCAGCTGCTTCTATGACAACGTGCTGGCAGTGGGCAGAGATGACGCCAGCACACGGTGTTGGCCCACTCACTACCAACACCCAACTCTGTTTGTTTTGGTTTGGGATGCATTTGTTTTTCTGTGCGGGCAGCTCTGCCGAGTACATTTCTGAAGGCCGGAGGGGCAGGAGGAGCCACAATCCCAGAGACGCCAAGCAAGTTGCTGGCTCTGTGATTTACCCTTGGGGTTTTTTTTGCCCCAGCTCCATCTGATGTGAGGATAAAACCCCCTCCAGCAGTCTTGCAGCTGCACCCAGTCTTTGCAAGGCTGGATCCAGAGCCTGAGTGGAAAAGGCACAGTGCAAGACCTTGCGTGTAAGGCTCGAAAAAAGCCTTGGGTAGAATCAATAGGAGCCACGCAGCCTTCACTTTAACATCTTGCCTGTCAGCAGAAGGATTGCAGCACAGAGGGAAGCAAAGGAAAAACTTGCTCCTTGTGAAGCGTTAGCCAAACACCTGGATGGACTCATCCAGCCTCTCCAGCTTTGACAGGAGCTAGCTCATGCACTGAGGGATTTGGGCAGGGCCCATTAGCAAGAGCAAGGACATTACTGTCAGGCTCAGCAAAAGGAGGTGACTCCTCAGATACTGCAGCTATTGGATCCCCTCAGCTAAGTCCGCTCCTTCTGCATCCTTGAGATCGTTCTGCATCTAGAGCTCTGCAACTCCAGTGGCAAGGCTCCCAAAGGGAAGGGCAGGAATGTGCTTGACCGTCCTCAGGAGAGGAAGGCAATTTTCTTGGGACCAACACCCTTCACTCACAAGGAAACTCAGCACAGCAAAATCCTCCTGCTCCCAGCATCAACAAAGCAAGAGACAGCATTTGTTACTGCCTGTCCGTTTCACTGCGTCTCCAGTTGTATTCTGAAGGCCCTGAGAACAGAGCAGGGCATGTAACACAGGCAGGACTGCAGCTGCATAACTGCCTACCAACCCAGGTAATTAACCATCATTACAAGCCCAACAGTGGCCGTTTCTGTCGCACGGCTGAGCACCATGACCAGGGCTCCCACCGCTCTGCTTTCAACCTGCTGAATGTCCGCAGATAGGGGTGAAGAAAGACGGTCCTCAGCGAGAAAAGAAAATCATGTTGTGTTGTTTTTGAAGAGAGACCTCCATGGGCCACTCCGGGGACAGGACAGGAATGGCCAATTAACCCAAGCAAGTGCAACGAAGGGATTGTATCTCAGACTAAACAGGGTTGGTTCTCTAATCTGGCACGGTGAGCAGCTGGACATAGCAGGCTGTCAGGTGTGGGGGAAGTCAACAGATCAGATTAGCTTTTACCTATAGATGCTTCTTCGATGAGAGGAAGGCAAGAAAAACAACTAGAAGCATGACTCTTTCCAGGAATGCCTTAGAACTTGCAGGCCCAAGAAAGCACAGCAGCACCAATCACACAGCGGTCAGTTGAGACTGGACAGACCTTTGCAGGCTCAGGGTGCTGCCCTTCTATCGCTGCTCCTGGCAGGTCTGTAACGCTGCTGCTTGGGGGTGCTGCACCTCCTCAGCTCTCCACAGCCGAGTTGCCCTCAGCAGCTGTCCCCTGCCCACTCTTCACGCAAAAGTCCTCGCCATCAGAGACAGCGGCAGCAGCAACAGGCCAGCGCTGGGTGCAGAAATCTTCCAACCTGCCTTCCCTCCTCCACTGTGCAGGGAGCAAAGCCAAGCCAACTTTTGAGAACCAGTTGCAGTGCTGCTGCTCACAGAGCAGGAAGCTTCTACTGTACGCTCTACCCAGAGTCTTATCCAAGTCTTACTCCCAGCTTCCCTTCTCACCACGCAGGCATTTCTGTTCTGGGTTCAAAAGACCAGAAATACATGTCACGAGCCATACGTGGACAGGGCTGTTTTTTCTTGTTATCCATTTTGCAGGGACATAAGTAATAGCAGTGTAGAGAGTTTTGAGGTACCTTCCACCAGGGTTGTATTCTTGTACCTTTTTACTTACTTTAGAAATCACCCCCAAATTATACACACAGCACAATGTGTGAATCCAGCAAGCTCTACCACCTCCTCTGTTTCCAAAGAGCCTTTCAACCTCAGTGACCACCTGAGCATCCTCTGCCAGCACAGTAATTACAGCACGACACTCCTTCAAGGATCTGGCCTCTGCCAACTGTTCAGTACTGAGCTCTCTCACTGGCCCAAGACCTCCCTACGTCCTTCCTGCAGAACACAGTTCAGAGAGTCAAAAACCAGACTTCACAAAATAAACAAAGGCAAAGCTCTTCCCCTGACTAGCGCAGCCTGTGGGAGTTCTTGTGTGCTGCGCTTTAGTCTTCAGCACTTCTCTCGCAAGTGCCAGATCCCAGCCCCACAGTCTCTGCCAGATCCCAAGCCCACAATCTCCCTCAGAATTTTTACTATCTCCTAGGGCAAAATCTGATAAGAGGCTGCTGGGCCCCTGATCTGCATGATGTTTACAGGAACAGACCACTCTACCCAAAGTTTCATTAGCTCAACTACACTCAATATCAGCACACGCACATATTTGAGAGGATTAACAAGATTTCATCAAAATTATTTCAATTATCAGACCGCATAGCAGATGATACACAAGGCAAAGGACTCTGAGAGCAAGTCTGGCAACCCCTCCATTCCATACAAAGTCTTCCCGCCTACCTGGTCCTGCCCCAGGAAGCAGCCTTGTGAGGCTCAGCAGCTGTTGGAAAGCAGATGGGCGAGAGCGAGGAAGGCAGCCCCAGAGCAGCGTCAGCGCAGGTGGGAGATGGCATCAGGCGAGGGACTGGGGTAGAGGTTTTGTGGGGAGGACTGGAGGGTCTGTCTGAGGCAGCTGGCAAAGCGGGCTGCAGCACTGGGAGTGGAGCATCAGCCCTTTGGTTCTGATGGAGCCAGTAATTTAATTAACTTTAGTGAGGCTCTCAGTGCCATCTCCCCTAGCATTCTCCAGCCGAATCGGTGAGACAGTCACTGGGTACATGAATAATGAGGCTGGTTGGAAACTGGCTGGAGCACCAAGCTCAGAGAAGACCAGCAGTTACAAAGGCCAAGTGACAGCCCCTGGAGCTGAGCAGCATCTCTCAAGGGTCATTACTCTGTGACAACTTTATTAACACCCTCAATGATGTGACAAAGCATATAGCCAGCAAATTCACACACAATAGCAAATCAGGGGTAGCGGTTGATGCACCTAGAGTGTAGAGCTACTGCTCCTCCTCTACTTCCTACTTCCTCTAGTGCTTAGAGGAATCCCAACAGGCTGGATCATGCAACAGTACAGGGTGCCACCTGGCTGAGGAGCCGCTTTGCTCTAAAAATGCTTGGGGTTTGTAAAAAGTTTGGGAACGCAGTGGGAGAACTCTTCAAAGCATGTCCCCAAGAGCCTGATTTTTTACTGAGGGTGGTCAAACATGGGGCCAAGTCACCCAGAAAGGCTGCAGACCCTCCATTCCCAGCAACATTCAAAACCCAACTGGCCAACACGACGAGTGACACACTGTTGTTCGACCTGCTTTGAACCAGGGGCTGGAGTAATGGCCTCCGGGGTAAGAGCATCCTGATTCAATCCTCCTCAAGTGGAACTAGTCACTTCTGCTTTCCTCCCGCAACGCTCAGCTTCCTGGAGACCAGCAGGGAGCAGTGAGAGGCAGGAATGAAGGCTTACCCACCCGACCAGCAGCATTCCTGCAAGGCTGCACAAACATGCCGGGACTGCCCAGGGCTGCAGTCCCGAGTGCCCAGCCCAGGGAAGCGGGGCAGGCAGCCGGCCAACAACAGGCACTAGGGGGGATGCTCTTAACGGGCCGGGAAGGGGCACAGCTGGGAGAACCCCGGCGGGGAGCAGCTGCCGGGGAGTGTGGGTATCAGGAGGGGACCGGTGCTGGGACACGGCTGAGGCATGGAGAGGCTGGAGGCCTTTTCTTTGGCTAGGGAGTCAGGTGGAGGCAGCTGCCCAGCCAGCTGCACCCATGGGTGCCAGCCCAGGAGCCAGATCCCCAGCAACTCCCGAGATCAGCTCGATATTGCTGCTGTAAGCAGTGAACGTGTCTTGTCGCTTCAAGCATCTGGGGCTACAGGGTTCGTATTGCCCAACTCGCTGCCTTGATCTCGAGATCTAAACACATGCTTAACAAAAGCCGAAATTTGAATTCTTACATAACTACATGACTCCAGGCACTGGGATGATGAAATCCCAAGTAGCACCAAGACTCTTCCACTGACACAGGACGCGGAGGGACTGCCAGAACCCAGGAGACACAGGCAGCCCGTTTTACTGGACAGCTTTGCTGCAGCTCAGGTCCGTGCTCACATCCATCATGAAACTGAACACAAACGCCACAAAGACATCTGCTTCTGGCAGTTCCAGTAACAAACATAGCGTATTGGTTTAAGCTACGGGACTATATCCAGATATATCAGATGGCACGTCTGGAAAACCAGATGTGGAGGAAGGAAACCCCAGCGAATGGAAGTCTCGGGACCCCGAAGACCTGGGTGTAGAGGCGGCTGAGCCTAAAAGTGCTGCCTCGGGGGTCTGACTCGTGCATTGATGCAACCGGCTGGGGTGGTTTCAGGCATTCCCATGCCACTCTCCACCCTGCTCTCCTGGCCTGGGTTAAGACACCGTTCCAGGGGAGGCAGAAAGGAACGGGAACCTCAGTCTTTGCCACTGGGGAGCTCTGCACAAGCCCCTTTCCTCAGTCACTTGGTTAGCTAACAGCACCGGGGATGGGGGTGGGGGGCGGTGTGCACAGACTCCTTACTGTCACCCAGGAGAATTAGCAACCCACTATAGACAGCAAAGACAGTATTTTAAACTGCTTGTTAGATCTGTCAGTGCATGTCACCCAGACCTTAGAGGTACTCACACATACACATGGAGACGTTCCATACATCTGGAGTAGTTCCTTGCCATAAGCCCCATGTGTTACCACTCGGCTGCTTTCACACACACCACCAGTGCACTGCTCCTCTACTCTTCCTGACTCGACTGATCCCACCGACCACAGACTCGGTGCGTCGCATAGGTTGGAAGGAGGCTCTGGAGTCCACCTAGCCCACCCCTGCTCAAAGCAGGGCCACTTAGAGCAGGCTGCTCAGGGCCTCGGCCAGTCGAATTTTGACAGCCTCCAAGGCTGGAGGTTCCACAACCTCCCTGGGCAACCCGTTCCAGTGTTTGACAACCTTCATGGTAAAAGATGAGGATTTTAGCACACATTCTGAAGAGTCAGTGCTCCAAACCGAATCTAGGAAAATCAGTTATGCCCTCAAGATGCTGTTCCACAAGAGTTTATTCAGCTCTGTCAGCTACAGGGCCTGCCTCTTCCGTCGCTCTGCTATTATGAAACCTGCAGTAACTTTGGTCAGGGACTGGGACCAGCTGGAACTTAACCCTCCCACATAAATACATTTGTTGTGCCAGTGTAACTTCCTGAACCATTTCACCGAGAGGTCAGACAAGCAACTGTGTAGAAGCCAGGAAGGAAACAGAATCACATGGGTGGGAGTAGAGAAGATAGCAGGACCACACACGTATATTGATTTAAGCTACTCCAACGCTGTAGTTTCAGTGTTTCAATTTGCCTGGCTATTAAGATGGGATCACACTCCTCACCTACTTCGTATGGTTCTGGGGGACAGCTAGTTGAGACAGTGAAAAGCCAAAGTTGTCACCTTCAAGGCACTCAGCGGCCTGGAACCAGTCCATCAACAGAAGGGTCTCCTGAAACACAAAGGCAGACTGTAGGCAACAACTCTGACCCTCTGCCACAGGAAGACTCTGCAATAGTCAATGCTTCCCTGTGCAAGAGACACCATTTTCCAAAGACCTGTCTAAATTTGGAGAACAAGCTCCCTAAGGACTAAGGACCCTTCAGTACCTGCCCCTCCAGACTGCAAGCTACGCTGTTTTCACCTGTAATATAAACACACTGCAACACAGAATCCGCTGGGGAGAGGAGAGGGGAACAAACCACACATTTGCGTATTAGTCACGTTTGAGGTTAACGAGAAAGTACTCAGATGCTGCTCTGAACGGCTCAGGGTAAGCTGCCGAATAGAACACAACGCTTCAATCATTAGTGCCCATAAGGAGCTCCGAGATCCTCGGATGGAAATCGTTATATAATAAATACTTTGTCTTCATAAACACCGGTGATTATTTCAGTGCATGATGTATCTTAAAAGGAAATACAACCCTTTGGTTAAGAGTCAGACTGGTCCTTACCACATTCTGTACCTGATCACCCGCAGGGCACAATCTGTCATGCAATATCCACTAATTAAGCTATATTTATGACAAGATTGGAAGCTGTGAGGTCATTCCCTGTGCAACTACACGTGCCTTAAATTAGCTGTGATAATCGTTCTCACACGCACGCAACAGTTCAGGCCTTTAGAAGCAGCCAATGCCTGATGTTACAACAGCAAGTGACAATGTGGCATGGAGAGGAAAAATAATGCAGACTTTGGTCATAAAGTGGTTTGGAAAAAGAAGATTTTGCTGAGGTTTGACTGCCTGGCATTATACGCAATTCCACACATTCAGCAAATGGAACTGGTTGGCACTTGGATCACAAACACACAGATACCGCCAACTCCAGAACTGTCTTCTTAATATCTACTCTCTATATGGAATCAGCAAATAAGCTGCATTTAATTTTGGCATAAAACTACTTCCACAGTAAAATGTTTCTCAAATTATAAAAATTATGAGAAGTGAAGCGTTTCAGTTCTGAAGTGCTAAAGCCCGCTTGGCAAAGATGACTTCGGTTTACATTATACAGCAGGTTTCTCAAGAAGCCGTGTTAATCCTGCTCTGGCATAACGAGCGGGGGTCTTGCACTCCTGTGGTACCTTTCCGCAACAAGGACTAAACCTACAACAGGAGGTTCATTAGGAAGGTGATTAAAAGTTCAGGTCTTGACTAAACATGCTGGGACTAAGAGCCAGAAGCCATACTCAGTGAAGCATTTGCCCTCAGTATGGTCCCTAGGAACACAGAGGTACGTAGAGTACGCATAAACCTTTTCTCAAGTAAGTGTTCCTAGTTGGGAACATCCCTTGTGGGGTAGGTAGCTCGTAGAGTATCATTCTGCAGTTGCAAAAGCTGTGGAAACCATCCCATGAGCTTGCCATGCCCCACAGCTCAGCCTGCAGACCCAAAGAAAGATCTTGAAGATAAACAACCAGATAGAGTAACACGTTTCCTTGTGTGTTATTTCTCTGTTATTTGTCTCCAGTCACAGCTACGTATCTACCTTTCAGTGAAAAACACTAGCTCATGTTTCCCATAAATCCCACCCAGTACTGAGAATGATCTGGGGGTAGGTTACCAAACACTGCACTCATCAGGATTCCTGTAGGAGCACTGAACACCTTACACAACCCTTACAGTGAGAGGTAAATCCTCCCCTACGCTGCCAGGGCTCGTTTACGGAGTGGTGACACAGGCAGCACCTGCAATACCAAATGAAGCAGGGCCAGGAACTGTTCTGCGGTGCAAGGGCCAGGCAGCACACTCACCACATCCACACTACACAGCACCTGGCCCGTGGTCCCCTCCGGACTACATGTAGCATCCCCACAGCCCTAAGTATTATCTGAGGGGTGATTTCAAACACCCAGAACTGAAGAAACGAGGGCTGTGCTGTAGCCCAGAGGGGCGATTTACAGCACGAAACTAAAGGACTTGCCACGTGCCAAAGCACCGAGGCGGGTTTGACAGGACGAAACATGCTGGGATATTGCTGGATGACGCCGCAGAGCGGAGGGAGCCCAGGTTCACATCATCGGACACACGCTACCCTCTCAACTATGCCCATGCGCCGTCTTGGAGATTGCCAGTCCACACAGGTTGAGGCTGTTTCAGGGACCAGGGTTGTTACTGTGTAGTGGAGCAGGGTGGAAAATCCGATGCTCAAGCTTGCTACCCACCTCCTTGGATTTAGCAGCACAGGCATAGCCAGGCTTGTGGCACCTGGAACTTGGTGACAAAGAGCAGGGGAAAAAAAAAAAGGGTGAGGATGGGAGGATCTGAGGCTCCCATGAATAGTTAAAGCTGCCAAGAGCTGAATTCTTTGAAAGTCTCAGAGTAAAATCCTTATCTGTGCCAAAACCCCCATCCTTGGCTTTGCGCTCTTACGTAATGACAGCACATTACTTTGGTTTATCTCCCCTGGTGTCCTCGAGGTTAGTGACACATCATCATTAGGTTACGTTACTATTTTAATTCAACTGCCGTACCACATGCTTAAATGCTGTAACAGAGCTCGCCCTTCTTTCTACTGTGCGCTACCGGCAACTGTCATTTCTCCTACATGGAGAGTTCAAACGCTTCGTGGCAGGAATTGCATCACTCTCCTGCTGAAGCACCCACTGTACTTCAGAGCAGTGTCAAAATAGCGTCGTATTTTAGGACTGACACTGCTACTGTATTTCACGGCCTTTGCAAGACGGTTACCTATTGAAAACAAGTATTTAGCTGTGCAAACAACCCCAGATAAATACCGTATTACGAGTTGCTTCCACTTCCCTTGTTCCCTAGCATGAGAAGATTCAAGATGGGCTATTTAAAAAGAACTAACTCCTTACCAAATGGCAGATGCGATGCAAACAGAATTAAAACGACTCCTTTAATGTTGCAGCTGGTTGTCTTTAGCCAACAGGATCAAGTTACAAAACATTTATATAAAAACAGAGCTCAAATATAATCGGTGAAGGGAAGCTGAAAATCTGTTGTTCTACAGGCCAAAGACACGGGGGGGTGGGGAACAGAACAAGAGCTCCATAATTGGAAATATAAAAGATACTTTGTCCACATGCTAGTTACGACCTTCTTTTGTTTTCCCATGATATCCTGTTGATATAATATCCAGGTCCCTTGTGGACATCCGCTCTTGCCAAACGAGAAGAATGAGTGTTTTTAGTTTCGCTTCAGCACCTCGCCGGGACAACCGGCCTCCTTGCTCTGTCTGGAAAGCCTGCCGGATGCAGCGTCAAAGAACCACCTTATCAGCCGAAGATCTGAACGGATGAGAAGCACGGACATATGAGATCACATCTCGTGGCAATTGAAACAAATATCAAATACCATTACCATAAGGAAGCACAGAATAAGAGCAAAAGTTCAGTTAAATACTTATAAGCCCACATAGGAATAGGCCATAGTTGATAAGGTCAAGCCCAACTTTCCCCCTCTCTGTTATCAGCTAAAGGCTTCCGCAACTACCCCCCAGCAACCTGGGCTGTAAGGACAAAGTCCGGGTGCAGCGCTGCCTCCTCGCAGTGTTCCCCAAGGCCCCAGAAACTTACAAAAATCAGAGCTTCCACAGCCAAAGGGGTTATTTTTTTGTATTTAATAGTCCTCATTAGCTTCTTCTTTTCATTTTCTCAACTTCTTTTCTCAAAAAAGCTGCAAACCCTCGCAGTATCCACAAAATAACCGCAATACCGAATGAGCAACCTCTTCAAGTTTGGTTTTATCCCACATTGTCCCCGAGTTTCATTTGATGCACATCATTTTGATGCTGAAAGAAACCTGCCCTCTCTCATGTCTCTGCAAGGCTGAAGAGTCCTAGTTAACATATCTGTTTCTCACCCAGAAGCTGTTCCACACCTCACAACACCTGTTTAGTACACTGCAACACTTAGGGAGCTCTACGTCCTTCCGAAGATCAGAACTGTACAGGGCATTCAAGGGACTGGCACACCGCAGATCTGACCCGTGCCACGATGATGCTCTCTGCTTTCTTCTCTATAGCTCTTCTTTCCTACCTCTTAACATTCCATGTGCTCACTTGCCAAGCCTTGAGCTGAGATTTTCATGGAACTATTATTATGCCAAGATCTTGTTCCTACGTAATAAATCAGCTTCTAGGGTGTTCCTGGATATTTTAAGTTAGGATCGCTTATCTCCCGTTCGAAACACTTTACATTTATGTACATCAAACTGCATCACCCACTCGCTTCGTATTGTCAAGTTTTACTGAAGTTCCTTTCAGACGACAGGCTCCCATTCAGATCCTTGTGGAACCTCACGTACTGACTCCTTCCACAGAGAAAACATTTTTGCCCCATCTTCTGTCTTTAACCGGAATCACCTACCCAGGTGAAAACTTCTCCTCTTACTCCAGTTTCTTCAGAAGCTTTTACTGATAGATTTTGCTGAATGCTTTCTAGAAACCCAAGGAAACACCAGCTGAATCTCTCATCCACATGCTTTACCGACTCCAAACAATGTGCAAGGCCTGGACTTGGCTTTAGAAAAGCTCTGCCAGCTCTCTTGATACACGATTTTCTCCCCGCGCCTACTGGTTTGCCTTTTTAAAGGGTTTCCGTCAACTTGCCCGGTACAGACAGCAGGCTCATTGCTCAGCAGCCCTCCAGAACTTTTCTAGCCTCTTATATATGTTTTTTTTTTTTAAATTGGCATATTAACTATCTTCCCATTCTCTGTTATCACAGTGCTTCTAAACGAGATGCCACACATAACCATTAGTAAGCAGCGCAGCTATTTAAATCTTGACTTCCCTCAGAACTCTCGGATGAGTATCAGGCGGTCCAACTGTTCAGCGCTCTTTATTTCATCTGTTTCATAACCTTTTTTACAGGCACTTCAGCTTGAGACCTGCCCTCTGATAAATCATTCACAAAATTGAGTATAAGCACGGGAATCTTTTGAAGTTCCTCTACGGTGAGCGCAGAACAAAATGCTAATTTAATTTTTTTCTAGAACCTTATCTCCTCTGAGCCATCAATTTATTTTTGACCGTCCACCGGCTCTGGTGACTTTTTCTGGCAGGCTTCCTGTTTTATTTTGACCGCAAAGCTGTAGAGTCAGATTCACTGGCAAGCTAACAAAACAAACAACGTGAAAACCGGCAGAACAAGCGTTCAAGGATACAGGTGCCTGGTCACCCGCCCCACTGAAGTCAGGTTTCATAGGGCAGCCCCGACACCGCAAGTGCAGCTTTGGGGGGGGGGAAGAAGTAATGATTTTCCTTCACCTAATTCCTTCACCTAATTCCATACGGGGATGAAAGCTCATTGTTATGATGCACCGTTGTTGCGTTAAGCCGCACTGTCTGTAATTTTCCATCACCACGGGTCAGCTGAGAGCTGATCGTGGAGGTCGGTGGATGGCGAGGTGATGCCAGGGAAGCCTAATGAAGGGCGGCGAGAGCTGCGAGCTGCTACCTGCGAACCCGCCTGGGATGCGGCACCCAGCACCGCGGGGAGCTGGGCAAGCCCCCGTTCCTTCGCCCCACGCCTCATCCCCAAAGCGCTGGAGGAGAGCCCAGGGACCCCCCCGCAGCTCACCCGCGGGCTTCACGCCGTCCCCAGGCAGGGACAAGGCCCCCCGCGCTGAGGGGACACGGGCCGCGCCCGGCTGAGGAGACGCGGCTGCCCGCCCCGCTCGCCGGCCGTGAGGGCAACCGCCCGGCCCTCGCGCCCGCCCCCCCTTTCTGGAACCTTCCCGCCGCCCCGCGCCCGCCACGGGAAGAGAGGAGCCGCGCTTTGCCATATATGGGCAAGGCCGGAAGTGCTTGCGTCACGGCGTTGGCTCGTAGCGTCTCCGCGGGGAGCGGGACGTCACGGCCCTGACGCGCCCGCCGCGCGCCGCCTTGGCAACCAAACAGTAAACACGGCGGCGGGCGCGCAGGCGCCCTGGGGCTCGGCGCGGCGGCGGAGGAGGCTGCCGCGGCCCCCGCGGCGCCGACCGGGCCGGGGAGAGCGGTGGGGCCCGGGTGACCCACCGGCACGCCTGAGGGGAAGGTGGCTGTGCCTACGGCGGGGCGGAGCGCCCCCACAGCCCCTGGCCAGCGCGGAGGGTCCCGGGGAAGGCCCGGCTCCGGGCCTCTCCCCCGCCCGCCGGCTCCGTGAGAGAGCCCCGCGGGGTCGCGCTGGGGCCGGCCCGACGCTGGGAACCTCCGCGGTGATTTCAGGTATCGGCAGTGGTGCCAGCTCGGGCCCCTCCGCCCGGCCCTCAGACCTGCGGGGAAGAGGGGCCGCCCCGCCGCGGCCTGGGGCAGGAGCGCTGGAGGCGGTGGGTGAGGGGGCGGGAGGGCACAGGAGCGTGTCGGGGCTGCAGCTTCTGTCGGCAACGAAACAGCCCTGGCTCTGCAGCACCCTCCTGGATCCGGGGTTACCTTGCCGTGCAGCCCTCCTTCATTCTACTATAAACGTGTTTAAGGCTCTTCGTGGTGTTTTACAGCTCTACTTGTCGTAATTCCTAATAACACTTCCACTAGTCCTTGCGTTGTGTTGCAGTTTCATTTCTAAGAATTAATTACAGTACTGCCCTCAGTGGGATCAGGAGCGCAGGAGGTGTCAGAAATAATGCGAGCATGACCTGCTTGTCTTATCTCGTTGCATTGTTTTGTTTCACAAAGCTTTGCACTGCTATCTCTGTGATGTATCAGATACAGCTTATCACTGAGGCACATGCGTGTGTAATCCGTTCCAAGCAGAGATTGCTGCGCTACTCCCTCTCATGGCTCTGTTGAATTCAGTCACAAGATTCCCACTGATTTACAGGAGATTTCACTACAGAGTTCTCAAATGCTAGGCAGCTGATGACTCGTATCCATGACGCGCCATAAATTTTATGTAGCACATCCTGAATTCTGGATCATCCCTGGCTGAAGGCAAGGAGCAGGGCTGGAGCCGGGGGTTAAACTTAAGGTGTCTCACATAGTGCCATGCCTGCGTCTGACATCGTTGCATAACAAATGTAAAACCTGACACTTCTTAACACTTGGCACTTGCTGTCACTGCTGTTGGAAAGGAAAAGCCTCGGTTAGGCTGCAGGAGTGCTGTCAGGATTCAGCACTGGATTTTGCTTTAACCTGTCCAGTGATCATGAGAGGGGTTGGGGCCAGGATCACTCTACCCTACTGTCTGGTATTTTGGGACTCTATAGACCCCTGCTCCTTTCTGCTTCCCTCCTCAGCATCTGGTGATTTGAACAGCATACACGGGCACCCTGAGACCTCTGAATTCTCCAGCTCTGAACCTGATGATCTTTCAGCAGAAGACACCTTGGGATTCCAGATTTACTGACTTCACGGGGTTACTTGTCACGTAAATCTCACTCTCTTGCAGCTACACCTACGTGACTGCTTCAGGGGTCAGCGCTATTGTGCATTTGCTGCGCCTGGGTGTTGCCCTCGTAAACTCGAGTGGCGATGTGAAAGTAGCTGCTTCCCAGTGGGCGGCATCTCAGTAGCGACTGGGGTCATCCTTCGTCAGTCGTCAGCGCCGCCTCCAGCTTAATGTCGAAAGACGGGAAGCCGCGTGCGCAGCGTCTGCTTTTGCACGGGGCAGGCCTTGTTGAGCAAGCCGTGAAGCTGCAACACGCGCTATTGCGCTGAGGTACATCCTGTGCGTCTTCTGATTAGGGAAGGGGTGAAGAAAGCAGGGCCTGCTGCGGAGTTCAGGCAACCTGGGGTTACACAAACCCAACCCTCAATGCCAGGGAAACCTCTGGCCTGCAGAGGTTTCCTGGACACACATCAAGGTGGCCTGCAGCTGGACAGATGTGCCAGCACAGGCAGGGTCTTTGCCTTCACCTTGAGAAAGCAGCTGTCAGGAGCTGGGGTGACAGGGCTGGAGGCTCTTGTGGGACTCCCCACGTGCGAGTGTTGGGGAGGGAGCAGACTAATGCTATGCACACAGAGGCTACCTGCCATCCTGACAGAGGGGCACATGTTCAACGGCACAAGCAGCCGGAATGACGGTCTAGAGTGGGTTTAGAGGGGCTGCTCCCCTAACTCGGGCAGGAGAGGCCACATTGCAGACCCCAGGGAGGGAGCACGTTCCCAGAGCATGTGGGCTGCTTCCATAACTCGTTCATTTCAGGGCTAAGCTAGCTTTAATAAAAGCTGAGGGGCAGGTATTTTGCCTTATACCACCCAGCTCAAAGTGACAAGTGTGAGAGTTTCTCCTCCCTCACAGCTAGAAGGCAATACACAGCAGCTGCACCCCAAGGTGCCAGACCCAGGCACACATCCACTCCTCGCCAGGCAGGGGGTTGGGCTGCTGGGCATACACAAGCGATGGGGGTGGGCCCTAAGCCTGGAGATAGCCTCTCCGATTCAGAGGCATGAACTCACCTGCCCATTTTACCTGCTTTCCAAAGCCTCCAGCTTGTCACTGAAAGGCCACTGCAGGTGACACAGAGGTACAGGAGCAGACCCAGACACGTCAGATGGGGTAGGGCATAGCCACAGCCAGCCCTGGCTAACACTAGGGCAGGGACAGGTTGGGCCTTCATGGTCTTTCCACCCTGATGCACCCTGCGCCTCAGGGAGCTAGCACCAGCGTGCAGTTTATGAAGCCCAGCCTAAATTAGAGGCTAGGGAAGCCCCTTAGGGTCACAGGGAAGCAATGCAAAAGGCAACACAAGGACAGCTCCAGCAGTCAACTTAAATGCTTTTATTGACAATGTCTCTGAACAATAATAAGCAAACAATGCTTAAGTCTCATCCAAATTCACTTTCCACATGTCAAAAAAAGACCTCAAGGTAGAAAAAAATAAAATAAAAATATAAATATCTGAGAATCCATCTTAATAAATAAATTAAAAACACAATAAAAACGTTTTCATGGAAAACTTATGTCAGAACATTCAGACCACCTCAACAATGCATGATCAGTAAAGTTACAATGAACATCAATGTAGAACTACAGTACATGGATATAGCTATTCATCTACCTACTAGAAAATAAAATAGTCTCTTTCCCCCCCACGTAAGACGGGTCATTGCTAAGTCATCAGAACACGATATTGCCAGGAACACAGTAGTTATTGTTAATCAGCTGCACTAGATACGAGTTGGAGATACCCAGCACCAGGTTAATTTCCAATCATTTAAAACCAAGAGATTAATTAGTTAATGCTAGTGATACTAAGGAGGGGAGGGAGTCACCTACCCAGCCATGTGGGACATGCTACAGACTACCAGCTCTCATGGATGGGCCACTGGGGACGAGACAAACTCCATGCGATTTGCTACATCTCTGGAAGAGGTACGAGGCCTCTGCGCGGGGCGCTCTGCCAGGCCCCGGGGCACCAGGCCAGACAGGGGGGGTGGCGGTGGCGGGGCCCTCCCCAGGCCCGGGGAGCCCCATGGGGCGCAGCGGCAAGTCCGTGGGGGTGCACAGGCAGGGGAGGGGTCCCGGCAGGTCAGTCAATGCTGGAGCCCCTCACAAGGCCAGGAGGGTGGGGGAGCTGAGGGAGTCGGACGAGGGCTCATTGCTGCTGCTGCCCTTCCGGTGCGCGGCAGCGCAGCTGGGGAAGGCGTCCGCCTCGGGGTAGGTGAAGACGAAGGTGGAGGTGTAGGTGCTGGGGCACGGGGTGCAGGTCACCACAGGGGTGCACAGGGGCTCCAGCTCACCGCTGGGCCCGGCGCCCAGCGACTCCCAGTCCGACGCGTAGAAGGAGGAGGCCCCAGGCAGGTCCATGTCGGGCACGGAGCGGGAAGCCTCCCGCGGCCCCGTGGAGAAAAGCAGCTCGTCGAAGGGCTCAGCTTTGAGCTCCAGCCCGCCGCCGCCGGTCTCCTTGGGCGGCACGGCTGGCGGCGCCTCGGCCATCAGCGGCAGGGTGAAGGCAGCCTCCTCGGCCACACCGGGGCTGGGGGTGCCCAGGTCCAGGGCAGTGGCAGCCGCCAGCTCCTCGGAGAAGCGCAGCTCCTCGGGCATCTTGCAGGCGGGCCGGTGGGCCGCCAGGATGAACTCCAGCTTCTCCTTCTCCTTCAGCAGGTTAGCGATCTCTGCCTGCAGCGCAGACTTCTCCTCCTCCAGCTGGTCGGTCTCCTGCAGAGAGAGCAGGGCTGTCAGCCAGTGCCGGCATCGCCCCCGGCTGGAGTCACCCCTCCTCTTGACACCCCCGGGTACCCCCACCCCCCCCCCCCCGGCCCCGGGCAGCACTTACCGCCTGCAGCGTGTCGGTGAGCTCCCGCCGCCGGTTGCGGCACTTGGCTGCTGCCATCTTGTTCCTTTCCCTGCGGATCCTTCTCTTCTCCTCCTCCTCCGGGGACAGCTACGGGCAAAGAGAGGCCGTTGAGTCCCACCGCCAGCCCGGTGACCCCCGGCCGAGGCAGCCCACCGGCCGCAGCACACCCCACGCCCCCCCCTCCCCAATAACCTCGGTCCCCGCTCACCTGCTCGACTTTGCCCCTGCGGCCGATGCTCTGCCCGCGGCCGCCCGGCGCCTTCAGCACTGCGGGGCGGGAATAGGCGGCGGGGGCGGGCGCTGACACGCCGTAGGGGTGCCCGCGGCTCTGGGAAGGGGCCACCGAGGAGATGAGGGTGGGCTGCACCAGCCACTGCAGGTCGGGACTGGTTGAGATGGCCGTCACCGTGGGCACGAAGCTGGCGCTGGAGACGGCCAGGTCACTGCAGAAGTCCTGCGGGACGAGAGGAAGGGGGGGGCTGCCGTCAGCGGGGCGCCCGGACCGCTCCCCGCCGCCCCCGGGGCCGCGCCGGCCGCGGCGCCGCGCTGCCAGCGCCGGCTCCACACGAGAGCGGCCTGTTATAAATATCTCTGACGTCCGCGCTGACGCAGACGCTGCTCCGGAGTCTCCTCAATGAACTCGCGTTTTATCAATGAAGCCGCTTTACACACCCGCCGCAGAACGCGCACCGGGCCACGGCGGCCCCCCCCCCCCACCCCTCGCCACCGCGGTACCAGGACCGCTCCCACTCCCCCCCCGGTCCAGCAAGCAGCCCACCGCGGCGTGTCCTCTCCGGACACCGCGCCGCCGGTTCCCGTCCCGCGGTCCCGTCCCGGGCGCTCCCGTCCCGCGGCGATGGTCCAGCCGGCGTGTCCGGTGCCTCACCTGCGTGTTGACGGGCGAGCCCATGCTGGAGAAGGAGTCGGCCGGGGAGGGGTAGTAGGTGAGGCTGTCCCCGGCCGGGGACGCGCTGCTGCAGCGAGAGGAAGGCGTCTCGTAGTCTCCGGTGAAGCCCTGGTACATCATATCGGCTCGGTGCGCGCAAGCTGGCGGTGCGGTGCTGGGTGATGCGGTGGTGGCGAAGCACCCTCGGGGAGGAGACGAGGAGGAGGGAGGGGGGGGCCGGCTGCGTGCGTCCCTCTGTCCGGTCCGCGCCGCGCGTCTCTCCTCTCCGCCGCCGGGGCTGCCTCTGCTGCCGGAGTACCGCGCGGCGCCACCCTTTTATACCTCCCGCCGACGTCACCGGGGCCGCGCCTCCCGCGCCCGCGGGGGGGGTTCGCCCGCCCCGCGCCCGCCCCGCACCGCCCCCGGGGCCGCCCCGCGCGCCGCCCGCCGCTCCCTCCCGCGGCAGAGAGTCGCGACGAGGAACGGGAAGCGGACTCCGGGCCGGGGGGTGCCCTGCGGGCGGCGCTGGAGGGGGAGGCGGCGGGGTTCCCCCCCCCGCGCGGAGTGGTAGGGCCGGGCTCGGGAACCCACTGACGCAGATATCCTTATATGGGATACATCCTGTGCGAGGGGGCGTGACTGACGGGAAGCGCTCCAGGCTGCAGCCAAGTGCGGCGCGCGGGACGGGACGGGGCGGGACGGGACGGGACGCGGCGGGGTCCCCCCCACCACCCCCACCACCCCCACCACCACGCGTGGCGAGACCCCGCCGTACCAACGTTGCCCACGCGGGCGCCGTCCCACCGCAGGTGACCACACACACACACACACACCCCCTCCCCGGGGGAAAGGACCGGCGGCACCGCGGCTCGGCGGGCCCCCCCGCCGAGAAAGATGCTCCGAGGGAGGCGGCAAAGCAGGGGCCGGGTCCCGCGGCGGGCGCTTGGCACTGCAGCCAAAAACGCCCGTCCCGTCCCGGAGCGGGCCCTGCCGCGCCGCTGGGCACGAGGACACGGCGGGCCCTACGTGCGGGAAGCCCGAGCTGCCCCCCCTTCCCTGCAGCGAGGAACGCGTTACGCTCCGCGGCGCTATTCACTGTCCGTTGTAGGCGCAGAGCGAGGGTAACGGCGCCGGGAAGCCCTGCCAGGAAAGCCTGGGGGGCCGCACCCCCCCGGGAAGGTTGGGAGAGTTGGGAGCAGAGCCCCGGGGGTGCTGGGACACCCACC
Source organism: Rhynochetos jubatus (assembly GCA_027574665.1). Classification (NCBI taxonomy): domain Eukaryota; kingdom Metazoa; phylum Chordata; class Aves; order Eurypygiformes; family Rhynochetidae; genus Rhynochetos; species Rhynochetos jubatus. Next base: position 123,093,999 of record CM050648.1, on the reverse strand, counting down.
AAGGGCACGAGCAGGGGGCCACGGGGAAACCACCGGCGAGGGGTGAGGCTCGTCCTTTCCTCCAGTTTGGGTTTTGTTTTGATCCTTGTTGCAGCGAAGCCCGGAGACACCCACCCACGACGGGGATGTCAGGCAGCCCTGGCTCAGGTCAGGCTAAGCCGGGAGCCAGACCGCAGACTTGCCTTGCACGGGAGCCAAGAGATCGCGGCTATAGATAGTAACAGGGAAGCTGCAGCAGCGAGCGTGTTTACAGCAACAAACAGAGCCTGCAGCGCAGTCTCCAAGCAGGAGCGTCACCCAGCCAGGCTGGGATCCTGCTGGCAGCCTCTCCCGCTGTTTGAGCTCATGGGCTAAATGCAGCGCCTGATGCTGCTGCTGTTGCTGTTGCTGCGCGAGCAACCTCCGTTCTTAGAGATCTGGGCCACGGGGGCGGGAGAACTGGGCCAGCTGCTATTTCTGAGCTGCCCGTCAGAGCGGAGGGGATAGCCAAGGACTGCCGCAGCTCAGGGCCCGCACCGCTCCCTGGGAAAGGGCCCGCGGAGGCCAGCGCTGCCTCTCGCCAGCTCAGTGCCGGGTCCGTGGGCTAGACCCGTTGGCCACCCCAGGTCCGTGTGTCGCCGGGTACTCCTCACCCTGGCCAGCATTCTCCCCATGCCAGCCATCAAGCAGTGGGGTGAGCACGGCCTCTTCAGCAGCCCCCAGGACGCAGGTGAGGAGGTTCCCCCTCGGCATTGCCCACAGGGGGGACGTGCCAGCAAATTAGCACAGCCACGACCCTGCCATCCCAAGCGTTGGGCCGAATCTCTACAGCCACGTCCCCAGCAGGGCCTGGGTTGACGCGCTGCTGCCCAGCATGGGCAAGAGCCTCCAGCAGAGTTTCAAGCCCTAGACATTTGCCAGGCACGTTTCAGAACATCCCCGCTTAGCCCTGCTGCAGTCTACAGACTGCCCCGGGATCGTCTCCCTCTCGAAAGAAGAGTCTGGAAATCAGGGACCCAGCTTCACCAAAGCCCCAGATACTTTTGTGGTGCCCATGCAAACTGTCTGTTGCCATCTCCGCTGGCAACCGCGTGTGCCCTGTTTGTACCAAACGGAAAGGATACGGAGGCCGCACGTTTCTAACACGTGGAGGCAAGGAAACAGCGAAAGCGAAAACACATGACGTGGGTTTGTTGTTTGCTCCAAACGCGGGGTGCACACGGTTTTACCACAGCGTGGCTGAGAAGAAAAAAAAAAGAGGAAGCAAGCGGTACCGCAGGAACAAAACACAGTCAGAATGCAAACCCTCCTGCCCGGGTGACGGGGTTGCCCTCGCCAGCGTGCCACCAGAGCCTGACGAAGGCTCCTTGCCCCCCTTGCCAGCCAGGAATGGGCAGGGGCATTCGGCCCTTCCAAAATAGCATGATCTAAGGAATGCACCATGAGTCCATCCAGCACTACAGTGTTAGTAAACCTGTACAGCCAGGGCCAGCACGGTTTTGCCAGGCTCCTGCAAAGCTCAGCTGGGCCTCAGCTGAAAGGACACACCACTGTAAGGACTGGGATTCGCTCTGGACCAGGAGTAGTGGTCTGCCATCCCAGCATGACCCTTCCTCCCTGCTCCAGACAAGCCCACGGCATGGCTGGACCCTGTGCCGGCAAGCAGGAGGTGGCTGCTGACCACGACCATCGGGGAGATGGCTCTTCCCAGATGCCTGGCCAGACAGAAGGGGTCATGGCCACTGCGTCGCTTGGGCATCACAATGGCGCTGTCAGGACAGAAGAAGAGCACCCATCCATCGAGGCTCTTGTCCTGGGTACCAACCGGATCCTTGCAACCTGCCTGGCCCCTGCTTTTCCTCCTGCTAAGCAGGAAAGCTTGCAGCTCACAAGCTCACAAAGGAGCAGTGAGCTCCCCAGCCCCAGAGTGCAGCACGGGCACTTGGCCCTGCTTTTACACCCCTCTTTAGCTGAGCTAGCGACTGAGCCTGGGCTTGGAAAACCACAGCAGAGAAGCACCTGAGGTGTGTGGGCCGGTGCAACCTGCACAACCAAAACCCACTTTGGGGGCAGGAGATGGCTGTGTCTAAATTTGGCCGCTCACCAGGGCAAAGTTCATGCCAGCAGCATGGCACTTTGGCAGCCATGTGACAGCCCCAACCCACTGTCAGCAGCGCCGACCACAGTGTGTTTCCACGTTCCCTCTCCGGGCACACGCTGTGATGGACGTCTGCCTCCAGCTAACCAGGGGCTGCTGGGAGGGTGGGAAGGAGATCTGGGGGCCAGAGTCCAGCATCAGGACTGTCACACAGGGGATGCTGGTGCGGGCACCAAAAAAATACCTCCACACGGTAAAATAATATCCCTCTGCACTGAGAAGCCGCCGCTGCTTGGCCAAGCGCTATGCCCACACCATCAGAGGATCCACGCAATAGCCTGAGAAGCTGTTGCAGTGCAGGCTTCATGGGCAGGCTCCAGGGGCACCAGTGCAGTTCCCCCTGCACACCCACTGTTCCCAGTGTCCCTTGCTGCACGCACTCCCAGCGTGGTATGAGGGATCCCCTCCATCCACCTGGTCCCACGGAGCTTTGCGGGGCTGAGCAAGGTCTGTGGCACTCAGAAGCAAATGAGATGGAAAAGCAGGAAAGGGAGATGATAAATCAGTGGTGGGGCCTGCCCCCCCTCTTGATGTGGCCGGGGACCTGGGGGTGGAGGAAGGGCCCTTAGCACATTATCTGGGGGGCCTGAGTCCCCCCAGGACTGAAGCTATCGCCCTCCCACCTAGCCTGAGAGCCTCCAGGCAGCATTCCCACCTCTGCTGCTCTTTAAAATGCAGCGCATACCCAAAGCAAAGTATAAATAGTAATTAATAATCACAGCAGCTGGGTGTGTGACAGGGACATCCTAAAGAATAAACACTGCAAGCGGAGACATCCCGGCATCTCGTGGTCGCACAGCCGCATGCCACGGGCCACCAATTACTGCAGACGACGCTGTTGAGCCCTCCCACCCGTTCTCACCACTTTTGCCTACTGCTTTCACCCGCACCGCAGTGGATGCGAGCTCACCAGGCACGGCTGGACCTTGCTCCACTTGCTGACAAACCCGCGTGCTGCTCACAGCCGGCAGGTCCGAAAGGCGGCTTCGCCCATCGTGGCGCTTCCTCCGCAACCCATTGCCCGGGGCCGGGCTAGCAGCTGTCGCCCCACAAGCGAGGGTTCGTACCCCAGAGCAGTTCAAGCGCAAAGTCCTCCAGACGCAGGTCCTGCTGGCGCCATCCCTTCGTGCGCTGCGGCGGCGCGACAGAGTCGGAGAACCAAGGCCAAGCTGGACTCTTATCTTCCCGCCGGCTCCAGCGCCACACGCCCATCCCAGGGCACTGTGCGTGCTCACGGTTACAATCCCAGGGCACTGGCCAGCCGGGAGGAGAGGAAAACACCTGAAACAAAACGACCCACATGTTTGTGGAAACGCTTTATATTTAGGAAGTGAGATCCCAGAAATGAAAGGCAAGAAGCTCGCGCTCGGTGAGAGGCGGCAGGTTCAAATCCAGTAACAGACAGGCTGATGCTGTCTTTTCTGCTAATCAAACGAGATCCAAAGGAGGGAAGCCCAGCTGCGCTTTCCTCACTGGAACCCCGCAAGGAGCCTGCAATAAAACCCCATGCAATCGAGAGAAAGCCTGGGCTTCTCCTTGCATCCAAGAGCTTTCTGGAGGTGGCGGCTGGACGGTCCCATCGCACAAGCTGCCCCTTCCTCCATGAGGCTGGGCAGCCCCAGTGATGCTTATGCCGTGGGCTGCAGTCTGGGTGAAGGGGATGGGGTCTGTGTAGAGAGGTCCTGCTCCTTCATCAGTGCAGTGGCTCTTGACGAAAATGGGCCAAGGGTAGCCAAGGAGGAAGTGCTGAGGTGAAGGAGGAAAAGGCCACTGTGCTTAGCTAAGGAGTTTTTGTTTCGGGTGGAGAACAAAGCAGCTGAAGTGAAGGGAAGCGACAGGGTGTTGAAGATTTTTTGGCTCCGGAAAGAAAGAAACCCTCTAATTGTTGTGACTGGGGAGTGTTCTGGGGAAAGGCTCAAGGGGACTCAGAACAAAGGATCACAAAGCTGAAGATAGCCTGGGAGGGAGGGGGACAGCCTGAGGCTTTGCCACTACCTGGAGAAGCAGCCTGGCTTCACTGGAGGTAGTCCCCAGATCACCTTCCTCCGGTGCCATTTGGTGTCAGAGACCAGCACACGGGGCGGGCTGCCCCAGAGGACAGCCATTAACATAAATAAGGTCTCTTTTCTTGAGTCCTTAGCTCTTGTAGTGATGGAGCTGTTGCAAGGACTCACAGAGACTCTGCCCACCCTGGCCCAGGGCGAGTCACATTCAGTTGCCGCTGCTAAAAGAAAAAGGCGAGGTTTGAAAGCAAGGTGTATGCTCCCTGCTCTGGCTGAGCTGTAACTCGGGCTGGACAGTCAGGCTGTACACAAGGCAGAGCCGAAGGAAGCTGTTGGCTCTGTGGAAGGATGCTGCCACTGTAGGAACAGAGACCCCAGTAAGGCAGCAGGAGGATAAACGATGAGGCATGGCTACGCGGAGAGTTGGCTTTCTCTGCCCTAGGAACAAACGTTGGGAATACCCCAGGAAACTGAGGTTCCTTAGATGGTATTTAAGAAATGTAATAAATACGAAATTCAGTATTATTAAATGGTCTGGGGTTAAGAGTGCCATGAATATACATACATGTAAACAGCGCGGAGTGCTGCCAGCCCAGCCCCAAGGCTTTGATCCTCCCCAAGGATCCAGATCTGCCAAGCAATTTGGTTTGGCTGGGGGGGAACTGCTGGGAGGGGGAAACATCTTTTGTGTTAACTCATCCCTAAGTATTTGCACAACTGCAACAAGAGCTAAACATATGCTTGCGCGGACAGAACTGGGAGGAGTATGAGATTTGCCGATCGTCTGGAGCGCTCTGCTCCACCTCTGCACGGTGATCAGAGTCTGGATGAGTCTTTTACTCACTGCTACCAGCCCATAGCTCATTTTAAGTCGAGGAAAGCACTTGCCATTACCCAGGTCCATACTAGCAGCTGAGGAGATTGGCCATATGCTTTCCCTGTTGAGCTCAGACAGAAAAAATGTAGACAATAAACAGGGAGGGGAGTACAGGCCTGGAAACCCAAGTACCTACCCCCACAGAAGCAGCACCATGATCCACTTGGGCACTGAGCGATTTCATGAAGGGGCCTCGTCCTTCTCTATACTCCCCTCTCAGGAGCCTGGCTGCCAGGGGCACAACTGCCAAGCCAGTGGGGACAGGTTGACTTGTTTTCCCTCTGCTTGCTTTAGGATCTCAACAGAGCTCAGCCAGCTGCAAAACAGGCACCTCCCTGCTGCGTGAGATACCCCTCGACTGGGCTGGCCTCTCCGGGCGGAGAGCGCACGAGCGCAGGCGGCGGCGTGGAGAAAAGGCGCCCTGTGTTCCAGCACAAAGCTCCACTCAGCCGCCCTGGAGAGCCGCCCGTCACCACCCACCCCCGGTTCCTGTAAACAGGGATTCCCTCCTGCCTTTCCCAGGCAAACCCTGCCTCTCCCAGGGGGGCTGGAGGCGGCCTGGAGAGAGTGGCCCAGCCCTGGTGAGGAAGCGGAGGATGGGGGTGAGATGCTCGGCCTCCCACGGTACGGGCTGCCTTCTCAGGGCCTGCCGCCTCCCTCTTGCCAGCGGCGGGGGTCCGCGGGACCCCTCCGGCCCACCCGCGCTGGCCACTGTAGCTGTGGGGCGCTCGCTGAGGCCGACACCCTGGCCAGGTCCCTGACACCCCTCGTTCCTGCGGCCTGTCCCGGGCACCCACCAGGCCCTACTCGCCCTCTCAGGCCCGGGCGGCCACCCAGGGACACGGCTCCCTCGGCTGAGCGCTGCCCGGGGCCGCCGCACCGAGCCGCGGGCACCTCACGCACCGGGGCCCCTCGCACGGGCCGCCCCGGAGCTCGGAGGGTTGGGGGGGGGGGGGTGTGCACCCGGGGTGGCCGCCGGGCCGGGCCCAGGCCCGCCGCCTCCCTGCCGCGCCGAAGGGGAGGGACCGGCGCGGCGCGGGCCCCGCCCCTCCCGGCCAATCCCGGCGCTGTTGCTGGGGCCGGGCCGACCGCCTGACGTTGCCCGGGAGACGGCGGAACGTTGAAAACACACAAACCTGTTGACGTCGGTGCGTGGTTTCCGTAGAAACGGGCCGGCAACGTCATCAGCCTCCCCCTCCCTCCTCTCCCCGCCGGAGCTCGCGGGCGACGCAGGCGGCGGCGTCAGCCGCGGCGGGAGGGGTGGAGCTCCGTCGCCATGGCAGCGGCTGAGGGTGGGGCTCGGTCGCCACGGCAACGGGAGCGGCTGTTGTTTGTTTGGGAGGCGGCGGCGGCCGAGGTCGGATAGCAGCCGGCGGGCGCTCCGGCCTCGGCCCCTCGTGGGCATCCTGCCCACTCCGCCGCCGGCGGGGCACCCCCGCCCGGCCCGCCGCTCCGCCGCCGCCCCTGCTGCCCACCCGGCCCGGGTAGCCCCCCCAACCCGGGTGTCCGGCCGCGTGGGAGCCCCCACGGGCAGAGGGCGGCAGCCTGGGGCGTGGGTTAGGAGACATCCTCCAGCCGGCAGTCCCGGCCGAAGCGGCTGCCCCTCTGACCATGGGGAGCCCCTACCTGCCATACCGGGAGGGCAGGAGTTGGGTAACCCGAGGAGGGGAATGGGCCCCAGGCGTAAAAATAGTCCCGCTGCAAAGGAGCATTTATTTTTAACTTGGACCAGCTGTGCAGGCCACTGCACCAGGGAGCCTGGCCGGGGGGAGAGCCCAGGGCTGGGATGGCCGGAGGGATGGACAGACAGAGAGATGTAGGGATGGATGGCCGGCCCCAGAAGGCCAAACCGCAGGCACAACTGTGAGAGGAGGGGGTGCGACCGCTTGCCCCAGTGCAGACGCAGGCTGAGCACCCACCGCACTGCTGCAGGTCTGCTGTGCTCATCGCCTGGGGTACGTGATGTGGACATCCAGGCAAACCTCAGAAACGTGGCATTAAAACAAAAAGAAACCAGAAAGCGAACCGCAGGCTTTGGCAGCGTTTTCTGGTCTGACTCTTGAAGAGTGACGGGGGCTGTCCCCTCCTGGTGGCATCCTCTGCAAAGCCTGCTCTGCCAAAACCACCCGGCAGACTTTGCTCAGTGCCAGCGCATGGTTCTGCGACCAGCGGCTGTGATGCCCAGTGTCCGGCGGAGGCCAGACAGACCAAACGCTCCTCCCTGTGCTGGGACAGCATGGTCTGCTCCAGAGAGGCCCGCTCCTGGCATCCTGCCTCCTCCCCGGCTGCCGGCCCTTGGGTGTGCTTGGGATGTCTTTTCCTCTGACATCAGCTTCCTCCCCTACAACGCGAGGCAGCCAAAGCCCTCCTAGGTGAAACGCCCAGCGAGGAGAGCTGCCTGGCGGGGTGACCATGCCCGGGCCAGGTGGGTTGGTGACACCGTCCGGGGGGCTCCCCTGAGACCCCAAGCACTGTCTTTGCATGGGGAGTTCCACAAGCACCACCATCAGATGAGAGAGGAGGGAAGCTCGGGGCCGTCCCGGTCTCTGCCACCACGTCGGGTGCCTGCGGGGTGGGAACTCCCAGCGCCTCTTCTTGCCGCCGCTGTCTGCTGAGGCCAGCAAACTGGAAACCAGCTGCTTGCCCAACCCTCGCCAGCAGCCAGGCTGTTGTCATTGCTGTTTGCTTTACATCAGCGCTGTTTGGTTTGGCAGACTGAGGGCAGCAGGTTCAATCCGGGCGATTTTATGAGGGCTGGTTCCTGTCCCACACCCCTCGTTGGTGAACACGGCGTACATTGAGGATACCCTGGCCCCGCAGTCCTGGGGCAGGAAAGGGTGTGGCTGAAATTAGTGTTTGCTTCTCAAGGGCAAGCCTGAAGTGCCGGCATTTGGGAAGGTAATCACTGGGCGTGAGAAAAGGCCTTCTGCGTGGTCACTGCAGCTCCCCGCGTGCTGTGGGTACCTGGTCACCAGTACCTGGGGACCGCCGGCTGCTCGGGGAAGTGTGGGTAGGTGGCCAAAGGCAGGGATCACGCCTGGGGTCTGGCTGGCTGGCTGCGGTGCAGAACATGTCCACAGTCACCTGCCATGGCGACTGAGGCCAGCGGAGGGATGTCCCACCGGGACGAGTACCCTCCCATAGCCCTTGGCCCAGGCAGCGCCTGCTGCTGACACGCAGCGGGTGTTCCCTTTCCATCTGAGATACATCTTGTCCCGGCAGCTGGTACCTGTGGTAAGGAGGGTGGTTCCTCTTCCATGTTTCACGCCGAAGTGAGAAAGGAAAAACACCGCTTGTTACTCCTGTTTTTCCCAGGACAGGCTGCCTGCCCTCTGGCCTCATCCCATCTCAGGGCGCAGGCAACAAGGCTTCCGGTGCGAGTGCTTGCAGCTCCTGGGATGCAGGGAGCCACAGAGACCAATTAGCCCAGTATCCTCCTCGTTACCTCCTGCCTCATCTCAGTCAACCAGGCAGCCCCGGTGCCCCATCCTCCCAGTCAGTGACCCTGCTAGGTCTGCGGTCTCTCCCCCCTGACTGCTGCAGGACCTCACCCATAGGGAAGGAGCAGTGGGGCAGAGGGCAGGGAATGAGCAGTGGGACAGAGGACGGAGTTCAACATATGGCAGCGGTTCAAGTCACCTCTGCCCAGCCCTGCCCTGGCTGCTCCTGCCCAAACGCGCCCTGCCCTGCGGCGCACAGGCCCGGCTGAGCAGTGAAGTGAGGTGAGAGCAAGTGGCTGGAGGTTTGGGGTGTGAGGAGGATGGGCAAGCAGCCCTGTGTTGCTCCTGGTCCCCTCCTGCCTGAGCCATGTATTTCTTTCCCTTGTGCTGGCCACAGGGGCATGCAGCCATGTGGCAAGCCAGTTCAGAGAGCTGAGCAGGCTGGAAATGGAGCACTTCATTTCAGCAGTTTGGAGGTCAGCTTGGGTCACTTGCTGCTCAGGCTTCCCATGGGCTGAGCTGCTGCCAGGGTCCCCTCCCCGGTGAGGGACCCCATTCCTGCTCCTTGCCGGGTCCAGCTCTCGGCTGTGGGGTGAGGAGCCGCCCTCTTGTGCTACCCTCGCAGAAAACCCTTGGCTGCCTTTTGTCAATCACTCCTCTGCCGGTTTAGCGAGGTGAAATAGCTGGGAGCAAAGTCAGGAGTCAGCAACTGGTGCAGGGAGAAGGCTGGGTGCCATGCCAGGAAGAGTGGGAAAAGCCAACCTACGGCAGCTGGGCTCGGACTGCTGCGGAGCTGCAACCTGGGCGGCCGGGCACTCGCCTGTGCCGGCATGACTCAGGGTGCGGTGCCGGCAGTGGGCCCAACTCCCTCTAAATCAGCGGATCCGGATCTGGGAGGCACAGCGGCACCTCCAGAGCGGAGCCAGGGTGCACGGTGCTGTTTTGGAGCCTTGCAGTGAGCTGTGCTGGCAGACGACTAACCCCTGGAAAACAAAAGATGATGGCTTTTCTGCCAGATCAGCTCCTGGAGCTGGTTTGCCAAGCAGCTGCGTATAGCGTGGTGCTGGCACAACAGAGAGGATGTGAGCGACTGCCGAGGACTTGGGATTGCTTACACGGCTTCTAACAGCCCTAGCACCAAAAAAGTGCAGCCATGCCCACACAGATGACCCCAAGCTCACAGGACTCCGGTTACCTGCAGAGCCTTTGCGAGTCCAAAGCTGGGACAAGTCTTTACGGAATTGCCTCACTAGGACCGGCTTTAATGAGTGCTGGAGCTGAGCTCTAGCGGGAGGGCTTGGCGGGGGGGGGTCACCTGCCCTTTTTACATAATATTTAGATGCATTTGCACGTCCCTGCAGAACTGAGGGAGGGGAGTGGTTGGCTGCTCTCCCACTCCAGTTTATCCCGACTCTCTGAGGCATATTAGGTCTTTTGTGCAGTTCTTTGTCGCTCTGGTGCCAGTTCTGGCAGTTTTAGTGGTCGCTGCCCTCCCAGGGCAGGGTTCACAGCACGATACATCCACAGCAGCGTTGTGGGGGGCTGCGCAATAACATCTCTCCTGTCTCTTCACCCCTCGTGCCTGGCCAGCACTACAGGGGCTCTTCATGCAGATCCTCTCCCTTCACGCACTCTGAATCCATCCGCGTAACCTTCGGATTCTCCCCCATACCCCAGGCTAGGCTACGCTCATCCTCTTGGCACCGATTTTCCTCTCCCTCCCCAGGAAGCTGGATCACTCTGAAGCGAGCCGCTCGGATCGTGACTGTTGTGAAACAGTTTAACTTCCTACGGGAGCGGCAGCCCTTGCCTGTCAGCCTGCGCCTGGCGCTCACAACGCCTCCAGCCCTCACAGCCCTGCTTCCTTCTCCCTGACGTGCACACATGCACGCTCCGGCATGCACACCCTGTCCCTTCTCCAGCGTGCCTTCTCCTCCCTCATGCAGGGACCATGTCGGCAAAGGGGGTGCAGCGGTGTGCCGGGGGGGGTGCCCGGGGCTCCCATCTCCAATAAGGATTGCGTGAGGAAGGTGGATACGGGTTCTGTTGGGAAGACTCCAAGGAGGCAGCTTTACCACCCCAGCCAGCAGCTCCTTGGGTGGTTGTACATGAACCACAGCCCCCTTGTCCTGCGAGTTATCCCACACCCAACAGTGCCTCCTCGGGAGTGGCTTTCAGGCAGGCACATGCCCCGGGGGGGGGCATTGTCGGATGCCGTGGCCAGGACGGATGCTCGGCAGTGTTCCCAGGAGGTGACTCTTTAGGAAGTGGGTGCGTCCCGCCGGTGCCGCCACGGGAGGCCCAGCGGGAACTGCGTGGGAGCGAGGAGAGCCACGGAGCAGGCTGGGCCCTGGCCTGAACCCCCGGTCATTAGGGAGAAGGCGGCTTTGCCGTGAGTCAGCAGCAGAGCTGGGCGCAGGGAAGCAGGGCCTGGAAAGCAGAGGAGCAGGAAGGTGCCAACTGCCATCGTGACACGTCCTAATTACTTTAGCTTCCAAATCCACATTGTGCTATTACATTTCCTTGCTTGCATGAGAAACAAATCAAGAGGCATTCCCCAAAACTCTTTCCAGGCAATGGGCTCCAGTGACTAACCCAGGTGTTGGCAAACCCTGCCTCTGCCACACACAGGAGAAGGCAGTCCTGGTCACACCACATCCTGCCAAAAATTCCCAACTGGCAAGCCCAAGGCTTGCTGCCCTGCCTTGCCAGCCTGGGGCCAGGCAGCGGAGCATCACTGATGAAGCCACCGCCCCAGAGGGCCAGGCACAGAGGAGCCATAGCCCCCACGGGCAAGGAGCCCTGCGTAATGCCTCCGCTCCCCACAGTTGGGAAATAGCTATTGCGCGGAGGCCGGGCGCTGCGGTCAGCTCGCATGGGACAGGATCACTGCCGGCCGCTTACCACGTCATGCTTTACACGCGGGAGGTCAGCCCAGGGACTAGCCCTTGGGATCTCACAGGGGCTCAGTCAGTGTCAGACTGTGGTACCCCGGAGCTTCACGAAGCGCAGGCAGCGAGGGCAGGAGCCCCCCCGCATCCCCTCCACTCCGCGGGGTCCCCCAGCACGCTGCCCGGCTCACAATGCCGGGTTCTGGGCTGGCCCTGTCGGGGTCCTCTGTAGTGCCACTGGCCTCCTGTGCACCCGCAGAGGTCCGGTGGAGAGAGAAGCCTCCTGCTCCTCCTCCTGCTGCTGCTGCTGCCACCTAACGGAGCTGCTCCTCTGTCCCGGGTGAGATGAAAGCAGCAGTGCTCTGCACAGGCAGGCCAAAGCTTGCACACCCGGGGCAACCTGCTGCCCAGCTGTGCCCGTGCCCACTCTGGCACAGAGCACGGGTGACACACAGGTGCTGGAATGGGTGAAACCCTGGAGCGTGTGTCACACCACACGGCATGGAGGAGACCCGGTCTCCCCCTGTAGATGGTTGCCCTTGAATCTTGCTGACAGGCTTTCTCTCCGTACGCACGCACGTACGGCACGCCGGGCCCACGGGGCCACCGCACGCGTGGAGGTTTCGACTGCCGGGAGCGAGCATCCGAGCCGCCGGTTCGTGGCAGCAGCGTTGGGGAAAGCGAAGCAGCTCCCGAGCGATGCAGGTCATGGCAGGATGCTTTATATAACCCACAGCCACAGAGAAAACCAAAATAGCTGCCTCCCTGCTGCTCAGTTCGTCTCTTCCATCAAACACGGATAAAATTAGAGCAGGCGGTGACGTGCACCTACGTCTGCGCAGGGACTCCAGGGAGACGGAGGGAGCCGGCTCAGGGCTCTGCCATTAGCTGCACAGCCTGCCAGAGCTTTCAAGTAAAATCCGTCAGCGAGGCTGGTGTGTGGCCGCAGGGGATGGATGTGTGGAAGAGGAGGCGGTTATGGCGGGGGGGGGTGACACCGCTCCATGCCTCGTTGCTGCCTTTTGGGAACGCAGGCTGAGTACTCAAGCGTAAGCTGGGCTTCGTCGCCACGCTGGCCCTCACCATCCCACTGCGGACACCATGGGGGTCGGAGCAGGGCTGCTGCTAAGGCTGACGCGTCTGGGAGGGCCAAGCCCCCGAGTAGGGAAGGGCTGGAGCAGGAGTACTTCTGCCAGGGCTTTCGAGCAAACATGCCTCCATGGGCTGGGAGCCAGAGCTGCTGGTGTCACCGGGGAAGTGACCCGCAGGGCTGGCCAGCCTCACGCCGTCTCTGCTGACCTTGCAACCTGGTGGGGTCCCAGGTGATGCGGTGCTGGAGGGCGGTGAAAAGCTGGTTCAGAAAATACAGCATGGAGACTCAGACCCCTTTAAGAAAGAAAATGAACAGGAAAAGAAAAAGTCAGGACAAAAGCCTAGGCTGGAAGCTGGAAAAGAGTCACCTACACCCAGAATAGGTCTGAGCCTTTCGGCTGGTGACACGAGAAACTGCACTTGCTCAAAGCCTCTGAATAGCAGGTAAAAAAAAAATGTTGGCCAAAGCACACGCAGGTGAAGGTGTCTGACTTCAGTTCGCTCTTTTGGACACGTTGGTTTTGATTTTTGTTGTCTGGTTTACTGGTCTGAACAGGGGAGAGGGAGCCAGGAACGCGGCTGTCCGCTATGCTGTGACATTGCCGGGTCTGTGACCTTGGGCACATCTTTCCCTGACATCCGCGTGTCTGCGTGGGTGCTTGTGTGTCCCATCCTCTTCTTTGGGGCTAACGTTCTCCATCCTCATTCAGCTGACAGGGTAAGGACTTGGGAAGGTGAGCAAGTTAATATTTGTCAAATGCTGAAGATGACAAGAGCCCTGGAATACATCTCTATGTTAATCTTTATTTATGGAAAAGCAACTAATAATAAAAAAAAAAAGACAAAAGGTTTAAAATTGCTTTCCTGGTCTGAGAGACGTGCCCACTCATGAAGGTCATTTGTGCCCCCTCCCCTGGAGCTCTGCCACCTTTCCCCTCCACCTCTGTCACACGACAGTGCTGGATAGCTCTGCTCTTGGAGAGGTGGCTCAGATCCCAGCCAGCTCCTGAAGGCAGGAATCTCAGATATATAGCAGCATGACAAGAAGCAAGCGAGGCAGCCACAGCAGCAACTCCTCACCCTGGGCTCAAAAAAGCCCCCAAAACCACACGGAGCAAATGAAATCCATTCATCTCCCCCACGAGCTCCTGGAGTTGAATAGCTCGACGGGGAGAAGTGGACAGATGAGAGGAGGGATACCTGTGTCATGCCGCGGGATCCCTCCTCACTCAGTCCTGCCCTCAGTCTGCCAAGGCCACCTGGAAGTTGCTCGCATTTCCTTGGGGATGTTGTTTGCTCAGTATCCATCGCTGCCTGTTATCTTATCTCGCCAATTTCTGAGGAATTGCTCTGCAATGCAAATGTAAACCGTATGGTGCAGAACAACTGGCGTGTCCCTGCGTCCTCTGCTATCTTCTTCGGCCCATGACAAAGCCAAGGGACACGCGCACACGCAGCACACCAGAGCGTCTGAAGTGGCACAGCTTGGCTTTGCATGTTCAGTGAGGCAGCTCAGAAAGGATGTTTGGGAATCAAAGGGCTTCATGTGACTGTCAGGGAGAATCCAGCTTCTCTGGGTTGGTACCAAAGTCCATGTGACTCCTCCCGGCCACAAACAGCTGCATCTGCAAGACCCAGCGCAGCCTTGTGACCCTGCGATGCTGCTTTGAGCCAGCTTGTGCCCAGTGCTGCCCATGCCACCAACTCCATGTGCAGGCAGAGCTCCTGGTTGCCGGCTGGGCAAGGGGCACTCATCCTGTGGTTGCCCAGGTTACCAGGTACCTCCATTTCCCTGAAATCACTGGTTTATTTGTAGCAGTAGGCCTCTGAGAGACAGAGGTGGAAGGCACCAGCAAGGATGGGACATGCCAGGAGGGCCCACAAACCATGTTCTTTCCCCCCAAAGGCAGGTGAGGCAGCCATGGATCAGCTGCTGGGAAAGTGGAGAGAGGGTTGCACAGCTCAACGGAACGGAATATGGGAAGCCTTTGGTGCTTCCGCTGTACTCACACCTCGTCCGTGCCCTCTCCTGCACACCAGCTCTTGAGGGAAGGAAGAAGTAACACATGAACATGGAGCATCAAGCATGTTTGTTGCAGGCAAGGGCAGGAGAGCACTATGATACAGTCTGGGATTCCCCTGGGGCTGTTGGAGGACTGGTTTTTACTAGCGGGATCTCTGCTAGGATGAGATGAATGGGGAGCAGGATTAATTTGCAATCCCTCTTACGTCACTTGTCGGAAGATTTAATGACTGGGATTTCCCTCCGGTTATCCTAGGGGAATTGGAGCTCATTTTACAAGCTCTCGCTCGGCGTCAGGCAAGGAGCCATTCTCAGGCTGTTTGAGTCTCTTTGGAAGACGTCAGGAATAAAAATTGTTTCCCATGAGCAGCAGCAAGGAGCAGCCTGGCACAATCGTGGTCTGAAAAGGATACTTACTACGGGAGCATCTTTTTCCTCAAACCCTCAGCACACTGCTCTTTCATAACTGTTCTGTAGCCCAAAATAACCTGTCCTGGCAGCTGGTGTTACTTGCATAAAGAGGAAGCTGAGGCCCTCAATGAGGTCAAAGGGAAGAGCACCCTGTCTAGACTCACATCCCTGGGGATTTCAGCCCCAGCCTCCTGGAAACCCCCTTGGTCCAGAATTGCCCTGGTGAGTCAGAGCCACTTGCACAAAGCCAGTGCCGAGACAAACTCCAGAGCTATCCCACCATTCTGACACTTTTCCTCTGACCTGCGCCTCTTGGGAAGGCTTCTGCAGGGCAAGTGAAATTTCCACGTTGCTCCTACCACCTGATCCTCATCAGCTCTTCCTAGCCATGCTGCAGGAGGGATGAGAACCTGCACATCCTAGCCACCTCCATTGCTTGGTTTTCCATTCCCTCCAGCTAGAAGGCCTTTCTTGTGCTGCTCACCGAAGGCCTCTCTACTAACACTCTCCACATCAGACGTTGCATGTGATGGTCAGCCACGTCTTTGGTACTCCCTAAGCCGGGTGCACCGGCAAGGCTTGCAAGGCCCACCCCTCTTCAGTAGGATGTTTAGGAGTGCCGGTGGCCAGCAGTGAGAAAACCAGTATCCCCGAGGTACCTCTTCCCCAGGTTTTGGGGTGTTTCCTGCCCCCCTCACCCAGCCTGGAAGCTCAGCTTGCCCTTGCAGAAGGAACTCTGCAATGCAGAAGTTGCACATCTGGACCAAGTGGCTACTGAGGCTGTGGTTTGGGTGAACCATCCTGCCCCGCAGAAGCCTTGCTGTAGAGGAGTTATTAATATTCCTGTGCCCATGTGCCATGCTGACTAGCTTCCAGGGATAAGTGCTCTCCTCATGTGCCTGTGGAGAGAGGGGACTTCCCGGGTCTAATTCAATGCTTCCCATTCCTGCTGTCTTATACACCAATCTCTGCCGATGCTATGAATATGTCCTGCTGAATCAGTGTTCATCCAGCCAACTTCCCCTTTTCACAAGGGGAAATATTTATAATCTAGCACTCAAACCACCTCGCAGTGCAGCTGGTGGAAGACATCCAATAAACATCCCATCTAACTGCTGCCTTTGCTGCCAAGCCTCCTCCCAAGAGCTGGCGACTTGAGTAGCGTTCAGCTGCGCTGTTGTTGATACATACGAGGTAATATCCATTAAGCCGTTCGTTAGAGGCTGACCACTCTGACGAGATGCGTGAAGGAATGTTCTTCATGTAAATCTTCAAATAATCAACAAGGCTGTTCTGAACTGGAAAAAAAAAAATCAAGTCAGTCTGAAGAGTTCAATAAGGGTTGTCTTCAGCGGAGAACCTGGCTTGGTAGTCTCCATCACAGCTAGTGTGAAGATACCTTTGAAATATGTAGTATCTCTGTGCATATATGTCCTCTGTTTATTATTATAATAGGTTATATGAGTATAATATCATTCATAAATAGTGGCTCCATAGCTACATCTGAGACCAATTTTGTGTTTAAAATAGGGATTCAAGCTCTCTCCTGTCTTGGTGCTACCTCCCCAGTTTTCTTGTACTTACTCGCTACGTGCAAGAAGGAAAGATCTGAGGGCAGACAGATACAAATGTTAAATAGCTGAGAAGTTAAAAATAATTAAAATTAGCCCTTGAAGAAATACAGCCTCTAGTAACAAACCTTTCTGACGTTTAGTCATCACCATAGTAGAATAATAAAAAGACTTCGTGATTCCTGCACAGTAAAAGCTTACTGCCATCATGTGCAAAGCCTACACCAGAATATTTACTTTTTAATTCCCAGGTATTTTTCACCTTACTTTTGACGTGTGCAAGTCTCTCTTGATGGTTACATTAAGAATTCAGTTCAGATTTTTTCTTTTAAAAATGAGACAGAAGTCACAACTCGTCTTAACTGGGAATCATTTGGAAGAGTGGCTCTTAAACACACTAATACACAGCCTTCCCTCATACCTACTCAAGTATTTCTCCCAGTCGCTGTCCCACGCATTGGGCAGCCACTTTGCTTGAGAGCGGACTTGGCTACATTCCCATCAGGTACAAGCAGAGGACAAGTTTTGTGACAGATAAGCTTTCAGTTATGAAAAATGGAACTTGATTTAAGGAAATACCTTCACAGACGTTGGACAGCGAGTCTGGAAAGCATTCAAGGATTCAGCAATATTGAAAAGGATTGGAATTTATAGGGGTGGTAGGAACATCCTGATTTTTAAAAGTCAGCGTATGTTTTAAAAAGGATAGTGAGTTTTCTGAGGTCATCTGGCTAGCGCTAGCTCTAACTAGTAAAGATCTGATGCTGGAGTAACCATGTCCTGTCCTTCTGCTGAGGGTTTCTCCATCCTCCTATGTCATGTCTACCACCAGCCGTTATCAGAGGGCAGTGGAGGAGCTGCTCTGGGGGGTCTGGGAGCTGGTCTGGGGGTCTCCAGCAGTTGGCAGGGATGAGGGTGTGAGAGGACTCCACCTGATCTGCAGGGAGGCAGACTTAGCGTGAACAACCACTTCTTATTTAAGGTGATGTTTGTAGTAAGTTGGCTTTATCTCTCCATTTCACTCATTTGTTTGGTGGGTCAGGAGACTGCTCAGTCAGCCTTGTACAGAGCAGCAATACACAGCGTAACTGCTGATTAGACCTCCAGTTCAGCATAAATTCAGTTTGAAGAAACCCGGGGTGGGATTTACCTCATGAGATTTAGATGTCTGGTTCAGGATGAGATGCCCTTGTCTCTAGAATAACCTCTTTCTCTCCATCGCTTGGAAAGGGGATGCAGCCCCCCGCGCCCCATCAGTTGCAGAGATGGGCGTTCGATCAGACGGACCTCAGCTCTAATCTTTTAAGAAAAAGTAACTGTAAAGTTACGCCCCAGACCTTGGTACGTACTCTCTCCTGTGTTGTCCTGAGCCTGCACTGAGTTTCACAACGGAAAGAAAAATAATGGGATGACGTACCATGCAGAGTTTGCTTGCTAGGACATGCCAGCACCCCAAGCCTCTTTTTTTTTCAGTTTGTAGAGTTGTAGCTTAGGTAACACAATTGCATGCAACGTTTTGTAGAGCTGCTTGAAAGTCTGTGTAAACAGCAAATTCTCACCCTCCCTGAGCAGAGGCATGTTTATCGCTGAAGTCAGAGGAGGACAGGACAGGGACTGGGGTAGAGAGGCGGTAACGAACCAGCTGCTTCTTGCAGAGGGTGGAAGTTTCCAGGTGGACTTTTTATCGGTGTTTGCTGGTGTTGTGGAATTTACACGTGCCAGTCATCATAACAGGGTTCGACTCTAGGTTTCCGCAGAAGCCGAAAGACGGATTCCTTTGCGAAGGTACTTGTTAATAGCGCTCCAGCTCGAGCTGTATATATACCCTTGCAACCGAAGTTCCCCACTCCATAGTTTGGACCAATAGTCATATTAAGGTCTGGGGTCTTCTTGCTTTTTTATTGGTTTGATTTGTTCGCTGTTCCGTTACTAAGCAGATGCTAAGTGGTCATTTTCTTACACAGTATCACACCCTCCCAGGCTGGTTTTGACTGATCCTGTAGTTAGCCATGCAGCATGTTGCAGTACAGTTCTTACAGTCCATATGCCACGATGAGTAGGGTTTGTCGACTCTAGCTGTTAATGTTCAAGCTGCTAGCTCCAAGTTTCAACTAACTTTTTCTACAACACTGGGAGAGTTCATCCCGACGCAGCCACCGACAAGCAGAAGAGGGCAACGGGCCTGTGTTGGCTGGGGAGCTCGCCTGGGGCCGGGGGAGAAGCAGGGCTTTGGTTGAGCTGCCTGTTGGGAATGGAATGGGGAACTGCCTCCCCTTGAGCTCCAGAAGGGTAGAAGGTGAAAGCTGTTGGAAGCAAAGCGGGACTCTTCCTCAAAAAGCCAGGAGGGAGCCTCGCGAGCCCGCCAGGCTATTGCTTGAAAGCCGAAAGCGTGCCTGGCAGCAGGCAAAGCACCGCAGAGAGATGAGAGAAGCATTGCAAATGCTCGCTTCCACAATGTGGTTTGTGCGCATCTCAACCCGGGCTATCTTTGATGGGAGAGGTTTTGTTTCCCTAATTGAACTCGTGCTTTAGATTAAGATCTATATGCTTGGTTTCAAGCAAAACCGATTCACATTTATGCAGGATTTTTAAGCCCAAGGGTCCCGGTCATTACTTTAGGTAGAAATCATTTCAGTCGCTGGATGAAGTGGAAACAGATATGTATAAATATATCGTGACAGTGGTTTGTGTCCTCAACCAAAATGCAGCTAGGATTACCATATATGCTTCTTGAAGGTTATCATCTTATCTGAACATTATATATTTGAACTCTATGGCCAGCACACAGTACCTGGGGTCTCTGGGACAGGTTACAGGGGAGGCAGAGAAGCACAATGTTGGTTTATGGCTGTTTAGCTACTGATTTATTTTTAGTTGATGCAATAACTTCCCTATATCTGGATTGTGATCACAATGGTGACTGTGATGGTTATATGCCCGCAATGAGTTCAAATATAGCCCTTTAGAAGAGGCCTCCTTGCACTTTCCAGAAGTGGATGAATAATTTTGCATGGTTAGTAAAAACAGCAATTAGCATCGTAAAGCTAAAGTTTTTATAGAAGTTTTTCAGTAGCTTGTAGTGGATGGACAGGTGCAAGGCAGAATGCAAAAGGATTAGAGCACAAAAGTAAGTCTGGAATAGTTTTTAAGAAGAAAATTGCCTCAATGTTTTATTGTCTAAAAGAAGAAAACGCAGAAATGCCACAGCAGCTGACACAGAAACGGAGGGAAAAAAAAGTAATTACATCATTCACACACATTCATACACATTGTTTCACGGAGACAGCAAATTAGTGTTGTTTTCTGCCATTTACCATGGATAAAAGATACATTTTGGTATGGCAAAAACTGAATATTCTGTGAACAACTTAATCAGCTGGGAAAAAATTAGAAATTTGGTGGGAAAGGGCATATTTTCCTCAGTGGTTATTGCTGCCTCAAACTTCAGAGATACCCAAAGATTCTTCCCTGTGAGGGTGGCAGAGCCCTGGGACAGGCTGCCCAGAGAGGGCGGGGAGTCTCCTGCCCTGGAGACTCTCCAAAGCCGCCTGGACTTGTTCCTGTGTGATCTGCTCTGGGTGATCCTGCTCTGGCAGGGGGGTTGGACTAGATGATCTCTAGAGGTCCCTTCCAAACCCTACCACTCTGTGAATCTGTGTTTCAGGTACTCCTTTGATAACGCAGCGTTGTTGGAGCTGAGTAACTCACTGCTCTCTTTGTTATTTTCAAGACAGCAATGAACTTGCATTAGGGATATTCGGAAACACAAAAAGCATAGATGACAAAAACGGTTTAAATTTTGGCAATGTATCACGATTGGCGGGTGACTGGGTAATATTTACTCTGGGGATACACCCATCTGTCCTCGGATTAGGGGCAGTGAGAACGAATACCTGCTCCCAGCTAATTGCCAAGCTCCCACAATGCGTAACACAGCAGATGAGGCTGAAATAGGTCATCGCTTCATCTCGCCAGTTGTGTAACAAGTTATCAATCTTTTCTCTGTTAAGTGTTTCAGAATTACAGGAAGGATTTCATTTTGCCAGCCTCCGCTATGTAGAAATGTTAAGGCATGTCCCTGCAAGACTCTTATTTCTAAACCTCCAGCTGAAGGGATCTTAAAATGCTTTCCCTCTGCGAGAAGTTAACCTTGCACACTCAAGGAAAGTTGCTCCGTTGCACGTTTAAGCGCTTTAAGGAGTGAGAAACCAAGTATTGTGAAGAGACTCACAGCAGCTCAGTGCTTTCACAACACGCTAAAGCACCGAAGCATCTCTGGTGGGGTTTTATATTAGCTCTGAGCTTGCCTGTGTGGCAGTTTCTAGCATAACGTGACCACACGAGAGAAGGCTATGACAGAAACCGGGGGATAAAACTGCTGCTTGAAAATGTAGCTCATCTAAAAATGTACGGTGACAAAAGAGCCACAATAGGAAGGGATTGTAGTCAGTTGTGTATTTGCTCTTTGATGGTTGACTTCACACTTTGATTTTAGAAAATGAGGCTATCTTAACATGAATGACCCCCTTTCTCTGATATTTGCCCTAGAAAATAAGGCATTATTGAATGTTTTAAACATGGTCTGGGTTCATATCAGTGGTATGAGGAACGTTCTGCACGGAGACATTTGTTGTGCTGTGTTTCATCAGGAATTTTGCAGTACAACATTTCATGTCTTCATTAGTCTAAGTTTCTTAAAGCTTGTGAAATAATATCTATTTCTGCCTTAAGTGCTGCAGTGGAAAGAATGTTTTCATTGTGCAAATATACTTTGACATGTTGCAGAAAGAGCTAAATATGTATTTTGTTAATGTTAAGCTTCTAAATAATGTAATTGTCCAAGTAAGGAAAGGTTTGTGAACCGATCAGAAAAATAAAGATGCATTGAAATGGGCAAAAAGTGACCATAAATCCAATTTCAGACACTAAACCGGAGCTTAAAGTATCGGTGTGAATATTTGACCACAGTCGGCCTTCACTTAAAAGAAACATGCTCTGCTAAGGAAGATTGTGGTTCCCTAAAATGCCATTTAAATGAAGGGCAAAGGTCTAGTGTTGGGAGGCTGTGGGTTGGGTTTTTTTTTTTTGGTGAGAGTTCACTTTATTTCCCTCCGAGCAAGGAGGTCACTCCATCACAGCACAGCCGGGCTCAGTTTCTGTTCCTTCATACGTGGCCCTTCATCACGTTGTCTCGGTCGATATGAGCACAAGGATGTGAAAGCACAGAATTGTGCTTTAAAATGCACTGGTCACGACGTGGCCTCTCTTGATCTGCACGGACTTTTAGTCACTACGTTGGTTGCTTTAAGCCTTTTAAGACTGGAGTTTGCACCAACTCCTGACCACCGCTTGGCATTAAGGACGTGTTTTGCCCAGAGAGGAAGGGGGATGTTTAAGACATAAAAGTGAAATAATGGTGTAGTTGTCTTTTACTCAAGCTAATACAAATAAAAGAGCTTTTTTAACTTTCTAGTGACATTACTATCTGTTTCTTTCTTCCTGCCTTTCCCTCCATCTCAGCACAGCCAAATACTTGCAGCAGATCTCAGGAGCTGACTGCAGCTGGGAAAGGAGAGGTAAAAATTGTCTGATTAATTAAAATCATCGTGATTTTACCCACTGCCAAAACCACTTGCATACCCCCGCCGCTACAGTATTTGAGGGATGCCGATCCAAAGGAGGGAGACATCTGATAAGAGGGAATTTTCTCGGCTGAAGACGACAGGAGGGAAAACACTCACAAAGTGGAAAAACATTCTAATTAAGCAGCAAGTGCATCTGCCAGAGGAGCGGCTGGGATGCACCCCGCTGTGCAGAAGGCTGTAGGGAACTCGGGCTGCTCAGTACGCCCCTCTGCGCTGGAGCTCGCCTGGATTGTTTTCTAATTTTCATTCCTTTAAGGGGTGGAATTATTATTAATTACCCTGTTAATGGATGAATTTCATCAATCACTTATCTAGCAACTACACAGCCCACCTCGAGGGGCAGGTCGCGGCACCTCACTCCAGTGAGGGTTCGCACCCCGCGCAGGACCAGGAGCACCCCGAAGCCCCGCTCGCACGGGACCCTCGGGACGATCTCCCGCCTGGAGTCCCGCGCGGCCCCGCCCCCGGCGTGACGCGAGGCGGCGGCGCCGGTCACGTGTGGCGGCGGCGCTGGTCACGTGTGGCGGAGGCGGAGGGCAGGCCTGCCGCACCTGGAGCCGCCGCCATGCTGCTGCCCCTGTCCGGCCGCCCCCGCTTCGGGCAGGCCCCGCTCCTGGCCCCGCTGCTGCTGCTGTTGTTGGTGGTGAGCCCGGCGCGGCCCATCTCCTTCCAGCTACCTGGCAAGGCGCGGAAGTGCCTGCGGGAGGAGATCCACCGCGACACGCTGGTCACGGGCGAGTACGAGATCGGCGCCCCGCCGGGTTCCTCCACCGGACCCTCCGCCAACCTCAAGGTGCGGCGGCGGCGCCTTGGCGGGCGGTGGGGAGGGGGTGGGGAGCGGGGATAGGCCGGGCGTGGCCCCGCCTCCTGCCCCGTGCGGGGGTGGGGCGCGGGGATGGGTGACGGTTTTCCACGCGTGACACCAACCCGCGCGTGGGTTTACGGTGGGCCTGGCCTCCTGCCTGTGGCGATTTGGAGGAGGGATGGGCCAGGGCTCGCCTGGTGCTAGGGGCCACCAGCTTGCCCAGGGGCTTATCTGTGTCTTGAGCAGCAAGGGAGCGGGGCAGGATTTTGGCTTGAGCCACATACAGGCTTTTTAGCCCCAAAACGATCACATCGCAGCGGCCCGTCACGCCGGCCGCCGTGTAATCCGCACGCGGATTACACGGCGGCCGGCGTGACGGGCCGCTGCGATAAGGCCGTGTCCTAAGGCTGGCTGACATCGTGTTGGAGGAAAGCGTTACGGTGACGTGGCTTTCCCAGGGCTCCATCCATCCCTGCGCGCGGCCTGGCACGGCGGGATGGAGCGGCAGGCCGCAGGGAAAGGGCAAGGTGAAGGCTTGGAAACAAGGTTTCGGTACACAAAAGGGCTGTTCTTGTTGCGTTGGATTTTAGGGAGGCAGGTGTTTGCTACGGGATAGGGAGAAATGATCCTAAAGGATTTTTAGGGAGTACAGGGGAAGGATCAGCAGAATATATGTGAATAATACACCTTTGTGAGAAGCAGCTGTTAAAACTTCAATAGTTTCACTTCAATTCTGCCCGCAGTCTGCCTTCCCTAGGCTTTCTTTGAATTTCCCAGCTAGCCAAGTGAGGTCTGTTGCTACTTAATCGGTTCGTCACAGCCTTCTGTCCGTTTTTCATTTCTAGTATTTGCTTGGTAAGGTATTTCAGATCAAATACCACTTTCCCATCCGTCTCTTTCTGCTCAGTGATCAAGCCTCCTGGTTCTCTGGCTGCCCACTCTTAGGTCAACAGATCCCAGGGTCTCTCTTCCAAAACTTAATTTTACGGCAGAGGACTTTCCAGGGAAGGTGATGAGGCAGTGAAGCCCATGCTTGAGTCTTGGTCTGGCTTTGCTGCTGAAACTGGTATCCGGGCTCACCAAAGTTCGGTTTTACGGGAGCTGTACAACAGAAATAAAATAAAGCCCTGTACTAGTTTGTCAACCTACAAAGGAGAAAGAATAATCTATGCAATTCTTGCTTTCCGTCTTATTGTTTAGAAGATGATCAGAGGGCTGGAGCACCTGTCCTATGGGGACAGGCTGAGAGGAGACTTTATAGCACCTTGCAGTACCTGAAGGGGCCAAACAAGGAAGCTGGGGGGCGACTTTTACAAGGGCCTGTAGTGACAGGGCACGGGGTACAGGGTTTAAATTGAAAGTGGGGAGATTTAGATTAGACATCAGGGAGTTCTTCCTGGAGAGGGTGGTGAGGCACTGGCACAGGTTGCCCAGAGAAGCTGTGGATGCCCCATCCCTGGCAGTGTTCAAGGCCAGGCTGGATGAGGCTTGGAGCAACCTGGTCTAGTGGAGGGTGTCCCTGCCCATGGCAGGGGGGTTGGGACTAGATGGTCTTTAAGGTCCCTTCCCACCCAAACCATTCTAGGATTGAGGTGTGCTGTGGCCTCCCAACATGCTGGGCTTGTTGAGAGTGCTGTAACCCATCTGTTAGGTGCATGCTTCTTTTTATGTCTAAGTTTGTGTGGGAAAAGTTAGTTCAAGACGCCGTGTCTGCAGGTGGTCTCGCTCCTCTGCACTGGATGGCCTGCGTCAGTCCCCCGGATTAGGCCACTGAACGTGGGAGGTTGGTAGTTAATCCTGGCCGGGCTCAGCACAGTTCCTGCCGGTGAGCTGCGTTGTGTGTATGCGATACCCCAGCGCTAACAGTGGCACCCTCTGTTTTGGAGGAATCCGTGGGCTCTGCCAGCTGGCTGCCGAGGGGCAGCATCGGGGCGGCTGAGGTCTCGCTTGGGCCCGGCCACGTGCCTCTGACCCATTGTCAAGGCTGGTGGTTTGGGGAACCATCGGGCTGTTTGTCGAGGGCAAACAATGCCCTGTCTGTCGGGGACTGCGTTACCGTAAATAACGTTAGAATAGCATGAAAAAATCCCTTTCAGGTCAACTCCCCCGGAAGCGTTCTGGCTGCGCTATTAGCAGCTCCTCCCGCCCCCGCGCCAAGGCTGAATGGACAGGGTATTGGGCTGGTTTGGGTAACGCTATTCAGTTGATGAAAGCGGATAGCAGAGCTTTTACTGTCAGAATCCTGTTCGTGAGCAGGCTATTGCTAGAGCTGTGAAGGGCAAAAATGGATCAAGCTGCACAATATCCTCTAGCTAAAGATTAGCTCCGGTGTCTACAAAGCCCTAAGGGAATAGAGCTCAAATTATAGGGATGTTTGGGACCTTTCTTCGCTGTGATTTTGTCACTGCTTCCTGGGACAGAGGACCTGGTGTGCCAATTACGTGATATCACCCCGATGAGGCCAGCGTCTTGGTTAATCAGGACCTGGTCAAAACACACGCTTCTACACCGTGTCCATGTGGTCGGATGCACACAGTGCAGCACTCCAGCAGGGCCTGCTGACTTGAGCCGAGCGCTTCCAGTAGTCTGGTGGCTTCCAGACACGAGGTGGCTTGTGGCAGGGGGATGGCAAGGCAGCTGCCTGTGCCTGGCTGGGCAGGCGTGCTTTCATCTGCTCGCCGCTTGAATACAGGTAGAGCTCCAAACGCTGGAGGAGAGCAGTGCACCTTGTTCTCCAACACTGGCAAACACATACGGTGCAGGGGAAGCTACAACAAATCCCGTAACAGACAATTACGGGATAATCTGTATGTAGAGGAAGCTTGTTCCTAAAGTAACCTGCTGTGGTTTATGCCCTGAGGCATGAGGATCTGTATACTTTATTATTTTTCCTGCCCAATACAGCAGCTCTCATTATCCATATGGAGGTCCACAACTGTTCCGAGTCCAGCAGGCTGCTGGCATCAGTGTGTCCTGTGGCAGGGAGTTAATTAGGTCTTGTAGTAAGAAGAAAGAGGAGTGTTTCTTTAGAATAATTTTGGGTACATAGCCCTTTTGTATGGCCTTTGTACAGAGAAGAAAGGCTGGTTTTCCCGTTAGGAGACGGACTAGCAGAGAATGCCTGACGTACCTTCTCCATGCCACAAATTATTTGGTGTACTTCTGTCCTATATACCTTTAAAGTTATTCCCAAGCTTTTTCGTCTCTCCACCTCTAAGACTTTCAAAGACCCCTAGTAACTTCAGCACCCATGCTCTTTCAGGCATACCTGCTGAAGGACAGCGTTGAGGGAAACCGGGAAGCGTTCCAGTGGAACACATGCTATTGATTTTCCCGCAGTATTGTAACGCCTTCAGTTGTTTTTTCACCCCTCGCCATGGTCAGAGTATTTCAGCCGGCCAGAGCCTTTAATTGAGCACAATGATTTTCAAGTCTGCGTCATGAAATGCGTGACCTTTTGGGTTTTTCACTCTTTGGTGAAGCATTTTTATAGACCTTTTACAGTTTTTGCCTATTGTTAGTAATTGCACAGACTTAGCGCAAAGCAGTCATTATTCTGTCTGTCTGGTCTGAATTGTCCTCCGAAGTGGCCACTTTTATGGATCTTGGCACCTAAACCTTGTATAACTCAGGGCCACACTGGTGGTTCATTTCTAGGGGAACAGATGTGCCCTTCTCTATTTCATCTTCTGCGGAATTAGTCTGGTTTTGTCCCGTCAGGCTTCTCCGTACCTCTGCTGCTGTGGGAATTTATGAGTTTTGCTTGCAGAAAGAAGGCAATGAATAACAGTTTGGTTCAGCTAGAGTTCCTAAATGTAGCCTCTGGTCAGAGCTTATAGGAGGAAGAGGAATTGGTGTGGTTTTGGGGGGGGTTGGTTGGTTGATTGTTTTTTGGCGGGGTTCTTTTTTATTTAAGAGTCAATAATCACCTTTGAGGCACTCTGTCAGCTTCTGGAGTGGGGATGAGGAAGAGAGGATTCAGTTGTGAGGAAGGAGGAAAACTGTTGAAAGGAGAACGCAGCGGCTCCGAAGAGGATGCTGCGAGAGCTCTTCCTGCATAGCACAGTGTCGTGGTTTAACTCCGGCTAGCAAAACACCATGAAGCTGCTCTCACAAATCCCCCTCCCCTCCTCCAGTGGAGGGGAAGAATCGGAGGAAAAAGAAATAAGGAAGCTTGTTAAATTGAGATAAGAACTATTTACTAATTAAATCTAAATTAATTATACAAATACTGCTATTAATAAATAATTAAAATAATAGAAAATAAAACGTGATACAGTATGATGCAATATGATACAATTTCTTACCACCCACTGACCAATGCACACCCAGGTGCTGAGTAGGAGTGCTAGTAGTCAGACCCAGAGAGCCCGAGAGCCGCAGCCCAAGAGCCGCAGCCTGAGAGCTGTTGCAGCCTATTCTGAACGAACCCTGTCAGCGATAGCACGGCCAGTAACTCTAAACAGCCCACCAACTCCCTCACAAACAAGCCAGCACAGGAGTTAGCAAAGCAGCTAACGCAGGAGTCAGGGGGAGTCTTAGCAAGTACCAGGAATTAAACGAGTGAGAGAGTAATGGCTCCTGGACCCCCTTCTTGCCTAAGCCGCTGGAACATGACGTACTATGGAATGAAATCCTTAGTCAGTGTGGGTCAGCTGCCTGAGCTGTGTGTCCCCTACACCGCCTGTAGCGAGAGCTGGGAACGCAGCTGCAGCGTCAGAAGTGGACAAAGACCTTGAATTCAGTGCAGGCGTTCCCCAGCGCCAGCTAAGAACTTATCAGTGCTTCTCTCAGCATCCAGGAACACAGCTTCATAGCAGCCACGGTAGAGAGAGTTAACTCTTTCCTGACTGAACCCAGCACACAGGCAGTGCGAGCCTGTGGCAGCGAAGCCCCGCGTTCCTCACCCTCGTTGTCTCTTTTACAGATAACTGACTCGGCTGGGCACATCCTGTATGCCAAGGAGGATGCCACGAAGGGCAAGTTTGCCTTCACCACTGAAGACTATGATATGTTTGAGGCCTGTTTTGAGAGCAAGCTTCCTGTGGGTAAGTGAGGTGAAAGGTTTGTTGGCTGTTTCTAGCTTCCGAGCAAGTTCGTGTAGATGTGTGGATTAGGGGTGTGGATAAAGTGATCGGAGTGTGGTCTGAAGAACACTGACTTCTAAAAGTGATCTTCAGGAGATTGTGGGCTGTCTCACTGCAGAATATCTGCTGGCGGTGTTGCGCTTGAACGTAAGTAATCCTCTGTGGCCGTTGTATAGAGTGCTTGGGTTTCCTCTGAAATGGGAATTGCATGTTCCTCCCGCAGAGGTCACCACAGTTGCAGCGAGTGGTGGTACAGGGGAGCAAACCATGCCTCTCTTGCCCTTTTCGTGCTGCCTTCCATCTTGCAGTCGAGCAAGGAGAGAGCAGTATGCTATTATCTCCAGGAGCCTGTCTTTCTCCCCAGCTGACCATCTCTCCCCATTTGGTGGAACACAATTGCTGTGCAGTGTGTACTTGGCAGCAACCCCGCGTTAGGTTAGCAACCGTTTTCTGGGGCTGGAGGGTGTGTGTATAGAGAACGCGGCCTTGGTTTGCACCCGCAACTGCTCCCTAAGCGGTCAATAAAGGGAAGGGGAAATGAGCAGGACGTCAGCCTTGCATTTGTGCTGCAGGGACAGTTGCCTAACGAGCGCTGAGCCTCGTTTCCTGTGAGTGTGACGCATGTGCTGCTTTGAGTGGCTGGGCTCAACGTTGTGACAAACGTGCTGAAAACAGCCAACCCGCGGGCTCCAGTCTCATTTGCGATGGTGTGAGCGCATGTGAGTTTGTCTGTGCTCACGTCTTTTCACGGTCACTCAAGAGTTCTGCTTCCTGGACCTCTTTAGGTCTTAGCCTAAAAGATTCCAGAGCATTTCACAGAGCAGTCACTAGCAGCATTCCTCATGTCGGCTGAAAGGCAGGTGCTGTGTTGTTGTTCTGCTCCACATGTAAGATAGAAATAGTTTGCAAGTTGAAGAGAACTTTCCAGGAAGAGAAGGCTGTCTTCTTCGCTGGAATTGGGAGGGATCTGGCTCGTGCCACCGCTTCTGTAGTATTTTACAGATAAGACAGTGACCCCAAATGTTCAGGATTTTGCATTTATTTCACCCCAGAGGTAGGGCTTTCAGATACTCCTTAACGCATCGAGACATGCAGGCACTGGTGACTCATCTGGGAGTCACTGGTGGTATTTACTCTCCAACACCTGGGTATTTGGGTGGTCTCCAGACAGTCCCACAAATCCTCTCCTAGCTTCCATGTAATCACACGCTGGGGTGGGAAAGTTTCTTTCTTTAGATGTGTCTAGACTCTTATTTCAGTGCCTGTGACCCGAGGTTTCTTGCCTAGACTGAGGCCCTTGTACCTCTTCTGACTGTAGCAAATATTTGTGCCCTGACTCCCTTGTATTGTTGCAAGTTTGTGTTAAAGCTTTCAGTCCTGATGAGGATAAAATATTTCAAACTGCAGCTTCTACCTGGTGACCAGTGGGGCACTGAGGTACCCAAATCTTAGAGCTGTTCAGCTGAGCAGCTGAATCCTCTCCTGGAGTCTTTCTCTCTGTGGGCCTCCAAGCTGCCATTTTCTTTCTGGACCCAGACACCCCAGATTCCTTGCTAAAGAGAGATGCTGCTTGACGAGTATCTCCAGATTTCCCATGCCTGTGCTGGAAATGAAGGAAGTGTTAAAGTAAGGGAGGTGGCACTGTGAGGCTTGATCATCTGCAGGACTTGGTTAAGGTAGTGTGAAAGAAGTGACCACATCGCAAGGAAGCGCCTTGTTTCCTCTGTAAGGTCAGTGTGGGAATGGGGGGATTGACCAAGCGCTCTTTTATCCCTGTGTTTCTCTTTAAAGGGTTTTGGGTTGGTTTTTTTTCAGTCTCATCAAGTAAGTAGTGAGGACTTGTAGCTCGGCAGGCCAAGGAGGATGTTGGTGGAGTACTGGAAGAGAAAAACTGTTGATGGAGGAAGCCCAGGGCCGTTGGGATCTGAGGGGTCTAAGCAACTGCTATTTCTCAATCCTTAACCACAGAAATGAGGAAGGGGAAGTGAGAAGGAGATCCTATTTAGAAGGTCCACTTTATCAGAGTGGAAGAGTGCTTTTTGGAGCTATGGGTGTTTGCCTGATAGGCTTTTTTCCCTCTTGTCCTATCCTCCTGAGCAGTGCTCTGTTCCCAGGCACGGTTTCTCTCGCACTGTATGCCGATCTCTGAGAACAGCAGCCTGGCCTGCACTACATACTCCCCTTTATGGCTCTTGCTTCATGCTAATCTCTACCTCTTTGCTTTTTCTGTAATCCGTCTCTTCCCAAACTTTCTTAAGAATTTGATGGCTCATTTTTTCTGGAATTCCTATGGGAAAATTTTTGTGACATCCAGATCAGCCATCCTGGTTTTCCACTGACTTGGCAAATTAGGAGCTCCCCTAATCTCCCAGGATTCTGTGCTCATGTGAGATAACCTCTTGAAGACCTCCTGGGGGATGTAGGTATCAGTTTAGTTCAAGATCTCTGGGACTTAACTGGTTTTCTCTTTCCTACTGGTCCAGTCTGCTCTGGTGAGCCCTGGCTGCAGGAGGAGCAGGGAGTTACGGAGGATCTGATGAGCATGAAGGGAGCTGCCTGATGCCTCGGGCTCAGTCACCTCGTAGAAGAGCAGCTTGAGTTTTTCCAGGCCAGTCCCTGACAGCATCAGCCTCTTGCAGAATGTCTGCTTTCCATCCATTTGCACCCAGCAGCTCTAAGTTTTCTGCTTTCTTACTGCCTCTTGGCAGCTCTCCCTTCCAGCCTGACAAATGAATCCTTCCAGTTCTGTTCTCCTGCTCACTGGCCTTTTCATCTTTCTCATCTCTTCCTGGAAGCTCCAGCGCTCCACCCAAGTTGCTGTAATTTAGGCATTAAGAAAAGAAAACCCCTTTCACTGGACTGAGTGCTGTGAATTTTCTTCTGCAGCTACTGTTCGCTGTCCTACCTGCCAGTCTCCAGGCGTGCTGGTATATGGATGGCGTGAACGGGCAGAACTTGTGGTTGGAGAAAGGAGCGCTGCGTGGTTGTATACAGCCTGTCTGTTAAAGAACAGTGCTGGGATTTGAGTTTGGTTTTACAGTAACTGGTCTTTTATAAGACAACTAAAAAAAGGTCCAACCTAATCCTAATTTAGTAGTGGATATGGACCATCGTGTCAGGAGTTATTCCAGGTTCTGCTAGCAGTAGAAGGTGGAGGTGATTTTGCTCTGGTGTTGAAGCACTGTTCAGGGCATAGAGAGAAAATTTGGGGATGTTGAACTGAAGTTCTGGAGTATCTCCCTAACTCCAGCTGGAGTGACCCAGTGTAACCTGTACACCGAATTTGTGGACTGAGGGAATGTCGACCTGGCAACCTCCTGAAGGAAAGTGTGAGTATTGGACATGCTCCTGGATAAAGACTCTGAAACTCATGGTGTAAGTGAATTCAGACCTTGTGTTTTGGTGGCCACCAGCTGAGGATAACTGTATTCCCCAGAGTGCTGGGATTTGGGAATGTGTTGTGTACAGACTCTTCCTCGGTGGGTGGTATAGTGGAGTATGATACTTGGGTCAGCTGACGTGCTGCATTCTTTAGGGTATCTTATATCCCTATTCTATAGATTTATTTTTTTCCTCTACTGAATGTCCTCAGATGTGACGGTTTGTAGCAGTTAAAAGGAGCTATTAGCCATAGGTGTCCCTAGCTTGGGGACAGCAGCCTTCAAGCAACCTACCGTGCTGTTGACTGCAGCCTTATCCTGCTCGCTGTTTGTGCGGCTCCAGCTGGCAGTTCTCCGAAGCGGCATTTTCCCAGCTTCAGAAGCCTCCTGCCATCTCGGGGTTCGCATTAGCAGTGTGGGTCTCAGAGATCCGAGCTGTTCTTTCCCGGAAAAGACATGCTGGTAAAGGGATTGCCTTCGTTTCTGCCTATGCTGCCAGCACATGAGGGTCAGTAAGTCCCCGTGTGCCGTATTCCTCAAGCAGAGCAGTTTACCTTCTGCTCCTTTGAATGTAAAATCATTGACAATTCCAGTAACCTTGACAGGTTCCCGGTGCACTTCCTGCTAGGAGGAACATGGGCTTCCCAGTTGGATATTTGTCCCTCTGGTGACTTGTCTTTCGCCAGGCTGTCTCATAGCAGCTGGTATTCATCTTCTAATCCTCTGCAGTTTTTACAGTGATTTGCATCCTACACACACTTAGCACTTTTAGTTACAGCTTGTTCTCATTATCTTTGGGAGTCTCTCCTTCAGCCAGGATTTATTGTGAAGCCTCTGTATTTTTAGGCTGGACTGTGCTGCCTCCGCAGTTAGCTGCAGACGTGGAGGGAGGGGAGGGATGTTGTGAGTTCTTCCTCGGTGGTAGGGAAAGCTGGTGATTTCCTGGCAGGCTGAATGTTTCGCACAATGAACCCTTTCATTATGCTTCCAGGAACAGGGAGGATGCCGGACCAGCTCGTGATTCTGGATATGAAGCACGGAGTTGAAGCAAAGAACTACGAGGAGGTATGTCCCCTGGCTGCCTGCACTGCAGGCTCCCCTTTCCCAGCACTCACGTGATGCCGTTTGTGGATCTGGGGCTCGTGATGGGAAGCTGTTGTCCCAGCGGTGATGAAAGCCTTTCTGCAACCTAAAATTCCAGTGAAGCTTTGTGTGTTAGGGGAGACAAAAAAATAGACAAATATCAACTAAAACGAATTCTGACCTCTGGGAACTGGAGCCTAATGTGTGAATTTCTTTGCTAGGACAGTGTGACCCAGCTTCTGGGCTTAGGCATTAGAGGCAACAAGAGGCTGAGATGTGAAGCTGCCCCAAGCCACGGAGGGCATTTTAGGTTAATATCAGATCCTCCTAAAGGTCAAGTTGCGCTTTTACTGTTCTTACCTTCCTGACTGTAAGATGTGCTGGCTCAACAGCCCTGGAATGGCACTGTGGCATCAACAGCCCCGTGGCAGAGTAGTAGGCGTTGTGAAATGGGTACTGGGTTTGAAAGCGTGACATTGCAAATAGGCATAAAGGCTAGAATGTTTCCCTCTTAGGAGGATATAATTTTCTTAGACCCAAGAGCCAGCTGTGTGGAATAGCAGCTGGTTTGCGGCTGGGACAGTCCTGGCTGGTTTGGATACTGAGTTTTGATAGCTGCTACGATGTTTTTGGTTCAGTAGAATTTGGGGTCAGTCAGCCCCCCAGCACTGAACCTGTGCCTGAGGAAAGGAGAGGTGTTGGTGGAGAAAGATTCCTGCTGTGTCCACTGTGCACAACAGCATGGGAGACGCCTTAGGGAGGAGAGTGGGTAGCAGAGGAGGCTGTGTGTGGTGCAGTTAGAAAAAGAACAAATTTCTGAGGTGTGCATGCTGGAGGTTTTATATCCTTTTGAGCTTTGGGCTGGCTAGTTCTGTGTGGGTAAAGTCAGTCTAGAACACATCCTACATGAAGAGTAGGATAACGCTTGGAGTCAGGGAAGAGCAGAACAATCATTGGGCCAGCTGTCTGTCAACCAGGTACTGAAGGACTATAGGATGTTGAGATCTTAGGGGATGACTCCTGAGAGCGTAACCGGGAGGATTATGGTGACGACACAGAATCTCTTTAAATACAACCTCGCTGCATACTCTGAGTTACATTACTGTACTGCTACCTAGAAGCATTATCCCTATGCAGAAAGGTTCTCTTGTGCCCGTATTATCTACGTATTCACTGGTTGTACTGATAAAACTGTCTTGGAATAAAGTGAGTATCCATTAGACTTGTCAGTGTAGTTCTATCGATGGAAAAGGTTCATGGGCAAACATGGGAAAAGAAGAATCTGTACTCGCAGTCCCACCTGATACCAAATGCAGATCTTGACAGCATTGGCAAGCATCCTTGACTTGTGAGGACCTCTCAGGGTGACAGACTGTGTCAAGCCTTGTTGAGCAGCGTGTCTGCGAAGGACTCAGACTGCTTTACTGTTTGTACAGCTGCTACGGATGTTTAGCCACGCTGCTTTGCAGGGTGTTTTCTTTTTTTCATCCTCTCTCTCCCCAGGTTGCTGTTGTATTTGTGGGTTTTGACTTGACAGGTTGCTGTAAGGCCTCAGCGGGGAGGACTGTTGCTTAGATTTCTCTCCTGGAATTGCTGCCTTTTTGGGCCTTGCGCTTGTGATGTTCATCAGCTGTAAGGTACCAGTGACATGTCTTCCCCTGGTTCTTCTTGCTGAATTGCTGCAGGGAGCTGAGCGAGATTGCTGATGCTGTCCTGCTCGTGCATGGATGTATACAGTGAGAGGAGGGGTGATGTCCAAGCTTTCAGGGATGCAGACATTCTTGGAGCAAAGCAACTTGGATTGTGAGCTGGGTTAGAAACCCTGACTACATGGCCACCTTAGTTCTCTGGGGTAGGGAGGAGTAGATTTCTCCATTCAGTAAGTAGAAACAAAGGTAGTGAAAAGACTGTTCAGAGGGCACCAAGAAGGCTTGGAAATCTAGGTTCCTTTCCAGATCAGCTACTCCTGGTCAATTCTTGGCTATAGCCTGTCTCTTTCTGTGCTAGGAAGGGAGTTAGGCTTTGACAAATCTTGGAGTGGCCCTTGGGAAGTCCAGTGGAATGTTGTCTCGGTTGTTCTGGTGGTATAGATGTTCCTTCTAGGATGATGGTGTTCCACCATCACAGGTATTTGGTGGGCTTTTTACAAAATCCCTTGGGGCAGCTGTGCATATTGGCTTCGCTAGGGATGAAAGAGGTTCCAGG
This sequence comes from Rhynochetos jubatus, assembly GCA_027574665.1. Lineage (NCBI taxonomy): Eukaryota > Metazoa > Chordata > Aves > Eurypygiformes > Rhynochetidae > Rhynochetos > Rhynochetos jubatus. The sequence continues at coordinate 123,059,349 of CM050648.1, read as the reverse complement.
ATGTGCGTCTTGGAGCACATGCAGGACTAAAAGTAGCTATCGGATGTTTCTACCTACACCTGTTAAGAGCAGCTGAAGGGATGCAGGATGGAGCAGACAAGCCTTGTTTTTTCCCAGTGGAACCTTTGTAACCTTCTATACATGAGGAAAAGTGCCCTCCAGAAAGATAATGGAGCTGGCCAACGTGTGGGGTTAGCTTGTAGAGCTGCCCGCAACCTTGTATGTGTTACAGGCCTGCTGCTCTAGCTGTGTCAGTGGAGGCCATAGGCACGCTTGCATTGCTGCCAGGTTTTCAGCAAAGCTCTGTCCAGGCCACAGGGTTTTGTCAGTACACCCTATTGGCTAGAAGTGGGAGGGGTTTAACCTCCTGTTTCCTCCCACTCCTCACAAACACACTCCCAATTGTACTGCTGTGCTGGCAGAGTTAACATACAGCCCATTTCAGCATAAAAATCCTCAGATGACTGCTCGATGGCCTGTGGCTTGCCAGGGTACGCGTGTCATGTGGGTACCCTTCAGTGAAATGGCTGATGAGCTGGCACTGGCCTGGTCACGAGCATCTCTTCAGATGGGCTCTGACACCCAGGCAGCTGCCTCTGGAGGCGGCTTTTCAGGGATGCCTGCACCTTGGGTGCTCTGTTGTCTGCCTGTCAGCACCGGGACCGCTGAGGGCTGCCGTGCTGCGGTCCCGCGTGGCGGCGAGACCAGTAGTGAGCTGCAGGTGCTCCACGTGTTCTCTGTAGCTCATCTTTCTTGTGCTGCATTAACTCAGGGACGTGGTATGTGGCCTTCATGGCGGGGACCTGCCACTCCTTCGTAATAGTGACAAATTCTACACAAGAACTAGAGTTACCCAAACGCTACGCTGTAGCAGTGGCAGGAGTTGCAGTTAGCTTCCTTTGAGTAACTTCCTTGTGTCACAGATTTTACATAATGAGCGGTCAGGTTACAGCCAGGACTGGACATGTGTTTATCCATTCAAATTTAAATAGTTGCTGTTGTGGACTGTACTTTCTAATTGACTTTCCTGTGGATGTTTCTTTTTGGATACAAGTCTGTGACTTGTAGGACTGCGGGTTGCACGCTCTGTGCAAAAATGATGTCCTATAAACCCAACTTTTATGAGGGAAGTGTATTTTTCTTTCAAACTCGCTCAAAGGCAGCCTGTCGAGTAAGTATGCCGGCAGCGTCACCTGCTGGCGTGGGGCAGATGGAGCACCTGGGAGTTGCCTGGTCCCTACCAAGGGCATATGCTGCACTTGAGGTTATCAGTTGATAAGAACACCAGTTGCATGTCTTTACAAAAGTAAGGGACACCCAGAGGGGGTGAAAAGAACCATGCCACACTTCAAGCCGGAGGTTGGAGACCTAGAGGTTGGTCACTGCTCATTTGATGTAAGGGAGGGTGCTCCCTTGCAAGTTTGGTAACAGGCAGTGGGCTTGAAAATTTGGTTCTGGTTGCCGTCCTGTCAGATGCAGCAAGAAGCTGTGCGGGGTTGGGCTAAGGAGGCATCTTAGGAGCACAAATCCCCTCTACGTAGTTATCTCGGACGAGGGAGGTCTGGATAATGCCTGGGTTGAAAGGGATTCAAGTCTCCATCTGGTCTGTGATAATCTGGTCCTTTGGAATTCATGCTTTGTTATACTGGAACACGATTATTAGATCTTGATTATTGCTCTGGTGTATAAAATTAGGTTCATTGTACTGATTTGTGTATATTAATTGGATGTCACTCAGAATTTAAGCCCAGCCACCCCCAGCCCCTCTGATATCTGAGGACAAGCTGGAATGGAAAGTGGTTGACTTTCTGCCAAATTCCTTAAACTATTGAATTCACAAATGGGAAGTAATAAAGAGTAAAGAGAAGAGGAGAAAGGCAAGAGTCCAACAGTACCATCAGATAGTCTGGTAGGACGGATGCTAAAAAGCTGGGAGGATTTTAGGACTTCCCCAGAGATAAGTAAGGAAACAATGGTAAAGTTACGTTCTGCATATCTGGTAATTGATAATCCTACAGGTCAGGCGAGGTGAAAAAACCCAGCAGGGTTAGGCTGTAAGGATCCCTACGGGGTTTGCGTCCCCTGCTGGTAGTCCCTGAAAGTGAAAGCTTTAGGGACGCACGGGTTGGTTTGGGGTTCAAGTCCCCTTCTGGTGGAATTTTGTGAGCACTGATTCTGGTAATGGAACTTTGAGTTACAATACCATGTTGCAATTGATGTTGTTTCAAGACCGGAAAGAGAATTGTATGAAGTTTATGTATTGTGATATGGGGGTTTTTTTCTTTTCTTTAAGGACCCGCCCTGAGTGGCAGAAAGAATGTGGTATTAACACGCCACCTAGTGACTTTCTGTTCTTTGGCTAGAGAAGAATAATGTTCATGGCCAGGGGCATAAAATGAAAAGGTGTTGCTCAGCTTGTAGTATAGGGGAAGGGTGTTTGAAATGTGGGAAAGAGGGGGGGGATGACCTAGAATTGATGATTGCTCCCCGGCAGGGGATGGGAGAAAGTCCTGACGATGATGGCAATGCAAGCAGTATGAGCAGGGGAAAATATGGTCATAGGTAAGTCGATGAGGTTGGTGATGCAGGTGGTACAAGAGGATCAAGGGAGAGTAGTTATGAACGGGAAGGGCAATTTAGTGGGGCAGAAGGATTTAGCCCAATTACAAGAAGAGCTAAGGGAAGGCAGAAAAGGGTTAACCAGGCACCGTTGAGACAGGGAGTTGAAAATAATGGTCCAGTGACAGTAAAAGTACTGTTCTCAATAACAGAACTGCGGTCTTGGAAGGAAACAGGAGTTTACAGGGAGGACCCGGAGACAATACCAAGGGTATTTGAGACTTACTCTCAGGACCCAAGATCCCAATTGGAATGATTTGCAAGTAGTATTAGACACATTGTTGTACGGTACTGAGAAGAATATGCTACTGAACACAACCTAAATACAGTTAGAAGGGGCACATGCTAATGGGGATGTACAGGGAACGGTAGAGCAGAATTTTGGGGATCAGTGTGCGACCTGTCAAGAGCAAGGACACTGGAAAAACGAGTGCCCTAAAGTCAATAATCAAGGATCAATCCTGCAACATGTAGGTGGTGATGGGTTTAGAGGCCTGAGGAGGAGCGGGGGCATCATCCCCCACTGAGTGCCTGGTTACATTCGAGCTGGGAAACGATAAAACAGATTTTTAGTGGATACAGGAGCTACATATTCGGTTTTAAATACTTTAGAAGGCAGCTTAAGTGACAAAAGTATTAATGTTATTGGTGCGACAGGAGGTCGGGAAACATGACCGTTCTTTAAGCCTCTGAATTTTAAGTTGGGAAAACAATGGGTCACTCACCAATTTTTATATTTACCAAATTCTCTGAACCCTTTACTGGGCAAGAGACTTGCTTGAGAAAATAGAAGCAGAAATTAGGTTTGAAGATAGAGAAGTTGAAATTCTAATTCCAGAATGTAAATATGCTGAAGCTACAGCTTTGTTGTTACAGAATGCAAATCTGAAAAAGGAAAAGATAGCTCAAGAAATAGAGGATGCGGTGGACCTGGAAGGATCTATTCCTCTTGAAGACTCATAGATGCAAGAATTTGGGAGTGGAATTGGTATAACTGTTGTAATTATAGGAATCATTATCTTACCTCAATCTCTAATTTTATTTGTCTCTATGGGTATGTTGTGCTTGTCTGCAATATTGCACACCTCGGCCGATGATGATGACCAGAACCTCACGTGGGAACTCATCAAGGGATTTATAAGACTTTGGCAGAACCATTAACGCTTTTAATATTACCCTACCACACGTGTCACTGGGACACCCGGCTCTCAAAGAGACTTCCGGGGATTTGGGGCCTTCCCTTATAATGGTTGAGGAAGAAGGTGATTGCCAATGTGGATATTACCCATGGGACACTCCTGTTTGATCCCTTACATCACCCAGGTCCTCATGGAGGAGAGGTTGTAACGGTATTTTCCCCTTTATGGTGTATTCAGTAGCCAAACACAACAAACATAGCGCCAGTGGATAGATGTAATTTGATGTGGGCCTGGTCACAGTCCACCTTGAACAAGTCTCAGCTGGAATCCAAGTATGGCATTCTCACACATAATCTTAGTCCTTTATTTAACTGTTCTAAAGTTATGACTTGTGTTGAAGGACCAGGTGATCCACCTGAAACCTGGTGTTTATCTGGTGTGGGAACCCTTTGAAGGGATATGTGTACCTGTTGGGGATACCCTTCCAAAGGATGGAAGAATCAAGATAAATGATGTAACAGTACCAATTGAACCCTTAGTAAAATTTGTGGGGTTACAAAGATAGGGCCAACTGTAAAATGGCCTGTTATACAGCTCCTTTCAGTTGGCATGGGACTGCTCTAACGGGAAGTTCTATTCCTCGCTAACTTTAGAACGTCACACTGGACTCAGATGTGGTATGGGAATACCTTCCCTTTGTCCTAAACACATTTTCATTTTTGCCAAAACAGCTTCCCGATCTAAGCGGGTTGTCAATGCTTATTCTTTGGAGAGCCCCTGGAAGCCAGCTGGTAGACTAGACTGGGCTATTGCCAGAATCCGGGTTCCAGACTACTACACTGCAGGGCAGACTGCAGCATTTTGGGGTTTTTTTTTGAAACTGTATTTGCTCCTTACCGTACCCTTAAGCGACATCAAATTGTGTTGGAAAATATTACCTGGCAGGTTCGTGTGTTAAGTAACTGGACTAAAATACTCCATCGGTAAACTGAATTTACAAGTCCAGCAAGTTTCCAAAATGACTCTACAAAACAGAGTTGCGCTTGATGCGTGGCCCACAGGAGGCCATGAAGATGATCAGAGGGCTGGAGCACCTCTAGGTGCCTTTGCTAGGGAAGCAAATAACAAAAGAGATGAGGAAGCTGGCCCAGGTGCCAATTCAAACCTGGAAAGGATGGAGTGGGATGTGTTCTCATGGTTGCCTGGTGGACCATGGGTAAAACGTATGTTATTTTTCTTCCTCTGTGCAATAGCAGCTCTGATCTTCGTACCAGGCATGATACCTTGTTTTATCCAACAAACTCAACATGCAGTTCAGAGGATGCAGGTAATGGCCATATCTGAGATGGCGCAGAAGGGCCCAAAGATGATGCCGCTGAAAATTGCACGTAGTCCAGGAAATACTCAAGAAGAGAAAATCAAACTGATGGTTGCCACATTTTGTAAAGACGATGATTGAGCAAATAGAAGAGGAGGGATTGATACGCATACCCGTATTGCATGTCTTTACAAAAGTAGTCTGTGCAAACTCAGACTTCAGATTAGAGGAAACAAAGGCAGCCTGTGCAGGCTCAAGAAGAAGCGATTAGAACTTAGCTGACCAAGACATCTGCAAGAACTGGCTAAAACTGGCTGAGGTTGAGAACAGTACCAACAGTCCAAACTTTTAAGCTTTTAGCTTTAGTGCGCTTGCTTAATTAGCTAATGCATATTAACTTCTCTGCCCTGGGCGGCATTTAAGTCAAGTTAATGATATGTATGATGTGGGCGTAACTACGTGAACGTTTTGGGCAGATTGGGAAGTCAGTACACTCCGAGTACCTCAGCCAATGGGGAAATGAGGAGGGTCTCTTGCAGCCAGGAAAATAGGATAAAAGGGGGGCTGCGTCCCCCTGTAGGTGGAGAAGACCCCACAGGGATATGTCCCATGGACTCTCCCTTTATTCAGATATAGCTTTTACAGGATTCCTCTGTCTCCTTTGTGAACACTGACTCCTGGTAGCGTGATTTTCTATTCACAGTCTAATTGGTAAAAGCCCTGAGCTATTGTGGGTGTCATGAGACCGCTGCTAGTGCGAACTGGGCTGCCCAGGCGTTCCGGGGTGCGTGGCAACAGTGAGCGAAGCAAGTCTCGATGCTAACGCCTTGTGTGCCTGTAGAACAATATCGTATGCGTGTGTTAGTTAGTCACCTGTATCTCAGCCTCTGACTTCTGCTCGCTGGAGGTTTAGTCATGTGCAAGCTCTCCTACCCACTCCTCGGAAGCCAACTGTGAATAAGCTAACGTTAGGCCGAATAAGGAAGAAGCGTGTGCCTACTGTGCTCCTCCGTTGTGTAGGAGGGGTAGTAGGAAAGTATGTTTCAGAGAACAGGTGGGAGAAGTGATAGTGTTTTATGCAACGGTAGTTTCTGGCTCGTAGAGGTGTTTCCCTAGGGGAAGGATGTCCCAGATCTGTAGTATGTGAGGAGGAGTGGTTCAAACTGGCAGTAAAAGCCCACATGGGAGCTTTTAGTTCTTGGCTCAGTGATTGCTTGACTCTTCTGTTTTCTAGATTGCTAAAGTGGAGAAGTTGAAGCCTCTGGAAGTAGAATTGAGGCGCCTGGAAGATCTTTCAGAGTCCATCGTTAACGATTTTGCCTATATGAAGAAACGAGAAGAGGAGATGCGGGACACGAATGGTAAGAGGCTGTGCGCTCCCTCAGAGGGATGAGGCTCCAAGACCCCTTACTTCTGCTGAATGTGTTACTAGGACAGCATTTGGAGATCAGTCAATCACAGTGGTCTCTGCCTCTTCTGTTCCTAGCAAGGGGAACCTGCTGATGTTTTTCTCTCCTGAAGCAGTCACTGAGTCTTGTGTATCCCGTCTTTAGAAATCATTTCTGTCTCCATTCCTAACGTGAATTGCGTACCAGTTAATGTTGCCCATTAACCACAGTTTCGCCTTGTTCCCTCTCATCCTTCTCGTTGTTCCCTCTGCTTTTATTCTCAAGTACTGCTGGTGCTGGGGCGCCCTTGTCTGCATGCTGTACAACACCTTGCCTTTCGCATGGGTGGGGAGAGAAAATCCTGGGAACTTTGCCCTGTGGAGGCTCATCCTGTGATGTCAGACTCCTGTGCAATGGTTTGTGGTCTGTTTCAGAGTCGACAAACACCCGGGTTCTGTACTTCAGCATTTTCTCCATGTGCTGTCTCATCGGACTGGCCACCTGGCAGGTTTTCTACCTGCGTCGCTTCTTCAAGGCCAAGAAACTTATTGAGTAAAGGAGCAAGTCCTCCTCCCCCTCCTCTCAGACCCAGCTGGACACCGCTGGGACCCAGCCACGGCCCCCTGGAGCCATCTCACAGATGATACCCACTGACCGGCGCTTTTCTGCAGGAACTCGGACCCTACAGGGGGAGGGGAGCCTAAACATTGGAGGCAATGGGGGACTTGTGAAATCCTGTTGGATGTTGAGGGTGGGGGAGGTTTTGATGGGTTTGGGGATTCCTAGGGCAGCGGTTAAATAAAAAAAAAAAGATGTTTCCATGACAGCTGCAGCAAGTTTTGGCGCTGTCTGTTCTCCTTTTATAACCTTGGCTTGATGATGTCTCCCATCTGTCTGTGACTGTAGTGTTACCTCGGAGCCACTTGACCCTGCTGAGCTCTTCAAGGTGCCACTAGCACTGGGGCAGAGCGGGGCATGCCCTGTTCTGACCAGCTGGGATCTAAGCCTCGTGCAAAGCAATAGGATTCATCATTCCAGCAGGGCCTGAGGATAGAGGGAGGTCCGAGGTTTGGTCCCTGTTGTGGACCTCTGTGTTTCTCCCTGTGGGAGCTGGTGTCTTTGTGCTGACAGGTCAGGGCACTTGAGCATATGTAGGTTCAGCCTGGAGAAAGGGCAGCCTCGGAAGGAAGGCTTGGGAATGTGTTTGAGCTTGGAAAGGAGAAACCTGCTTTGCTCAAATAAGCTGTCCAGCCTTGGTCCTGCCCTTGCTCCACGTGTTTGGGATTTGCCCCTCTTGTTCTGAAATGATGCAGCAGGTTTCCTGAAAGCCTTAGTCAGGACGACCTTTTGTGCAAACGGGAGGCCTCAGTCAGACACAGTCATAGAGCAAATAGGAGCAGGTTATGTGAGGAGACTGGGTCTTCCATTGAGCAGGAGACTTTTTCTCATTTAACAGTAGCATTTACCCAGCAGACAGCTGGCTGAACCACATTTTCTGAGACCTCAAAGCAAGGAGGGGCTGCTGCTCGTGTGAAACATGAGGGCCCGTACCCTGCGTTGAGGTCTGAGGGTGCAAGGGTGCTTTGCAGGTGGTGGATAAACTCAGAAAAGCAGTACGGGGTAGGAATAGGCTGATTCTACATCTGGAGGGGAGTCTGAACTGTGCCCTCAACAGAATTGTTACTCTGTGGGGTACTACAGAGAGAGCAAGCAGCTTCTCATCGCCTCCCCGCCATCCAGATGGCATGATGTTAAATAAGCCAGGCTGGGAAAAGACGGGCAGGTTAACTTCCTGGACTCACTGGTTGCAGATTTTAGGCAGATTAAAATGATGTAATCTCCGCATTCCTTCAGAGCAAATGGTTCAGCAGCACAGCATCCCTGGTGTCATGTGCCTAGACACTTCTGGCTAAGGAAGGGGTTGACATGGCCCTGGGCCTGGGCTACCATTTTGAAAAAAAAGCGTGGTTTTATAATTTCTGACCTGAATCTGATCTATTGCTGGCAAGGAAATGGTTGTCCAGGGTGAGGCAATGGGTGAGAGGATGAAAAGACGACCTCCTGTCATCTATATACATTAGTACGTTGCCTCCCCTTTGCCATTGCCACGTTCCTGGAGTTGTTAGTTCCACTGGCAAGTGTTTAGATTGCTTTTAATTTGTTTCTTTGTTGATAAAGCCATATTAAGAACCCAAGTCCGCTCCTCTGCCCTTGCATCCATTTTATCCTTGTATGTTCTTGGAAGCTGTTACAGTGCAGAACAGCAGTGATGCCACAGGACTGAATTACAGACGTCATTTGAAGGCAGTTTTAGGTCCTACAGTTTGAAGCCTGTAGATCTGTTAAGGTTTCGGTTTTGTTTTTATATCACTTGAAAAGACAGTACAAGAAAGGGGCGCTTCCAGTCTTGTCTGTTTTGATATCCTTTCCTCGTCCTTATCTGAGTACAAAGATATCTTTATCTTAAAATTGGTGGCGAGGCCTTAAGTTCCCCTGGTGACTCTTACGCTGTCATCGTGCCGGTGTTGTGTTTTGATCTTCACTGTACTGGTGTGGTTACTGGGGAGCAGGTGTGGGGGAACTGCTATGGATTAACCTGTAACGACTGGTTGGGGGATTTTTGTCAGCTTTCTCAAATAAAATTTCTTTGGGGAGAAACAACCCACCTCAGTTGTCCGCGTGAGTCTTGTCCTCTTTGCGCACCTTCCTACGGACTGCTTCCCCTAAGCTGATCTGTCGCAGGAAGTGGCAGGTACACAGACCCCCCACAAGCCTTTGGCTTTCTCTAGAAGCAGTTAATTTCTAAAGAGTTTGAGAATTCTGGATTTGGGAGAGGTACCGGCTTTCGCAGGCTTCTCTGCGGAGTGGGACCAGCACGAGTGAGGTGTTTCTAATACAGGTTATTGCCATTTGTTGCCTTCCTTCCCCCTCCTTACTAATTATATCCCTCTGTGTGGAGGAATTTTGAGGCTGATCGTGATACAGGGCTGGTGCTCTAGAGTACAAGAAGTTGCCCAGAGAAGCTGTGGGTGCCCCATCCCTGGCAGTGTTCAAGGCCAGGCTGGATGAGGCTCTGAGCAACCTGGTCTAGTGGAGGGTGTCCCTGCCCATGGCAGGGGGGTTGGAACTAGATGGTCTCTAAGGTCCCTTCCAACCCAAACTATTCTAGGATTCTAAGATCCAATTTTTTTCACTGTCAGCTCCCATGTAAAATTGAATTCATTAAAACAAATGGAATTACTTTCAGTTTTGTGCTGTAGAGGAAATTTTAAATTGTTGCAAAGCTGAGTTGGTCCTATGTGAGTGGCAGATGCTTACTGTAGAGGGTGGTTAGGTACTCACTGAGCTGCCGTCAGAGCTCTGCTGAGCCTGCAAGCCTTTTGTCACACAGCAGCCAAGTGAGATCTGCCACATAACAGGACTGGGGACACGTAAGGGCTACATAACTGGTTAGTATTATCTGGGAGAATTTCAAGAGGGGAAATTCCCAGATCTTTGGATAAGGATTAGCCTTTGCAAGTTCTTGCCCGATGAGTATTTGTGTATGTGAAATCCTACAGCTGTTCTCGTGCGGTAGGTTGGCGGTGGATCTGGGCTGTTTCAGCGTACTGCAGATGCAGAGCTGGTGTCTTCGTTCCATTTTACTTCTGGGAAAACGGGCTAAAGTTGAGCTGTTGCAGATACTTGGGTCTGAGCCCATCTTTGTGTGTGACAGATGCATCGCTGGTAAGTCTATAATTGCCTGCAGCGAACTGCATCAGACGTTTCCAGCCTCTTCCACCCACTTGTCAACGTGACTAACGATTTAATTATCACACTACTTAACGCAGCGCGTGAGCACTCCTAAGTAAGGTATATCTTCGCGTGTTCCCCCTCCTGCTATCCCAACGTAGGCTGTGCCCTGTACAAAGGGCCTGCTGCAGCTGCTGCGTGCGTGCACGTGTGAGGGGGTGGGCGTTTTACACGCTCTTGCTCATTTCTTACAAGCTGCTGAGGTGTGTGAGAAATAACCCAAGTGTACCACGCCTATCTTGTCTCCTAACTGATGGATCAGGGACTCTCGACCCAAAACTAGTTTGGCCACTGGTTGGCTAGATCATCAGGCGATTCCTGCCTGTGCGTTTCATGGGGTCGTGCGCAGAGGTTTGGGAAAGCAGCATGGCCTCATTCACCCCTGCCAGTGCATGTGATGTATCTCTGTCTCTCTCGTACCTTTAGTTGTGTCCCTCCGCTCATCTTTCAGATGTCCGAGGTGGCCTTGCCCTTAGTGAACCAAGCCTGTGGGAAATGAACTTCCCCTACGTTCAAGGTGGCTTGTTGGGAAGGAGAGAGCACAAACCTGGAACAGATACGTCTTTCACAGGAGAAAAAAAGAGTCGGGTCTGGGGCAGACTGCAGGAGTTCAGGGTTGTTTTGTCCGCTGCCCCTTCTCCACCAGAAAAATGCGTCAAGCTTGTTCTGCCGTCCTTCCCCTGCACGGCCATTGGCGGTGGTGTGGTGGCTCTGGCAGGCCTGCCTTTCTCCGGGGAAGGTGGAAGGAGCAGAGGGTGTAGAAAAACTGCCTTTGGCATGTCTTGGACCTGAAGAGGTAAACCTGAAACAGGTGAGCCCAGAGTTTTGCTGCAGCACTAAAATACTTGTATTTGCTCAGCAGTGTTTGTAGGAAGCCTGCTGTGCTTTGCACTGGAGGTCTGTTGCACTGGCAGGAGTTGGGAATTGCCCTGTTTTGCCTGCAGCCAAATTGACTTAAACTTTAAGATGGCGGTCACAGATGCCTGATTGAGCCTTCTGCTGCCAGAGGTCCTTGTGCTGTATCACCTTAAACTCAGTGCATTAGCTTCGGCACTTCCAGCTTGCTGACAGCCTGCCAGAGGGCCTGTGGTCTCCAGGTGTCCGTCCCAGTGACCTCTGCTATGAGGATCATTTGTTTAGCTCATGTTTGGTGAAAGCTGCTGTGTCCTGAAGGACCCATCTGACTTGTATTTCGGTTTTTGCAGTAAGATGTACGTGTTGAATAACTTCCTTTGGCACGTTACTTGAAAAAGGCAATGGCAGGACCATGCTCGCATCGCTCTGTCTCGCTTCTGTGGCTTCCTGTCACTTCACTTCCTTTCATAGCTGATACTCCTGAGGTACCTTTTCCCCGAGCTTTTAAACTGGTTGCATTATGCCACCTTTGAATAAGCTGCACCAGGAGGTTCTGTTGGGATTGTAATGAGATGAACTTGTTTTTTCTTGGTTATCTGGGGCATGCTATTCCTACAGCTGCCACACAGCCGAGGCAGGCAGAGGGAAGGGCGTGCTTGTGTTTTCCAGCTATATCCCATTGCAGCTCCGGTCTGATCTGCTGCAGAGCTTTATACTCTAGGGTTTTCTCACCCATACCAGCTGCTCCGTCTCTTATTTCCCTCTGAATATACTTTCTTTGGATAATCTTCCCCCAGGTGTAAGGTATTTGCTATACATATGTAACTGGAATCTCACGGTGTTGTCTTAATTATAATTAACCATGTAGATGTCTTGTCATTTCCGTATTTTCAGTGTGGGCTGCTCTTTCCTTGTGCTAGTAACACAACCAATGTACTGTCCTGACTGAAAAACATGAATGAGATCTTTGAACTAAGGCAGATACTCGCTATGATTTGGTTTAAATGACAGTGTTCCTACCCTCGTCCACACTTATCGCTCAGTAACGATTTTGCAGGAGGCAGAATGGCCCGTTGCCTCTAGGTGGTGTGATGGCTTTAAACGCTCCTGTAAAAACGGCAGCGTAAAGTCAGGTGTCTATTCTTCAGTCATATTCCAATAAACCTGAGTGAGCAGCAGCTGTTACTTCCCTTAGGGGCATCTTGCTGTGGGAATTACTGCCCTGCTTTTTAAAGTGTAGTCAGTGCAACACTGTGGGCTGGATAAACCTGATTGTAGCTACTACTGTGATCATTTTATGGAAGAATTTGTATGGTAGCATAGATAATATTGATAACATTGAGCAAGACAACTGTACTTTTCAGATTGGAAAAATGAAGATTGAAATTTTCAATTAGTCTTCTGGTTTTCTAGAACTGTTTGAGATTCCTTAATCCCATTTCCACGAGACTTTGCCATCTAGATTTTTTAAAAAATGGTTACTGTTTGCCAGATAACATTTTGCCAGGTAGTCCCCTTGCAGTGGAGGGAGTGAATGATCCTTCGCGGAACACATCTGAACTTTTCGTGCATTCCTGCAAGCTCCTTTCTCCTGAAACGGCTGCTTCGAAGGACAACGTCTTTGTACGGAAATAGTTACAATGCACAGCAAATAAACTTTGATGGGTAAGTTACTTTTAAAACAGGTGCGCTAAATGCTGAACGCCTCTCTGACCCTCACCCCATTGCACGGCACTGTGCTGTTTTACGCTCTGAGCAATACAGCATCTTCTCAAGACAGCGGGATAAGAGCTAACCAGGTTTTGTCACAGCTGGTTTTAGGGGTTTGTGCTTCAGCTTCTGGTGTCTCCTGTGAGCATAGGATCACCTGTCCTGAAGCGAACATTCCCCATCGCTCAGCTCCGCTTTCCTGTCTGTGGTTGTGACTGCCAAACTGAAAACAATATTGAAATGGCAATGGTGTGCGTTATCCATGAAGAGAATACATCACGTAGCGAAGATTAAGGTTGCTAATACCTCCTTGCGACTGAGAAGTTACTACAGCTCCAGATCTGAGGTATTGTTTATGGAGCTTTCGGTTTATTTCATCGTGGTTAGAGAGAAACCTCACGGATCGGGAGTGGCGCGGCAAGGGGACGCGGCTCCCGTTCATTAACGGTGTGAGACGTGGATCCACCGGAGATGCCCTCACCTGCCCGCAGACCTTAGAGCCTGGGATGCAGCTGTTTATCCGCCTTGCACCACCTGTTTTTCAGTAACGTGCATTACGTGTGACACACTTAAGGAAAGTTCACGTCCGTGTGTTAAGAAACAGCGATGCCTTTTTGGATATAAACCGGTTACTTCAGTTTCTTATTACCGAAAGATAATTTGGAAGCTTTTCAGGAGAATAACCTTGGGCTCCTGACTTCTCGGGAGGTGAAGTGGCTCCTCCGTCCAGCACTGAGGCGAGTTCCGCTTCCCGCGGGCTGGATGAGGTGAGATGGGAACTGGCCTCGGCAGCCTGCCTTTGCCCCAGGCCTGGCAGCGCCGCTTGTACCGACCCTGGCCCGGGCAGGCGGCGGGCGGCGCTGAAGCCGGGCCCAGCCGGCGGCGCGGGCTCCGGCGGGAGGCGGGAGCCGGGAGGTCGTCGCGGCGGCAGGAAGCGGTTCCGGGTCGTCGTCGGGAGCCAACATGGAGCCCGTCGGGCTCGCGGGGCCTCGCTGAGGGGAGAGTCGGGCCGCAGCGGGGCCGCGCCGCCGCCATGTCGTTGGGGGAGTACGAGCGGCACTGCGACTCCATCAGCTCCGACTTCGGCAGCGAGTCCTCGGGCAGGGGCGGCTCCCGCGGCGGCGGCAGCCTGCCCGGCGAGCAGGAGGAGCTGCACTACATCCCCATCCGCACCCTGGGCCGCGGAGCCTTCGGCGAGGCCACCCTCTACCGCCGCACCGAGGTAGGCTGCCGCCGTGGCGGGCCGGGCCGGGCCCCCAGAGAGGGGCCCCTCTCCTCCTCCCCCGAGGAAAGGGGGGGCCGGGGGGCTGCTCCGAGGGGCGAGCGGTTCGCTTTCCGGAGGTTGGGTGCCGGGAGGCCCCGGCGCCCGAAGAGGCGCAGCGGGGGTGACTGACAGCTCCCTGGGGGGACCCCAGCCCGCGGGGGGACCCCAGCCCGCAGGGTGACGGCCCCCGGCACTGGGCACAGCCCGGGTGCGAAGCAATGATTCCGGCCCCTCGGTGTCGAGGGGCGCAGGGTTTGGGTTTCGGCACGTTTGAGCGCTGGATAGGCTCTCTGTCCCCTAACGCTTCGTAGGGAGATGTGGAGGCCTTTCTGATGCTAATAGATTCCTCGTTTTTCTGTTTTATTCCAGTCCCAGAGGACATGGGGGCATCTCATACAGGTAACTCTCTCGCGTGACCAGCACTGCAGCGTGATCGAGGGAAGCCGGCTGAAAAGCCAGTCCTCCCGCTGCTCCCAAGTTGTTTAAACCCATCCAGTTAGGTCATAGTTGTGCTTTTTAGTGGCCGTCAAGGAGAATAGCTTGATTTGCTTCCCAGGGGAAGTTCATAAGGTTTTTTCCCGGGGGAAGGCCCCCCTGAGGTGTCACAGCTCCAACAGGTGTGAGTGAACGCTGTTCACTGACCGGATCACTCATCGTGTGTCTGACAGTATGGTTGGGCCTGACAAGAGCGAACTAAATTTATTCTCCTTTCCTTGATTTTGTTTTTTTTTTTTTTTAGGAATACCTGAGTGTTTGTAACAGCTTGTGGTCTTGTACAATATCCTACAGTTATGGGACTGGAAATACACCGTTCTTCCTTTATTGAACCAGAATATGTTTAGTCTTTAGTGAAGCAAAACAACCTCTGTGTGTTTCCCTGGAAATCTAGAGTTTTGGGGGGATTTTGGTGTGTTTTTTTTTTCCAAAGCGAGTGCTGGCCAGTTAGAGAGATGGCTGCAGGCCATCGCTATTCCTAGCGACAAACAGAAAAACCTCAAACCTTATTGTTGTGAAGAATCTTTGTCTGAAATCTGTAAGAGGCAGGAAAGTCTTTTTACCTTTCCTGAAAGTTTAATTTCCTGCTGCAAAGGCACATACTGTTCTCTTCCTAGTAGTGTGTTTTTAATTAGAAGATGTTTTTGTGTTTCAGGATGACTCACTTGTAGTGTGGAAGGAGGTGGACCTGACCCGGCTGTCAGAAAAGGAGCGTCGTGATGCTTTGAATGAAATCGTTATCCTTGCCCTGTTGCAGCACGAGAACATCATTGCGTACTACAATCACTTCATGGATAACACCACGCTGCTGATTGAGCTGGAGTACTGTAATGGTGAGATCCCCGCTACCACTTACAAACAGGCAGCTGCCACGTTGCTGTCACCCTCCTGCAGAACCTGTAAAGAGTATTCCTGGGATGCCCTCTGGGGAGTGGAGGAGGGGAGGTGGAGTGCTGCGTAGCTCCTGGAGAAGAGACTGGGAACCCTTCTGACTGATTTGGGTCTCGGGTGCCAGAGAAAGAAGCGCAGTGGTTAATGCAGGCAGTTCAGTCAGGAGGCGATTTCTCGAGTCTTCCGAGTAGCTGGTGCAGCGGAAGAAGTGGGTTATTGGTAATGCGCCCGTCTAATGCCCTTGCTGTGTTCTTTTAGGAGGACAGTGGGAAAAGACCGTGAGGATAGTTGGGCCTCTCTGCTAGTACAGCGGGGTTGTTTGTCAGTAGTGTCACTTAAATAGACCCCTTCATTTGGCAGTTACGAATCAAAGCTTAAAAATCGACTGGCACACTGCAATCAGGACCTTTTCCTGCCTTGTGCTATCAGCTTCTACGTTTACTATTTAAAAAACAAAAATCTGGTCCTTCTGGTGTTGGAGACAACTTTTAAAATTCCATCCAAGAGTAGATCAGATGGTATTGCTTGGAGTTTGCACGGGTCCCAGCTGGGATGGAGAGGGAGAAGGATTTGATATGGCAGTTGCAGCTGCTCTCAGGCAGCTGGGAGAGAAGGCCATGTACAGCTAATGCTGTTGGAACAGGATAACCCACCTAGAACTGCAGTGTGGGTCCTCGCTGGATGAGTGGGCAGCTCCTGTAGCTCGGTATCCTGTGTGTGTCTGGGAGCTGCGTTAGGCCTTGGCTCATCAGCAGAAACTCTTCTTGGTGTCAAAGGCTATGGTCATGCTGTTATCATCTGAGACAGACTGCTTTCAGTGCGACAGGCTGTGAAAGACAACAGACTTGTGCAAAGTGTTTTTGAAGGGTGTCAAACACCCCGTTTGGCAGGTTGGCTGAAGGTGGTTTTGCTTCTCTGCTTTTTGTACTTATGCAGAGTCGGGGTCCAGTGCAAGGGTAGGGGGATGTTAGCTCTATGGTACACCATTTATTTTAGGAGTACTCTGTGTGAGTTATTTAGCTGTCCCAAAAAGACTGCTTGGGGCCATTATAAATTCACTGTCAGGCTTAGAGAGAAGCTATGTAGTACTGGTGTCTGTATGTGCTTGTTACTGTCTCTAAACTGTTCGCTTTACATAGGGACAATAACCAAGAGATGAGTGTGTAGCCTGTGTTGCTTGAATATGTCTGAGCAGTACAGAACTAGGGACATGAGAAAGACAGAGTCTCATTTACGATTCTGGATATTGGTTTTGCCAGTGTGTTAACAGTCATTTCTGGGGCTCTTTTTTACAGTGTACAAGTCCAAGATAATTGATGAGTAATTTTTAAAGTAAGGCTGGACTAGTTGCTGTCAGACTCCAAAGTTTTTACTGTTTAATTGGCATGTCTCTTGTGGAGATCTAGAGAGACTTTCAAATTTGCGTAAATACTGTCCCCATTTTACAGGGGAGGAAGCCAACTTACTGATTTATTTGGCTGTAGTTCTGTATATGACATATACATACAGAACATACATACATGCATAGGATTTATCGTGGGATAACATCAGGGAATACATCTGACATAGATTTGGGAAGAAATATCCTATAAAATAGATTTGTTGAAGAGAGAATAGCATGTCAGAAGGGTAGGTGTGATCACATGAAACAGAGAAGAAAGTAATTTGGTTTTAGTATGTGTGCGTAGAGGTGTTGGTTAGCTGGGTCGAGCTAATCTGTGTCCTTGTGTAGGATTTTGGAGATGTAGTACCTGTTGTGCTGCTCTTTGGTTCAGAAAAGCTGCAAAAAAGATGGGAAAAAATCGGAGATGAGGAACAGAATTCACTAAAAGCCTGCATAGTCTGAATCGCTAGGAAAGAGGTTCCTGGGAAGAGGCAGAAGTGGATACTTTGGTTAAAATGCGAATGTGAAGAGTGATTTGTAGATAGATTACAAATGTGAACATAAGGCAGAAAAAGAAATGTTGAGTATAGCAAGGCTGAATGAGAAAACATTAAGCAAAGGAAATCTTAATATGAATATCAGAAAAATCTTCCTAACATGGAAGTCTGAAATAAATCCCTCAAGGAGGCAAAGGAGCCCTTGTGACCTGCATTGGACATCTACAACCCGACAGGCCTGTGGAAATTGTATAGCAGAAAGCTGTTCTGCGTCGTACCTGTGGGAATGGGAAAGGGCCTGATGTTCCATTACTATTGGGACATAATCTATGATAATTGGGACCAGGCTGTGATCAGAGACTTGGGGTTTAGTGGTAGGATGTTAATCTGACAGGGAGTCTCACCGCCTGCAGCCCTTAGCCTCATTTCTTGTAGCTCTCCGTGATTTTCGGTTTGCCATCCTAAAGCTGTGAGGTGCCTCGAAGAGGCTGCTGCTGTCAGGCGGGTGCTGGCAGTGCGGCTGTTGTCAGCGCTCTGTGGATTCTGCACCGATGTAGTTGGCAGGGCAGCTGAAATAAAAATACACATTTTTAAAATGTATTATTTATTTGTATATAGTGCTGAGCTGGACACTCTCATGTGATTTGGTGTACAGGTTATAAGTGTTTACGTATCCCAAGAAGCACTCACGGGTCAACAAGCGGGGAGTGCTAGCCGATCTTACCGATTCACTTTTTGGAGAGCGTTAGATGGTGGTGTTAAAAAAAAGAATTGTCTCTGCTTAAGCTTAGCTATGCCAGTGAAGTTCTTAGAACTTCTTAAAAGAAGAACTTAATCTTGTGGGTGCCCGACCAGTTTAAGTGAAGAGCGCTGAGGGAGAGCAGTAGCGATCCAGCAGATCCCTTAGGGATTTGAGTATTCCCACCAGGCCCCGAGCAGAGTAACTGCTGCCATTAACTAAGGTGAATTCTCTGTCTTTCTCACTCACTTGTAATTTCAGGAGGGAACCTCTACGATAAGATTCTGCGGCAGAAAGACAAGTTATTTGAAGAAGAGGTAATTTGGTCTGGTTTGAGGGGGTAGTGGGGTTGGCCTAATATTCGGGGGAATTCTCTGGTTATCTGGGTATTTATACAGTGTTTTTTCTGTAGTGTTGACAGGGAATTTCTGTGTATATCTGGGGACTGACATCCTTCCTCTCCTGTTCATTCTGCAAGCATTTATGGACTATGGGGAACTCTTTATTTTCCTTTTTGGCTGTCTGTAAGCGGTATAAGCTTTCAAGGGAGGAATAATGAAAGAGCGTGCTCCACTGACTTTGGTCACCTTATCATCTTGGCTAACATTGAACTTTAAAATCTCTTTCTGTGTTTCTTCCTGGTTGATACTCAATTTCTCTCTCTTCTTAACCATTTTATAGGTTCTTTTCTGAGTAATTACCTTGATTCTGTCCCACCATGGATTTTTTTTTTCTTGTTCCTTTTTCTTTTTTAACTTTATTTTCTGTTGTCTGCTTCCACCTGCTGCTGAGGTGGTTGATGATTGCACTTACTTATCTTATATAATGTTTTTTTAAGGCCTTCTGGTTCCTGGTGCATATTAAATGGTCCCAGTTCATATTCCAGAGAGCCCGACTGTAGATCTTTCCCAGGCAGTCGTCAGCTGTCATTCCTAAGTCTTTGCACTCATTGGGTTCTGTGATGCTTGTCAAGACAGACACTATGCACAACACTAGAACAATCTACCTTCTGGAGTATCTTTTCAGAAATTTCCAAACCAGGAAATTATAAATTTTCATACTCCTGAAAGAGTGGTGAATGGTACAGTCCGGCCCTCTTGCTGTGCCTCTGTGTGACAGGGGTGTGTGGGGTTTGGGGGGGATTTTTGAGCCTCGCGTAAGGCTTTTGTTCCTACCTTTGCAGATGGTGGTTTGGTATCTCTTTCAAATTGCATCAGCTGTGAGCTGCATTCATCGGGCAGGAATTCTTCACAGGTAAGTGTGGCTTGCGGTAAAGCCCAGGTAACCAGTGCGGTTCGTGGATGTGAGTGCAGAACTCCTTCGAGTAACCTTTGCTTCCATGTTTAAAGCAAGCAATGAGCTTCTGTCCAAAGCACAGCTGGACTGGCTAGATGTTAAGTATCACTTCTGTAAAGAATTTTTATTGGGCTAGAAACCGTTTTGTGATAAATGTGCAGGAAATTTTGTATATAAAACAGAATTGCTGCCTTTGATGCTGCAGTTCTGCAAACAAAGAGTTAATCCACAAAGGAAGGAAGTAAATTGGCCCTTTATTGCCATAGTACATAAATGCTGTTTGCTGAAGTGGATAGGAAGAGCAGTTACTACAGGCCAAAGGTACTTCCTACGTGCTTCACAGTTAATAACTTGGAAGCAAGATGTACATCCTTCTGTAATTCCGGGAGGCTGACAGTGATGAAGGCTTTTCGGTGCTGCGTTGCTGCGATATAACCCATGCAAAGAGTTGTTCTGCATTTGGCTGAATCTCATTTCTTTGGCCTGTTATTTAAGGAAGTAATATAGCTTGTTGCCTGGTGGTGGTAATTTTGACATTGACTCTGAGATCTTAATGAGTAGCTAATTACCTTTTTCTGTTGCCCTTTTCCATTTGGGAGGGGTAAATTTCATGGCTCCCGTGTGCTTCGAGGAGGCCGTGATGACCTGGGGGGTACTGCACACGTAGACAGCCGTTTCCAGCACGGTTGGATCATGTGCTGCGCAACATCCTTCCCTAACTAACGAGTGTAGCTGCGTGAGGATGTTTTCTGTGGGATAGCATCCTGGTTGCTGCCATTCTAAACCTTTGGTCATTGGCAAACCTTGCTAATAAAGGGTTGGTACCCTACACTCGACAAGGTAGAGCCCAAGTTTTTGACCTAAAGCAGATGTCGTGTCTGTCCTGCTTTGCAGTGATTTCCTGCTTACCACCTCTCTTGCCCATCTTCACAGCAGGGTTCGCAGTCTAGGGACATGTGCGGCCCCAAATCCTTCCATAATAACGAATTGAAGAGTTATTTAAATGTTTGCAGTGATTTCCTTCTGCTGCAGACATTGTCAGAGTGACCCAGGGCTTTGCGATGCCCCAAGTGGATGAATGCAAAGTGCTGCTTTACTTGACGTTGTCCTGATCTACACTGGGAAGTTGTTGATGGTACGTTAGGAAAAAGGGGGTTTTACGGAGTCTTGGCCATGGGAAGCGTATCGTACTGCGGGGGCTTCCTCTCTGTATTTACAGCCTCTTACATTGATCTGTGAAACTACGTATAGATTATCCTGTCTGGGAGAAAGTGCTTTCCATGAGTTTTGGAACTCCGCATTTCTGTGGCCATCAGCCTTCTGGCCATCTGGGCATAGTACATGTTATAAGGAATTGTTCTTGAGGCATAAGGATGTTACACTTAAATTCTAGAGCGGCATCTGTTTCACACTCTCTGCGTGTGTGTTTACATTTGCATACATGCATATTCATGCATACGTTTGTGTTTTTAGTCAGCTCAGCGACTCCTGCCTTGGGCCTATTTATAAAACCAGGAAAAATAAGACCTGCTCAATGACCTTCATACGAGAAGAGACTGAGAGGGGGAAAGAGCTATCTTTGATCTGTGGCCTTTGCATAGGTGTCTGGAGCCTGAGCTTCTTAGACTGTGTTGTGTTTGTGTGGGAATGTGATAAAACACGGATAACTGCAGTGACTGCCCCAGTACTTGGGGTCAAATTGCCTTTGGAGAGCTCTGTTTGTGTGAGAGCGAGTGCTGGCAGAGTAGCAAGTACCTCATTGTGGGGGGGGAGGTACAGTAGTGTGTGGAAAACTGTGAAATCCGGAAATATATTTGAGTGTCTGCATTTCTTTTTCTCCCTTCAGAGATATAAAGACATTAAATATCTTTCTAACCAAGGCAAACCTGATTAAATTGGGAGACTATGGGTTGGCAAAGAAGCTGAACTCTGAGTATTCCATGGCTGAGACTGTGAGTATCTGCCGCCTTTGTGCGCAAACTGAGCTGTGTTTTTCTTTGGTCACTGCGTGCCCTGCAGAGGGATGCTGTACGTTCTCGCTTCTTGTTTTCTGTGGTTTTCCTTTCCCTCTCCCCTCATCTTCCCTCAGTGTCGTCTCACTAACTTTGGTATATTTGCTGGTGTGTTGCAGCCTGCAGTTCTCCTTGCTCCCAGGCCACCTTTTGGAAGTCTGTGTCTCTGCAGAGCGTCAGCAGACTAAAGATAAGTGCCACGGTGAGCACGGAGGTGTGCCAGAGCCAGTACAGCTGTGCTAGAGAGCTCTGCATTTCTTTCCCTGGTACCTATTCATGGTGCTTCCAAAGGTGGATCTGTGTAATGAGAAGGCGGTGCTATCCGAAGGTACAGGGACAGCAGTATAGTCACATCAGTACAGCGATCTCCTCTGGGCTAGTTAAACCCAGCTTAGCAAATTGAATTAATTTGGTCATCCTGGTGTGCTGACAGGGACGTTTTGCCTCAGCTGGAGCAGAGATAGTAGCTTGGATGTGCTTGCCTGACATTGCACCGTGCCATAGATATGTCTCCATCTCTTTGATGCTCAGGCTCTGAACTGAATTATGAAGAAGCAAGAAAGGCACTTGTGCTTCTTATGGTAACCAGGTGTATGGTTTATTGGTAACACTCTTGGAGGGGCACAAAGCTTTGTAGGAGAGATTAATTCTACCAGAAGGCTTGGCTTTGTTCCAGACCCTTCCAGAAAGCAGTTTCTCAGCCAGAGTTAGGACACAGGGTAAGCTGTATTGCAGGCCCCTGAAAGGCTCAGCTTGGATTTCCCGACTCTGTTAAGTTCTGTGGTAAGCACTAGGATGGAGAGAGAGACATTGTCTGGAGCTCCTATTTGCTGAAGGCCTTTATTATATTTTGGGATGCAAGCCAGCTCGCACTTCCCTTACTAGGCTGTATTATTAGATTTAACACAAGCTGTTGGTGTCCTGTTAGGATGTGGAGTTAAATACTTGCCAACCTCCTTCCAGAAGCACTGTTGAGCAGTTGCACAGTAAGTGGGAAGTCAAGGCTGCTGCATCAAGCCCTCGCTAAGCCTGGCTGCAGCAAAGCCACTTCTGTATCCTCACATTTTTCATGGCCTTCCGGCATTCAGAGAAAGCGCAGCCTGTGCTGTGAATTTCCTGCTTTGTTTTTGCCTGTGTTGTGTGTGCTCATCTACACCTGCAAACTGGGGTTTTTTTCACTTCTGAAAAATTCTGAACTGCATACCTTCAGCGTATTTCATTCTGCGTTCGCTGGCTGTGCTCTGGTCTATGAGCTGCTCAATTTGTGATCTAATGGCCAGTGGCGGTCTGGAAGTCATATTTTGTGAAATGCGGGCAAAACATGTTATTGTTGGTATTTGTAATTGTAACAGTCAAATTATGGTCTTGTAAATGGTTATGTCGTGCTTATTAAACTCTCATTTCTTAATCTACCCGTTTACCAAGGATGATACAGAAAATACATCTGAGTCTTTCTTGCAGAAAGAATCACAGAATCACGGAATGGTTTGGGTTGGAAGGGACCTTAAAGACCATCCAGTTCCAACCCCCCTGCCATGGGCAGGGACACCCTCCACTAGACCAGGTTGCTCCAAGCCTCATCCAGCCTGGCCTTGAACACTTCCAGGGATGGGACATCCACAGCTTCTCTGGGCAACCTGTTCCAGCTTACATTATGCTTTGCTTCACAGAGGCTTAGGTGCAGTGTCCTAGTTCTCCATAGGACACTCCAACTAGGTGGGCTTCTAAACCTTCCCATGGCTGGGACTCGCGTAGCTCTGTGGCTCTCGCACTCTAACGGGAGGTGGAAGGGAGATGGCAGGTTCTCAGTGTGCCCATTAGGTATGTAGTGTGTAGCAGAGCCTAGTGAAAGGCGAGCTTTGGAGTCCTTGGAGAGTTGAAAGGAGAGCAGCTATAAATATTTCCCCTTCTTCTAAATTCTGTCTTTTTCATCTCATTTTGCTTGCTTGGGAATGAGCTCCATTCATCTGGAAGCTTCGTTCTTACACCTTTTATCACGTTTGTTCTGTGTCTCCTTGTTGTGACTTTGAGCTAAGCCACTATTTCTGTTGCAGCTGGGAGCACTGCTGTGTTTAAATGCTGGGGTTTGTGGGTTTTGTGCGTGGTGGGGGGCGTTTGTTTTAAATGGATTCTTCAGGAAAGCCCACTTCTGAAGTGAAAGCTTTTCAGGTGGGACTCATGCCAGCTTTCTACTTACTGACCCAAAAGTAACCCCTCTTTCTTTGAGCACAGAGTAGCTTTTGTCCTGGCAGTACCCTGTGATCAGACAGAGCGGCTCCGTAGCCATGGGCTGACATCTGTGCTTGGAAGCTTTGCTGAATCCCGTTGCCCTCAACCTCTTCTGAGGGTTTTCATATTCCTGGTCAGTACATAAGCCCCTGATTACCTCTAAATGTAATACATTTCAGAGAGGGGCAAGTCCTTGCTGCGTTCTCATGACTGCTCTGTCAAGTTGTATCACATCAGGATCTGAGCAGAGAGGTGTCTAGGGTCGTCTGTGAAACGCAGGCACCCGCTTGTGGACAAGAAGGGAAGAAACAGGCTTGTTGTTCCCATCTCTCCCTCACGTTGGTGGGGGTGTGTCATCTCTGTGACTTCAGTGCTGTGTCAGAGCTGTGAATGTGATGGATGCAGAGCTCCTGAACTGAAGGCTGCTGGATCATTTCTGATTGTTTTTTAAATGTTATTTTCCCTAGCTGGTGGGAACTCCATATTACATGTCCCCAGAACTCTGCCAGGGTGTGAAATACAACTTCAAATCAGATATCTGGGCAGTGGGCTGTGTCATCTTTGAGCTGCTTACTCTGAAGAGGACCTTTGATGCTACTGTAAGTCTGCAAACCAGGATGGATCGAGTAACCTTATTTTTGATCACCCTTCACGCTTGGCTCACAGCTTTCTTATCTCATGTTTTTCTTTCATTGTTGTTTAAATCTGCTGATTAAGAAAACAGCGGCCTGGGAGTGCCAGCTGTAGCCAGAGAAAATGTCTGCATGGCTTTCCCTGCCCTGAACTGGCTTCTGCCAAACCCACCCGTCTGCAGCCCTGGGTTTACCTGATGCAGAATACAAGTTGTGCTAATGTGTATCATCGTTGTGAATGAGACATCCTTTTCTCTGCAGAGAGGAAGTTTGTGAGTGTGCAGTTTTGGGGTGTTTCTTTCAGCGTTAGTAGCTGTGAATTTTCTGCACAGCATTCTGTAGCGAAAACATCCGGCCTTTGGATTTCATAGGATTTAATCTTGTTACCTTTCTCAAAGTCTGGATGCAAGAGAAGTGTGATCAAGCTGGCATGGAGAGGGTGAAAGGGAGCATTGCTGGCTGGCATATGTGATTGGCCAGCTTCTGCCACGAGATGGGAAAAGCTGCTAGCTGCCACGGTGCAAGATTTTGTAGCACTTGAAGAGGTGATGTGAAAATACCATCCTTTCCTGACTTCCTCTCATCATGGCTACCTTTGCTGCTGAGTGGTGTTCCAGTGGCAGCATGCTGCGTAGGAGATTCCATGCAGAGAGAAAGCTATCTTCCCTCTGCTGCTAAGGAATTGGGTGAAAAGCTGGATGCTGCCACCAAGTCCTAGCTCTCCAAGTTACCATTTCTGCAAGAATTATTGTTAGATTTTTGGAGAATCTACTAGGCAGGGAAGAAGGAGGATGTGTCCTGATAAGAGGAGGAGGAGGAAAATAACGGTGGCCTGTAGCATCTCTCCCCTTTGGACACGTTGTCCAGTTCAGTTCTCTTACAGCTGTTTTCTCCGTAGAATCCCCTGAACCTTTGTGTGAAGATTGTCCAGGGAAATCGCGCCATGGAGGTTGATTCCACTGTATACTCCCGGGACCTGATCCAGATGGTGAATTCCTGCCTTGATCAGGTTGGTGAAATACTTCTTTAATTTTCAGACAGCCCTTCCCAGCTGCCTCAGCCATGGAATTCAGGGGTGAAGGGGAGTGACATGCCTGTTTCAGTATGAGGGCAGTTGATGCAGGGTAATTTCTGTGAGGCTTGCGGCATCACTAATGCTGGGCTTCCTCCAGTCTCCTGAAGGCATTGTCTCAAGATGCCATTCAGTCCTGCGGGCTCTGGAGGGTGCTGACAACAGTTACTTAATGGGCTGGCAGAAGCAACTATTTTGTAATGCAGAGCTGCGGAGGTGGGAGCATCGTCTCAGTAGTCTCTTAAGGTTCTGGCTATCTGGCCGTGATTCTGGCTTTCTGTAGGAAATTAATTGCTTGAAAGCAAGCGTAGTATTGATACCTTCTGAACGTGGAAGTCAGTCCTGCACATCCCCAGAATTTACCCCTATTCATTCCAAATATTTGAATTAATTCCCTTTTGAAGGGAATTGAGGACAAGGTCCTTGCAGGCTTGAATGAAGTCTTCTGACCCAAGATTTTGTTGTAGTTAAACCATGACAATGATGAGCATTTCCCAGAGAATGACCTGTTGCTTGATTCTTTCAGGATCCAGAGAAGAGACCCACTGCAGATGAACTGCTTGAACATCCCCTTCTCAGCAAACGCAGGAGGTAATCAGATGGTCTTGCCTGAAACCTGGGCAGGTGTCAGGGAGAACGAGAGGGTTTGTGCAGACGAGTGGCATTGACGCTTTTGTAGCCAAGGCCTTAAGTTAACTTGGCCTGATGCGAGGCAGTTGTTGAAGTGCGCTTCCTCCTCTTTAGGCAAGAAGTGATTCTTGCTGTCTTGTGTTCTGTTGGTGCATGGGTATGGTGAGAAAGGTCTCTGCATCCTTTGTCTTAGAACGTGTTGTAGTGAGAACCTTGAGGCATCCCTTTCTGTGGGTCCTTTGAGGAATGATCGTTCCCGCTCTGCACATCTCTGTGAGCGAAGGGTCACAGGGATCCTCTGATGGTTGTTGGATAAGGCCTTTCAGAATGTACATATCATGGAATATAGAGACCCTCGCTTTCTTCCTTTGTTGCCTCCTTCTCTGGAGAGAGTTGCATTGAAGGTGGCCCATTTTAGCTTAGTCTGACCATCAGCCTGCACGTGCTGCATTTTTATGAAAGGAGGATCGTAATTCTGGACTGGTTGGATCCCACATTGGTTGCTTTGGGGTCACCAGACTTACTTCTTTATACCAAGATTCTTTTACCTGGTGGTCAACAAAGTTTGAGTTTTGTCTTGCTGTATGCTCTGGTAAAAGCTCAAATCCTGATAATATTTAGCCATTTAAGGTCATTCTTCTGCAATATGGGTATTGGTCAGCCACATTCTGGTATAGATTAGTTTGTTGTCCTCAGTTCTCCTGGAGGTTCCTTAGCTGTATGGTACCTTACTTCTACCCTGCTTGGTGTGTGTTGCTGTGGGCTGGTGAACAGCTGCCACACTTCCTGCAAGAGGGAGCAGCATTTTATTGGGAAGGAGAGGAATCTGTGTGCGCTGCTTGTCAGTAAATTGCTTTGGGCAATGTTACTGTTTCCTAAACTGCTTTTTCTCCTTTGGCAGGGAGATGGAAGAGAAAGTCACGCTGCTTAATGGGCCAAATAAGCGACCACGGTAATTATTTGGGCATGTGTTGAAAGGAAGTCTGGAGAGAACAGCTCCCCAGAGAGGAACTTTGCTGAGAGTGTTAGTCTGTGACAACCTTAAAGGAATAGCGTAGTTTAGAAAATCCCTAAATGCTGGGAATTTGACATAGTTGCTACATGGTTATTGTCCCACATTTTACTCTGCCTTTTATATCCTGCTTTATGTATGGCTGGAGCTTTACCTCAGCAGGTCCCATACCACTCTGATCTCTCCTGCTGAGGATGTGGTCTTCACAGCCTACATACCTGAGGATGTAATGTAGATCCCTCCTTTCACACAGATTCCACTGAGCAGGGAGAATACAACTGTCTGAATGTTGAATACTAAATGAATATCGGTGTTTCTTAAAACTGGATATGTGCAGAGGCTCTCCCCAGTAAGACTGTAAGCAGGGTTGCTCCGTGAAGCAGATAGCTTCCGTGACGTGTAGCTGTTTTTCTGTTGATTTGTCAGATAGAATTTGACCTTTTGTTTTCTTTTTTCCCTCATAAACTTGGAAGCACTATCTGAGCACTGTGTGTGAAGTTTCTGGGTTGCTTGCAGTTTGCTTTGATTACAACTTCCATTTTGCAATCTGCTTGGGAAGTGATTCTTACCTGCATCGAAGAGTTGTGTTTTTGCCTTCAGGTCGAAGCCTGTTATTTAAATAAAGAGGAGAGAGGGAAATTAGAAGCTTTTGAATGCTTCTGTATTTTGAGCAAGATTTCGTGACCGTTCTTAAGGCTTTCATTTTTCACAAATGTGAACAGCTCCATGGCCCATTCAGTAAAGTCCAGTCTTTTTAAATGACATAAAATTGAATTGTAGGCTTTTAAAAATGCTTCCTAGAGGCTACTTTCTCTGCTGCTCTGAGACAGGTTTGATCCTGAGTCCCGCTGGCAGTTGAGGCCTCACAACCACTCAACAAGAGAACGGTTTGGGAAAATAAAACCTGTGAGTGGTTGTGAAAGGGAAACTGATAGCCAACAGCAGGAAAGTGAGTGATGAAGTAAATGCAAACTCATTATTAACTGTGTGTTTTGGGGGGGCGGGGTCTTGTGCAGGTCAAGCACCATGAATGAGGCTCCCATTGCGGTGGTGACTTCGCGCACTAGTGAGGTGTATGTTTGGGGAGGGGGAAAGTCCACCCCCCAGAAGCTGGATGCCATCAAAAGTGGCTGCAGCGCACGCCAGGTGTGTGCTGGTAACACTCACTTTGCTGTGGTGACAGTGGAGAAGGAACTCTACACCTGGGTGGTAAGTGTGAGAAACTGCAGGAAGGGGGTAAGGGTGGGAGAGGAGCGTCCGGATCCACCGCCGACCCTTCGTGAGCCTGGTAGAATCGGATGGGCAAGCAGCTTGGAAATGGAGAAATCTGACTGCTGTGGATGCTGTGAAGTCATCTGCTTCAGGGCTGACCCACGTCTCACCGTGCAAACGTGATTTTGGGAGAAGTTTTCCATCGTGACAGGAAGTGTATTGGAGACTTGCTGTACACTTGAGGATTGTAGGCGGTGGACTCGTAGGCCCAGACACTGAGTCAGACATCGCTTCCTCCCGTTCCTGACTACTAGAAGTGCACCAGAGGCTTTGTGATGCTCTGTTGGCTTGTGTATTTTTGAGGACGGTTTTCCGAGATCAGAGTGGGTGGGATGAGTGACCTTGTTGCAATACAGATGTCATCTGTGAGGCAATTGTGGATGAAACCAGAGGTGTCTTATACTAAACAACTCTGCTTTTTATGATGAGTGGAAATTATCTATAATAGTTTAAAATGAATTTAAAAAGGTCAGCATATAACTTATTTAAAACAATTAAATCCAGTCTTCTCGGGCTTAGGTGGTCAGTGAGCGGGAGGTATTCTGATCTCCAGGCTTCCACAGCCTTTTGTGTTGATGATACAGAGTCTGTTAAGACAGATTAGAAAATACTGGTAGCTGGGTGGGAGAAGAAAGAGATCCAAGCAGGAGGAGAGCAACTTGAAGTCATTTGCTGGATGCTCCTTTGAGAATGGCCACTGGAAACTTTGAGCTGGTTATTAATATTTTAGCTTTAACTTCAGCACTGCTCAGAGCTGTTTCGTTTTTCCTGTAGAATTGGCAGGTCTGGCCACTTCAGTGACATTGGTTTCATGTTACAGGTTTCTTTGCAGCCGTTAGGGTTTAGAAAAGTAGGCCAAAAAGCTGAAGGATGAATTTCAGTCCTGCAGCAGGGAACGGGGTTCTGTAGCCTGGCAGATGAGAAGGGAGCAGGGATCCCTCACCAGCTGGTGGCCTGAGACCGGAGTGCTCCTTGTTGGTACATAACTACCTGAAAGCCTGTGCTGCTGTTTAGAATGCTGCCTGCTGTTACGCCACGGAACAGGCAGCAGTCTTTTCCCTAAGGTAGCTGCCACCCTTTCCCTTGCTCTTTGCTGTCTTCTGTTGTTCATTCCAGGTGCTGTAATTATTGGCATCATCCCTGGAGTTGTGGATATGTAACCTTACCAGGTGTTTCTGTCTTGCAGAATATGCAGGGGGGCACCAAGCTGCACGGACAGCTGGGACACGGAGACAGAGCCTCTTACCGCCAGCCAAAGCATGTTGAGAAGCTTCAGGGAAAAGCCATTCGCCAGGTGTCCTGCGGAGACGATTTCACAGTGTGCATCACGGGTGAGAGCTGGGAGGGGACCCCTGTCCCCTCACTTTGCCGGGCTGTGGAGATGTTTGCCTTCGCAATAAGATTACCAGAGCAGCTGGATGTTGAGCACAGCTGTGGGTGGCTGTGCAGAGTCCCTGCTCTTAGCAGTGCATGTGTTACCTCCACACTTGCCTGTGTTAAAGACAAGAGAAGCCTGAGGTCAAGCATGTAAATGTGTTTGAAACTTTTTGGACTGTGTGGGGAGTCACACGATGATAAAAGATGTGTATCTGAGATTGGCCTTTTAATTCAGAAAGCTTGACACGTGGGAGCTGTCTGTAGTCCTAACCCTGCTCATACTTTTAACTGTGGTGTTGTCTGTTACAGAAAAATTTGAATCTTGCTTTACCCATGAAACCACAATTCTCAACAAGGTAGTTTCCAGCTTATTTTGCCAGTGCTGGAAAAGCAGAGGTTTGACAGAGATTAACTCAGATGCTAAGCGTGCAGGAGGAGTGACTTAGGGGGCCACAGGATCGATATGTGGGTTTCTGTTAAAGAAAGTGGCAGGTTCAACCCAAGATTTTTTTACACTGGTGGCCTGAAATAGCTGCAGGTTGTGGTGTGAGGTCACCCACATTGATGTGAACAAGAAAGGACTCCATATCCTCCTGATGACATCCTTCTGCATTAAAGAAGAAGAGGATTACAGAGAAGTGGTTGCTCTGGCCATGTCCTGAGAGGTTAATGTGCAGCCTCATACAAGCACTGTGCTGACCAAGCTTCCCTTGTGTCCTTCAGATGAGGGCCAGGTGTATGCCTTTGGCTCGGACTATTACGGATGCATTGGCGTTGACAAGGCTTATGGCTCTGAAGTGCTTGAGCCCCTGCAGCTGGATTTCTTTCTTACCAACGCTGTGGAGCAGGTCTCGTGTGGAGATAACCACGTGGCAGTGCTGACCAGGAACAGAGAAGTTTACACATGGGGCTGTGGAGAGTATGGTAGGTAGAGTTTCCCTGGAACCCTAAAGGCACTGGGGCGTGCCCGCTCCAGAAAGCGGCTTGGTGCAGGTGTGTGGTGCAAGGCCTGGGTGAGGGCTGCCTGGTATGTCCTGGGGGCAAAGAACACTTTCTTTGGGGCTTCTTTCCTCGTAAGAGTGGGGAACTGGGGATTGAGCCCTTGAGACTTTACTGTGGGAAGATCTAGGTTGCTGCTTGGCTTCTTGTGGGTAGGGCAGTTGTGCTGAGTGGGGTTGGATTACCTTGAGGACTGGCAGGCAATGATGTCGGTAGGGGGGCAGGTTTCTAGTTCTGTAGGGAGATTCCTGTTGGGACTGTGGAGAAAGAACCCCATTTGTGAGGCCGTTTCTAACTGCAGTGTTTTCACTGATGCAGGGCGCTTGGGCTTGGATTCAGAAGAAGATCACTACACCCCTCAGAAGGTAGGGCTGTGACTACTTCTCAAAAGCTGCATGGGTGTAAATCCAAATTAGATGCTGTTTGGAAATATCAACTGTCTGAGGCTTAGGTCTTTTTTCTGAGGTATCGTAGAGTTTGTGAGGGTTTTAACTTTACTTCCTCACTGTATTTTGCCTCATTTGTCCATAGAGATCGTGGCAGAGGGACATGCCACTCCCAAACCAGACAGCATCATGACTTAGAGCTTCGTTGCTCCAGGCTGAAACTGGAAATGCCAAACTTAATGTTGTAGAAAACTTAGTAGGAAATACCCAAGTGTATACCTTGGGGCTGTAGAGGAAACTCGCACCAGTGCCAACAACTGGGAGTCTTTGAATTTGACATAATGAGTTAAAGGTAGAAGTAAGACACTCCTGAAATATAGTGCTAGGGGGGATTGAGGTAAACTAACCCATGGGGGTTAGAAGCCAACAGGGATGTGCTTGGAAGCCAAATAATCTGTGATCACACGGTATCACACCCACCCAGCATAGACCCAGCCCTGCTTGGCTGAGTCAGGTGCTTGAGCCCAGCTGGCCAGGATGCCTGTGCACCCCGTTTCTGGTTCCTGTGCTGGCTCACTGGTGTCTGCACACAAGGTCTAGAAAGCCTTGAGTTTCTGCATTGTGATGGGAGTTTCAGTATGCTGTAGACTTCATGGTGTTCTTGCACCTGGATTCAGAATAACTGGGTATTGTCAGTGCCCAAACTAGCTGAACCACTGCTCTAACCCCGTGTATTTTCCATGTGCCAGCCTCTATGTAGTAGGTGTTGGGATTTTGATTTTTGGGGACTTTTTTTTTCCACATAGGTGGATGTTCCGAAGACTTTAAACATCGTTTCCGTTCACTGTGGCTGCGATGGGACTTTCCTGCTCACCCAGACAGGAAAAGTGTTGGCATGTGGACTCAATGAGTTCAACAAGCTGGGCCTGAATCAGTGCACATCAGGGATAATCAACCATGATGTAAGTGCATGTGGGTCTCTGGCTCCAGCTCCCAGCACTTGGTAGTATATGGGGAAACGGAGATCATGTGACAGTGACAAAGCGTTTGTTAGCTTCGTGACAATTTGTTAGTTCCAAGACAGTGGACACTGGGACTGTGGGAAGAGGCAGTTTGTTCCTCAGTTTCCTGTCTGCCCTATGGGCTTATGTCAGATCCGAGGTAGTGAAATAGTGAGTTGCTTGAGTGTGATTTAGCCAGTGACATGGATTCTGGCCGTTCTTTACCATACCATTGTTGGGACTGTCTAGGTTAATGTTGTGGTCTGCCAAGACCTGCTTGAGTAGGTCTTAGCTGATGAATGTGTGTGTTTTCTGCTCTGTCCTTACCTATATGTCTTTTCCCAGACATACTGTGAGGTGCCATACGCCACTTCCCTTACTTTGGCCAAGCAGCTGTCCTTCTACAAGATCCGTACCATTTCTCCAGGGAAGACACACACAGCTTCCATTGACGGTGAGCCCTATGTTTTAAGAAGTGAATACTGGTTGCTAGATTACTTTACGTCAGCTTTGCCCTTTCAGCCTGGCCCTTGACACTGAGGGTTGTGCTCTTGGCAGCAGGGCTCATGCCTGCTCCAGGAACCCGGGATTCCTGTTCCTCAGCAGTGTTGCCTCCTGGCCAGCTGAAGCAGCAACATCAGCTTTGGGTCATCCTTGTTCGGGGAAGAATGATGCTCTGGGATAGCAGAGGAATTGTTTATGACTGAGGCTTTGCCCAAGTCACACCAGTCAGAGGGCTGTGAGGAGTCCCAGCCCCCAGCATCAGAAAAGGGGAGCAACGGGAGAAGGAACCAGGGAGGTGTTTCTGGGCTGAAGCCATTCCTCTTGGCTGGCACTGTCCCCTCCCAGCCTGGCTGGCTTCTGAGCAGAGTCCTTCCCGGTTGTGGGCTGTTGCTGCCTGTTCCCTGCATGCATGGCTGCTTCCAGGGCTGGGCCCTCGCTGTGACTGTCTCCTCGTTCCTCCTCTCAGAGCGAGGCCGCCTGCTGACCTTCGGCTCCAACAAGTGTGGACAGCTTGGTGTTGGGGACTATAAGAAGCACCTGGGAATTAACCTGCTGGGAGGCCCCTTAGGGGGTAAGCAGGTGATCAGGGTTTCGTGTGGAGATGAATTCACCATAGCTGCTACCGATGGTGAGTGGGTCTTTGTGGTGGGTTCCTTTGAACTGGGTCTGCAGGGTGGTTAACTGGCTCCCCTGACTGTGTCTTAGACCACCCCTGCAGCACTGCCCTGAAATAAAAGAATCCTCCTGCCCTGGGGCTGGCTGGCCCTGTTGTCCCAGTGCAGCGCCAAGCATTTGCTGTGTCTGGGGCTGCAGACTGCTGGCGTGGTGGCTGCCTGTTAGATTTGCTACCGGTTCGTTCTCCCACTGGCAAAATGGAGCTGGTGGATTAGATACTTTGGGGATTGCAGTTACAGCAGAGGGGCTGTGATCCTTGTAGCAGTTACAGGCCAAGAGGGAGGGAGAGAGGGAAATGCAACTCCTGAATCTCTCTTTTCTTCAGACAACCATATCTTTGCCTGGGGTAACGGTGGGAATGGGCGTCTGGCAATGACATCGACCGAGAGAGCTCATGGCTCGGATATTTGTACCTCGTGGCCTCGGCCAATATTTGGATCGTTACATCACGTTCCAGACCTGTCGTGCCGTGGCTGGCACACCATCATCGTTGTTGGTAAGTGTAAGTTTAGGTTGAAATTTTGGGATCTTGGTTATCATGGTGTATCGCTTGCCAGGACCTGGACTACATATCCTGCCTGGGAACAGGCCAGGTTGCTGTGGGGGAATGTGGCAAGCTGCTCCGAGCTCTAAGCCTGGAACTTTGCCTTTGTTGTGTACCTTTGTAGGAGCTGTCTTGCTTTCTGTGTGGCACTTTAACTGAAAGCATGCTTCTCTCCTTGCAGAAAAGGTGTTGAACTCTAAAACAATCCGATCCAACAGCAGTGGCCTGTCCATTGGCACTGGTGAGTAACCTGTCCAGTGGTCAGTTGGAGCGGGTGCAGTTTGGCCCCGCGGCACGGTTTCTGCGTTTGACAGGCCTCGCAGCAGAGCTCAAAGGGAGGAAATCCAGCTGGTGCCATGCATGGGAAGGGATGGCCCAAAGCTGGGAATGAGAGAACTGAAACAGGGGAGGAAGAACACGGATGCAGCAAGGCCTTTGTAGCTGAGGAACTTCAGTTTGACAAGGAAAAGCTGAAAGGAATTCAGTGAAGGGAGCTGATAAGGGAAGGTGGAATATGGGGCAGCTGCTGGAGAGATGGAATCCAGTTTCTTGGACCTGTGGGAGGGCTGGGACCACAAAGCTGCAAAAGAGGGCTGCACACAGGCCTTTCTGGGGAGACCTGCAGGGGGTGTTGGGAGACAAGTTGTTGAGGGAGATGCTGGTAGCATGTG
This sequence comes from Rhynochetos jubatus, assembly GCA_027574665.1. Lineage (NCBI taxonomy): Eukaryota > Metazoa > Chordata > Aves > Eurypygiformes > Rhynochetidae > Rhynochetos > Rhynochetos jubatus. The sequence goes on along the minus strand of CM050648.1, from coordinate 123,024,946 downwards.
TTCTCACTGTGGCCATACAGCCCAAATTTCTGCATCTTCTCTGCTCCAGCTGGGCTTTGGCAAAAGGAGTAGCAGAGGTGGGGAAAGTATGAAGTTTTCGCTCTTGTTTGCTAGTGCCTCAGAGCTGCACAACTGGAGGAGGAGAGGAGGAGGATAACGAACAGGAAGCGGAGACCCCCAATCCCAGCGGAGGCTTTCGGGGAACCATGGAAGCAGATCGCGAGCTGGGGGGCTGGATCAGCACCACAGAAGATAAGGGAGGCAGCAGTGCTGACAGCAGCTCCTGCCCTGGCTGGCTGCGGAAGGTAATGCTCTGTCTCAGAAAGGCCTTCAATAGGGATCTGGGCTGGGGAAGAGCGAGTGGCCCCTTCCGTCGTTAAGGGGTGCTCGGAAAGGTTCTGAGGGCTGTGCTGTGTGGGGAGCCCCTTAGGCCTCGCTGCCACCTTTACCACAAGAGGGTGTTGGTGCCTTGGCTGAGGCGATGAAGTCGGCTGCAGGAAGGTGGGCAGGCCTGACGGTGCTGCTTTTGTGTATCCAGGAGCTGGAGAATGCTGAATTCATCCCCATGCCTGACAGCCCCTTTCCTCTGAGCATGGCATCTTCAGAGCCCGAGAAGGAGACTCTCCCTTACCAGAAACTTCAAGGACTCAAAGTGGCCTCTGAGGAACCTGTTGGATTAAACAAGCCCAAAACAGAGTCCTGGGTAATGTTATCCAAGTGAATGTTCGGCCAAAAGCTTTTGGGGACCATAAATAGCAATGTTTGAATTATGGGGAGAGCTGAGAAGAGGGTGTTGGATTGGCCTAATTCATCCAGATGAGGAAAAGAGGGCTGTTGATAATCAGAGAAGATGCTGCCAAGTTCGTAGGAATCTAGAACACAAAGCCAGGGCTTGATCAGATTGAAAATAATGAGGTCAGTTCTGTGGAAAAATGTGGTTAATGCAATTGGGAAAAAAAGGGATGCCTAGGGCCCAGAAGCCCGGCAGAAGATAGAAATGTAGGAAACAGGAATTTCTATGAGATAGGAAGAACAACTGGTGTAGGAAATCACTGAGAAATTACAAACTGTGAGACTACCTGATTCCAGGAGTTTTCTGTCCCAAGAGGAGGTACAGATCCTAGGCTTAAGGGAAGCGGGGTAAACTAGATGGATTTTGGTGGTAGGGGGACAGGAGCAGCTTTCCCAGAAAAAGGAAGAAGTTAGTGGCTTTGTACTGAAGACGTGATGACTAGTAGCTTGCTGACGTTGGATGCTAGAATTTTGGGAAGTCAGGAAACGAGCTGGGGTGACTCTGTGCATGGTTTCTTCTCATGGCATATGCAACTCCTGGCCTTGCACGCAAACCTGGCCTGACTTCTCTCCGTGTCTCTGCAGCCTACCTGCCTGAGTCCAACCTTGCCATGCAGTGAAGGGAAGGCTGCGTCTCCTGGTGCGGGCTGCACGTGCAGTGCTCTGCAAGGGGAGGTGGCGCACCTCCGGGGCCTGGTTTTACAGTGTCTGGACAATCAGAAGAAGCTGCAGCAGGAAACCATTCGTCTGAGTGCCCAACTCCAGCAGTTCTGCAGGGGAACAGAGGGAATGCAGCAGGTAAGGACCCATTACCTGGGTGCACATCCATGCTCAGTGCTCACTATGCTGATCCTGGCTCCTGCGTAGACTGCGGAGGTTGTGCAGAAGGAAGCAGCTCTTAACAGCTCTCTTAGAGCAGAGTGGCAGGGACTGAGTGCTCTGGTAGTAGCTGCAGGAATGAAGCCAAGATGACAGTTTCCTGCGAGGACAGCCCAGTCCTTGAAGGACCTGGGAATCCCCTTTATGTCTCCTGGTGAGAAGGGATAGGCAGACGAATGTCGTGGCGGGGGAGTCCCAAATAGCTGTGGAGAATAGGAACTGTGCCTTGTGCAGCTCCTAGCTTCTTTGCAGCTAGTCCTAAAGCTGTTTGGATAACTGCTGTGTGTTTTGGCAGGTGGAGGTTCATTCCAAAGGAACACAGACAGCCAAAGAGGAGATGGAAGTGGATCCGAAACCTGACTTGGATTCAGATTCCTGGTGTCTCCTGGGAACGGACTCATGCCGCTCCAGTCTCTAGTCTCCTGAGCCCACTGGGTTCCATCTAACTTCACAGCACACTAACCGAATGCAGAGAGCGGCTTTCCTGGCTTCAGGTCACTCGCAGACAAGGAGCGAGGCCGGAGGCTCCAGAGCAGCACCCATGTACGTTTGATATGAACTAGGAGTGAGTTTGAGAGGGGAAGGGCCCCTGAGCTCTAGGCCAGCTCAGTGATTGAAGCAGCAGCAGCTCCTCTTTGTACCTTATTTGTCAATTCTGCACGTGAGGCAGAACGGCCCCGGTACGGCGACGGCTCCAGTAGCAGTTTGCGGCCCTTTCATTGTTTCACCGCTTCTTGGGAGCTGCCTTTGGGACCCCAGTATTCATCACCGCATCTCTAGAGGAGAGGAGGAGACGTGTTTTGTACTGAAGCTGGCTGAACCCTAAGACTCGTCACCTTCACTTCAGAGGGGTGAAGGATTAGGATCCTCTCCCTGCCACATGGTAAGGCCCAGCCGGTGAGGCTGCTCCCCTCTGCTCAGGGGCGGAGGGAGCAGGGAATGCCTCATTCTGGAGGCAGCAGAGATCTTCCTGTTAGGGAGATAGTGGTAGGCATCATGTCCCTGGCCTCGAGGCACAGCTTCTGGCCATCTGGTTGTGTCCAGTGGCCTGTATAGACAGAGTTTAAAGGCTTTATTCTGGGAGCCGAGAGCTTTCCAACTTCCAGGCAATGCACCGAGATGAGCAAGTCGGCTGTTGTTTCCGGTAGCAGTAGCGGGGACTGGCCGAGATGGGATCTCTGGTTCACAGTTCCAGACCACCTGCTTCCCAACCGGATGACGAGTGTCTGAGCCTCAGACTAAGTCACCCATTTCTTGCTCCAGCTGTTCTACTTGGTTTGGGTGCCAGAGCTTCTGGTTTCTTGGCATAAGCCCGTAGCTGCTCCCTGCTTAGCTTCTGTTCCGCTCAGCCCCTGGTGCCCACGCTCTGTGCGGGTGTGGGAAGAATCAGTATTTTTCCACTCAGTGTTTTGATGAAGCTGGAATGCAGTTTCCTACCCAGAATAGGTCATTAGTTCCGTGGTCACAGGATGCAGCTTTCCCCAATGACCATGAATGATCAAGTCTCTGTCTGGAATTCACCTTATTTCTAGAAGCAAGAGGCTTTCCCAAGAAAATTGGAGATGGGAAGAGGCATGGTCTGATTTCCTCATTTCCTGTTAGAGAATGAGGTCAATTTTATTCCCCTTAAATTTCTTAGCAAACTGACTTTGAACTAAGCTTTTGGGACTGGTAGGATCCCTGGGAGCAGCTACTCTCCCCTGCCTTACATGAAGCCTCCGAGGAGTCCCGAGTCCCTCTCACCTTTGGTGTGGGAGTGGGGTTGTGATTTCATTGGGCTTTAGCCATCCCCATCGATGGCGTGTCACTCAAATTGCCATAGGTCTGTTGGAGTTGGATATCCTGTCACCTCTCCTAGACTTCTTTTGAGAGGCTGTTTCAGGGGAGCCAGCGTTCCCCATTCGTCTCTAGAGGTGGATGCCAAACCATTCTGCTTGTAACTTACGCTTCTTAAGTACTTCTTCTGTGCCTTGTGCTGAACCAAGTGCAGTCTCTCCAGTGCAGTGTCCAGGGCAAGGGTCGTACTGGTGTGCCCATCCATCCTTCCCGAAGGAAGGCTAGGAGGACAGCCCTCCTGGAAGGCGGTGAGCGTTGGGCACCCTGGCATGGCCGCCTCGCGTGGTTGCCCTTGTGACTGCGCTCTCCTTTCCCCCGTGTGCGCTGGAGCCAGTTCTCAGGTTAGGGTCCCAGCTTGCGGGTGGTTGTTGCAGTTGGAAGAGTTGGTCCCGTTGCGGCAGCGCCTTTGAGGAGTGAAGAGTTGAGCCTGAGCCATGTCCAATAAGCAAGCACCAAGCTGATGGGAGTCGCTCTCCTGCAGTGCACTGCTGTCCTCATTTCTCAATGCTCCGCAGTTGGGAAGCTAGGTGCACAGACTGGATTCCCCTTGGATCTAGTGGAGGATTTAGGGTCCCTGACAGAGGATGCCCTGTGCTCCGCAATCTCATATGTGCCTTAGAGGATTCACGCTACCCGGGTTGTGCCTGTTACAGACCACAGATTTCACACCAGCCAGCTATGCAACCAAAAAAGCAGTTTAAAGCCAGCACCTTCGTCTTGGGCTGAAAACGGAAGGGCAAGTGGGCAGAAGTGCCTTTGAGCAGTTTCAAACCCTCTTTACTTCTCCCCTTCTTGCAGTGCTAGCTCCGTACGTGTTGGTCTTCTGCTAGTATTGCTACCGAGTTGTTATAGTGGAACACAACTTACGCCTGCTCTGACACTCTGGCTGAAAACTAGTTTGTCGTTGTCTTTTTTTTTGAAAGGTTAAAGGGTGTAGTGGTTTGGAGTTTCTGTTTAAATAAATGTTTAAACTCATTCTCCTGTGTTTGGAGTGGGGTTTTTTTTTTCCCTCTCCAAGAGAGGAAGGGGAAATACACATATAGTCAGCTGCCTTCGTGGCATTCTCTTGTTTGTTTGGGATTTTTTTGCTTATAGAAAGCAAAGAAAAGGTATTGCAGGGGTTTTGCTATGGTGGAAAAAATGTAGTCAGGTTCTATGTCTCTTCTTTAAAAAAAAAAACACAAAAACAACAAACAACAAAACACCTCATTTCTCTTGCGGCTGCATCGCCTCCTAGTGACGTCAGGGGGCTTTTGTGTGTGTGTTTGTTTCAACAGTTTGAGTGCCAAGTGGGAAATGAGTAATGGGAAGAGAGAGGCTCAAAGGGAAGAAGTACCTGTTTCACTGGGAACAGCTTCTACTGAGCACCGAGGCCTATATAGAAGCCAGAGCCTGCCGGACACCTGCTTGGCCAACTGTTCCCACACACTCCTAACTTCTTAGCAGGGTTTTCAGTAAACTGTGTCGTGTCCTGAGGGGCAGAGCTGGGCTGAACACCTAAAATTCACCAGAGATCTGGGTACGGGAAATGCAGCACATCTCCGAGAGGGCGATCGTACTGCGGTAGCAGAAGGGGAAGCTGAGCTGGAGTAAATAACAGCGTGAGCAGCTCCAGGGCAACGCTGACCGTGACAGTGAAGCAGCAGGGTAAATCCATGTGCTGAGCCTGATGCTTTGGCTAAACTAAGTTTTAAATCAGTTAGAGACTTTCTGGATACTGCTGTCTGTCTTGACCTGAAAAGGTAGCTCAGCAAAGAGGGGTGAACTGCCCATGGTCAGCCCTGAAACAAAGATAACAAACGAAGTTGCGTGGTGGTTTAATGTCAGTAACTTCTGTTTCATCTACGGGTTCAATCTCAGTGTTAGCTGTTTGCCTGTCACTTGAGTCTCCAGCAGATGGATTTATTTCACAGTACCAAAAGCTTTTTCTGTGTGTACCTACCCCAGTCACCATTTGCACTCTGCTGACGCTTAGGGTCCACTAAACACAGTCGATAAAACACAGTGGCAGGAGAAACGGAGTTAATATTCCGAGGCAGGCAGCGGTGCTGAATTTCTGAACTACGCTTTGCTCAATTCAGTTACGCCTTTTGTTAATTCAAGAAGGCTGGCATGAACCTTCTGGTTTAGCCCGTTCCTGCCTCTTGTCACCCTGCATTTCGAAGCTCTGGTGTTAGAGCATCGGTCTTCTCCCGTCAATTTGGATAGAGCAGATTGTTTGCCCTCGTTTTGAGTCTGTGTTTTCCTCTCCTCTAGCTTTGCACGTGCTTGTACCTGGCTGGCACAGCACAGCACTTACCCTTTCTGGGACCTGCATGTCTTATAGGTTTGGGATTGCTGCCCATGTACCCATAGGGCAGAAGCTCTCCAACTTCTTTCAGGAGTCTAGGCCACCCCCATTGAAGGCTGGAGCGTTTTTTTCATATTCAGCTTCCACTGGTCCAGCTCAGTCACTTTCCATCTTTTCCTAGGTTCCCAGGAGCTGCTGCTAGGGTGCTGAAGGACTTGCAAAAGGAGCTGGTGGAATTTTTTTTCCTCCTTGTTTGCTTCCTGTTGCAACTTTCTCACACAAAGTAGTCATTCTTTCTCTGAGAACACAAACCACTCTGTGACCATTTAAAACAACGTCTACGCAACAGTAGTAGTTTAATATATTAAAAATCAGAATCTGGAAAAATAACTGACTGACAATTGGTGACAGTTCCTGCACGTTTCTGAGCAGATGGTTCTCTAACGGGGACTGCAGGACACCCATTTCCCCCAAAAGACCTTCCAACAGTGTGTGACAAAGAGACATTTAGTATGAGGCCAAATATCAGCAAGAACTACCTTACATCTTGAGAAGAAAGCAAAAGAAGGGGTATACTCCTGTCATAATTCCCTGCCATTGCAGCAGCTAAGATGAAAATAAGCAAATGACTCAAGGACAGGTACAAGCCCGCTGTTTTAGGGGTCCCTACCAACTTTGCCTGCAGGAAAACTCCAGCCTTATGTTCACTCTGAGCCTCCACATTGAGCTCACAGTGTGGGAGAAGCATCACCCCGCGTGAGCCAACCCAGAGCAGGGGTCAAAGTACACCAGTTACAGTGTTCTGCTTGCAGCCCGGAGCTGTTCACTTGCTGTACGTACAGGCTCAACGCTGACAGTCGGTGTGAGACTGGGGAAAGCACGAGTGTCTGTGGCTGGAAACCTGGCAGAAAACAGGCAGGGAACCACAGCAGCGGGCGCCTCAGCAGCGCCGCCCCTGTGGTGGGGGCGGGGGCCTGCTCTTGATGGTTTGGCATTTGGGAATATGTCTCTCAGCTGCTCGGGGAGCAAATTGGCGTCTGCAGTAGGGGCAGGCAACGTAGTCTGGGTTTTCAACGGGAGGCAAGGGGGGCAGGTCAGACACCTTCCCTCCCTTGGAGAGGACTTGCTGCACCAGGCGGGCCTGGTGCAGGGTCTTCATTAAAACCTCGTGCTTCTGTCTCCATTTGTTCCTTCTGGGTGATTCATTCTGCAGAAAGGAAAGACAGAGTGCCGCATCACCATCAGCCTCCATTCTCATTCTTACACTCAGAGTCCAACTCAGGTCACCCCGTCCCTGGGCATTCCCTGTTGATATAAAACCCTCCCTGAGTCCCACAGAGAGGATCAAAAAGACCAGCACCAAGGAGGATTTGAAGAAAATATTGATGGAGACATCAGTGCTCCGAAAGAGCTTGAGAATAACCAGAAAAGCAAGCCATAGGGCCAAGGAACTGGAGATAGTAGCTATAGCTGCTTTGCAGGAACAAAGCTGTGTGTTTCCACTGCCTTTGTTTTAATAGCCTGTGTTATTGCCTGGACTTCTGGCCAGTTCCCTGCAGCCCCTTGTGTCACAGAGCTGTACTGCAGCAGACACAGTCTGCATCCTGACTACAGTGAGGAGCAAACTTTCTCTGGGGGTACACCCTTGACACATTACAAAGCCAAGTCAGTCAGGACCCCCGTCCCCATCTATTAGATTTTAAATGGACCTATTTATCCATTTGGCAAGAGCCTTCCAGCGGCAGTAGCCGGACTGTACCCCTTAGCTCGGCGTACATACGAAGGTGCTCGCATCTCTCATGTCAAGGTGGAAGGGGAACATGACCAGTAGATGTCAAGGAGGCAAAGGGACTGCACGTTACCTGAGGCCTCTCTGGCCTCTTCCACTGCTGATACTCTTCCAGTTCTGTTCCCTTAGCTCTGGCCCTGCTGGAGTCAAACACTTTCCTCTGGGAGCCTTGGCTCTTGCCGCAGATACTCATGTGCTTCTCAAGCCTGGTGCAGAGAAATTTACGTCTGCAGAAACTGCACTGTTCGAGCTCCCCACGCTCCACAGCACTGGCAGCCTGCGTGCGCAGCACCTCTGCGGACAGGTGGTCGCCAGAGTCTCGGTCTGAGAGGGCAGAGGGAGAAGGGCTATGTTTTGAGGCCAGCGCTGAACAAGAGGCTACACGCTGTGAGGGTACGTGGTCTCGAATTTTGCTGTTGCTCGCCACCAACAGTTCCTTCTTGAGTTTCCCCGGAGCCAGCTCTTGGGGGCGGAGGGTGGTGCCAGGCCTGGGGATAGTGGCCCCTACGGACTGTGCCCCACCGACAACCCCAGCACCTGGCCTGGCTGCAAATCTGAAAGTTCTCTCTTCAGGGTGCCTTGCGTCCTGTCGCTCAAGGGTCCTCTTCACTTCCCTGTCTCTTCTCTCCTCTGCCTCAACAAGCTCCTTCTCTTTTTCAATCCTCCTAAGGTGCTCCCTTGTTCTCCTCAGCTTCTCTCTGAGGAGGGCCTCTTTCTTTCGAATCTCCTCTTCCAGATTCCGCCCATCTGCCTCCAACTTTAGGATGTAGGCCAGCTCTTTCCTGTCGAGATAGGAAGCTGACAGTTCAGGCTCTGCTGTCCAAGGAGAGAGCACTGCAGCTAGCTGATAACTCCCTCCTGGAGGCTTCCCTTTGCTCTTGGAGCTAGGCCTACTACTTGGAGCTTCCTCCATGTATGGAAAACTTCCGAGCTGCGCTGTGTTGACCACTGGAAGACTCACACCCTTGTGGTGAAAAATTGGTTTCAGGGGATAGGCACGGTCCACTCCTTCTTTCCGCATGGCTACTGGTTTAGCTGGCAGAGTCTTGGTCTGGCTGGTGGGGTACTTGCTCTGCAGTCCAGCTGAAGAGAAGCCTCCATGCCTGGAGCTGTGTTGACTGCTTTCTGCCGAAAGAGAATACGAATAGCTTCGGCTCTTTCGGGCATAGAGATCCTTTAAACTTTCCTCTTTGTCAGGTAGGAGTTCATGCTGAAAGCTGTTCTTGTGGTGTCCTAGCCGGGAACTGGAAACAAGCTTCGTTGCTGCCACCACAGAACCCACCGGTGGAAACAAAGCCATTCAGTGCCTGAGAAAGAGACTGAAGTTAAAAGTGGAGTCATTACAGACCATCTTATCCAAAACTGGACAATTCTTCTCCGAACAGCCTACACCTGGAGGCTGCCATGGGAAGCTGTAATAAACAGTAGCAAAGCTTTTGTAACTTTTCCGAGCTCTGTAAATCTTTACATTCCTTCCATCTAGGGAGCTCCTGTGCTGCCTCTTCCAGCCCCGTTTGTTTACGGAGCCAGAAATAAGAGACGCTTTTATGTCGCTGTCTGTCCGAGCCCTGTCTTACCACGGTACCAGCAGAAACATGCTGCACAGCCAGGGAAATGGTTACCTTCCCCCAGGGTGTTTCCCATAACCTGTCCCCCTCAGCGTGGCACTGCAGATCTGCCAGTGTGGCAGATACGTAGGCGCCCGGTGAAGCTCAGTACAGTCCCCGTGGCTCGTCCTGCCACATCCCCCGGTGTGTGTCAGGTACCCGGGCCGCGGGGCGAGGGGATTACCTGTGAGGTTACCGGCCGGCGCTCCCCCGGCCTCCTCCGCAAGCGGCGCCGCCTGTCGTTTCGCTCATCTGTTTCCCACCTCCCGGGAGAGCCGACACCTCATCTCCGCCCCGGGGAAGAACGGAGCTCTGCCCGCCGCACTAGGCAACCGCCGCCCCGAGTGCCGTGTTGACGGCTGTTGCCTGGAGACGGGCACGCGAATTGGCAGTTCCTGCGCCGCTCTCGCCAGTGAGCGGCCTCTCGATGGTTCCTCCGCCACGCTCCCATTCCGCTCCGTTCTCTGGAGGACCCACCTCTATGGCCAGGTAGGGGCGAGTGACCGGCGAGCGAGCGGATATACATTATTCATGAGGAACCGGCTCCTCCCCGACCGCTCGCTGGCTCTTCATTGGCCCCAGCGGCAGGGGAGGCCACGCCCGCAGCGCCAGCCGCGCCGCGCAGGCGCAGCGGGGTGTGTGCGGCGGCGGAGGCGCAGGAGGGAGCGGCGGCGCCATGGCGGAGGGCGAGGGGCTGGTCTCCGTGGACTACGAGGTGTTCGGCAAGGTGCAGGGCGTTTTCTTCCGCAAGTACACCCAGGTGAGGGGCGAGGCGGGGCCCGGGCTGCGCGAAGGGCTCGTCAGCGTCATTCCGTGCCTCTCTTACAGCGTGGGGTAACGTCAGTTTGCTTTGCTGTGTCACCTCAGGGGGAGGCTAAGCGGCTCGGACTCGTCGGCTGGGTCCAAAACACTCGCCACGGCACCGTCCAAGGGCAAATTCAGGGTCCGTCTGCCAGGGTGCGGGAGCTGCAGGAATGGCTCCGGAAGACGGGAAGTCCCCAGTCCCGCATCAGCCGAGCGGAGTTCAGCGACGAGAAGGCGATCGCGGCGCTGGAGCACAAGGACTTCCAGATTCTGAAATAACCTTGTCCGGGAAGAAGCGACGTGTGGAGCGCGAGCTGCCCTCGCGGAACGCTCCCCTTCCTCCCCCATCCTTCGGTCACCTCGTACGCGGCTCTAGGGGACTCGGTTTGATCCCGCGTCTCGTTCATTGGCTCGTTGTGCCGTTAGGTTAACTCTCAGCCTCGCGCGACGTTTCGGCGGTAGAGGAAGGGCTGCGCCGTCGTTCCCGAAGGGGCCCTTTAGGGACGCCGCCTCTTCGCGTCTGACCGTCTGCGCGGAACGGGGGTTGGGTTGTTGCGCCTCGGTAACGTTCGTGGGTCGCGCAGCGTTGCAGTCGCAGACCGCAGTACAGTAGGAGTCGCAGAATCAACGTTGGCGCTGAGTGTTGCTACAGACGTTATTTTTGTGCTCTGGATCCCTCGAGCTATTTTGTCCCAGAGCTTTTTTTTTTAAATTATGGTTTTTTTCCTTTAGAATAAACCTGCTCGGAGCTTCTCGTGTGGAGTGGATGTGCCATGCTGAGGGTGGAGGGGGGTGTCAGGTGGGTTGGGCTGTTTGAGCGCTGTCCCGTTGCCGACGGCTGTCCCTGCGGGTCCGTATGGTGTAACGAGCGGCCCCCGGTGCCGCTCGGAAGGAAAAGGCCCGGGGGCCGGCGTGCTTCCCGCAGCCCGCCCTTGCCCCGGTTCCCCCTCGGGCCGCCTTAGGCCCGGCCGCGGCCCGGCACTACAGCTCCCAGCACGCGCCGCCGGCGGGCGCCAGGCATGCTGGGAGCCGTAGTTCCCCTACCGCCTCCCTGCCCGCGGCTGCGCAGGCGCCGTGCGCTCCCCGCCCAGCGCCGTCGGGCTCACCGGGGTCGGGGTAGCGCCGCCGTCCTTGCGGGCCCGCCCCGCCCTCAGAGGTGCTCCGGGAGGGGGTGAGAGCGGCTGGGGGGGCGGCCGGGGGCACCCTCCCCGTGCTGCCGGCGGAGCGGGACCGCCTCTCCTGTCGGCGCCTCTCGGGAGCGGGCTGAGGCCCCTGCGGTGAGGGGACGGCGGGTGGTGGCGGGGCTGTGCGCGGCCCTGGGCCGCCTTCCTCCGCCCCCCCGGGTACCTGTCACACGGCGGGGCACCTTGGGGGGGGGCGATTAGCGCGAGGAGCTGTGCCTGAGGGCCGCGAGGGAGAGCTGTCTGTCCCCTCGAATGCGTCAAGGGCTGGAAAACTGTGGGTTGTCTTTCAGCTTGGTATCCCCCACCCGGTCCCCAGTCCGCTTTGGTCCTGTCCTGGGTGAATTACTGGCCAGAATGAGGGGATTTATGTGAGGAGATTGAGCTAAAAAGGAGAGGAAAGCAGCTCTGTGCCTGCCTCTTGGTGATCCTTTCTGTATGTTTTTGATACAAAGGGAAGCAGAAGCCTTTTGCTTGCAGGTCATTTGAGTTCAGCCTTGTCACCGCCGGAGTTGTTTCAGGTATGTTGAGAATCGGGTATGTTGTTAGTAAGGAGCACAGGCTCAGGTTCTGACCAGTTACCCTGGAGGCACCAACAGTGTGTAGTCAAAGCCTGGGCAGGAAAGTAATCACAGAAAAAGGCTCTGGATACCAGGAAAACTAACAAAAGTGTGTCTGTGGGGGTGAAAATAATGAAGGAAAGATTCTTCAAGCCTTTAATCTGTACATTTTTTCTTCCTTCTTGTTTTCTCCTCTCCACCCAGGGAGTTGTTTTAAGGATCATAGAGGAGTGAGCTTGCTGCCGTTTTTTGAGTTTCTCATCTGATTTTGACATGATCAAATGTTTGGTGGAAGATGTGCGAGCCAGGCTGCGTTCTGGGGTGACTATCAACTCGCTGGGGCAGTGTGTTGAGGAGCTTGTCCTCAACAGCATCGATGCCAAAGCAACGTGTGTAGCTGTCAGGGTGGATTTGGAAGCTTTTAAGATCCAGGTGGTGGACAATGGCTCCGGGATGGGGAGAGAGGACTTAAATGCAATGGGAAAGCGGTACTTCACCAGCAAGTGCAGCTCCGTGGGAGACTTGGAGAACCTGATGTTCTACGGCTTTAGAGGGGAGGCTGTGGCAAGCATAGCCAACATGGCCAGCGTAGTGGAAGTTTCGTCTAAGACCAGCAGGACAGCAAAAACGTTTGTGAAACTGTTTCACAACGGGCAAGCGCTGGAAGTCTGCGAAGCTGAACTGAGCAGACCAAGTGGTGGAACTACAGTCACTGTGTGCAATCTGTTCCATCAGTTACCAGTGAGGAGAAAGTGTATGGATCCTGTGTTGGAATTTGAGAGAGTGAGACAGAAAGTAGAGGCTATTTCGCTGATGCATCCCTCTGTTTCACTTTCTTTAAGGAACGACGCTTCTTGTTCTATGGTGCTTCAGCTCCCCAAGACAAGAGATATACATTCTCGGTTTTGCCAGATTTACGGACTGAGCAGATCGCAGAAGTTACGCGAAATAAATCATAAGTCTGGAGGTTTTGAGCTACATGGTTATATCAGCATCGAAGGACATTACAACAAGACTATGCAGTTCTTGTATGTGAATAGAAGGCTTGTTTTAAAGACAAGAATACATAAACTAATTGATTTTTTATTAAGAAAAGAAAGTGTCATTTGCAAGGCAAAAAGTGGCCCCACAAGCCGGCAGGCTACTTCGAGTCCTGGTCACCATCGTTGTGGCCCAGAGTTCTATGGGATCTTTATTGTCAATGTGACCTGTGCGTACAGCGACTATGACGTGTGTCTGGAACCTGCAAAATCTCTAATCGAGTTCCGGAACTGGGATGTTCTTCTAACTTGCGTAGAGGAAGGAGTGAAAATATTTTTGAAACGAGAGCATTTATTTATTGAACCATGTAACGAGGACATCAGAGAATTTAATGAAGATAATGACTTTTGTTTGTATAGCGCTCCAGTTCTGAAGCCCTCACTCTCTGAGAAGCAGGGCATCCAAGACGGCTTTAAGAAAGCGTGTGATGAAATTGTGGATTCCTATGAGATATGTAACTTGCAATCAAAAGATGTCAAAAGGAAAACCGTGACTGGAAAAAAATCTTTGAATCTTACAGAGTCAAATGAAAATCTACAGGAAACTGAAATTGCCCCAAATCAGAAGGTTGCTGAACCATCTGATCCGTGTAGAAACAACAAAGTGGAGGTTCCACAGCCCAGCAGAGATAACACAGCTTCCGATTTCATTATAGCAAATATCTCAGAGCAGGAGCCCGAAGACACCAACAGTTCCCAAAAAGCGTCCGAACCTCATCTGAAACCTTCAAAAAATCCTCCTTCCTCTTTTACTGGAGGGGCCAGGTCGGAATCAAGAAAACCAGACAGTTGTGGGGACCTGCAGCGTTGTGCAGAGGGTTACGTAAAAGATGTGGGAAGCCAGCAAGGCACAGTAGTGCAGAAAAGCAGTACAGTCCATACCTTAAATAATGATGTTAATCAGTCGCCCTCTGAGAGGGAAGATCCTGCTGAAACACCAGCGGGACTGGAAACTGTCTCTGGGAGTTCGTTGATGAGACTGTGTAATGCAACAAGAGGAGACAGGGAAACAGCTGAAGATGGTGCCGGAAGAGGGGCTGTTTGTTCAGTGCCGTTAAAATTGTGCTCTGCAGGCCTCGTAGCACCTGTTATGCAAAATGAGACCCCATACAAACGTGATCAAAAGTTAAACATGCCGTGTAGACCTGGCCCTGTCAGTGCCAAGGGTGTTTTTGGCCACAAAGTGAATTTTCCGATTAGTTTTTTAAGTGCTAAGGATGTTTCCAGTAATACAAACAAAGAACATCATACACCTTACACCAGAGAAGTATGCATGGCTGATAGCAATGAGTGGTTAGAGGACAAAACCTTGTCAAATCAGGTGAGTGAGGAGAGAGCTATGCCTGTAACCACCAGTAAAAGGCATCATGAGATATCAGGTGCTGCAGAATTGCCACTGGCAGCGTCTTGTCACAATGAAGTTATCAAAAGCACTAGCAGACAAATAGCCGTGCCGCGATGTCGGCCCTCTAAAAAGCTGAGCTGGTCCACACAGCTGGGTTCGTTGGAAAAGTTCAGGAGATACTATGGGAGAGTCAAGTGTACGCTGCCAACACCATTGTCGGAGCGGGGTGGTCTCACGTTTTTTAATTCACAAGCTAATTGTGACTTTTCAGAGAATGACAATGACAATCAGAGTAACTTGAGCACTCATGAAACTCCAGCTGTGAAAGGTAGAGATTCTAATAATAGTAGCCCAGTGTTTGGTTCTTTGGAAGAGACTTTATTCTGCGGTGGAGAAGCTTCACAGGACAAACGAACCCTTTGCCAGAGTCCTTTGACTTTGTCTGATTACTCTGAGGTTAGTAAAAAAAATGTAAGTTGTACAAGATCTCCAGGATCATTATCATCCAAACTGTCCAGAATAAAAAGTGACCACAAAGAAGTAGAACAACTTGGTGAACAATTCCAGACGGATTCAAGTAGAAAAGACGAGTACTCTTTTGCTCTTGAATCTTTAAATAGCGATGATTTGTATAATGCTTGTCACACATATAAATCCTCAGTGGAAAACACGAGGGAAGGTAATCACAGTATTTCTAAGGAGGATGCGTGCTGGCAATCAGACAAGATGAGAGCAGAGTCCATGAAAAGTACTGTCGTCCCATCACCCCTCGGCAGCATGGAAGGGGAGTACAGCGTCTCTTCAGGCAATGTTTTATCATTACCTGCTATGGAGGATTGTGCTAATATCGTCTGTCAAGAGAAAAGTACATTAGATGAATCCTCAGAACAAAATGTGAAAGATACTGAGGTTCCCCATATGACCTTCCCAAGTAACTTGGAATTCTCTGCAGACAACGCCAGCACGGACGATCCCAGGAATGTTTTGTGTCGTTCTGACTGGCTCCAGGATTTTGATGTTTCCTTGGGTAAGACGATATACATCAATAAAGCAACCGGGCTGAGCACCTACAGCACTCCTCCTGCTGAAGGATTTCAAGCTGCCTGCATTCAGGATATAACAACGATGGCCGTGAATGTTGTTTCAGAGAACGGTAAGAGGGCTGGTGGAAATGGGAGGAGGAAAACTGTTTGTGTTCTGCTAGGTGCATAAATACCTAGCTGGCAGTTCATGCTGAAATAGCCACTGCCTTACGTGTAATAGCTGTATGGAAAACGGGAAAGTGTTGGGAACTATGGAGACAGTAAAACATCAGCATTCAAGATATTAAAAGATAATTTTTAATAAAGAAATGTCAGCAACTTGCCAAATTAACAGACAGCTGTCTGGTTCTCACCAGGCATCGTGGCATTTACTGCGTTCACAGTTTATATACAATTGTTGTTGTGTATAAAGTGAGAAACATACTTTAAAGTAAGCATACCAGAAAAATATGGTGGGTTTTACCATTTTGTCCTAAATGGTTATGTTTCGAAGAATATGTTGTTACTGAGAGACCCGTATTATAATGATCTTTTTTCAACCTGCATACAAAATTTAAAAGAACACTTGAAAAATGAACGAAAATCCAACTCTTCATTGAGAATGTGTAGGCTCCTTTCCGCAGATTTTGGAAGGCTGTTCCTTCACACTTAGCTTTGTAGGAGATGTGGTGCAGCATTGTTGGTGGAGCTTTTCCAGAGGTGGCAAGCCACGACGCTGTATTGGTTTTTCAGGGGTGTGGTGTTCATGAGTCTTCACTGACCTATCTCTTGGGTTTGGCTTTCTGTGTCCTCCTGACCTGGCTCAGCAGCACAGTGTCTTTGACAATTTTCCCTTCCGTGGGTATACCTTTGTTCAAAGCTGTTCTTTGTTCTGTCGGTAGGCAGATTGTATGAGCGAAGGTGCAGCCATTCCACACGTAGGCTGTATTTTCTTCTGCATAATCTGTTTTGAAAAAGTAGTTTGGACTTCTTTCTAGATAGTTCTGTGAAATATTTATCTCAGCAGTCACAATAGCCTCTGGCTTGTCCCGTTTTGTCTGTTACTTCCTTCTTTACCAGCAGCCATAGGAACACTGCTGCGGTAGGTGTTTCAGTTCTTAAGCTATTCCCTTTTAAGTATAATAATTGATGCCCATAGTTCTTAATATTTATTGTGTTCTATTGAAGTAAATATGTTACAAGGAGAAGAACATCTCTGTTTTTATTAGGTAAAACTACTTGCGAGTGCAAATGTACGCTTCGTGACTAACACTTTTAATTTCCATAGTTTAGCAATTTCACTTGCCCACAGTGTTATTTAGTGGCCAGCCAGAGCACGGAGGTGTGGAGCTTGACCTTCTCTCCAAAATGTAGTTGGATAGAACGCAATGATAGTGCGTTCACACTTACGAAGAGAGTACTTCATGCACCCTAATGCTTTCAGACGTATGGTCTGTAGTCTTTGAAAACGCATATTGTGTTGCATCTTTTTACCTCCAATGGCGTTGTTTTTCTTAGCCTTATCGTGGGGTTACTCTCCATCGCACCAGTTGTGCTACTCTTTCTTAACACTGTCGGTAGTATTATTCTTTGGGGACGTCTACTGCAGCTTTTTGGCTTTTCTTAGCTTGAAGGTCAAACCTTCACAAGGTGCTTGCGCTCTGGCCAGACCCTATAGATATTTGTTTTTCAAAATTCAACAAACATGTTCTTTCACACATTTTTCTAGCAAAGGATATGAATTCTTTTTAGCCATAGGAATAAATACAACTGTGTCCTAACACAGCGTTCACGTCTGTCGATGCCGAGCGCTGTTTTGGACAGCTGGTAAGACCCAGGAGTAGAATAATTTCTTCACTTGCTATCTCTGCTTTCATTTTGCTTTTTAGAGTAGTGTCACTAACCTCATGGCATTGACTTAGAATCACATAGTCCCCTGGTTTATTAAGAACAGCATCTCATACATAAATGTAGGAAATTGCCCTGGTTGGTGGCAGGTGGAAGGAGTCAAGAATCATCCATATGCTCTTTGCCATGACAGCAGTCGCCATCTGCCGTCTTTTCCAGCCACAAGCCATGGGCTCACTGGAAATGCTACGTTTTGCAAGTCAGACTCGGGCATCTTTGTACTGATTAAACGGATTGCTGCAGGAAAATTTATCAAGCTTCGTTTCACCATTGGATGTCTTTTTACATAATCTAATGCTATGCATTTGTAGTAGGCAAACATCCCAATTCAATGTGGTCTTTGCTGTTACGCCAGCTATGTTTGCATTTTGTGTTCCTTTTAGTATGTTATCGACTGATGTGTCATTACACGAGTGTATTTTAATGAGCTAATTGAGGCAAGTGAAAATGAATACTCAAGTACAGCGATTGTGTGTGGTTTGCAAGTATAAATTAAATAGATTATTATCCTCAGCACCTTTTCTGTTATTATTTGTTAGAAAAAAATCATATTAATAATATCTGTGCCAGTTCTCAATTCCCACTGGGCTTTAGGCATGACAGTCCTGGCTTTATGAACACTGTATGTCCTGAACAAGGATGTACGTTCTCTACAAGGAGCAGGGACATGACTCTTTGTTTTATTGCACATACAAAATACTGGACTTCTATTCATACAGATGCTTCTGTGAACTTGAGAGATAGCATCTTTCCATGACAATAGCCGTAATGTTCCATCGAAGTCTGAATTAGGTAGCATTCTTCAAGCTAGCAGTTTACCAGGAACTACAGCAGGCCGTCTTGTCCTCTGTTCTGGGGTTTGTGACAACAGCATGCTGCATTACTTTCCCGTCCTGGGCTGCCAGTTTGGGTTCTTGAAACGATTCTTGGTCCTCAGGGTATGACCATCGTTGGTCCTTGCTGGAACGGAGCCCACAGTTAGGAGTCTACGGACTGGCCTAGGATCTCAGAGAGCCTTTTCATACCGAGCTTATCAGCACGCAGCTGGTTTTCTTTGGCCTTATCACTCTACCACTTTTCCTGCATGCACACCCTTAATTTCTCAGTAGAAAGGAACATTCTTAATTCATTATTACTTCACAAAGAATAGAAGTCTGAGTTGTACCAAAGGAAGGGTGAAATGTTTACCACTGTGCTGGAAATCTGAGCCACTTTTCTTTATAACCTTGATAACAGTGCAGGTTGGGAATATCATTCAGTCATTTCTGGGTGGGTAGGAACATGTTGTTAGGCTGAGTCTGATATCTCATGTGGTCACACTGACTCGCAGTCTTCAGTTTTACAAGTCCCTGGTAACTGTATTAGGTATTGATAGGAGTGGGGATAGACTGACAGTTTGGACACTTCTTAATAGAGGGAATTCAAGAGTGTTTTGATATCTGACAGGCTACTGTATGCCTCCTCGTTTTGGGGGGAGGGAGAACACTTCTGATTGCACTAATTCAGGAAATAATGGTTACAAGTTTAAAGCAGCAGCCAATTTTTAAGGACAGTCCTGGAGAAGCCACAGTATTATTTTAAAATACATTTCCTGATGCAGGCGTGTCTGATAATTCTCAGCTTTTACATAGGTGCTGCTATTTCAATGTCAGCCTGCAAAAGCTGTGGGATACTGTAATTTGTATGGGGCTAAGCACACGCTCATTTATAAGATTATAATCGAGGTACAGCTTTTTGTAATTTTGCATGCTGTTGAATCTGCAGCAATAAATTTATATTGTGTTTAGGGTTTCAGTTCAGGTGCCACCCCTTTAGAAGTGAGATTGTGCTACCCTTCCTACCTAGACCTCGAAAAGAGAAGACTCTAGCAAGCCAGGATCTGAGAGGTAGGGCCAGCTTTCCAGGACACAGTGTTCTGTGGTAAAAACAAATCAAAGAATTCTCCCAGATGTCCCAACAGGAACCCAGAGTTACTCAAGGTCTGTTAACAATGGGACCGTGTGAGTCATCTCGGATCTAGAACTGGAAAAAAAATGGTTTGGGGTTGAAGGCAGGTTAGGGGATACTTATTTACAGGATGAAATACCCAGTTCTTTGTTGAATTATGTCAGTAGTTTAAAGAATAATTACCTACTCCTTTCTTTGTACTCGTTCCAACCTTGGAATGTGAAAAATAGCTTCAATCCTCACAGGTTTTTTTTTTGCGGTGGAAAGGATGAAATCATCTTTTTGGTATGTGGCTTTGTCCAGAGGGAGTGGGTAGCTAAACAGGTCTTTCCCTCACCCCCCGCCACATTTCCAGGGCCTGTTGAATTGCACTGCAGCCTATTTAGGAGTCAGAAAGCTGCACAGTGTCCTTTGCAGTTAAAGCAGACAACGGAGAAGCCCAATCTCATGTTCCGTTATTTATTTCTACGTTCTCCCCTTTTTATGCTGGGAAAAAATGCTGCTTGTGTGACGTAGAGGTACCCAGTGCACCGTTCATTGGCGGGTGGTGGTAGTCCCTCTGTTATCTATGTGCTCTTTCCTAGATGCTGAAGGGGAATCTCTCCAGTTGTTGCTTTCAGAATGGGATAACCCTGTTTTTGTTCCCTGCCCAGAGGTAAGTTACTACCTCGCGTCTCATGCTGAAACAGGTGTCAGTTTAGCCTTCGGTTATTATCTGACACGGGGACCAGCACTGCAAATATGGTTATTCAGCGATACATTAGACTGTAGACCTGGCAGTTATGTATTTTTATAGACTGTTTATATGTAAGTCATTGTCGTGGATGTATTTAAAGTCAGAGAAGCAGGTATCAGGCTAACCTTTTGCCTTAGGTAATTTCAAAAGCAAAACATTATTGTAAGCTGTCTTTCTCTCTACAGAGAGAGTCATCTTAAAATTAAAAGTTAAAGGATGCCAAAATTGTAATACAGTGTCTGTCCTCTCTGTGAACAGAGTTAAAGTAACCCAGCTTTCTTCTCTGACATGCAGCGGGTCTTGAAAGGGTATTTTACTATAGTTGTTTTCGTAGCCTGGCAGGATTATAGCATGTGAGAGGGAAACAATGTTGGAGCTTTTAGAAAAACTTCCTTTGTTGTCATGAGGTAGCATTATCTTTAATCATCATGGTGCGTGTGTGTAAACATATGCATGTAACCATTTCCACCTGCAAACAATAGAGAGGGAGCAGCAAACCACCTGCTGGTGAGTTTCTGAAGAGAAATGCTTCTATTCAGTTGTTGCTGCGACCTGTGCTCTTGACTCATTTTGGGATAGTACGTCTCTTGTGATGACATCCATTGAGAACTCGCGTAGGCTGATAATTACCTGCAGGTTTTCTGATAGGTTCTTAACATTAGCTGAATGCATTGAAGTTAGGTAATATCCAGATGGGACAGTATAGGCGGACAGAAGCAAAGGGCTTGCCGGACAGTGTCTTTAGCAACTGCTACCCTTGTGTAGAAAGCTTGCTTTGTCAAAATACACAGTTATTGCCAGTTTTTCTGAAAGCTGGTTTGTTGAGGGTATTTTGTGTGTGTTTGGGGATTTTGCCATATGCTTTATAGCTTGCTTGATCTGTAATTCCATTTTTACAGATCGCTGTTGATGTGACCAGCAGTCAGGCTGACAATCTGGCTGTGAAAATTCACAATATCTTGTATCCTTATCGCTTCACCAAAGACATGGTTCATTCAATGCAGGTACGATATCATCTATTACTAGTTTTCACCCCCAAATTTCCACTCAGCCGATGGGATTTACTGACGTTTCTGCTGGGTGGGAAAGAGGTATCCAGGGAAATAGTTCGTATCCATAATTTTCACAAGCACGGACGGATTTCTTGGTTACTGTGTGATACCAGCAGACACGTATGTCATGCCAGATCTTAGTATCATCTCATGGTCAATGAGCTATCTGCAAGTGACTCTAAAATTCCTTGGCTGTAGGGTTAAATCAAATCAAGATGCAGTCTGTTACTGCTGCTTAGAAACACTGTTAACAATGATATTTCAGTGGGCAGGTTTTTGTATTTATTGTAGGCATTTGCTGCGTATTCCACTGAAACCTGTGTCCTGTATCTTCCATTTTTATTGACCTTAGACTGTCCTTTAAAACTTACTGGGGGGCCCTGTTAACTTTAACTGACCAACTTTACTTGTGTAACGTTTTCCTTTGTATGTTTTTAAGAAGGTACGGCTAGAAGAAATTACCACTTCCCATCTGAAGAAGCTAAATATTGCCTTCAGTACCCTATAGCAATTTTGACAATCTCTGTAGTAAAGACCAAAAATACAAAATGTTGCATAATGCCTCAGGAAAATAATAAAAAGAGTCATTAATGTCTTGCATCCCTGCAAAGAAATAGAATCATTATTCATTTTTACCTAGGAGGTGAACAATGCACATGTTGTGAGACAGAGAATTCAGAGTGAGCTCAGTGTCAACTGGGGAGAAATTCCTCCCTAACACCACATCTGTTAATTTAAATCTAACAGTAAGATACTGCAAGGATTGTGCATCCCTGCTCGGTATTCCCTGTAGCTCTGGATGACTTTTGATGCTTGAGGGGAAGGTGGAATCAACTCACAGAGGCAAATTCTACATCAGAAAATGAGGGGGGAAAAGAAATGCTCCCTGGCTCCTACAGATGATCAGTACAAGTCCGTAAACACAGGGCAGGTTAAAAAAGTTGTTTACATTCTCTTCTGGTGATATCAGCAGATCAAATACTCAGAGTTGCTGTGCACAGCTTTACTTCCCAGCTCAAGGAGGCTCCTATGAGAGTGAGCATTTAATCGATCCTGTGAATTTCCAGCTCCACCTTAGAACAATTAGAGCTCTTGCCCCTGTGACTGTCTGAAAAAATTGATCTAGAATTACTTTCTTGGATATTTTGAAACTCTCAGTTCCAGACTAAACTGTTTCATGAACAATTTATGGTCGTTTTACTTTCTGCCAATATTGTCTTTTAGCCTAAATAATTGCTGCCTTTTCCCTATTTAGCCCCCCCACTGTTTTTATAAGGAATAATTAGATACCTTCTCAGTCTCAGTTTTGCTAGGCCAAATTCTTTAAGCCTTTGGGATTAGAAGAGGTGTGGTTTCCACTCCCCTAAGCATCCTACTAGCTGTTTGTTGCGCTTGATCCATTTCGATTGTCGTCTTCTTTTGTTTCCCTTCCTTTTAAAAATAATTTTACCACTGGGTAATTATTTTTCTGAGTATCTTACAGGTTCTTCAGCAAGTGGACAATAAATTTATCGTTTGTTTAATCAACACTAGGAATGAAATGGATAAAAAGGAAGGTAAGAGTGGTTATTGACATGAAGTTGAGGTGGCTGTCAAGTGCAGTTAGACTGTAGGGGGAACACTGTCCTGTTTGTGTTTTCTTCTTGCCTTGGGACAATACTGTGAGTAGAGGAAAATGTTAGTCTTCACTTGAAATTTCCTGGATCTTCTTTATCTTTATTTTGGACGTTGTTGAATGTTCCTACTGCCTTCAGATTAGTGTTATAAAAATAGATTGTACTCAAATTACTAACATCTTTCAGACTCTGTTCACAGTGTCTGGACATTCATTGTTGAAGCCTGCTGGAGCTATACAAAAAAGGCATTCAAAACCAGTAGTTTTTGTAACATCTTAAAAGACTGTATTAAACAGAACAGTTTGTGGGTGACCTCAGCTCTCGTTCTGAAGTTAGATGAAGATGTCAATAGACAAGAGTTTCTGACTCAGTCTAATTACCTTAATTTAAATGCCAATTTAGATCACTGAATTTCTGTTCTGTAGTGACTTTATGTTCTGCCAACACAGCCTCCTCCTCACTTTATTTCTGTAAAACTGGCTGATAGTTATCATTTAAATGTGGTCATTCTTCCCAACCTGTGTGGTTCTTTGGTACAAAGTTGCCTAATTCTCATCTCTTCTGGTACATTTTTAGATGGAAATCTCTTGATTTTGGTGGACCAACATGCAGCTCATGAACGGATCCGCTTGGAGCAGCTTATAGCAGGTGAGGATTTGGGTGGTCTTAGGAAGAAAGATAATCAATGCAGAGAAAAGTACAAACAAGCTGTCAGAAAGGGAAAGCTCGTTAATTTACTGTAAGGCTAAATCTGGGATGTATGGAACCAATAGGATATTCATTTGTCATCTGTATCCTGATCCCTAGGAGAGCGCAGACATTCAGTGTCTGCAGCAGCCGTAGCATTGGCAGCTGAAAATCGTTGCAGCGGTTCCAGAAATATAAGATGTACTCCCTATCCACAGAACTATCGAACTAAAATAGTCCTGACATAATGAAAGAGCAGGAAGACTGATAGGAAAAACAATGAAGAGGAAATAGAACTACATCAATAAGATTATGTGGTTATGCTGTGAAGAATAAGACATGGGATGCAGAGTAAAGAGCGTAGTTCATTCGGTTTCTTTTTAGCTGAATGCTGTGCTTAAAGCCTAAAATTTCCTCAGTCTGAAACTCTTTGCGAAGGGGTAATGGTCTTCTCTGTAAGCTCATTAGCCAGTGGTTTCAGTGTTAGGAAGCACAATAGCCATCCATCAAGTACTTAAAAATCATTGACCTTCTCTTTCACCAATAAATACTGTGGGTTCATCAGAGAGCATTCCAGGAACTCTGCTCCCTTTGCTCAGGTACTGAAAAAAGTTAAAAGACTGAAGGGAGAAATGCTTAATGAATAGTATTGTAATGCTGTTTATATCAGACTTTTCTGTGGAAAAATTGCTCTCTGTGAGTTGGACTAAATATATCAGTAGTTTTTTTTGCTATTTAGGGTGACTCTTTTTTGGAACTGGTGGGAAAAAACAAAGTGGCATTAACCAACCCTTCCCCAGAGACTAGATGTCTGGTTTGTGACATTCCCAGTTCTCCACGAGTTTCAGGAGAAGGCATTCTGTGGTCACTTTTTAATCCAAACAGAGGATTGCATGCCAAACCATAGGGTCATTAAGGGTAATGCCTGCGTAAATACTCTAAGAGAGGATACTTCCAAACGATTCATTCACAGGTTCCTATGAGAAGGAAGCTGCAGCATGCGGCAAGAAGAAATTACTGTCCTCCTCCATCTCTCCCCCTTTGGAGATTGAAGTTACAGAAGAACAAAGAAGATTGCTACGGTTAGTAATGCCCAATAGCTCTAAATTTTTGGGGACGGCTCTGTTGACCAGGAAAATCTCTAGGTATTGCTAAGTTACCGTGAAGCTCAGGAAGAAGCTGTCAATTCTTTCCTGAGCCGAGACCAATCCGCTGTATCCGAGCTGAGGAAAATAGGTGTGCTTCTCTGACGCGTCCTTGCAACATCTCAAGACAAAGCCCTGCGGTGTGCTATCTCTGTGCTCTACGATGTGCTCTGGTGTCCCTGGGAAAGCAGGAGAGTGTCAGAGCAGTCTCCAACAGATCCTACTGTTCGGGGCTTAGGACTTGGGAGTGCACACTAGCACGGTGCCCGGAGTGTGGATCTAGGCGCTGATTTAACAGGCACTGTTTGAGAAGAGCAGGATGAGGTATGGGGAGTTTGTACTGTGAATCCTTCAGAAATGCATTCTTTAATCCTAGGTGCCTGCCAAGAGCAACTAAGGAACGCTGTTTCCCAAATGTTTCAGCATGGTGGCCTAGCTGTTATTAGGGTATTTAACTTTAGTACTGCAGGAGTTCAGTGGCAGATTTGTTGTTGGACTATGGCAGACCTATTGGACACTAGTCAAACCTTTTTCACCAAAAATCCTTTTCTGTCACCTGCCACATCCATTTTTATGGGTTTTTTTCCCCTACATTGGTCTTCATTTCATTTCTTCAACATTCACAGGAATAGACTACCTCAAACTTCTCTGTTTCGTGATGCCTGCAGCAAACTGGACAGCTTTTAAATCACTCCTTGTTAACATTGTTGCCTATTATAGGGATACACTCGTTTGGTGTAAAGCCCTTTTTGGGTGTATTCCAATCATAACAGTATCACTGCTGTATCCGTTTGGTAACTCTTTCGTGTGACAGTGGCCAATACCAGAAATTCCAAAGGGAAGTGTAAAGCACTGTTATGTTCCACCTGCCTTAGGGGAAAAATGTGAGAACGTAACCATTGCTGTTCATAGTTCAGTAATATTTGCATGGTTTTGTTCCCACCTCTTAATGATGTTCTTGTTTGTAATGCCTCTTGTTCAAGTCTGAATTATTTTTGCCCTCCTCTTTGAGTGTCTTCCACGTCTCGTGTCTACTTGTGAGTCTCGATGGCCAAAATCACAGAATCATAAAATCACAGGATGGTTTGGGTTGGAAGGACCTTAAAGACCATCTAGTTCCAACCCCCCTGCCATGGGCAGGGACACCCTCCACTAGACCAGGTTGCTCCAAGCCTCATCCAGCCTGGCCTTGAACACTTCCAGGGATGGGGCACCCACAGCTTCTCTGGGCAACCTGCTCCAGTGCCTCACCACCCTCTCCATGAAGAGCTGCTTGCTGATGTCTAATCTGAATCTCCCTGCTCTCAGTTTAAACCCGTTACCTCTTGTCCTGTCACTACAGGCCCTCGTAAAAAGTCCCCCCAGCTTGGAATGCAATATATTAAGTGAGGGTATCCCCTCGATTTGATCGGTAGCTCTGCAGTTGTGCCATACTTTCTGTCTATTAGATCCACATCTGATATTTTTTCAGCTGTTTTGGCTACTTCTGCTTGCATGAACTGCTTGAGTATTGCATGGTCATGACAATGAAACATGAGGAGGGGTTTGCTGTTTATTTAGAAGCCAACAAAATGTACAAATAGATTAAATTATTCCTGATAATTTGTACGTATTTGTCTTTAGGAACAGTGAATTCAGTTTTTTCTGTCCATTTTTGGTTATACCTTTTTCATTCATCACTTTTCTACTTGGTTTAAATTCTGTTTGAGTTCAGTATCGTTTTCAGTCTCAGCCAACCTAATTAATTCTGTGTTTTCTACAAGTCTGCCTGCTTGACCATACTCCTTTTTTTCCACTATCATTAATAAACAGTTCTGAAGATGCAGGTCAGGACTCATGTCACGTTGAACACCAGCCACCTGTTGCCGGCATATCTTTTTTTCCGTAGGCTTGAAATCATGACAAATGTTACTTCTCTATCCATGACACCTTCTTGCGTTTGCATTTCCAGACGCTTTTAAGAGAAGGCATCAGAGGCTTTTAGAGAAACTAAATAAGTCCTGTGAGCTACTTTTCTTCATCAGCTGTATCACAAGCATACGACAAGAACCAGTAAGATAAAGTAAATCAGAAAGGCGTGTTTTTCTTTTCAGGATGCTGGTTAAATTATTCACCACAGTGGGATGCCAGTTGCGATTTTCAGTTATCACTTAATTGATTCAAGAAGACTACTGGTGCTGACATATACTGGTGCTGGATTACCGGTGCTTTTATTGTGTTGGTCTTTAGTTTATCAGTATTTATTGGCAGTTTGTCTCTTCACAATCCCTCTGTGAGACTGTCTTTATTAAAAAGATACAAATTAAAAGTACTATGTAAAAATCTAAATTCTGTTATTGTTGCTGGCAGGGTATGCCTGTATTCTGAGGTAAAGTTTGACGTAATGAAACAAATTAACTTCCCTAAAAGACCTTTCTCTTCAGCTATGGTTGCTATTTAATAGTTCAGCTGGACCTCTGGTTCACCTGCAGCTTTATTTGTCTACTAAGCATTGTAGTAATACATTGTTCTGTTGACTCTCTTGAACTTCCTTGGTTTTTTCCCTCTTAAAAAAAAAAAAAAAAGGCCTGATCAACTTCAATAGCTGCTTGGATTCTGTCATTTCACCACAATGGGCTTTTTTTGTCTTTCTCTGCTCTTGCTGAAGGCTATGCAGGTCATCTTTTTTTAGGTAGAATTACACAAGTCATCTCCATATGAAGGGCAATAATTGTATTATTCTCGTGACTGACTTTATGAAGTTTAAATTTGCTTCTTTTTTTGTTCAAAGAATCTCATTTCTAAAATTGACCTTCACCACATTTGTTTTAAGTGAATATTCCCTGAGTTGATAAAATCAACTATATATTGTTACGGTTGTTCTCATTTTGAAGGCAAGTTCTCATATGACTGTGAAGTCCTGTTTTTGCATGTATTTTTCCATCCACAGGGTGACACGTGCCAGGTTAACTAGAGGTTATTCTTTCCTAGGTTCTCTTTATTTAATGGGATATACAGTTCACTAAAGCAGCATCAATTTCTTACAATATTTTTTCCACCTTAAGTATTTGCTGTTAGGTGTCAATTGAAATCACAACTTTTTAGATTTACACTTAGAGGTCTTTGTGCTGCGTAATTTCAGTATTTGGAGTGTTTGTGGGTTGAACTAGACACCTCGCGCATCTTTAGAAAAGACAGATTTATACATTTAGGCATAAAGCTTCTCTCCACATAATACAGGAACGCTTAGGTCTTGTGGTTGTGGAACATGAGATAGGCACAGTTAACTGGAGTGAAAAAACAGGGCTGAGTGTAGGCTGAAAGGGCAAAATTACTTGGAATCTCATGGTGCATGGATTTTGAGATTGGAAACTGTTGCAGGAAGAAACATATATGGGGACTACGGAAGTATTTACGTATGCTGTGGGGACACAGCTACTGTGGTCAATGTCTTATTTCTGGTATTTTTTTTTCCTCAGATGCTGCTACAAAAATCTGGAGGACTTGGGTCTTGAATTATCATTTCCTGAGACCAACAGCTCCTTGATTCTAGTGAGAAAAGTGCCACTGTGTTTTATAGAAAGAGAAGCCAATGAATTACGACGGAAAAGACAACCTGTCACTAAAAGCATTGTGGAGGTCAGCTGTGGGTGTGGGTGAAGTTGTGATACTGGGTTGTGTTCTGTGTTAATAACCCATCTCTGTTACGAGGGAGACAGTGAAGTCCCTTGGCAAACGTGGGTGCCACCCCTTTAGTAGCTAAGTAGTTCCACATCTGAAATCCCTGAACTGTAACAGTGTCATGGTTTAACCCCAGCCAGCAACTAAGCACCGCAGAGCTGCTCACTCACTCCCTGCCCGTGGGATGGGGGAGAGGATCGAAAGGGTAAAAGTGAGAGAACTCGTGGGTTGAGATAAAGATAGTTTAATAGGCAAAGCAGAAGTCACACACGCAAGCAAAGCAAAGCAAGGAATTCATTCACTACTTCCCATGGGTAGGTGTTCAGCCCTCTTCAGGGAAGCAGGGCTCCATCACACATAATGGTTATTTGGGAAGACAAACACCATGACTTCAAATGTCCCCTGCTTTGGTCTTCCCCCAGCTATCCATGCTGAGCATGATGTCATATGGTCTGGGATATCCCTTTGGTCAGTTGGGGTCAGCTGTCCTGCCTGTGTCCCTTCCCAGCTTCTTGTGCACCCCCAGCCCACTCGCTGGTGGGGTGGTGAGGGGCAGAAAAGGCCTTGACTCTGTGTCAGCACTGCTCAGCTGTAACAAGAACATCCCTGTGTTATCAACACTGTTTCCAGCACAAATCCACAACAGCCCCATACTGGCTACTGGGAAGAAAATTAACTCTACGCCAGCCAAAACCAGCACAAACAGAAACGATAGGAGACTGTTTCAGACTTGGACTAGTGGAGAAGCTAAGAAAACCAGCACAGAGCACAGATGTTTCAACAGTTTACTGCTCATGAACGCTTGAACAAACAGTAAATGCTTGAATGAACAGTAAAATGATTGATATTGCTGATACAAAAGTATTATTTGTTAGCATTGAAAGTCGTTTTCGGGAGATCTCTAGATGGACAGTGCAGCTTTCTAAAAGCTGCTCTTCCAGATACTCTGCAGTTTGAGGAAGAAATTGCTGAACTGATTACTTGCAGTTTCCATTGTAAGCAGCTCTCCACAATCATAACTGCTTCCAGGACTCCTTCAAAATTGTTTCTGGAGTGCCATGTTCAGCCATTAGTCTCAGCTATTGGGAATCAATCCAGTCTTGATACGAAAAGAAGAAACAGACATGATTCGTCTGATTAAATTCTCTTTTTCAACCTTGCTACAACTGGGAAGAACTCAAAACGCACTCTCCTGGTGCGATTTGGGAGCCAAGAGCACTAAAAGTGGCGGAGGAGATGATCAGATCTGTGCCTCACGAGCACCCATTCTTCGCCGATGCCTCAAAATCTCATGAGCGTTCTGGCAGATCTCTTCTGCAGTCCCTTTTCTTTTAGTTAGGACTGGTAGCACCTATTCAGGATTGGCCATGAATTCATGGCATTTCAGAAATGAAATCCACGTGGTCTGTTACCCGCAGAAGAAAGGGCAGTTATTCAAAGATGACACGCATTCATTGCACCCTGAGGTATGAGGGTTCTGTTATGCCCGTTTACAGGTAGGAAACTGATGCAGAGGGAAACCAAGTGCCTAGTCTGGAGTCTGATAGTTGTGAGAGGTCAGGACTTGCACCTAGACCTTTCGCACTGCTGTGGCATCGTTTTTCCTGGCGGTTCTGGCAGTTGCACAGTAAATTATACGCTGATGTGGATAGGGCAGGCTATGGGCAATGGAAGGGGTAAATAGCAACTGACGACGTTGCCTTTCTCTTTGCAGGAGCTTTTGCAAGAACAAGTTGAGGTGAGTTGCTGTCTGCTTCCGAAGTTGGCTACAATAATGCAAAGCTTACTGCATGAACTAAATGGAGTGTGTTACGCCTCCAAGGAGAGAGGCAGACTAGATAATCCACTAGCTTTTCCTCATTATTAGTTTCCTTTTTGTTACAGTTTTTCCTTTTTCATGTATTAAATGGAAAGTAAGATGATGTTCCCTTACTGCTTTTAGCTAGTGCAGACCACCGGAGGAAGAGCACGAGGGACACTGCCTCTGACGTTTCTGAAGGTGTTAGCTTCCCAGGCCTGTCATGGTAGGGAAACCATGCTTTCTTTTTTATTTTTTAACCTTTCTGTCTCTACACAACAAAATCCCTCAGGCAGTGTCCTCTAAAAAGCCAAAACCTAATAATCTTACCATCCCTCAGACTTGGGTTAGGTGAAAGCTGAGGCCGTGGAAAGCTGATCCTCATGCAGCAGGCAGGTTAACTGAGCCAAACCCAACGCCTGCCATACTGCAGCCTTTGGGCTGCCTTTGCAGCTCCCGGCTAATCTTTGGGAGTTGCCCTGTTTTCAGTGAAAACCACAGCTGTGGAGGGAAGGCTGCTGCGTGGTTTGAATTCTCTTTGGCAGCGTGTGCGAGAATTTGTATCTATCTTCTTTTTTTTTCAGGAGCTATTAAGTTTAATGAGCATTTGACTTTGGAGGAGAGCTGCAGGCTTATTGAAGCTTTGTCTTCTTGCCAGCTGCCCTTCCAGTGTGCTCACGGAAGACCTTCCATGATGCCTCTTGCAGACGTAGACCATCTACAGCAGGAAAAGCAGGTACTGTGTGGGACACAGATAACGCCTCTGATAATCCACGCTCTGGATTATCAAAGGCATGTCATGCGTGCGTGTGTTAGAGCTAGAACGGACCAGTTTGAAACCACCACTACTGGCTGTATCTTGCTTGAATTTTTACACAGCTGTTACTAACAAGATAAAACTTTAGAACATTAAACCTCTGTCCTGCGAACGCTACAGGAAGGATCTTGCCATATTTCATTTGAACGGTCACATTGACTTGAGTGGGGTCCACTAGTCCTTAAAATTAAGGATGTATTTAAAGTGTTTGCAGTTTCTAAGTGTAAAAGTTGAAAACCATGTAAATTCTGACATTCTGCCAGTGAAAAAGATGCCAATTAAACAAATTACTACTTCCCTAAAGTTTAACATGCTATAAAACGGGGAAAAAAAGGCAAAGAAATAGCAACACTTACTTAAATTTTTAAAAAAATATCATTTACTCCTGCTGTTTTGCTGTTACTGTGCTATATTGTTATGAAATTGGATTATTAAAAGTCAGGAGGGACTTTGAATTAAATATTAAAAAAAACAGGGCAAAGAGTATGAAGGTCTTGAAGTTCATTTACGTAGTAACGACGAGTGCTTCTTAATTTTTGTCCCTCCAGCCTAAACCTAATTTGGCTAGACTGCGGAAGATGGCGAAAGCGTGGCACCTATTTGGAAAAAAGAGACCCTAATCAAAAGAATTCAGGATGGTACGCTGCAACCACTGGAAGTGTTGGTACGATGCAGGTCTCCCTCGTTAGACACCACCACCCTGCGTGGAGCCAAGTTCCTGAGCCAGTGCGGTCACCAAAGTTCTGCTCTGAGTACAGACCTAAGAAGCAGAGACCAGCCAGGAGAACATGGCAGGAGTTGCCCACCCTTGTCGCCTGGAGAAGCATCTTCAGCGTTAAGGAATTACATTGTAAGCCTGCGCTTTATGTCCGTGCTGGCCTGTCAGAGGCAAGAAGTTGCAGCCACTCACAGCTGAAGTGCTTTTTGTCTGCAAGCACAGCGCGATTCTGCATAACAGAGAGGAGACTTGTAATTAACGTATTTTATAGTGCTTTGAAAATGGGGAGATATTTATTAATAAAATTAAACTAGACTCTTTCCCTGGGCTCATGGCAGCGGTTGGAATGAGGCCCAACCAGCTTCATATTATATACAGGCCAACTTAGGATCCAAAAACATTCTTTTCGTTTAACTAGGCAATGAATGACACACCCAGCTGTTTTCTCCAGCTCCCTGCAGTTTGCATTCTTGAGTGAGAGGTTTCTACATCCTAGCATAGCCCCACGTTCTCAGGGTACAGAAACTTACCCCCCACAGAAATTACTTAAGTAGCCCACAGCATTTTTTACAATAGGCAGACTTTTCTTACAGGTTCCAGTTCTATTTTATGTCTCAGTCTAAGGTAGAGGAGTAGAGCTTACTTCAGAATGGTAAAAAGATGTCTTTGTTTACTCAGACATTCAGCTTAAAACCAAATCAGACAGATACTGACATCTGCTGAATCAAAAGCAAAACAAGGGATTTCAGGAGCTCATCAAAAATTGTCAGGAAGTTTCTACCCAAAAAAATCCACGTTGAAGACAAGTGCCAGTGGCTTTCTGTCACGTTCCCATGTGAGAGCACACCTTAAAGCATGCTACCGCATCATAGGTGCGGGCAGCTCGCCGCACTGGTAAAACTCTTGCTAGTTAAAGCAGCAAATTAACCTTAAATGAAAATTGTGCTTAACGGTGAGATCACGGTAACAGCCTTTATTGCAGAACACGTTGAAGTAACAGCTTAGCTGCCCCAGAGTTTCACACATGCCTTGCTGTTTCAAAATCGACGTGGGTTAGCAGCTCCCCGTGGCTTGTAACACAGCACAGGGATCAATACCTGTACAAGAGCTCTGCCTTCCGTTGCATTTGGTTAGGAAAGACACTGCGCTGAGGAAAACTCCCCACCGATTCCCCACAGCAATCTGTCTTCGCAACGTACGCTTTAATTAGTTGTTGCATCTCTCTTTAGAAAGACAGGAAAAGTCTGGAGAGGGACGTGCTTCGCAGCGTTAGAGTTCGTAGTCGTCTGGATGGTAGAGCTCGCTCATGAGGCGATAGATGTAGGAGGGCGCGTTACCCCCGATGTTAGAGATGAAGAGAGTAATGAGCTCTGGCGGCACGTAGTCAAACACTGGGCAGTGAACGTTGATCTTTGCCAGGATCTCCCCTGTAAAGTGAACAGCAGCAATATCAGAGAAAGCAACTCAAGTAAATTTAGCCTTCTACACGTCTTCCTGGGCTCCTGACGAAACGGGCTATGCACATGCCACCCCGAAGTCAGTACTGGGACATCCAACTTCCTCACTGGTGCCACTGAATTACAGGTGTACAGCAATCTGGGATGAGTGGCAGCACTTTCTCTTGGTAGTGTTTACTGATAGTAACCCCAAATCCCCTCTGGTGTAGATTTACTAATTGCCAGAAAAACTGCCAGTATATAATTAGAATGCAAGAATCCTGATGCTGCCAAAGTTATTTCAACAAAAGCTCAGAAGGCCAAAACCAAAAACCTGTGCCAAGCCGGAGATCTTCAAGTTTGTCACAGAAACAGGGCTTTGAAAGGGACTTTACTGCTTGAAAATGGGCTTGGGAGCTGATGCCTTTCTAAAGACGGTGCTTGTGTGGGAAGCCCGTTGCAGAGATACCGGGTTTCAACAAGTGGATCACATGACGAAGTTTCAAAAATTAACGTGAGTTGTAGGAAGGAAAGGAAGCTGCCCTGGGTGCTGGGCGTCTGCTCTGTCCCACAGGAAACTGCCACCTGCCTGGCACCATTATCACAATCCCATAATAAAACACTGACTGTTTCAGAGCAGAAGCACAAGTATGAAGATAGTGTTCAAAGGAAATCCTTTTTCTGTACTTCCTGTA
The DNA here is from genome assembly GCA_027574665.1 of Rhynochetos jubatus. Classification (NCBI taxonomy): domain Eukaryota; kingdom Metazoa; phylum Chordata; class Aves; order Eurypygiformes; family Rhynochetidae; genus Rhynochetos; species Rhynochetos jubatus. The sequence goes on along the minus strand of CM050648.1, from coordinate 122,991,586 downwards.
ATAGAAAGTTACACAGAAAATAGGACGGTTCCCAGTACTTTTTTCTGCTTAAGACAACAGGAAAGGATTTTCTGTCTTGGGTTACAGGACAGTCTTATATTTAAAATTTATGTGAGCTATTAAAAAACCCCAAACAAACTATAGCCTGAACCAGCGTGACCAGCCTGCATAAAGAAGAACCAGAGCCAGCGTGACCAGCCTGCATAAAGAAGAACCAGTACCTTCCGTGAATGGCAGCACTTCCTGTGGAGACACAAACTTGTGGAATGAATCTTCTTCATTGGGGAACTGAACAAGAAAGAATACAGGAAGGTCAGGAAAAGAGACTGCCTCATTCCCCTAGCGAAAACACAGCCTGGGTGCTGGAAGGAACTGAAGAAGAGGAACCCCTGCCAAGTGACGCTACATCTGTTTAACAGTGCTTGTACCTAGAACCTCTGTAACACCTACAGGTGAAAGGTTTTTCCTCAGGGCTTCTGGAGCCTTCTGTGACCTGGCTGCCCTTCTGCCAAGCCTAGGGAACTGGAGCAGAGACGCGACTTCCCCAGCCTGCAACTGCATCTGACAATACTGAAAAAGTACTGAGCGTACGAAGCAGCTCAGGGCATCTCCAACTACCTCCTTTGTCGGTACAGACACTAAACAAATTTAAATACGCTATGGTTGAAGAAAAATAAGCGTGGTGATGTCAGTCTCTAGCGGGCAGCAGCCTACATCCACACCTGATGCACTGCATGCTCAGCACGTGTGGCAGAGGGTGCTTCAGGCAGAGCCTGAGGCATGCCAGATTAAAGAGGAGATCCTCACCCAAAAGTAACAGCCCTAGATGTGGGAGATGGCTCCTTCACCAACCTTGCCTTGGGCAGGTGATGCTTTCCACCCCAAGCTTCCACAAACATGAAATCGCCCCCCATCTCTACGTTCCAAGGAGCTGCTGTACTTACCTGCGGCGAAAGCTTGAACATGGGGGCGCACACGATGAGCGGAGTGGAGTGGTGTTTAGCTGCCAGTGCCAGAGTGTGAGTCCCACTCACAGCAATCAGGGCGCCGTTGGCCAGGATCGTCTTTGTACCAATGATGACCTTAAAAGGCAAATCAGCATTAGATAGCATGTTCCACAGCAAACCGGGGAAGGAACGCTTCCTGGCTCGGACCATGCGGGATCAGCTGGAGGAGGAGTTTGTCAGAACAGCCAGCCAGCCAAAGGCTGGAGTTACAGGATGCCTGATCTGTTTCATCTGGCACTGGCTCTGCACTGAGACGTTCCTCTGAAACAAGAACACGACGCCAGCACGGTGAGGCCAGCACAAAGAACTTCAAAGGACAAATGTATGTTCTACTGCAGGGAACACCGAGCAGAAACTGGGCTGTGTTCCCTGCTGTTCTACAGGCCTGCAAAGTAAGCTTTGTATGAGTAACTTGACTGCTGGCTGCAACAATTCCCGTGCTGTAAAATGGGAATAATGTAAAGCAGCTTAAAGTAGTTAAGAAGTGGTGTGGCTGGATTTTATTATGTTACAAATACTGGTGTGGGGGTTTTGTCTGTTTGTTTATTTGTTGGAGTTTTTATCAGTTTGGGGTGCCAAGTCTTCATCTCTATAAAATAAAGAACAGGTCTGTTTGAAAGGACACACCTTGGTGATTCCCTTCACCACCCATCTTGTGTTCCAGGCAAGGGGAGCTTCTCCCCTTTGAAAACGCTGCTTTTGGTTCCATCTTCTTTAAAAGCTGAGGTTAATCCTTTGAGGGTCTCCTGGCGTGGTTTCTTGTAACTGTTCTGCCTGTTGGCCGCTAAAGCAGAAAAACCTATTGCTGTGCAGTTAGCCATCACGCTGACTTGGGGTTCCACACTGAATCTGCATCCCAGCTGTAAACAGGGACTGTTAACAACGGTGAGCCTTCAGTGAAGAAACGCACCCTCCGCTGCTGGGGCCTACAGCTGGTTTGGGAGGCCTAACGCCCAACCTGCCGTGAATTCCCCCTCCAGCACAGCCCTCCTTACCTTGTTGACTCGAGACATGACAGCAAAAATAGCTGCGTCACTCATGACAGTGGTTTCGATGTTCTCTTTAGACAGTCGGACAGCCATCTCATGACCCTAAAAAGAGGGAGAATGCAATTGGTCCCTTGGGACACAGCTCCTGCAGTGCAGCTGCAGAGATACTAGCACTCAGTTTGTGTCTGAACTGCAAAAATACCAAGTGATGGAGCACAAATGCAACTCTCCGAGAGAAGGACACAGGGTAAGATAACGAGCTGTCTGCGATGTCTCATCTGCAGAGGATCTTGGGTGACGTTCAGCCTGCCTCCAGAGACAGGACTTCAGCAAGAACCCTGTGGGACAACGCGGGGACCGGAGAAGACAGCCAGCCCGGGCCTCACCTGGCAGAACGGCGCGCACTCCGCCACGATGACCTGGAACTTCCGCTTGCGGGCAGCTTCCTTCAGGAAGGCCTCAACGGTGCGCGAGTAGCCAATGGTCATGATCACCTCATTGGAGTGGATGTGCTCCAGCGCCTGCATAGCGATGTTGTCAGTGGTGCCCTCTGTAACAGAAGGAAGCCGTGGGTGGAAAAACAGCCAGGAAAAGCAATGCTGGTGCTGCTAGGCCTGCCCTCCAAAAAGACCGTTTGTCACCAAAGCAATGCTGTGAACACTGGTAGAGCTGGAGCAGCTTGTCTCCCTATTCCTTTTGCCAGTGGAGAGGGACCAAGAAGCTGGCCCTTGAATCCCTCTGCTCCCTAGCTACTCACAGAAACAGTTGTATTGAAAACTCCACCACGAGGGGCGTGGATTGTGTCAGCATTATTCCACGTAACCGCCATGCCCACACAACAACTAGCGACAGAAATGCAACGGTTTTACAGTTCAGTAGCCCTGGAAGCACACGGAAAGGAAAGGCAGGGCAACCTGGATCTCAGGAGGAGAGTCGGGTGCCTGACCTGTCACAGGATCACAGAAAAAGCGTATCACGGCACTCTGTGACAAGGGTTGGGTTATATGTGCGTAGGGATGCAGTCCAACCTCCGCACAATTTTGATACTCTTCTTCAGAGGACTCGAGACTGCCCAGAAGACCAAGAGCACAGGCCAATGGCCCCCCCTTACTCTTCCCTCCACAGGGTTCCACCCATCTCCCTGTAAGCCAAAAAGGACTTAGTTAACTCCTGGGAGCAGCAGGACTTCAATTCCTTAGTTCCTTCAGGTTAAACCTCCCAGATCCTTGCTGTTTTCTTTCCACCTAAAAGGAGGGGGAAGCGTAAGTCCTGTCCCACAAGAAGCTCCATCCATGGGGCAGTTCAGACCCATCCGTACCTAGCTCTATTAGCAGCTCGTTAATAGCTTCAATAACATTAGCTCTGAGAGGAGGATAAGGGGTGCTGAAATCCTCGCTCAGTCCTCCGGAAGTCAGGAGTTTGTGCAGGGATTCTTGCTGGTCGCTTTCCTCACTGCGCCCGTGAAGCCTGCAGAGAGAAGCAGCCCTTCAGCCTCGGGAGTAGAGCGCGGGGGCACGGCCAGGCTGACTAGCGTCCCCACAGCGCAGCACACCTGGATGCAAACAAGACAGGAAGGAACACCAAACGCAGGAGATGCCCCATGCCACGCCAAAGAGCTTCCCTGAGACACCCCATGCCACGCCAAAGAGCTTCCCTAGCTGTCTCTGGCAGAAAGACACCCAAAGCTCTGCCAGGAAGTGCCTTCCTAAGTCACGCGCAAAAGCTGCAGCCCACAGACAAGGAGATGGACCCTCCTGGGAACGCCAGGAGAGACCAGCCTGAGGTCAGGGCACAGGCCGTTTTCGTGCACCCACAACACATACTCCAAGTGGAGTTTCACTAAGAGAAATGTCATCAGTTACGCTTAAAACAGCAGGTTCCCGCTGATGTTAAACTCAGGGAACCCCTCTATGGGAGAGGTGAGAAAAGGGGGCGATGGAAACTAACGGGGTCCCACAGAAGCAGCAGAACGCACTGTGTGGGAGGGCTGTTATGGGCTCCTAGGAGGGGTGCAGACAGCAAGAGAGGGGCGCGTCACCTGCCATACTCTTCCCGAATGACCTTCAGCACTCGCCGCACCATGTTGCCCACGGTTGTCTCAGACGGTTGGGCTGCCGTCATCCTCTGGCCCTCTGTCCGGATCAGATCCATGAGCTCCCCTGAAAGAGGGAAAGGCCTCGGTTATTGCTGCCCAGGGCAAACCCACGCGAGCATCAAACCGATGCGTCCGTCCCACAACAGCCCCACGGCCAGAGGCCGGTTCCGGCACTACTAACGCAACACCCAGAGAAAGGACAGGGATGAGAGCAGAAATCCACCCGCAGCAGAGCAGTCAGTTCCACAGGGGTTTCTGCAGCGTGGATCACTCGGACGCGACACAGACACGACACCTACGGAAGACCGTAAGCCAGAAGCGTGCTGCTGGCAGGGTCAGCGCCTCACTGACAGCACTGAGGAAAGAGCAAGGCTGAAGCGGGACACGCTCCTTCAACTCCCCACGATGCAACGACACCGATACGCACAGCGGACTTTAAAGGGCTACGGGGCGGCAGGACAAGCGCTGGGAACCCAGACGCACCGGCAGCTGCTAGCCAGGCTCCCGGCCGCACCGCCCCGGGCCTGCCCCGGTCTCGCAGCTGCCTGCCCCGGCCTCGCATCTCCCTCCGCACCCGATGACCGCGGCCGGAGCGCCGGGCCCACCAGCAGCGCGGCCTGAAGGCGCCCCCTCCACTGCCCTCCCTCAGTGGGCCCTGCCGCCGCCTCGCTCCCGGCGCCACACGGGGCCTTGCCCGCCGCCCGGGCCCTCACCGGCCCGGTTCCATCGCCCGTGTCCGATAATCTTCCGCAGCAGCGACAACGTCTGCCGCGCCGTGTCCTCGGAGCGCGGCCGCTCCCCGCCGCCCCGCAACCTCGCCACGAAGGCCTCGATCTGCTCCGAGAGCTCCGAGCCGCGCTCGGCGGCGCCCGGCATGGCGGCGGCTCTCCGCACGCTCCACTTCCGCCGTGCCGCTTCCCCATTGGCCGAGAGTGTCAAAGCGCTCCCACCTCCAGCCGGCCGCGCAGCCAATGAGAAGTGAGACCGGCGGGTGAGGCTGCGGGTCGCGGCGACCCGGGAGACCCCGGGGGGGGGGGGTGACCGCTGACCCTGCCGCGCAGGGGCTTGTGGGACGGCGGTGGCTGGGCCCGGTAGGGCGGGTCACGGAGGGATAGTAGGCCTCGGTGCCGAGAGGCGAGGTCTGGTGGGGGTGCCGGAGCCCGGCGAAGCGGTAGGGTGTGCTGGCCGGTTCCCTCAGGCCGGCGCGGACAGAGGCAGCGGGCTTAGCTCGGCGTGGGGAAGCGCCCGGCCGCCGTTGACGCCTGGGCGGAGGGGAACGCTGCAGGCCGGCCTTGGGAAGGGCCTGCCCGCGGGAACGCCGTGTCTGCGGCAGGGCGGGAGGGAGCCGGGGCTGTGCCCGGCAGCCCACAGGCAGGGATTTACTTTGGACCGTGCCGTGTTCTAGACGCGAAGAGCCAAAGCAAATGGGGTGGGAAAGGCGCAGTTCCTGGCAGCCCAATTGTTCTTGCTGGCAGAGCCAGAACCGGCCCTGGATAAGGCAGGAATGTAGCTCCTTTGTGTCTAGTTCCTGGAGCTCTGTGTCCAGGGAGCAGACGGGAGCCACAGTGTAATTCTCGCTGCGGCGCAGCTTTACGCCATGGCTCTGCTCTGCGTCCTGTTGTTTGAGATTAGGAAACCAAAGCAAACTGGTTTATGCTGGAAGCTTTCAGCGGGTGCTTCCGGCAGGGGCCTGTAGGGCCGTGGGTGCCCACTGCATCTTTTTTTGTGCTCGTCTGGCGCTCTCGGGACTCGCCCTACAGCCAGCTGCCGTCCAGGGGCTGTTGGGGTCCCCAGCAAGATACCAACAGTTTGTGCAGAGTCTTGAGAGTGTATTGCGGGTGATTTCTCACCCAAAGCCTGGGCTGTGCTTAGAGTCCTTCCACCCCTCTCTCTTCCTGCCGCCTCCCCAAGTGTGCCTGTGTGCCTGGAAGCCAGAGTGCCTGCCAGCCTGAGGAAGGAAGCTCACCGCATCCCTCGAACGCCTGGCAAAAGCCCATGTGCCTGGGTTTGCCTGGATGTGCTTGGGTGCCGCTGTCCTGGCTGGACGTCAGAGTTTCCCTTCTCCACGAGCTTCTTTTGTCCTTTCCCCCTGGAGAGAGTCAGTAGAGGGTAACAGGGTTTGGCCTGCTGTTGGCCTGCCTGTGCTGGGCCGCACTGTGCCCACCAGGCCCATCCCTGTCCCCCCGTTGCCTTTTCTCCTGCTTCTCCTCAGCTTTAGGTGTCTGTTTTCTTCCATCCTGCGTAAATCAGAGGCTCCCTGGGGCAGGGCCTGCCAGGCTCTGGGTTTGTGCAGGGTAACACAGTTCCCACTTTTGCCTCTCCGCACAGCTGTGTGGGAGGGAAGGGCTGCCCGCACCCCTCGGCTGCCTGTCTCTGCCGCTGGCCGTCCCCATGCGTGTCTGTGTGCCGGCTGCCATGGCGTGCAGAGACCGCTCCCACGCGTGCAGCCTGGGACCGGGACACACAGTGAATCGGCCAAAAAAAGATTAAAAATCATTGCTTTGGAGCTTTCCTCTGTTTGTTTACTTATCTCGCTAGTAAACAGAGCAGCTCTTGGAGATTAGGCAGGAGGGAGAAGGGGAAGGGAAACCGGACTCTGAGGTTATGACCTCCTTGTGGATGCTGGGCTGTTTACATTCCCTGCTCCAGTCCCAGTAACTATTGCAGGGCAGTTTCTTCTCAGCGCTTTGCCAGGCTGCAGAGGTTTTTTCCCTGCTCGTGCTATTCCCGCCCTATTCCCTACAGCATGTTCTGCCGGGCACTGCTGCCACAGCCAGCCAAAGACGGCCAGCACTCCGGTGTCCCTTGAGGGGCAGAGTCCTGGGCTTGGTCTGTTGCCTTGTATTTCATGAATGAAAGCCTCTGAATGGGGATTTCGGGAGCTGTTAGCCCCGTGTAGCAGAGCTGAGCCACAACCTGCGGCTCTCTGGAGGCAATCTCCAGGTTCTGGCTGCTCAGAGACCATGGCTATGAGACATCTGGTTGTCATTAGCCAGCAGCTGCTGCCAGGACCCAGTGAGTTAGGCAAGGAGCATCCAGGAAGACTGAAAAGGAGGGAGTGGGGAAGAGGGGTGGCAGCACGGGGAGCGTGGGGCAAGTGGGAAAGGCAGCTGAAAAGACAACAGTGTACTTGACTGGAATCTCGCCACCTTGCAGGCTTGGCTGGCCGAGGCGATGTGGGAGGGGGTGCGTGTGTGCATCCCTGGGCAGCTCACCTGGTGGTCCACAGCTGCTGGGCATTAGGCAGCGGGATGCCCCTCTCCTGTCGCAGCCACAGACAGCTGCCTCGTGCACAGCAAACACCCAGGAAGGGATGGAGGGTATCCAGGTCCCCTGGGGCAGAGTTGGCCGCTGTGGATTCCCAGCTGGTGCGTGAGCAAGCGAGGAAGCTGACGGGACTGCAGACGGTGCTGGTGCTGTGGGCAAAAGAGCTGAGCCAGGGGATGAGCTGGCTGGCCGAGCGAGGCAGCACGTTCTCAGCCTGTGGAGGAGCTGAAATCAGGCTCATCTCCTCAGAGAGCTGCCAGCCTGCCAGCATCCTGCTGTGTACTGTCAGGGATGGCTGCTGGAGACACTGCTTCCCCTCCGCCCAGTGAATTCCGTATCCCCAGGGGCTGAATGTCATCCCCCAAGTGCTTGTGTGAGGGAGGAGAAGGCAAGACGGAGGCTGGGTAGAGCCCGAGAGCACGGGAACATTGTGTGCTGGGAGGCTGTTTGGATTAGAAACTCTCAGCGGAGAAGTGGGCCGGGTGAAATGCCAGGGAGGGGAATCAGTTTGCTGAACTCTAGTAATTGGACTCGTCTGCAACACCCGGGTAAGCAAAGCGAGCTGCTTGTGCTTTGCACAGGCGAAAGGAGGGAGCCAGCAGGCGAGAGCCAGCAGAGCCACGGCCCAGCGGGAACGACAGGGCAGGCTGTCTGCGCAGCACGGGCTGTGAAGGCTGGAATGGTGATGCGGGAAGAAGCCGCGTAGGGTCGTTGCCGTCGTGTAAGCCACCCGCTGAGCATGCGGGACTGAGGAGCCGTTAAGGATGGTGTGGCATGTGGGAGTGGGGGGAACACGAAGCATGGTCTAAGGAGAAGGGTGCACCAAGGGTGTCTTCCTCAAAGGCCCGAGATACAAACAGAGGAGACGACTCAAGCCCGAAGCTCTTACAGCTGCAGATGTGGAGGTGAATCTGCTGAAGAGCTGAGGGAGCCCGAACTGGTGTTTGTGCTACAGGGGAGAAAGTAGGTCACCTAGTAAGTGAAGGGGATGGAAATGATGGGCTGAACCGAGTGCTGAATGCACGTTTAAAACTTGAGCTCCCAGGGAAAGAAGACACTCACAAAAAAAGAAATAACCCAAACAAGCAGCCGGTGATCAAAAGCAGGTACGTGAATAGCTGGAAAACTCAGCTCTGTGGGTCTGGAGGCGCCCGCACGCATTGCCTGAGTCATCGGAAGTTTTAGCGTGCTTGAAATTCGCCGCTGACTCTGCAGGTACCAGGGCACGTGTGTTCTGCTGGTCTTCGCTGACGACCCTGGTAGCAACTGTCCCCTAAACTGGTCATCCACAGGAAAGCGTGGCTGCCGTAACCACCTGGGCAGCCAGGGAGAAACAGGCAGGGCTTACTATGGGGAATAACAGCATGGATTCAGCGCCTCAGGTTGGCAAAGGACTTGATGCAGCTCCTTGCTCGGCAGCCCACTCGTACGTGCGCCTGTCTCTGCTTGGAAAACGGCTGCTGGCTCATCCTCACGTCGACGCAGCACCCACGGGCAGGCCGAGCCCGTAGCCAGACCCTTGCGGTACCCATGCAGTCCGCGATCCCTATGGGAAATGAGTAGGCGGTTCTGAATCCAGCCCAGGGACCATCTCTCCTGCCAGCATTTGCCATTCACTCCCCTCCTTTTTGGAGCCTTAAAAATACTAGACCGAGGCCAGGAAGCAGGAGGGTTTTTGTAGGGCTCGTTGTGGAAACAGCCCAGGCTGGGCTGCCCCTTGCCCTCCCCAGCCTCCGGGAGAAGCATGGGAAGCTGGCGTCCAAACGCCTCTCCTGGATGTGAAGCCTCACTCGTCGGCTTGTTCGTTCGCGACGGTTCCCCAGGTCTCCTCACGGGATGCAGGCAGCTGGAGGCAGCCGGTTCAAAGGCCAGGCTGGTCAGGAAGACGCAAGGGAAGTGTGGGAAGTCACTGCGTGTCATGTAGGAAAACAAGCCCCAGTGAGGGACGAGGGAGCACAGTGCAGCGCAGGGCTGGGCAGGAGGTGCCGGCCCCAGCATCCCTAACGTTGTGCCCGGCCTCCACACCCGGAAAAGGCGTTGGCTTTGCTCGGTGCCACCAAAGGCACAAGCAGCTTGGGAGTCTTGGTGGCACTGTGCAGGTGTTGGCCGCAGCCCTGTCCCCGCTCGGAGGGCATGCGGCAGGCTGGCTGGGCCAGGGAGGAGGGGATGCCGGGGGCACGTCCCTCCAGGCTGGCTTCGGAGAAGCCCCTGAGCAACCCTGGTGTGGCTGCAGGAAGCCAGGCCCTTGGAGTGAGACAAAGCGTGCCCCGTCCGCTTTGTGGTCACCGAGGGGTCCGTGACACCAGCAGTCTGGGCTGCTTCCTGGTCACCGGCCAGCTCCCCGCAGTTCCTCCGCTCACGTGCTCCTGGCGCTGCAGCTGGCCCCGGGCTCGCTTTGCTCATTGTCTGCTGTGGGCCATGGCAGCTATTCAGTGTCTGCCAGGTTCCAGGGAAAGGGAGAGATGAGCCACTCCTCCGCCCACGTTCTGGGAAAGCCTCCGGGACGAAGCCCTGCTGATGCACACGTTCGCTCCTCGACGGGGAGAGCGTGCTGCGGAGCCTGCATCCCCCCTTCCGCCCGCATCCCACGTCCCCCTCCCCTTATCAGCAGGCGTGATGCTGGGGAGCGGGGCTTGGAAGCAGCCCAGGCTGCTGCCTCATCCCGCACAATAGCGGAGCCTGCTGCTCCCCGTCTCCTTGCCTGTTTGCCTTCCAGAGCCAGGCAGAGTCTCGCCGTCACTATTATTTTGCTTTGTGTCAATATTATGACAGCTAAAAGCAGGAGAACTGCATCCACATGATAAGCAGCCAGAAGCTCTGGGCTGGGTGTGGATCGGGTTTGAGTTTGGCAGGGGAGAAAAGCGCCTGGCAGCCCCTGCCCTCCGGCTGGCCGGGCCGGGAGAGCCAGGAGGCGACGGACAGCGGCACAGCACTGGGCAATGCGTGCCCGTGTGCCTCTCCTCTCCGTTCCATGGTCACTGCCCTTCTCCCAGGAGAGATGAAAAATGGTAGATGTGTGGGATACTTGTGGTTTTCCATTGGAAAAGTAGAGAGAGGGGCTGCTCCGCTCCTGCTGGGAGAGTCCCGTCCCTCCCACCCCGTGTGGGCCTGGGGTGTTTCATCCCCGCCAGAGGTGGAGGGTCACACACACGCTGCTGTACCGGCCTGCCCTGGTTGCAGCCTGTTTGGGCTTTCCCAAGTGCAACAGCTCTGCAGCTGCCGGAGAGAAATTCTCACAGGCTTTCTGGGCTCTGGGGGCTCTGCTCCCACTCAGGGCTTTGGGAGAGGAGCTCGGGCAGAGCGGGGTGAGCCATGCCGTGGGTGCTGCATCTCCACTTCCCACTCCGGACCCGGCACCTCATGTGCGAGGGGCTGTTGTTTTGATGCTGTAACCGCACACCCTGCGGAGCTGCTGACACAACGCTTACCTGTAGGCACCCACGTATGCTTGGGGCTGCGGTTCAGCTCTCCGCTGCCTCGCCCTGCTCCGGGGCTGTGCTCTCCTGCAAACGCCCGCACAGTCCCTGCTCTCCTTCACCTCCCCACTGGGCACAGCTGGGCTGGGAGACAGCTGGTCATCATTAACCCTCCCGTCTGCTGCTGCCATCGCTTGGACACCTGCTCACTGCTTTGCCCTGGTGGGAAGGTGACTGTCCCCTGCCCCGGGCTCAGCCTCGGCCATGAACTACGCCTGCACAGTAGGACCAAGCGTTCAGCTGAGCGGCACTGGGTCTGCCAGCAGCTTTGTTCCTGAAGGGCCACGGCTTCCCAGGGCTTGGGTCTGGTGACCTCCTCCTGGGGAGGTTTAAGCCATGCCCAGAAGCAGCACCCATGTTTGCCACGGGTTCCCCTCACCCAGGTCTCCTTCCCTGAGCACTCTCAGGGAGCCGTGATGCCCATCCCATGCCCTTCTGAAACCTGTGTCTGACCTGGGCTGGGCCCCAGTGCCTTCAACCCAGGGTGGCCTGCTCCTGCTCTCTGTCAGGCTGTCAGGTGCCTGCGGTTTCGGTCCCTGGTCCCCGGGGAGGCCGAACTCCCCTCCCGAGGAACCAAAACAAACAGCAGAGTTCCTGCCACGTGCGGCCGGGGCTGACTAAGGCCGGACACTTCCGGCTGCCGCGGGCAGCAGCACCGGGGCTGCGAGCCACTGCCATCGGCACGGCACGGCCCATTTCCCTCTATTGTCAGCCTCCCCCTCGGCAAACACATCCCCCTGCGCACCTGGGCTGGGAGGAGGCACTGACGCCACAGCCACCAGCAGCGAGGGATGTGCTGCCGACGGCATCTCTCTGAGTCCGAGATGGGGAATCCAGGCCCTGGGTGCCCAGGCAGGTTGGTTGGAGGTTGTTTCGTTGAGGAGCAACGCTGACCACCCGGGGGTCACTGGTGCAGCCCTGCTTGCCTGCAAGGGCACTGGGGAGACCTCTGTTTCCCAGAAGAAATCGGCAGTAATCTCCTGGTGGAGAGGCCTGGGTTTCCCTGTGCGGAGAGGCTGGCACTGGGGAAGACCCTGCCCATCTCCGTTCCCACTCCCACACGTAGCTCCAACCAGCCAGTCTGCGGCCTTCTGCCTTTTGCCTTCCATCCCCACTGCAGAGACACAACCTGCGGAAAACCGAGCTGGTTTATCCCGGTGTTAGCTACGAGCCAAGTCCTCCGCGCTCACTGACAGGGAGCTTGGGCGAGTCTAACACCTGGATCACGGGGCTGGGGAAAGCAATCCCACGGAACACCCCGAGGATGAAATGGGCACTCTGGGATGAAGGGTGGGCATGAGGAGCCAAGTGTCTTTCATCTCCGTGCTGCTTCGTCCTTGGGAGCCCCATCACAGTGTAGGACATACGTAGCTGCTGGGGGGACGCTGGAGCACGGCGGGGGTTGGCACTTCCCCCAGCGGAAGCTTCCAGCCCTGATCAGGCTGACTCCAGTGTCATAAATAGCAGCAGCACAAAAATAACACCCTGAGGATTTCAGGGGTGTTCTCCAAGGGCTTCAGGGGTGCAGTCAGCTTAAGAGCGACACAGGGACAAGTTTTTATTGGGCTGTGAGATGCTGGAGGTGGGATTTTGCAGGGGAAAAGATACCTGTAAGAGGATTTTGATGATCAGATGGAGCTGTTATGTGGGAAAGGGGACTGCAGTGAGCAGGGTGAGGTTTTGTGGGGGAGAGCAGCTGCCTGCGCTGGGTTCCTTCGGTGCTCACAGGCAGCCTGGGCCCCTGCTCTTGCCCCCCCCAGAAGGTGTAAGAGGCGTGGAGGTGAGCCTGTTCCCTGGCAGGGCAGCTCTGTGGTGTGCCTGCAGCTGGGTGCTGGGGCTGCCCGTCCCCAACAGACTGCCAGGGCTCACCCACAACAGGGATGAACCATCCTTCCCCACCCGCCTTCCTTCCCAGCGCTGCGAGCAGGGTGAGGTGGTGGCACAGGCAAGGCGATGGCACATTCGCGGCGATGCTGTCGTCCCGCAGCCATTGCATGGGGCTCACCGTGGGGGAGGCATCTGCCCTTTAAGGAAATATCTCTATTTGCCAATGTCCCTGGCCGGTCCCTGGAGCCTTCTCTGTCCCTTGTTCCCAAAGTGCGTAGCTCAGCTCCCCAGAGCCCGGTGGGAGTCAGTGTGAGGGACACGCCGGTGCGTTTATAGCATCGACCTCCAGCCCTGTCCCACAGCTGGGGAAGGGTAGGCTGGCCCCTGGGGAAAGAGCACGGCAGAGGGGAAAGCGAGCTGGCCCCGGCCAGCTGGATGTTTCTCCCATTTGCAGGAGGATGTTGCTGGTCACAGGTTACCAGCGTCCAAATATTATTTCTCTGCTCCTGTCTCTGCTCCATGCCGCCTAGAAAGGGGATGCTCATCCCAGGAATGTAAACTCTGCCCAAGGCCTCTGAGGAAATAGCTTCAGACCAGGAACAGGATTGCACTCGGCAATTAAGGGCTGGTCTCCCCAGCCACAGGCTCCTGGGGGAGAGCCCTTTGCTCCAGCGCCAGAGCCCGGCCTTGTGTCTGAGAGGTGGCCCCGAGGGACCTTCCTGCAAGGGCAGGCGTGAGGCCCCGTGTGGTCACGGTCTTTGCAATAACAGGATTCTGTCTGTCCAGCGAGTTGGCAGCAGCTGCCGCTCAGGGCAGCCTCTGCTCCCGGCTCTCGGGTGAGAGGAAACGCTCCCTTTGCGCCCCCATCTCCAAACCATCCCTGGGGAGGTGTGTGTGGGGGTCCCCTTGGCCCAGGAGGGTCTGTGGAGTGGCAGAGGGAGAGCACAGGCGTACTCCGGCCATTGCAGTGAGGCTGTTACCTGCTCCTCGCTGCCCAGCCAGGGCCGAGAGCACGGAACACCCCCCCGGCAGCCCCCCGTGCTGTGCCGCTGAGTGATGAACTGCAGCGCTCCCAGCCCCCCCCTCCCTCCGGCGGGCCTGGGGTTTCTGTGTGCTTATCTCTGCAGCATCTCCCTGCTAATTTGCCAGGCCCTGCTCCAGCAACTTCCTCACGCTCAGCTCCGGCCGGAGCCCGGCTCCCACTGCCGCCTGAGCCCCTACCACCTGCGTGGCCTGGCAGGGCTGGGGACGGGCAGCTGGCGTGTCCCGCATCCCCTGGGGACAGGGCGCACGGGGATGGGGACAAGCCGCTGGTGTCCTCACACCTGACCTCACGCAGCGGTGGGCAGGGAAGCCCTGGAGCTGCCTCCCTGCTCTCCCAGGAGGGCAGAAACGTGAACCCTGGCAGGGACACGGAGCCCGTTATTCCCCTGGGACCTGTGGCCCGCAGGGGATCGTGTTGCCCGCTGGCATCTCTTCCCTTCCCACCTCCCACAGCTCCAGCTTCCCTGGCCACTGGAGGGGTAAAAATAGAGCAGAAAAGGCCACAGAGCTCCTTTGGGAGCAGTGGGGCTTGGCCCCAGACCTGCTCCAGGGAACTGCTGTGCCCCCTTCCCTCCCAGGCTGGAGGGACCCCCCTCCCATGGCAGACAGGACCCTTCCCCGGGGGCTGCGGGGGCTGGAAAGCCCCTGCCGGGGCTCCAACGCCCGGGGCCGGCTGGGCAGGCACAGGGCAGCCGGGTGGGCACGGGGTGGCTGGAGAGGCGGGCAGGACCCGGGAGAGCCCAGGAACCCCGGTGCTTCCCGCCTCTGCCCCCCCCACCCCGGGGATGCACCGGGCACGGGCCGGGCCGGAGAAGCCCCGGGGCAGCCCGCTGGGGAAAAGGCCGGTGAGGGGGGCTCCGTAGCAGCCGGGGGTACCGGGCGTCCCCGCGGCCACCGGGGCCGGGCACCTGCTCCCGCCCCGCGGCGGGGCCGGGGCGGGCGGGGGGCGGGGCGGTGGCGGTGAAATACGGCGGCGGAGCGGGGCGCGCTCCCATGGCCCGGCGGCGGCGGAGGCGGCACGGCGGGGCCGGTGGCCTGGCGGCGGGGGCGGCATGCCGGGAGGGGCAGCGGCGGAGCGGCGGCGGCGGCGCTGAGTCGGTGCCGGTGCGGCGGGAGCGGCGATGCGGCTGCTCGGCGCTTTCCTGCGGCTGCTGGTGGCCGGGGCGCTGGGGGCGCCGCCCGCCCCGGTGAGAACCGGGAGGGATGGGAGGGGGGGGGTGTCGGAGCGGGGGCAGCCCAGTCCCGCCGGTGCCGCTGTCTCGGACGGGGGGGGACGCCGGGGCAGCTCCTCCCGGCGCTGGGTGGGCGGGGAGGGTGGCGGGACCCTAGTGTCGCCCCCGCCAGCGCCCGCCTTTCCCTCCCTGCAGGCCCCGGAGTCGCGGGGGTTCGCCAGCGCGGAGCCGCCCGGTGAGTTGGCAGCGGCCGGTGTCCCGGCTGGGAGGGGGCGGCGGGCCGGGGGGGACTGCTCGCAGCGCCGATTGGGGGTGAGGAGGTGGGTTGGTGTCGCCCCCCTGGGCCGTTATTCCCCGGGGCGATGCCCGAGGGGAGCAGGGGAGCTGTGCCGGGGCTCGGAGCAGCGTTTTCCCACAGCCCGTCCCGAGAGCTTGCGGCACCGGAGCGTAGCCCTGCCCCGGGCTTGCCGCTACCCCCCGGTGCCGGGCGGCGGTGTCCCGGGCAGGAGCGTTCCGCTTCGGCTTCGCTCCGTGTGCGGGGCTGCGCTCGCCGGGGGAGCGCGGGGGGACGCGGGGAAAGCGGGGGGGGCATGAGGAGGAGACGCGGCTGCGGTCAGGTGGAAAGAGCCCATCGAGGTGGATGTGGTGTCGGTGCGAGCCCCCGCACCAGTGTGGTGATGGACTTACTGGGAGCACAAGGGGCTCTTCTGCATCCCTGTGCCCCCGTGAAGGATGCAGGACCCCACCGCGGCTGCTGCACCTGCCCCGGCAGCTGGTGAGCTGGGCTCAGCCTCTCCGGGTCACCTCTTACAGCCCCCCCCCACCTGCCCCGCTCTCTTGCAGTCCTGTCCTTTCGGGAGATCTGGAATCGTAGTTTCTGCCGGCCTCTGGAGCAGCTGGTGGACGTCATTTCGGAGTTCCCCAACGAGGTGGAGTACATTTTCAGACCCTCCTGTGTCTCGCTCCAGCGCTGTGGAGGCTGCTGTGGAGACGAGGGTCTTCGCTGCGTCCCTGTCGAGACGAGGACTGTCACCATGCAGGTAGGCACTGCCGCTGGGCTGGCTGCGGGCTCCTCACCAAGCGCGGGAGGGTGAACTTCTACCTTCACGTCCTTTGGACGTCGTAGCAGCGTGGATAACGGGGAGGGCACCTAATCACAACTGCTGAAATACATGCCAAACCAGGAGGGTCCCTCTCCCTGCTCGTTGGGCTCACTCCTGAGGTTTGGTGACATCCCGCTGCTACTGGCCATGCTCCCTGCTTCACTGCCCTCTCCTCCCTTCGTGGTCCGTCTTGCTGACTGCCTTTGCCTCTCCAGTCCATCCCTGCCCTGCAGTGGGGCTGGGGGTGTCCCAGGTGTCCCTGACTGTGCCTGCTGGGGCTGCCCCTGGATCGCAGGGCGAAGCAAGGCTCCCTCGTGTCAGGAGATGCCCACAAGTGGTGCTGACAGCGTGTGTGTGCTGGGGGCATGGTGAGCGTGAAGGGCTGCTCCAGCCGTGGTTCCTGTCCTCACTGTGGGAGCTGTGCCAAGTGGGATGGGTTGTGAGCAAAGCGCCGGTCGATTCTTCCCCGTGTGCCCGGCAGCCGTTGTCCTCACGCCGCAGCCCTTGTGCTGCGCTGCCGGAGATCAACCTCGTGCTGCTGCAGCAGGGAGCAGGGGAAGGCTCCGGGTGACGGAGAGTGCCTGCAATAAACCACCAGTGATTTTGGTCCCTCGGGGGTTGACAGTGTGTTGGAAGGCAGGGTGGGACTCTTCAAAAAATCTCGACTGCGGTGGAGCAAGAGCCTGACGTGGACGGGAGGCAACTTCCCAAGCACAAATCTCCCTCCATGGGAGGGATCCCGCTGCTGCGCATGGGGTGGCGACGCCAGGCACTTCTGTGGGGGCTAGTCTGGATCACGCCAACGATGAGCACATCCCCTGAAGCCTCTGGATGTCCAGCCTGAACTCTGGGCTGGGCTGTGCACTGACACGTGACAGGGCAAATCCTGCACTTCTGGTCTGGGAAGGCTCCGTGGTACTGACTCCAGGATGGGTGCTGTGGGAAAGGGGGCCAGGAGGAGGCAGCAGCAACCGGAATGGTATGGAAAACATGACTGGGGGATATTCCCACCAGAGAAGGGAGATGTGCAGAGTGGTCAAATATGTGAAAGATCTTCACAAGTGCAGAGACAGAAAAATCTCCTCTAAGGCTGGGAAACCCCAGGACCACGGGGCTTTATTTAGGGCCCTGGAGACACGGGGCGGCACTAGCAGAGCCTCCCCAGCTGCCGGGGCGGCAGGCCTGGCTGGCGCTGCCTGCGTTGCGGAGGTGGAGGTCCCGAGGAACAGGTTCGACACGCGTCTGCCCGAGAGGCAGGGGTGGCGAGGCAGTACCATGGGAGCCCTTCCAGTCCCCTCCTGCTGCTGGCCGGGAAGTAACCTTTGCTCCTCTTTCAGCTCCTGAAGATAAAGCCGAATGGGGAGGCACCCTACGTGGAGATGGCGTTCACTGAGCACAAGCAGTGCGAGTGCAGGTAGGGACCCCCGGACTCATTTTGTGCCCCTGTGTCTCTCCAGCAAGAGTGACCCCTGCCAGCTCACCTTGCATGTGGGACAAGGATGCCGTGGGGGTACCCCGGCTGTGCTGGGAGACCCCCGCTGTCTCCGCAGCGGGGTTTGCGCGGCCAGGTCAGGCACCGTGCACTGTCTGCAGGGCTGGAGCTGCTGCAGCACCCGGGCTCTGTGTCTGTACCCCACATCCCTTGGCACGCCTGGCGTGCGCACCTCCGGCCGGAGGAGCTGTCTGTGGATGACGCAGCAAGGCCAGAGGCTCTGGGGCAGCGTGCCCAAGGTGGTGGCTCAGCAGGGAGATCTGTGGCTTGGCATAGCTGAGCGTGGTCGTGGCCCAAAGAGGAAGCTGAAGAGCTGGGACTTGGGCATCCGTGTAAGGGAGGCTGCCCCGTCCAAGGCTGGGGAGCAAGGGTTTGCTTCCAAGCTGACAAATGAAAGCTTAAAACATGCAGCGCCGGCCTGGGATGGATGCGCAGCACCAGCCTGCTGGACTCCTGGCACATAATTAACCTCTCAGGGTGCTTGTGGTGTCCCAGAAGTAGTGAGAGCTTGGGCAGGATGGGACCTCTTTCCCGTGGCTGTAGTGCTGTGGGAGCTGGGAGCAGCTCTGGTGCTGTCTGCAGCCGGTCCCCGCTGCAGAGCCTCTCCAGCACCGCCTGCATGGGGGTCCTGGCATTTACTCTCCATCGTGACCCCAGGGCGATTTAGTGTTGCGAAAACTGGGGACTGAGCGTCCTGCTGGGCAGCTGTTAGCCATGAGCCATGCCTGGAAGAAGAGCCCGAGGATCCCCGGGTCGGTATTCCCCTGCAGTTGCAAGAGCGGCTGTGCTGGAGCAGACCCAAGGCTCGTCCAGCTCGGTGCCGACTCTGGAGCATCTGTCAGTGAATGCAGAAGAGGGAGCGGGAAGAAGCACATGTGCTACTTCCCCCCACCTCCGTTTCTAGCTATTTTCCATGCAGGGAATTTCCTGAGCCTCCTGTGGGTTTCCTACCTAGGGTAACTCCCAGGGGATCTCCTACAAGGACTTGTGCAGGCTGCCTTGGAATCAGTGTGAACTTGTTGCTTCTGCAGCACCTTTTGGCTTCTCCCTAAGCTGCCTTCCACACCTTTACAACACTCCCCTTTGAAGTTTAGCGTAGGCACGGTGGATGTCCTGGCCTTGGCCCCTATAGGGGATGCTTAAGCCAAGTGTGTCGTGGCTGTTGGCTGAGAACTGCTACTGAGACTTTGGAGCAAAGCCCACATGTTACTTGGGACCTCACATCTTGTTTAACCAGCTGAGCAGTGAAAGCTGCTCCCGAGAGCAGCTGAAACTGAACCTCTGCTTCCCAGCCTCATGGGCAAAATGTCCCATCCTCAGGGAAGTCACCAAAGCTAACCATCCCCTGTCCTGTCTCTGCCTTCTCGCTGCCTACTGCCATCAGCTCCTGGCTGGAGAAGTTGTACAGGGTCTGATTAAGCCCGAATGTTAGCAGGTAGATTGTGCTATGCACGGGGGCGTCACAATAAACCTCCTCCAGCAGCCCAACGGATGGCACTGCCCAAGTAACCACCTCACTCTGTCCTTCTCCCGTCCCACAGGCCCCGGCAGGACCTGAGGTTGGGAAGGTAAGCGGCATCGGGGCGGCGTTACCAGCTGGGCTCATGGGTCTCATCTCCCCCACATCAGCCCCTCTTGTATTTTCCTTTCGAAGGAGGAAGTCCAAGGGCCGAGGTAAGAGAAGAGAAGACAAGAAGAGACGTAAAGACTGTGAACTGTAAGTGAGCAGGGGCAGGGGTGGGTGGTGTCCACTGGTTCCTTTCTTTGGGATGAGCAGCTTCGTTAAGCCTTTAGGTCTTGGTGGGCGCTTTGAGCTGCGAAGGGGTTGTGCAGAGCAGACCCAGGAGAAAGGTCGGAGGGGACAGTGGGCAGCTGCGGGAAATGGGGCTTTTACTGGAGGCTCGATGGGTGCTCGGTAGGCTGTAGTGTTGCGTGGTGTGCTGTAGTGCTGTGCGCTGTTGCAGACCGTGCTGGGTTTCCTGGATCTGTGACTTTCTAGTTTCAGCCTCATCCTGCTGCCAGCTGCGTCCTTCCTGCAGTCCTTGGCTAGTCGTTGTTTGGGTTACTCTACCCTTTCCCTCCTTACCTTTAGCTGACTGTCTTGAACTGCCTGCTGTAGCAGCACAGGCTGGACTCCTACCATAGACACTTTTGGGACACGGTGCCTGAGGCTGGCACTTCCCCCTCGTATTTCCCTGTTTTGCCTGAAGCTTGCTGCTCGGGGCTCAGCCAGCACATACAGCCCCATCGACCTCACTCTGCCCCATGAAGATGCTGCCTGCGGTCCGCACAGTGCCAGAGAGCCTGGGCACAGGGAAGGGGGAACCCGGGGCAGAGCGGGTTAGCCTGGAGGTCCTGGTGTACCCCCCGACCCCAATCCTGGCAGCACTCACCCTGTGCCCTGCTCTCTTTGCAGATGTGGCACGCCGCGCAGGTAGCCTCCGCTCTGCCCCCGGCCTCGCTCCTGCTGACTGGGTTTGAGCCAGCTGCATTCTCCCCGGCGTGGGGGAGGCTTCTGGAGCCGTGTTCCTCCAAGCAGCGCTGGAGAGCAGGACCCTGGCAGGGAAAAGCTGACTGGACTCTTGCTTTAGCCCTGGTGGAAGCACAGCTGGGAACCAAGGACTCCCTTGTCCCATCTGCACCCTTGGCAGCAGGACAAACGGACGCATGACCAGGCCTGGGGCTGAAGAGGAGGAGCTCAAGCAGCGTGTTGGTGTTTGAGGGCATCCTGGAGGCAACAAGGAGTGGAGCTGGTGGACGTGCTGCTGGAGCTGGCTGGGGACAGCATAATGCCGGGGGTGAGCGGACACAGCTCGGAGGGCTGCAGCTGCAAAAACTGCTCTGTCCCGCCCGCACCCTGCAGCTGGGGAGGAAGGAAACCTGGAGCAGACAAGGCTGCAGGGCTGCGTCCGTCCCAGCCTTGGCACGGGGCAGCCCAGGAGGGTGCCAGGGAGCTTGCCGGGGAAGCCCTCTTGGTGGGGAAGGGCAGGGAGCTGGGGTTGCCAGGGCTCCTCACGTGCTCACAGCCTTGCCCTGCTCAGTAAAACTGATGGTCAGGCGAAGGAGCTGGCAGCGAGCGCTCCTGTCTGCTTTCTGGCATCTGCAGGTAGGGTTGTCCCCCATGAGCATCCCACCCAGGCTGGAGGAGGGCAGTCCCGGGGTGGCCCAGGGCTCCGGGACCTGCCCTTGGTGTGATGCTGGAGATGGGCAACCAGCAGGTCAGGACCAAACTGCTCCCCAGGCTGGGGGGCTACCCATCTGCTGGAGCTCAGGTGGGTATGGGGTGATCCTTGGGGGAACTGCCCTCCTCCTCCACACCATGGCGTGGGGCTGGTACCTCTCCCTGTCCATCATGCCCATGCTGCTGTCACCACAGTCCAAACCCCTGGCTCACTGTCCTGTGGCTTTCTTTCTCCCTGGCTGGGCTGATGCAAGGTTAGGGCAGTGGGGATCAGCCTTCCCACCCAAGAAACACCCCACCAAGGTTCATTCACCTGGTGTGGGCTGGCTTGGGGGGCCCTGTCTCTTACTGGAAGCATCCTGGGGTGTGTGGGGGCTGGTGGCCCTCATTGAGGTGGCTGTGGGTGCTGCTGTTTCCTGCTTTCCCCATTCAGCCAGATCTGGGGGCAGCCCCCAGCCCTTGTTTCTGTGTTACTTAAGCAGTGCCCCTGGGGGTCTTCCTCTCTCCTTTCCTGCCCTGCTGCCAGGGGGCTGGGACTGGCTGCCAAATGCATCCCATGCAAGCCAAGCCATGCCCTGGAACAGTGCATGTAGCTGGAAACCCTAAACCTCTAAGGGTGAGCGGAGCACCAGCATGCTTGTGGGGCACCCCTGGCACGGGGTTAAAACAATCAAGGGTGGTTCTTGAAAGCTTCAAGCGAAAGGCTGGAGGGTAAGATGTGCAAAGGCTTCCATGTTACCACCAGATGGGGTGACCTGTGGCATATCCTGCACTGAGGAAGGAGAGTGGAGCCTGACACAGCAGGTGCTGGGGTCCGAGGCAGCTCCTCCCTACACCTGACATGGCAGCCCATAGCCAGCGCAGACTCCCTCAAAGCCATAAAGCCACCTGGGGCTGGCACAAGGACACGGGGACAGGGCAGGTCCTGTGGCAGCGATACCCTGGCAGGGAAAGCTGGTGGTGGGTGTTGAGGCAATGTGAACCTCTGTGCAGTGTGGACTCAAGCAAGTTGCACCCTTGCAGCTGGGCATATGCTCCAGGTGCCTGCTGAATCCCTTTTGGAGGGAGACTCGCTGCTCCCCTTCCCATGCCGCTCAGGGTCTGTGTGGGCCACCTGGCATCCTAGTGCTGGTCTGCGCAGACCCTCCCCATCCCTCTGTGCTGTTTCAGCCTGGCTCATTGTGCCCTGAGACTAAGGACAACTGTGTGCAGCCTTCGAGGGACGTACGGGATGGTTTCTGTATTGTTTTTAACGGTAAAAGTTTCACTGCAGTAGTATTAAACCTTTCAAAAGGAAGTTGCATAAACCCAAGGATGTTCATTAATAAAACTAAGTTTGTAAAGAATGGTGATTAGGATTAAAAAAATATTGAAACTCCCATCCAGCAGCTTTTCCCAGCAGCTCCTGGTGTCTGGCGTCACATCTTTGGCTGCTGCTCAGCACTGAGAGCTTTCAGGCAACTCTGATGCCCCAGGGCTGCTGCAGGTGTTATGCACCCAGGGGAGGACCAGCCCCCTTCCCTGTCCCTGCCAGAGGGGAGAGTCCTGGGATCATCCTCATCCGAGGGTGGCAGGGACTTCCAGCAGGACATTGCACCCAACGGTGGTGTGAGGGGCTGCTGCCCTGGGTGGGGAGAGCTGGGCTCAGAGCCACCACCACCTATGCTCCCTCCCAGGGGGACCAGCCACTGTCTGCCCGTCCCCTTTCCATGTTGTTCCCAGTTACGTTTTTTGGAGGCTTACACCAGTAGCCCCAAAGGAGGGGACTGGTTCTCTCGTAAAGGGACCAGGACAGGCCTCAGCCCCAAAGCCGGTGGGGAGCAGAACAAGCCCCTGCTGGTCCTCAATGGACAGGCAGCAAATGTGCCCCAGCACTCCCAAATCCCCCATCCTTCCCCTGCGCTGTACCCCCTTGCAGACAGGCAGCTGTCTCGGGGGAGCAGCACTGCTGGGTTATCAGCCTGCCTGGGCTCCCTGGGTCTCCCAGCCTTACAGAGCAAAGGTTTGTTTAATAAGGCTTTACGAGCCAGCGCTGCAGCAAGATGGGTTAGAAGGAGAGTTCGAGAGGAGACAAAACATAAGCTGGGCTCCAGGCTGCACTGGCAACAAAACATCACCTATTTTTTGGGAAATACCTGAAAAGGTGATGCAGAGATCAGCCCAGAGATGTAGTGTTGTAGCTGATGAAGCCCTGACATTAAAGCTTTACTGGTAACCTCTGGCCTCCCCGATCCTGGGATGCCAGTGGAGCGCTGCCTCCCAGCAGCTTCTCCATGGATGTGCTGGTGCCGGTCTCCTGCTTTCTCCGTGCAAATAAAGCTGCGCTGAGGTCCTAACCTCTCGCTTCTGACTTACAAGATTTTGCATCCTCACAAAGTTGGGCATAATCTTTCTGCTTGTTGCAGCCAGCAATGCGTGCAGTCTGAGCGTGTTTGACACTTTGGTCAGGTCTAGTGTTTTAGGCTGTGAGAAAAAGGGCAGCTCTCACTCCTCTGTCTGATTTCACAGAATCACAGAATGGTTTGGGTTGGAAGGACCTTAAAGACCATCCAGTTCCAACCCCCCTGCCATGGGCAGGGGCACCCTCCACTAGACCAGGTTGCTCCAAGCCTCATCCAGCCTGGCCTTGAACACTGCCAGGGATGGGACACCCACAGCTTCTCTGGGCAACCTGTGCCAGTGCCTCACCACCTTCTCGGGATCAATTTCTTCCTGATGTCCAGTCTAAATCTCCCCACTTTCAATTCAAACCCATTACCCCTTGTCCTGTCACTACAGGCCCTTGTAAAAAGTCCCCCCCAGCTTCCTTGTCGTCTCCTTCAGGTACTGGAAGGTGCTATAAGGTCTCCCCAGAGCCTTCTCTCCTCCAGGCTGAACAAGCCCAACTCTCTCAGCCTGTCCCCATAGCAGAGGGGCTCCAGCCCTCTGAGCATCTTCGTGGCCTCCTCTGGACTCATTCCAACTGGTCGATATCCTTCTCATGCTGAGGGCTCCACAGCTGGACACAGCACTCCAGGTGGGGTCTCACGAGAACAGAGTAGAGGGGGAGAATCCCCTTTCTCGACATACTGACCACATTTCTCCTGATACAGCCCAGCATACAGTTGGCTTTCTGGGCTGCCAGCACACACTGACGGCTCATGTTCGGCTTTTCATCCACCAGCACCCCGAAGTCCTTCTCCTCAGAGCTGCTCTCGATCCATTCTTGATCCATGTCAGTGCTGGTCTTGCTTTGGATGTTCCCACTTCCTGACAAGGGCCAAAGGCTCTCCAGCAGGTTAATCTAAAAATAATCTGCCAAACTGATCATCATCCAGACAGCACCGACACGGGAAACTGGAAGCGCACAGGTAAGGGCTGCTGTGCCTCGGGGCTGGTACGCAATCTCCCTCACAAGGCTCTTCCTTGCAGGCTGGTCCCTGGAGCGCTTCTCTTTGCCGATGCCTTCGTCTCACACTCTTCTGTGCTGCCCCTTCTCCCTTCCCCCTTGCTGGCCCTGCAGCGTGACTGCTCAGGGCTGAGAGACCCCAGCATCGCCCAAACTCAGCCCTGCTCAGCTCTGCTAAGCTCCGCTGCCAGCTTCCAAAAGTAGGTAAAACCACTGTCCTCCAGCTCCTCCCTTCCCGCCCAGAGGGGACACGGATACAACTGTGGGAAGCAACAAAATGCTTTAAATGCAGCCCTGATGGGACTGCGGGTAACAGCTGGTTTAACCCTGCGAGGGCTAAAGGAGGTGTTTGGCAATGAACGCACAGGAGTTTTGTTTCCCACCCAGCAACTCCTCACATCTCTCTGTCACTACCACCCTGATATCCAAACCTCTCTGCAGGTACCTGACGCTGGGTTTTGTAGTTTTCCTGTGGTCTCTGTCCTCTCCAGGCCCACACAGGTCTCCTGAAGTCAGGCAGGTGAGTGGTCCTGGCAGAGTCCCTGCTCTCATCCCGGGTCCCGCTTCACTTTGTGCCTGCTCAGCTTTTCCTCTGGAAGGAGGAGCCCCCAGGACCTGGTGGGAATTAAAAGGCCTTAGAAGACTGGGGTGTATAAACAGGCTGGGCAGGAAAAAATGGTCTCTGTTAGGTGGAGATCAGTGGCAAAAAGGAACCTGGAAGTGTTTTGAGAAGAAACCGAAGATCCAGGCACACGGATCGTGTTTGGGCAGCGGGTTGCCTTCCAGAGCAGACCCCATTGCATCCTGCCAGACCGGCCCCCTGAGGCCCAGTATGAGCCTTCCGCGCCCCCAGGCAGATGGTCTTTGTAAGAAAGAGCGTGTTTGGCCGTTGAATGTGGAGCTGAGCCACAGACACAGGCCTTACTTTGCCTGTTCTGTGGTTAACAGACTGGGCTGCACGAAAGAGCTGCCTGGGGGACCTGAGCCGGGGATACCCCCTGCTGTCAGGGTACCAATGTGACTGATGGGTTAGTCACAGCTGGGTGTCCCCTTGGGCATCCTGGTCTGGCTCTGGGGCCTTCACTCTGCTCCCGGCGCAGATGCCTTCTGGTCACTTCCCGGGAAAGGCTGGGACCAGACCTATTGCAAGTACCGGCTCCGGCAGGGGCTGAGGGCGGTGACCGTGCAGGCTGGTGTGGCTGCGATGGCACGGCATGAGGCCAGCTGTGGCGAGGTGAAACGGCCTTTTGAGGAACATTTCCAGTTGCAATGGGACATGGCCATAGGCTAGCAAGGGATGGGAAAGACGCGGGTGCCCCCTCTTCCCAACTGACCTTAACATAGTCTTTCTTAGGGTATCGCTGGGATTTCATTCCAGCTTTCCTCCCTTTGCAGGTCCCCTGCCACCCTTCCAGAGAGAACGTTATTTGGATCCCGACCGACCACCCCACAGGCGCAGCAAACCAATTGGCCTGAGCCGTAATTGGCTGAGCGCTCCCGGGCCGGCAAACCTCCTTTGCTAGTGACAGCGGTGACCTAGCGGGCCCTGCGGCCCCGGCCTTCCGAGAAAAAACACGGCCAAGGAGCACGTGCTTCCAGGGTAAGCCGAAGGCTGATATTTTCCACGTACAGAACCTGGTGTTAACCAATAAAATGCCAAAATTTTATTAACCCTGCACTGTCGTTTCGCTGCACCTCAGCACATTGGTGCTGGCACTCCCTGCCCTGTGTGTGTGAAGTTTGTAAACCCAAATGAGACTGGAAGGGGTGGTGAAAGGGCCAGGCGAGAGCCTCGGGCTGCGGGCAGCAGCACCCGCTTGCGGGATGTGGGTCAGAAAGAGTCGCCAGTGCCCGGGGCAGGGGCAGTGCCGGGGGCAGGGGCAGTGCCCGGGGCAGGTCACCCAGCATCCTTAGACCCCTCAGCAGGGAGCAGGGGTAGGTAGAGGCAAGGGCTATTTAAAACACGGCTAATTACGTGTTGCGGAAGGAAGAAAATACGGGAGCAAAGGCAGCACTTAATGAGCGGGAACTTCATTAATTAAGGACAATTAACGGTGACCAACGGTGACGGTAGAGGGGGGAGAGCGATGGCGCTCCCCGCGCGGTAACAGGGCGATGAAGGACCTGTCTCGGCGCGGGGGCGGCGGTGGGATCCCGGTCCAGACCCCCTTCCCGACGGTGCGATCCCCCCGGTTGGGAGGAGGGATGATGATCTCATCCGCAGCCAATCAGCGCCTCCACGGGGGCGCGCGGGGCCGGCCCCGCCCCGCCGCCGGAGGATGCTACCGGCCGCGCGCGCCCAGGTGCGCGTCCGCGGGGAGCTGGGCCGGGGCCGGGGGGCGATGTCGGCCGAGGGTGCCGCTCGCCGGTGCCGCTCTCCGGCCGGCGAAAGGGCCGCGGCGTGCGGCGCGGCTCACCCGCGCGTCTCCGCTCCCCGTCTGCCGGCGGCGCAGGGCGGCGGTGCGGGGCCATGAGCCGGCCGGAGGCCGAGCCCTGCTCCCGGGCGCTGGCGCAGGCCCGCGTCTACCTGGGGCAGCTGCGGAGCCGCGTCTCCCCGGCGGGCCCCGAGGGCGGCGGGCGGCGGGACTACCTGGTGGAGGCGGCGCGGCAGCTGCGGCTGGCGCTGGAGCGGGACGTCAGCGAGGATTACGAGGAGGCCTTTAACCACTACCAGAACGGCGTGGACGTGCTGCTCCGAGGCGTGCAGGGTGCGTGGGGCCGCCGCGGTGGGCGCGGGGAGGGGACGGGGCATCCCTCCGGGGAGCACGGCCAGAGGACCGGGCATAGCTTGGGAGCATGGCCAGGGCATCCCTGGGCGTCCCTCCGGGGAGCATAAGCAGGGGACCAGTCATGCTCCCTCTGGGGAGCATGTCCAGAGCACCGGGCATAGCCTGGGAGCACGGCCAGGGCATCCCTCGGCATCCATCTGGGGAGCACGGCCCGGGCATCCCCAGGCATCCGTCTGGGGAGCACGGCCCGGGCATCCCCAGGCATCCGTCTGGGGAGCACGGCCCGGGCATCCCCAGGCATCCGTCTGGGGAGCACGGCCCGGGCATCCCCAGGCATCCGTCTGGGGAGCACGGCCCGGGCATCCCCAGGCATCCGTCTGGGGAGCACGGCCCGGGCATCCCCAGGCATCCGTCTGGGGAGCACGGCCCGGGCATCCCCAGGCATCCGTCTGGGGAGCACGGCCCGGGCATCCCCAGGCATCCGTCTGGGGAGCACGGCCCGGGCATCCCCAGGCATCCGTCTGGGGAGCACGGCCCGGGCATCCCCAGGCATCCGTCTGGGGAGCACGGCCCGGGCATCCCCAGGCATCCGTCTGGGGAGCATAAGCAGGGGACCAGTCATGCTCCCTCCGGGGAGCATGGCCAGGGGGTCCCTGGGCGTCCCTCCGGAGAGCATAAGCAGGGGACCAGTCATGCTTCCTCTGGGGAGCATGGCCAGGGTACCAGGGCATCCATCTGGGGAGCATGAGCAGGGTAGCAGCCATGTTCCCGCTGGGAAGCGTGGCCATGGCATGCTTTTAGGGAGCACAGCAGGCCCCTCACGCCAACCCCCTGTGCCACCCGCAGTTGACCCCAACAAGGAGCGCCGGGAGGCCGTGAAGCGCAAGATCACCCAGTACCTGAGGCGTGCGGAGGAGATCTTCAACTGCCACCTCCAGCGGGCTGCGGGGGGTGGCAACCCCACCGCCACGGTGAGGGGCTGGCGTGGGGCGGTCGTGGGTTTGTGGCACTGGGAAACCCGCTGGGACACATAAAGCAGCCCCCCCTGAGCCTCCTCAACCGCCTCTGCCAGATATCCGGGTGAGGTGGGGTAGAGAAAACGGCAGGCACGTCAGCAGCAGTGTCCCGGTGTGCTGGTGGCTGCGAGGGAGCTGGCAGCCCCCTGCCCCACCCAGAGCAAAGAGCTGAGGGGAGCCCAGCTTGCCTGGGGCGCTCCCAGGACAGCCCCCTTCTCCCCCTGAGGTGTGTATGCGTTAGCTTGCGGCCATCGTAGTGAACGCGGCCATCTTCGATGGGACTGAAAGCACCGGGGGGAACCACCTTGTCAGACGATGTTAAAAATGTTGTCTTCCCTGTCATTGTTCCCATTTGGATGGAAACCAAAGACGATGGCTGCTGGCTACGCTGTGGGAAGGCGGTGGCTAACGAAGGGAGAGGGGAGCGAGGCAGGGCAGGGTCAGGGCCTGGTGAGAAGGATGGGAGGAGAAAAGCAGCTACTTCCATACAGATCCCTTTGGTGTTGAGGCCGTCCAGGTGTAAATTTTGGAGCGATTTTACCTCTGCTGCAGGTGCAAGCTTTCCCTGAGAAAACCTCAGAAATCCAGGAGCTGGCCAAGAAAACAGTCCAGCTGATGTTAGGAATCAACCACGGTGGCTAGAGAGGTGTTCCTGGATGTTGACCAGTGTGGGAGTACTGCTGCCTGCTCTGGAAAACGCGGGGTCTTCTCCCTGTCATGGACAGTAGCATCTTCAGGTCCCTCATCCTCTTCTTCACCACCTTGCAGGGTTACAGCAGCCTGCGCTTCCGGCCAATCAGGACGCTGAGCTCGGCAGTGGAGAACCTGAGACGGTGTAAGGTTGTGGGAGTGATCGATAAGGTAATGACTCGAGCTGGAACTGGGGAGTGAGGCTGGGCTGGACCGAGGGGAGTGTAACCTGGAGGGTCCTGGCAGTTGGGATGGGGTGCCGGCCCCCAGTGCACCCCTCGAGGAACACGAGGGTTGCCATCCACACCATTCCCACCGAGGAAAGTTTGCAGGCGAGGATGCAAGACCCTGTAGGGATTAGTTGGGAAACCTGGTAATGTCCCCGTGCCTTTTGCCTGCAAGATCTCCCAAGATATTTACCAGGAGGTGGATGCATCCAGTTTTTTCCCTTGCATGGAGTCGTGCTGGATGCCTGGGTACCCTGCTGGTGGTGGACTCCTATGGATAATCTAGACTGCAGCAGAAGACAAGCTATACGGATCGATCAACTAATGAGTAATTGATGATCTCAGAATGAAGATGGCTTACCGTCTCCGCACTCACACTAGCGTGTGGCTCTCCTCTGGGTTCACACACCCCAGTTGTCAGGGCTGATGTGGTGATGCTGTCCTGCTGAGGCCCAGGCGGGCAGCCCGACGCACCCCCCAGAAGGAGCAGTGTGAAACCCTGCCTTGTGAAGGAAGCAGAAATGGTGTGGGAGCCACCTCTTTCCTTAATTAACCCTCTGCTCCCTGACTGTCTCACTGCTAGTAACGTGTGGTTTGTGAGCACCACCAAACCCCTCTAGTCGGGTGGGAGTTTGTTGTTCCGGAGTTGACTGCCAGGACCATCCCTGTAGGCCGCGTGTTGGGGCGGGAGCAGTCATGGCCTCTGATGGTACTGTATGTACTGCTCCCAGGTGCAGATCGTCCAGGATCCGGCCACTGGTGGGACCTTTATCCTTAAGGTGGGTGGTTTTGGTTCCGTCTGCCTGCTCCTTCCTGTCAGGCCAGAGCCTCCTTGTCCAAGCCGCTGGCTGGGGCAGGTGAGAGGACCACAAAATAGTGGATCACGGCAGTGGTAGAGGAAGTTCATTGTTAGTAACGATTCTTTTGGGTGCCTCAGCCGTCTTCTGTGACCGTAAGGGAAGTGCTTCTCCTTGGTCATCCATTCCTCTGCCTTGTGCTTGGCCAAGCCAAGCCTTATGCCCATGTCACTCTTCGGGTCAACCCCAGAAATGGGTGGTGGGTGAGGTCAGGACAAGTCCCAGGGCATTTCCCAGTGCCCTTGGAACTAAAAATAAGGGACTTCCTTAATAATTGGACAAGGGGGCTCTGGCGTGATGGGGAGAAGCATCAGTTGCAGAGGGGAGAGGAGAAAGGGCTGGGATGACGGGTTCCCATCTGAAGGAAGTAGGGGTGGCTGTGGGGGACGGATACTGCTCTGGACCAGCAGCATCCTCTGGGTCCCTCAGTGCTGGTGGGGAGCGCTCCGCCTTGGTAGAGCTTTGCAGAGCCCGGCCTTGCCACAGCTGGGGGCCGACAGGGAGCTCCGTTGCAGGTGACACAGCGGGGCAGCCATGGGACTTAGCAGATGGCTCGCTACCTTTCTGGCTGGCCTCCTGCCCTGCCAGGTGCTAGGATGCAGGGAGTCCAGGCCTCTACTGTGCTGTAATGTCCATCTACCTGTACCTCCTCAGAGCCTCCCCAAATCTCATGTTGAGACCCGTGAGCGACAGACCATCATCCCTCATGGGGTCCCCTTCATGGTCAAGCTGCTGTGCTACTACGTGAGTGAGGACTCCATCTTCCTCCACCTGGAGCACGTGCAGGGTGAGTAGGGACAGCATTGCCTCCCATCCATGGAGCAAACTAGCCTTAGGGACCGCTGGGTCCCGTGCGAGGGAACAGTCATGCCTGTAAAGAGGTTGATGGGCTCCAGTGTCTTGAAAAGAAAAACCTCTTCATTTTACTGCCATTGCTTGTCCATGACAGGAAAGTGATGGAAAAGGAGAACCAAGTGAGGCAGCTCACCTGGATGTTGCAGAACAAAACAGTTTTTTGATAAGACCTTCATAAAAAATTTTTGTTTACAAAAGAAGAGGAACCTCTTACAAGGGCCTGTAGTGACAGGACAAGGGGTAATGGCTTTAAACTGGGGGCAGGGACATTCAGATTGGGGATAGGGAAGAAGGTCTTCACGGAGGGAGTGATGAGACACTGGAACAGGTTGCCCAGAGAAGCTGTGGGTGCCCCATCCCTGGAAGTGTTCAAGGCCAGGCTGGATGAGGCTCTGAGCAACCTGGTCTAGTGGAGGGTGTCCCTGCCCATGGCAGGGGGGTTGGAACTGGATGGTCTTTAAGGTCCCTTCCAACCCAAACTAGTCTGTGATTCTCTGATTTTGAGATCAGACCAAACAGAGGAGATGGAGAATCAGGACATAAAAGGCCGGGAGCACACTGGGGTTTGGGTACAACAAGGTGACGAGCTTAGGGCTTGTCCCAGATCATGGTGAAGAAGTGTGACGAGGTGGAGGCCTATCCCAAGGAGCTTCTTTGGTCTCTGCTGGTCACATGGATGTGTAGGGAGCAGCAGCAGGAGTCCAGCAATGACAAATGAAGGTTGATGTGTGTAGGAGAACAGCCTCAGCTCCTCACGCGTTGCTGTAGGACTTGCAGAAGTCAGCCAGCGGCTGAATGTGGCGAGGCTGGGAAGCCCGGGCAGCATGCCGTGGGCTCCAGGGTTCGCTGCTCCGGCTCACCGCTGATCCACGGGCTCTGCGCCGTGCTGCGGGAGCTCTCTGGCATCGCTGTCGCGTGGCGAGGAAAGGCTTTCAGGGGAAAGTGGGGATGGCGGTGGGATCGGGGACACGTGTGAAGATGTGGCTGGCCTGTGACGTGGAAGTGGCAGAGCTGGGATCAGGGAGACCATGCAGAAGTGGGAGCAGGGCTGCTAAAGGAGAAGGGAATGAGCCTTTTGGTGTGCCAGGTCCCGGGGGAAGTGTGGTGTTGAGCATGATGTGCTGGTAGGGCTGGGGAGTATTTTGCATGGACTTAAGCTTTGCTGGGGAGCTGAACGATGCTTGGTCACATCCCCAGCGTGCGGGCCTTGGCTTGTGCCTGAGTGGGCCGTGTCTGCAGCAGGGGAACCAGGGACGCTTTCTGCCCATCACTTGTTCTTCTCTCTGCTTCCCAGGGGAGACACTGTGGTCTCACCTCCGCTCCAAGTACCGTGTCCAGCAGGGCTCTGCCGATCCAAACTCTGTTCAAGCCCTGAGGGACTGTGGCAGAGAGAACGGCATTGGAAGTTCCCAGGGCAGCAGCCAAGTCTCCATCTTCTCTGCTCGGACAGGCAGTGGCCTCCCAGGCTCTGTGACCCACCGAGGACTGGGAAACACCGATGCCTTGCCCCCTTGGGAGCAGTCCCCAGACCCCACGGACCCTGACTCGGGGAACCACTGCCGATTTCGCCTGGCTCCTGCCGGTGGCACGAGGGCTGCACCTGGAGGGCAGGATCTAAGCGTGACCCAGGCTATTTCTGGTGTCGTGGACCATGTTCCAGCCAAAGGCCCCAGCCACCTTACCAACCAGGGCCTGGTTATCTACCCCTGGGATGCTCTAACCAGCAGCAAGAGCTGTGTATCGGAGAGAGCCGCCTCCCCACAAGTCCCCAGGCCACGTGCCAGTGAAAGGCTTCCCCAGATACCCGGCCCTGTACCAGAGACTGTGAGAGGGGGCCAGCCAGGGGCAGGGGAACCGTCGTCTCAGCAAGTGGCTGAGGTCCCCTGGGCTCGGTCTCTTCTCACCTCCTCGGGTCAGAGGCATTTTCACACAGGAGCTGCCCTGTCCGGCTCTGGCAAGCCCCACAGGCCTGACCTGGTGGTGCGGGAGCCATTGCAGGGAGCCAGCGTGACCTGTGCCCGGCTCAGAGAGCAGTCGCTCTCGGGACAATGCCAGTCTCCAGCTTCCCGTGGGCATGGCCGGAGAGCGTGGGCTGTGAAGGAGGAGCAGGTGCAGCTGTGGGCAGCGGAAATCCTCCTGGCCTTGGAGGGACTTCACCAACAGGGAGTCTTGTGCCGGGACCTCAACCCCAGGAACCTGCTGCTTGATGCTGCCGGTAGGTAGTGCCCCCAGCTGCTGCTCCCAGGAGGAGGAGGTTGGCCACTCGGCTGGGAGACTGCCGTTTGCTCCATTTCCAAGGCCACGGACTTTCTTGAGTTTGCTTTGGGGGAGGGTGGGAATCTGGGGAGGTTTGGATGTTTCTGAACCTGGAAGTGCAGTCTCAGTTGGGATTTCCAAGCGGTTATTACCAGAGATGGCTCTGCACGGGGGGAGTCAGAGGCCGCAGCCACAGGAATGTGTTGCCCCTGCTCCCACGTCGGGGCTGGCTGCCTGGGAAATCCCAGCACGGGGAAGCTGAGAGCAGCTGAACTGTGCCTGAGGTTAGTGGGACTGCAGATTTCCCCTGCTCGTAGCTACTGTTCGCTGGGGCAGTGTGGAGCCTGCCCATCTCTTCGGGCCATGGGTACCGCTGTCGGTGCAAGCCGAGCGCACCTCCCTGCGCAGCTGGGGCAAACTGGAGAGCTACAACTTGCTTGGGAAAAGAAAAACACGGAGAGCTAGGCAAGGGGAAAGCTGACCTTCCTCCCTTTGGCACTACTGCTTTCCTCAGTACAGCCTGCCCTGAGGTCCCTGAGCTTGGAGCCCACCTAACCAGTCTCACCAGCTGCATCGGCCTGCTGGGCAACTGGGACAAGCACTGGGAGGCCGTGTGTGTGTGTGAGCAGTGCCAGGGGGTGTGCAGCACCTCTGCGCTCAGGGCACGGCAGGGATCCAGCGCCCTGGCTGCTCCCAGCTGCGGGAATGTGGGTTGGCTTAGTGCTCCCACCGCAATCCCTGGCTTTGTCCTCACCTCCCTGCTTTTGGCCCTGGTGCTGCTCTGCAGGTCACGTGCGTCTCACCTTCTTTGGCCAGTGGACAGAGGTGGAGCCCCAGTGCTGCAGCCAGGCGCGGGAAGAGCTGTACAGTGCCCCAGGTAAGGGATGGATCCCTGCCTTCTCCCCTCGGCCCCCTGCTGCCAGCTGGGTGGGAGGGGGCTTCTGCAGGCAGTGAGAAGCACCTGGCACCGCACAGCTACTGGTACTCCCTGCCTCCGGCTCTAACGCCTCTCTGGCTCTTCCTGCAGAAGTGGGGGGGATCGTGGAGCCCGCCGAAGCAGCCGACTGCTGGAGCTTTGGCGCTCTCTTGTACGAGCTGCTGACAGGAGTGGTAAGTGGCAGAGGAGCTGTGCAAGGGGGAAGAGGAGGTGACACCGTAGCATAGGAGCTCCCTGCCACGCAGGGCCGGGAGGGTACCTCGTGCTGGCATCTCAGCACCCTGCCAGGTTACTTCAGGCACGTGGTTCCTGGTGCTCGTGCCTGGTCTCTGGGTCTTCAGGGCCCCGGGTTTTAAATCCTGCTGTGCAGAGCTGGGGCTGTGTGGCCATGAAGGCAGGAAGGGGAATTCTCCCCCTCTGCTCTCGTGAGCCCCCACCTGGAGTTCTGCATCCAGCTCTGGGTCCCCCAGCATAAGAAGGATATCGACTGGTTGGAGCGAGTCCAGAGGAGGCCACAAAGATGCTCAGAGGGCTGGAGCACCTCTGCTATGGGGACAGGCTGAGAGAGATGGGCTTGTTCAGCCTGGAGAAGGGAAGGCTCTGGGGAGACCTTACAGCACCTTCCAGTACCTGAAGGAGACGACAAGGAAGATGGGGGGTACTTTTTACAAGGGCCTGTAGTGACAGGACAAGGGGTAATGGGTTTAAACTGAAAGAGGGCAGATTTAGACTGGACATCAGGAAGAAATTCTTCCCAGAGAGGGTGGTGAGGCACTGGCACAGGTTGCCCAGAGAAGCTGTGGGTGCCCCATCCCTGGCAGTGTTCAAGGCCAGGCTGGATGAGGCTTTGAGCAACCTGGTCTAGTGGAGGGTGTCCCTGCCCATGGCAGGGGGGTTGGAACTAGATGGTCTTTAAGGTCCCTTCCAACCCAAACCATCCTATGAAGGCTCAGCAGGGTGCTCCTACCCTGCCCAGCACTTTGCTCACCGTCTGCCTCCCACAGCCACTGTCCCAGAACCACCCTTCAGGGATTCACCCTCACACCCAGCTGCATCTGCCGGAGGGGCTCAGCCTGGCCGCTACGTCGCTGCTCACTGAGGTGAGGGGCTTGGGTGGGAGGGAGGGAGGATGGGGCGTGGAGGGTTCAGCCTGGGTGGCTTTTCCAGTGTCCCCATCCTGCTGCCCCACCCCCCTTTCTGTGCAGCTCCTGCAGTACAACCCACAGCGGCGCTTGGGCTCCGGAGGAGGTGGCATGGCGAAGCTCAAGTCCCACTCCTTCTTCAGCTCCATCCCCTGGAACAAACTGGTGGGATAGGTGGGCTGTCCTTCCGGGGGCAGCTGGGCACAGCGCGCTGGCACTGGTGACCCCGGGTGGCTCTGCCTGCTGGGGGGGCTGCCCCGGGCTGGGGTACCCATCAGGTTCCTCAGCCTCGCGTGTTCTCGTCTCTGCTTGTGTTTGTTGGCGTCTCTGAGGTCTGGGCCAGGCTCCCTTCTCCTCTAGGGCCTCCCACCCCCGGGAGGGGCCGTGCTCGCCTCCGGGCATCCCTTGCTCAGCACCGTGCCCCTAGGACTCCTCCCTCCGTGGTTTTTATCTGCTGCTACCACAGGGACCCCCCTCGCCCTGTTATTTTTTGTGGCTTCCGAGTGCATCTCCTCCGGGCCCCGCTGGCTGGTGCCCGAGCCTGGGGTGCGTGCCCATCCCTGGCTGCATGCGTGTGGGTAACGCCTGCCGCGGGGGCGAGAGGGGAGGGAGCGCTCTGCTCTTCTCCACCCCCCTCCCCGGCCCTCTGAAGAGAATAAACCACTCGTTATCGCTTGCCGAAGCGTCCTTTCGTTCCTGAGCCGGACCTGGGAGCCCCGGGTTGGTGGCACCTGCTGGTGTCCAGCACCCTGCAGCCCGAACCCCGAAGGTGGCACCGAGTGCCCGGTCCCCTCCCCTCGTGCCCCTGGCTTGCCTCTTGGAATGGCTGGCCGCAGTGAAATTTCCCTGTGGCTAGCTGGTTCCAGCTCCTGCTTGCCACCCTCAGCAACAGGCAGCTCCTTGCTGGCTCAGCGTGGCTCTCGGGCCGTAGGCGGAGCGCTCGCCCGCCAGAGGGAAGCAGAGCCCGGGCGAAACTCGTCTCCCAGCCAGCAGAAGGCAGGGGATGCCGCACAGGCTGCACGGCGCGAACGGGAGCTGATGGCTAAGGAAAGCTGGCTCCACTGGAAGTTTGGCCGCAGCTGCCCAGGAAGCAGCAGGGACCAGCACTAGGAACTGCTCTCTTCACTCGCAGTCGGGAAGGGCAGACCGTTCCCTGCAGCTGATGTCAGAGCTGGAAAAACCCTGCCGTGATCCAGGAACGATTTCATGTTGTTCCAACAGGGACAGCTCCGCAGGGAAATGCTCTCGGCACCACAGCTTTTGCTTTACGCTTCTCTGACCTGGCTCCTTCCTCCCTCTGCAACCCCCAACAGCCTTTTTCCCCACTTTCACGACTTACAAAACTCCCGCTGTACCAGGGAAAAGCCGAACCGGCCCTACGCCTGAACTTCAGGAGCCCGAGCCAGCTGTCTCTCTTGGCCATCGTGCCACTTAGCAAACACCGGGATTTCCTTGCCGCCTGTCACGGTTCTCCTGCTAGACCACAAAAAAAGACGATTTCCAGCCCTAAAAACCTCATCTTTGCTGGGAAGAGCCGCTTCTGTGCCAAAGAGGGTCGGAGGGCAGCAGCACGCAGAGCCTCAAGTTGGCACCGCCGCGGTCGGGCCCGGCTCCCGTTCCCTCTTTTCTCTCTCCGTTGGGTAACCGGCTGCTCAGGCTACGCTAGGGACCCTGCCCACGCTCAGGAGCTGCCACTCGGCCCCCCCAAACACACCCCACCCGGCGGCCGTTGCCCAGTTTTATTTCATTTAAAATCCGCTGTGTTAAATACTTTAGTTACAAGTTCCGTGTGGAGGGTAAGAGTAATAGACTCC
This sequence comes from Rhynochetos jubatus, assembly GCA_027574665.1. Classification (NCBI taxonomy): domain Eukaryota; kingdom Metazoa; phylum Chordata; class Aves; order Eurypygiformes; family Rhynochetidae; genus Rhynochetos; species Rhynochetos jubatus. Next base: position 122,955,022 of record CM050648.1, on the reverse strand, counting down.
GCAGGCACTAGCAACCCCCTCCCTTCCCAGTAATGTGCGCGCTATCGGATTAAGGACCCCCCCTCCCTCCCCCCAAGACCAGCAGCCTGGGGCTGGGATATACGTTACGCTGAAAGATCTGGCCCTCCACCGCTGTGGCTGCTGGTAGCGGGCCAGGCCCCCACCGCCCCCCGCCGCGCGCAGGAAGCCAGCAGTCGGAGCCACCGTCGGCGAGCTGGGATTCAGGGACAGCTGCTGGGGGCTGGTTCCTACCCCCGTGTCGGGCATGTAACGGTGAAAGGGTTGTCGTGTCCCCCCCCAGCACAGGAACAGCCTCCAGAGGTCACGGGCGCTGCCCACCGGGACACCAACACTCACACCGCGGTGACCAGGCTGGGGAGAGACTCCGAGGGGAAGCAGGGGGGAGCTGCCACCGCGGCGTTCCTGTCTGCAGCGGGAGTGTCACCAGGGCGCTGCCAGAGGCTGGCACCTACCTCGAGCCCTGCTCTGATCAAAACCTCTGCTGCGAGCGGCCTGGGGGTCCCCAGACCGCCCTCGCGAGGCGGATGAGCGGGAAGTACTTTCAAGCAAAACAGGGCCAGAAGAGTAGCCTTTCCTCTCCCTCCCAGGAACCTCAGTGCTAGGAAATAAAGCTGATCCCGCTCTGGAGCGGCAGGGAAGGGTACCCTAGCACAGCAGCAGCGCTTTCCACTGGGACAGGACAAGCTAGAGGTGAGAGTTTGGTGCTGTGAGGGAGAGGATGCCACAGAGGTGGCTCCGGAAAGGCAGTGCCATTCAGTGGCTGCTCCACTGCATAGCAATCCTCGTGAGAAACGGAACCTTCGTTAAACAGAACAGGAAAGGAGGTAGGAGCTATCCCCACAATTCCCTCCGGGACAGCTCTGGATCGCAGCGGAGAGAGGGAGATTGGAATGACCCCTGTGCCAGTTTGTGAATGCCCTGCGTCGCTCCTGCTGGTGCTGCGGGGCCCTGCACTGGGTGGGTTTGCGTGGGGGCGTAGCTGCTCTACAGGTCGAGGAGCAGCACGCGGGGATCCTCCACTGCTGCCTTGATCTTGCGCAGGAAAGTCACTGCCTCTCTGCCGTCAATCAGCCGGTGATCGTACGTCAGCGCCACGTACATCATGGGCCGCACCTCGATCTGAAGGGGAGGGATAAGGGAGGCATTAGTGAGCTCAGCCCTACTGCCTGCACGATGCCCTCCTGGGAATTCAGGGAGGACTCAGCTTTTTCCTATCCTGAATCCAGGGCACGGGCCCTCCTGGATGTGTCCTGCCTGGCAGGGTTACCCACCCACCCACCCTCACTCACTGACCACCACCCAGGCTGGGTCCGCGCCGCACAGGACTAGATCCCTTTCTGGAGCTGTTCTCTATCCCAAAGGTTTCAGCCTCCTCCCCACATCTAAGCAGATTATCCATTTTTCCACCCCTCACGGATAGGCCAAGGCCCCCTGCACCCCTCAGGCAAGTACCGGTGCCAGCAAAGCTGCCCTACACCCGTTATTTTCTGCTCCTCCGTCCCAGGGAAGCCTCTAGATGTTGGCACCAACCCCCTAGAAAAAGCACATGGGCCACACGTCCTCTTCCCGCTGAGCCCTCCCCTCCGCTCGCCGAAACCCGCGCAGCTCCACCTACCTTGCCTCCCACAGCCACCGGCCTGTCCACAATGGCGTGCATGCCCAAGATGGCCGACTGGGGCGGGTTAATGATCGGTGTCCCGAAGAGCGACCCAAAAACCCCTCCATTGCTGATTGTGAACGTGCCGCCATCCATGTCTTCAATGGCCAGTTCATTTTTCCGTGCCTAGAAGAAAAAAGGAAGGTCTTAAAAAGCCGTAAGGATCACGGAAGGCAAAGGACAAGGGTTTGGGTGTTCGGCCTCTCCAGGAATAAATGGTGATGGCAAGAGTTTTGCTTATGGATCAGTACAGCTGAAAACCAGCGTGAATTACGTGAAAATACATCCTGCCTTCAGGGCTGAACATTTACCGGCTTCGGGGAAGGATTCTCTTGCCTTTCCTTCCAACCCCGGCTTTCGCAGAAGGCAGACACAGGGATTTCTACCCCGGGGCAGCTCAGCCTTGGTCTCTGAAGACAAAGGTGAAGATGCGCCGTGTCGCTAAAGCACACTTCGCGGGTTTCTGGATGGGCAACGGATAGGGCTGTCCCGTCAGGCAGAGCTACAGCTGTAACCAGATGCCTCCCACGGCACAGCTCAGCGTGTTAGAGGTCGGAGATGACGACACAGAGGGGCTGAATCAATTCCTGACTAACCAGCACCCCCAGTTCTTCCCCTTCCTCCCAATCCTTTTCAGCAAACCCTCCAACTGTCCTTACCTTCTCCCCCAGCTCGTAGATAGCGCGCTCTATGTCAGCGAAGTTCATGTTTTCTACATTCCTAACGACAGGGACCACAAGACCCTGGGGAGAAGCACAGCGCACGATCAGCAAATTCACGGCAGCGACACACAGATAACCGTTATCGGGCAGGAGCCTGGCCTCAGCCCAGCAGAGTTCCAGCCTCCTGCCCAGCCCACAGCAGGTGGTTGGCAGAGCTGCCTGGCAGCCTGCCGGGAAAGCCGGCACAATACGCACCGAGGGCCAACACCTTACATGAGACATCTTCTTTGTCTTTGTAAGCCCATCTCATAAAATCGACCAAGCCTGTCAGGATCCAGCTCCCTGTCCTTAAAAACAGGTGAGGCACTGGGCAGAGTTCAGCTGCCACCTCCTGCTAGGTCAGGAGAGCAGTGTCCCTTTGTGCTGGACCTCCCCGAGACTTCGGGAGCAGCAACAGACCTTGGCCAAATCTCTGCCTCACAACAGAACCAACTATTTCCATCACCCGTATCTCCATCCCATACTCTCTCTGGACAGAAACATCTCTTTGGAGCAGCAATGTGATTTACAGAAATGGTGGGACAGCACAACAGGGTTAGTAAAAGCTTTGCATGTCCTGTCCTTTGGCTAACTATGCCATATCTTTCATGGGTCCATGTAAAAAACGGGTTTCCCTAGCTTGGCCCTACTCATTAACCACCCAGATGTGTATTGACCTTGTTACTACATCTCCTAGTACAGAGGCAGAACATTCTCCGCCCTCAGTCTTCTCCCCAAACCCATCTCAGATGTCCACAATGTACCAGATGTCTCATCGCTAAGTTTCTGCTGCAGAGGAGCTCAAAGCTGAGTTGCCTCAAAGTACGTGATCATCCCGGGCCCGAGGCTGCCGAAACCACAGCCAAGGCATCCAAGGTACCTACCCGGGGAGTTGCTACAGCGACACTAATGTCCACGTAGTCCCTGTACACAATCTCTTTGGTCGTGTCATCAATCACTAGAAGGAGAAAAGAAATCTGTTACATCTGTCGTGGTTTAACTCCGGCTAGCAAAACACCACGAAGCCGCTCTCACAAATCCCCCTCCCCTCCTCCAGTGGAGGGGAAGAATCGGAGGAAACAGAAATAAGGAAGCTCGTTAAATTGAGATAAGAAATATTTACTAGTAATAATAAATAATTAAAATAGTAGAAAATAAAGCATATGATACAATATGATACAATTTCTCACCATCCACTGACCAATGCACACCCAGGTGCTGATTGCTGGAGTCCAGGAACTGACGCAGCATATTCTGAACGAACCCTGTCAGCAATAGCACGGCCAGGAACTCTAAACCACCCACCAACTTCCCTCACGAACGAGCCAGCACAGGAGTTAGCAAAGCAGCTCATGCAGGAGGGTTAGCAAGTGCCCAGGAGTAGATGAGGAAGTGAGTAAGGGAGAGGGAGTAAAGGCTACCGGACTCCCTCCCTGCCCAAGACCCGGAACATGATGTACTATGGAATGAAATACTTCCTTGGTCAGTTTGGGTCAGCTGTCATTACTGTGTGCCCCCTACGCTGCCTGCAGTGAGACAGCGAGAGCTGGGAACGCAGCTGCAGCATCGGAAGCGGAGAAAGACCTTGAATTCAATACAGGCCCAGCACCAGCTAAGAACTTACCAGGAGCACAGCTTCCTAGCAACCACAGTAAAGGGAGCTAACTTTTTTCCTGACTGAACCCAGCACAACATGCCACACCCAAGATCAAGGGCTGAAGAGGCTGTAAGTAGCCACAAAATCATAACAACTTGCTCATCCCTATCTTAAACGTTACTCCAGAGAAGAACAAGCCCTCACTGCACCTGTGGTCTGAGTGGCATCAGGAGAGACAGAAAGGAAAGACCCCTTCCGCACAGAGCCCCTCTTGGCAAGCTGTCCTCTTCCTACGTAAGTGGCATTAGCAACATCAGCTTCAGCAGGTAGGACTGTCCCCCTCTTTTCTTGCATATGTCGCTTGCCCAAGCTATTAGCCCTGCCACGGCCCTGGCCCCCTGCTTTCCCCCACTCCGCCCCGTTCACCCGCGAGATGCGCAGCTGACAGCAAGGGTCACAACTCACCTGCGTTCACAACGGGCTGGTCCTGCAGAGCAAAAGCTGCAGCTTTCACAAAAGCTGACATGAAACCTAGCTTCAGGTTGTGCTTTTTCAGGAAGGGATCCTTGTGTACAGCTCTCATCTCCCGGATGTTGCTGCCGAACACATAATAAAGCTGGTCAGCGTGGAGTCCAAGAAAACACCGTTCCCTCCCTCCGTAATAGATTTCAGTGTCAGCCCCCAGGACTGCAAACCTGCACCATCGACTGGCAGACCCCCAGCCTGCCGAAAATCCCCTCAAACATCACAGGTGAATGAGGGTGGCTCTAAGGACCCTGCCAAAGATCTGACAGGAACTGGTCCTGGACCACAAACTCAACAGGACAGGGTTAATCTGCTTGGCCCACACTGCCAAGCACAAAAGCAAGACGGGGCACGGCATATTTCCCGCTCAGGACTGACGTTGCCACCGATTCTCTGGAGACACCGCTGCCAACACCAGTGCGGCACCACAGACGGCAACTCCAGGTGCGGCTGAGCCAAGCCTGGGAAGGTGGAAAACCAGGAAATGCCAAGAGCAGAAAAGATGCACGTGGTGACGGAGGCAAAAGACTTCGAGCACCGTGCAAGTCCAGCGCCAGCCGGCACAGCGGTGCCTCCGCAGTGGGTGCCAGCCCACCCACAGCCCTCAACCAGACTAATCGTGTTTCCCCACTGCTTCTATTTATCAGGACCAAGGCCATTTTCAAAAAGCCAACCAAGCTGTGTCTACAAGCTCTGCCTATTCCAGGCTAATACAAGATGCTGTGGAATTACACGGTCCATCCCTCCCCCTCCAGAGACCCTGAGTCTTTGAAGAGACAGTTTCAGCAAGGGCCAGGGGTCTCCATGGTTTAGAGTGTTTGTTTTCCTGCGTCTAACCTCGTTTAGGGCTAGGATTACCGCCCAAAGACATTAGTGCCTCCCAAGACGCAAGGACTGCAGCAACGAGGATGAGGTTCGCTATGAAACTGGCTCATTATGGCTTCCTCCTTTCAGACACGGACCCCCACGGGAAGCAGGAGGCCCCAGCACAGGCCCTCCCGAGCCACCCTCCCAGCAATCAATCCAAACCTGATTACCAGATGCAATGAGAGCCCTAGGCCAGCGTAAAGCGACACCTCAATGAGCCTCCGAGAGGAGATAAAGCTGCAGCACTTCCCCTCCAATCAAGACTATTTTGCCAACCTTATTGTTCTGAGACCCAAATATTTACATGTTTTGTCTTAAGGAGCAGAATAGGGTTTCACAAGGCAATTTGATTTGGGCACAATTTCCCCTTAATGCACTGTAACACAAGCTGCCCACCCTCCAAAGCCATTAGCGTGCTCAGTCCCTGCAAGCACTTGAGTCAGGAGACCCCCACCTGCCCGGAGGGGACGGGGAAGGATGCGAGTCTGTCTCTGGAAAGCTGCACCACCTTCAGCAAGGGCCTCAGACCTATGTACCGCTCACCTGAAAGGCTGGTGAGCCCTGGGGAACCTCCTCATGGGAAGCTAAAAATGCCCACCTCTGACGGCAGTAACCTGGTGGGGCAGCAGAAAGCAGACGCTGCATCTTGGCGTCCTAACAGCCACTACACAAGTGACACTAGTCACTCCTGCTCAGTATCTACCGCTCCTCAACCAAGAACCAGAGAGATGAGGAACCAGGTTGTCCCTCTTACAAGCAGCAGATGACTCCCGAGGAACGACAGGCCATTAGGAAGCTGTGTACCCCCTCACACAACACCACCACCGCCACGGCCTCGATGAAGCTGTGCAGATGGTGGTACACACCTAAGAGGTCCCAAAAGACGTGTTGCCAGTCTCTCCAAAGACAATCAGCAAGGTCTTGTCTGCTACTTAAAGATGACTGCCTCTATCTATTCTACTTGTAAAGGGAAAAAGAGATCTGCTCCTCACCTCATATCGATCTCATTGAAAGTGGTCAGCATGGCACAAGTATTCTGGGCCTCTTTCAGCCGCTGAGCGATACGCTGACGCATCCTATTCATTTTCACCTGAAAATTAAAAAGACATAAGAAGCAGCTCCCTCAAGTTCATCCAAGGGGCAAAACGCATTAGAAACTCCAAAGGCCCTTCTTCTTGCCGTCTGGTGGACTAGTCATGGATGCCTAGGGCCAGGGTTTTCACTCCAGGTCTCCCTGAGGAGCGTGACAGGCTTAGGAGCTGATTTCACTGCGGAGCTGCCCAGCACAACACACAGTTTCCAGCACGAGGCTGATGTGAGAAGAGCAAGACTGCTCAACCATATTCTCTTACGGATGCCCACCACAGGTGCAGCAGCCTCAGTCCTCTGCTGAAGGCTTGTGGACAGGCCAAGCAGGTCACACTGAGCCTTCTGTGCTCAGTCAGGAGTGCTCAAGACAAGACCCTTGCCTAGAAAGGACCCGTGTCAGACTGGACCTGGCTCCTTCTCCACTCCACCCCTAAGCGGTGCCCTAGTGTAGAGCATTTCTCTGTCTGGCACAGCCCCCCCCCAAGCCGGGTGCGAAAAGGTAGATACAGACACATCCAGAAAGCTCAAGGCTCATGCCAGAAGAGGCTGTCAGCCAGCAACAGAAGTGCTGGCAAGGCCCCTGTTCCCACAGCTTACCCTGTGCTCTGATCTGGCACCTTTGCTGGGCACTGCCTCCCCAGGAGGGGCTGCTGCTGGGGCTGCAGCCGGCTTCACCGCAGACACTGAGGGTAAAGAGTACATCAGTCAAAAAGGGTAACCAGGGCTTGATCGCAACACCCTGAGGCAGAAAGCCCGTTTGAGCTCCTCGCTCAAGCCTTGAATTGGGCTGCGCAGGTACGAGGCACGGCTGAGCTCTCCAGTCTGCAGCATGCAGGGCAATAGTGTGGGGAGGCCTTCCCCATAAATGCCAGAGTGTTTGCCGTCTTTAACCTTACCCACTCTCCCCAAGGAAGAAAGGCTTGAAAACAGGAGAAAACAGCTGTAGCCTCACCTGGTTTGCTGTCGATGGGCTGAGGTGACACGGGCGGCACTGGTGGCATTGTAGTGGGAATCGGTGCTGCAGCAGGAGGAGGAGGAGCAGCCGCAGCTACAGGTTCAGGGGCTGCAGGAGGAGGAGGGGCTGCTGCTGGTTTGGCCTTGGCAGGAGCAGCTGAAAGACATGGAAACGTTTAGCTGCTCTCAGGATCCCTCGAAACGCCTTGCTTTCATCATCAGAAAAAGCCCAGCAGAAACACGAAGGCCTGTGCAAGTGACACAGGCCTGACTTACCTCCAGTTTTCCTGAGTTTGAACAGAGGTGTCCCCCCTTCCACTTTGCCACCATCGGGTACCAGAAGGGCTTCGATCACACCAGCGGCCGGGGCTGGCACTTGCACTGACGTCTGCAAAAAGGAAAATCGGTGAAATTCCCCCAGACGCTGGATGGAGAACAAGAGGAGATGCCAATAGGCACAGACACACGTCGTAATTTGGCACAGACAGTGGCTCTGTCTCGCACCATTTGCGTCAGTTTTCACACCCTCCAACAGGATTTTGTGCCAATACTTAGGAGTTTGAAGAGATGCTGGCAGTGTAACGTATAGCCTGATCTTCCTGCTCCAGGGTACAATCAATTGACCCGCTGCCAGCATCTTCCTGACAGCAACACCGGAAGCAGAACTTGGCAGAGAGTTTTAGCCAAAACTTCAAAGCTCAAAAGTCCTTTAAGGAGCGAGTAAACTTAAAGGCTAAATTTAAAACAATCTGAAGACATCCTATGGCTCTGCAGATTTCTCCTCTGTTTAAACACAAACAGGTTTCAAAGCTCGGAGCACCAAAATTGGAAGAGGGAGTGGAACTGCAGCTCCAACCAACGTCAGCACCACTCATGCTTAATCAAAGGTATGAGAAAGGAAGAATTATCAAAGAATTCTGACTTAAGGCACAGCCAGCTTTCATATTGGATGAGAAAAGCTTTTCTCCATGAAGGAAGCAGGAGACACAGGCAGGGCTTGCAGGCTCTAGGAGCTCTTAGCGGGACAGAAGCCATACAGGGCACCCGCCTCAGTACTAGAAGTAGTTTTGGTCCAGAAAACTCCTACCTTGTCTGTTTCAATCTCACACACCACTTCATCTTCCGCCACTGTGTCTCCAACAGCTGAATGACAGATATGAAGACCACTGTAAGGAGGGAGGTGCGCTCTGGCCTCCCCTCTTAACCCACAGCAGTCTCCCCCACTAACCCAGAATTTTCTCACCCCAGTCCTCCACAACTTCAACATAAAAGTCTAGCTCAAACAATCAATCTACTGCAGAGTCAGAGTCTTGACTCCAGTTTAGACATCACCCTTCACCCAACATCACCCAGGACAGAGGTGCTGAGGCAGTAACTGCAACCCTTACCCTTAGGAGAACTGCAATTAACGGCCTCATTGGTCACGGACTGTAAGGCACAGAGCAGGCTGTCGGCCAGTGAACTACAGTCCATCCCCGAGCTGTCTGCTGCAGCAGCAACAGTGCTGAGAATTTCAGGGAAGAGGCAGCTGCTTACCTTTCTCCCACCTGACATCTCCTTCTGTGACTGACTCTGCAAAGGCCGGTGTGTTCACCGTAACCACGTCATCCCCTGTGAGAGAGACAGACCGACTTGAACGCATTCGGAGCTCAAAACTTACAGCATTGCTTCATTCTTGTCATCAGGGCCCTACTAGAGGGGGTAGGTCTACAGGCATCAAAGGTTAGCCTTCTCCTCGCTTCAACACTGATTGACATCAAAACACAAGAGAAATTCCCATCTGACTGCAAGCCCCTTCGTGACAGGAACGCCAGACAAAATCTTTAGGGCCCAGGACCTAAACCTCCAGCCATCCATCGAGGCGGGACAGTGGGGCTAGACCAAGGATGGCAGAGGTGGCTTCAGCTGCTGTCAGGACAGCAACAGGTAGCGCCAGAGCCATCCCGCTGACTCCTGACTTCTTACTTACTACGTACTGCAGTGGTCCTGAAGTAACGGACGGTGAAGACACTGGAGCTATTTACTCTGCAGAGAGAGAGAAAGATATGAGCACAGAAGTACGTTCCTCTGCGGGCTGCTGGCACCAAGCTCAAGAACAGCATTTACATTTGTTTAACTGATCAGCTGTTCCGATGTGTTTGTTCCAAGGGACTCCTACTTACTGTTCAAGATGCAACCATCCCGCTAAGGAAGGAAACATCACAGCTTACCATCCCTGGTGCCCTCAGAAACTCAGTGAGAACTGACATGTATTGAATTTTAATTTAGGGAGACAACCCAACAGAACCCCTGTGGTGTAAATACTGAGAGAAGGTTGACCTAGCCACAGCCCACCCTACACCCAAGATGAGCACAGTAACCATTTTTTACCTCCAGATCAGGACTGTCATCTCTACAGAAGTTGCTAGATTTCTCCAAAAAAGGAGAAAGCACCATAAACTGCCTGTGGAAACACACCCAAGAGACACCTATTTCTCTCCACCAGGTCCCTTCACAGGGAGCTGGCAATCCTAAGCGTTCCAAAGGATGTTTTTTATACCTACTGACACCACATTTGGAAACCTGAAGCAAACATGCTTTAGCATTTCCTCTAACACAGGCTACTTGGTGCAAAAAGATCAGCATTTCAGGCTTTTATGGATGCATTCTTAAGGTTATTTCCCCAAATACGTTTTTACAAGACCACCTCAGCAATGCAAACCTTGCCCTACGAACAACAGCTCCTGAACCAACCCGCTTCCTACAGAAATCCTACCAGGAGGCCAGCGCAGAGCAAGTAAGACTTGTAGCCAGATAATCAAAGGGTACAGATCCATTTATCACCGATCTCCGCATTCCTGTCCTTTCCCTGCCTCGGTATCTGGCTCAAACACAGCTTATTTTCTTTAAGCAATGCCACAGCTCCTCACCTGCAAAACCTAGATGTTGTTTGGGCTAGCCCCACGCTCCTACACCGTGCACAGGGATTTTACTACAGCCCCCAAATCTTATCAGGGCTAGAGCAGCCCCAGCCTCTCCGCATCTTCCCTGTGGATACTTACACAAGGTTCCTGCTGTTGGTGTAAGCCAGCCCCTGGCTCCCAGCCGCACCTGTGAACGAGAATGGGGTTACCCCACGGGAACATTATCCAGCCCTCAAGCATCCCTGTCAGGTAGGAGTGCAGAGCACACCACTGTCCACCCTGAAAGAAGCTTGGGACTAAGTGGGGAATAGAGACAAAGAGAGGCACCTCAGTGCCACCAAACCTGCCCAGAGCTTGCCAAGAACAGTGGTCTTGTCTGCACCTAGACTTAGAGAGATGGGAAACAGTTGTATCTTGACCTCAAAGCTCACAAGGGTAACTTTGAAAATGGCAAACAAAGCAGGAGCTACCCCAGTCAGAACAAAACCAGGAAACAGCTACAAGGGATACCTCCAGGGCTGCTAAACCTTCAGCTGCTGAAGAGTTATCCTCACCAACACAAAGGGGGTCTAACAGGGGTGAGGCATCAGTCCCCTAAGAAGCCTCACAGTCACACGGACAGGTAAGGAGGCAAAGAACGAAAGCAGGGTGGAGGGCAGAGCCACCATCATCCCTCTTCTCCATCCACCCCCTGTTCCAAGAACAGTTCTTTTCCAAAACTCACAGCAGGGAAGTACTTGCACAGCTTCCCACTTTCACATAACCCACCATCCCCTTCCTACACCACCCACGTACCCTGACACTGCAATCTTTATTATGAACTGAACTCCTGTCCTTTGCCTCTTTCAGGGCAATGGGCAATTTTCCAGAATGATCTTAATGAGAGTCAGCGTAGCAACTGGAGAACATAATTATCTCAGTTACACAATGCCAGAAGGAAGAACCATTTCCCTGCTTGATTTTTAAAAAAAGCCATACAATTTTGACACCATCCCCTATAAAAAGCTGATATCGGAACTCTAGAAACCGGAAAAGGTAAGCAGATTTCACTGCTTTCTCAGTGTTACCAGCAGCGAGTGAGGTAATGCTGTATAAACACAGTACGGCTAGAAAAAACAGAGCTCTGGGAAAACCCAGTTTAAGCACTGAAGAGGAGCTCACAGGCACACTAGATTTGACATGCCACTTAACATTCACCCGTCGTTTTCACAGGAGCTTACAGAGAGCGAGGCTCCGCAACAGCGTGTGCTTCCAGCACTGCAGTGCTTGAAATACACTGTGCTGCTGCTGTGAAATCACCAGAGCCGGGTGGATTGGGCAGCAAGGGAGGCACTCACGTGGAAACGCAGCTCGTTTCACCAACCCCTTCTTCATTACATGACTGACAGAAATAAACCCCAGTCAAACCCACTACCAACTTCTACCACCAGCTCTGTTCTGTCTAGGTAGTTTGGAAGGAAATAAAAGCGTAAGACTCACCAGACAGAGAGCATCGTGCCAGAGTACAGTTCCCCTGTTAGAGAGAAAAGGAACTATCAGTATTGCAAAAAACCAGATCCACCCTAGGACGACACTCGTTTTCCCACAGGACCTGGATCAGAGACGGGACCCACCATTCCCGTGCTCCGGACCGCAGGCACGCTGCTTTCCCATAGCGCGCAAGGGCGGGAGATGGCGAGAGCATCGCCACCCTTCTCTTTGCTTTGTCTCCTTCCGGGATGCTCTCCCGTGGAGTGATCTTAAACCTGACGTGCCTGGTTTCCAGGTGTTGCTCCAGCTGCTCTGACCTTCTCATGCACACTTTTTCTTGAAGAAGGAACAGATTTCTAAAGACTCATTCACTTAAATTTGCTATGAATGAGGTCAGTGGTAGCTACTGGATACGATGAAAAAACATCCCATGATGTTTACTCCTAGAGTCATGAACGGAGCATCTGGGGGTTGGTTTGTTTGCTTTAAGGCTACGGAGCCTTTGAACTCCAGAAGGCCAGAATTTCCCTCAATGGCAAAATTCCACCTTCTGGCGATGTTTCACTTCATACCCCTGAAATCATTGACCGCACTCCCAGCTCAGCGTACCATTCCTCAAAAGTAAAGGACATCTTAAGATATTCCAGTTACTTTCCCTATTGCTGTTATACTTTTCTCTAGCGTCGAACCGGCAGATCCAGAGAACCAAAGAACTCTTTCCAAGCTATGGGAACATATAACTGTAGCCATGACTAAAACACAGGTGACTGGTTTGGAACAACAGCTACTCAACCGCTCAAAGCATCCTTATCCAGCAGCTAAAGGAAGGGGTAAAAATTACACTTCATTCACATCTTCAGCATCTGAGGGGAAGTTTGCCTACAAGTCCCCATTTCAGCTTCACCAGAACAAGCAGGATGGGGTATAATTGAGCTTAAAGATCAAAATAATTTGTGGAGCTGTGTGTGATAAGACAACACAGGGATCAAGGACAAAAGAGACACCTGAGCTTGTCACAGCGTCTACAGGACTGAGTGGTGTAGCATGCAAAAATACATTCAGTGAACACTTCATATCGTCAAAACTAACGGGCCTGGAATCAACCCCTCGGCGGTCTAATTATCCAAACGTACCGATTTGGCTTCTCAGATGTTAACGCACAGTCAACTCCAGGATCGATTCGACTAGGTTATGATTAGCTGTGCCGAGGATGCAGGCAGCCAGCCTGGGTCTGGCAGAGCTCAGGAGCAGCACAGCAGCTACCCTGCTTGCCGCTCCGCTCCAGGGACCGACGATCCTGGCCCGACAGTCCCGCAAAACCAGCCTCTGGCAGGGCCCGCCGGAGCCCCTGCCCCAGGCCTGGCTGGGGAAGGACGGGAAAGCAGGGAGCACCAGGCAGACTTCAGAGTCATCGTGAACGCTACCACGCTTAATCTTGGCGCAGCACTTGCTAACTCGGATCTGGTTTGTGTAGAGACAGCCCTAAGCTGGGAGCAGCGAGACAAACCTCAGCTTAACTCCGCTTGGTGAAGCGTCTGAAGCACCACGATCCTCAGCACATACGTTAGTTCTTGGATGGATCAAATTCTTCCCACTTCCCGTAGCATCCCACATCACACGAAGTCAATCACAAATAAAACACCAAGTGACCTGAGCTCCCATTAATGTTTTCCTGGGTTCTTTATAAAACAAGTGCTTACAGGTATTCCTAACATCCCAGACAGTGACATGTTAAGAAAGAAAACCAGCCTCAGACTGAAGCAGAAACAGACAATTTTAGCTGTTCCAGACCAATTTACTGTAAGGCTGGGAGGGAAAAAAAAAAAGTTTAGAAGGCCTGTCCAAAACTAAATTGTTATGAGAAAACACATCTGGAGCTCCCTTCCATGAGAGGTGCCAAGTCTGTGTTCCACAACTGCTCCAAAATTAAGGAAAAAATGGGTATTGCTCTACACTTCTTTTAGGTTAAGAAATGAGGGCAAGGGCTGTACTGTGAGGGGGAAGCCTCTTACGAAAGATACCGAGATACCTCTGTCCTGTGTTCTGCAGAACCGCTGTGTGTCCACCTCGTAACTACAGTTCCTTGGAGATGAATGTGCAGCTCCGGGAGATGCCCGACAGGGCTGTTTCCTGTCCCCTTTTTCCCAGAAGGAATAGCTGTGATCGCACCTGTACCTGGTATCGCCTGGCTGAACCTGCCCCCTGCCTAACCTTGGAGCTTCGGCCGTGAAAATGGAAAGATGTAGGTTTTCCTAGCTGTTTTAGACATGGGGACACTTTCAAGAGACGGCCTTCACTTGGAGAAGTCAGGTCTTGGTCTAATTAGCTAGTGACTCACGTGCCAAGTGATTAACTTTTCCCTCGCGTTTCACATGATTTCTCAGAACTGTTTTTATAACTGTTGTTATGTCAGTGTGACCCTGGCACACAGCGTCCCAGGCCACACCTTTCAAGGAGCCGTCACATTCCGGTGGGTCACGACACACCGAAATACATTATGGAATATATCAGCTAAAGCCACAGCCCATATACCGCCAGGTTTCTTCTCCGACAGTGGGAACAGGGACCAGTTCAGGTAAGGACACTGAACAGGAGGGCACGGTTAATTTTAACAGAGGCAGAACAGAAGGCCAGCGCTGGGCAGCTCTGACGACAGGCAAAGCGGCAATTGGTTCTCCAGCCCCGGCTTCTTCAAAGCAAAGAAGCTGCTGCTTTAACGAGAAGGATGAGCACAAACCACTGCTACACACAAAGAAACCCACCGCGCGGTCTTTCGTGGATTTTAACGCAATTATATATAGCTCGGCACGCAGATGCTAAGATGGGATGGAGATAACGGTGCTGAGCGGCAAAGGATACCGTTACTAAGACGACAGGCTGAGGACTCCTCCGGCATGTGGAGAGGATCAAACAGGGAAGAAAAAGTTCTTTACGAACTCTTGCCCAGATAAACAGAAGGACTTGATTCTCAAAGCACTGAACGCAGCTCCGGATCAAACCGTCCTTTTCCAGACTAGCTCTCCTCTGGGCTTTTTTGGGCCATCCTTCAACAGCTGCCCCTCCACACCGCACCGAGCCTTCCGTGCTCAGATGCAGGCTGTCAGTGAACATTTGTGCTTTTTACTTGATATATGAATCCAGGACCTTTTCCTCATTTACGAGACCATCAAAATCCAGTCAACCCTTGCACACCCTTGTCGTTTCCCGCTGACTCCACTGTTCTCCCATTCAACCCTACACTTCTTAATTGTGTTCGTCTATTACTCTCACTTCTCCCATCACAGGTTTGCCAAGTTCTGGTGTTTCTTTCTGTCTCTGTATTATCCCCTTTACCAACACTTCCCATATCCCTACTCAAACGGAAGTCAAATACTACCACCATCTTGACGCCTCAACTTTTCCAGTACATCAAACAGGCTAACTAAAACTACCTTCCTTTCCTCGTAACTCAGCTACAACCTCCTGATTTGCAGACCAGTTTGTAAAAGGTTTGAATACTCCGTCTGGTTTTCCTCCCTTGTTCTGTATAATTACACAGCACCACTGAGAGCTGACAAAGCTTAAATATTGTTAAAATGCCACTTAAATAAGCTTATTTTAAACCGCACTATAACCAATTTGTATGTACATATACGTATAAGAAAATTACAACTATACAGCCAGCTACAAATTGTTTATAGTGCAGGTTTGTACACATGTATTTATAAATACAAATGTGTTTGTAGCACCCAGAGCCAAGCATTTAACATGGAACAGCCCTGTGGGGAAGTGTGAGGTAATTAAATGTTCAACATTACAACGAGCTGTCAACGCTTGCTCTCTACATTCACACAACAGCTAAAATCAAATCTCATGCTCTGAGGCTTCAGCTGGTCACCTGGAAGAGCAGCGATCCTGTTCCCCCTTGCAGGAAGCGTATGCTTGTAGGCATAAGCACGCCTGTATATATGCGCCGGTACGTAAAGCTGTGCGGGTGTGCTGTTTAAACGGAAGACGTGGCCAGAGGTCAGCAAGCGCCAGAAAGCAGCTGGCCAAGAGCAGCCCCGGGGCTGACCCAGGGAGCCGGCTCTGGCTGTAAGGCTCTGCGAGCCCCAGCTACCGCCAGCGCAAGCTACTGCCGTCTGCACCGGTTCAACGGCCACTTCGAAAACCGAGCACAGGAATCCAGTAACCGAGGAATCCAGAGACCAGGCACCGGTTTATCTGCCGTTCTGCACAGGGCCCACCCGGCCGGGTGGGGCGGAGGACGGTGTGGGGGCGCAAAGCGAGTCACGGCTGCCAGCGGACAGCCCCCCCCACCCCAACCGCTTCAGCCCAGCCACAGGCGGGGACGGCGGAGCCCGACAGCGGCGGTTCTCGGAAGCTTTTCCCGTCGGTCAGCTCCGCCCGGTGCCGCAGGCGAGCCACCGCCTTTCCCGACGGCGGCGGTAGGCCCGGCCCGGGCGGGGCGGGGCGGTACGGGGGGTAGCGGCACACGCACCGGCACCGCCAGGCCCGGGAAGGGGCAGCGCCGCGCTCAGCCCGGCCCCTGCCGGGGGTGCAGCCCCGCAACCCTTGCCGGCCCTGGCCCTCGCCGTGGCGGCGGTGCTTCGCGCCGAGGCAGCGGGCGGGGGGGGGGTGGGTAAGGGGTGGACGCGTCCCGGTGCCCTTGGCGGCGCCGTCCCCGCCCGCCCGCCCAGCCACCGCCCTCTCTCCCTCCTCCCTTCCCGCGGCCGGTGCCCGCGGCGGGCAGTACCTGCCGGAGGGCTCGCAGCGAGCGGCCCAGCGCCCGGCCCAGGCAACGGGACCGCCACAGCAGCAGCATCGCGGCGGCGGGAGGAACCGGAGGGCGGACACCGGAAGCAGGCCCGGCGCGAGCCGGAAGCGCAGGGGGCTGCACCAAGCTCACCGGAATGGGGGGGAGCGGGGCGGCACCATTGCGGGCGGGGGGCTGGGACAGGCGTGGGGACGGCGCTGTGGGGCAGGGACAGGCTGAAGGCAGAGGCTGTGGGGCAGGGACAGGCTTGGGGACAGGGCTGTGGGGCAGGGACAGGTGTGGGGATGGGGCTGTGGGGGGAGGACAGGCCTGAGGTAGAGGCTGTGGGGCAGGGACACGCCTGTGGGGCAGGGACAGGGTGATGATGGGGCTGTGGAGTGAGGACAGGCCTGAGGTAGAGGTTGTGGGTCAGGGACACGCCTGTGGGGCAGAGACAGGCTGGGGATGGGGCTGTGGAGGGAGGACAGGCCTAAGGCAGAGGCTGTGGGGCAGGGACAGGGTGATAATGGGGCTGTGGGGTGAGGACAGGCCTAAGGCAGAGGCTGTGGGTCAGGGACAGGTGTGGGGACAGGGCTGTGGGGCAGAGACAGGCCTAAGGTAGAGGTTGTCGGTCGAGGACAGGCTGGGGACAGGGCTGTGGGGCAGGGACAGGCTGAAGGCAGAGGCTGTGGGGCAGGGACAGGCTTGGGGACAGGGCTGTGGGGCAGGGACAGGTGTGGGGATGGGGCTGTGGGGGGAGGACAGACCTGAGGTAGAGGCTGTGGGGCAGGGACACGCCTGTGGGGCAGGGACAGGGTGATGATGGGGCTGTGGAGTGAGGACAGGCCTGAGGTAGAGGTTGTGGGTCAGGGACACGCCTGTGGGGCAGAGACAGGCTGGGGATGGGGCTGTGGAGGGAGGACAGGCCTAAGGCAGAGGCTGTGGGGCAGGGACAGGGTGATAATGGGGCTGTGGGGTGAGGACAGGCCTAAGGCAGAGGCTGTGGGTCAGGGACAGGTGTGGGGACAGGGCTGTGGGGCAGAGACAGGCCTAAGGTAGAGGTTGTCGGTCGAGGACAGGCTGGGGACAGGGCTGTGGGGCAGGGCTGGAGCAGGCCGTGGTACCTGAAGCCCCCCCTTGTTGAACTATACCCAAGATGTCTTCCACGGCCCCGTGCAGGGCCAGGTGGCAGCTAGACCCTTCGGTTATGCCGTGTCTCCTTTGTGTGGCCCTTGCTGTGTACCCACTGTCCCCAGCACAAGTGGACACAGGCTCTTTTACACCAGGAGTTACATTACCTACGTGTTGTTACCTGCAATTCCTGTTACATAAACGGACCTATGTATTGCCACTTCATTGACCCAACTCTGGATTGTTGCAGGACAGCTGTACCGGTGGTCTTATGGCTCACCTCAACACATCACGGAGTCGGGGTCACGTAGGATGATACTGCCGCAAGCGTTGGCCAGTGGGACGGCACACGGTTAGAAATGGGCAAAGAGGTCACCTCACCACGGCAAACAGGCAAAAATGAGTCTACAAGTAAGCCCGATGCCTCAGCTGTGGCCTGTATGTTGAAAAAGTTGGAGAATCCCCCAGCTAGCTTCTGTTCTCTGCCTGCTTCCAGGCGGGGAACCACTGGTGGAAGAAAACCCAAGGAACCCGTTTGAAGAATTAGAGAATCCGCTTGGGATGGATAGTCGAAAAAGGCTGTCTGGCACCCAGGCGTCTCTGAAGGAGCCAAGTCCAAGTTATGCATACGTCCTTAATTTAGCCGTTGCTTAATGACACATGAATGGTAAACTGCAACCTTTGAAATAGTTTCCCAATATAAATCCACAATGAACATCCTTGGGATCATTTTCAAAGAAAAGAGGTTGAATAAAAATCGACAAGGGATAGTCTCTGAGGCTGTGAGGGTGTGCTGACGGCTTTAATAAAAGGCAGCTGAGCCAGAAGGGCTCTCTGCCAGGGATTTCTCCACGGTATCCGTCTTTTGAGGGCTAATATCCTTGAACAAGACCACCTGACATCAACGGCTTTTAACCACAGCCTCCCGCCTACGGAATGAATACACCCAGCACTGTCAGTAAGCGCATGGAGGCATCCTAGACGAAGCCCTAGGAGTGGCGTGTGTGGCTGGGGTTTGTCCACCTGCCCCACGGCTTCCGCACGAAGTGTCTCCCAACTGGCTGGGGCTCCGCTGGCTGCGGCGATGTCTCTAAAGCACCCTGCGATAAGGAAGGGACTCGGGGTTGCTTGCTTTTCCTGTGTCGTTCTATTTCTTGGCCGTGTCCTATGCCTCAGACCAGCCCAAATGCCTCCGTGTCCCCATGGTGGGGGATGTTGGAAATGCCTGGGTGTTTTCTGTGGGAGCTGGGCAGCACTCAGGGGTCCGGGCCAGTTCCTTCCTTGCCTGCAGCGCTGCTTGCCTCTAGCCCAGTGTATTTTCATCATCTCACCGACGGTTCCCCATCCTGGGACCTGGATGGGTTTTTCCAGGCCAAATTCCAGCGCGGGGGGGGATTGCTTGTCCTGTCAGGCCCTCTGCCCCCCCAGGTAACCAGCGGCTTGGCCAAAGCAATGCCCGCCCGACCTCAGGGCTATGAGCCTGGGAGATGGCCGATCAGCAGTGAGAGTGGCCTGAGCCCAGCGCTGGACCTGACCTCCTGGACGTCCATCTGCATATTCAGAAGTCATTCCCAGCCGGTTGGCTGCCTCCAGCCTCCCCACTCCCTCTTTAAAGGACCTAAGCGCAGCGGGAGGACACGGAGGACTCGCTGACGCTGCCTCTGCAGCATCCCCCAGACCCTGACGCCTGCCCTCGGGGCGCTGCGCTCCCTGCGCCCCTTCGAGACAAGGTGCAAGGTGAGTGGGGCGGAGAGGTGTGAGAGTCTTGGGTCAGGGAGCGTTCGATGAAGTCGGAGGGATGCGGCGACTGGGGAAGGCTCCGGAGGGATATTTACAGGGCTGGAGAGGTGGCAGGCTGCTCCGTGCACAGCTTTCCCACCAAGGAGCACCTGGGCAGCCCACGTGGGGTGGCTCCCGTTTTGGAAAGGACACGCTTGCCTTCTCTTCTGAGCATCTTTGTTTCATTCCTCGGTGTTTTTCTTCAGGTAAGAGCAGCCTCGGCTGCTCTGTAGTGTTTTGGAAGGCGGCGCTGGCGAAGGCTGGTACTAAGAGCAGGAACCGAAGCACGTAGCTGCTCGCTCAGCAGGGAAAGGGCTGCATCAGCGGGGGCAGTTTGCTCCAGGCAGCACCTCCAGGTCCTGAGGCGCTGGGGAGACTGCGTGTGGGGAGACTGCGTGTGGGGAGACTGCGGGTGGGGAGACTGCGGGTGGGGAGCCGTGGCCACCCACCGTGGGCTGCTGTGGCCTGGCACGGCAGGCGCTGCTCCCACCCTCCAAATCTCCGGCAGCTCAGGTGGCCCGAAAGATGATGGTGGCTGGAAGCCTTAGGGCAAGCGGAGGGCTTCTTGCCAGCTCCGAGTCGATCTCCTTACGAGGGGTGTATTGCCCCAGTGACAAAAGAAGATGTTTCTTAAAGGGAGCGAGGTAGCAGGACTGCCTGTCCCGTGCCCATGCCATGTGGAAAGCCTTGAGGGTGGATGAAACCTGTGACTGCGCTGCATGTGCTGCGGGCTTTGCTGAAAGCGGCTGGCAGGCTAAGAGGCGTCCGCGGGCGATGGTGAAGCTCATTATACAAGGGTGAGGGGTGACGCTGAGAGCTGGTCCCTGGCCTCGCACTGGCCATGGGTAAACCGAGCAGTTTGAGTGTCCCTCACGACAGACTGTTAGGAAAATGAAATCCTAATGATTGGGGAGATGACACAGGAGAGCAACAAGTGATGTCGGACAACCCGGGAAGTACTTGGTTTGTCAAGGCTGGAGCTCTGCAAAAGGTAGAGCTCACCCACATACCTGCCTGGAACACAGGGCTGTTCAAAGAGAGGCAACCTGCCAAAACCAGTGAGAAGAAACCCATTTTCTACACTGCTGATTAGCCCGTGGGACTCACTGTGGAGCAGTCATGGGGATGGGAGACTGATAGTGTTGAGAATGATCAGACATTTCTGATCGTATAGCAAAAGAATCTCAGACGCTTAGAAAGTGTCTGGAAAAGACATAAACCGTTCCACTGCAGGGATGCAAAGCTACTTCTAACTGATGTGGAGGAGGAAGCATCATCCCACAGGGATGGTTACTCTGTAATTGCCCAGGATACAAGCTTTTGCACCTTCTTTTGCAAAGCTGAGTGAGTGGGGGAGGTGGATCCCTGCCTGCAGTCAGCATGGCAATTTTAAACCCGGGGCTGCTGGCTCAGCAGTTTTTCTCTTCCCCAGTAATCCCCATCCCTGTCCCTTTTATTCAGTGTTTTGCCAAGCGCTTAGGAGCCCCGTGCTGCGTTAGCCGGAACATCCCAGCGTGTCCCGCTCACAGCAGGTCACATCACACTTCACTCTCGCTGTGCCCCTTTCCACCAGCCTGTTTGTGCTGCCCCGGCCCCCCAGCACCGCCGCCCATCACCGTGTCCTTGGGGCTTTGGTTGGAGGGTGCTGGAAGCAGACAGCAGCCGTGCCCTGCTCTAGCTGCTACGTGCTGTGAATGCCTTCTCCAGGGCTGTAGCTGCCATCCCCGCACTCTGCAAGCACCCGGTGGCACCCAAACCCACCTTCGCGCAAGGGTGCGTGGCAGAGGGCTCTAACTGGTGCCCACCACCCTTGTACCGAGCCCAGGAGCCCAGAGGGGAGTTTCCCCGCAGGGCTCCGGTGCGGGCGCAGCTTGAGGTGTGGGAAGTCCACCCTGCCGGACACATCCAGGGCCCACACCATGGGAAATGTGAGCTGGGCACGATGAATGCCTGGCTGGTGGGTGGGAGCTGTGACAGTGTCCAGGGCATTGATGCCGTCACGCAACACCCGAGAGCCTGCTCCCAGGCTTTGTAGTGCCTGGAGGTTTCTGCCTGGTGAAATAGATTTTGCAAGGGGGTAAGGGATGCTCTGGAAATCGGGAGGAAAGATATGTGCGTGGAGAGGTGCTGTATGAGCTCCTGCCTACTGATGCTGATAGCTAAAACTGGTATCTGAAAGTTGGATATGAATTTTAGCTGTATGGTGTGAAGTCTGGCTGTGCTGTATAGCCTTGCATGTTCCCTAACTGCGTTAAGTCCGTATGCTCGGGCTAATCGGTATCTCTGAGGAGGAACTTCAGAGAGGGGCTTAGGAAGATAACGATGAAACTATCTGCCCCTGCAAGGTCGCGGGACTGCTGGATTGCCAAGCAGCAGAATTCAACAAGTCACCGGGGTAAAGGTGAGGGGGTAGGGGGTGAGCACGACCACCGACTCAGCTGACGATGGAACTGACTCACTCCCTGACATTCCCTGAGCACGTGCTGTAGAATAAAAGGATGCCGTACCCTTTATTCAAGGCGAAGCAAACTTTGGGCCAGGAAGAGTCGTGTTAGATAACTGGCTACCAATAACGGTCTCAGAGGAAACCTTAGAAATTGCACATGGAATACCCCCTAGCTCCCCTTTCTGCGCAAAACGGTATTTAAAGGAAATACCTCGACCCTGTGTGTGTGTTGGCTTTGCACGCTGGGTAAAGATCTCACATTTCAGGATAACAATGCTTCTTGCTCTTTCCCCAGCTCCACAGGACTAGCAGGCTGCAACGCTGAACACCTGGGAAGCCTGCCGGTCTATCCCTGGAAATGATCCCCAACCAGCTGAGGGTCAGCTCTCCAGTATCCAGGCAGGAAGAAGAGACGATGGATGGCAGGACTGGCTCTGAGCAGGACGGAGACTGTGCCACTTCAGGGCACGACCAGGGGCTGAAGTCAGAGCCGTGTTTC
Organism: Rhynochetos jubatus; assembly: GCA_027574665.1. Taxonomy (NCBI): domain Eukaryota; kingdom Metazoa; phylum Chordata; class Aves; order Eurypygiformes; family Rhynochetidae; genus Rhynochetos; species Rhynochetos jubatus. The sequence continues at coordinate 122,932,648 of CM050648.1, read as the reverse complement.
CAGACTGACTCTCTCTTGCCTTTCCCCAGCGCATCCCTGATCTCACAGCTCCTCAGCCACTCGATGGCTGGCAGGAGCCTGGATCCCACCATCCTTTTCCCTTCTTCGCAGGCACTGGTCCTGCCTCAGGACTATGAGCGTGGTGCATCTCCTGGGGAAGGAGGGCAAACCCTGGCTTTCCCCAGGATGTGTGCCCCGGCTCCTGTGCCCTGTGCTGGTGACAGGGACCAGCTCTCCGACCAGCACCTATGGGACCAGCTCCCCAGCCAGCACCTACGAGCCAAGCAGGCCAGGGTGGAGAGCATCGTCCAAGGCATGAGCCTCCCACCGACCCCTCAGGCATTTGGCACCAGCCTCGAGGCAGCTTTTGGGCATGAGAGGGAGAGGGTCAGTGAGATGCCCCGGGAGAGCAAGAGGAAGCCAAGGGTGCCCCAGCAGGCCACTGGGGTGTCCAGGCAAGTGGCTCCCATGGGGGGCAGTTCCCATGCTGAGGGCTGCCAGCAGCTGAAGGAGCAGCTTTACTTTTTAGAACAGCAGCTGAGGCGGCTTCAGGAGAGGTTCTCCGAGGTCTGTGACTCTGGGGATGCTGCCCAAACCCAGGAAGATGCCAGGAAAGCGCATCCACTGCCTGGGAAGCCTGGAGACACTCTAGACAAGGACAGTGTCACTGCCATCAGCAACCCACGCGAAGCACCACTCTGGAAAAGCGTCCTGGAGGTGCATGGGCCAGAGGAAGACGAGGACGGAGGTGACACAGGTGGCCTGCCCTCGGCAGCGAGGGTCCTCTCGCAGGCGCTGAAGCACGAGCTTGCGGGGGTGACGTCCTGGGTGGTGGACTCTGTCCTGAAGACCGTTTGGCCAAAGGCAGCCAGCCACCTCCTGCAGCAGCACCGCAGCCTCCCGGTGCCAGAGCCAGATGCCAGGAGAGACCATCTTGCTGCTGGAAAATGCAGAAAGCCACTGGCTAAGCCATCTCCCATGAATGTACCAGGCTTGCTGGGCTCACCCCAGGCTGAGGCCTTGTCAGGAGCTCCAGGGAAGAGCCAAGGCTCTCATGCTGGCTCCTTTGGTACAATGGGGGTCAGAAAACCCTCTCAGGTACCCACCATGGGTTATTCGCTGGGTTCGGCCGCCCCCGTCCAGGACAGCCAACTGCTGAGCCAGCTGCTGGGCTACGGCCAGCATGGCCTCTGGGGTAGTGGCTCTTGTGGGAGCCCCTCTGCTCTGGAGAGGAGTCCTCCAGAGCCCCTTGACTTGCACTGGGGAACTGTCAAACTGAGGTCGTCGGTCCTGAGACAGCAGCAGCAGCCCCTGATCCCTGCCGACATGGAGAGCCTGGCGCTGCTGCCGGCTGGCAGGGATGGCCACAGGGACCTGCAGGCTGCGATGGATGGGATGCCCTTCGCCTCCACCCATGTATCCTTTGGGGGCAGCTGGAGAGGTCCTTGGGCACTGCTGGAGCTAGAGAGATCTCTGGGCTGGGATGTGTTGCCCTCGTCCTCTGGAGCCACAGCTCAGCACAGCCCCTGCCAGCCTCCCCAGGGCCAGCGTCCTCACTGCTGCATGGGGGGCTAAAAAAGGGGTGGGAAGGAAAGGGGTCCTGAGCTGTGGAGGGGCACTGCTACTCCTCAGGGCCGGTTAGATGCTGTAGCATAGCTGGAGGGTAGGACTCAGGAGCTCCCTATCCTGCTCTTAGGCCATTCTGGCAGTCCCGTCACCCTATGCCAGGAATGGGTGTCTCACGGAAATCCCTGTTCCCACTGACCTGGGAAACACCGTGGGGAATGGCACCTTCCTGGGGATGCCAAAAAGCCAGTGGCTGCCCAGTCAGGGATGAACCCCTTCTGCCCTCCTGCCAGGCCGTGGGGAGGGGTTACTGTGGGCACCAGGCATGTGCGTGCCAGGAGCAGCACTCGGGGATGCGCCGAGCGGGTCGGGCTGCTGTGTGCCGGCTTTCCTTGACCCCGAGGCAGGTGCAGGAGGCGCTGACCCCTGGCCACCTGAAGAAGGCCAAGCTGATGTTTTTCTTCACCCGCTACCCCAGCTCCACTCTGCTGAAGACCTACTTCCTTGACGTGCAGGTAAAACCGCAGCACGCAGCACTGGTGCCAGGCAGGGCTCCCACACGGCATGGTACCCAGTCCGCCTCGCTGGGGAACCACGGGGAAGGGGATGATCTCGTGTCCCCTGCCTCGCTGGGATCTGAATCTCTGCGGGGAGAGGCACCGTAGACACCCCCAGGTCATGGTCCTGTCCGGTGCTTTGCATCCCTGGGGCAGGGCTGGGTTTGAGGCCAGCAGCACGTGGCTGGGCTTGTGGAGGGCTCTTGGGTCAGGGGGCTCCAAGCTGGGGTAACGCTTGCCCTCCGGCTTTTCCCCCCTGGCAGTTCAGCCGCTGCATCACCTCCCAGCTCATCAAGTGGTTCAGCAACTTCCGCGAGTTTTACTACATCCAGGTGGAGAAGTTTGCTCGGCAGGCACTGCTGGAGGGTGTCGTGGACGCCGGCACCCTCCGCGTCTCCCGGGACTCGGAGCTCTTCCGCGCCCTCAATACACACTACAACAAGGGGAATGACTTCGAGGTGAGGAGGGGGGGCAGATGGCGTTTGCCGGGGGCAAGGGGAAGCTGGGGACCTGGTGGTGTCATGGGCTGATGCCTGTCTCGTCGCAGGTTCCGGGTCGGTTCCTGGAGGTGGCCAGCTTGACGCTGCGGGAATTCTTCAGCGCCGTCAGGGCGGGCAAGGACGCCGATCCCTCCTGGAAGAAACCCATTTACAAAATCATTTCCAAACTGGACAGCGACATCCCGGAAGGGTTCAAAGCCACCGGCTGCTCTCAGGAACTGCTCCGCAGCTGAGCCTCCTGTGTGCAGTCACCATGTGCTAAGCACCTGACGGGCACCCTATAGAGCATCCGTTATTCTGAATGTTTCCTGCCAGGCATGTAAGACAGCTCCTTGGGTGAGGTCTATCACTTGCCTCAGGTGCTGGGATGTTATGGTGTGTGTTTTATTCCCCTGCTGAAAGCCACTGGGGTCCTGCCGGAGACCCTTGGAGGGGAGGGGTAGAGATGAAGCCATCAGGTTGGAGCCTGGGAAATTGCCCTGCCCCGGCTCTTCCCGTGACCCTGGGTGAGCTGCCTCTCTTCTCCAGAGGGCCACAGACCAGGGCAAACAGCCTTTCTGTTTATAAAGCAGGCAGAGGTCCTAGCAGCGGGCAAAGTTTTCTTGGCGCAGCAAACCGGTGGATGTGTCCCGTCCAACAGCGCGCCTCGGTTTCCGTCCAGATACAACACGCCAGCGTCCAAAGAAAACAGCTGGTGAATTCCAGCATTTCAAGCACCCACGGGGATAGTTGACCCCGTCTGGGAGATGTAAACCCAGTGTTTGTTGCAGCCAGCACGAACACCACTCCCCCCCGTGCCCCCCACGCAGCCGCCTGTCCCTCCGAGTGGTAACACAAGCCGTGAGGAGCTGGGCCCCGAGGTCTGCGGCACCACTGCTGTTGGGGTGTAAACCCACCGAGGTTTCTTTTCCCTGTGCCCAGGGCTCAGCGGCCACTTTTCCACCTGACGGAGTGCGGCAAAGCGTTTTGTGCTAAGGGCCGGCAGCGGGGAGGGAGCGGCTGCGAGGAGGAGGGAGGTCCTGAGTGAGGAATGGCACAGGAGGGTTTTGGGAGAGCAGCGATGGGTGACTGTGGATGAGCAACGACATCCCCGCGCAAAACGCTCTGGGAGAAGAGGACGGGGAGGAGGTCAAGATGCCGGATGTGCTGCAAGGTGCCAGCGGGGCACTAGAGCCCAGCAAGTGACACGGGAGGGGAAAATCCCAGCTCCAGCAGCAGAGGAGCGCACAGTGGTCCGCAGGGGTAAGGAAGTGTGCGATAACATCGGGGCAGGACGGGCTCTCCAAAACAGGGGCAGTTTTGCAGTGGTTCTCCGATTTGGTTCTCCGATTGCGAGCGCAGCTAGCCAGCTTTCCTGCTTCTGTTTGCATGTGCATTCCTTGAGGTTTGTGTATTTTACAGCCCAACACCAAATTCACTCCACCCATTTATAAATAAATGCACAGTTTCAGTTACCCCTTTCCATTCCCCAGAGACCTATTGGATAACAGCTGCTCTAGAGCGGTACCCTGGGAATTTCTTGCTTGTCGATGGGAAAAAGAGTAACAGTACAGCGACAGGGCTTACTCCTCCTGCCGGCATCCCTGCAGGAACCCCACTACCCGATGGACTCGCACCCTCACCCCAATGCCTCGGGGTCAGCCTGCTCCGAAGCACAGTTTGTCGGGAGGTTCAGGAAGGTGGTGCTGAAGGCAGAGACACAGCCCAAAGCTTACAGGTGCTGGGCTCAAAGGCACAGCCTCTGAGACCTGCTGCTGGTGGCACTAAGGTTATGGCTTATATCCTGCAGGTAACAACTACCTCAGAGCTTAAGGAATGCATTGGGTAGGCAAAACCGGTGCTGCGGGAAAAGAAAATGATGGCCTGGCTCAGGGGAGGGTTAGTAGATTCTTTTGGCCGTGGCTAAACAATTCTGGGACAGAAGGCCCAGGTTTACTGAAGCCATCCTGCTGGAACAAAGACACAGAGTTCCCGGGGCAGCAGTTTCTTCCTTCCTCTGCTAGGATGCAAGTTTGTGGGTGTCAATAAAGCAGCAGCTGGGGGAGCTGCGGGCAAGGCAATTCCCCAAAACAGAGCCAGGGAGCGGCTGAGGTTGGAAGGGAGGTTTGGTGGCCATCTGGTCCAAGGCCCTGCTCAAGCAGGGTCATCTAGAGCCGGTTGCCCAGGACAATGTCTGGATGGCTTTTGAATATCTCCAAGGAGGGAGACTCCACAACTGTATTTAGTTAATGAAGCTGTTGAACCAGACTGGATCCAGTATTTGGAGCAGCCCTTTCGCTCCAGTGTTTGTCATGAAACTGCAAGGAAGCGGGAACTAGAGCTGTGTTTTAGTGGCTTTTGTGAAACGTGGATCAGCATGACCACAACGAACAGCACCTCACGTCAGTTCTCCTTTGCCTGTGATGGGGCCCGTCACAGGGAGATTTCTGCTGACAAACTGTGTCTGCTTGGAGGGCTGCGGGGAGCAGGGACAGCCGCTGCCCACACGGGCTCTGGTGTGACCCTCGTGCTTGGGCGGGCTCTTGCTTCACAATTTCCCACTAATAACCTACTGCTGACTCAGTTTCATCTTTGAAAGAAAACCCTTTCCTTCCCTCCACCCAGATTTCTGTGGTATATGCAAAAAGCCCACAGCCACCTGTAAATGTCTCCTTGGGGCACAATTCCTCGGGGCTATTCCTTCTACATTTCCAATCGCATTCATAACCCATCCACAGCAACACACCCAGCCCACACAGCTAAACAGCAGCACAGACCACTAAGCACTAAAAATCCCTGTCTCCAGGCTCTGGGGTGATGTGGCAGCCAAAAGAGGGAGATGTGACCACACTGACGAGGCCCTGAGAGCCCTTACACGCTCATCTATGTTATTACTCACCATAAGAGCCCTTATTACTCATGTACAGCTAATTAGAGCTTGAAGAAGCTTCCTAGTGAATGTTCATCCCCTGTGCCAAAAGAGCTTGGGGGAAATCTGACAGGCAATAAAACATCTTTGGTTTTTCTTTTCTCCTGCTGGTGGCTTGGAGCTGTCTGCAGTGACTGAACCAGCTCTTGAGGTTCCCAGCTCAAGCAAAAAGGGGACCTTCCCTCAAACACGCATTTCAGATGCGTTTGGCGTCAGGGCAGCTCTCTCCACGTAAGCATCCCCTGGTGAGCCCCTGGCCCGTGCTCTTGAAATCTCAGCAACATTTGCTGCCCCATTACATGCGTTGGAAGGATGGATTAATCCAGGCTACAGCACAAATACCACATCTGAGAGCTCCAACATCACTTCTCAGCTGGAGAAGACACCCCTTCCCCTGCCTCTGGTGTGCAGAGCTGCCCTGTGCTGCAGACCCACACCACTCTCGGGAAAGGGAACCGATGCACAGAGAGACTGGAGATCACTCTTAAGGATAAATCAGGCTATGGGGTATCTCTAGCTGGGAATAAAAGCTTTTTCTTTCTGCACACCATGAAATATCATATCAGCATGAGCCAGGGGATGAACACCGGGAAGCGGGGCTGTGCCGGGTGCCAGCTTCCCAGCAGCAGCTAGTTGAGCTGTTCTCCCTCGACTTATGCAGTGAAAAGCCCTGTTCTGATGAGACAGTGGCCGCGGAGGCACACAGACAGAGCTGCGCGCTCCCTTCTGGGGTACCCGGCTCGCCAGCCTGCCTGCAGCAGCTCAGGTGCACGCACCGAGGCTCGGGTGCAGAGAGGAGCAGGGAGCTGAGGAGCAGGGAGCTTTACCCACCACCCAAACCCAGCAGCCTGGCTGGGGGTAACGGGAAGGGAAGCAGCTGGGGTGGGAGCAGATGGGAGAACAAGCACACGTCCCCACATAGGTAAATACCGAACTAGTAAATCCATTTTTTACAGTGTGCCTGATCTAGAATGCTCGAGAATGGCTATTCAAGTAAAGGCAGTGAGAGCTGCACCATGGATCTCAAGGAAAAGCAGATTTATGTCAACGATTCACTATGGTCCGTACTTACATACTAACATCTCAGCTAACTGTAGCGGCAGCCGAGGGGCAGGTGCAGTCCCATGTCATGACTGACTTTTAAATTTTCTTTTGGTAAGATACAAACATTACAAAGACTTAAAATTTGAGAACTTTCCTATTTTCTCCTTTTGAGATGACTTTCAGCATATTTACGGTAAGCAATCACACCTACCGTCAGCCTCAGCAGTATTTCTACAGGGTTCCCAAATGCACTGATTTGGGTATTTTTTCGAACTAGGCTTTTGATTAGTAGTTCATAGGGTAATTTTTCTTTGTGTATTAGGGCCAAACACCGTTCTTGGGTTTGCTAGTCCAATCAAACAGGCACTACAGACAGTTTCTATGGCTATTTCCCATTACCTACTAAGCAACTCTTAATGACGCAGCACTAAGTCCAGCTGGCATGAGCCAGGCAGTTTCCTGCTGGTGTTTATTGCTCAGGCTTTTATCGTATTCCCACCATTTGCTCCACTACATTAACAAGGACCGTTCTTAGAAGTGCCAGCCCGTACCCGACAGGATCAATCTTTTTGTCTTATCGCAACGATGGAAAGCGAGCAGCTAAAAGCAAGGGGTGAAGTGAAAAGCTGGGAGTATGAAAAACACAGGATAGAGGAAAAAACCTGAAACTTCAAGGAAAATATTTTACTGGACTTCCCAAAGCACTTACGGCATCCATAGCTTTACACAAAGAACAGAAAGTATAAAAAATACTTTGTATTGTTTTAAAAAACTAAGCGAAATACCCGACTGTGTACATAACCATACGTATATACATATCTATACACCTCTCTGTAAAACCCGTCCTCCCTTGGTTCTCAGAGACCGAGTACAGAATATCCAACAGTTTAAGCAACTGTTTTCCATGTCTAATTTCCAGTTCTGTAAGAAACAGTAGAAATAAGGACACCTTTTGAAAGCGCCATGAATCCACGCTGAAGGGGAAAGCGAGGCCAGCCCTACGCACCCCTGCGGCTACCGAGTCCCCGCCGCTGGCAGTGTAACCCCTGTTCAAATAGAAAGAGATACAAAGGCTGTTTTTACATAATACACTTTAGGAGCAGTAGCTGTAGTTACAAAAAGATAGTGCTGTAGAAACAGTATTTTTAAAAGCTGCAGTGCTCTCCTCTCCTGAGCAATCCCTATAAAGCAGAGTATCACCTATTCCCGTTTGGAGATGTTCTGAGCTGTGAGCATTATGCCAAGCGGCAGCCAAGCCCAACCTGCTGGGCTGAGAGCTGCTGGCGCGGAGAGTTTTCAGTTTGTTTGTTTTCTGGCAGGCCGTGCCCCATCGCACGGCACTTCCAAGCGCACAACACCGGAGGCTTTTTCCTCGGCAGTGGACTCTCCAAACAACCCCTGGGTAGAGCACAAGTCCCCGTGCAGCCCCCGGCGCCACCGCTGCTGCCAGAGCTCAGGGAGAGCCCTTCGCCGTGTTCTTCGTCACGCCGCGGGCTCCAAACTGACAATTCTGCAGCTATTTCTAACCCCTGGGCTTGAAAGGAATGTCACCTCCGTTTCTGACTTAACTTTTAATAAGTAACGTTATCGAAAAGATCAGAGCAACCTCTTTGCAGGAACTGGCAGTGTCTGGAAGCTGGAAACACCACCTCAGTAACGGTCCAGCCAGCGAAGGTCTCCATCTGTGGCACAGGAGCTTGGCTTTCCAAGGCAGTAGCAAGCCAAGGCAAGGCAGGAGCATGTGTGATCTGGTGACAAACGTTGTTTCGGGACCTTCATGGAGCTCTGATTATGTACTGAAGTGTAAAGGAGTGGCAACGCTATACTCACCCACGTTAGCTCTTAACCAGAGCGTGTCCATTAACACGATACGATCTGCTTGTAGAAGCATCTCCGTCCCTGCACCGTAACCAGGGTGCTGGTGGCAGTGCTTTCTGCATTTGAACCAATCGGGAAACCAAATCCTCGCAGATCCCAGGTTTACCCATAAGGATGATGGCGTTTCATTTTTTGGAAGGGGCCACCTCACGCTGGAAGGAACTATCTTTGCACCAATGCTTTTGAGCAGCTGCTGCGGGGAAGACTGCAACGGCACAGAGCATCTGTTGGTGCTGGACGCAGATGCCGCATGAACTCTCCAATAACTCAGGCGCTGCTGCAGAATCCTCTTTCTCCCGAACCGTATAACCATGCTGTGCAATGCAAACAAAGGGATGGCACCTTCTTTCCTTCACAGTCAGTGGCCACCCTGTTCCCTGCTAACTCCCCGTGGTCCGTCTGCATCCGTACGCAGTAAAGCCCACCATCTCCCGACGGCTGCTTTACTCAGGTCACCACACTCCGTACGTGACCATCTGCCCCCAGATTAGCTCGTTAAGCAAAACCAAGTTTAACTTTTGACTGCATCATGAATCACAGGCCAACATCTACACGGGAATAGTCTCGGCACAATCCTCAGGATCTGTTTCTTAACGAAGAGTGAGTTTGAAGACCTCAGTCAGTCAGTAAACTGGCAGTTGCTATCAGAAGATCTCCCCTCCATTAGTAGTACTGCACGGCCCGTTACGTCAGCCACGGCCACCATCGGCCTCACAGCCACCCTGCCGCTCTTTCCGCGCGAGTTGTTCTCCGGCATCTAGTCGCAGTAGCAATTTTTCCCTGCGGAGCAGCTCCTCTCTTCGCAAACACTGCTGGGCCTGGTGTGGAAGGCGTTCCTCGGGAGCAGGGCACTGACATCACCTGAAAGCAGCGTGTCATGTCACAAAAGTCTTTGCTGAAAACGTACTGCTGGCCCTTACACCATCCCTACAACGTGCTCCAGTGATCCAAGGATCTTGCTCCTTGAGCAGGTTGCAGAACTCAGTTCACCACCTCCTTCTCCTACAAGCCTTCCGGTGCCAGTTCAGCTGTCGTTAGTCAGTCTGCTGTTGAACGGTCCTGTGTTTGCAAGCATTCAGTGGCTTTTTTCCGCTGGAAACGAACCATAGGTTTAACAGCCCCGCGCCCAACACACAACAACGCACGCTGGAAGCCAACGTTTAGAAAGGATTCTCAGACAGAAGAAGTCACGATTGAAAGAGCTGAAGGAGAGGAAGGCAGAGGATAGATACATACAAATATTGTAGAGCTAACTGATATCATGCGGGTGTAAAACGGAAATCCACAGAAGTAATGGGAGCGATGACAAGGTAAATAAACCGTTGCAAAAGAAATCGGGTCCCGTATGTGAAAGATCTACATGCAACAGCCCGAAATCCTGGTACAAATACAGGAGCGCCAAGATTAACAGGGAGGAAGGTTTTATGCAGACACCTCTCCAATGTCTGTTTTCCCCATGAGGCATTTGCACAGAACTGCAGCACTGGGAAAACCCCCTGCCGTGACAACTCGCGCCGGAGTTAACTCGGTTCTGTCAAGATTTAGCACACGGGTATGTTATCAACACACACGGCAGTAGCATAGCTTCGGACACCCAGCGTGCCCCAGCACCTGAATCCACGCCACGGGCAGTTCAAAATTACACGCGACTCATCCACCACCCCACATTCAGATGTAGCATCCCCCCAGTCCATCTGCAAATGGAAACGGACTGACTCGTGAGGGTAAACCCCTAAAAATCAAGTTAAAATGTCTATGAAAAGCGACAAGGCGACTTCTGAGAAGCATCACTGGAGACGTGCATCTTTGTGCCGTTCCCCTCTCTCTGTCAGCAGGGCTTATCTGCTCCACACGAACTGTTCGGAGCTTGGCTCGGGCGCATCGCGGGCGCAGGACGGAATCCCTGTGTGCACAGAGTTCAAGGGCAACATGTCAGTGACGCTGCTGGAGGTAGGCTGCTGCTTCCAACGGCAAAACCGCTCTTAAAATAAACCAAACTCCGGGACGATGACGTCAGCAAAAACCCCAGCCAAACAAAAAAATCCCAGTTGATAACACTAAGTAAAAAACACAAATGCATAATTGCTACTGAGCATTCTCCCCGAGATCACCAAAAGCAGCATTTTCCCTATTATCCTATTTTCAAAACATTTGTCTTTTACCACAGAAAGTCAGCAAAAACCCTCCAGCAATCTGACACCCAACGCTGAATTCTCCAACTCTTACTTTTCCGCAACGTTATTTCTACCCATTTCTACTTTCCACAATTCTCAGTCTTGATTTTGCTGCTATTTTATATCCAGTTTGCCAGGGAAGATGCCGAGCAGGTGGGCGTGTTTGCAAAATATTTTAGTAACGTTAATGACTCAACGCAATTTTAGCGCCATCGTTTCCAGAGGGATTCCTTCTCCGCAGCTGGCGTGTCAGAAGTAAGGAACAGTGAAACCAGGCACTATTTGACAAACAAGGCGGCAACCTACGTATGGCAGAAAGGGAACGGTGCTGCTGCAACACGCAGACTCCGCCTGCGCGTTCAGCTGTACTGAACGCTGTACTCACCAGGACGACGCAACCTGACACAGAGAAAAACCATCACAGCAAAGACTGAAACAGATGTACAAGATGTATAAGCAACGTGTATCTCTGAAGTTGTTTCCCTAGAAACCGTAAACAGCTGTCCACGAACAAGAAGCCAGCACCCGTATTTTCCGTTTAAGGACTTAGCACCAAAAAAGGTCAGACCCCGAGAAGAAACGCCTGAATGGAGAGAGGAATTTTGCAACGCTCCTTGAGAAAGACAATCTCTACAAGACTGTTCGGCTCTAACAGCCAGTGTTGAGGAACTCTTCTCCAAAAATTCCTGCCTGGATGCTGCTGCAGCAGAGTACGTAGTGGAGAGTGAAATTCTCCGGACAACTGTGGTTTTTCAAATGAAATTCAAGACTACGATTTAGCTGCAGAAACCAAGAAACTATCAAAGCAGAATGCAAAGTCACAACATGGTATGGTCAGTATCTTGCATTTAGCAATACGTAAATCGTGCCAGTCTTAACTTCTTAACAGTCCTCTCCTTCAACGCAGCACACTAAGCCTAGGAACAAAAGAAGGGAAACCCACCGGGCTGAGAGAATCTTCTACAAGCCAGTACGGGACACAACTGAGAAGGGAGGTGATGGAGAAATTTATCACTGAAGGTCACGGTTTCGTCAGTTCCCCAAACAGTCTGGTTTTACCGAGATAAATCGAGATTTTTAGATAGATTTTTATTCTGCTCCAAGTTCATCTTCAAGCAGGAGACACAGACACGCTCTGCTGGCGTACCACTGTCAACGCAGCATACTCACCACATTAGTGAAGTGTCTCTCACCAACAGATTTGTAGGTAAATTGCCTAAAGGGTGTCTGAATATTCTTCCCAAGCTCCATCTCAAACATATATACCGCAATGAGGCTGTAACAGACACACTTCAGTAAAAACGAGGAAGTTTATACCCAAGTTTACTTTAGGGCCTTACAGCAGATTCTCTCTGCCTGCTGGGAGAAGGGCAAGGAGATACAAACTGTTATATTCCTAATAAAGGAATATGGAGATTGCAAACTCCTTGGAAAAGGGTATTCACGTTCCTCCTTACCTACGAAGTACCCACTGCAAAACGTGCAGTAAATCAGATGGGACACTGCGTGAGCCCGTTCGAACCGTTCACATCAGAGCTCCAAGTACGTTCCTTTGTGAGAGATCGTGGTAGCGTCTCTGCTCAAGCTGAAGTTGGATTTCCCAGCCTGAGTGATGTGAGAAGGTTCTTCTAGCAGAAGTAGCCTTAGTGCTTTGGATATTCATCCTTGTTTTCCTTCATTCCAAGAGGGGAAGTGCAAAAGATTCAGTACGAAACCTTGGAAGGCTTCAGGAGAACCATTTCTTGCTACAATATATTTGAAGACTCTACAATCCAAATGCAGCTACTAGCAAGTTAAATCCCATTTTCCATTAGATGCCAGCAGTTGTCAAGCTTTTTAGCAGGATATAAAAAGACCATTTAAATTTTTACGCCTCTCCTTAAAGCAGAAGAAAGGCATTGTTTCACATTTATGCAGCACGTAGGTTCAATGGAGCGTAAAATCTTGACTGTGGACTGAGAGCGATACTCCACATAATAATGCAATGCTAATCCACTTTTTCTTTTTCTCCATAGAAATGTAGTGATTTTTTTCTTTTATGAAATAGAAGTTAATAGTTTAGAACTGTATTAGGCAATATGAAACCACAAAAATTTAATTATAGTGGAAACAATTCTAAGCTTTTGTCTTTTCTCCAATTTAATCCTAAAAGGAAATCAAAGCTTTAGTGCCATCTGGTTGTCATTACCTGAAAAATCTTGATTTCTGTGTGACTCTTAACGGAAGAGTACAACGCGATCCGCTACCAGACAAGTCAATTTGCCCATGTCGTCTTCAAAGAAAAAAGATCTGGCAACTTCCGCTCAAGTCAAAAAAAAGGAAAAACAAACCCCTCAAACAATGGCAGTAAAGACTCAGCGCTTGCACAAGAGTTCTGAGCATCCACAGATGATCAGGTTGAAACAGCATAGGTGGTTGTCAGTAAAACTGTGTTTTCTGTGCTTCAAGCAGAAATACGGTGTGCTGGTTTCACTGGGACAGTTAGTTTTCTTCACATACTGTATTCTCAAACACCAGAAGCTACATGTACCTGGATCCGCAACAGCAGTCAAACAAAACTTCATTACTATCTGCATCAGACTTACCAAAACAGGATAAAAAGATGATTTTTAAACGCTGCTTAAGAGACGCCAGCCACAGACGGCGTGGTGCCAGATTAAAGTCATTGTCTGTATTACCTACCTGTCAAAACAAATATTTACTTTTTCATGGTTTAAGCCATTTACACCCCGAAGCAGGGAATAACTGCAGCCCTGTTCCCTTTCTGGGCTAATCCCCAGGGAGGAAAAGTAACATCCTACAAGATTTAAATGGAAGAATTCTTTGGTTTTGAACGATGTTTCGATTTCTGGGGGGCAATGTTTCCGTTTACATGTAATCTGTTAACGCCTTGTGTTTTTAAAGAGAAAAGCGCTTTCAAATAACCCTTAACGGGCTTTCTCAAGACTCTTCTCTAAATCAACTCTGCTCAGCTATACTTTCGAATTGCTGACAGAAATTGGTAGATTCATTGCAGGTTCTCCTCCGCAAATACATATGCAGCCAGTTGCTAAAGCAGACACTTCAGACAGCGGAGTTGCTAGCACATTAGCCACACAAGAGAAATTCCAGCTCAGATAATTAAACTGAATTCCCATTTTTATTTTTTCTTCAATTAGATGGGGAGTTTTCACTTCTGTTTTGTGTGTGTGGCTTTGTTAGTTTTGGATTTGGGTTTTTTTTTTGCAAGGAGCACTGCAGTTATAATTTCCTCTCCAAAGACAGCGACATTGCGGGAATTGGTGGTGATAGGTGGCAACACCTTGCAGCCTTCAGGTATTCCCCTCAGGGTACCAGCTGTTCAAACACAGCAACCTCATATATACGGTCACAGCAGATAGTTCAGATTCCACCCTAATCAAAAGCACCGGAAGTTTGTGTAAAGCGGAACATCCATTCGTGTATGTGTATCTTCACCACTTACGTAAGCCAACTTTGCCCCTGTACACACATATAATGGAAGCAGTACGGAGAAATATTGGAATGACTGACACTCCAGAGCACAAGTCCCAAGGAAATGCCACCCCTCCTAACAAGATTCCATCGAAGAGCTCCGTAAGTCAGAAAAATATGAGGAAAAATTGAAACACTGCCACTTCCACCCAGGCAGCTTTAAATGTTTTGCATATTTAAATCATAAATCCTACAATTTAAAGAGACCAGAACCCCCTGACTAGAAACCTACCACAGACTGGAAAACATAAGTGACTTCAAAACACCTGGCCTCTCCATTTCCAGTAACGTGCTGTACCTTTTCTTTGGCAACAGTCTTGCCTTACCTGGTTCAAGCAAAACCATGCATAGAAGAGCACATTCTGCTTCCAAACAGTATTAATCTGCTAGAAAGTGATAATCTACGCGAGTGAAATACTGTCATTACCCGTTTTCCAACCCACACGCATGAGGAAGGCTTAAGGCTCCAGGCTGCAGATGTAGTACCGTGCAAATGTGGAAGCAGTAGAAAGAGACATTGCCATTGCTGGAACGTTCCAGCGTAGGAATGAAACGAAGTAGTTGCACTATGAAGAAGAAAGTGGTTAATCTTGAGCAGAAATCAGAAGAGTTACTCGGTGTTCCTTTAGTTGTTTGAAGGATTCTGACTCGCACCTGTAGGAATGGATGGGCAGGCACAAACAACTTTGATCCAAGCTTTACGGGAGAATAAAGTTGATTGCCCCAGAGATTCACAACAGAAAGGGAATTGTGACACTCATTTTAAATTCAAGGAAATTTGTCTCTTCTCATTTCTACTACAGTAAGAAAACTAAGCACACTCAGTCTTACCCCACCACATAGTAAGAACTTGTATTTCTTTTTACCCGCTCAGAGTTCACGCTGTAATTGTGCAGACCTCGAGCGAGACGGCCACCTTTGCTCCTCAAAACCACGATGATCTCATAGTACGCAGTTTGTCCTGGCGCAGTTTGATCCCAAACTGTCAGCGGACCTCACGATCAGCATCAAGACCTCATTTCCCAGAAGTAATCTGGGAAACATTAAATAATGAAGAGAGGCTTAATAGAAAGTACCCATCAGAATTTGGCTTCCTGAGGATGCAGACCATATCCTTGTTCCACAAGCAAGGAAAACTCTCAGTACCGCTTCCCCTTTGCAGTCCACGTGTGCCGAGTTACAGTACTCCAGAAGAGTTCCTGGGTTTCAGCTGAGTCAGCTCACGGCTAGCTAGCTGCAGGCTGGCAGACACATCGGGAACTTCATAGCAAAGAGTACAACTTGCCTCCAACCCACATCAACCACGTTTCCTTCGAGTCCCGACGTCTGTCCAATATTGTGTGGGTTTCCAAAATTTTCTGGCAGCGATGTTCATAATAAAAAGGGCACAACCTTCTAAGGGAAGGTCCGAAGGGCACGGAACGCTTCACGGTGACAGCTACATTAAACAAATGAGCAAAGAAAATTTTTTTTCTTCTGGTGACAATACACTTGTTTAGGTGGCAACAAGCTGTCCCCCAGGCTGAATTACTTCCTTCCTTCCAAAAGGATCCTGAGTGTTCCAAGGATGTTTAAATCTCAAACGGGGGAGAACCGATTTTGGCTGGCGACGTCACGCTCTCTCTCGCTTACCAGCACACTAATGACACACCATACTTTCTAGTGTGACTTGCAAATCATGGTTCTTCATCATTTTTAGCTACTCAACTGGATTAGATGCAGGGTTTTTTGTGGATAGGTTAATATATTTGTTTCAGTGTAATATTACACCTGCACTTCTCCAATTCAATCCTTACATCAGAGCCGCTACTGAAATCCGACTCAGGACCTCCATGGTACCTAAACAGATGTTCAGAGATTAAAAGGCTTCAGAAAACAGTTAAAGCAACGCCTTACAAACAGGCAAAAGCAGCGACGTATTTTCTTTAGAAACAGACAGGCAGGGAACAATTGACGGACAGGGTTCACAAAGGTGATTCAAGCAGAGTCCAGAAAATGCCAAACCCAACCCGATGGGTCAAAAAGCGAAACTCTAACTTGTACCAACACCAATTCTTTCCTTCTAAAGGCCGGGATCTAACAATGTAAGGTGTTTATCTATACTGATGTAGACATTTAAGAAATCCATGTTATTTCCAGAACTGACATAACATCCTATGCTATATTTACAGTTTCATACCCTAGTCAGGCCACCATGCTTAACGAGCACCCCTACAGTAAAACACAAGCCGACTGAAGATGACCACTAAGCTCTATTCACATAGCAGTGGCATGTCTCAGGTTGCACATTCCCCTGCAAAACACACACGTACTTCTCCCAGGAGGTAGGTAGTTTCCGTGTTCTTAAAAAAGCAGACGGTCTTGAGAAAAACTGAAGTGCCGTAAGTATTTATAACTCACAGAAAATATTGTTCTAACAGTCAATTTTGCTCAAGAGGTAGCAGCTCCATTCTGCAGCGGCTGATGATTTTTTCAGAGTTGTATTTTCCACTGTGATTTTCCAGTATGCACAGTGCAGGAGCAGGCCAACAGAGGTAACACGATTGCAGCACGCACGGTCAAAGACGGATCATTACCCGTGAGCGCTGGATGTGTGTTTTCCTATTTAGGGCTTTCTGTTCAGTGCTGTGAAAAACTCTACTGCCAGTATCAGGGAGCAGACGATGAACAAGAACTAAATCAGGATCAAAACTTACTGGACTTTGTAGTGAAGAGTTTTCCAGAGAAAAGGAAAAATCACTACTCACCAACCTCTGACTGTGAGCCAAGCATGGGCCTACCTAGCTACTCTCAGTTCTGGCAGCAGCAATGATGAATTTTTTCCTTTCAGCTTGGTTTCTTCATTCACTGAAGGACCAGAGTATGTAGAATCTGTTACAGGTGGTGGTTCTGGCATAAGTCATTTTCTTTGAGAACTGCTTCCCATCAAGACCGACCTACTAAGCATTCAAGCCAACGGAAAACAACTGGCAAAGATTATGGAATAATATTTTCATACTACAGAAATGGTAAAAAACAACAACAAAAACCCCCAAGCCCTTCAGCCTGTTCTGATCAAACAGCCTGCAGCAGTATGTTCGCATAACTGAAATTTTGCCCTAAAGATTGAAGCATTTTCTCTCTGTTCTCAAAGTATAACTTGGTGTATTCTCTGCTCATCTCTCTCTCATTCTACATGCACCACAGTGTGACCCCTCTGGGCATTATCCGCTAAACTAATTTTCAAAACTGTTAAAAACAGTAAACAATATAAGCAGTTTTGTTACACACTATCCATTTGCATGCGCCAGAAATACTATTTAGCCTGGAAACGAAACGGTAGAAGAGGACCTGGATCAGATGCATTACCAAAAATACAGACAAAACCATTATCGGTTCTTATAAGTCAAGAAACAACATCCACCCGTAACAATGGTGTGCCACAAGAACCCCAGTTTTGTTACAGACAACTCAGGACAGACCGAAAGCTGTTTTACACGTACCTGAGAGTAACTTCTCCAAAGCCACGCTTGACTTAGTTCCACAGCAATACACAATACTGATTTTTTAACTATAAATTTTCCTGTGTCAACACGTCTCAGATAGAATTCAAAAAGAGTTAACATTTAAAAAAGAAAGTATATATGCTACATAATAATATGTGTACACAGAAAATGCATATTTATTACCTTCCATTTTAAAAATGTTGCATTCGGGGAGCTTGATTTCCTGGTATTAAACACATTTCAGAGCGTAACACAAGCTCAGCCGTTCCCCTCGTTTACCAAAGAGCTGTCAATCATGCACTACAGACATGGCTGAGCAACATCCAATAAACCAGAACATCCGAATGGCAAACAAACCCATCCATTAGCGCTACGGCTCTCCTTTAACAGCATAAACTACCACCACACCAGGACGAGTTGATTTACCAACCCAGACGCAAACTGCAACGTAATCACTCAGCAGAGCAACAAAGAATAGCAGAGGGGGAAATTCGGGACTTCAACAGGAAGATCAGGAGAAAAAAATTCAATTCACCAGTAAAACAGCACTTATTTTTGGATTTAAACACCTTGCCTGGTTACAACTTTGTTAACACAAGGCATTTGCTTCAGAACCTGAGAACACAAAAGAAAGTTTTCATCAGCAAACCCGATGCTGTGCAGAAGTGATTTACCAGCACCTACGAAGAACCTGTACCATTTTTAATAGCAGGGACCGATACTCATTTAATCATTTTCAGCCAGCTAATCACATTTATTAAAGGAATAGAAGGGTGTAACTTCTGGTCTTTGTTGCTTCTTTCAAAGATGTTTGTCTACGAGACGGTAGATTATGAATAGAACAACATACCCTGATAGGGGTCAGTGTTGACTAAAAGACACAGTAGGACCAAAATGAACCTTTCTAGGCTGCTCTCCAGGGAACGCCATAGTACCTGTTTTCAAGTTGATGGTTAAAGAAAAGCTTTTCATACATTACTACCTTGAGTATTTCAGAGCCGTCCAACAGAATTTATACTCACGTAGTAATGGAAATTTGACATAATTGAGAAACTAGGATCCAAAAGATAACGATCACTCCTGCTGTCCAGGAGGAATGAGAGCGGTATGGCTCCTAAAGGCCAGCAAATCTAGGGCCTTAACGGAGCTGTCTATGCGAAGAAGAGCAGGTGATAAACCTAGAAGACGGGACACGTCCCAGAATATTAGCACAGCACCTCTTCCAGGTAAGGACGGTTCTGAGCAGTGTCAACACGTGAACACAGACCACATTTAAAACGTCAAACAAAAGCCATGCTATATGGTCCACCAACAACACTGAGTTTATAGTGAAATTTATTGTTCTGCTTCCTAATACAATAAGCTACAAGGTACATACAGTATAAAATGAGAACAGCCACAAAGCAAAGGTGATAAACATTCTGTAACGGTACAGTGGAGGTAACGTCTGTCTAATCCATCCACTTTATCCCACAAACAGCAGCTAAAACTACTGGCCCTCCCCCTCCCTCCCCTCCAAAAATATTAAAAAGTAAACTGTCTCTCTCACTTAGGAGCAGCGGGTTTCGTTGGGTTTTTTTGAGGGCACTGGTTATCTGCCAATATCTCAAGAAAACTGCTGAAACTAAAGTAACAAAGAAAAACTGTGAAGGTGGGAGTGACATGACCCATGCAAGATGCTCATGACACCTTGGTTCACTTCTCCTCAGAACAAATGGCCTGTAAAGAAAGGAAAAGTTTGTTACCCCAAGTAAAGCAGCAGTTAACATGGTCAGAGTTAAGATATTGCAAGCAAAGTCTGAACTAGTCAGGACTAGGCACACAGCTACACTACTCTTGTAATGAAAACAATCTTCCTGCTAATAACCTTTGGAGACTGACAGCTGACAATCCTTCTCCTTTTATTTTTCGATGCTGTACAGAAGGGTGCACACTGACATGGGTAGGACTGACACCCATCATACAAAGCTCTGAATCAAATAAGCTGGTCTGGGAGAATTCTAACGGTGACGTGAATTGCAACCTCAACTCTTAAATAAACTAAAAAACATCGAGGCAATAAACATACAGGAAGACTGAATACTTACCTTAAAGGCACAAAATTCCATTCAACCACTTTTTCATATATACTTGGTGCGGTTGAGGGCTCTCTCAGCAAGATGACCGCTTTCATCTGTTATCTTCTCCCAATCTGTTTGTCCAACAACAAAACCAATGGCCCTTTTCCTGTCTGCATCTTTTTTTTCTTCTAGATCTGCCCACCGCACCTACAGAGAACATACCATCAGTAGGGCAATCTCTTAAGACATCTTGAGACAAGTCTAGGCTTTCCACTGCAGATAAGAGTACAAGAAATCTAGTTTGTACTCATTTTCATTCAAACAGTTAAGTATTAATTTGTTTTCCAACAGGTAAAGATGGAAACTACACCTGTTACACGACTTTCAATTGAATATCCCATGTGTTCTATGGACACAGAAGAAAGCTACAGATGATTAGCTTTTTCCATTTCAATGCTACAATTCTGGGAGCTGGAGTGTCGTTACTACAATTACTTGTCTGTTCAAAGCAACGCTTCCTGGAGGAAGAATTATCAAAGATTCAATTGGTGTCCTTGTTTTCTATGCAACCTGCCTTTCAATTGCACAATGGAAACATCTAGGAGATGACTATGAAATTACAGACAGAGCAACTCGGCAACAAATACATGAATGAGGGACAGTTTTCTTCTCTACCTCCTGTTACATACTTCTATTTACATCTTTCCACTCTTTCTTTATACTAAACTTCTTCGTGCATTGGTTATCTCCCATTTTCACAGCTTCAGCCATCTGCTCTCTGGCTCTTCACGGCCATTTAGATCACTTGCATTTATCTTGTTCAAACATACACAGTCACTCCCTTACCCACAAGCCCAGACACCAGTGTGGGGGAGTGTAACATGGAGGAGGGAGTGAGGGAGGTGATGAAGGGCTACAGTCCAGAAACTCCGCTGGAACACACTGCAGCAGGACGAGAAAATACGAAGTGGAGGAGCTCTTCCTTGACATCCTAACTGATCAGTCCCATTCAGGCTGATTTGTAACCTGGGGACATTCCTGCCGATAAGCAATGCCTGCTTCGTTCCACCATCACTTCCTCTGCCAATGCCTTAGCATCTCCACTTCTCTCATGCACGCTCTCTTGCACTACCCCTGTTTTCTATTTGACATTACAGAACAAAAAGCTCAAACACCAACAGTTAACTCAAACTTGGTGGCAAAAGCTGGTATTCCTTCGTGTTCAAACCAGAAAAGTATTACTTCTTCCTATTACCTTTTCCTCTGTGATTTATTGCCCTGTTTTTCACAATGGTATTTGAAGATGTAGCATTTTGTGTTCAGAACAGACCTTCATACACAGCAGTTGAGGCCAACTTCTTATACATCATCTCCCAAGGCTTTATGCAAGGTATATGCAGGAGACTTGATTGATATAAAACCTACATAGCTGATACTTTCCTCAGCTGAATCTTTTTGTACCTAAGAATAGTGTGCTGTTTTTCTCTGCCTACTTATTACAAAACCTAATAAAAAATGGCTTAATCAAATCATCGTCTTGGAATCTGTATCACACTCTCTCACAAAAACATACAGCATAAGAACGCCAGGGGTTGCTCTGAACCAAAGCGTGTCATCTCCCCCAGCAAGAAATAGGACCTGATTTATTTTCAATCTCAAAAGCCATGCCATGCATAGTTAATCTTTATTATCTACAATTCCTCACTTCATTATAATTAATCTAATAACCTGTGGAAGACCCTACTCCTCAGAATATTCTCTTACAAGATCCAATGAAACAGCAAAATGACGAGTGAGTCAGTGACGCTGCCAGATTCATAGACACCAAATGACTTGATACAAACTTTTTCACAGGGACTGTTAAATGGTCATACACAGTCAGTAAGTCATTTGAAAAGTTATTACCCTTTTCTTTCCAGGTTCAGAAGCACGTGTATCATAGTCATCTGGAAGCTGTAGATAATCTTCCATTCTGCTGGCAATTGCTTCCCAGTCACGTTTCCTTTTAGCGCCGGTCCGCAAACCATCCAGCTTGTCTGAGAACAAACACAGAGCCTCAGAGTTAAAGGAGAAATTTTTTCTATTATTCACACAAACAAGACGAGAGTGGAAAAATTTTCAAAAGACTGAGCAGCAGAACTTGTACATCCAGCTTGTCTTGACAGGTGGAATGATGAGAGTTGAAATAAACTAGAGAAGACTCAACACCATTTTCAAGTTTTATTGATTGTTCACATTAACTGTGTGGCAATTAACACTCCCGCCTTGTTATCTGTATGAGGGAGAAAGGCTGGCTCTTGTGGATGTTCGTTCTATAAGGAGTCTGCCCTTACCGGTACAATAGAGCCCCCAGTAGCTGGGAAGCACAGAACCGCCTGCTCTGCATTTGAACACAATACTAAAGCTGTAGCGTGTTTCCCAAATTTGGGGTTTCATACTGTGTCAAACACGGCATACATGCAGTATCAGGGAACAAGTGACGAGGATTAATGCATCGAAGACAAGCTTTTGAGATACTGTTTCTGCTAAACAAAAAGCTCCTTGGAAACCCTGATTCCCCCTCTTTCTTCTTTTCTCCCCACAAGGAGAAAACACTCAAAAAATCCTCCAGGACTGGGAAAAAAATAATAATCTCAGAATCTTTTATTTCACGGTGTATGAGGTCAGTCACAAATATGTGAGCAGTACGTTTGTCCAACGGTCATAATTCTCTTCTTTTTCTTATTGAACCGATAAGGCATGAGGAGAAACAATTCCATTCCTAGGTTCTAAAATTTTGTTCCTCTTTGGACACTTATTTTCAGTGAAAAAACACCACCTTCTTGACATTATGTGGCAGACTGTGTTTGGAAAGGAGATGAAGTACTCATTGTAAGATTATGAGCAACAAAGCATGAAAATGAAAAACGGCTTCACAAGTCAAAGGAAACCCTAGCACTTCTGTCAACATACGCTACCATCTTACAATGCCAACATCGATTAAGAACATGCAGAAGGAACACTGAGCTTGGAAGTTATATTCTGTAAACCATTTCCAGCGATGTCAGTAACGTTTCAGAAGTCACTGATGTAATTAAACTCACCCCACAAAAGGCCCGAGAAATAAACCAAATGCAAGGTAGCATATTTTCTGGACAGCACAAGAGGATGTTCAAAGGTGTGTATGTAAAGAAGCTCAGTTCAGAGATGAGGTTTTTTTACTTAGTATGGGAGAGAAAAGAGCAACAACGGAGATAATGTGAGGCAATGGTGAAGTAGACATGCTAGTAAAATTCAAATGCCATAAACCAATGAAGTTATTTCTCCCTCATACGACTCTCAAATTTTTAAAGACTCCAGCTTTGCCCCATTTCCCTGGAACAGATACAGTATTTCTTCTCAGAAAACATTTTAACCCCCCTCTGCCTTTTTAAAAAAGCCAGCATTTAAGAAAACTGCGCAGAATATTTGCATCTGTTACACGATTCAGCTAAGGTGGTTCTTTTGCTCTAAGTCCAACGTGCCAGATTTGAAGCTCAATTTCCACAGAAAGACGGCACTCCCTCTAGATGACAAAGTGGATTTATACAACACTCCTCTGTTACTCCAGCACGTAACGTATTTGCACTACTCCTCAGTATTACTCCTCAGTATTACTCTCGGATCAATCGGCGTAGATAATTCGTACCGTACGGATTTCCGGAAAAAAAGGACATTGAAAAGGAGAGCAAACACACACACTGAGGAGCATTTAGGAACATGAAGAACTGAAAATTCAGGAGCGCTCCTGTTGGCAAGTATTGGTACACAGACATATTCCTGTCGGAAGGCAACGTGCTATGATGGACGCTTGTCTCGTTACCAGTGTGGAAGAAGAGTTCAGGCTCCCGCTCCCTGCTGCGCACAGGCCAACCGAAACCATCGCCAAGAAACGCGTGACTCAAACGTCAACAGAGGAGCTCAGGAGGCGTTCGGAGCAGGAGGTTCCGCCTCCGTCCCTTTTTGCTGCTGCCTCACAGAATGTGTTTTAAAGTGTTATCTCCTTCCGTGTTTGAAGTTGGATCGCCTTTCCAGAGGAATCTGCTTCCATCCACACTATCGTGGTTCAAGGTACGCGTGCCATGCAGTAGACACACTCTACAGAAATGTCAAAAGCCTACCACAAAGCATCATTTCAGAATATTCTTTTCTGAAAATGAGAGAAGGTGTCATTTTGTAACAACGGTGCTTGTGAATATTTATGGTGGATGATTATTTAGTGTTAAACTGTCAAACGTTTTACCATTCCAGTTTTAAAAACAACGAAGAAGCAGCATTTCTGAAAATCCGCATAACTTAAAAACTCACCTTCAGAATTTTAATAATAAAGGATCTGACAGAAATTGACTTAATTTGCTCCTTCAAAAACTGAAGGTATCAGCTCAATTTTTGTCCTTATACAAACCCCACAAAGTTTTACTTAAATGTTATTTGCATTCTAGAGCAAATTTTACAATGGTATGAAGCTTCAGCTATGCCAGAGCTCATTTCTCCTTTCCTGAAAGTCTGCAGAACTCGCCACTAAGCCATACTTTGAAACAGAGTATTGTGCTAAACACTTGGAATATTGTCAGGTTTTTAAAATGTGAGTCCACTCCTGTAAATTGAAATGTAAGAACCCGCGTGCACTGTGCGCTGAGACAGACCCGTGACTCGAACAAAAACGTGGCTGCGCACTCACAACACGTAAGGAAAGGATATACCACACACACACTCAGAGGAACGCACCACCCCTGCCAAAGTAAATCCGAATTTAAGGGAGAGCGCTGGGGTGCACGGTATGGTGACTGTCGCAAGTCAGCATTGCAGCTAAAGGACTCAAACTTTTCAGACCTTTGCTGAGGTTTATTGCCATCGGTAAGATCTTACTGCGCTTTCCTGTAACCGCATCTACTCAGACAGAAAACAAACCAGCAAACCAAGACTTACAGTGTCGGTTTTGGATTCTGCACTTGTATCCCTTCTGCGAATGCGTGCCCTCTGGGACTAACGCAACAAACCTAACGGGCAGGGCAGCTCCCAGGAAGTAACTCGACTTTGGAATAACAAACGCGTACCACGGTTTACATGCCCTTCAGGAAATTATTTTCATTGGTCATCTACAACTCAATCTTATTGTGAATTCAACATAGCAACTCTTCCTCACAGACTGCAAGTGCTTGTAATGCACACCTTGAGCTAAAAGCTTTCTGCCCCTGCGGAGCAATTTTACAAAGAAACCGTATTCATTACGTAGGAATGCCTGGCATTTTAAAAATGTATGAATTTATTTTTAATCTATACTTCTATATATTTATAAAAATGAATCTAGAGGGTAGTTATAAAAGTAAAATCATGAATGTAGATTTAATAGAAAGACCTTCTCAGCACCTGTATCTCTGTCTGGCAGCATTCCAACATCCAGTTTGTTAATGGAGTTTGATTGTTAAAGGATTATCGCAACAGCCTTGCACGTAACTTACTTTAGCATAAAACTGACCCTGCTGCTCACTCCCCATTTTACATATAAGTGGAGATCACATAAAAATCCTGTGGTCTATGTTATGGAGCGTGGAAAGAAACACAACACAGTTCTTTGTTAAGAGTATTTGATTGTGATAGAGGTAAATTTTGAAAGCTCTCTGCGAATTTCTGCTGCAGTCACAGTCTCCACATTGCTAGAAACTGCACATAAATCCAATAGTTTTAGAAGACACTTTGGACTCCTGTGAAATTTGTAAAAGGCATGGAATGATTTAGAGTTCACCGTATGCAGTGCATCGCATCTGTTCCTGCACCTCAGTATTTAAAGAAGAGTCTATGTGATTTGGAATATGACACAATGCATCGGCGCATTCTTCAACAACGCAGTTTTCCAGTACTATGATTTCATACGTGACTGGGAAAATAAACCATTATAAACTTAAGAAATAATATATTAAAACAATCGACTCTCACAACAAAAATGCAGAACAACCCCGAATTAATTCTGTCTAACTGCCTAGCTGTTTGATATGCTGGAATCATTGAGTACAAGGCTCCTCCAGTTGTACTGCAGGTGCCACTATGTCAATATATTCCACAAATATTTAAAGGACTTAAATGAGAACACAGCAGCAGAAGAGATGGTGCAGCTGAGCAGTTAACAGCAAGAGACAAAAGGCTGCTTTATGAAAGCCAGAACCTCTAATGCTATTTCTACGGTGCACTCATGATTTTGGTTATTGGGAAGTAATGAGACACAGGGTTGTACCACACATGCAGAAGCAAACCTCAAATTGTTAAGACATGCTGCATCCCATTCAGGTATTTGTTAATTCTCATAGATATGACAGAAAACAGCAGTTCTATGCAGATTGCACTGATGAATCCTTCATTTAGAACCATTACTATTCAGTAAAAAACCCCAAGCTGATCATTATGCCTAGAAACCCCTTTCCATGCGTACACCTTCCGCCATAGCCGTGACGCATGCATTTCAGCCTGAAAGCCGCTTTTGGCTTTGACAGAATCCTAATATTAGCACTTACGTCTAATGCAACCAGCAGCACTAATCAGAACAAAAAGTGCAGCAAAAATAGTGCTCCTGTGCTTTTGGAAAGTCCACTTTGCAGCCTACAAAGAAGAATTCTAGTACTCTCCTGGAACTGAAAAGCGTAACAAACTTTGACTTTTCAGTATCCAAGTTGTTGAAAAGATACACCGAGGCCTGATCATTTGGAACCAATTTCAAAGCATGGCACTCCTTTGTCCTCACACATGTCAGTTTTGGAGAGCGAGAACTATCTTTGATACAGTTAGCTACTAGGCACGTCTCCAAGAAAGTAAGAAGTTACTGACGACATTTAGGCTTGAAAAAAAGGTAGGCAGTATGAACAAGAATGCAGTGCAATGTAAGTCGAGTCTTTGCTTTTTATAGTACAAGGAGGTGAATAAAAAATAGAAACACTTGTTTAAAATTTTAAGACAAAGCACTTTCCTTGAACAGATGGAAGAACAATTAATGAGTATATAACACAGCGATGGTTAGAAGGTCATAACTCCCTTGCCTCTGGCAGAAGACAAGCTCCTTCTCTGTAAAGATGCTTTTGCAGTTTCCGACACGCGTACGAGATCAATACATTTATTTGTCTTTGGTAAGGAGGCACAGTAAAAACAAAAATTCAGCTTTTGCAAACATCAGATACCAACTATAAGAAACAGGAAAAAATAAATACCCACCTAGCTTTGCCTCAGAAGTGTCCATCTCCCATTTGCTTTTCGGAATGTAACCCTAAATCATACACAGAGAGAAGCTCGGAGGATTAGAGAGAGACACACATGCACATCACTTTTGAACTGGAAACAGCATTATAAGGGAAGCTTAAGGTATTTCTTTTCGTAACGCACAATGTTTATCAGGTGAAGGAAACAAATTACTCAGCATTTCAGAACTTCCGCATCCACTCAGTGACTTCAGCAGCCCTTGCAAATCATCACAACAGAACTCCGGAATAAGTCTAACGGACAGCAATGGCGCTGTGTGCACTGTTACTGTATTATCTTGTCCCAGGTGGCAAACTTATTGCAACACAAGTTATCAGACTTCACGAATATTCAAAACTTCACAAATGCGAATGAAAAAGTTACCACGGTCATAAGCTTTTAAGAATATATTCCAGACTTACTACGCACAAGCTTCCCTTAATACTCCTGCCGAAGGGACATAGTACCTTCTTGTATGAGCGGTTAGTCCACAACTGAACATATTTATTTTTGTAGTTTAAATGAAAGTATCTGCTGAATGACTAAGATTAAAGTAATATTTTTCATTTTAAAATAACCCTTAGTTCAAGTTTCTTTTAAAACACTTTTTGCTTACAAATAATACCATCATACGTTTTACATGTAACGATCGTCAGTCAGTTTATTCCTTGTAAATGAGCATAATATTAAATTTGGCAAAAAGGTATTTATTTTAGATACCATCTTGTTATCTTTTCATTTTATACTCTTGGACAAGTAAATCCTTAATAAGCAACCCCTTATAACTCATTTCAGCTGTTCAGATGTGGTATAAAACTACTCACGTTCCTCTGCAAGCACATAATTCTCACAGGGGTTCCATTTCACTACATTGAGCTTTTTATCTTAAGAATGATTTTTAATAGAGAGGGAAAAGAACTACTCTAGAAGATTTCAACAAGAAAACAGTGCAATGAAACTGGTCTGTGGATTGTTTAACTTCTCTCCTTGCTCTATTTATAAGCTGCCTCCACTGTGGCAAACGTATATGTGTATTTGTTAATGCTAAGGGTTGCTAAATCAGAGCGTACCATTCCAGAGAGCTACACTGCTTTTGATTATGTTCAGCATTTCTCTTCCAAAATCCTTGAAAGACCTTTTTCCTATCAAACATGTACCAGCGACTTGAGATTTTGTTGTTTTCATTCAAGTCTGTAATTCATAAACTAAGACAGTTTTTGTTGAAGTATTTCCTTGTAACAAATAAACCAACTTCATGTATATATGTGTACTTAGGCTTTTAAACAAATTTGCACATAAAATTTGCTCAGAAAGTTTATACCACAGCTAGAAGTTTGTATTGAACGAAGTGATGTGTGATACACTGGTGAGAACACTTAAGTTAAATGCATCAATAATTCATACCATCAAGCACAGAAAAAGCAAGAATTGTCTGAATGCTACAAACAACCCTATGGGAGTTGATAATAGCAACAAAAGAGTGACTTTGATGGTGTGAAATGGCCTATTGTGTGCTGTATCTGTACAATACCCCAGTCCTCAGATAGGATAAGAAAAGATTCAGACTTCATCCTTTGGTACAAGACAGTTGGATACTTCGAGGACATCTGCCAGATGGCAGGAGCTTCAGACCTCTCTTTTCACACAGGATTAAACACAGCAAAATGAACTGAAGAACCCTCACCAACTGCTCTCAAGAAGGCAACAGATACCAAATAGAGTGTACTGTTCCACCTTTCTGTCTGACATACCTCTCTCTGAGATTAGCCATGTGACTGAATAGCAGAGATTACATACAGCAGATGATTCTTTGCTATTTTTCAATCTCTTGTGAATCTGAATAGAAAACATTCTGATATGGAGATTACTTTTAGTTATTAATAATTTGCATAGTTTTCACCACCAAGCTTTCTCCTTGTCTCATAAAGAAAAGGCCTATTGTTAGATATGCTGAACATTAGGACACTCCCCCAGAGCCCATAAAAACACACATACACACACATTTATGTACAAATGTCTCAAAAGCTAAAGGCAACTTTCTCCTCTAGATATAGCTCATTTCCAAGAAATGAGACGAGCAGAATCAACATGGATGTGTCTTTGAAATGTTCTAACCACACTTTATGCAGTCTCATACTCTGTGCCAAAGAAGTATTTAGTAAAGAGAATAAGAGTCATGTTGCAAAACACAGATGTTTATTAAAATCCACTCTTCCTAAGCCTTTTTGTTTTATTATTCTGCATTTCAACTGCTTTCTAAACTGCCACTCCTGAGGAATAGTAAGTTTCCATCATGAAAAAGGACTCTGTTAGTCTCAGGCACTTTTGGTTACTTCCTGTTTATTGGAGTTTAACTGCTTGGTTGTGGGAACCAGGGTTCGACACATTCAACTTATCAAGCACTGACCATGTGCAGCTTCAACACATACCAAAAAGCTACATTAGGAAGCCTTCTGTAGCCTTTTAAATACATACCTAAAAACGCCAGCCCTCAGGGCAATTCTCTAACCTTCATTTATCCAAGAGACCTAATCCCTCATCTTGGAAGTACCTACTGACAACCAAAGTCAGAGAGCCGTGGCAGAAAAAGCATTCTTCTTCGTAACTGTTGTCATATACTGTGACAGTCAAGAAGAGCTCTTTAGAGATGTGAAAGGAAATAAGCTATATTAATCTTTGCCCGTTCTTCCCATCCCTCCACTTAGTGTAATTCTTAGATAGGAAGACAGCGTCATAGTGTACTGCAACTTGAAAATGTCTGTAAGAGACATGTTGCCACACTCCACTGATAATGCTGTTTGTGGCATATACTCACAGATTCTTAAAAAAAATCCAGTTAGGAATAACGTGATGTTAACATTAAAGTTCCCCTAGAAATGTATGTATTAAGATCGCACTGCTAAGAATGGCAGTGGATTGGCATTTGTAACACTGAGATTCTCCCTCAGACACATTAACATTTTGTTAGAGGTGGCTGATATGTCTCCTACCAGTTCACTTTCTTCCTCCTCTGCTGTATCCTTCTTGACTTCTTCTTTCTGGT
Organism: Rhynochetos jubatus; assembly: GCA_027574665.1. NCBI lineage: Eukaryota > Metazoa > Chordata > Aves > Eurypygiformes > Rhynochetidae > Rhynochetos > Rhynochetos jubatus. The sequence continues at coordinate 122,902,699 of CM050648.1, read as the reverse complement.
CTTCGATATTTGCATCAAAATCCTCCATCTCGACCTGTTCCAAAGCACAAGCACAGACTTACAAGGCACTGCTTGATTTCTATGTATTATCTTCAGTAGAGTAAGTAGAAGATTCCAAGTTCAAATAGAAGAGGAAAAGATTCATCTTGGTAAGTACGGGGATGCAATATATATGAATACTGGCTCCATTCTGGTGTCCCTCAGAAGCAGGTTCCCTTGCAACTACAGAGCGACAAACTGTGCAGAAAAGTAGCAATCATTTAATCTCTTCCTTCATTTAGATTCTTTGTGCTACCTAAACACCTAAAACTTTCCATGTACGTACAGTTCTTTATACCATTAGTAAAACCTTGATGCACAACAAAGTACATCCCAAATCTGCCCTTCTCTAAGTCTGCTTGAGAGATGAGCTTTTTGCTGTCCTCTTGAAGATTACTATTTCCTGACACAAAGAATTTGGAGATACAAAAATAACCTGCTGACCTCATGACAAACTGCAAAGAGTAAACTCTCTTCCTACTTCAGCAGTTCCCCAGTTCCTATGGCTGTGACAAGAGCTGTTCTGACAGCAACATGCAGCTATGGTACAGTCACAAGGACCACACAATTACCATCCCAATTTATTCCCAGAGCTCCTGAAACATCTGCCAAAGAAGAATGCAACAATACAGAAAGCTGACACACCAAAGACGTATGTCACAGCAAGCTGCAAATGGAATAAAAAGGTAGCGTACTTCTACAGCAAGTGTAATCTTCTGCTACATGGTACTTATTTCTTCATTCTCTGCTACAGGTCTGTATTTCTCAAAGCAGGGACCGAGAGGAGTTCAAAGGTGTTTATTTACTTATTTATTTTATCAAACTACTTCCTCAAATTATAATCCCATTAATTCAGTAACCTGAAAAAGCGCCGAGTTTCATATTTGAGAGAGTGAGGTTGCTCTTTAATTGGTACTCAGCAGTTGCTAAGAGCAAAGTGGCTTCAACTCTTGCTCAAAGATGCCTAAGTCTGCGCTCCTAAATGGTGAGAAAAAGTAACGCATACCTTCACAGTTTGGTAATCGGTAAGAACAATGGAATACACTTGTCTGACACAGTGATTCTGGCTTTCTACAGTGCCACAATTAACTGCCCCGTTGTGATCATATCGTTCTCTGCTTTGCATTTTCAGAACAGTCACATCTACGTAATTTGTGATTTTAACAGGCACAGAGACTCTCACCTCTTCGATAGCAGCATCCTGCAACAGGGAACGAATGTCCAGTCGCATCATGTGACGTGGTGCTGCCTCCCAGTGATCAGACATCTAACGAAAAGAAACAAAAATGAAGCACCTCTAAAAATGTAACAGATTCAATGGAAAATTTGGTTTTGGATCACGAACAAGATGTATCTGTACTTATGTAATTTCAAACAATCACATGAAATAACGACCAGCTCTTCTTAGAGGAACAGCGTAAGCATTACATAGACTAGAAGGGGTCGATAGATTTCCAACGACAGCAAGTCTGAAAGCACAATGAAACCTATCATTAATCCTGTGACTCCAGATGTATACAGTTACCCTGCTGATTTCCTTTAGCTTGCGTCCATGAATATTCCTCTTGGAACACGTCTGGTTATCTGCACTCATTTCAGCTAAGTACACCTAGAAAGAGAAAGACAATATTAAATATTGTACATCAATTTTTAGCGCTCTTTTTCTACCTGGTGATACACCCTGCAGTTGTACGTTCTAAGAAAAGTAAATTTGTCACTGCAGACCACAGCTTTCTTCCTGAACGTGGGATTTGCATTCAAAAGTTTAGTAACACCAGCCTATGCACACTAGCGAGTTCAAATGCTTTTTAGGCTCCATTACCTCAAAACCCTTGGTTTTTGCAGCACTCCAAAACTGTTCAAAATGTCGCACTCTATCATTGATAGCATCAAGGATAATGAAGGGGAAGAAGCCATCATCCAAGGTCTTTTTGAAAGTTTTGAACATGCTGGTACGATAGGTCTCTTCCATATCAGCTTCATATTCATACTCCATCACCTTTATCACGGACAAAAGCATTCAAGAAAAAGAACACCTATTAAATTGCTGATGTTCAGCTCCTGAATGTCACAACCACAAAGTACGCTGGTGTAAGAAAAACATCTTCCAGGTCAACTTTTAATAATTTGCGTATTCTGCCCTTAAGTTACATTGACTTGCTTTGAAAAACAGCGCACAGACCTCTGCACTCTTCCAAAGCCACAGACTGAAATTCTGATTGCCACTGTGTTGTTCTAGAAAGTTGTTTCTTTGTCAAGATAAGCAGCTGAATGAAGATTACCTTCTTTTTCACTTTTTTCCCTGTATCTGGGTCTCTCTCTTCTTTTTCCACTTCGGTGATAAAATAGTCATCCAGGCTGAGCACCCTTGGTGCAGGTCCTCCACACTCAACTTCCTTATCCTGGGAAGAAAACAAAAAGAAAACACATACTCTTGCTGCAAAAACTCTGTTCTGCTACAGTGGCTCTTCAAAATGCTTCTGGCAAATGGCAGTTCCCTGTTCCGTGTTCAAAACGAGAGCAGTATCCCTCAAGCTTGCTTAATAGTGGAGAGGAGTCACATGCCATATGAAGACATGGAACGTGAAATAACAACAGGCTGAAATTCCAGACAAACAGAAAGAAAACAGCAGAGGAAACACGTAAAAGACAAGCAGCACTACACAGTGAGCGGTTGTTTACGTACCCTGATGAGTTTTGCTACATGTGTCTTTCCACTGCCAGGCAACCCTCTCATTATGATTACAATCTGAAACAAAGAGCATGCAAGAAGGTAAGATACTGTCCTACATTTAACAATCACTTCCGCAAAGATTTTCTTCTAGAAAATTACAGGTTCTAGGCTCACACTTCTGCATTATCAGGCATAACTAGTACCATGTGTGCTGGTTTTAGTTGTGACAGAGTTTATTTTCTTCACAGTAGCTGGTATGAGGCTGTGTTTTGGATTTGTGCTGAGTATTGATAACACTGGTGTTTTTAGCTGTTGCTGAGGAGTGTTTGTACCAATTCGAGGAATTTTTCATCTTCTGATACTGCACCTGTGTCCCCAACTACTTCACTGCAAGCAGCTGGGAGGGACACATAGTTCGGACAGCTAACCCAAACTGACCAAAAGGATGATGTTCTGAGCATGATGTTCTATGGAATAAGTTGGGAGTGGGCCGGGAGCCATGCTGGTCGGCTGTCTTGGTCACTCTCTTGCTTGCAGTGTCTCACTCTGACTGTGGTGCAATCTCTCTGACTCTGACCCTCGCTACACGGGACCTGGCTGGGTATCGGTCAGCAGGTGGTGAGCAATTTTATCATTTGTTCTGGTCTCAATCCATGAGTTTCCTTGTCTTTTTGTCCAAATCTCCTCCTCCACTGGAGATGGGGAAAGGTGAGCGAGTGGCTGTGTGGTACTTAATTGCTGGCTGGGATTAAACCATGACACCCTGCCTCACTGGCAGTTTACAAAGCAGGTTGTGAGGAACGGTAGTAGTTCCACAGAGTAAGAGTGTATGATGTCAACCATCTCAGCAGATTATACTGCGTAAGATGTTATAGATCTGGTACAGGTAAAAGGAACTGAATGAAACTTGTCTAAATGTTTTATAGCCTGAAGCTTGTGCTTTCTTATTTTATATGGTGCATTGCCAAATCTCTGACTCTGTAAAACCAGGCCTTCCCTCTGATACATCAAAAACCCAAGTGAAGATCTCAGAAGAGTCTAAAATACATTAACGTTACCCACAAATAGGAATTTCATCTCAGCATTCCCAGGAAGTTTACATCTCCTGTGGACTCTTAATACCTAGACTATTAACACTCTAGGCATTTGCAAAGGAACCAAGAGAGTTTTCAGAGCTTTCTCAAGTGTAGGCTTGTTCCCAACACATCATACTCACAAGCTTTTCATTTGAATAGAGGCCTCTTAGAAACCGATTGTTGCTGTGAGAATGCACACTCACCCTCTCCGGCCTGCTATCCCGCCCTGGTGGCTTCAGAATATCATCCACATTTTTAGATTCTGGTTTCCTTTCCACACGTGGAGCAGGTGGTGGCTGACGGGGAATTGATGGTGCAGAAATAGGAATCCTTTCCTCAGAGTAATTTCTACGATCACCTTCAAATTCCAGTGTTTGGACAGAAGAATTTTCTTAGTTCAGTAAAATAAAAAAATTAAGATGTTCATACCCAGCTAAGCTGATTTAGACAGACCTTCATTCATTATTTCATGATAAATTCACAGACTTGTCCCCAAAATAATTCAAATTTCTAATCTTGGACCTATTGCAACCGAAGACATTTTTTAGCGGCGTACATAACTGTTGCATTCCTGATCTCATCACCATTGAGAAACAAAACTACACGACCTTGCCCAAATAAATTTCCCTGAACTATACATTTTAAACAAAGAAATATTGCAAATCAATTAACCTTCCCCCAATTAATCTTCACCTCTGCAATTCCATATTTTTCATAATATTCTAGCATGGCTTCAAGACTGAGCAACTGTACCTCCAAACATAGAAGGCCCATGATCATATGCTGGACGATCTGTCTTTCGTTCATATGTTGGTCTTTCAAAACCACCCCGCCTGGAGGAGGGGTGGTCTTTCTTGTCACGGTAAGACTGAGTCCTTGAAGGTGTAGTAGGAAGAACCCTGCCAAAAGAGTGTTTTGTGTATTTCTAGAATTTCTACTACATATTCCAGAGAAAAATGAACATGTACCACAGAGGCAAAACAGACAGCCTGATACTCAATACTGCCTGAATTGTATTGATTTCAATAGCGTTCCAAAACCACACACCTATCATCTCGTGGATGCCGATCTTTTTCAAATCTCTCTCGTTCGTAGTCCACAGAACCACGATCTCTGTGCAATTCCCGGTCTCTCTTGAAATCCCGATGATCTGTGTTGGAATTACCTTGACGCTCAAAATAAGGTTCACGATCTCTTTCTCTGTTGTAACGACCGGGGTGCTCTGAAAGGAGAAACCCATGGAAATCCAAACTCCTAGAACATACTCTGAATTTTGCATTATTTTTGAAGGAAAAGCAACAAACAAGAGTGCAAGAAAAGTATACAGAAGCATATGATGGGAAGGTTAGAATAGACTTAATCAGCCACCGAATCTCTTTTCCAAACCATACTGTGCAATCCTATTTAAAAATATGAAACAGTTTTTGAAATGGCTAGGTCATTGACTGCATTATTCCTCCTGACAACATAAACTGCTCATTCCTATGGGTCTCTGAATAAAATGAAGTGGTTCTAGCTTAAACAAGAATTATTTAGTTTAAAATACACTTTTTGTGCCTTACAACTTGTCTTAAGAGCTAACTAACTGTCTGAGAGCTAGCCAAGTGCTCCCTACCTTTTTGAAATGTTTGCCTCTCGGGTAGAGGTTCCGGACGCAGTGTTACCCTCTCCCCATATGGAATCTGTTCCACTTTACTGGTGGTTATATCTGGTTAAAAATAATAAAAAAATAATTGAGGTCTTAAAATATTCCTCTTCCATTTCCTTTTCTCTGTTATGAACAGCAATCAGTCAATGGCATTAAAAGTGACTGGAATAACTTAGCAAAATTTCTTTTAATGGATAATGCAAAAAGAGCTATAAACAAACACGCAATACCATGGGGTTGAAAGGCTGAAGCATATGTGTGTAAGTATGCATACTACCTTGTCTTAAGAACGGGACTTCTGCCTTTTCATCTGCATTCAGGTAGCACACATGGCCAAAAGATTATAAACATTAAAATGCTCTGAAATGTTCAATAATTCATAGGACTACTGTAACATCAAGAATATTAACTGAAATGTTCCCTTCAGACTCCTAACAGTGGCAATTTTTCTAACAGGTTTCAGTAAAACGTCTACTTAATGGATTCAATATGGCTTCAATTCATGTTATGGAGCCTTAGAGAGAAAAACCCCACTCTTTAAGCGACAATGCACAATTTAAGAACTCCTTTAGAACATGATTTCACTCCCGTTAAAAGCCAAGAATGAGGAAAATTAATTCTATTAAAAAACCAGTGTTGCATTTTAGCTTTGATAAGCTCAATATTAAAAATCAGAGCCCTTTGCTGTTTACATGTTTGATGCCAGTTTAGGGTGCATGGCCTTCAGACCTAGGACTTTGCCTCACTCCTTGTCTAGAAGGTACCTCACACCCACTAAGCAGTATACAAGCAATGCAAACACCAGTCACATTCTGCTTTAAGTCATTAAGCCACACCTAAGAACTGTAACAATCCAAAGTACTTTCTAGCAGTTATTTCCATACTCGGCTACAAAGGGATTAAGGGAAAGTATCCGTATCGATCTGAACAGAACACATTGATGTGATCACATCAGTTGGTACTTATCAGAAGCAGACCTGGCTACGCACCATCCGATTCCCACAAAGTAGCTCGTTATCACAGCACTGAAGAAAACATTAAACTCAAGGCTGGAGGTTACAGACTCCTTAAAACTGCATGGCTTGGCACGAGATCGCGATGTGTGCAGCCTACGGGTCAACCGCAGAGCGCCTACAGCAGGCTTTGCACGGCACACTCCTTTAGAAAGCTGCTAGGAGGACTCAGTAGCATTCCATTACGGATCAAACAAATACCCACCTCTCCCGTGGCCATAATCCACGGTTTGCTGAATTACAGGTGCTTTAGGAACCGGTGGAATAACTGGAGGAAGGGACACTGGTACAGCTGATGAAACAGAGGTGTGAACGGCAGATATTTTCGCAGGTGAGGAGACGGGTGGAGGCATCATTGACTCCTGCTTACACAACTCGTACTCCATATTTGCTCCTTTATCCTCATTTGTGTCCCAGAGTCCGTGGAAAGAATCCTCATCCCAGCGTTCCTGTTCCACAGTAGAAGGTGATGGTTTTAAAGACTGACCATGACTTGGGGTTGTAGCTGTAGCAGAGACCGGAGCATGTGGCCTTGTCATAGGTGTAGCAGGCCTTGTCAGTGGGGCACTTGGTCTCGTCACAGGGGTGGGCTGTCTGAACAACACGGGAGGCTTTATAATAACAGCAGGAGAAGGGCTAGCCTGGGCTTCTACTGGTGCCTCTGAAGACAGCTGAGAAGAGACCCAGATGCAGAAAGCACTTTTAATGCAGATCTGTAAACTAGCCTTCTCTCATCCTCTGCAAGTCAGTAAGCACAACGGCAATCGGTAATCAAATCATAAGCATTTTCTAGTACCTCCATCTAGGTGCTACAGGTAGGAGGACAATGTCTCAAGAACAGGTGGCCTGAATTAATTTGGTGTTTGTTCACCATGTGAAGGCTTAAAAATACTATTTATTTTCTCCTTCAAATAACCTTACCAATTTAAGCTCCAGTAGACCTATCTCAGTTCAAAAGCACCTACGGTTTTATTCCCAAAGACTCCTGCAGTCTGCAAAGATTCCTGCTGTCTGTGAGGAGGTTGAAAAAGTCTGAAAGTAGGGCATCTTGGTGAGGCACAAAAGGATTGACAAGGCCAGCTTCTTTCTGGAAGCCACTGGAAAAAATTCCCAGAGAGCAGAAACACCTGGAAACCCCTCAACGAAATCAACATCAGTCCAACATAAGAAACAGGGAGGTCTTGCCCAGTAGATAAAAAACCAAACCAAACCCCTTCATGAACCAAACATCCCCACGGTACCCCGTACTCTTGTGTCACAAGAGTCTTTTCAGCACCACAGCAGATGTCAAATTACAGGCAGCCTTATTAGCAACATGCAACAAAACTTGTGGAATGCTTGTAGATACAAAGATGAACTTTGCAATAACAGTTCAAAGTCTCAGCAGAAATCTGAAGGCAGGAATCTGAAGAAAGACGAGAGTTGTTTGGATACTTCTAGGCAGATGGTTAAAGTAGTCTGAGATTCCAGAATTTCCAGTAAAGACAGCAAACAGAAAGCTAACGCCCATTCGACACTGAAATATCTCGGTTTCTGATGGACCTATCCACAAATTTCCCAACTTCAGAGAGAGCTCTTAAAGTGAGAAAAGCAGAGTAAGATGTCAGAACTTAGGCAAGGAACAGGGGCGTCTTCTCATGAGCCTTATACCCATTTTGGAAGAGCTCACCTCTTCTTGCACATCACCCCACAGCAATCTGGGCTGTTGAACCTCGTGCGCTACTGTCCCCTGTGGGTCGTGCTCAGAAGACACAGCAGACTGAATGAGTAGGAAAGGTTTTGGAAAATCTAAAGAAACTAAGAAGTTGCTTTGCCTCCACAGAAGATAGAGGATGTTGTAAGGGCTGCTGGGGAGGCACTCCAGAGAGAAGTTTTGACTATCAGAGTGTAGAACTGATCCAACATACAAATTAATAGTAATTACTACCAGCATGTTAACAGCAGACAGATTTACCTGAAAGGTACCCGGCCTTGTGCTTGTATTCTGTGATCTTGGAGAGTCCTGTGTGGAAATGTCAGGTTTAAACTCTTTCAGCTTCTGTAGCTGTTCTTTTTGCTCTCTGCACATGAATCACAAGAAAGCGTTATCAGTCTGTAGCTTAAATGAAAAATAAAGCAATCAACACTCACGGTGAAAATCACATACTGAACTAGCATCAGGGGCCAAGTCCAAAGAAGAAAAATACGCGGCAGGCTTTACATGGTCAACGCTGTCATTCAGAAATCCCTGTTCCACATCCACCTGACCATGGATGCATTTAGTGTATTAGCTGCATCTTTTTTTGATCACAAGTTTCCTGAGACATGAAATCATGATTTTGTGCTTGGCCAGAACCGCTCCACTTTGACAGTAAAAAGCAAAGCTGGATTTTTGCAACGAAGAAGTCCATTGGAAACGTGAGCCTAAGTGCTCTCAGTGACTTGCTCTGGTTCGCACGCTAACAGGACTAAGACCAATAAAGCACAACAGAATTTCCAGTATTTAAAAACCAAATGGTGATTATAAGATTTGTTTCCTCATTTTATATATCAAAATGCTATTTAATATACAACCAATACGTAGTGTACGGAGCACAGACCAGGACCACTAGTGAATACTACACCCATCAGATTACAGTTATTTTCAATATGGTTTCCTTTCAGTTTTTGGTTAGCAATTTTTAATCTAGGGTTTATAACTGTTAATAACTTTTTTTCCATATTAATTGCATGTATTAAAACAGTTCCCAAAGCAAAATTAAGAATGGGATCCCGCTGTACTAGGTCCAACAGAGACCATCCTGACTAACAACGCATCTGTTGAGTGTCCAGCGCAAGGGGAACTTGGCTCTCAGAAAGGGACCCCAAGCGCTGCATTAGTACAAAGAGTAAACTGAGCTATTGCTAGCACTTATGTCTTCTTACACCTGGCTTACACCAGATGACAAGTACAGGACAGTATGCAGCTCAGAGTATGCTGTTTTATACAAAGTAAAAGCAAAGCCAGGTGAAGGCTCTACCTTTGGAGGAAAGCAGTTATGCACCACACCACTAGTACAAGTCTTGGCTCAAAGGAAAAAAAAAACAAACCAAAACATCAGATCACAAGCAGTCTCCTTGAAGTTGTTCCTACTGTTCAGACTGGGGTCATCTGCTTATAAGAACCTGATGAAAAATACCAGTCTAACTATTTTTAAGATTACTCTCATATTGAATTAGAAATCAGTATTAGCAGTATCATGTTTATATTTCCCATTTTTACTGGCTTAGAAGGAGGTGTACGTATCTCCTTCCATACATAAAACGTTTTAGTTCCTATGTTTAAACATTTCAGTCCTGAAAAAAATCAAGAAAGATTCACTTAGGTAGTGATTCCCAAACTATGGTCCTTAACTTAAGTCTGCTGGCTTGCAGCTAGTCACATTAAACAGCAAAACATATGCCTGGCAACCTAAGGCAATGGGAAAGTCAAGAAGTTGAAAATGATCTGTTGCTCCAAACTTTTGGCTATTGCATTATAACAGATTTCACAGTTACTAACACCTGTGGAATTAATCTAATTGCAGTGAAAGATTAAATTATTCAGAATAAGTTATTCCTTTTTTAAAATTATTGTTCTTGCATTTTGGCATAAAACTAAGGCCTTCCATATGGGACAGATGGTCAGCAATCTTAAGAGTCTGAAAAAAACCCCAGCTTCGAGAAAAATGCAAAGTGTCTCCATGTCTTTCAACATGGTTTAGTGTAAATGTAACAATGATAACCAAACATTCATTTTAATTGCTCAGTACTTTAGCATAATATCTTGTTTATGAAATTAAACCCCCTGACTTTACTAGGCACCAACCCCTACCTATCTCCCAGTAACTCACCAATAGGATGAATCCCATGAACCTCTGTCTCTAAGATGCTTCCTCTTTTCTCTACAATCTCCTCTGAAAGATCTCATTCACTGAAAATGCTCAAAGAAACTCCTCTTTTCTTTTTAATACCCAAACCCATGCACTGAATCACAGAGAGAGCATTTGGATAGACGGTATGTGCTCCGTTCACTGACAGTGACCTGGATATCACTCACAGTGAATGCAGCACATACCATCTATCCAAATTTACTGAGCCCTAGGATGTTTCTCATTTAAGAGGATAATCCATCACTTATTTTGAAAGAAGCACCTATTAAAGCCTTAGGGAGTCTGGTAGCTGCTTTCTAAAACGTGTTCTGTGTCAACACTTGAATTCCTGTCCTCCTGATTGTTATCACTGCTGTTAAGCTGACCCTCAGAACCAAGATTAAACCAAACATGGCAAAACTATTCACTGTTGATGCTTGATTTCAAATGAGGGAGCACTGTAAAAAGGAAAAACACACTCCACATACGCTTTAATTAAAAAGTAAGCAGTATCCAAAAATTAGATAGGTCCCACCGTGCAAATTAAGAACCACATTAATGTAGATCTTGACAGGTTAGTATTAAGAAGTAATTATCAATGAGCTCCCTTGAGGATAACAAAAAAAGTCAGTCAGGTGACATGGACAGGTCTCTTCCTGGAAAATAAGAAAGAAGGAATACCATATCCATGGGGAAAGGGACAAACAACTACTTAAGAAAAAAACATCCATCCACAAAAGCTGTGATGGAGGTACTCCAAATAACTTGTGCCACTTGAGCTCCTACTATCATGCTGTCGAGAAAAGGAATGAAGCCATTACTGCATAAGTCAAGGACTGAGAAAGGAAAATGGAATTCCCACCCAAAGAGACAGAACAAGGCAACTGACCGAAGCATTTTGAGCTCCTGGGCAGCCTTCAGAATTATCTCGTGCTGTCTTTGGCTGAAGACCATCACTCCTCCCAGGGACTGGTCAGAGTCCAGGTTTGAATCTGCTCCCAGCATATCAGAGGAATGCGAAGGAGGAGGAAGGGATGAATCTGATCGATCATCCAAAGACCGCAGTCTGTCTCCATCATCTGGATACCACCTGTCCGACAACCGTTCTCTCTCCCAGTCAGTCCTTTCAGGAAGGTAGTCTTGCTTCTCCCGCCATGTGTCATATCTCTCTGGATACTCTCGAATCCTTAGCTCCCCCCTGTCTCGGAGGTCTCGGTCATAATGATCTCTGTTCCTATCCTCCCTCCACCTATCTTCGCGGTATCTGTCCATAGGTGGAAGAGGTGGTAATGGTGGTAGAGGGGGGATATCCAGGTCACGATTCCCCATTTCTCTGTCATCCATAGGTCTCATGTCCCATTCTCTGTCCCATTCTCTGTCTAAATCTTGATCATAGATATCTGAGGATCTTCCAGTCCTATCTACATCTCTCTCTAGTTCCCTCTCTCTCGGCCTTTTCCAGTCATCCCACCATGAATCTCGTCTGTCATGATCAGATGATAAAGGAGGTAGTGGTGGTATGGGAGATAATGGAGGCAGTGAATGGTGGGACTGCATCCTGTCATCCCTGTCATACGCATCTATGGAATCATCCTGGTAATCAGAGTTGTGATCTCTCCAGTACTGTTCTCTTTCCCAGTCATCCAATCGCTCATGCTCCAAAGAAGGGTCATCTTGACTATCTAGAGGAAATTCCTCCTGCATTCTATCATCTTCATGACCCCAAGAACCCCTGAGGGTCTCATCTCTACGGTATGGAGGCAATTTGTCAGGGTCATCTCCTAGGTGAATGGGTTTATCCATATTGCCTGTTTCAGATCTTCCTGTATCCCTCTCACGGCTACCTGCCCTCCTGATGGGACCCCTCTCGTGGCTACCCGCCCGCCTGACTGGGACCCTCTCACGGCTACCCGCCCGCCTGACTGGGACCCTCTCACGGCTACCTGCACGCCTGACTGGGACCCTCTCACGGCTACCCGCCCGCCGCATGGGCTCCCTCTCACGGCTACCTGCCCGCCGCATGGGCTCCCTCTCACGGCTACCCGCCCGCCGCATGGGCTCCCTCTCACGGCTACCCGCCCGTCCCCTGTCCCGGCAGCCTGCCCACCCAGCTAGCTCTCTGTCTCGGCTAGAGAATACCCTCTCATGGCTATCTGACCGTCCACCAAGTCCCCTCTCTCGGCTGCCAGACCGTCCATCTGGCATCCTCTCCCTGCTGCCTGACCGCCTGTCTGGCATCCTCTCCCTGCTGCCTGCTCTCCTGAACATCCCCCTGCCACGGATGGATGCCTGCCTAGCCTGCCCTCTGCCTCTGTACACATATCCTCTGCCACGGCCCTCATCCATCCTGCCCATTCCCCGGCCATGGCCATCATCCATCCTGCCCATTCCCCAACCACCGTCCATCCTGCCCATTCCCCGGCCACCATCCATCCTGCCCATTCCCCGGCCACCGTCCATCCTGCCCATCCCTCGGCCACGGCCCATTCCCCAGCCACGACCATCCCCCTGTCCTCTGCCACGGCCATCATCATGTCTGCCCTGGCCCCTTCCTCTGCCTACTGGTCCCTTGCCTCTATCATCATGCACGAATGGCCCTTTCCCTCTGCTTTCTGATCCAGGCAGGCTCTGGGTGCTATCTGAAGCAATCAACTGGCCTTCTGATGAATCCAAATCCTGATTTCCTGTTACAGGCGTTACCGCACCACCTGTTCTTGCAATACCTGACTGCAAAGCTACAGGGTTACTAGAAAGCGATGTTGATTGCTGGTTCTGAATAGGTGGAGTAGATGCTTTGGACTCTTCTACTTGCTGGTTAGGATCATGTGAACTCCATGTCCACTTTTTAGGAGGGTCTGAAATAGTTTCTTTGACTTCAGGTTTGGATGGTTCCTGCTGAGTGTTTGTCACGTCCTCATCTGGCTCAACGGGACCCGCACTCTGTGCTTCGGGAGTAGGCTGTGTTCTGCTTACAGTCTGCTGATTGCCAGCTACGTCTGTGAAAGGTTCTTTGTTTTCTGACTGGGAGTCTGTCTGTGACTGCTGCTGCTGCTGTCCCAAGTGAGGCCTGGGTCCCCTCCACCGTGGACCACTAGGTCGGGAACCATGTCCGTGGGATGTATTTGTCGAAGTATAAAACTGTGATGCTGGTCCTCGTGGAATAGTCCCCCATCTACTCGAAGACTGTCCATCTGTATTGTGTCGGTCAAAACGTGACCTGTATCCTTCTGAGCGCTGGGAGTCAAAACGAGGCCCTCTCTGCCTTGAGCCTTCAAATTTGTCATATCCTCTTCCTCGAGGTCCATCAAATCTATAGATGACATAATGGCAATTTTATTCAAATGAACATGTCAAATTAAAAACCTCTGACATAGTTTCATCCCCCCCAAGTCACTTCTAACTAATGAATCCTAGCATGCCTTAGGATCAATCCCTACTGAACCAGCACAGAAGCACAGAGACATGTTCTTCAACATTGTCCACTGCAGACCAGCTTAAGCCACTTGCAGGTTATGTACCCCTAAAAAAGAAATAGGGCTTACATATCTCAGAGCTGAAACCTGACTGACAGAGGAAGCTGGCAAGCTCTTTTTTATAAAAAAAAAAAATGCTTTCAACTGTTGTTTAACAAAAGTTTTGTTGCAATCAACAACTCTTGTTAAACTTGTTTTGATAGTATGCAAAAGGCCTACCTAACTATGGTGATGAATGCCACCTAGCAACAGCTTTAGGTACAGATCCTTTCAGAAAGTGCAACAAATTCTGCTATCGCCCAGCTCCATGCAAGATAATGTGCCTAAACCAAATACATTTTTATTGCGTCACTTTTTAAATTCCTTTTGAGAGCACCTACAACTGCTATTGCTTGAATATGAGGAAATAGGTCAGGAAAACTAGTGAAGAATAATTGCCACAATCATATTTAACAAGGCCCATCTAGTAAAAAAATCCAGTCTTTAAGCACATGCTCAAATATTGATTTACATAATAGACTAGAACAAATCGAATCCATTTTACACAAAATAAAGAACTCGTGTCTGAAGTCAAGTTGCTTGGATGTTTGGGCTTTACAGTTGTGTCTCACTGCATGGGGTCAGGAAGGCCAAAGCCTGGCTGAAGCTGAACTTGGGAAGGGACGCAAGGAATAATAAGGGCTTCTGTCAGCCAGAAAAGGCAGGTCAAAGGTAGTTTCAGGGGAAACATCGCACCCATTTTTAACAAGCGTAGAAAGGAGGACCCTGGGAACTACCAACCTGCCGGCCTCACCTCTGGCCTGGGAAGATCATGGAACAGATCCTCCTAGAAGCTATGCTAAGGCACTTGGAGGACCACAACCTATCATCGCGCATCACAGCTCTAAACCAACGCACATAAAAGACATGCGCTAGCAAATCACGAACTGTCTGTTCAGAACTGCACGTCCAACAAACCCCCAGAACCAGAAATAACACTTTTTAAAAACCATCAGGAGGTAAAAGATTATTCAGTTATAAAAAAAATCATGCTAGCAATCATGAACTATTACTATGAATTATTATTCATGGATGATCACTCTAGAAGCAACGAGAAGGGAAATAAACATGAAGATGTGATTGTAAAGTCTGACAGAGTACGTAAGGATGGAAACAATTTAACAGAACAACACTGTTCTTTGATCCAGTAGGCATCACATCAATCCATCTTAGCTAATGACCAGACAGAACAGATGCTGGTTTTGCAACCTGATAGCAAGTATGAAAGGAAAATATTCCAGAACCAAGATCTTGGATTAAACCACATAGCAGGCATAAAACCACATAAAAGACACAGAACACTGGCTTTTAGAGTAGCTTTATATTGAGGCAACAGGCCATCCACCTGATAAAATGAAGATTTCAATTTGAACAAAACTGCACCTTACCAAAAGATAAAGACAGCAACCTTCAAAACCAAGACCATCATTACACAATGCAAAAGAAGCGGCAAAGAACACTAATGCTAGGATCCTAAGGCTCAAATCTTCATTTCTTTCCTTCTCTCTCTTATAATTGTTTACATGCTAAGTAAGGCTATGTAAGTAGAAATCAATGGTTTTCTACGCAAGACAAGCACTACCTCTCTTATCAAACAGCCATTTTTAGAAGTGCACTGACTAGGACAATCAGACAGCTGCGGAGCTCTCTCACACTAGAATTAAAGTACTGGTGAAGAGGTTTGGATTTTCGTTTCTTTCTGCAATGAATCTTGGATTACAAAGAGTACTTTTTATTGTTTCTAAAAAATAAATAGCATCTAAATTGCCGGTAATTAGCTACATTAGTAAACAGTTGAACACATACAGGAATACTTTTCTGAATCCCCTTCAGAACACCTACATTAAAGCACTACCATATATAGCAACGGCTTAAAAACAATCCGTCAACATTTTTCCTTTAGATTTTCCTAAACTGGGTTCCAAGTACCACAGACAAAATGCTGGGAACTTCGATCACTTTCACATAGGATCACATCTCACAACCTCAGGAAGATTTGAGAATATGTTTCATTTCTTAGTATGTCTGAAAGGCTTGCAGCCTGGAACACGTATAAATGAAGAAAAAGATCCTTACCTAGGGCCTCTGGGGCCTTCAAAACGTGCTGATCTGGGAGGATCTGGAAGCAATCCACCCGACCTCACCGGTTTATCCTGCATGGTAGGTGTGTGTGTCGAAGACAACGAAGAAGTGCCTTTCAGTTCCCCACATCCTTGTTCAGATGAAAGAGAGACAGTTTGTTTATTAAGATGAACTTGAGACTTTCCGTGGTCTGAAGAGCCAAAGGATGAATTTACTTGAGAATGGTAAGGTGAATAGACAGTTGAACTAGCTATTTTTGATGCATAGGTACCCGGGGTGGGAAGCAGAGCTGGCCTTGGTGTCTCAGTAGATTGACTGCTTTGAGAACTGGATCCTGAAGGGACAGAGGAATTGGACAACTGAGAAACAGAAGAGAGAGGCGGGGGGACCAGCGGAGGTGTAGTTGAAGGTAAAGTTGGAGGCATAATAGGAATGCCACCTTGAGTGCTTTGAGAATATGGAACAAACGGAGGTGGCAGCGAAACATTTGCAGGATACTGATTCTTCAGATTTTGGAGGGAGCTCACTTTCTCCTGCAGATGGGACTGCGTGACCTTCATCTGTTCATCCCATGCTTTCCACTGTTTCTCGTACTCTTGAAGCTGGTCTTTATGAGGGTAGGTTTGAAGCTGATGCTGCCACTGTTGGTTCATGGATCGCTCCCAATCTTTATGAAGCTGCTGGAACTGTTTTTGCTGTGCCTCATAATGTCGCAGCTGCATTTCCACTGACATTGTCTGCAACGAGAAGACAAAAAGAGCTTCGAAATACCAGCTTTGTTATTTTTGCAGTCACGTGTTTCAGTATCACTTGTAATATCACAATTTCTGACTTGGGCAGAAGGTTGAGGAAGAGCTACAGTGACACAAAAGCAAACACCAACTGTGATGTCTAAAGTCACTGTGACAATTTACGTGTTTTATGACTAGAAAACATTTATGTATGAAAGGCCTTCTTTCTGGGGGGGGAGGGAGGGAACTTTTTTTTTAGAGGACAGCTGAAAAAAGCTGTAATCAAAGGGCTCCAAGCTGTATTATTACTGGATGCTAACAATGGCTAAAGCCCAAATCAACCTTCATGCTTACAATATACACAGTACATGGATATTTATCAAGGTTTCAGTTTCTGCTATTAATCCACAGAGTTGCTTCAGCTGTCAGCAGTTATTTTTCTCTAAGACTTTGCCAGATCTTCTTATTTGCACAAGGAAGCTTCTTTCAAGGAGGTACTGACTTTCATTATGTGTATACACATAATATACACACCCGTGTGTATACACGGGTCCTAATATCCGCTTGATCTTGTCTGAGATTTTGAGGGTTCACACTTAGAGAATTTTTTTTGAGTCAAAAATAATGTGTGTGATTTTTTTAATTACTTCAACTGCATATTTTGGCATCTATGTTTACTTCATCACTGTACATATTTATTTTTGTACCACAGAACGTTGTAAAGAAGAGCAGCTACTGAATTACTTCATGCAATCACCTGTTTGCCTGACCTCACTTCTGAACTGTTTCTTCAGCAGTAAAACATTCCAAGCAGAGTAAATTCAATACTGTGTTCAGCTTTGCTCCTGTATCACCCAGGTATGTCTGAAAATAGCTTATGACAACTGTAGTCTTGTATTTCTTAACCTACTGAAGCTTCATGCCCATCTGTCCAGTGACAGTAGGAAAAGGAGATATAGATTTCTACCCAAGCAGAAAAAAGTAGCTAGGCAAACGAGCCAACCATGACAAAACACCCAACTACTTGTTTTTCAGCAGACCATGAACGCTTGGTCACCCAGGAAGTGTATCAATCACCGTCTCCTTCATGTTTCACCTGTAAGTGTGGAGGCTGCTGCATGATCTGCTGATACTGCTGTACTATCTGCTGCAGCTGGGCGTGCTTCTGCATTATCCTCTGATACTGAAATCCAACCCGATGGTGGGGATGCTGCTGCCATTGCGCTGCTGCTGCCTGCAATTGCTGCAATCTCAAGTCTTCCTCAGGGTTATCAGGAGGTTCAATATTGAGCTGGAGAAAAAGACAAATACTATAAATAAAGGAAAGGTCCTTCTGTTAGGAGAAAAACACACTTGGTCACAACCTAGTTTACAGGAACCCTATCAGTGTTCGCTATTTTATCGCTCTGTATTTCAGTGTTCTGGCCCACCACCACCAGCTTCTGGAAGGTTGATTTTTATTTCATTTCTTCTTAATGTGAATAGGTTAGGCTGATGGCAATTAGGGTATTCATACATACAGCAACTGCCTACAGGAAGCAGACCAATGCACATCTGTTTTCTGTTGCTCAGAGCAAATATAATGAGGCAACTGTGCTATTTCATGATGAGGTAATGTAAGTCCGAGAGCATTACTTCTGCCACTTGGTGGGAACCCACACATTGTACATTAAAGTGGAGCACATGCTGCGGGGTAATCTACTGCCCTATAGGAATGTGTTCAGACACCAATCACGACTTCCATCCATTATGTAGTAACTGTTGTTAAGCATGCTGGCAAAAATATTCTGTGCCAAAGGTACTGGCTTTCAGACAAACTCTAACACACAGAGAGAAGGGGGACCAAAACTGACAAACTGCCAGAGAGGAATTAAGAAACAGTGCCTTACAGATAGCACTCCTCATCTGCCGAGTGCTTGATTTTGTACTTAGGCACCACAAAGTGTTTCTCATAGACAAAGATGACAACGTTGGGGAAGATTTGAGTGAGTGAAGCCTGGACTTGATTGGTGCATGTGCGGGTGACTATTTCAGTCTATATACAAGGTGCGTATTTTTAGTATTTTAATCATTGCAGCCTTAGCAAATGTCCTTTTAAGACCGCTTTACCATATTCAGTTTTTGTTACACAGTACACTCGGAAGTTTGATGGCATTATTTTCCTGCTTCTTTGTCCCATCCAGCACAACAAATGGAGTGGCATCATTTTACAAAGCCTACCTGAGTTTCAGTGGATGTTAGAGAAGACTCATCTTCTTTGGAAGCTGGAGGCAAGGATTCATTAAGTGGAGGAGGTTCAGACTGCTGAGCTGAAGCACTCGTTTTCTCTTCTTCAGGCTTTGCTCTCTGCTCAGGTGCATCCTTCCCTACTGGACCTTTCATTTGCTGCTGTCCCTGAGCATGGGCTTTTGCCCTTTGCTGCAGGCTAAGCAGGTGCTGCTGGTACCAGTATTGCTGCTGTTCCTAGAACAGAGAGACATTTTCTAAGACAGCTTTCACAGGGAAAAACATGGAAATTAATTCATGACAGTCACTGGAATCATACTCTAGAAAAGTTTTAAAATCTGTTTTGAGGGAAAACTCACTTCATTACCAGGTATTGCAATGGATGTCACAAGATCGAATCAAAACTCAGAAACCATAATGCGAGGCTTAGTACCCACAGCAGAAGTTATTTCCTACCTCAAAGAACAATACAAAAAGCAGAAAGATGGCCAGTAATAAGTCAAATTGCTACCAGTATGTGGTAAGTACCACTATTATTATTAGTGAGTTTTATTCCTAAGAACTACAGGTACTTATTAGGAGACTAACAGGGAAAATGGAGGAAAGTATGAGTAAAGGAGCAGTTAAGAGAAAAAGGAGGAAATGTACAAAAGAGATGAAGAGCAGAGAACACAGAACACAACACAGTGGAGTGAAAATGACAGCTGGGAAATTATGGTGGAGACGTTTGAATAAAGGCTGTGGAAAGGAAAAAGAACAATCAGAACCAGGATATAGTGAGGATTATTTATCACCTGAATTCTCGTTAATTCTGATTCGCTCAACAGCTGAAAAGGTAAATAGATATGGTTGCACTCAAAAAATTATCCATTTAAGTAGTGGTCAAGCTTTCAGTTTTAAATATTTCAGGCTAGAATTAGACTACTCCAGGCAGACAGTAGCATCAGAGCACTGTTAGCTGCCACCAGTATAACTAACAAAAGACTGAAGATAAGTATCTCAAGACTTAAGTAGCAACGCATCTTAAAGAGGCCTCAATAGGAACCGACAGTTCTGTATCTCTTCCAATACAAGAAATATCAGGCATCAAATCAGACTAGCAGGACATGGATTTAAAACACGCAGGAGGCAGCTCTTCACCTGACAGGGCCTTGTGCTACCAAAGTCCCTGCCAGAGACCACTGCAAGGGCTAAAACTGTGTGTTCGAGACACAGCTCCATAAGCTCACAGAATAAAAATCTACTGATTTTAAAAATAAAGACACCAGTTGCAGCTAAGGCAGCTCCTATATTTTAGGGGTGTATTGCTATACACTTGATTTTTAAGTTATTCTCTTAGCACCTGTTTTTAGTCATCACAAAGAATGATAAAACACTCTACATTTGGTCTGACCTTGTACAACCGTTCTTGTGCTCTCATGTCAACGCCACCACCTCTGTGAATCTTAAGAGGAGACATCTATATAAAGCCCACACAGAAAAAGAAAACCCTAAAGATGCAGGCTGTGACAACAACAAACTGATAGGTGCTGTCTGATGAGATTTCTCAAAACTGAGCCATTCTGCCTATCTTAAAACAGGCTTAAAAGAAGCGCAAGCTTCCTCCAAAATCTGATCCCCACGACCAAATTAGGAATGTTTTCTATCAGTAGCAATCCAGAAGAAACAATTAAACACAGAGCTGTTTTTTTTACAAAACATACTTCAGATGAGGTCAGCGAAAGGAGAGGCTACGCTTCCGGGGCTTTCCGTTGATCCTGCAATAACTCCTGCCAAGAATCATTTTACCAAGAATATGACTCAGAAGAGCTGTCAAGGCTTTGGGTGGAAGATGTGCATTCACGTTCCAGCAGGGACCCTCAGAAATCTTCAACACCATGCTGTAGTAAGTGCAACTTCCAACAGCAGGGAGGAGCATACCTCCCCCGCTATACAAAAGCTGATTCAATCATCCCTTCTCAAAAGGCATTCTGAGGTGATTTACCATGATGGTGCTGGATGCTGTGCTTGGGGAACACCTGTTCTACTGCCACAACATCCTTGTCTCCACGGATCCGTTTTGTTTCGTCCTCATTCTACCAATTGGACAAAAGGTTAAAACTCATAACACGACCAGGGGTTTACACAAGACCTGTGATAATATCCTGTCACCTCTTTTTTTTGCAGCAGCAGCAGATGAAGTCAGTGACACACGTATCGCAGGTTTTACCTGAAGAGCGCAAGAAAAGTGGAAGGGTATATAGCTTATACTACACTGTAGCTTAGTCTGAGCAAAACAGGAGTGCTAGTGTAGAAAATTCCTGATGGCAAAAAGTTCAGCTGAGTGCTTATCTCCTCACGACGACTGTCATTCTTCAAGTCCAGTTCCAATCCTTAAGCCCAAGGAACACACCGGCATCACCGCATGCCCTTTTCCATCTTTAGCTGACTGAAAGACTATGCATGTTGCATTGTACAGGGAACACTGAAACCAGCAGAGTCGTCTCCTGACCACAGCACGTACCACCGACGACGTTAATGCAGAGTCTGTGCCAAAAGACTACTCCAAAATGAATTTAGGTGACCCTAGGCCACAACATAATGCTTATTTTGGGGGATGCTCGGTTCTTTTCTTGGTAAAGACAGCAAAAGAATGGTTTAGCACCCTTTATAAAACAAAGGAGGGATTTTGACAAGTGCAGCAGTCTGATGAAAAGGTAGTAAAGCTAAAGTAGCTTTAAGAGAGGTAGACAAATGTGTATTTATGGGAACAGATGCATCCACACGTAGTTGTTTACTACTGTAAATAAACAGCAGCATACAGTACCCAAGTATGGGATGGAGCATTAATGAAATACCACAGGTATTTTAACAGGACTCAGCAAAAGATGCATCTGATTGTAGAGAGACACAAGAATCCAGCAATTTAATCCACTTTCACACCCATGTAAGAAACTATGCTAAACCCACAATATGGTCAAGGCAAAGAGACGTATCTTATCTTTAAACAGGAAAGGGAAACAATAAAACACTAACTCCTGGCAAATTGCATAGTATTTTCTATGTTAAAAGAAAAACACTGATCTATTGGCTGCAGCCACTGTTACAGTGGGACAAGAACAGTAAGAATTGTTTTCAATTACCAGTTTAATCAATGGCTTAATAGGATCTTATAAATGACAAATTACAGTATTTCTCTACTCAGCTTTTAAGATCATTAGCAAGAAAGCATCACTGTGCCTTCCTTTTCCAGTTCCTATTGCGTAAGGACTTGTTTCTCCAAGTCCCGTCTCATTTCATAGCCTAAGACAGGCAAAATCATATCAATCTGTTGTAACGAATTTATGATCAGCAAAGTACCATATTCCTCTTGCGTGAACCCTGAATTGTAAGCAAACTACTCAAGATATGAGTGTTTACACAACTTCTAAACCAGACAATGTAAACTTCAGCAGTACGCTGCTTCTATGTGTGCATTACTTGCGACTCTTCTGGAAAGCAGAGAGCAGTTGAGGAATAATTAAATAGCATTAATTGCAGGCTGCATAAGGGGGGAGGAATTACAGTTTACTGTTCCGTCTCGAGTTCAATAATTTAAGAAGTCAACAAGTAGTCTTAATACCACACTAACATCACTTTCTACATCTGATTTTTCAAGCTTTTGGGTTTGTCCTTAAAAAATTTAGAGTCTCATTGCTTTCACTGTAAAAGATCAACTGCTACTGTCCAAAATCTTTGTAAAACTAAATTCATTACTGAAAGCACCACTTTGCTGGGCAGCGATTAGTTCTACGGTGCAAACTTGGAAATGATGCATTCCCAAACATATTCAGGTATCGGTATGAAATTGTAATGGATGCAATTAAAAAGGTGTTCTGATGATTAACACATTTCAACCATCAGTGACTTCAATATGATGCAACAGGATTTTTGCAAACTTAGGTTCAAATCATAATCTTAAGATCAATTTGCCAAAAGCAGATGATCTTTAAAACTTAAAGTCAATTTAAAGCACGTACTTCAGCTTTGTTCTTGCAGCTGGATCTTTACAAGCCGACCCTAAAACCATGCAGAAGCCCCAGTGAATGTGACTGACCTGGATACGCAGCCAAAGACGTGAACACGTGTGTGTCTATGCATGCTTAACCTTAAGCGACTGGATTGTCCCTAACTTAAAGCACATGGACATCAAGTTCACTGGAGCTGCTCACATTTAGGAAGTGAGCCATGCAAACGTTTTGCAGGCATTTTGGCCCCAGTCTACACATAAAAAGCACACAGCATTAACAGTATTTTTCACCTCAGAAGCATTTCATGACACTTCTCCCCAACGCCCCATACGATTTTTTACTGGAAGACCGAGCACACGTAGCACAAGACATGTAAGTCAAAGTAAAGGGCGACCACGTAGTACGGCAGAAACACTTTTGCAGCTTTAACTATGTGTGGTAAGATTAAAATAGTCAGAACTCTACACGGATCAGGCAGACAACTGAAATATGACTCGACGAGAAAACCAAATGAAGGAATTATGGAGACAAGAGGCACTCAGCATGCAACGTGCGCTGAGGAAACAGACTGTTGCATCTCACAACAGGCCAGATGAAGTCAACAGAGGTTTGGTGGAGGTCACCCTACATGCTGTACTTCGGAAAAAAATTCTCCAGAGACCAATGAACCCGCTCAAGAAAATTAAATTCAGCCAGGAGTTAGACTTTTCCCCAAACAACTCATTTGCTCTGGACAAACGACAGTTTGTTACATCCCAACAACAACCACCACTGCATAAGGAAGCATTGATGGAGCCTCGCCAGAGCTGTGCCACTCCTGGACTTCCAAGGGTTGTGTCCAAACACTTTTAAGTATTAGGTAAATACGGCGTGTTTATTAACTGCCCTTCCTCGGAGACCTTTGCAACACCCGGTACCCGCCAGCGGTTAATCGCCACCGCTGCCCTGGCGACTCCCCGCTGCCAGCCGGTCCCCAGGGGTGAGCGTGGAGGTGGCGGTGCCTTACCTGGGGAGTCATGGTGGAGGGGTCCGGCTGCTCAGTGCCGCTGGCCTCCTTGGCAGCACCCTGCGTGGCCTCCGGCTGGGAAGCGGCGGGCAGGGGCAAGGACGGCTGGGGAGGGGGGAAATGGGCCTGCGATGGCTTAGCCGGAGGAGGGATGGAGGGGGCCAAGCTGGGCTGCGCCGGCTGGGAAGGGGAGGCCTGGGAGGAGAGCAGGTAGGGCTGGGGGTGCGCCATGTAGCCCTGGGCAGGAGGCGGCAGGTAGGGCTGGGAGGCGGTGGCCGGAGGGGGCTCCAGGTAGGAGGGGGGGGGCTCGGAGAAGGAGGGGGGCGGCTGGGAGGTCGGCGCCCGGGAGAGGTAGGGCGGGGACTGGGCCGGGGGCGGCTGGGTCGGGGGTAGGTACGGCTCCGCCTGGGGGGGCGGCAGGTAGGCCTGGGCGGGGGGCAGGTAAGGCTGGGCGGCGGGCTGCGGGGACTGCGGCGGCGAGGACAGCTCCATGTCCATGGGCACCGGCGAGGAGGGCACCGGCTCACCCCAGTCGCCATGGCCCCCCGGCGGTTCCTGGCCGTCGCGATCCCGGGAAGCGGCGGGCGGCTTGCGGTGGGCGAATTGCTTCTGGTAGCTGCGAACCGGAGGCGGCACGGGCGGCGGCGGCTGCTGCCAGTCGGTGAAAGAACCGGGCAACGGCGGCGGTGGCAGCCCCGGGGGGGGCGGCCCCGGCGGAGGCGGCGGCCCCAGCAACACGGATTGCAGCTGCTTCTGGTGCATCTGCTGGAGCTGCTGCAGCTGCGCCAGGTGCTGCTCCTGCAGGCTCAGGAACCCCGAGGTACCGGCGGGCGGCGGCGGCGGCGGGGCGGCGGCGGGCGCGGGGCCCGGCGGCGGGTAGTTGGGCATCGGCATCGGCGGGACGGTGGGAGGCGGCACGCTGGGGGGAGGGATGGGCAGCGGCGGGGGCGGGATGGAGGTGGGGGGCGGCGGCGGGTAGTGCCCCGCCGCCCCGTACAAGCCCCAGGCCGGGTACATGACGGGGCTTCGGCGGCGGGAGCGGAGAGCGGCGGTTCCACAGGCCGCGGCGGCAGCGCGTGCGGCCCACGGCGCCTGCGCGGGGAGGCGGGCCGCTCTCCCGGGCAGTAGAGCGCCACCGGGGTGCTAGAGCGTCGAGGGGAGTCCCTTGTCGGGAGGTTTTCGGCGACGGTAGCGCGCCGCCTAGCGGGCAGCCGGCGCCGCTGCGGGAGGGAGGACGCTAACCCAGCGGCAGGGAGCATAGAGAGCGGCGGAGGCCAGTCCAGAGCGCCGCTTCCCGCCCGCCCCCGGTCGGCCCCGGGAGACGGCAGGCAACGGAAGGGAGCTAGAGCGGGCCCGGCGGGGGTGGGAGGAAGAGGGGCTAGGGGTTCCATTTTGTGTAGGGAGATGGCGAGCAGGCGGGCACCGCAGGGCCCGAGTGAGCGTGGCTCGGCCTACCGCGGTCCGTAGTAGTGCTACCGGGGCGGGGCGCCGGTGACCTCGGTTACCCGGGAGGGAGGAGCGGCGGCGGCCATGTTTCCGCGCCTGTTCGCCGCTCCGGTGCACGGCGGGTGTCTTCGTCCCGCTTTCAACCCCGCGGGGCTACGGCAAACCCGGTGTCCGGCGCCGGTGACCAACCGTGGGCGAAACGAGTGCGGCCGGAACTCCAGCAGAGCCAGGCCCCGGGGAGGGGGCACCGGCACGAAGGGGCTGGGGTGCGCGGGATGGGGCCGGGAGGCCAGCCGTCCCCCAGAAACGGCGTCAGCGACCTCGTTTCATTTCCAGTGAACGCGCTGGTGATAAACCCGAGAGGCGTAACCGAGAATGCAGCAGCGGGCGTGTGAAATTGCCTCATCCCTTACAGAAGGAACTGCGCTGAGGAGCAGGAAAGGATTTTTTCCGTAGGCTTCTCCCCTCCCATACTTAAGTATGGGTTGAACATACGTTCTGTGGCCAGTTAGCAGAGATTTGTATAAGGTGTTGATCTCCCAGTGTGGAGAAAAGACATGAGGGCTTGTGCGTGTGAATTCTAGTAGCTGGGCGGCGAAGCCTAGTGGCTATTCATCAAACATACATAAATCACACATTTCCAGGTGAAATAAAGGTTGCTGGTCCACCAAAGTACAGGCCAGTAATAACTCAATAATCTGAAGACATGTCATGCTTCTGAGCTCCCCGATGTCCCTAAATACTAGCCAGATCTTGGGTGTTTTGCTCTTCCTATCATTAGCCCTAAGCTTGTCAGTGGTCACCACTTCCCCTGACATTCCCAGGAAGCTGGCTCTTGGTCGGTATGACAAAAAAAACCCACCCCAAACTCAACCAATTTATTTACAGGTCAGTAGTTCAATCAATCATACACTCAGATTATCAGTACATTAAGATCCTACAATAATCTGAGATGCAGTAGCGAACGTGTATGATATCTACAAACAGAGCCTGGTTTGATAATCAACGGGCAACCTTTCCTGTCGGGAACTAGAGAGTCCAAGTCCTGTTAACAGTTCAAAGTTGCCTTGCTCCCATTTGCCCCTTGCTCCCAAGGGAAATCCCATTAATTTAATATTTGTGGTGTCTGTCAATTCTTCAATTTGATCCCTAAGATGTTGATACTTTCTCTGCCACTGTGTCTGCGTGGGATGTTAATTCACTTTCCAATCTGATTGTCACATCAACTACTGAAGCCTGATTTCCCTTCAGATACCCAGTCCGGTTTGTACAATTCATCCTGATTATCTCTCAGCAATGGTTCTTTAAAAAAAACACCCATTCCTTCTTTTTTGCTTCTTCCACCAACAGATCACACAGTTGGTTGTGTCTTAATTCTGGCCTCCTATACCTTGCCAGGAATTTTCCTGTGGGGTAGACGTTGGCTCTCAGTTGTACTGCTGTTATCAGCTTCCTGTGGGGAATGCCTCAATCCAGCTGTTACCGATTTTATCTTTCTCAAAGTTAGAAATCCCACAGCCCTGGGACAGCGATGTGGTCCAACTTACAAATTCCCGTTTACACTAGTCATGAGGTCTTGGAAAAATTACTTTTCGTGTGAACCTTTCCCAGTCCAAGACTGGTTCCTCACCCCTGTTTCTTCAGATATCACCATAATCGCTTTCAGGTCCCAAAGAGATGGCATTTTGTCCTTTTCCCCTCCAGATAATCCAAACTCCTTCTCAACCCCTTCCCACTGAACAACTGATCTTATAATCTCAGGGGAAGACTGCACAATTCTGTGCAGTCTTTGGGCTTGTACACTGGGATTTAACCCCCCATTGCAGAGAAAAGACACGAGGGCTTGTGCGTGTGAATGCTAGTAGCTGGGCAGCGAAGCCTAGTGGCTACTGTTTAGGTAGCACTGCACCGGTGTTGCAGCCTCACTGCCCTCCTTCCCAAATACAGAAAACCTGGGCAATTTTTCTCCTGTTTAATCTCTAGTTCATGGCTGGTGAATAAAGGATCCCGGGTCAGTGGAGAAAGGTGGGTGTTGGAGGAAATGTCCGAAGACTTTTGAATCGGGAGAAAAATCAGGAAAAACAGATTGTTCGGTAGAGAAAAAGCTTTGTCCTCTCTGCTGGAAACGACAGACTTTGTGTTCATCTGTTAAATTTCAAGGAACCTACAGAGGTGATATACCATGAACCTACAAGAAAGCTTCAAGTAGAGTGTGAACTCAAGTTATAAGATGCAAATCTTTAAGAAAACTATCTTAATTAATATACACAGAACTGTCTTTCCTGATCTTTGGTATCCTTTCTTTCCATCCAAAGGTAATTACTGATCCTTTTCTGTCTGGGCTGGTGCTCTTCTTAAGATCGCTCTTGTAGTGCATATGATTTCTAGACAGCATTTGTGCTTTTAGCCCCCATCTCCCCCACGTCATACACGTGCTTTCAAAAGTCTGTCCTTTCAAATCAGGGAATTCCTGTTGCAAGCATTTATCCTCCTGATCGATTCACTCAAAGCGAGCAACCAGTTTACTCAGGGTTATTTCCTGCAGGCGAGTCTCTCCCCATATTCTTGCTGTTTGTTGTGGTTACTCAATACTGTGAAGAACTTCCCTTATGAAGAAATCCATGCACTCAACCATTTTCAGCATCATGCTGGTTTTAGTTGATTTTTTTCATAGCTCGTGCTCTTCTTGCTTTTAAATGCTATTCTACCACATCTCCGTTATCCCTCAGTTAAGCAGTGTCACATCTACAATTAACCAACGTCACATTAACCAGTGTCACATCCTAAGATCTGCTGATGTTAGGATCAGCAGCCTAAGTGTCTTCGTTTCATGTAGTGGTAATGCTGCAGCAGTCTTGGGGCTTCTCCTGGACCCCAGAAAAGAGTAGAAATTATTTTCTCCCATTCTTCGCATAACTTCAGACCTTTGTTTTGTAGCTTTTCTATTTTCTGCGTCTTCTGAAGCAATGGAAACCGGCTACAGCAAGAGACAGGATGTTAGCGGGGGAGGCTGGGTTCCCTAGTTACTGAGAAACATCGCAGGCATGTTTGCTGTCTAACTCCTGTGCTGGTTTAAACCAACTGCCAGAGTTGGGTCAGGAAGGAATTTCTCTTCTGGTTTGGGCTGGCGGAGTTCTGCACTCAGAGGAACTTCAAAGCATTCTCACTTCTCAAACTCCTTCCTGTTACACAGATAATGATCTTTCCTCCTCTGAGATACTGGTAGGTTGGATCTGAGGTCAGGATGCCACTGTGCACGGAGTAAATACTTCCCGTGAACTAGGTGTCTGGTACGCAGGTTCCCTGGGACTGCAGGGGAAGTACTTAGTAACACAGGTGGTCCTTTCCTGTCCTCTGTTGCTCTTCTGACCAGGCTCTTTGAGTGAATACCCAAGTTTTTCTGTCTTGCCAGTTACACTCAATTTATGAAAATTTCCTGAGGGGTTCCCTCACTGCCAATACTTTCTCCCTGCCGTTCATCCTCTAACCCTCTGCACTCTTCTTTAGGAACTGCCTTATGCCTATTCCAAGTTCCGCATCCTGTTACTAGAACAAGTAAGGCAGATTACAAGGAATGTTAATTTAAGGAGTAAAAGACTTCAGTAAATGGGCACAATTGCATTGATTCCTACCCACAGTTCACGCTACATTTATGTATTTTTATTGAGTCCCTCCAATGAGCATTCTGCTGGCAGGCAGACATTCCCCAAATTAATTATGTTGCTGTGCCTTTGACCTCTTCTCCAGCGCCGGAAAGACTTCTATCAAATACTACCATGAGCATCCATTTCCTTATTCTCTAGTCTCCTTCAATGTAGGTTAATTCAAGTGAAGTTATTTGCACGGGAACAATTCTAGTTAATTCTGTACTTGAAGAAGTCTTTCAAAAGTAGAATTATTCTGAAAACCAAGTTACACAGATCTAATCCTACAACTGTTTCTCAGCCCACATTTGACTAAACGTGGTCTTCACGTGTTCATGACAATACTTTAAACATTTAACTTAAAAGTGACTTGGATTGAGGGAAGAAAACTAAGGCTATTATTTTTGAAATGTACAACAATACAGAGTGTAAAATCTCAGGGTTGTTGGCCACCCTCTTCCTGGCTGGAGATGGAGAAGATAGATAAACTTCACTTGTGACAGCTCGGAAGGGGCTATGTCTTGAAACTGTCAGTATGTGTTATTTCAGGGATGAGTTCAGTAGGTGAGCCTGCAGCAAGCAAAGAGATAGCACGAGGGGTAAGACTGATGTGTTCCCAAAGTTTCCTGCAGTATCTGTAGAGGCAGGGTGCTAGCAAGGAAGTTATTAGTACGACAGGGCATTTCCCAAGGACAGGAAATGATTAGCAGAGCGGCACTATCTTCACTGTACGCTGCCCAGCATACAGACGTACGAGTTCAGCTCCTCCCTGCAGCCTGGGCCAGTGTAAGGCACCACAGGATAAAAGCTCTATTAAAGTTTGGTAAATCCCTTAATTACACCAAGAATATAAATCTTCAGTCTCGCCCTTTCCTGAACCCAACCCCAGCATTTTGGCCAGGAAGCACACTCTGGCACGTCGGCCCCTGGTGACCCTCGTATTGTCTCTCACACCTCTCAGTGGTAAGACAATTCTCACCTCCACAGAGCAGAGATCAGAAGAGCAAGTTATACTGCTAAAAATTAAAGAGTAATGGAGAAGATACGAGAATGCAGAGTTACAGTTTTGAAATGTTTTTTTCCTCTGCACTTCTCCATGTGGCTTAACCATTTTCCCTCCCTCCTCTAACCATGTCCTTCCCTGCAGCAAATGCTGCAGGTCTCTGTGAGACTCTCTTGATCCACAGCCATTGCTCTGATTCCCCCCACCTACTCTGCTCCCAGCCCACACTAACTCCTTTCACAGTGTGACACCTTCCTGTCAAAGTCTGATACCCTCCTCCTCTTCCCTGACACCTAACGAAGGGGATAAGGCTTTGAGGTGCACAGGTGCCACGCAAACCAGACGGAGAGGTCTGTCCCAACCCACCCCTGTCCTCACACTGCACATAAGCAAAAGGGGCCCAGCTGCCAGCTAACCCAGTACAGACACGGCAATCTGTGCAGGACACTTAACCCAACTTCATTCATCGTACAGTTGAATAAAAAGCCCATCAATTCCAAATTAAAATCTTCCAGATGACTGCTCTAGAGAAGGCACACCAACTGCTGCAGATTTCACAGCCTTTGTCCAGAATGCAGACTCCGATTTGCTCATGGGACAGGTATGGGGGAGTTTCCCAGAGGAATACTTGTCTTGCTGCAGGTGCAGCAATAAGAAACTTCTAAAATTTCTGTTGTTTCATTCTCAGCTAGAGTTGCATCACCAATATTTAATTCAGAATGCTGAAATCTCTTTTTCCAGTGATCCCAATGAAGAGGGAGTTAGGCGTGTTCTGGGCACTGCCCTCCTCTCTTTCTCACATGCTTCTCCCAGCTTGAGGTAATCAGGCCAAGTCAGAAAAAGGATGAATAAAAGCAGACTCTTCCCAGTAGCTTTTTCTTAGAAGATCAAGGCTATGAAGTCAGTCCAATGTCACCCACAGTCCTATGAGCAGAGTCCCAGCAAAAAAGAAAGCAGGAGGGTTGGAACCAGAAGGAGCTTCACAGTCCTGACATCGATGGCTTGGCTGGACAGGTTAGAATCGAGGGGCTCCGTAATCATCTGGCATCCTCTCAATATTGTATCTGAGAAAGAAAGAGGGAAAACCTGTGAGGACTCTCTTCCCCATGCAGCAACAGGGTTACAGGCAGAATGAACAGCAAGAAGCTTTGTTGCATTTCTAGCTGTAGCTCAGATCCCCAGGAAGAAAAATATTACTTCTGAAAGTGAAAAGCCATCATAAGGTTGCTGTTATCCTTCACCTCAAACTCAGAAATCGGGCATCTCAAAAACTCACCACCTCTGGAGTAGGAAAAAATAACGGTGGTTGATGGAATCTGACTTAGGATTCAAGAGCAGACCACCACGGAGAAAAACACTCTGGCCATTCAACTTACGATTCATGGCCACAGTGAGTAAGGGGCAAAGATGTTTTGAGAGATAGATCTTCTCAGCCACGTTCTCATTATAGATCAGTTAAGACTTCACATATTTATAGCAACCAAGCTTCTCATTTCTGACATACTGCTCTGCCCGCATATTACTACGCTCATTGGCTCCACTGCTAGCACACCTGTCTCCTTTCCAGCATCTCTCCTATCCCATCTGAAGACTTTGGCCCTTTTCTCTCCACATCCTGACTTTTCTCCTTACCGTGCTACCAAACATATCTACCGTACTGTGAAACGATTTGGCCCAGCTTCTATGCAAGATAAATCTTCTGGGGCGTACAGTATGTAGAAGAAATATTAAACCACTGGATATCACATACAAAGGTGAGTAAAGTCTTCTTAGTCTAGACTTTACGAGTGCTTTGGAAGGAACAGGAAATGAATTTGAGCAAATGTTGTTACAGTAAACCACTAGGGCATATAGAAAATAAATAAGCGAACCAGTACTTGCAGATACTGGAAAAATCTGTTGCACTGAAACTGCACTAGCATCCTTCTGAGTTGGTTTTGGTTTTAATCTAAGTACATTCCACCTCTTACCTGAGCGTACGCAAAGGTGCCCAATAGAACATGGACCAAGAATGGTTCTTTTCCTCAAGAACCTGTAGAATGCATGTGCCTGGCACCCCTGCTGCTGGTAAACACAACTGATCTGTCTAACTGATGTACTAACAAAACACTGGCCTCAAGGAAACTAGTTTTTCCAGGTAAAAGCAAGTGAACGCGTAGACTGAAATAAAATTGAGCCTGCAGCCAGCCTCGTCCCAACAGCAGCTGTACTACTGCAGTGCGAGCGCTAGGCCCTTTACTGCAACCTGCACTATAGATGACGCAGAGGTCCCTTACCTGTGCCTGGAAATATACATTATAGGCACTCCTGGGATTTTCCGTATTCTCCGCTTGAGCTCTTTATCCACTGTGGCTACAATGTAACATTTGTGCTGCAAAAAAAACCAGAGGTGAGTCAGATTCAACATCAGCAGCAGAAGGTTCTCTTCAGTGAGCTCATTTAACGCAGGAGAGCTACAAGTGCTTAGCGAGGCACTAACTAGGACTTGTACAGAATTCACAGCCTAGTAACATCCTTCTGCTCATCAAAACAGACTCACAGAAACATCCAAAGTCTGTCCAGCCTTCCCAGCTGATAGCTTCCCCATCCTAAGAGCTTCTTGATGCTGTCCTGTACGAGAAGAACGCTCAAGGAACACTACACAGTGCCTCAAATAAAGCTGTGGTAAGGACTGAAACTGCCCCCGAGTGAGATTTTACAGTTTGGGGGAAATTTAAGCCATCAGTAACTAGGAAGGTTCAGGAATTTTTCGTATGCTAGCAAGTACAGAAAATTTCAGGAACAGAAATACCTGCGTGACCCTCTGTACCAAGCAGTCATCTGCATAGGTTCCTTTGTGCATACATGGCAAGCGCTCAAACCGGGGGTCCTTGGCAATTCTGTGGGGACACAAGGCAACAGCACGGCCCTCAGACCAGAGCGTACAGTAACACCGTAGGGAGGAACAGGAGCGCCCCTTCCTGTGATACACAGCACGTTGTTCTCAAAACAAGGGCCGAAGGGATGGGGTGAATGGCGCACAACTGTCAAGTGATATGAGAGGCAAAACCCAGAATGCTGTTTGTCTGGCTAATTATTATAGGTGAAGTATTTCTTAGAAGTTGTTGGGTGGATTCAAGATTCCTACAGTGCTACAATGTTGGGCTCTTGCCTAACAAAGCCACTTGAAATAAATTATCTGTGAGAAGAACTAGAACTTCTTCTGGTATCTGACCATTTGTACCACGCATATAGCAACACTTCAGCTCCTCTCTGAAGGGGAACATCAAAGCTCTTTAGGGGACGCACTCGGATACTTTACAGTACAACAGGCCAAAATAAAAAGTAAAGAACACCACATCTGACTGGTACACCTGCAGAGCACCAACTACGCTGGACTAGTTTTGCAAAGATCACACAAGAACCTGGCTCTGGATTATCAGTCCTTGCTACCTACTCCTACAGAAATAACATGAGGCATGAGTGAAGGGTTCCCTAAGACCTGAGTCGCTACTTTATTTTTAGAAATTTCTATAATTCAAAGTGTATATATATATATATACATATTTTAAGAAATAGGAGGAAGTGCTGTTTTGAAAGTCTTAGAGGGGAAAAAAAGATATACAGATCAATATTGTGCGCTCATACCTAGCACTTAGTTTTTCAGAAAGTAATCTCAAACTCCACCCATCATACTGATCACCTACAGCCAGAGAAATAAAACCAAGTTCAGGACTCTGCAACAACCTAGCCACCCTCTAGTGCAAAAGCACCATCGTGGAAAGTGCTTTTCATTTATTTGGTTTTATTATATTATCATAATAATTTGTTTTTATTATAGTATTTATTATAATATTAAGTTCTAGAGACAGAGAAGAACACCCTGCACTTACCTTAGTGCCACACGGTATTTCTGTCCTAACTTCTCAATTTCACCCATTACACAATCTGTGATACATGGAATACCTACGTGCAAATAAAAACCTGCATTAAAAGCAAGCAGTGTGTTTTCACAGACCCCTACATATTGCCCACATGCCCAGGAACTATCATGGAACTCTTTAACATCCTACTTACAGTTTTAAACTTACAAGCACAGATACGGTTGCAAAGTGATGAAATGCAGAGCCATTGAATTTGACCGTGCCATGGTAATTTTAGACTTTTAAGTTACTAATGCTTCACCTTTGTTGAGATTAGTATTTAAGACCATTGTTTGACTGAAACCAGAGACAGTTCCAGGATTACCATAGCCACGCAGAATGAGCTTGATGATTATAGCACATAAACTTTTTTCCAAAATTACGGGTACTCTCAGCTAGTGGTACGAGTCTGATAAAGCACATCACGAGCACACCGTACCACTACGTGGTCCAGAAGAAGCTGCGAGTGACGCAGACACTCACACTTGGCATAGAGGCAGTCCATCATTGACTGCACTAGGTCCAGCTTGGCCTTGATGGAGAAGTTGATGAAGTTAGTGTCAACCAGGATGTGATAAGGGGGGCCCAACTGCGTATTGTACTGGAAGAACAAGCAAGAGGGATGCTGGGGGCTGCCGAAAAGACAAAGAATTTAAATCAGTTCATTGCAGTTAACAACGTATGCAATCCTACAACTCGCACAGAATGGAAGAAGGGTAAGGAACAGAAACGACACAAGGCAGCCGGGGGTGGTGACCTATCAGTCATCCTGCCACCTCCCAAGCCCAGTCTCTTGGTTTGGGGCACCACTTCCGACTCCGACGGTTCTGCTCAGAAACACCCTTGGCTGCAGCCTGCAGCGTGGCCGGCCGGCCCTCCCTCCCCGAAGCATCGGCAGCACTTACACCTCCCGCTCCTTGATGGCACTCGGGTCCTCTTTCTTCTTCACGGGGGCTTTCGCACGCTCCTTCTCGTTACTGCGAGGAAACACACGCACTAGTGGGGTGGACGACAGGGCAGGGCGGCCAGCGGCGGAGAGGCCTGGCCCGGCATCCCCTCCCGCGCGGGACACGGGCCCCACCACGGCCACACTCACATGCGCTGGTCCCGGAGGCTGATCATGCGCTTCATGACCGCGTACTTCCGCGCCTTCTTCTGCTTCCCCTGCAAGGAGATGGACACGCAGCCGCGATGAGCTGGAGAGAGACCAAGACCCAGCCCCAGCCTCCCCCGACCCGCTCCCGGCTCACCATGCTGCTGCTTCTTCCCCGGCCGTCGCCGCTACTTCCGGTCCGTCACGTCATGTCACTGCGCCCCGCCCCGCCGGGAAGGCCCGGGAGTGGTGTCACTTCCGGCCGCCAGCACGGGGTAGCGGGAGTCCGCGATAGTCGCGGGCCCGACATCGCGGTCGCCGCCGGAGCCCTCGGTAACGGCGCTGCTCGCCCTCTCCCGCGCCTCGGGGGAAGGAGAGGGCGGGCTCCGGCGGGAGGTGCGGGGCTCCCGGGGCGAGGGAGCTGCAGCCGCCGCAGTCCGGTTACCCCGCAGTGCTCGGGCCGCCCCCCGGGGTCGTGGCCCAGCTCGGTAGCGGGAAGGGCGCCGGCGGCTCCGCTGCCGACCCAGGGCGGCCCGTGCTAGGGGCCGCCCCGGCGCATCCCCCGGCAGGCCCGGGGATGCTGCGGTGGGGGTCCTCCGCTCTGCCGGCGGCGGGTGGCCGCCCCGGGAGGGCCGTGGCGGGGGCGGGTGGGGCTGGGGCTCCCGGTGAGCGGGAAGGGCCGGCTCCGCCTGCCCTGCGGCGGCAAGCGCGGCGGCCTCCAGCTTTCTCTTTTGGCTTAATGTCGACACGGTGCTGTCGGTGCATCGGTGATACGCCGAGTAGGCTGGGGGCGGGGGGGGGCTGGTGCCTGTGGAAAGGCCGCGGGGTTTGGTGGCCCCGCCGAGCCACTGCTGGAGTGGGCCGGAGCGGGGCTCACAGCATGTCGATCGCTCTCCTTCCCCCCTTTTGCGTTTGCCAGAGCTGCGAGGGTTCGGAGGTCTTCTTGCTTCGAAGAAGGAACGTAACGCTGCCTTTGCCATGAACTGTAGTACAAGAACTTCTTCCTGAAAAGCAGCGGCTTGCCACTGTCGGTAGATCTTACCAACGGCTGTGACCTGAAGTCCTGGCACATGAGCATAATCTCAGCTGTGCTTTCTGCAGCCATAATGGTGTAGCTGGACCCAAAATACCTTTGGACGCTTGAGGAAATGTTCTCTGAGTTCTCGGACTAGTCCTGGTCGCATGGTTTCTAGTGCCCTGTGCAGGGAGGGGTGAGAGAGAGGCCTCCCTGCTGTTATCTTTATTGTGCAATGCTCTGGGATTAGTGAGAAATTGTAGCTGTTGCTATCTTACAAACGCAACCGGTTTTATCTGGTGTGCTGGTCAGAAAAAGCAGCTATGCAGCCAGTGAGGTGCTATGCAGGAGGTTTTTTCTGAAGAGCTGGCCTCAACGGTGACTGGGGCTCTGACAATGAGGAAGAAAATTAGACTGAAAGGAGAACAGGGTGTGTTAGGGAAACCAAGCTTGAGCTTTCCACCTGAGTGAGTGTACTAGGCTTAATTGTTGATTGAGGAAACACAGTTGGTGGAGCTCCCCTGATGCTGCTTAAGTGACCTGAGAGGATTGGTTGAGGGAAATAATGGAGGAGGAATTGGGTGATCTGCCTTCCCCGACGGTGTGTAGGGTGGCAAGTGGCTGAATGGCTTGGGAAGCAGATTTGGTGTCAAGATGGGACTGGCCTGAAAGTCGCTGTGGCTTGCTGTGTTTGAGGGAGACAGGAGGAGCTGACAGCCTTGGTGGTGGTTAGGCCGTTGGCAAAAATCTCCCATATTTTGCTTTTCCTCCTGTTCCCACTGTTTTATTTGGCTTGTGTGTAAATGCATATGACAAATTCCAGCCCTGATGCAAGAATGACTGTTGTGTATGGGCACTGGCCGCTGATGTTGCCTTCGTCCTTGACAGCTAATGCTGGAGCCTGTCCAGTGCCTTTTGTGCTGAGTCTTCAGTCTTTTGTGGGTGTATTTTAAAGTTAGGTTCCCATGGGCATTCCTGTTTGCTGGTTTGCGCACGCTTTGCTTGGTGTGAGGAAAATACTGTGCCTTTTCACTCAAAAGAGAACTGGCGTCTTGCGCGTGGCATGAGACGCGCGTGCCGTTGGTGGTGGACATCTGTGCACGTGGATGGAGAGGATGTTCTGCACAGAGATGAAGGGTTCTCTCATCTTGGTTGGATGAGGTAGTATCATCGTGCACGAAGGTTTTAAACCCATCTTACTACTTAATTTTGGAACTTGCCAAGGTAGAGGAGAAGGGAAGTTAAGTTTATCAGTGCACCAAAACCACCAAGAGGCACGATACATTTCTTAGGGCCTCAGTAAATCTGTTCTGTATAGTGTGTCCCCGGCCAGCTTTGTAGCTGTAGCCATGTGAACGTGCCTTTACTGCGTTGTAGTTCCTTTTGGATGCGCAGCTACGCTTGTGCTTCCTTGTGGAGCTTTGCACTGTGGTCCTCTGGCTTCACAGCAGCAGTGATACACACGAAACGTATTCCCATTACTGGCCTTCCTTGCTGACTTGAGAGAAGCAATGGCACTAATATATTTTATTTTATGATTCCGTGCTGTCTATCCCGATTATGCCAGTACTTCTCCTTGAGTCAAACCAAGGTGAAGCTTTCCAAATCCCCATTTTCCCTGCAGATGGCAGGAGACCATTGCCTGCTCTGTCCTTGGATCAAGATCACTCAGACCTGTCGGACAATTCAGCGTGTTTTTTTTTTTTCCAGCCTAGCTACAATGGCACCTTATATTGCTGAATTTCAGAATTTGTTTCCTGGATTGTTAGCTGGCAGCTTTTAGCACTGATACTATTTTAATTTAGATCTGCGTTCTGAGAAGCGAGTGGCAACATATCTTGGATACCAGCTACTCACAACTAGGTTCTTTACCGCAGTGTATCCCAGCTGCAAGAGCATCCTTAAAGCTGCTGGCAGTGTGTATGCTGGAGGGAAGGTGATTGTATGACAGCCACTCCAGCTCTGATGGCTGCCTGACTTGGTGTCTTGCATACCACTTCACGTGGAGATAATAAAATGAGAAGTTGCTGTGCTGGTCGAGGGAGTTAACTAACTCCCTGTGTCCAGCGAGCTCTGAAATTCTGCAACCCAGGTCGAGAGACATGGGCTTCTATTGACTTAATAACCCTTGTAGTTGAAATGATGAGTCTTTCTCTCTTCATGCTTTTGAGAGAGGCTGTGTGACCTGTGGTGTGTGTTACAGAAGGGAAAGAGTTATGGACTGAGGCAGAAATAGCTTGGGTAGATGAATCCACAAGGCCAGTTTTGTGTTGATGTGTTTTTGGTGATGTGAAGAGATGGGTTCTGTAGGATGCTGGGGGTAGATCTCGTAGATTCCCAAACACTGTTAGGTTTCTGTGAAATTCCTCAGCTGTGTGTGGATGTGCCACACACCTTTCGCAGCCAGGCCAAGCTGGAGCAGGCTTTCAAGCAGGCATTTGTAGGATACGTACTGTGAAAGAACTAAAATATCCAGGAAATCGCTTGGTCTGTGATTCTTAATACACAGAGATGAGTTTAGAAGCCTGAAGCTTCGTCGAGGAGGAGAATGAGAACTTACACCCTGGGGGCTGCAATACTGTTTGCCCAAGCAGTGAAAAGAAGAAAATAGCTCTCCGTGTGTGATTTTTTCCTTGAGATGTGGGGGAGGAAAAGATGGTGAGAGACTGGCTGCTTCTGCAGCACAGTCAAAGAGCTCTGCACAGACCGACGTACCTGTCGGTTTTCCTCTGCGTTAGAAAGCTTAGTGGGAGCGTGCAAAGGCAGCCGGATCTGTGTGATTATTGGGATGGAGGGAAGTAAGAGACATCTGAAAAGGAAGGTGGATGAGTAAGGAGGAAGTGACAGCTGAGGTGGTGGTGGTACGGCAGGCAGGAGGAGCACATCGCTTGCATCCCCAGAAGAGGTGACTGTCTTTACAGACAGCTGCTGTGGTGAGCCCGGGTCTGTTCAGTTCATTCTCACTCCTTTACATAATCCGTGTTCTGAATGAGTGGTTATCCACTGTGTAGGCTCCATGGTTTTTCTTCTGGCATATGTCCTGGTTTTTGTGGGCTGCATCAATCCTTGCTGTTAGATTTTTATGTTTTTTATCTCAATCCTGACAGTAAACTGTAATTTAATGGATAGTGCTGTGGAAACTGAAATGCCTTATGAGGATACTGGTTTCCTGAATACCTAAACCAGCAGCAAAATAATTATCTAGTCTGCTGTGGGGTCCAAGAACATTCAGAGTTTTGGTTTTTAAGCTTGGCTATAAATAGCCCTCTAGTTCTGGGCAAACTCAGTTTGAGAATAGCACATGGAATTCTGTGGGGTGCGCAGGCCTGAAGTGTACCCGATCCTTAGCACTCCTCATGACCAGCTCTCAAGTTCTTAGCTGCTCCATGAAACCTATGGGGAGACAGGATGTGTTTTGTTCCATCTTGAACCTGCTAGTTTCGGGGGTGAAATTGTGACAGGTGGAGGTTGAGGATACGGTGAAGCCTAGCACCTCATCAACAGCGATACCTTTATAGTACCTCTCCTATGGATTTGATGTCTAGTGATACTCTTGCGTCTTATACCTCTCGTGTTTCTACTTTCTTGATTTGTCCACAAAATAGAGAGCTGACTTTTCTCTCTCCTTTTTTTCCTTTCCCAGGGAATCTGGCAAACAACAGGCTACAGGGAGCAGCGTTACAGGACACCCTTTTTTACAGAGGAAGCAATTGCTGCGCTCAGGTCCTCACCTTTCAGCTGCGATTCTGTGATGCAAGTTCCAGGAGTTTCTCTTTCTGCAATAATCTTCCCTATGGCCTCTTCTTGCTGATGTTTGCCCCAGTGTTGGGCACGAAGAGGAAGGATGCTGAAGAATGGGTACCCTCCTTTTGGCTTTTAGAATATGGGCACTTCTGTAAAGGTACGTGGTTGCTCTTCGGTTGGAGGGATGGAATATTTGTGGAGGCCAGCAAAGGGGATTTGCTGGGCCGGAAAGTCATGGCTATTGTTGGGGGGAAATACCTCATTTAAGCTTTCTGCATGCTGCTGTCCATTGGTGCTGCTGAGATGACTGATGAATAACTCCCCTTTTGTGTTTGTGTAAAAAAAGAAAAAGCAGCTTGAATGCACAATGTAGCTTCTCACTAACTGAATGGTGACACGGCGAGCTATATTGTGTGCATTAGTGTATGCCAAATTGTTTGTCTGATTGTCACACACGTTTCTTGCTGCTGCTCTTGTTCCATCTGTCAGCTACGTCTTACCAACCAAACAGCATGTTGTTCTTCTGGGTGTGGTCTTACTACATGTTTGTTTAGCAGTCCCCTCAGTGAGGACCTGATTCTAGATTGGTGTCTCCAGAAGTTGCTGTAATCTTAATAGTGCACAAAAATAAGGGGTTAGCTTGTGTGTTGGTCAGCGAGAGTTTTGGTGGAGAGGCTCCACGTTGCAGAGGTGAGCAGGAAAATACAGATGGACTCTTTTCCAGTTGTATTCATGTTTTCTCTAGTGGAGTTACAGGGCAAAGAATGGGTTCAGCTTTGTCCTGGAAGGATTTTGTTCTGGACAAATGGGGATGGTCTTGTCCGCAACCCTGTGATTCCATAACTTTTTCTTCTCAGGTTGCTGGCTGAGGGTCAGCTTCTGTCCATTTTGGTGGTGGCTCTGTGATGTGCTTTCCTGGCAGGCTAGAAGTTCGCTTTGTGACTTGCAGAAGCAAGTAGGTGTGAGAGCTTGGATCAGTGGCTTTCAGCCGCTGCTGTCAAAAGTTAGTGATCCTGCAAAAAGTAGCTCCTTCTTGCAGTACCCAGAGCCCATTCTCACTGGTTTCTGAGGATAACGTGTTGTCCTTCTTATAGATCCCTGAGTCTGAATGGGAATCTCTGCTGGAGGGAGAAGTGTTCCTTGTAGCATGCTGTGCCGTTTGCGTGGTTCACAGTCTTATGGAATAATGCTTTAGGGATGTCCTTGGAGAGGAAGATAGATGATCAATAGGTATTTGAGGAATCATAGATTAAATTTAGGCCAATGTGTGTGAGGAAGAGTCATTGGACTGGACTTGGCCTATTTTGTGTTCTAGATGCAGCTGTGATCCTCGGCTCTGTGTCTCACCGAAGGGACCTGATGTTTTACATTATTGGTAAGTGAAGGAAAGGCTGCCACTGTATCTGTTGACCTCTCCATAGGCTTTAGAAGGGTTTCTTGAAAGCCTTTGCTTTCATGTTAGTTCAGAGTCTGTACCTAACAAACATGAAGCTACTGTCACACCGCAGCGTGCCCCTCCACCTGGCAGACTTGCCTCTCCACCATTCTTTTTGTTCCTAAAGTCCTTCCATTGACCTCATTCCTAAGCTATCTCCTTACTACTTCTTTCGAGAACCAGTGCAGGGTTGTTGCCTCCTTGATGCTTCTTAATCCAGCCTTAATGTGATGTGCAGGGGTTGTGTGGTTATATGACTGTATCCCTTAAAGGAATCGCTGTAGTTCTGACTTGGAACTTGGAGGGAATTCCGTGCTTGTGTTGGGGTGTCTGCTGGCCATACCTGAGGCTCTGTACCACCTTTACCTATTTCCTCTGTTTGCAATCGTTTTAAGGGACTTGTTATTCTCTAACCTTACTTGTAGCGTAACACAGACCGTAAATGTTTGCACAATAGCTTCTGCCTTAAACACCTAATTTGAAGTTGAGTAGAATGTCATTAATAAAAGGCATCTTGGGCTAATGCAGAGAGGATTTTGATGCCTGACTCAGCCACGCTGCTGCAATCATCCTCTGTTCTCTCCTTGCTGCAGGTGGGATCACAGTATCTGTGGTAGCTTTCTTCTTCACCATTAAGTTCCTATTTGAGCTTGCCGCACGTATAGTCAGCTTCCTTCAGCATGAGGACCGGGAACGCCGAGGGGAGCGAACTATTTATGACTACGTGCGAGGCAACTACCTGGATCCCCGGTCCTGCAAAATCTCCTGGGATTGGAAGGACCCCCACGAGGTGGGCCGTAGCATGGCCTTCCGAGTGCATGTAAGGGAATTTTTCTGTTTCCATGCAGCTTTGGGGGCAGGAAGAGAGGTTTGAGTTAGGGGTGGGCTCTGCAAATGTTGTGGGAATTTTTTTTTTTGTTGGAGCCAAGCTGGATGTAATTCGGGAGTGGGAAAGCTCTCTGTTTACGTTTTCTGCCTGCTGTAACTGTGTTGCAGAACCCCGTAAGTGCATGTCTGAGGTTTGCACTCCTTAAAATCCTATCTCCCTCTCTTTAGAATCCTCTGAAGAGCTAGGGGAGACCAGACTTGTCCTCTCTACTGCTTCCTTTACTGGGAAGTGAGTGGGCTGAGCCTTGCCTTCAGCAGACTTGGTGCTGTCTTTTGGTTGTGCAGCTGAAGTTGGGAGTCAGCATTTTACCAACCCAAGAGCTGTAAAGCTTCATGGCCGCTCCCTGTTTCTCCTAAATTGAGCATTATTCTGCCTGGCCTCGAAAAGCCTGCCAAGGGCTTTTGTTTCCTGAGTCTAGGTGAATCGGACAAGTATGCAAATAAGATGGGTGAGAGGCCCCAACACAGAGTTTGGAGCTACGTGGAGACAGTTTGAACAGTTTTTGCTGGGCTCATATGGCCACTTTTTTGCCCCACCTTCCGCATCCAGAAGGGTATCAAAGTAAGAAAGGTTCAGCTAGGTTGCCGTATCCATCCTTCTCAGGAAGGTGAGGAAAACCCTTCTTCTTGAGGGTGTGAGGACTTCTAACTCCAGGGCAGGCAGTGAAAAGGAGCTGAGGGGACAGGGACTTGTTCTGTTCCTGCTGTTTACATTTATTCCCTTCACTTTACTGACTTTCACTCATAGCAGCTCCAGTAATGTGCCCTTCCACTTCATGCCTGCCTCCCATCAGCTTATCCCTTTATTCATCAACAGTAGCTGTTGCATGCACTGGTTTCTCTCACCGCCAGTCAAGATGCATACTACTTTCAGGCCCCACACCTTCTCTTATTTAGAAAGAGGGAATAATAGTAACCTTTATCTGTCTGCAGGCTGATTGCAGATGGCAGGCAGGATCTGGCCCACGTAGGGTTTCAGGGTAATTCTTTCCTTGTAAGGATGTACCAGTCAAGGTATGTTACCTTCTGATATTGTCTGGCAGATCACTCCTGTGATTGAGCTGCCTGTGATTTTTATCTGACATGTTGTTTTCATGCTGATGCTTCTTATCAGTACAGACTAGGTCGGCTCCTTAGGTCAGCATCTTCTCCACACTGTTTTCTGTACCAAACTGGTGAGAGCTTTTCCAGAGCTTAGCTGTACAAACAGACAAGATCTGCTTGATTCTCTGAAAGGATGTGGCTTTGCTTTTTTCCTTTCGGTAGTGGGTTCTCTTGGTTTCTGCTCTGATACTGCACTAACTGCAGAGAAGAAATGCCTAGAGGCACGTTCTTTTCAGGGCACTCATTTGAACCCCAGCACAAAAGAGAATGAGGCTGTTCAATGCCCACTTGTGCCCTGTTCGCTTGGGAGAACACAGCTTGTGTGACAAAGCTGGCTGTTAATTATTTTTCCTTTGCTGAGCTGGGGTTCTTACCCTTGTTTTCCCAAGGCGACTTGCTTTCTCTTCCTCTGTGCACTGCATATTTTTGCTGACCTGGACTTCTCCATTTCCCATGCAGTTATTCTATAAAAATGGGCAACCCTTCCCTGCTCACCGGCCTGTGGGGCTGCGAGTTCACATCTGCCACGTGGAGCTAGCAATTGATATTCCTGTAACCCAGGAAGTTCTTCAGGAGCCTAATTCCAATGTGGTGAAAGTGGCCTTCACTGTGCGCAGGGCTGGGAGATATGAGATCACTGTAAAACTCGGTGGCTTGAATGTGGCATACAGCCCCTACTACAAGGTGTTCCAGCCAGGTAAGGTCTGAGTGGCCCTCTAATGATTTCAAGTAGATTTGGAGGTATTGGGAGTGGTTAGGTAAATGTGTTTCCAGCGGAAATAGGTAGGTGACAGGGAAAGGGTTACCCTTCACCATTTTCCTCTTGCCATGTGTAGATCCCAGCAGTAGACCCATGACTAAAACATACTTGTGACTGCCAGTACGTGGCAAAATAGAAACTGCCTTACAGAATAAGTCATTAGTGCTCCTTAAACTCCCTAACCATTTGAGTCATGTTCTCCGTTCTGTCGTAACTCCTTCACGATCTATCTAGTAGTCAGAGGATGCCTTTTGTGAA
This sequence comes from Rhynochetos jubatus, assembly GCA_027574665.1. Lineage (NCBI taxonomy): Eukaryota > Metazoa > Chordata > Aves > Eurypygiformes > Rhynochetidae > Rhynochetos > Rhynochetos jubatus. The sequence continues at coordinate 122,858,542 of CM050648.1, read as the reverse complement.
AGTATTGAGTTATTTCTATCTGAATTAGAAATGCTGTCATGATTTCACTCTTCCTCTTTCAAATACCCTACTCTATTCATTTAAGCTCCTGGAGCAGTTTGATTATACACTTCTTTAAAAATATTTCCTTTTTATCCACTTTAAATTGGTTTCCTTTAACTTTTGGTTTTTTGACCCTAATTGGCACCTTTTATATTTCATGTACATGTTCGTTGAAAGTACCTCTAGTTCATTGCATTGTGAATAAATACAAAGCTTGCTAAGACACCCTTTCAGAAAGAGGAAGCTCAGATTTAACTCAGATACCCTCCAGACTGAAGTTTGGTAAGCTGAATTTGCAGGTTTCCTTGGACGCCAGCTGACTTGTACTTTGTATGTGTAGTGGGATCAAGTTGTGCTGAAGGTTAGAATGGTGGAAAAAGTGTTCTTTAGAGGGCTAGCAACTGGGTTTGCTTTATCAGTATTAAATTTCTGACCCACGGCAAACCCTGTGCATCACACTATGTATTTCAATGCTCAGATACTTTGGTTTTTTTAATGTAGGGGCATAGGATGTGTTTAAATTTGATCCATTTTCAAGGGTATTGTGCCCCTAGTTTCTTTTCCTTTGGTCTTTGTAGCTTCATCTTGGAATTTGTTTTAACTCTAAACCGCTGTTGTCTGCTTCAGGGATGGTGGTTCCCTCCAAAACCAAAATTGTCTGCCACTTCTCCACTCTGGTGCTGACCTGTGGGCAGCAGCACACTCTGCAGATAGTTCCCAGAGATGAGTATGACAATCCCACCAGCAATTCCGTGTCCCTGATAGATGAACACAATTACAGCCTCTCCATCCATGAGGTGAGTGCAGCCTCATCCTTTGCTGCTTGACCAGGTGAGCTGGAGACCCCCCTCTATTCATTTGTTTTCTGTCTAGCTGGGTCCTCAAGAAGAAGAGAGCTCCGACGTTGTGTTTGAGAAGTCTGTGGTGTCCAATCGGCAGACTTGCGAAGTGTTCTTCCGGCTCACCTTGCACTGTAGGGGATGTTTCCATGCCTGCATCTCCTACCAGGACCAGCCCATAAGCAATGGTGATTTTGACATCATTGTTCTAAGTGGTGAGTCAAGAGCTCCTCCGTATTCCTTTTCTAGGTGTCCTCTTACAAGATGCTTTGCACACTCGTGTGGCAGAGCTAGATGTGGCTTCCCTGCAGGTTAGCCATGCTTAATTGCTCAAGGGATGCTTATTAATTTAAAAACGCTAAAGTAAATGAATTTGCTGCTGACAAGGGACATCTCTGAAGGCTGATACTTTCCATCGCATCAGCAGATGAAAACATGGTTTTCCCCTATCTCAGGAGGTTTACCTCTGAAATGAGGTGAGTTTTATTGCTTGCTAGTACTTGGCATCTGAGCCATACTAGAGCCAGTCATGTGTTGTGTTAAGCTACGTGGATGAAGAATGCTGCATGTAACGTGTGCGCCTTTTTACGATTTTATAATTCCTGGGTTCTTCGGGCGTGAGCCAGTCCGCCACGTGGCTGCCAGGTGGCAGGAATGCCTTCAGGCTGGTGCTCTGAGAGAGACGTTCTCTGCCTTTTTTCTTCAACCGGTCACTATCTGAAGCCAGGACAAACTGCTGTCTTGAAATCTTTTCGTCCCACTCCTGTGTTCTCTTTATCAGAGTTTCACTTGATGAGATTTTCCTTTGGATGTGTAGTCTTTTCTTTAAAACCATAATAACCAGTTCAGTGGTTGTTTGTGGATTCTGTAATTTTTGATTCTGATCTCCATTAAGATTTACACAACTCATAACTATTTCCCACAGAGAATGAAAAGAACATTGTAGAACGCAACGTGTCCACATCAGGTGTCAGTATTTACTTTGAAGCCTACCTTTATGATGCTCCTAGTTATACCAACACTCAGTGGCAACTTCCACCAACGCACCTGGGCTCCTCCCAGCGCCGTCCTTCTACTGCAATTGAGGATGAAGACGAAGATTCTCCCTCTGACAGCCAAACCCCTGAGAAAGTGAAGAAACCTAAAAAAGTGTACTGCTACGTGTCACCTAAGGTAGATATCGCCATGGTACCACTCTTGAGTGTATATTTAAAGTACCCTGGAAATGAAGAGCTTCCTTGTGCCCTGTATTTTAGCGCCAGGTTTATGTGCCTTGGATTTGGTTAAAGAACGTTTGCCTAAGGCTACACAGCAAGCTTGGGTCTGATGACTAACGTTAAAATGCTCCTTGAAGTTTTAGGACTCCGTGTGCCTTTCTGGGTCTGATCCAAAGCTTAGCAGGAATTTTCTCATTGGTTGTTCAGTAGATATTCTGTTTGCTGTTCCTTTCCTCTGGTCAGCTCAGGCCTGCGGTTCCCTTTCTCAGTTTCTGGTACATGTAGGTTGGAATTTAGAGGAAGACAATTCTCAGATTTTATGTCTGTCTGTCCTGGTTCTTTAAATGTTTCAGGGGGAAAAAAAAATGGTCAGAGGACAAAGGGTAAATGTCTAAGTAGAAGAAACAGGATTCAAGCAAGTCAAGAGAAACTGGTATTTCTTACATTAAGAATACGCTAACAGAAACTATTCCCCCTTATTATTGCCTATGAGCACTCAGGGAAGCTAGGAAGAAAATTCCACTGAATCTACTAATGAATTTAAATTCACTTTATCCATCTGAATGCATTCTGAAAAATGCAGTGATAAACATGAAAGTGAAAGACTAATCCAGGAATTACTTTCCTGACAAAGACAGAAAAAGGGCAGTGAAGCAGCTAAAGGGTGGAGAACGTTGCTAGAGGTTTCTACATCTCTGCTGCGTGTGGCTGTAAGAACTGACTTTGGGAGTGAGTGCTGGCTCCTTGTGAGCTCAGCATCCCTTCATCCTTGGGGTATCGTTCTGGACTCTTGTACTCCTCTCTGTTGCGTTACCTGGTAAAGGAGACTGCCAGAAGTGGGTACTGTTGCAGGTTCCCTTTAGGTGCCAACATTGTTAATGCAATTCTGATGCTTGCATAATTGTATCCTTGGATGTCTCCCTATATACCTACAGCAGCTAACGGTTACTATGCTGTTATTTCTTTAAGGGGTTGCTGTTTGTATTTGCTTTGTTTCTGGAGCAATGCTGCTCGTTATTTTTCCCAGTCATTGCGGTTAGAACAGGCTTGTGCAGGAAATGGTTTTGTGTTTTGTCTAAAGATGCTAAAATATCATCTTAGCTTGATCTCCAGAAGGTGACAGTTAGGAATTATTTGTTCTGGCAGAAATACACTAAGAATAAATTTCTATGAATCTCCTAGATTTAGCAGTTTCACGTGCTTTTTAAAAGATGTTTGAAATGGTTGTGAAAATTAGGGAGTAGTGACAATAATCTAGTGTGACTTTCTCCAAAACCTTTTTGTCAGTGCTTTGCAATCTTGTTCTGAATTGAGCCTCTCAAGTGTACTTAACGTTACCTTCCCGTTAGACTGGTGATGTTCTCCTGAGCACAATGGCTTACTGCTGTAAAATCCGGTGTCATGCTGGGATCCCACATGCGCTGTAAATGTGTGCGGTAAAGCCTTACTGGCATGTTGCTTACAGTTCTGAACAGCTTTAAAGGTTTTCATGTATCGTGACAGGAGATGATGTCACCACGTGTTGCAGAAACCTGTCCCTGAGGTTGAGGGGGAGGTGTGTGGCCTTATGGATCTGTCCTGTGCCTTGTGTTTCAGGGACAACCCTTAACAGATGTGTGACTTCTAACATTTTCTTTTCCTTGTGGTTACTCAGCAATTTTCAGTGAAAGAATTTTACCTGAAGATCATTCCATGGCGCCTTTTCACCTTTAGAGTATGTCCTGGCACAAAGGTGGGCCTCTTTCCAAGTCGCTGTCACTGCGCCTCCGCGTTGTTAGCTTGTGGTCCTAGTGAATTACAGTCTGTTTTGGTTTTTTTTCCTTTTGGAGAGAAGGGCTTCCACCCACAGAGCAACATTTCGTTGTATAAAATTCAATGCTGGAATTCCCTCTCAGTGCCTAAATTCTGCTAGTATTTATGAATAGAAGCTGGTTGTACCACCTGCCTTTTGTCCCAGTGCTAGGCAAAAATCTTAATTCCTTTTGCATTTCTCTTATTTTCCTCACAACCTTGCTAAAATGCTATGATTATGCCCCCTGAGCCCCCTAGTCTAGGGGTGGGAAGTTTGAAGCAGCCTCCCAACTAGAGTCGGGATGCTTGAGATAATGTTCCTGTTAACTGCGTATGCATGGGTGAGCAGGGAAGGTCTTAGAGCGCAGGTGATGTTGCTCGGTCTACTGAACATACTGTGCCTTCTGCATGATGGGTTTACCCTTTCTTGCATCTTTTTGCTGCTAGTTTTCATACCTTGGTCCTGACCCTGTGCACAAATTACTGACACTGGTGGTGGATGATGGGATCCAACCCCCTGTGGAGCTCAGCTGCAAGGAGAGGAACATCTTGGCAGCCACTTTCATTCGCTCTCTGCATAAAAACATAGGTAAAGGGGCGGTGAGGTGGGTACAGCAGTCAGGAAGTTAGCACTTGAGTCTGCTAGTTTCCCCGGGGATGAAGCTTGCCAGCGCTGAATGACCTCTGATGAGAGCTCTGATTCCTGGAGTCTCACGTTCTGTTCCCGTTGTGCCTCCAGTGAATGTATTTCATCATGCCAGCTGTTCCTTTGCGGTTTGGCTTTTCTGTCGGGCTCTTTGAAAGCACACCTGTGAGTATCTGAACGTCAGCAAGACTAACTGCAAACCGCTTGTAGGCTTCTGTCTCCAAACCTTGCCGGAAGGAGCTCATCCTTGGGCTCTAAGGCTGACCCTGTGCAGTTAGGTCTTCTACATGTTCAAGGTGTTGACAGCGCGGGCCTGACCCAAATTGTCACTGTTCTCAGGAGGCTCCGAGACCTTCCAGGACAAAGTGAACTTCTTTCAGCGAGAGCTACGTCAGGTGCATATGAAGAGACCTCATTCAAAGGTCACGCTGAAGGTCAGCCGTCACTGTCTACTGGAGTCGGTGAGTCTATAGGTCACTTAAGCCCAGTGCTTCCTCCATCCTTTTTCTTCTGCTCACTGCCTCAAAAATACCCCCAAACTGGCATGTGCTAGGGCAACCATGCTAAAAATGATTAGTCTTTCTGTTTCAAAGCAGATGCCAGTAGACAGCTTGAGATGGGTACAAGAACAACAAAAAATAGTCTCAAGGTAGCTCCTCTGTGTTCAGGTTTGGTGTTGTGTGGGATGCTGTGCTCCTTCTCTATGGCCCATAAGATCAGATTAATTTCTTAAGCAATTAGGAAACTGGAGCTGTGATAAAATTTTAAGGAACTCGAGTAAATCAAGCCCTGAGAGATGTCTAGGCTAAATGTATAACCTGTAAAAGCAGAAAATCTGATGCTATTCGGTCTCCATTTTACATTGGAACCTGAGGCTCGGCTAGAGACTGTGTCTGCCTGGACCAGTCTGGGAGCAGAAACTAGAGCTCCCGAGTCTGTCTTCTGTTTTTTCTGGTACACAGCCGTTCCGTGAGATAAGCTGTCAAGCCAGGTATTAATGAGCTGCATGCATGAAGCTCTTGCATCGACAGGCTTCTAGTGCTGGTCCAGTGTGATGATAAAATACTCTGTTGAGACCTTAAGTCTTCACTAATGCTGACCTGAGCCAGTGTGTTTCCAAAATCAAGTTTGAGAGAGAGTTGTTCATGTAATACAGATCTTAACTGATATTTGAAGTACTGCGTGTGCAAGGCAGTCACTTACCCTGATTTATTGTTTCCACGTGTATCTCACAACAGGAATGTTAAAAAGATAGAAAAGAACATTTCTGGGGAAAGCAGGAGCAGCTGGTTTTACGATTTACGCTCAGTAAATCTGTGTTTTGGAATATTTTCTGCACATATGAGCTTGCAGTGTTTACGAGATTGTGTTTCAGTTAGCAGCTTGCTACAAAATCACTTCTAACCAATGTTTACATGACTTTTTTTTTTCTTGCTCTTTCGGAAATTCCTGCACTGTCATGACCACTGATTTACAGTCTAGTAAGACAAAATAAATTAGGTGCCATAATAATAATAAATGTGAGCTTTAGTGTCCAAGGTTGGCAGGCCCAGTGAATGTGACCTATGTGTTTAGCCCAGAGATGTGACTAGCGTGTCCCTGCTCATGGCAGGGGGGGTTGGAATTACATGATCTTTATGTTCCCTTCCAACCCAAACCATTCTATGATTCTATGATGCTTTAACCTGTTTGAAGATAAGCTAAGCCAAAGCTATCTGCATGACTGAGGACTGCTGTGTAGCTTTTTAAATTCTCTTTAATTGGAATCAGAATCAGGACGCAGGAAGGTTTAGACAAATGAAATATTGTGTTAGTTTTTGCGTCGTGACTTGCTTAAAGTGTGAACTCGGTGAACAAACTATTTTCTAACGCTCTCTGAAACGTTCCTTTTTCAAATCGAACTCGTGGGCTGAGAGTGCTTTACCGAAATTGCTCCTTCCCACAGGCATTTTAATACTTTTAACAATACTGTACTGCAGCCTTGAGCGGGATACACCTGCGCTGCGCTAAGACCTCACACTGGTTTTAGGATGAGCTGTACTTATGTGGATAATGTGTCTCATAATAGAAAATGAGGGGTTGGCTTCTGTGGCTTTGGACAAATAAGAATTAGATCTTAGGAGTTCCTAATTCTCGCTTTTGTACTGGACTGTTTCTGGGGCTTTGTGTTTTGCTTAAATTGTCCATCCATGTGTGCATGATTGAATGTTGGCTACGGGGTGCCAAGCGGTAACTGCTGCTTTTTTGGGGCTTTTTTTCAGTCTTTTAAAGCAACACGAAATTTTTCTGTTTCTGATTGGAGCAAAAACTTCGAAGTCATTTTCCAGGATGAAGAAGGTGAGTTACCCAGGGAATATATTTGAGGAGGAAATGAAAGGAGTGATGGTAGTTTTAGTCTGAAATTCTGGTTTCTTGTAGTATGTCTAACCTCTGTGGCTTTCCAGCCCTTTCTCACAGATGTTAGTGAATTATCCTGCTGCTGCTGTTCCATCCCTACTTTACATAGGGAACTGGGTCCCAAATAAAAAATATTAAAGGACTAGGTTTGGGGGCAGAACCTAGAGTTCCAGAGTCCCTGTCTACTGCTTTTTTGCTTTGGAGCTGTTCATGGCAATGAGCTCTAAACTCTGGAACTGATGACTAGTGGATGACCAAGCTTGTTTTATCTTGTAGCTCTGGACTGGGGAGGTCCACGCAGAGAGTGGTTTGAGCTCATCTGTAAGGCGTTATTTGACACCACCAGTCAACTCTTTACCCGCTTTAGTGATAACAACCAGGCCTTGGTGAGTCCGCAGTTCCTACGCTCAATGCACAGACACGTGTGTGCTGATGGTTAAATAACGCCGGTGCTATTCAGCGGTGTGCGGCCTTACCCATGCTTTAGCTTGCCTGCACAGCCGCTTCCAGTGCCTGTCTCAAAGCTTTGCCTAAGGATCTTAACCCACTGAAGTGCGAAGGAACTGGATGAAAAGGAGAGGGTGGTCACTCAGCCGGAAAAGCTGGATTTCTGAGCAAGAGCAGGTGGCAACAGTGTCTAGAGGGTTTGTTGGGTCTGAGCGTTTCACAATCCATTTCTGCTCTCATACAGCTTCTGGCCTGTGCATGTGAAACATTGTGTACCCTTCCTAACTAGGCTCAGGCATTTTATTTCTATGGCTTGGCTTTGAGGATATTACACTAAAGCTCCTGTGGCAGGGCAGCCCGAGAGATGGAGTGACTTGAACTGGTCCCATACATGCTATTTATGCTAGTCTTCCCTGGTACTTGCGCATTTCATTTTGTTTCCTCTTCGCAGGTGCATCCAAATCCAGGGCGTCCCACGTACTTACGACTCAAAGTGTATGAATTTGCAGGCCGCTTAGTAGGAAAGTGTCTTTATGAATCATCTCTGGGAGGGGCTTACAAACAACTGGTTCGAGCTCGCTTCACCCGATCCTTCCTGGCTCAGATCATAGGACTGCGTATGCATTACAAGGTAGCGCTTCCCAGCCTTGTCCAAAGCCTGTCTTGGTCTGGGGAGAGGTTGAGCGCTGGTGTAGTAGAAGCAGATCCAGAGAGTCCTGGTTAACAATATATGTTGTGGGGTTTCCCGCCCCTCCAATGTCCCTGCCTTCTTTTTTTTTCACACAGTATTTTGAAACGGATGACCCAGAATTCTATAAATCCAAAGTGTGTTTCATACTGAACAATGATGTGAGTGAGATGGATCTGGTCTTTGCTGAAGAGAAGTATAGCAAAACAGGACAGCTGGAGAAGGTGAGGGAGGCAGATGTGAAGGTGGGACAGTTTAACCCCTTCTGCCTGTAGCAGGGGAGGCTGAGAACTCTGCTGTGTGCCCCAGAAAATAGAGTTTACTCTGGGCAGTAGCTCCTTACTTGGGAGTTCAGGTTTGGGGAACGCTGCTGGTCACAGGTCAAGTATTGTCCTGTTTGCAGGTGGTCGAACTGGTGACAGGAGGGGCTCAAGTACCAGTCACCAATGAAAACAAGATCTTGTATCTGAATCTGCTTGCACAATACAGGCTGGCCAGTCAGGTTAGAGAGGAGGTGGATCACTTCCTGAAAGGTAACATGCTGCCTGTTCCCTGCTCCTTTCTGCCTTTATGTCCCAGGGGATAGCGCTTGCTGTTCTTCTCTCCTCTTCCAGGTCTTAACGAGTTAGTTCCTGAGAACCTCCTGGCTATTTTTGATGAGAATGAGCTTGAGGTAATTGCTGCCTCCCTAAGCATCTCTCCCCTTACTTCCCATCCTCTCCGACAAATGGAGTGTGTCTGGGTCTGGAGTAAAGCCAAAATGCTTCTCCTCTGAGTATTTTAGATGTTTGCAATTTGCACAGTAGCTGCTGCCTGGTTTCCCAGGCTCCTGACTCTGCAGTCTCTTGCTTTTCAGTTGCTGATGTGCGGAACTGGAGATATCAGTGTCTGTGACTTCAAGGCACATGCTGTAGTGGTAGGAGGATCTTGGCACTTCCGTGAGAAGGTAAGTGAAAGGGTTTCTCCTTCCTGCTTGCTGAAACCAGTTATCCCAACCACAGCAGAAGGCAACTTAAGCTGGGAACAGACTTCCTGGTTGGAAATTAGGCTTCCAGAGGACAAACTGGAAGATTTGGGGGTCAGGAGTAGGACTGCACGCATTATGGAATGTTTTCCCCCAGAGAGATCCTTCAGCCTGGCTGACTAGAGATGATGCTTGATCAGTTACCAACAGGAAAAAATCAGCAGCAGTGGTCTTTGTAAGAAAATCCAACAAAGCAGTAGTTAAGAACATTTCAGCAGGGAATCTGGAGGAGTTGATGGGAACTATTGCTACTGAAGATGTTTGTGGTGGTGTACTTATCTCTAAGGGATGCTTGGAGATCATGATTGCAGCCCACGTGGAGTGTTTGGAATTCAGTGCTGTGGTAGAGACTACTGATGTAGTAGCCTAAATTTGTACCCTGTAATTGTTCCCATCTCTCCCTGCTTTTTCCAGTGGGAGGGGTATGGGAATGGTAGCAGCTTCATTTAGAAAAATAATGGAAGCTGCCAAAACACCCAGGGTGAAAGGAGAGTGGGAGTACAAGCTGCTAGCTGTAAACACTGGGATGGAAAACACATCTTCCTGCAACAGGACCAGAGGATGCAGAAAAGCAAGAGATTAGCATAGCGCAAGAAGTGAATGAGCCTCTGTATTGTAAACCTACCTCAATGCCTGTGCAGGTATTTCTAAAAATAAAATCTCTGTGGGGAGAGCAGAAACGTTTCTGCTTTAAAGGAAAGGACTGGTGGGAGGTAGTAGCGTGGGACATAACTGATAAGAAACAACTATGTAATACTTGCCTCTGTGTGTCACCCTGGTAAAACAAAAAAAATCTGACTATTAGGAGAGCACTCGCTTGCAAAACTGATCTTCTTGCAACTTGCTTATATGCTTATTTGATTTGCTTGATTGCCCTGGCTTTACCTTTCCTGTTTCCTTTCCTGTTACAGGTGATGAGGTGGTTTTGGACTGTGGTCTCCAGTTTCACCCAGGAAGAGCTGGCCAGGCTCTTGCAGTTCACAACTGGTTCCTCCCAGCTGCCACCAGGAGGGTTTGCTGCACTCTGTCCATCTTTCCAGATCATTGCGGCTCCGACTCACAGTACTTTGCCGACAGCCCACACTTGGCAAGTATCCTGGGGTGGTAGGACTTTCTGCATTGTGCTTTTGGAGATGACACCAGCTAGTTGTGGTGGGCAAGCGGTGTGCAACACGTCAACGTGTGCGACGCTCGGGTCAGCCCATCTGAAAGCAGCTGATGGGGATGGTCCCCTCTCAGCTCTAGTCTGAATGGCATTTTTCTTTTTATTTTGCAGTTTTAACCAGCTGTGCCTCCCTACTTACGACTCCTATGAAGAAGTGCACAAGATGCTGCAGCTAGCTATCAGCGAAGGTTGTGAAGGCTTTGGCATGCTGTGATTTCCCCTCTCCAGGAGACCACTTAGCCTCCTGGCTCTTCGTGGCAAGACCCAGGTTCAATCCTCTGCTTGTTCTCCTTCCCTTCGTGTGGGCAGTGGAGGCAGAGCAAAGACTCGGTGTAAAGGAATTTGTCATCTAGATGATGTCACGTGGCCTTTCCGTATCCCAGATATGTCATCAAGAGCTCATCTTTCCCCTTTCCCTCATTCTCACTTTGATTCAGTGTGAAACAGCAAAAGGACCGTGGTGCATTCATCAAGGAGATATTGCACTTGATTTCCCTGCACCCCATACACCCATCCTTCTGTGAGAAGATGAAGTTCATAAGCAGAAGTTACAGCAAAGGTGCAGGAGATCTGCTGAGCTGCCTCTATGGTAGCTCTGGGAGGAAGAGGGAAGAGCAGCGTGGAACTGGAAAACCTGGCTCACAGGAAGCCTTAGCAACTTTCAGTGTTTTGGCTCAACTGCCCCTGTGATGCTCCCCAAAAGCTCATCCAAGACTCTGAGAGTATAGGGTTGTCCATCCTTTCAGCACCTGAACCAGAAGGATTTCTGGGTCTCCTTCTCCGTCTTGCTCTGGATGCTGCTGTCGCCTGTGCCACAGAGAAAAACGGGCAGTAACCACTGGAGGGAGTAACGCGAAGGGGAGAACAATCTCATCGGAGCACAAGTGCTGGCCCTGACAGTGATCCTGTACTACCTCCGCCGGGGTCCAGCAGTAGAAGCGTCCTTCTCCAGCAGTGGCTGGTAATGAGCCTCTGCAAATGAACTGGAAGAGGAGTTTCTCCTCCACTGAATGTTTCTGACAGTTGATGTTGCATAGGAAGCTGTCCCATGCCCTTGCCACCTTTTCCCTTCCTCAGGAGAGAGCACATGGGCACGAGTGTGATCCCTCAATGCTGAGCACCAATGCCTATCCCACATTCACCTTCAGGGTATGTATGTTCTGTAGGGACAGTGACAGGTCAGCGAGCAGCTACGTGCTTGCGCTTGTTGTTGGGGTGATGATGGTACCGGGCCTCCCACAGGGTCTTGGCTTCTACCTCTATCATGCAGCAGCGTGAGGCTTCTCCTTTCTCTGCTGCATTTCAGGCGGAGTTCCCAGAGGGGTGCCGGTGCCTGGAGAGCAGCAGGCTTTCTGTCCTCCCAATCTTCCAGCCTTCTTTCTTCAGCTCTCCTTTCTTCCCTTCACTGCTGCCAGCTTTCCAGCACAAAATGTTAACTACAGCTTCACTCAAGGGATCACAACAGCCTGCACTCGCTGTCGCCTGGCTTGTGGGGAGAGGAGTGGGCAGACCAGCGTGAGAAGCAAGCTTACGATCGGGGTGTGTTGTTGCTGGCAGGCCGTTGTGGCCCTTCCCAGGGAAATACAGGGAAGGGGGAATCTGGGAATTGTGATGAGTTCTTTTGTGAAGCAAAATTCAAGATCTTGTAAGTTCTCAACAGTCCCTTAGACAGTTCAGGGCAGGAGTCAGAGCGTGAAAAACCCACGTTGCTACTACCTGCGACGTAAGCTTTCACTGGATTATGGGATTGCTGGATTTCTTCCAGAATGGAGTCTCAGACTGGCATCCCTGAGTTAATTTTAGAACACCCTATTAGATAAAAAGTCACATCATCCTCTTCAGTCCCCTTCTGCTCTCCTCAAGCTGATCCGGGCAGACGTCTGCACAGTATGGGTATTTTAAGACAACTGTGGGTGATTTTCCAGTATAGCTTGGTTGAGTTGACGGGGAATTTGGGAGAAACATTCTACAACTAGAAAATGTTTTTAAGGCAGCATCTCAGCCGTACTTGGGCTGAGTGTGTTACTTCTGTAAAGAAAAAAATAAGCCATTTTGGTGCCAAAAAGCAGCCAGCTGAGCATTGAGACTACTCAGGGGGATTTCCTTGCCTTGTGAATTCATTCCCTCACTGGCACCAAGGTGCTGGGAGGCTGCCAGCTTGAGAGTCGCCACTGTTGCGCTCTGACAGATCATTTAGTAGTGGCTGTTCTCCCTTTTTTTTAGCACAGGCTCCATTCTGCCAGGTCCTGACCTCCTTTGGGCAGAAAGTATGGCACTGTTTTATTTACACCGCAGATGGCTTCCACGGTGAGTAGAGTTACAGGTCCTGCGTTCTCCAGGCCACCACCTCACTCCTTGCTCCAGGGACCGAGAGGAGGTGGCAGCTTGGATTAACTCCTGTTTGCTGGGAGGCGTAGCTTGGTGCTGTTCCCATGTTGCAGCCTTGTCTTGCAGTCTCACCTGGTGCGGATGTTTCCAGCCTTGTAGCTATGGGCCAACTCTGCCAGTGACATCTTCCTCAGGAATCTTCTCCCTTCTTCTCTTGAGCTGGACTTTTTTATTCTGAGAATGAAGTAGTTGGACATTGGGCAGTCTTCCTCTGCCAGAAAAAGCTTTTAAATGCTTCTCATTGCATTGCAGCCAGCACGCCATGCTTCCCAGCAGCTGTGCGGATGCCAAGGACTTTCTTCTTAACATGAGTGCAGTCGGAGCTGTGATGGGTGCTCTTAGTCAACTAACCCCATCCCCATTGTTTCCACGGGCCCCTAGCTGGTTCCGTATTCCTGAGACCCATCACAAGGTTTCTAAATTCGTCTCTAGCTTTACACCATCTCCCAGTACAGCCACTTTTTATTGCTGCCTGTAACACTGGCAATGGGGATGTGCTTTGGTCACCTATCCTGTATGTTACTTCTGGCAGAGGCTCATTAATTTTGGTTTTACCCCTTATTTATTCCCACTTAATAGAGGCCCTTCTGTAGAAACTTTTAGGGTCCTGGTATCATCTCGGACAGGTTCCGTGTTTCCTGAAACTGCTTTGAGGTGCAGAGGGCCTGGCTTCAGCCTGTACTTGCAGGCCATGTTGCATGTTTTTAGAAACATCCAGGAGCTGTGGATGATACGCGTCAAATCCTAGTTCCCTCTGGTGAATTTCTGGCAGAGTTCAGCCAAAATTTGGAAGCCGGTGGTTGTAGTAGCTGATTTTGTAAATAGTTTGTATAATAAATAAAGTATTTTAAAAATGCTGCCTTTTCAGCTCAGCATTTTTTTGGGGTCTGTAGAGAGCGAATCAAACTGGTCAGTGCTGTCTATGGGTGAGGGGCCTCTCCAGGCCTTGGGGTGTCTTGCTGAGGTCTGCTGCTGGGGGAGAGGACGGTTCTCCACCTGCAGCCTTCCAGGATGCCTGAGGAACCCAGGGCCTGTGAGCCTCTGGGAAGGGGCAGGACTCTGGGCTGGGGATCGTGGGCTACTGTGAGGCCTCTGCAGTAGGCTGGAAAATGGGATGAGGCAGCTGGTGACAGCAGGAAGTATTTTAAGGACTCTTAGGTAAATTAATAATGCAGTTGTAACTGCTTTTTCAACTCGCTGTGTATCACCTGACTGAGCTGCAGGTGTTGGTACTGCTCATGCTTCACTGTATTGTCCAGAGGGTTAGATGAGGCCAGGAGAAGAGGGGGTGGCACCTTTTTAAATTGTACAAAAGGACTGCAGGGTGGACACAATGTACCTGCAATTATTCATGAAGATTCAACCCATCTTCAGCCAGTGCAGCATGTGTAACTAGGCAGATATTCTCAGGAATGATGAAACCAGGGTCTAGCCTTGGTTCTGGCTTTCCAGCCGGGAGCACCAACTGAAGGAGCGAGTGAGCAGCGCACGTGAGCCTCGGGGATTGCTCGTAGCATTGTGCTGGGTCACGTTCTGCTTTAGAAGCTTCTTGCGGGTACAAAGTCGTCTTACGCTGGACTCGGAGGTTAGATAAAGCAGCGGTGAGCGTTAGGAAGCATCCAGAAACTGAAGTTTCAGCGTCCCCTGGAAATGGCAGAGGTGGTGAATCTACAGCTGCTGGCGTTGGGGTCACGGCGCTAAAAGGTGGGTGACTTTGCAAACGTGGCATGAGCACAATGATACACAGCAAACCACACGGGCATGCCTTTATGCTCCGTGACCTGTGCTGCTCGTGGGAAGGGGGCCAAGCTGAGACTGGAGTTTTCAGAAACTCTATCTGTTTGGGTGTGAAGGAGAGGGCTCAGCAGGCCGGATTACTTTAGCATGAAGTAGGTTCTAAAGTTTCTGCCTCCCTTTGCGCGACGCGTGATAGCATCTGCCTGCCCACGTCGTCCCGATCACCGCTTTCTTGTGATGCCTTGGAGAGGGAGTGGTGACAGCGACCTGTTGCTGACTCCACAGCCTCCATTTATTCTGGCACAGACTCGGGGCTGGGCGAGAAATCGTGCCCGTGCACTTCATGCTGGAATCCTACGTGCCCCAGCTTGTGTCTCCACCAACAGTGAGGAGTTGCCCGAAGGCTTAGGATCCTTGATTCCGTACACGGCCACTTGGCCTGAGATGTGTTAAGATGTGCTGCTTGGGAAAGGGGGTTTTTGCGCGTTCAGTTCCTCTGCTCAGCTTTCTGTTTACCTCGATTGTAGAACTACGGAGTAGGACTTTCTTCAGGTGCCTGAATGAGAAAACAGGGACACGATGCTTGATGTGGATAAGATCTCTTCTTGCTTTCACAGTGTTACAGCTGAGTTGGATCAGTTGAACCAGACTAAGTCCTGGTACCCACAGTGAATTGCTATGTTTCATGTGGGTTTGGCTGTTCTGCTACCATCTTGTGTCTGACTGGCCTGGCACGTGGCAGCAGGAGGAGTCTGAACGTGGGATTATGGGAACTATAAACGGAAAACACTTACGGGAAACAGCAAAGTCCAGCAGAACCTCAGCCTGTCTTGGCATCCGCTGTACGCTGCAGAATTTGAGGCTTTAGAATCTTCCTCTTAAACTCTTTCCTTGATTATATTTTTTATTGAATGCGTGAGAAACCATAATCTCTGCTCTCCAGAGCATGAAACTTGGTTGTAGGAGTGCAGTGTTACTACGTGAATGTGTTCATTTTTAGACATAAGTTGCTATAACTTTTTTTTTTCACTAAAACGAAACAGCTGTAGCCGAAGTTCACCCAAAATTCCTGATCGGTCTTTTCTAGCTACCCTTCTGCAGGGATGGCGTGCTGCAAAGCATGTTGAGGCGTGGGCAATTGGGTTGGAAGTGGGGAGTGAGGCTGAGACCCGAGCCTGTCACCCTTGGTGTAAAGCTGCAGTGAATACAGACCAAGAAAGCAGAGCTCCTGCGCCCTACGAGGGATGGAGACACTGGAATTGGCTTAAGGCCGCTCCAGAGGCACGTGAAGGCGAGAGGGAGTTTGGGTGGTTTTTGGGCGAGTGACTCCGCAGTGGCCAAACCAGGATTCTTCTCTCCCTCTTGTGGCAATTATCTGATAAGCTGAGGGAAGTGTCTTGGCCAGTACCACCCCTTAAGTGAGGGATTTATGCTAACATAATGCTGAAGGCCTGTAAACTCGTGCAATTCTCTGAGTAACCTTAGAAACCTCATCTGAAGGAACTGCTGCTTGGGGGTCTCTTGCGCTTCAGCAGCTGAGGTGCGAGGCTGCCTCGAGATGGGACAGTGCTGCTTACGGCAGCAGGTGAAGAAACACACGGAGATGCAATTCTCTGCAGTCCTCTTGGAGGAGGATGAAACGAGCTCTGGGGATTTCAGATTCACCTAGAGAAACGGTTTGCTCTGCAGAGGCTAGTTCAGGTTTGCAGGGGCTTTATTGCTGGCATGGAACAGATTGAGACTCCTGCTTTGGGAAAACTGGCAGCCCCTTCTCATCTGACTAGAGCAACCCGCAACAGTACACAGCCTTCCCTCTCCCAGGCCCCTTCTGTATTGGGAACAACACGCAATACGCTGGTAGCAATTGCAGTCATTGCCAAAACTAAACATTATAATACAAAAATGTTGCCTTGGTGTCTTCTAATAAGATGCTGAACTGTTGTCTTGGTGCTGCATGTCTGTTGAGAGCATCTCGCTGACTGCTATCTCTCATGCTGACCAGTGTTGTCTTGTTTCCTTCTGCTCGCTCTCTTCCTCTTCTGTTCTTTGGGATGGGGAGTGAGATGGAGAGAACAGTGTCTCTCTGCCTGGAGGTTGTGTAGCTCCTTGCACAACGGGGCCCTGTTTCCAGATGGGGGCTCCTAGTGCTACACGGTATTGCTATGAAAAATCGAGGCCCTTGTAGACAGCCCTAAGGCCGCCAAGTTGGAGGGACTGCGTGCTCTGGTAAGGAATCTTTTCTTTTTCAGAAGACCTGTGACATCTGCCAGGTTTGCCGCGCTCCCTGACTCGGCTCTGTGCCCTGAAGTCGCGCTGCCCAACAGTCGTCGGGGCTCGGGGTGCTGCAGGGCTTGGGGATGCTCGGGGAGCAGGGACAGGTAGCACGGGCAGCCCAGTTGTGGCGGGAGAAGGGGATCTCGGCTGGCTGGCTGGCCACCAGAGGGGGACCGATAGTCAGCTTGAGCTGGTCAGGTGTAACAGTGGCCAACTTCAGCTCTCTTGAAACCCTGCAGTTTGGGTTACTGTTGTCTGGGAGGGTTATTTTGTTCAGCAGACCTTTTAGTCTCGCAAACGAGTTGGCTGGCAGATTCTCTCGCTGTGCTTCTAATCCCCAAACGGGAGCGCGGGAGAAGCGAGCGTCTAGGAAGCATCCCCTGGTTCTGCACAAGTCCCCCTGGCAACGATCCCCCTCGCCCTTTTGCTGTCCAACAGGCAGCACATTTAAAATGCATGAAGGGTGTTGGAAATACGTATGTGTGATTAACCTGCAGCGCTCCCTGAGGAGACTCGGGACAAATAGGTTAGTAAGAATAATGTGCTTAATATGAACAAACAGCAGCTGTAAC
Source organism: Rhynochetos jubatus (assembly GCA_027574665.1). Classification (NCBI taxonomy): domain Eukaryota; kingdom Metazoa; phylum Chordata; class Aves; order Eurypygiformes; family Rhynochetidae; genus Rhynochetos; species Rhynochetos jubatus. The sequence goes on along the minus strand of CM050648.1, from coordinate 122,841,315 downwards.
GCTAGCCAGATCAGATGTGTTCCCTCAGGCTTTGAGACACAGTTTAATCATCGCTTTGCGAGGGGAGAGGGAGTTTAATGCACGGACCGGAGAAGCAGAATGGAGCTGATGCACGGAGAGCACTGATGTTGTCGTTTTAGGGCTCGTTGTAACAAAATGGACTGGTTTTTTATTAACTGCAGGCACCGCTAGCCTTTCCAGAGAGCCTGGGGCAGTGGAAGTTGACACGAGCTTGGATGAGTTGCAGCAGATGGCTGGGGCAGTGCAGCAGCTCTGGACACTGAAGGGAAAAAGGACCCTGTCGGCACCCTCAGGGTGACTGTCCTGGTGTGGTGCCTGTACCTGTGGACACTCTCCGCATCAGGTTGTGTTTCAGCAGAGGTGGCTCGGCCTAGCTAACCTCACGCTTCGCAGTTAGCGGCGTCGGTAGCCTGCTGGAAACGGCTTTGGAAGGTGCTCCGGGAATATCTTTCTAGGAGTTGGCTCCACCGTGCCTCAGCCCCTCCGGTTCCTCCTCCTGAGCAGGGCTGAGCCGCAAGTGAAGTGGGAAGTGGCAGGGTTTCAGAGGAGCCGCATACCAAACGCATTAGTGAGGTGTAAGGCGCTGGGTGCCGCTGAGCCAACGCGGGCCTGAGGCTCTGACCTGGACGGCCTCGCTCCCCAGCAGTGCAGGGAGCAGAGGGAAAGCTCAGACAGCCACAGAGGGCAGGGAGGTGGGAAGGAGCAGTGGGATGGGTGGTGCTGGACCCGAAGCATCTTTAGATTCTGGTGCAGAAACGCTCACAGGTCAGAAAACATCTCTGGCCGCTCCTCAAGCGCTCGGTTCAGCGATGGAGGTTTAGGATTGTGCGAAGAGGTAGCCTATGGATATAGGATCGCAGTCTGATATGAGGTTGTGGTGTTGAAGTAAAAGCTTACAAAAGGCTGAAGTGTAGAACAAGGCCAAAGCGACAGCCAGCACGGATTGAAAGGCAGCGAGCGCGTGGCTAATCAAAGCTCTGCTCCACAGATGGGCTGAGGGAAGCGAGAGCTTTCCTCCCTGTCCTCCCAAGGGCAGATAAAAGTGTGTGACATGAACGTGCATAATGAAAACATCCATGGTTAAATAAGATTTAAAGCAAACAAACCTTCCTGCTTCAGGGCCAAAGCCTGCCTCTGACGAGTTAGGAAGGAGCCTGCTTTTTCCTTCTCTTGAAGCACTCTCCTGTGCAGGATGCTGACCTGGAGGAGTGTTTGGCAGCTGGTGGCCCTAGGCAGGAAGAGGAAGGCAGAATCCGCTTTAATCCTGTCATAGATGTCATGCTAATTAGGGTTGAGCCCATTTAAGACTTGAATAAGGAACAGGCAGATCCTCCACTCCTTCACAGAACAGGGTGTTAACAGCTTTCCAGAAACCCCCTCCCATCTAGGGAAGGGCCACCCTCAGCATCCTGCTGTGCCTGTAAGAGGGGCTCTCCCTCGTGCCCTGTGGTCCCAGTGCAGCACCTACCGTCTTCCCAGCGCGTGTACCAACATAGAGACCCACCAGGTGTGGTGACAAGTATTTGACATGTTTTCAGAGCATCTAGGTGTCTGCTCTTGGCCAAATTTCGGTTGTGTTTGTCTGTTCCCCGGATAGCTAATTTCCTTTATACTCTCTGAGTCACTGGATGGATGTGAGGTGCTGACAAAGGGAAGGGAGCTGTGTTGCGGCACTGGGTCAGGGAGCCCCCCACCTGTGTTCTGGTGTGTCCTAGAGCTGGCAGACTCATGGCAGGGAGAGTGTGTGCTGCTCTGCAAGGCCAACACCTGCCCCACACCCTTCTTGAGCCATGAACCCTGCTTGTAGACATGAGAGAACCTTTTTTCCTCCGTGGCCTCAGCCTAGTGCAAGTTTGAGGAGGGAGGAGGGTTGTCTCCTGAAGCCCATCCTTGGTGAGCCCCATGGAGAGGTGGATGCAGCTGTGGTCTGTTCTCTGCCTCCTCTCCTCCATCCCTCTCTCTGCATCTCATTCCCTGCCCTGTTCTTTTCCACTATTGCTTCTCTTCTGCTCTCTTTGCCAATGTGGCATTGGAGAAGACAACGTGCCCTGATGCACTCTGACTTGGCCTTCTCCCTTCTCCAGAAACCTATGCAGGGAGAGCTCCCCCCCCAGCCTTCGCTGGCTGCCTTTTGCCTTTCTAATCAGTCATGGTAATTTACCCTGGCACTGTTTGGCAGGGGCTGTACCTTGGCATCATGAGCAGCCTGGGTCAGCTGTCAGCCTCTGAGCCATGAGCCTAATGCAACAGAACAGATGTAGGTATTTTTTCCAAGTTTTCCCTGGGCAGCAGGATTAAAGTCTCTGTTCTCAGCTGGGGTCCCCGGTGTAGTCACTTCCCTCTGCGTTACACAACACCCTATTAAGAAGAACAGCACAAACATGTTCATTGGGATCCCTTCCCCCAGCACTCAAAGGCCAAGGAACAAAGGCAAAGGATGTTTCCAAAGGCTGAGGAGCTGCCTGTTTGGTCCTGGAGCCCTGGGATAATCCTGCCCAGATATTCCCCATCAAAGGGTTCTGCTGTTCTCCATCCCTGTGGTGCCAGGGGTAAGAGGGAATGCGGTGGGTAAGAGAGCAGTGGGGTCACGTTCTTCCTGCATCCATCCGGCTGTGCGCAAGGCTGGGTGAGTACTGATGTGGGGAGAAACTATCCCTTCCAGGGCTGGTGTCTGCGCCTGCCCCCTGTGCTGGCGGCTCTGAGCGTGCGTCTGTGTGTGAGCAGATGCAACAGAAGGGAGTGACAGGAAAGCCTGAGGGGTGTCTCGGTGCTAGCAAGGGAGACGGGGCGAGGGTGCGGCCCGTGGTCCAAACACACCTTCTTGCTTGAATTCAAGGGGTCATGCCCTGAGAAGACTCTTGTGTCTTCTGATGGCTGCAAAGGTACTGAGAGAACTTGCTGGAAACAGGGAAGCCGTGTGCTCTCTGGATGTGATGCTGAATGATGATCCAGATGATCCTAGCTGGCCACAGAGGGGGACTGTGGGCACCCTTAGTGAGCAGGAGAGGGCTTCCCCAGCAGACCAAAGGGAGCAGTCAGGTCCATGTGAGCACACACGAGGATCTGCTGCCTCTGTGCACCAATTACTTGTTTTAGCGACACAGGACCATAAATGAACAAGGGAGTTAATTAGGTCCGCAGCAGGCCAGGTTTGGAGGCCTGCGGAGCTGAAGTCTGGAGTGGGTTCAAAGGCACAGGGGGAGGAGGAGGCGACGGAGCTCTCTGTAGCAAACAAAGGTGATGCTGGTGCTCCCTGAGGGGGAGAGCCATGAAAAACCATCTCAGACTGGGAGGACAGTCCCCAGGAGGGGGAGAGACAAGCTCCTGGCAGCATCTGTTGGTTGAGACCTCTGATGAAGGACTTAAACAGCTTGTTAACTCACTCCTGTGTCCAGCTGCAGACCCTTTGTCATTGCAAGAGGGTCTCTAGGGCAGCGTGTGCAGTTGTGAGCCAGCTCCTTTGGCCCTGGTACCCTCTGTGTGCTGGATGATCCAGGGAGCCAGGGCTGAGGGGCATGTTGCAGCTGTCTGGCCCATCTCTAGTAAAATGCTTGCAGCAGGACCTTTCCATCTGCTTTGGCCCAAGAGTGACCCTTGCAAATCTCCTCTCCCTTGCAGTTGCCTCAGCAGATGGTGGGAAGGCAGATGGAAAGAGGGAAATCTCTGAAGCTGCAGCGGTAGAATGGTCTGACCCGATGGTACTTCTCACCCCAACACCCACAGGTACTGGGTTCTTGCAGTGCCACCTAACCCCTGATCTTTGGCCTTTATGTCCCTTCTCCCACTCCTCGGAGCACCTCCCGCTCCCTTCTCTGGACCTCAGCGGAGGCTCTGGATGGTATCCAGTTGGAAGGGAGCCTGCCCCAGCTCTGCAAGCAGAGTAGGAAGGGGCACCCGTGTTATGAGGGGAGCGTATGGCATGGCAAGAGCTGAGGAACGCTCGTGCTGTAGATGATGTGTTGTTGGGATCTTGGGGCCTACGAGATTTGGGGGTAGGGGGTGTTCAGTTGTGATGAATCACTGCAAACCACTTTGGGCTGCTGTTTTCTTCACGTACACACACACACACCCCCTCTTGCTCTCTGGATGTATAAAGTCTGCTTTGGGAGGGGGGAAGAGGGTCCTTTCCTTACCTGTAATTTTGCCAGCCTGCAGGAGTTGAGAGAGGCGGAACAGCACGCTTGGCCCATGCTGGAGGAAGTTTCAGCTCAGCAAGGGTGTTCGGGACAGCTGAATTGTGTATCGCCTGCCAGGCTGCACCAGCTGCTCTGGAGTCAGGACTCAACCACGACCAGACTTGGTCCCCATTCCAGACTTTTCCTTCACCTCATTTGTTAGCGGCTTCGGATGCAAATTCTGTGGCCGGTATGCGGAGGGCTGGCTGGCTTGCAGGGCTCCTGTCCAGCTGCCCTCGTTCGATCCTCCTCCCCGGCGGGCCTGCCTGGATGTGAGCGCTGCAGAGGTCTCGGAGGGAATGTGCTGGGTATCCGGGTTACAGCACTGTCACCCTTCCTCTCCAGGTGACAGCAGTGTTTGACTCCAGCAGAGGACAGGCCCTTCCCGTAACACGAGCGAGACGGATGCGTCCAAGTACAACACAGAGGCGCAAAGGTTCGCCCTGCCTTGCTTTAGGTACCGTGCAGGCGGCTCGCGAGAGACAACCCTTCCTCCTGCGAAACAGCTTGTGCAGGCAGTGTGGACAAGGAGCAAGAAACAGCCTGAAAAGAAATAGCGGGATGGTGGAGAGAAGCTTGGAAAGGTCGCCAGGCCTGCAAACGCAAAGATGTCTAGGGGCCACGTAGAGGGGCTCCACTGTAATGTTTGGTACCATGCCCAGCCTGGAGCTCTAGCACCATTTAGTAGGCTGGACCAGCCTTGGCCTGCGTCTTGTTTGGCTGGATAGAAGCAGTTGTCATCGTGTCCCGAGTACAGTATCACTGTCACTCTTTAATTCCTCCAATGAGGTGTTGCAAACAGATATACACGTGTTGTAGCTGTACTTTGGATTTGGATTTGCCTCTGGGGGCAGGCCGTGATAAGTGTTAAGAGCTGTTTAGGTCCCAAACTGTTGTGTTCCTGAACTGGTTTCTAGCAAGAGCAGAAGACAGGAGGCTACTTTCCCAGCCAGAAGCATCCTGCTGGGCTGGGGAGGGACCCCGAGCTGGTGATGCCCTCTGACGCAGCTGGGGTTAATGACCCAGCTTATTGGTAGTGTTACCCCACGACTGCTAATTGGGTTCAGCACCTGGCCTTGGGATTTCCCCTGGCAGCTGCAGGGGCAGGTCTGGGTCTGTGGAGGCAGGTCCCTCGTGGAAAGAGGCTGCTGTGATTAATGACCAGTGATGGATGAGAGGGAAAGGGATAGGAGGAGAAAGCTGCCAAGGCTTCAACTCCAGTGAGTGCAGAGGTTCAGCCTGGTTCGGATCTGCTGGTGGAAGGGGAAGGGTCCTTGGCCAGCCAGGGTGTTAACAAGCCAGAGGTGAGTGTGGGTGAGCAGGACATCTGTGGCTGCATTGCATAAATCAGACTTAAAGTGCCAGAAAAGGTCTCTGGGGAGATGAAATATCAAAGTGTCATCAGCTCTGCAGAGATAATGAGAACCAGAAAAGCACCCGGAGGTAAAACGGCACAAATCCATGAAAACAGGCTTGTGGCCCTGGGATCCTCATGCATTCACGTTCACGGTGGGGATGGGGGTGGCTGTGGGGGGAGTCTGGTGTTTATGGAGGGGTTGTAGGGTTAATCCTCCTCAATCTTGGAGGCAACCAACTCTGAAAGAAGGAAGCCCTCCTGCCAAATGATGTCTCCTGCCCCCTCCTCTGCATGCTTCTTCAGTTGCCTTGAACAGAAAGCAATAAATGGAGGGAAATCACAAGGGCTGGATCCACTATTGCTGTGATTGTGTGGTCAGGGTGAGTCAGGGGGACACCCTCCTTTTGCTCTGGGCTTAACCTCTTGAGCATGGCCCTGTAACTTGGGATCCTTGGGGACCGGAGCCAGGAGGTGCAGTTAAGAGTGTTGTGGGTGTCATGTCTCCAAAAGAGGTACCCCTAGCTTCTCTGGTGTTGGAGGTCAGAGTGAGGGACACTGGAGCGGGCTGTCCAGGGAGACTGCAGAGCCTCCATCCTTGAGCGGGTTCCAAAACCCAACAGGGCATGGCACTGGGCATCCTGATCTGAGCAGGAACTTGGACGGGACCATCTGCTGAAGTCCCATCCGGCCTTAACCAGTCTGTGGTTGTGTAGGAGAGCATCAGGGGATGCTCTCCATGGACAGAACCACCTGCTTGCTTGGCCATGGCTGGTTGAGGCAAGGACAGTAGGAACCTGTTTCCTCCTCACCTCTGCTGTGAAACCAGCGTGCTGGGGTCCTTTGCTGCTCCTTGCAGGGCTGTGGCTGAGCCATGCAGAGTAGGACCACTGCCGGGCACAGCAGAACGCTGTTGGAAGCCATTTGAGCTGCTGCCTCTGAGCACTGCGGTGGGCAAGGTGGCTTGCTTCCACACCTCCCTAAAGGAGGCAGGGCTGTAAAGCAACGTGGAAGTCAGGCACCAACAGCCATTTGGCTGTCTTGGCATTTGGCCTGAATTTCTGGGGGCAAGGGCAGGGTTATTTCACAAAATAGCCATGAAGTATGATGGGGTGTTGTTTTTCTAGCTGCCTCCTTGCCCTGGAGGTTTGTGGTGAAGGGCAGATGTTCGGTCTCTCCCCTTGTACCTGTGCCCCGGGCGCGCTCCTTCCTCTGCCCGAAAGGCTGCGTTCCCAGCTTCGGGAGAAGCTCTGTGCCGGCTGTGAGATCTCAGCCTGGATTAAGTGGCAAAGGCATATCCTTGGCCGTGGGAGGAGCACACTTGACCTTTGCCCCTGTGGAGCTATGCTTTCCCTTGGGGGGAAGTCTTGGCTGAGCTGCTGAACAAAGTGCTGGCTGTCGTGAGAAGGGCCTGGGGTGGGGGTCAGATTTATGCTCCAAGGGGGAGGAAGAGACAGCAGACCCTGCGACCTGGAAGCTTAGAGGTGACCAGCTCAATTTACTGAGAAACACAAAGGTACGTTTGCCTCCTCTTGTTGGTAAAAGTACATCGACTGGGGTGATCCGGGCAGATGGGCTCACTGGTACGTCCAGATGCAAGAGGGGAATTTGCTTGGTCAGATCCAAATGATGTCTTGGATCCCCTTTCCTTATTTTCCAACCTGTTCTCCTCTGTTACGTCTTGCAGTGCCTCTCCCCCTGAATTGCTGCTAGCATCTTTGCAGGTTCTCCAGGTCCCACGGAAGAAGTACCCAGTAGCAAACTCGGCCCTAGCATGAACTTCAGACGAAGCTATAGGTGCTCGGCGGCAGGTGCAGCTGAACATCCTTGTTTTCCCCAAGCAGCGGCGTGTGTACGGCTCTCACAATAATCCAGACCGTTTCTCCTACAGTATGCCCGTTGTTCTGCGTAACTCGGCTCTCTCTACCAGGGCGTCCAGCAAGGGATTTGGGCGAACACAGAGTGGGCGTGTGGGGTGTCTCTCTTCCACTTTGTACCTGAGGGCTGAAGCTCAGGTGGTTCGTCTGAGAGCACAGAAGCAGCTCAGAGCCAGGACCGAAATCAGGTCCCAGCATCGGTCCCGTTGTCATGGGCTCTGTTTAGAAGTTGTCAGGTGTCTCTGCTGATGTTGTTCCATGTGTTCACCTAAGAGTGCTCTTATTTTACTACAGAGGTAGTTCAATATTACTGAGAGCGTGTGGGTTAGAGAGGGAAGAGATTCACTCAGGTGGAGCTGATGCAAGAATCCAGGCCTGCCCAAGGGCTGGAAATAGGTATAAATACGTTTATAGTCTACTGCGTTGGAGAGAAGTGAGGAGACCGATCCAGCTTGAAAGAAGCATCTCCTTTTGTGCCACCCTTGCCAATCCCTGCAGATATTTGTGTGGTGCTCAGCCACTGGGTTAGCAGAGTGGTGTCTCCTTCAGGGGTGATGAGAGCAGTGCATGGCAGTCAGTGCTGCGGGACAGGAACGTTGCTTTCGTCTGCAGGCGGGCTGGCAGAAGGGAAGGAGATGAGAGGAGACCCTGCCAGCCAGGCTATTGCGGAGTGAGGGTGAGGGGAGGATCAGTGTTGGAGAGCACATCTGTATCTAGCATCACTTTGCTTTACTATCAGGAGAAGGATCGTTAATCAGGTGCTGCAAATTTGGACTGAGGATATCTGACGATCTCGTGGGAAGCAACCACCACCACCACGTTACCAAAGCTCTCCTGCGCGCTGGGGGCAGAATCACCTCCCGCTTTTTCAGATTTACAGGTCTTACACATCTCTTGCCTCCGTGTCACTCACACCCCGGAGTATCAGCTGTGTTTCTGTTGGCGAGGGATGGCTGGGAAGAGACCAGAATCAGAGTACGTTAGCGAACGCTTGCGTGGGAGGTCTGTTGTTAGCACGGGTGTGAGAGCTGCACATCTGAGAAACTAATAAGATGAGAGGGGCCGTGCACGTGAAACAACTCAGGGCAGCGGGCCACGTTCCTCCTTCAGATCTGCTTGGTGCTGACAAACACATTAGTGGCAGCTTGATGCTGCTGCTGATCAGGACTTTGCTGAGAGCAAAAGCCTCAGAGGCTTTTGGAGGCTGAGCTTCGCACAAGCCCAAGCTGATGGAGTCAGTTATCCCCCCTCTCCAGCGCATATGGTGCAGATTCCCAACCAATTTTCCGAGCGGGCGGTGTTTCTGGGAGATGTTTGGCTGAAGCCTAGGCTCGGTGCAGCTGTGTCAGCAGGTTCTGGGGTGGGAAGGGCACTGGATTTCACTTCCCCGTTTCCCTCTTAGAGCCTTGCTGACACAGCTTCCTGGCCCACTAGTGTCAGGAAGAGGCAGTTTGGTTTTTGGGGAGTGTGTGGGGCTCGGCCCAGCCTGCATGGGGCGTGAGAAGGGCACGGAACCATCCTTCCAGCCCAGCTGCTTCCTCCACTAAAGCATCGAGACAGAGTCTCTGCCATACCCAGACTGTTTGGAAACATGCTGATAAACTTCCAAATGTCTATTTTACAATCCAGATGTGCTAGCCTTGGCTGTAAACCCTCATCTGAAGAACAGGTGTGCTATAATGTTTCTAGCAGTGGCTCCAAAGCCAGCTGGAGGCTTGAGCTGAGCAGAGGCCAAGGGGCTGGTGCCATATAGGATACAGATACTGGGGCAGGGGCAGGTGAGGCAGAGAGCTGTAGGTCAGCCGTGGTTCACTGCAACCTGGAGTTGGACTGTGAGGGAAGAAAGGGGCAAGCCAGAATATCCCTCAACCCTCGGCCTCTGCTTAGCAGCACTGGAGCCGTCTCGGAAGAGGCTGCCTGATTGTGTGGGCAACGTGGATGCATCCATGGGGTGCAAGCACAAGCTTTGGCCGGGTCTGTCCTGGTGAGGAAGCACAGGGCTAGAGCTGGCCACCAGCCTCTGCGGTGATTTCCTGTGGTTCGCCTCCACCTCTCCAGCAGCTCTGCGGTTTGGGAGGCGCTGCCGGTCACAGCAGCTCTCTGCTAGCATTGCCGGGGGGACTGAAATGGGGCAACTGCTTTCTTGGGCCAAACTTCATGTGTGCCTTTGGCCTGAAAGGTGAGCATCCTTCCCCACTCCCTGTGCTGGGGAAGGTGTCCTGCTGCTGGGCCTGGATCTGGCTCATGAAAGCTGTGCCGGGTCGGGGAGGGCAGGAGTACTAGTGGCAGCAGGGGCGGCACCAGCCCTTTGGTGTAGGGAGGACAGGCAGCCCTAGGTGCAGGCTGTGGATGGTAGGGATGAGGAAGGGCATGAGGTGCTGATACCACACTGCCTTAGCAAGCTCAGGGGTGAGACCCACGCTGGTGGTCTATCCCCCTACCCCCAAACCCCCTCAAACTTGCTCTCACATAGGACTTCAGCTCCACTGGTGCTGCTGGGTACTTTGTGCAGCCTAGAGCACTGGCACAGGTTGCCCAGAGAAGCTGTGGGTGCCCCATCCCTGGAAGTGTTCAAGGCCAGGCTGGATGAGGCTTTGAGCAACCTGGTCTAGTGGAGGGTGACCCTGCTCACGGCAGGGGGGTTGGAACTGGATGGTCTTTAAGGTCCCTTCCAACCCAAGCCATACTATGATTCATACCCCCCAGAGCCCCCCCAGAGCCGACCAAACTTGCTGAGAAGTAGAGCCTGACTGAGAGCAACAAGGCATGTGCCATAGGGGCAGTTGCCTTTGCTGAAAGCGGGCAGCAAGGCAGGGGTAACTCAGGCCGAGGGTAGCGCTGAGGAAAGCCAAGGGACATATCCAATCCATCTCCTCAGGGAACAAGAGACTGAAGTGGCATTGAGCCTTCAGCATCCCCTTGTCCCTTCTGGTGGGCATAAGGCAAGCTGGTGCTTCGTTTTCATCTGCTTCCAGATTGCACTCCTGGCTTGTGCAAGTACCCTTCCTGCTCTGCACCCTTGCCTTCCTGCTGCTCATCTGCACGAGGAGCTGCCTGCAGACCAGCCTAGCTCACACAGCCTTGGAGCAGACAGTTCTGGACTGCTGCAGGGATGTTCCTCAGTGACACCGGGAGCTCCTCACCTCCTTCAGCCCTGTCACTCTCTAGGATGTGCTTCCCTTGGCTCAGGTCTGCCCAGGGCCAGGCTCCAGGAGGGAGGAAGGAAAGGGTCTCCCCTGTTTCCATGGTGCCAGGTGTCTTTTCTGCCTCCAGCCCTGCCATCGAGGCTCACCAGCCTTGAGGGAGCGCAGACGGCCACCTGGGCCACTGGCACTGCCGGGCACTTGAGCTGTGTGAGGTTGTCTTGCCTGCTCAGCTGGGCTGAGAGAGGGGGAGGGAAGGCAGAGGCATTGCCGGAAAGGGCATGTAGGAGTTTGGCATGGAGGCAGAGGTAATCATCGGCAGAGAGGGCAGGCTGACACTACCCCTGCTTCTGCCCTGAGCTCCAAACCCAGTTCTGGGAGAGGCAGGAAGATCACGAGTGCCATCTCTGTAATCCTGTTATGGATTTTTGCCCTGCGCCTGGTGTGGTCCCTGTCTGGGTGGGAAGGGGATGCTTCCCCATCCCAAGCTCCTTGCTCTTTTCAGAAGTTGATGACCTGATGTGGTGTGGCATGGAAACGGCCTTTGCTCATCTTCTCTGCAGTTGCCCTGCATTTATGTCCTTGTTAAACTCTCATTCCTTGTTATTTCCAGTAAGAGTCTGGGCCCTTTCTTAAGGCTGCGTGCCACACCTCTGTGTAGAGTGGGTGACAGCAGAGTCAGCGTGGCAGCTGGTGAGGGAGATTTCTGGAGCTGTGATGTCACTGGAGAGCTGGATTCCCAGCCTATGAAATCATAGCTGGGAAATTGGGTACTCAGCCTAATCCCAATAATTACCCAATGGGACTGTAAAGTGTCAATGAACTAGTCTATTGCTTCGTGACCGCCTACTCTAGCTCTAACACACGCCACCTAATAATCGCCACTTTCTGCAGTTCCCTGAGATTCACTTATTAATAAGCTATTAAACATCCACGTGAAATCACTGCATTGTAATGAGCTGAGATCACTGCTCGCGCAGCCATTCCAGTGCCCAAATTGGTAGGAAAGCACCTAAAATCCTGTGATGCGGAATGGGCCGGCAATTTCACGATGGTGGAGTAACCAAACTAAAATACAGATATAACGTCAGCCCCACTGATCATTCCCATTTCAGGATCTATGCGGCCATCGTCAGTTTTCCAAAACTCATGGGCTGAAGGACTTCCAGTCCAAGTTTCCCATGCCCTGGGCAGACAAGATGAGGGTCTTAAGGAAGGAACAGCAACTTGAAGGGAATGAGAGTCTTAGGAAGATTGCTTTGGAATCAGAAGCAGGGATGGAACGACTTTAATCCCAAACACTGAGTAGAATTCAAAGTTTGATTCAGGTTTGGGTTTTTTCTGGTCCTTTTTGTTGTTTTAGATAACGCAAAGGAAACGTGCTGTGTTTGAGAGAAGTTCAGTGTGGAAGGAATTTCTCGGGAAGAGCTTCTTCAGTGCAGTCTTAGGATTGCCTGGTTTCTTCTGTCCTCGCTGTTGGGTCATCTTCCTTGGATCTCTATCTTTTCTCTTCTCTGGGTTGTGGGCTCCTTGGGAAGCACTGACTGTAAAGTGGTACCCGAAAGGGAGATTTTTCCACTGAGGAGAACACTGGCTGCTCCCTGTGTATCCTCAAGCTGTTGCTCCTGCTTCCTTGTTCCCTTCCAGTCTGTGACAAGATGACGTTTGACAGTCACCTCAGGAAAAGCCTCCTGGCATGAAGACCCCAGTGACCAGGGGAAGAGAACTTTATGGAAATTCACAGTATTGGGGCCCTTTCCACACTCTTCTCAGCAGTGCCCTGACCACGTGGGGAGCGTTCCCTCTTCGTGGGTCACAGTCCTTATGAATGGCAAGAGGTGCTGCTTCTCGCTTCTCCCCCTTGGTGAGGACAGCTGACTAATAAGCACTGCAGGTGAAGCCCCCCGTCAGGTTGATGTTCTGTGCAGGTTTGCTCGTGCAGGTAATGTGTGATGGAATAGGTTTCCTGGTCAGGGCAGCCTCCATGCTCCTCAGGGACGCTCAGGCTTTCCTGGTTTCCAGCCCCCCATCCCCGCCGTGTGTGGTTCCAGCTGCAGGTATCACAGAAGCAGAGAGGCCAGACCAGCCTCCTGGGGAGAGGGGAGACTGCCGTTGGATCATTGCAAACAGGACTTCATTAATTTTAAACAGACAGGTTCCCCTGAGCTGTCACATTCTAGCTGAGGTTTTTTTTTTTTCTGCTGAAGGGGCTTGAAATAGTGTGATGGATAAATAGGGAACCAGCTGTGCTCCACAGCCAGCCCCACCAGAGCCTTTCTGCAGCAGGAGCCCACAGCAATGTCCTTTCTGCCCCACTCTGCACTCGCATCCCTTGGGTTCTGCCATCTGGTCCTGCTCTCCAGGTTTCTTCTTCCCAGCGGCAGGTCTTCATCTCCTGTCCTAACCTCTTTTCCAGCGTGTGGTCTCTGCTCTTGGTAGCACATTTAGACAACAGCACGACCAAGGAGCCCGGTTGTGGGACACCCACTTGGCTGGTCTGCACCTCCCTCCTCCACCTCGGACATGGTCCTGGTTAAATGAAAGCAGAAGGAACAATGAAACCAGCAAGCCCTGGATTTCGACTAGGAGCTGCTGGACAGTTTCTCTTCTATATTTTCTGACAACAGACCATCACTTACATGGCTTTCTACTGCCTGCTGGCAGCCTCCTCACAGGGAGAGGCTGAGATGTACCCCAAGGCTCTGAGGGATGCTCCAAGAGTGGGTGGAGGTGGCTAGAGGGCCAGGCTGTGTGTCTGGCTGGAGCAGAACATCTCCTTCCCTCGGTGCCATAAGGATGAGTGTGCTGAGCTGTGCACGTTTCATGGGAATGCTGTCCATGGAGGACTTGCTGGCTATGCTTGCAAATTCAGAAGCTGCTTCTCCTGCCTCCCTGATGCCCATGGTTTACAAGAGGTCTCCCCAGAGCTCTCTCTCCACCGCTGCCTCGAAGCTGTTTCTCCATCCATCTCCCCAGGGCTTCCACATCCTCCCTCCTGGTGTGAGATGGCTCTTTTCAGGGAAGCTGTGACTTGTGCCTCTAAAAGGCTGGCTCCATACCATGATTTTTAAGCTGGTGGGTCTGGCCAACCTTCCCCTGCCCTTCAGCCTTGAGCAGGGGGGAGTGCTCCTTCTTCCTCTGCGGGAGCTGCAGGCAGCTCCTGAATCCGTGGAATGTGTCCCATCTGCAGCGCGTTAGGGGTCTGCTCACAGCAGAGGAAGAAGCACATGTGGGTTGTGAACCCTTCTGAAGAGGAAGAAAAGGGGCTAATTAATCTAAGGGATACAGTGCCAGGAGCCACATCTGGGGACCAACTGGCCCTGGAAGCATGGCTCCCAGGTGCTTACCCTTCCCCTCCCGAGGGGGTCGTGCAGGGTGGTGTGGCCCCAACTGCTAGGGGAATGAGGGTGTGAAGAGTCCTGGTGCAGAGGGACCCCCATCAGTGCAGTCCTGAAGAGCCCCTTCTCCCTATCATTTGGGAGGGCTCAAGATGTGACTCATGGTCATCTCTCCAGGGCACAGCCCGCCTCGACCCCTCTGGCTCCGTGGCTTTGATCCTCAGCTGCCCAAGCACCCCCCCCTTCTTTGCCACGCCATCAGCACCATCCACCCTTGCTCCTCTTCTCCGCAGGGTCTGATGAGCCCCTTGCTTTCTCTGCTGGCTGCCAGGTCTGCCTCATTCCCCTCGGTGCCTTGGAAGGCACTGAACGGGAGAGGTGCTGCAGCTGTGTCTGCCCTCGGCCTCTCCTCTGGTGCTGCCTCAAAGCTCATGAGGTGAATTAGGGGGAAATGAAGGCAGCAAAGAGCACTTTGAGCTGCTGACCTGCAGCTCACACCCCTCCAAGAGGAGCCCTGTGCTCCCTACTGATGGGGCCTGGCTGTCGAACCCCGCTTGCTGCCCCATCCTCTCTCTGCTGCTGATCTGTCTTCCCAGGTGCAGGTTTGATCTCGGCAGCGAGTAGCTGACTGTCCACGCTCTGCCTGTGTGAGTTCCTGAGAAATGAGGTGTTTCATGTTTGCCTGCTGAGCCCCCGCTGAGCTGCACGCTGAAGCCCAGCCTGTGCTGTGACTCCCCACACACCCTGCGCTTCCGCTTTTCTGATGGGTTTGGTTTTGGGGATGGCCAAATACATCACCCACCTGTACCAGGGGATGCCCTGAGTATCCTTCTTCCCTAGGGTAACCTCCAGGGAGGAGGAATCCACTTGCAGCCTAAGCGAGCCTTCTCTGGGGTTTCCTGCTTTAGCTTTGGGCTCTCAGCCGCTTTGTTTATGGCTTTGTTTATGGTGTTGATAATTTCCTCGAGTCAGGTTTAGGCACAAGCATTCTTTCCACTGCTGCATAAGAAAGTAATTAAGTGAGGATGGAAAGGACATTCCTCTTCCTCAGAACAAAGAACCGAGCCACGGCTGTTATCGGGCACTGCTCACTGCATCCAGGGCCATGCAAGCTCCTGCCTGAGCAGTGCCTCTGCCCCACGGGTGAGCTGATGGCATCCCAGGAAGTGCCAAAGCACCCGCTGGTATTTCCTCTGACGCCGCTGCCCCGTGAGCCAGCAGCCAGCGCCAAGGTCAAAGCCTGGACCCACTCAGCCCAGTTGCTCCTGTCGCACTTGCTCACCTGCCAAGTTACCTCCCCCCTCCCTCATTTGCAGGACACCAGCCAGGGGGGATGTGCTGGGGTCCTCCTCTGCTCCAGACCCAGCCTGCTTTCAGGGGACTCATTCCCTGTGCTTCTGCTCCATTCCTGGCTCCTCCAAACCCCAGAGGGCAGGCAGCAGTGCTCCCATTCTGAACAGGGGACAGCTGTGGTCTGAGAGGGCCTAAGAGTCAAGGCAGAATGGGAAGAAGGGAGCTGGAGCCATTGATTTCAAATGGGAAAGGCTTTAGGAGTGCAGCTGCTGGAGGCTGGAGAAGAGGCGCTGGGGGATCTGCCATGAAGATTTTGGGCTTGGTGAGGGCCAAGGGAGGTGGCACCTGCAGCACAGGAGGCTGGAGGGAGAGGAGCATCAGTGGAACAGGGTGCTGTAAGGGGCTGGATGAGCAGTGGGCAGGGGAGGACAGCCAGTGCTCTATGTTTCAGCCACCCCACACATCAAAAGGGACAAAAGACATTGGATAAATTCACAGGCTGATATGACAATTTGCCTTTTAAACTCAGTGGCTGAACTGCAGCATCTGGCTGAAGGAGTCCCTGTGAGCTGCTGGAAGACATGAGGATACACCCCAAGGATCACACTGTGCACACGCAGAGTTCCTCGTGTTCTCCCGCAGGCATCCAGAGGCGGCACTTGGGGTCGGGATGCTGAGTGAGATGTACCTTTTGCTCACCTGAGCTTGGCATGATGATAACAGGTTAAGAAGTGTTACTGGCCACAGGACCCGCTGCAGGGACACAGGTCAGTGAGCAACTCCTTCCCCTGAGCACCTGCAGTGCCCTTCTCTGCCTCCTTGCGCGCAGAGATGCAGCGAGAGGTCTGTAGCCAGCCACAAAGTTCACAGCCACCGCTGTGGGCCAGAACAAGCCCATCCCAAATATACTGTTGTGCTGGGCTGGGAATGAGCCTGACTCCTGTGGGTGGATTTGGACCCGGCCAGAGATGGCCAAGGGCAGCAGTGATGTGGCAGAGGATAAGGCCACACTGATGTGTGTGGCTGAAAGGGGACTTCTGTCCCCCCCTTCTCCCTCCTTCTACTCTTCCCTCAGTCTTTCTCAGTGCCTGTGAAGCAGTCGTTTCAAGTCATCCCTCGACCTCCAGGTGCTCACGCAGAGACAGATGCGGGGAGGGATGGACGGACATTTACTCTAGCCTGGTGGGATCCTGGAAGATCTCTCCTAGCTGAAAGACCTGGAGTTTTTAGGTGTGTCCTTTTCTAGCCTGGACCTATACAAGTAAGAGTACAAAGCCCCGAGGTGGGTTTGAGGGGATCTGAGAGCTCTGTAGCCAGGGTGGGATGGCAAAAAAGGCTCTTCCCATTGCCTTTCTCCTAGGAGATTGTTATCAAGAGCATCAGGAGGGTCTGACGCTGCCGATGCAGCTCCAAAAGCCCTCAGCTGCGGGGGGTGGGGCGGCGGTGTATTCCTCCGGCAGCCCGTGCCTCCTTGCTCCGTGCACTCCGGGCCGCTCCACCTTCCCCGAGCGCTTCCAGCTGCGGCGGGAGCCGGCGGCTCGCTGCGGGCCGGGCGGCGGGGAGAGCTCCAGGGGCGGCGGGGAGGGCTCTCCGGGGGCTGCGCGCAGGCTCCCGGGCAGGCGGCGGCCGCCGGGTCTCCCCGGCCAGGCAGGGGTTAAGGCTTCTCTGTTGTAGTTTGTTTCCCTTTGCCAAAGTGGGTGTTGCTGGAATGTCTCCTCTCCTAAGGAGGGGGGCCGAGCCGTGTCCTCTGGAGAGGGGGGGATGTCAGCATCAAAAAGACACAAAAGGGGGAGGTTTCCAAAAATAAAACCCTCCATCCCCTCCAGGCGCTGCCAGTGCCAGAGGCAGGCGCGAAGGTGCTGGGAGCCGCCTGCGGAGCTCGCTGGCAGCCCGGCGAGCGGGGCCGGCCGCCGTCCTCCTCCTCCTCTTCCCCCTCCCGCGGGGGCCGCTCGGCAGCCCGCGCCCCTGCCGCTGCTCGGCTGTCTGGGCGGCCGGTCCCGGCGGAGCCCCCGGCGCGGGATGGGGCGCTGAGCGGAGGGAGAGCCGGCGGACCCCGCGCCCGCCGCAGGATGCTCGCCGGGCGCTGAGCGCCTCGCGCCGCCCCGCGTCCCGGTTCCCCCCGCCCCGCCACCGGCTGACAGCATGCGGGGCGCCGCCGCCAGCCTCCTCCCGTTCACCTTTGCCGTCCTCCTGGGCTTCGCCGGCTGCCGGCCGGACCCCCCGGCCAGGCTGGAGCCGGGGAGCGGAGGGGCGGCGCGGCCGCGGGGCCGGGGGGCTGCCCTGGGGGCGGCGGGCACGGCGCACAGCCTGTCCCCGGCGCCCGAAGCCCCCCCTCCGGCACGGCCCCTCCCCGCCGCCCTCCACGTGGACCGCGGCTCCGCGGTGAGCCCGAACGGCGGCGGCGACGGCCGGAGGCAGCGTCCCGACCGCGGGCTGCCCGCGCCCCGGGGCCAGGCGGGCGACGCCGGTCCCGTCCCCGTCCCGGGGCAGAGGAACAGGCTGGACCCTCCCCGCCAGCGCAGCGGGCTGAAAGCCCGGGCCGTGCCCCGGGCGAAGGAGCCGAGCGGCAGAGGGAGGATGGCAGGGTAAGTGCTGCGGCCGGTGCGGCGGGTGGCACCTCGCCGGGGGTGCGTGGCGCGGTCCCGGGGACCCCCGGGCGGAGGGGCCGGGGGTCCCGTATCCCGCCCTGAATCCTCTCGCCCACGCGATCCCTCGGCGTGCGCGCACCCCCGAGCGCGAGGCGGACGGGCGGGCGGGACGGCGCGTTGCCGGCTGCCTGCGGCGGGGGAGGGATGCGTGGCTACCGGGCGTGCTGGGTGCGATGCCCTCCTGCTCCCGCACCCGGGCCGCGGCGGGCGGCGATATGCGGGTCCGCCGCGCTCTGGGGCTACCCTACGCCCCCCCGCCCAGCGAAAGCGTGCGGGGTGGGGGACCGCAGCGCGGTCGCGGGCGAGGATGGAGAGGCTGGCTTGGCTCTACAGGACCGCAGTCTGGCCGCTGCCGCTGTTGCTGCAGGTACCTGGCCTCTTGGCTCCTTCCTCCCATAACGGGCCCCTTGTAAGCGCTCGGCGCGGCAGCTTCCCATGGCTTCAGCTGGCTCGGCCGGGGGAGGCTTCCTCCGAGTTGCCTGGCAGGGCCGCTTCCAGCTCCAGGCTCTGGCCCTGTGGAGGTGGAGAGGAGATCGGATGGCAAGGCCAGCTGCTGCGCTGCGAGCGGAGCCGGACGGCTGGCGCAGCGCCGAGGTACCCTTCCTTCAGCCCCTTCCTCCACCGTACCCTCCTGCTGCCCGGCGGCCGGTCCTGATGGGCCAGCCGGGACCGGCCACGGAAGCTGTCGCACCCACGGTTTGACCGAGCCATGCGGCACCGCGTGCCCGCTGCCCGCGCCGTGGGGATGCAGAGAGCAGGCGCCGGGCTTCCAACCTTCTCCTGCTGACATCGGGCGAGGAGCTTCACTGGGGTACAAAAGGCAGCTTTAATCCCTGAGGTTTCTCTCTCCCATACTTGCCTCCCTGCAAAACTTAAAAACCGAGATGTCCCCTACGTGTAGTCTCCTACAACAAATCCATGGAAGCGGTAAACCCGAACTTGTTCTTCCTCCCATGATGGTTGATATGCAAAGTCTTTATCACTAGCGGCTAGTCAATGGCAGGTGGGTCCTGGGCAGGTTTTGGCTTACCCTGTCCATTATCCTGGGTTTGTCAGCTGCCAACAAGGGAGGGTTTTGGCAAGATCCAGTCCTGCTCTGTCAGTTTTGGGCTTTTTTGGGCTCAGGAGGGTTTTACCCTTTCTGCAGTCAGTGTTGTCAGCACTGCTTCGGGATCGGTTGGCAGTTCGGTTGGATTTGAGTCATCTGAGGTGTAGCCCGTTTCTTTTCAATGACTACCCCGAATAGTCTCCACCACGTTTTCAGGCTGCAGCTGCATGAGGTGACAGCAGCCGGCCTGAACTGCTGTCAGGAGCGGGCGGGCAGCCCCACACTATGTTCGGAAGGGTACTGAACCTCTTCGCAAGTAGCTTGCTTTCATTCCTTAACTGAGGATGTAAATGGGGGTGGTTGATCCAGCACTTAGGCTCTGCTGACCTGTTATCAGCTAGACTGGGCTTCCTGGGGTGTCGGAAAGTACCATTGCCTCCAAGCTTAGAGGAAAGAAGAGCTGTGCCTTGGTGCTGTGTTCCCTGTGCAGGCTGCACTGCGCTCTCTGCCTCCGCTCTACCCTGGAAGATGAAGGCTGGGGATACGGGGCTTGGTCTGATCCCCAAGAACTTGAACTCTGGAACAGGCATATAATGGCTTGTCATCAGTAGCTTTCCATCTCTTCTGGAGCCCAAATCGGCACTTTTTAAACTCCTCTATGACCTACCGTCTTCGGAGCTTATGAGAAAGCCTAGCTGCAATAGCTGTCCGTGAGTAACCACATGGCGTTACTCCTCATGGAAAGCTAGCTGCTGCTGCCTCCAGCCATTTGGTGAGACTCCGTCCTTCCACCTCATCCATCTTCTTACATCCCTTGCTGCACCGGACACGTTTCCATCCAGGAAACTCAGGGCCCCTAAAAAACTTCATTTCATGATGTTTCATTTTTTTGCCAGGCGGGATATTTTCTGTTCTTCTATTTACACTGAACTCCCACTACTCTCTAGTATGACAACCTTCATTTTCCCTTACTCAGGTAGCTTTGCAGGCTGCATTAAACCCCGGCGCTGTTTATTTGTACAGTTACTTTGGCTTCAAATCTCCTGCGTGGGTTGCCTTTCCTGATTCCCCAGTCAGAATTCTCTGCTGGTACCTCCAGGGCCCTCACATAGTCCTGTAGTTGAAAAACCCATTTATTAGCACTGTATCCTTTTCTGGACAATTATTTTCTCACTTGATTGATAGAACCATACCCAAAAATGAGGTTTTTTTTCATGGGGACCATTTGGGTATGTCTGCCACACTGCTCACGTATGACCTTGTTGCCTGTGGGAGCTGCTCACACCCTTCCATGGATGCGTCCAACCTCAAGTCTTCGGGAGCTGGATGTTAGTATTTTCTCCCTGTGGCTCGTTGTAAAGTGATTTTTGACACCACAGCAATAATGGCAGAAAATTAGTCTTCTAACACCGAGCGAGGAAAACAATCCAGCCCCCAAAGCATCTCTGCTTTGCTGTGCTCTGCCTAACCTGCCCATGTCCCCAGCCCCCCTGACTGGTTTGCAGACCCATGCCAGTCTCCGCTGCTTCAGATGAGCTATTTCCACCCAGTGCCATGGAGCAGAACCTCCCAGTCCAGCATGTTGTCTGACATTTGAGGTGTTCACAGGTTTATCGATGCAGCTTCTGGTCCATGGAAGGATTTTCCTCCTGAGTGTCATGGGGTAGGGAGCTCTCAAGCCCTGACACGTGCCAACTATGGCTGCACTCATGTGCTGGATGCATCCCTAATTTGTGTCCCCTGTGATGTGACACCCCTTTGTTCTCTGCGCCATGCCAGGGAAGGTCGGTCCCAGTGATGATCCTCAGGTGACTTACACAAAGTCAGAGGAAGGTGGGTAATGGGGGAGTAGTCCAGGGAAACCTTCACTTCTGGTCCCTGCCTGGATGATTTTGAGGGGCATGTGAGGCTCCCCAGGTAACAGGCTGGGAGTCCCACACTCTGTCCTTCTCCCTCCCATTTTCTCTTTGTGCTTTCTGCACCCAAGTTCTTGTTTCACTGCTGTTGTAGACGCCGTCTGTGGCTATACGGCCCTGCTTTGCCTGGGCTTTGTGGGATATAGGTTTGCGCTGCAGTGTGTGCATAGGACTGCTCCGGAGCAGAGGCAGTTAATGCTGATGTGGACTTGGCAGTGGATTTTCAGTGGCTCATGGATGCCAGCAGCCTTTTGCTAATGTTCTTCATTGGGCCTGACTGCAAATATTTCATATGCAGTTGGATGAAGTTCACTGTCCTGCAGTAGAAAGGCAGACCTGATGATCTAATGGTCCCCTTGGCCTTCTGCGAGGATGCTATAAACGACCTGAATGGAGTCAGCATATCTGGCAGCACAGAGCGCTTGCATGAAGTTGAAAGATGATGCATAGATTGCTGTTAAAATAAATGGTGAAAAAAAATGGTTCTACTGAACGCTTCAGAGACAGTATGTGATCATCGCTGAGGCTGTGCACATGTGGAAACTATGTGAAGCCATGATCTTACTACTGTTTTCTTGTTTTCCTTCCCACTGGTGCTTGTTACGCTAGTTGGGAAGTGTTGCTTGGCTCTGGTTTCATGTCACACTGCAAGATCTTACAGGCTTGTATCATCCTGGGTACCGCTTTGCACAGCGGGGGCCTGAGCCTGATGGTGGCCTCTGGCTGCGGCAGCGACGCAGGTGGTGAAGGGCTGGCTTCCTGCAGGTCCTCTGCCCAAGCTGCAGGTTGTGCCAGTGCATCCCATCAGGGCCATGAATGGTGTTTCTGGGTGCAGGGAGGCTTCATGGCACTGGCTTTTGCTCTGTGAGGGGTGTCGGGGACATGGCTGTCCCAGAAAAGGCACAGGCCAGTGTGTAGTACCCCACACCCCCAGTGCACCAAGCTCACGGGACGTGCCAGGGGCTGTACCTGGGCATGCATAGTACAGGATAGCTGCTGAGTGAGAAGCAAGCTTGGTTTGCAGTAGCTTGGTGCTGCCTGTGCTGTTTGGAGACCTCAGCGCGTACCTGGCACTGGTGGCAGGGGCTGAGGTGTGGATCCAGTGCCTCACCATGTATTTTGCCAGAAAGGCAAACCTGAAGGCCCATGTCTGCAGTAGTGAGCTATGCCTTAGGGCTTTCTCTGTCACTGTGGCTATTCAGCTGTCTGAACAGTTCAACACCCTTTCTTTCCAAAAAGGAGAAATTGGCTATTGGAAATGGTCTTTGCTCCAGTCTGAGCTGGGCTGAGAACTTGGAAGGTGCTAAGCAGTCCAGGGCTATCTAATCCCAGCTCCTGGGAACATCCCCAGGAATGTTTCATTTCATAGGAAAGATGTGTGCTAGCTGACCTGGCCCTTGGGAAGGTAAACACGTTAATTAGCCTATTCCACTGGTAAGGAGACAGAGATAGGGAAGACAAGCGGTTTGCCAAAGGCTTGTTTTGGCATCAGTGGCATCCCTGTGCAGCATGACGTAGTGACAGTGTTCAACAGGACTTCAGCTTGTGAGATCTGTTTGAGAACATTATCTGTTCTGCTCTGATCTAGGGTTGATCTTCTTTCTGCCTGGTAGAGCTGATGACCCTTCCATGTGCCCACCCATTCTCTGGTCACTCTGCACCCCTAGGATGCCCAGGCTGCGGGCGAGTCCTGCTCCCCTCTCCCTGCTGCCGTGTTTCCAGTTTGAAGGGGTGGGTAAGCAGGAGACAGCCTGGGTGCTCAGCATTGCGTGGCAGCTGAGTGCTTCCGAGTTACAAGTATGGCTTTGTCTCACGTCATTGTTAGGTCTGCCAGGGGCTTGGTGCATCGTGGCACCCAGCAGGTCCCCTTGCCAGGCAGCTCTGCCTGCTCCCCACTGTCCCCTGTGCAATGGGGGGTGATTCGGGGCTGCTCAGCGTGTACAGGTAGCTCCCCAAGCAGCCACCCCCAGGATGGTGACGCCAGACCTGGAGGGACCCTGCCACTTGTTTTCTTCTCCCAAAGGAGCACTGGATGGAGAGGCCCAGGACTGGACGTGTCCCACAGGTGGCTCACGCTGTGTCTTTGCCCAAAGCGTTGGCGATGGCACGTGCAGCACGACAAACGCAGCTGGGGGCTGCCGCTCTCTCAAGCACCGTCCCTCCACGCTGTAAACATGCCACGCTCCTGAAATCTCCCGTGTTTCACTCCGAATTCTTTGCAAGGCAGTGAAAACCACATAGCGTTCAAGCCATGCAAATGTCAGCTGAAGGCTTTAAGTAGAACCAGGCGTGCTCAGGACTGGGTCCGACGCAGCAAAGCTCCCTTAGCTATTTTCCCACTGCTGATGCCCTTGTTCACCTGGCACCCCATGCTGTGTGAGGTCCTGCTCACACGCCTTTTGTCGGGAAATAGTCGTGGCCCTTCTCTGCCCTCCAGTACTACCTACATGTTGCTCCTCCCAGTGCTCACTTCCGGTCCTGCATGTCCTCCCTGCCTCCATCTCTGCTCATCCTCTCATCCAGGAAAGGACACTCCCATCCAGGTACTCCCTCTGCCCCTGCCTCCGAGGGCATCCCTGCCAGGGTGCTCCCCTCTGCGCATGCTGGGCTGTCCTCCCTCGAGGAGCTTTGCCCTGGGGTTGGCAGCTCTTGTGAGGAGTTGGCAGAGACACAGAACGGACAGGCTGAGGAAGGCTTGCAAGGTGTGTTTCAGCCATGCCGATGGAAGAATGGGAGCTGTGACAGTCTAAGCAAAAATGCTTATGCTGCTGGTTGGAGTGGAGTCCCTCCGCAAACCTTAATTACCTAAAGACCTGCTCCAGCTCAGTGGTTTTCTCTCTTTACTGCTCAGGACGTCTCTAAAAGGTTTAAGGCCTTCTGTGGGCTCTTATGCAGTAAGTAAAAAAAAGTTGGCTTTCCTTGGATACTTTCTAGGGATGTCTTAAAGAAGAGACCCATAGACCTCTTTGGGTTGACAGACAAAAAGCTGGAAGTCAGTGCTCTAGCCCAGCCAGAGCAGATGTGAGTGGATGCAAGAATTACTTTGGCTTGTTCTGTTTGCAGGAAGTCTCACCATGGGAATTTAAGTGCTTTCTCCCTGTAAAAATCTACGCAGGTTAATAAAATGTTGATCCTGAAGGACCGGATAAGGGTTTACAAATGGTGTGACTTCTCAGACCACTTCCCCTTCCCAGGTGGAGTGATTGTATCTCTACAGGCAGCTTCATTCATGAACACTAGAACAATCCTTGGCACGCCTGCCACCCACCATCTTTGGCTCCCCTAAAACGTGAGCCCCACAGCTTGAGCTCTGGCACTTGTGGAGTCTCATCTCATGCCATGTGGATGCAGGAGTCACGAGGATGCCGGTTCAGAGCAGGATCACCTTCAGACCCTGCTGTGTTCATGTGAAAGTCAATCCAAAAGACAAATGTGTATGTTTCCGTGGTTTCTGTAAATTCTGTCAGCGGCTCCGACTGCCTTGTCCAGCGTTAGAAATAAACCATGCTCCCCTCTTCATTTCCAGAGGCTTTCCAGAGCTTTCAGGCTGCCTATTTCTAACTTTTGATCTTTTGATGATTGAACTCTCCCATCTACCTAGACATGCAAAAGTTACATATTCTCCAAACCTTCCCTCTACGATGAGTAAATACACTTGGAGAGCAACCTCCAACTTGTTATAATGTGTATTCTATACACATTATAGATGTGTAAGTATGAGATGTGATCAGAGGGAGCAGGATTAGCTGCCTGCTTGGGCATTGCGGAGCACCTCTTGGAAGCACAGCACTGTCCCCTGATAGCTGTATGTCGGCAGGGATCACTACCCGAACACCATAATAAGGGAGAGGTGGGGGGGATGTAGTTTATGGAAAGGCAGTTGAAAAGTTGTCACAGCTAACGCTGGAATTAACCACCAGGGGAATGATGTGAGCATCCTGGAGTTAGTCTAGCACCGTGCATGTCAAGCAGGCACAAATTCCATAGCACTGGGGCTGCTGCGCCAGAGTCAGATAACAGACTGGGGTGCTCGCAAAGGGGGAAGCAAGCCGGGGAGTGGCCGATGGGGCTGCTGGCGTGCCGTCCCCCCACCTGGGGTGGGGTTGAGCAATGCACAACAACAGGCAGCAGCAGTTAGGCGGAGAATGAAGTGTTGTCTTCGGCCGAAGCAACTCGGGACACTTGCGGAGGCGAGATGCTATGACCAAAATTGGAATGGAGCCCGATTTACACCCCAGTACCACAAAGTGCCATGAGATCTTTAATGGTCGCAAGCCGCCAGCCTCCAATTGCTCTCAGGAGGAAAATGGTTCTTGTGAGCGCTGTGCCAGGAACCCAGCATAATGCCAGTTCAAGAGGGAGATACTCCCCGAGGGATCGCTCACACTGCAGCATTCACATAGTCCTTGGGGGTTTCTTTTCCAAGCACTTAAACAACTCAGCCCTTGTCCCATTGGTTTTGATCTCAGCTGCTGGTCCATCTGGAAGGAAATATCAAATGCTGCAGGAAATAATTTTACGGGTGACTCAGAGGCGCTGGCTGCGGAGAGACCTCAGCTTCCCTTCTCCTAACCACGCTGCTTTGTCTCTCTGCTTAGGCCAAATGTCTGCGGCAGACAGTGCTGCCCAGGGTGGACCACGGCTCCCGGCACAAACCACTGCATCAAACGTGAGTATGACAGTCTCAGACGGCGCAGGTCTCGCGATACAGCCCTAAAAAGCACTTGAGTATTGCTGTGACCCCTTACCCGTCCCCTGTGCTGTGCCAGGGCAGGAGATGGGTGGATGGTGGGGTCCCCGGAGGCAGCACCGCAGCCTCACCATGGGGCTGCCGGACTGTGGGTCAGCTCTCCCTGCCCGCTGGCAAAGTCTGGGCACGCTGAATAATTATGGTTTTACTTTATTATCATTATTAGTGTCCAGCCCGAGCAAGGTCTTGTTGGGGCAGGACGTTGCAACGGCACATTTAAGGGTGTGTTTCGAGCCCTGGGCTCTCATCATCCTGCTTGGAGTAAAAGGCAGGTCTACGAAAGTCCCAGCAGGTGGGAGCTGGCAGAGTGGGGCAGTGCTAATGTGGGCAAGTGTTGCTGATGCTGAGGGGGAAATCAGGGCTGCAAATTATCCGAGTGCTGTTAAGGAAAGCAATTAATGGAGTTGGCACAACGGCTGGAGAGTGGTGCAGCACGTGGGATGTGTAAATTGGTGGGGAGCTGCAGGGTGCTCCTGCAGTGTGGAAGCTGCCCGGCAGGGCCCTCCGGCCTGCCCACAGTGGGGTTAATAGGGGCTGTGCTCCTCTGAAAGGCTGTGCCACAGCCCTGGGGGCTGAGATCTTTTTGTGCTCCCTGACACAGCACTGGAAGGGAAAGGGTTTGGGCAGGCACCAGTGCGACGCATGCCAGAGGCAGCTGCATTGTCAGTCTCCATCCCCAGTAGCTCTGCAACCACAGCCCATCCCCTGCCAGGATCCCTGTCCTGAAACAAGGGGGTTACACCACTCAGTCCACCCGTGGGCTTTCCCAGGGGACTGCCTGCCCCATGCACCTGCCTGCTCCCAAGGAGCAGCGCCTGGGCAGCTCGGAGGGCAGGGAGCACCCAGGCACTGGGCAGGCTTTCTGGATGGGAACGCCTTGCCCAGAATAGCCGAGAGCATCTGCCTCCGCTCGAGTGGCAGCAGCTGCCCAGATGTTTAGCAGGGAAAGAGGCTCAGCTTTGTTTGCCGCGGGATCTCACGGCGCTTCGGCCGCGCTGGGATAATTGCATTAGCGATCGCTGTTCGGGAGCAAGGGGCCAAGGGCTGACTCACCTCCCTTCTCCCTCTTCCCCCCCGTCGACAGAAGCCAAACGGTAGAGACCGTGCTGTGCTGCCAGACAGCGTCTGTAAACAGAGCGCGGGGCCAGCGATGGCAGCATCTTTCTCTCATTAGGGATTTTCGTAGGAGCAGCAGATCTGGGCTCGCAGCCACGCGGGCTGTCTAGCGATTGCTCAGGTGCTGGGCCCTCCTTCCCAAGGATTCGTTAAAAGTACACTGTCAACATGATCAGCCCTGACAGTGTCCCCCCCACCACCGGGGATAGTAAATCTCAGGCAGGTCTTAGGTGGAGACTGATGATGTGTAAACATCATTTCGTTCCCAGTCACCTCCCTCACCGGGCTTGTCGGCTGGAGTTCAAGCTGCTGGGGACATTTGGCTGGTTTTAGGGCTGCCAAGGCAAGCTGGCTAGCCTGTCCCAGTTAGTTTCTGCACTGTTCAATGCCTGATCCCATGGTCTTTGATATGGGGCATATCAGGGAAGTTAGCAGGGTGGAAATGCAGCCAGAGGGAACTTCTTTGCATGATGAAGCAGGGAAGAAATTGGCATCTGGATCTTGGGCAGGACCTTGGTGTTGATAGGTCTGAGCCTGGGTGCAGAAGAGAGGATAGGGGATGCCTTCATTTACTCCTCTCACCTACCGACCGTGGTGATTTCTTCCTTCTCCACCCAGTCTTTTCCAGGGACTTTCCTCTTGCAACACGTCTGTGTATGACTGAACTCCAGCCATGGGCAGGTTTCTTTAGCCCCGTGGTTTGTTCCAGCTTCAAGGACCAAAGTACAGTGAGGTCTTCAGGGGAGTTTTCAGAGAGTCAGTGACTGGGAAGATGAAAGAGAAATCTTTCTCTTCGTGGTGCTGTTTTTTTCCTGGGAAAGTGGAAGCGAGCTAAGGGAGTTCAGGAGGAAGATCTCACCCGCTTGCAATGGGCTTGGTTTCTACCCACATGCTGCCAGGGCACCACACTGAACTGTGTACAGGGCATCCTGTGGAGCTCCAGAGGTCTTCCCACGGGGGACGTTAGGGGTAATGAGCTATCTGAACTTGGGCCCGAGGAGTTCATCCAACCTCCTGCCTGTTTAGCTTCATCCTGGGGTAAGGCTCGGGGCTTTACGTCCTGGGTTCAGTGGAGAAGTAACCCCTACACACGAGCCGGGCAGAAGCCCCCTTGCACTGCCCATATTTCAGGGGCCGCAGTGTGCGCTTGTCGATAATTTAGCTGCTGCCTATTAGCTCACCATCCTTCCCCTCTGCTTCAGAGCCAGGGAATCCACTTGCTCAGCCTCCAGATATGAGTTCATCAACCTCCACTTTCATCAGCATTATTTACTATGGTTCTCCGTTGCTTCCCAGGATAGCAGCCTGAGCTCGGTCGGTAACGCAGGGGGAACTTTTTTTCTGACGTGGACAATTTAGAACTTAAAAGAAACATTTTTAATCAGCATGTTGGGAAGGACTAAATAAATCCGTGCACTTTCTAATCTCGTACAGATGGTCTTGCGGTTAAGATACTGGATGAAGGCGCAGGGATTCCGGGATGAGTTGCTGGCTCTGCTGTGGTCTCACAGTGTGCCTTCAGACAGTCGCATTAGCACCTGGGGCTTTTCCACATCTGCAAACTGGAGATGACATTCACATGAACCCAGACCTTGTTTCACTGAAGTAGTGTTTTCCCCCTCTGTTATTCCTGCATTGCTGTTGATCTCCCTCCCTGTCAGCCTGCACAGATCTCCCACTTGAGTCAAACTCTCCTACTGGCTTTGCTAACGCAGGCAGAGCTTCAAGTTAGGACCGAGATTACATACTGCTCTGCACCAATAAGCAAACGTTTCCATGAGAAAGTGGACTAAAGCACCCCGGTGGTACAAGTCCTTCAGCATCTTCCCAGTCTTCCTATGGTCGCCTAGCTGGATGGACAGGTTGACCTACATTTAAAGGGGACTGAGCAGCAGCTGCTGACAGTGAAGATCTACACCTTTCTCCTAGACCTAGGGCACATGCAGAGCAGCAGGGACACAGTAAGTGACTGTCACCTTGCCAGTCCTCGCCTGCGCGTGCCTGCAGAGCGACGGGAGCTTGGACTTGGTGACCTTCCGCCCTGACGGTCCTGCCTGCCTGGCCTAAGTGGGTGGTCAGAGTCTCGCCAGTCGTCCCTGCAGCGTGACCTTGCAGGGGGCACTTACCTCATGCACTGAGAACCAGACAGCACCAGGCTTGATCTGTGAGGGCACTGCTAGATGCGCTTGAACAAACTAGCATTGCTACTACTAGTAATACTAGTAATACTTCAGCAGCGCTCCAAATCTCGTCCTTTTGTTGCAAAGAGTTTTGAGATGACTCCTTTTGCTTTCCCTAAAGCCTCAGCTCCTGGAGCAGGTGATTACATGAGACTAGTGAGAAGAAATGAGCAGCTGTCATCTTAACAGAAACTGTTTATAGCCCCCACAGCTGGGGAGAGACACCTCAGAGTAACCCCTGGGCTCAGAAATCAGAAAGCAAAGAGAAAGATTCCAAATATGTATATATTTTTAACCGCCTTGTTTCTTCTGTCAGTGTTATGGTTTTGGGGGCCTGACTCGTGATTTCACATACTTGGCATTGGCAGTAGTTCTGCTGAATGTCAGCCCTCCCTACATCACATAGCAGCACTGAGTGAAAACCAGTGACTTTTTAGAGCTCTCTTGAGTTCTTCCTGAGTCTGCAAAGGCAACCGGGAAGGGGATTAATCCTAGAGCTGGAGTATTTCAGCTGGGGCAGCTCTGCACCCATCCCTGCCTGAAGGGACCAGAAGACTAATCCCATTCCCTTCTTCCTCTCCTCTATATCAGCTGCCTTAGGGGCTTTTTAGAGTGCCTGGTGGCTTATCACTGCTTTCCTGCTGAAGGGCACAGTCTGTCATGACTGTGAACAATGTTAGTGGGAGAGGTTGTGAGAACCACTGCGATCCCGGCGTCGCGGCTCTGCGGTATTTCAGCACGTGAAGCGGTTGTTTTCAATGGCAGGCTTCCTGGTCTGGTGGCGTTTGTTAGAACAGGCATTTATTGGGAGATAACGGTAGGGACTGGCAGCCTATTTAAATCACAGCTGAGTTTTATATTATAAATTACATCAACTTTCAGAGCGCCAGACTTCCCAGAGACGGTTAATTCCTGCCTGACTAGGGCCCTGTCTCTGTTCCAGAGTCTGCAGTGGTGGCTGATTTATTTTACTGGGGGATTTCATCAAAACCTCTGGCTTTAACCTATATAGCCCTATGTGACTTGGGTTCTCCCTTTCCTTGAGATCTTCCTCTCTTCCTGAGTGTTAACATGGTAATAAAGGTCGAATGAAGCATTCCAGCCACTACAGAGACTCCAGCAGCTGCATGTGATGGTGGTGGGATGTCAGATGCTCCTGCAGCCTCCCTAGGGCAGTCCTGGGGAAAGGGCTGTCAGCAGAAGCGGTGGCTGCGTGTTTTGACCCATCTGCAGGGGTCCCACACGGTTGGAGGTTAATGTCCACCTTTATGCTGTCCCTCGAGGTTTCATTACCCTTCGGCTAGCTGGTCCTTTCCTTCTTAGCGGGAGAACGCTGTTTTCAGTTGTTCTTGCTCAGAACAATGAGCCTGGTCCTATCTGAGTGAGCTGTGGTTTCCTGGCTCTGGCTGGCTGGACTATAAACCCAATTTGGCATCTGTTAACTTGGGAAGTGTTAGGGTCCGGCGTATAATTAATAGCACTTTCTTCCCGGGGCGCAAACTGAAGCTGATGTGCTGTAATTAGGAACACACACAGGCTCAGAGGGTGATTTGGGCATGAAGTTAATGAACTGTAAGTCCCCGTAGCTGCGGAGGAATTTGAGCGCAGTGACTCCAAAATCAGCTGCAGAGGGAGTGCTGGAAAGCTCTGGAGGGGACGGCCAGGGGGACCATGCAAATCAGACCCCAAAATGGACTAAAGCAGGAAGGTAATGTGCAAACTACTCCCAAGAGGCTGCGATAGTGTGTGCTCGTCTGGCAGTTGCTGCCTCCCCCTGCTCTGGGATCGAGGACCTACTCCTGCTCGGAGAGCTATGGGCAGTGCTGGAGGCTCTACGCTCTCTGCAGACCATAGTTGTGTTTTTTGAGCTCTCTGAAGTGAGTATTGCTGGAGAAGAGCTCTGCAGAGACCACTGGGGAGAAGTGGGAACAGAAACAAATCCCTGACAGTAGTGACCTTGTGTTAGGGACCCAGGGCAGCATTAACATGGACTTTGAAGGACACCCGCCCGCAGAGAAGAGATGGGGCTGCTCTGGTTGTGCTGCTCCAGCTGGGTGCCACCACCGTGGGGCTGAGTATGCTTCCGGGAGCCCCATGCCCACTAACCACCTTTCTATGTCTCCCCAGCTGTCTGTGATCCACCATGCCAGAACAAGGGCTCCTGCAGCCGTCCCCAGGTCTGTACCTGTCGCTCGGGCTTCCAGGGCTCCCGGTGCGAAGAAGTCGTTCCCGAGCGGGAGTACCACCCGCCCAGCGCCGCTGCCTTCCAGGCCCCTGCAAGCTCCCACCGGAGGAGGACCAGCACGGCAGGGCGGGATGCCTCCCTGCGAGGGGCTCAGGCGCCCGTTCCACGACACATCCCGGCTGTGTAAGTCAAACCCGCTTCCCGGCAGGATGCTCCCCCAAACCCGCAGGCAGCTAATGGCTTGCTGGGGCCACAGCCTCTGCTTTGTGAGACCAGGCAGCTTGACTCATGGTGGACGCTCCTGTGGGAGGTGACAGAAGGGGGTCGGGCTCTGCTGTCCCTCCAAAGGACTCAGTTTGGCCCTGGCACTATGTCATGGTCCTCAGGCACAGACAGGAATGGGACAGGCTGGTGGCGGTCCCGCGGTGAAGGAGGACCATGAAGCTCAGCAGTTTGCCCATGTCCAGTTGATGAGCAGCGTTTGGGTAGCAGCAGCGTGGACAGCAGGGTGGGGGTTAAATCTCTTTCCCAAGAGGATGTGTTTAGAGCAATATGTCCAGGTAGTATCCACGGGAGAGTACATAGATATGCGGTGTGCTGTTAAATGCTGGTATGAGGGAAGTGATGATGCTTGGAGATGTCTCCTGGCAGACTCTAGCTGTTATTGAGCCATCTGTTCCATATTCCTGTGTCACCCTGCTGTGACATGGGTCACTGTGGTACCCAGGCAGGTGTCTGTATATTGGGTATGGAAGATGCAGCTGTTGTGCAGGAGAGATGCTGTGAGGAGCATGTTAATCTCGTAATGACAACTGTGGCATCATCTGGTCCTTTTGGGTGAAGAATAGCTCAGGGCTTCACCCCACCTGTCTCAGGTCAGTGCTGAGGTGCTCTCATATGTGAGCTGCAACTCTCCACACTTTGTGTTTTGTGAAGTCCCTCTGGAGCCATGGGTTTTCTGTGGAAGGAGGCAGGAAAGGTTCCTTTCCCTGACAAGCACCTCTGCGGTGCCAGTGGCAAAGTGGGGATGGAGAAGTGGGAAGGGTGCCAGCTTGCAGTAACCCACATATTTGGTTGGTTTTTAAAAATTCACCTCCACTTTTCTGTAAGAGTCCTTGGACACAGGAGCAAAGTGTTAGACTGCACCACTCCTAAAGCAAGAACAGCACAGGCTGTTCTTGCTGCTGCTCACCCAGTTACTGGGCCAGGAAGACTGGTTTTGTTGGTAGCCACCACAGGAGAGAATTTGCACATGGCTTCCAGCAGCAGTCCCTCAGTCGTAGTCAAGAAGACATTACAGCAAATTACAGGTGTGTAACCAGGAGGGGACTTCAGTTTCTCCTGCTCTGAGCTGTTTTGACATTCTCCGTCAGCATCACTTAGAGCTTCCCGAGGAGAGGGCTGGCCGGCCTCTGTTTTTCTGCATTTCTGCAGGTTGTTTTTAAAGTGCCTGTTGCACTTAAAGTAGCTGTTGCCTTTCTGCCTCTTCTGAAGCAGAGGCAGTGCAAGGGCTGCACTTCTAAACACTTACTCTTGACCGTCTACAGTTTTACAGGGCTCAAATGACAGATGAGGAATTGACTGGCACGAAGTGGTTCACTGAAGCTGGCATATCTTGGTGCCCAAATGAAAGACTGTCTGATGGGAACCAAATTCAGGCAAGGCAGAGGTGATGCTGGCAGGGAGAGGTGGCCAAGCCCCTGTCATCGCTGCCCCGAGAGAGGCTCGGTGCCCGAGTGAGCACGCAGCTCTTGCACGTGCCTGCAATCCTGGCCATTGCTGACAAGCTTCCCCTCGGCGATGACCTCTTCCTACCCCTCCGTGCCACGCTCTGTGCGCAAGGGCTGGAGGGGAGGGAGAGCAGCGCCCTTGGAGATGCAGCACCTGTTGAAGGCTTTCCCAGTAAGGAACATGACCTCAGGCTCTACGCAGGGAACAGGGGGGGCTGTGCAGGCACTGGCAGAGCATTCCTGTCTAGCTGGGCTGGGATTGCTGAATGCCCAGCTGCCTGCTGTACCTTAAATCCTCTGGCGCTGTCCCAAGGAAATAGGACTCCGTTAAAGACCGTGCCGTGCCTTTCCTCCACACGGAGGCCATAGGACGTCGCCTTATCCCCCAAGATTTGGCAAGAGTATCTGACGTTTGTCCTTTGCGATGGCCACGGGTAGGAGCCCCGGGCACGGCCACCACTGCCTGCCCGCTGCAGCCATCCCGTGCTGTGCCCTTCCTGCCTGGGCGATGCATAGCGGTGCTGTGCAGGCAGGCACGGGGCTGCCTGCACCCTGGCATCAGTCTGCATCAACACACCCCCTGTCAGCCCCTGGGCCTTTTCCCATACAGTTCAGTTGCTTGGGTTTGGTCTGTGGGCCATATAACATAGGGCAGACAAGTGGCATGACCTAAAAGACTTGCTGCTGTTAGATGGGTTGTACCCCAAATATTTTTGAGTGTCCTCTTCAGCCTGCCAACTTCTGGGCTAGCTGTGGAGCCTGTGAGAATGAGTGTCTGCAGCCGGAGGCTGGCTCCTGCTGCTGTTGCCCCTAGCCATGCCTTCCCACTGCTTCCCTTGCACTGGTGTAGGTGCTCTTATGGCCCCTGAGTAACTTGGCTCAATAAAAAAATAAGACAGCAAAATCAAGGATAATTTTCTGCCACTTCAGTGGGCTAAATTGACTTATTGAAAGATTAAATGAAGTCTGGAAGGATTGGACAGAATTATAAGGTTAGCACTGCGGGGGGAGGAAAGGCATGGACTCCCCTCTTGGTGGAAGCCACTTATTAGGTTGGTTATTCATCTTGTAACACTGTGCTCTCAGACTTGTCTGAACTTGGAGCCTGGTTCTTGCAGTTACAGCATCATCTGTTTCTGTGCTACCACTAGAGTAATTTCTGTGCTTCTGCGTCAGGCTTTCTCCATACAATTGGGCTGTAGCAGCAAAAGCACTAAGCATGTTGGCCTTCACAGAACGAGGTACGTCTTGCTCATATTTGCAAGTACAAGGTTCTTAGGCACTGCAAACTTGGCATCACCATCCCTGGAGTTCACTGTCAAGCCTGAGGGGGATAGCTCGGGTTTTCCAGTTCTTGGTCTCCCCCTGGATAAGGCCGGGTTGGTTGTGCTGCGACTTTTCCTACCCAGCCCAGCATGTTCGCACAGCAGCTGGCTCACTTGTCTGATTTGTTGATAAGGAAGAGGTGGGTTTCTCAGTGGACGGAGGACACTGGTGGTTCCAGGTCAGTGGTTGTGAGAAGACTTTGAGATCCAGGACAAACAACCGGGCCCCAGCCTCCCTGCACGTTTGCAGCGCTAACAGGGAGGAGTTGCGCAAGAGGGGGAGCTTATAGACCTCCAAGCCTCATCTTGCTGTGCCAAGGCAGGAAATCAACCCTCACATGAGTGAACTTGCTTTTTCCTTTAGTTTATTTGTGTGTGTATTGGCTTTATTTGTGTTTGTTTGTACGGAGGTAGGAATCAGAAGCTCTGAAGTCATGCACTAGAACAATGCTGTATTGGATGCTGTATAAGCATGCAACAAACCCCAGGAATCCTCCCCAGAGACCTGCTAGCTAAGCAGAGATGGAGTTGATTTTGATTTCAGTGTGTTCTGAAGTGAGTCTTCAGAGAGAGTGAGGAGAGCAGCCTCCTAGGTTATTGAGGAACTGCCTAGACCAAAATATTCCCCCCTTGCTTTAAGGGCTGCCTTAAAATGATTTGTTATCTTCAGCTAGTTGGATTTGCTGCTTATGATGACTGCTGGTTCATCATGGAGAGCAGCCTGCTCTGGAGCTCAGAAGTCTTTGGGAGTCTGGAGGAACCTATAAAGCCTTGGTGACAAGCATGACCAGGCAGCTGCCTGTTTTCATGGCCCTGTTTCTGACAGGTGTGCTCAGGCTCTCCGGAGTTCATGCCTGGAAGCAGAAGCAGCCATGCCTTCTGCGGCTTCCCTGCCAGGAGAGCCCAGAAAACACAGCTGTGACAGCAGGAGATAAGTTAGTCAGACTTTGGCCCTCGGTGTCAGTGAGAAATAGCAGCCCCTTGAGCAACAGGGTTGTACCGTCATACGCAACTGGTTGTACTGTAAAGGTTAGCAAATGGATCTGTGGGCATTCCCAGGCTAGCTGTCATAGATTCTGGGTGTGCTGGCGGTCCTGGGAAGATGGGGACATGAGCCTGAGCGTTGTGCTGGGCACAGGTGTCAGTGCTGCCAGGTTACACGTAGCCACCAGTGCCTCTGTTTGGAGGGGTACTGGGGAACAATCACGGCATCCTTGGCTTGCCCATATGGTGCACGTTATCTCTTCTTCCTGGGACTAAAGAAGACATAGCCAGCCTTATCTGAGCTCAGCACTTGCCCAAGGGAGGCCTAGGAGAAGGGCAGCTCTAGGTTTACTTTGCTGACACCAGAGCTGGTGATGCTCAAGCTTTCACCCCTTAAAATACAGGCTGAGCAATGAGTACCACTGCCCAAGTCCCTTCAGCACTGATGTCCCTTCAGCTCAGCCGAGGTTTAGAGCCGGGCATCCGAGGGATCCTGTGGGCCTTGTTCGCTGCTGCAGAAGCCGGGAGGCCCCAGGGCTGTGCTGCTTGGAACAGGGAGTGCTCCGGAGAGCAAAATCCTGAGGGTGTTAGAGGCCCTCCCGGCACGGCCTAGCTGCAAATCCTCCCTCTTCTTGATCTCAGCCTGAATCTCTGCCCGGAGAAGCAAAGCCCCGACGGATGATTGTGCGGGTGGAGCTGCACCTCAGCCCAGAAGCCGAGCTAAATGGAAACAGCTTTGTTTTCCTAAGTCTGGAGTATCAGCAGAATTCCTGTTCATTTAGCAGGGAGTGGAAAGGGCTTGCACCCCTGCCTCTCACCATCAAGATGGCCACCCAGCTGCCTCCGACTCCGGGTAGTGTGCGAGGAGGGTCCTGCCGCTGCCACCCGAGAAGGTTCCTCCCGTGGGAGTGACGGGAATAAATACGTAACCAGCGTCTATGCGAGGGAGCTGTGCTGCCCAGATGGGATGTGTGTGCTGGACGCGGGCAGCCTGGGGAACAAGGCATCCTTCCTGTGCACAGAAGAGACGACTGGGACCTGCAGAGCATTTTCCCAGCAAGGGAAAGGACATAGCTGTGGTATAAGGTGCTGAGACAACTGTGCAGACAGCTTAATGCAGCTAAGCTCTTGAGGGCAGGGAGCTTCCTCTGGGAGGGCTCTGTTTAGGCAAGGCGGTTGCTGGGAGTTGCCTGGTGTTTTCAGGATGGGAAAGTAAGAAGGGGGAGTTGTGACATGCCCGCCCCACGGACTCCTGATCTCAGAACCTCCTCTCTGGCACCCTGGAGGAGACATCTCCTTCCTTCCTGATGAGAGGAAGGGCTACAGGCAGCCCTTGAGGAGCTGTGGAAAGTGCTTCTGGCCTGCGGACACAGGGAACCTGATGCCAGCAGCAAGGCTCTGCCAAAATCTCTGTTCTCTCTCCTGGAAGCGAAGGGCAGGAACAGCAAGGAGGAAGCAGAAGGCAGGATCTAGCATAGACCTGTGCAGAGGAGAGCTGAGCCCGTGGATGGACGTAAACTCTCCACCCTGGGGTGGTCTCTCACAACATGACATTGAGAACTGTGGCTTGGCAAAATCAGCTTGATTAGCTTCTTGTCACTGAGGACTAGCAGATAAACCAGAAGTTCATTGGAAGGTCACTTGCTTTTTAAAGATGCTGCTCCAAACAGAGACCGATTTGTCTTAATCGTTAGAGTGGGATCTGGAACCTCCTGTCTTGCCAGCTTTGAACTTTCCATGTTTATGAGGAAAAGGGGAGCTTTCTCACTGCCTTACTTGGGTTGCTGCCAAGTGTCCAGGACTGTTTGTCCACGATAGGTATAGTGCTAGGAGGAGGTCTGTACTAGCCACACACCTGCTGATCACACCTCCTGCTCTCTGCTCACTTATCACCGTCACTCACTTTACATTTATGAGGGTTACAGTTTATTAATACCCAAATAACAGAGAAAATAAAAGCTGACCCAGGCTGAGAAGTATAAGTGCATTCCCATGGCACAGGCTGTGGCAAGTTTCCTACTTTGCTTGGGATTGGACCAACCCGGGAGATCTGTAGCGTGTGACATTGAATTCCTGGGGTAAAACACTGGTGCCAACCTTGCCTTCCGCCACTGCAGCACGTTTATGCATATTTTTCCAGTGCAGATAAGCCCTAATTGCATCTTTCTAAGGTGCTTTCCTTTGGCAATATAGTTTTCACAAGGTGGCGAAGCATTTATGCTCCTTGATCCAGAGCCAACTTCAGTAGATACCTGAGACCTTATTAAAAAATTGAAACTAAAAAGCCAGTGCCAGTCCGTGTGAGAATATGTGAAAAGAGATTCCACTCAGGGCAATGAGATCTCCATAAGCTCCAGGTCTCGGCCCCTCTCCTGCTTTGACATAGTGGAAAGCCCTTGGCAAGCTGGCTGGGAAGCCTAAAGGAAAAACTCAAGCTACTCAAGAGGAGCGTAAATGTCATTTTTCTTATATAAAAATACTTCTATTTTTAAATTACATGATATACCTTCTCTAGCCTGGCACCAGATACAGTTGCTCTACTTTCTAGTGTTTTAAAGCTGTCAGTACCATTCTGGTTTATGTGTTTTATGTATTTACTTTCTAGGGGGTTGCACATGCTTCAGAGCAGCAGGAGGATAGCTGGCTTTTCAGGCTCCTTTTAAACTCCAAATATGGTCTTTACATTAAGCCTGGTTCTTCTGCACCTCCTTGGGAGCCATTCCTATAGCTTCATTCAGCCTGTAGGCTTTGGGAGAAAAGGTTCAAATGCACTTTTCCTTCTGAACTGAAAGAAAAATGCTGCTACTGTCAGCTCAGTCTGAGGCTACATGCAAGGGAGCCGGGCGCAGGGCAAATGCATTGTACATGTGGTAGGTGAGGTAGTACAGAAAATCCAGTTTATAGCCTATTTTATATACTATTCATATATCATCTGGGACATTTATGACAATACAATTTATATAGCAGTTGTATAAAAAAGAAAGATGTTAGAAGTGCGCTAAGGCCACATGATCAAATGCTGGAGAGTTTTTCCCTAATGCCTGAATTAGGATTGTCGTCCAGCTTGCTTTCGGCTCCCTTGTGCATATGGATTACGCTGCAGTTTCTCATACCTGATCCTCTGCTGCCTTATTTGGTTTAAGCTGGTACTTAAGCAAAATCAAAGCTGTTCTCTTTGGTTTCAAGTGTTTCCCGTAAATCACCAAGTGCTGGCGGGACACAAGGGATGAATTGAACCTGATTTGGTAAGAGAAACGGTTGAAATGGAGATGTAGAGGTCTCCACATAAAATCCACTCATTCTCCTCTGCTTTCTTCAGAGCACCCTGAGAAGTGCTGCCCTCGGTGGGGTTGGTACCCAGCTCTCCGCACCAACCCATTTTCGTCTCGCTTGGAGGCTCTCTTCAGGGACATGCATAAACTAAACATACAGGCAGAAACTAGAAAGGGATTCAGGCTGGAAAAATATTATCTGTTACAGCTGAAGGGAAAAGATCCTCCGCGGGAGGAAGAGATCTGGAAGAAGGAGAAGCTGAGATTTTGCAGAGTAGGAGTGAACAGCAAATTAGGCAGCAGAGAGTAATGCAGTGTGGCTGCGTACGAGAGACCGGCAGCGCTTAGGGGCTTTGGAGGAGAAAGACTCGAGTCGCATGGACTTTTTTCCTGTGCACCCTGGGGTCCTTGCACTGAGTCAAGGTGTTCTTTATTGCCAGAAAAGATCTTGACAAATTGGAAGGAATTCTGAGAACTACAAAAGGAGGGAGGGAGCCGAGGGGAATGGTTAACAGACCCACATCTGCAAAACTGCGCCGAAGGGGGATGAGGACCATGCTTGGAGACTGAGGCTATCTGGAGGGGGCAGACAGGGTGTATTAGATTGCCTGTAGCCTTGGCAGGGTGGTCGTGCTAATTTTTCATCTGAGGCTTTCTACAACAGCAAAGGGCCAAACTCTTCCCAGAGATGTAATGACAGGTTGATAATGACATGGGAGCTCTGCCTTCTCCATCGCTTTGGAGCTGCTCTGCTGAGGAGCTGGAGCCCGAGCGCTGCCAGGGCGGGTGCAGCCTTTCTGCCTGCTCGGAGCCCTTCCCACCACGGATGCCACGAAACCTGCTTCTTCCTGCCGGTCTTTGGTGTGGATACCGAAGGCCGTGTGGGAGAGCTGTGAGAGCAGGTTCGTGGTCGTGGTGTCCCTGGAAGCGCTGGCTTTGCCACCAGGCATCATGCATGCGTGGCCAGGAGCGCTCCTGGTCCCCAGCCAGGCTCCAGTCTTCTGGCTACTAAGCAACTGGAGGGATGGAGCCAGTGCAGAGCAGTACAGAATAAAATCAGTGGGATGCTTGTTCCCCGATCCTTGGCAAGACTGAGACTTCCAGAGTGGGCAGCAAAGTGTCACATCCCAACACAGCTGTCATGGCTGGAGTGCTGCAAGCGAGGGAATCCTGTGCGTGGCAGGGGATGGAGAGATGGGAGGAGACCGAACTACGTCAAGCTAATAGATCCAAAGGCCAGGCATCCTGATGGGTGTCCAACCATTCTTTTACATTAAAATATGTTTTAGTTTCACAGTGTTCCCAGGATGAGTGAGAGATTTCCCAGCACCTCCTGCTGTAGATGAAGAGCCTCCCCTTCTCCAGATGAGACGACTACACACATCTCCTCCCCACCCTGTTGCTCTCATGCCCTCTATGTGCACGTGCAGCCGCAAGCTCTTCACCCCACTCACGCTTGGAATGAGAGAGGCTTAGCCTGCCCTCTGTGTCCCATGTAAAGTGGGGAGCAGGCAGCTGGCTCCCCCCACTCCCCGGGGGGTGTGTGGGCACAAGTATGAATAGACTAAAGTGCTTTTTCCAGGGCTTTGAAGTTGGCAGCCTGTTGGAGGGGGTGAGTGTTGCTAGTCAACAAGATGGAAATGAAACTCAAGAGTGTTTGTTTTCTCCCTGCTAAACGGGGGAGACGAGTGACCTCCCCATAGCCGGCGGCGAGCTTTGGCAAACGCCTCTGCAGCAGGTTTCGTGAGATGGGGGCCCAGTCCTCATCTCACAGCTGTGATGTCTTATGGAGACAGAGCGCCCTTTTGGATGGAGATCTTGGTGAGCTTGTGGGCACAAGGGCAGGTTGCTTTGTTGTCCTCTCCTCTTGCATGCCTCTGCCCTACATATAGGTCCTTCCCCTGCCAGGCAGGACCCTGCTGCTCACTGTGGTGCTGGGGGGCATAGGGGGGAGGAGAGGGGCAGTGGAGGCATTGCCATGGACAGTGTTGGTGGCTGAAGCCTCTGTGAGGTGGTCACATCGCATGGTGACCCAGCTCTCCAACTGTGCCAGCATCTTATGCCCAGTTTTGTAATGGTGCTAAAGCTGTGGCCGTGGGGCAATGCCTGCAGTAAGAAGGGGGCACTGATGGAGCCCTTCATGTGACAGCAGCTGTTAGAACACGTCTGGATGGGTCTCTTCTCACCAAGGTGTGAGAGTGGCTGTGCAGTTGTGTCTGGCAGCAGTGCCGTGCCCATTGATTGTGCTGCTGGCCCCTGCATGCAGGCAGGGGAGCCAGCTGCACCAGCTTTCTCATCACTTCAGCCCAAAGGAGCGTGCAGCTGAGCTGGGGAGAGAAGAGGAGGGCTGCACAGCTGCCCGTCTTGCCTGCTGCTCATCGCACGCCACAGGCCATCCTGGGTGGCTCTGCCAGAGGGGTGGTAGCTTGCCTGGCCTCCCTCTCCCTCTAAATCCCTGTTTTAGTCTATGGAGTGTGCAAGGTTTGGCCCAGATGTGGTATTTGTAATTGAGTAGCCTGGCCTGGTTCCTCTGCTGGCTCCACTTGAAGCTCAGAGCGGTTGCAGGATGCATTTTGATTTTTCTGGGAGGCATTGGCCTGCACTCTGGAGACAGGCAGATTGCAAATGGCTCTTCATCACACTTGGCATTTGGAAATCATGGTTCTGGCCACTTTATGGATCAGCACTAAGGTCTGATGGATCCAACTAGGAGCATGATCTGCTGCTCCTGGTGACAGCCCGGTGCTGTGCCCTTGTGCAGGGCACATTTCTGCAGCCTCGCTGGGGCAGGTGCTGTTCCCATGCTTGGGGAGCTGGACTGCTTCCAGGGAGTCAGTTGCTCACTCCCTAATACATGAGAGCAAAGAAGAGCACTCGCAGAGTGGCAGGTGGCACGTGTGGCGAGGGAAGGGCATTTAGTGTCAGCAGAGAGCTGTGTGGAGATGTGTGAGCAGCCACTTTGGCTAAAGAGCAAATTAGACCCCCAGAGACTGGTTAAAGAGAACCTGTTCGCTATCTGTGTGCTTATAAAGGTTCACTTACCTGGTGTCTGGCAACTCCTGAGCAGATAAAAATAGCTTTCACAGTCCTTCTCTGTTCTCGTGAACGCTATGGTGGGCTGGGAGCCAGCTCGGGTGGTCCTACAGTACCAGCACTGCTTTGGGGGCCATGGGAAGGAAGATGCCAAGCTGGTGGTGATGGTGGAGGGACTGAGCTTGGTGGCATGTGGCAGACACGTGGGGTGCCTTTGCCATCCCATGGACTTCCACATCCGTTGCTGCGGTTTGTAGTGACAGATCCAGAGAAAACCCAGCCAGCTACTGGCATGTACGTCAAGCAGAGCAGGGATCTGGAGTTTCCACTGCAAGATGGCACAGGGGAGAGCCCAAAACAAGAGCCATGTGGGCTCTGTGACAGCCCCTTGCTAGCCGTGGTGAGGGATAGTGGTGACATCTGGACGCTGGACTGACGTGACTCCCAGGCACGTGCCAGTGGCACTGGGCGTGCGTGTGAGGTGGGGAGCCTGACCCCCGTTCCTGCCTGTGCAGCCACACTTTGGCAGTGCTTTTTACACCCAAGGCAGAGGGTGTTGTCAGTGGCTCCTCTGACCACAAGAGTTCTCAGGGTCCCGCAGGGGAGGGAGGATTTGGTTGACTCCCTTCAGCTTGCCCGATGGCCTGACTGTGTGTGAGCTGTGCCCGTGGCACTACGAGGTGGACATGCAAGGGGAAACCTTGGCGGTTGAGATCGGTTGTGGTAAGCAGTGGGTTGTCCATCACCTTGTTGTCCCTGTCATGGTCCAGGTGCCTGTGCCTGGTGTGCCATCTGACATGAGAATGCAGGTGAATCGGGCACGAAGGCACCTGGATGGTCATTCTGTGGCCATCATGGTGCGCAGGTCCAGCATGTCTCAGCCAGGAAGGTCTCCTGGCCAGGAGAACTTCCCTTGCCTTCCACCAAACCCTGGGGAGCAGAGGGTTTTGGGCTGTGGTGTCTCCCTCACTGGCACAGGGGGTTCCAGGGCTGGAGGCGGCCGCAGGAAGGACAGTGGGAAGCGGGCAGGTTTCAGAGCTATTTCTGCTGCTCATGTGGATAATAATCTGAGCCAGGGTTTATGGACATCATGTGGGTGGGCTTGAAGTCAGGTGCCTTATATGGTGTGGTTTCCCCCCTCCTCCTAACAGAGCTGTCTTCCTTGTCAGCATGTTTGTGAACTAATTGATAATAAACCCAAGTGCTTTCCGAGCAGTGCCTCTCCTGTGCTCCGGGGCCTGGAGCCTGAGCCATGAACCCCGTCTGCCTGCTGAGGAACCTGTTCGGAGTCCAAGAAAGGGGAAGTTTCTGGTCTGCGGTCAATTTGCTGCTTTCCAAGGCTGGCTGCTTCCCTCTCCCCCTGTAGACACAGACACTGGTGTTGAGGCTGCCCATTCTTCTGTGATGCTTTAGTGGAAAATCAGCAACTGCTGAGCATTACAAAGGGGGAAGTGAATCACTGAAGTTTGGTCCCTGTGGCCCCAAGCAGGGAGGGCATCTAGCCAAAGGGACAGGCGGACAGACAAGACAGACACCGAGTATATTGTTCGGTGTTTAAAAACCAGGGGAGAACCCGCCTGTTGTCCTGGCAGGTTATCAGGGGCTGAGCATGACTCAGCCCCCGTCCTGGCTGAGCCTTCCCGCCTCGGAGCCCTGCACAGGCTGGAGGAGCTGGGGCGGACTTAGGAGTGCTGCAGCAGCTCCCCTCCGTGGGACCCTGCTCCCAGCCCCGCCGGCAGCCCGTGGCCTCTCCGAGTGGCTGGTGGCAGCAGTATGTCCCAGGCAGCAGGCTGGTTGTAGTTGGAGAGATGGAGCTTGTTGAGCTCAGACCCTGGGATGGCAGTTCCGTCACTCTGGGAAAATGGTTGCTTCTCCGAGGGTCTCGTTTCTTCGGTTTTGTTTTGGCCAGCGTTGTCCCACTCTGTTGTTGCCCTCCTGGGAATTGCTCCTTAGGTCCTACACTCTGCATTGTCTCTCCCTGATGCTCTGCAGGGAGCAGATTTGTTTCCAGCTGAAAGAGTCAGCCCTTGCCTTGCCTGGGGTGAGCACCCCTCCCTGCTGACCGCACTGTCCAGGATTCACTCTCTCCACAGTGCCTTGGGCCGTCCACCCTGCCCTGGTCAGTCAGGCTGGGGAGAGGGCGAGGCAGGCTGGATGAAAAGCCAGTAATACTCCTGTGGCACTTGGCTCTGCGTTTCCTTTACGCAAACACAAAAAACACCATTTCCCAGCTCGCTAGCGATCTGGCCAAAGTCAACAGTTGGATGAAGAGCCGCCGATAGA
The DNA here is from genome assembly GCA_027574665.1 of Rhynochetos jubatus. NCBI lineage: Eukaryota > Metazoa > Chordata > Aves > Eurypygiformes > Rhynochetidae > Rhynochetos > Rhynochetos jubatus. Next base: position 122,797,644 of record CM050648.1, on the reverse strand, counting down.
AGCTAAATCCAGGAAAGACTGAGGTGTTGCTGCTGGGGAGAGGGAAGTGCTTTGAAGAATTTGCCACCTTTGCCTCCAGCCCCAAGGAGGATGCCTGGCCTTAGTGACCACTGAGACAAACCACAGCTGTATGCCCACCTGGATTCCCTGTGGCTTTTGTTCACCCACAGAACCACGATTGTCAAAAGTGATCAGAGATTTGGAAAATGCTTTCTATATACAGTGGGTTAGAAAACACAGTATTGTTTTTTGGACCCTGTGGCCTCGGTGATTTAGACTTGGTTATTGTGATTCTGTGTACCTCATCTTGAAACTGCAGGCTTTAAAAAAAGCCTGTGGTTGGTTCAGGAAACAGCAGTGCTCATGTTCGTCTGTGTGGTTGCTGGGACCCTGCCAGCTCAGTACCGCTCACCTCCTGTGGGCAGGGAACAGGCATCTTGCTGGTTCACCTGGGACTGGGCAGGAGAGCCATCTTATCCGGGGAATACAACACTGTTGTACCTTCTCTGGCCCGCTCTCTCTGAAGTAAACATAGAGCAGAGCTTAGCCGGTAACAAAACCTATTTAAAGGGTTTATGCACGGATAAAGGTGCAGTGGTAGGTGTGCAGTTCCCTTGCTAGATGTCATACAGGTGTCATTTGGACCCTGCAGGGATGTGTAGCACTAGAATGTAAAGGACCAGGTCTCCCTTGGTTCTGCTGACTTCTGGCATGTGTCCTCAGGGGCTTATGGGGAGTCCTCAACCCACACCTCAGAAGCGGGCAGCTGCAAGTATTTGTTGGGCAGAGCTGAACTGTTGTAGATACAAGTCACTCTGTCTGCACAGCTCCTTCCCATCCCGAATCTCTTTTAATTTTGATTAGCACCTAATACCTGTAGGAGTGAAACTTTCCATGTGCTGACAACTGAGGTCTCTCAGTTGGTGACCTTTCAGCTGTCAGCCCGGTAGAGATCAGCAGGAGCACACACATCCATGCTTCTGGAAGAACGCTGCTCCCTCTACCTTCCCTCCTTGACCTGTGCTCCCCCTGGACCGCTGCAGCTGTTAGCCAAATGCCGCAGAGGTGGGCACCCCAGGACATCCCAGAAGGAGAGGTGCCCTAGGAATCTGCACGCTGTTTCTGTCCCACAGGCTGTGCCTGACACAGAGAAAGCTGTCAGCAGCTCTGATGGATTAAGAGCAGGGAAACCAGCTGCTTGGCAGGCGGTCGCCTATGAAGGAAGAGACCACTGCCTCTTCGCAGAGATCTGTGCTGGCCATGTGCCTGGCTGGAAGAGTGGAAGTGAGTAATACCGCACGGAGGGAGGCTGTAAGGCTGAATGAATATGAAGCCCTGGGACTTTAAATGTCCCAGAACGTAGTCCTTGAGGTCCTGACTTCCTCTGCCTCTTCAATGCCTCTTCCCTAAGCAGGTGGAGGCATGGAAAGTGGTACCACAAGCTGCACACTCTGCTGCTCTGGAGTTCTTTGCATCCTCGCTCTTACCCTTAGGACAGCCACACCAAGGAGAGAACTCTTGGCAACGCAGATCCCTGGAAACTGGACAAACTCTGGCCATATATGTATGAAGATCCACCAGATGGATAGGGGTTTCTAATGCCTTCTGGCCAGGTCTGTGCTGATGTGGTGAGCTCAGGTCCATTCCCTGACACCCTTCAGGCAAGCCAGTCCCTGTCTGCCCAGCGTGGAGTGACTGAAGGTTTGGAGGGTAGAAACTCTGTTTCCTATTCCTCGACCACGAGCCAGTCGCTTGGGGATGGATTGGGACTGACAAACTGAGATGGAAAGACGCCCTTTGCCATTGATTTCTGTGGCCCGGGGTAGGATGGTGTTACTCAACTCAGTCTGCAAATCCCAGAGCTCATCTGCCTAGAATAGAACCAAATAAACAAATTAATTCAAAGCAAATCTGCCTCCCCTCGCTGCGACACACACTGGAATGCTTTGCCAACAGGATCCCAGCAGGAAGGCTTTTCCTCAAGTGTTGCAAGGCATTGAGTAATGTTCCTCCTCTGTTTTTCCTTTGTGAAGTAGGCACTGCCCCTCGCAGTAAGCGCATATAATCCACTTTTCTTTGTAACTGAAATGCTAATGATTATTTTATTTAAAGCCATTCATATGTTGGATTTTTTTGTGGGTTTTTTGTTTTGTTTTTTGTTTACAGAATCTGATGATCCTGGGAATGATGGGAGATGTCTGTAAAGCCAAGGTGTGGAATTCCTTCATGCAGGCAGTGGGTAGCGCCCAGCCAAGCCCTGCTACTTGCATGTAGCATGCTCCCTTCCTCAAGGATATCTTCCTCAAGGATAGATACGATGTCAGTATTTTCCAGCACAAGAGCTGGTATTTCCCTGTCTTATGCCACCGGCTACCTTCACCCAGTGACTCCAAAACTCAGGGCTGAAGTTGCCCTCAAGTGACTAGCACTAGGACAGTGAGTGTTGCTGGGCTGGGCAACTCTCACCTCTTTTCCTTGGGGTGCTTCCAGCTATACAGGAAAAGACCTTGGAACCCTAGCCACGTTCACCCATAGGAATGTTCTTGGGGTCTCTCACCAGGGATCAGAGAACAAATGTGCCTGAGCTTCCAGGGCTTGGTAGCTTTCACCTAGCCTCCCTACAGCTTTTCCTTTGTCACCAACAAAACCGGCAGTAGCACTCCAGATAACAAAGCAGCAGGTAGCAGGCACCAGAAGTTCCTCACAGGCAGCAGGATTAGTCGCTCAGAAATGTGTGGGCAGGTCATGCCTGGCCCCCATGGCCATCAGAGGTAGGTGGTACTCTGCCGAATCTCAGGAGAGCTTCTGAGAGAGGCTGGTAGGGACCGAGGTAGGGCTGAAATTAAAGTTCACTTCTCTGCAATTATTCTGGTTAGCCTTGCTAACTATTGAAAAACAAGCACTGTTTGCTCTCCTCATCTCAGTTTAGATCTTGATTTTAACAAGACAACAAATATTTTTATCAGCAGGTAATAATTTTGTTATCCATCTGTGCTCTTTGACCAATCCCACTTGCTCTGTCTCCATCCCTGAATGAGCTGTAGCCAGACCTCACTCCAAACGGCGTATGAACCTTCAGCCTGCAAAGCTGGGTGTCTCCCCAGCAGCACGGGTTACCTGCACTGCTTCTCAGGACTCCTGTTCATGTCTCTTCCCTGCAGCTCAGCCACTCATTTTCAAGGTTTTCCTGCATTAGAAACAATTAGGTAATGAATATCTGGACTGGGGACTTCTGTCTCTGGGATAAAATCGTCCATTCTTGGATTCCTACAGCTGAAGGCCAGAAACGATCAGTAGATCAATAGATAATCTAAAATTGCCTCCAGGACAGCAGAGATTATACATCTTTATTTAGTTATATTTGCACTGTTCCAGTGATATCTCATCTCCCAGCAGCACACTGTCCTGAAGCGATGGTGTCGGGTGTTGGGGAATCCACGACTGGGGTGTTTTTTGCAGCAGGAGAACAGCTGTAGTGCTGCGTGTGGGCATGGTGTTTAGTAGGGAATCATTCGGCTTCGGTTTGCAGATGTTGTTTCACGGTTTGCCTTTCTTGGTTAGATTACAAGGCTCCTTACACCCCGTGATTTGTTCCTGCGGAGAAACCTGTGCCCTCTAATCAGAGCACCTCTTCATCTTTTTGCTAAATTGAAGAGATTGAATACTCCAGGTTTCTTACAGAAAGGCATTTTCACCAGCCCTCAAATTACTTTTGTCGTGTTTTTTCTTGTATCCTCTCCAGTTTTTCGGCGTCCGTTAGAAGATGACATATTTCACATCAGAACTGGATGTGATGTTTTAGCATACATCCTCCCTGCTGTGATGAGGATGTGTAGGGAGGCAGAAATACCTCCCTGTTCCTGCAGTGTTTCACTGCCCTGATGTCAGGACATTGAACTGACAGTTCATATTTAATTGCTTGTCATTACCCCCGAAATCTTTTCAGAATTGCTGGTTTCCAGGATCGTCTCCTTCTATTTGCAGCTGCTGCCTGCATTCCTTCTTCCTCGAAGTGTAATGCTGCATTTGGCGCTATTAAAATCCCATATTGCTTGGATGGATTTGCCCTCCCCGGTGATCCAAACTGCTCTGTGTGATTGCTCTGTTCTCATCACGATACACCACATTGCAAATTTTTGTGTCAGCAGCACACATTATCAATGTCGATCATATGTTTATTTCGAAATAAAAGTATTTATTTCCAGATGAAATCCTTGAATCGTGCCAGGCCTTGTACTGATCACCCTGGAACCCATCTAATTCCCTCCCCAGTGACAACTGCTTCTTGCGTTCTGTCACACAGCCAGTTTGTTATTCATTTCACATGTGCCTGATTGACATCGTACTGCCCTGTTTATTTTTTTATCGGAGCAGCACGGGCTCTCAGCCTGTTGGTGTGCGTGTATGTAATTCCAGTGAATGGTGCAAACGGACTCCTCTGACTGGAGTGGTTCTCCACAGACCCCGTTGCCTTGACCTCACTTCTGTATTCCTCGCCTTTAGCTCCCAGTTAATTGACCTGTTCGTCATCTTTTCCATTCTGTTGTTCAGGGCTGATTTCGGGCTCGTTGGCTGACAGTTACCTTGAGCATCGCACTTGACCTGTTTGAATACCGGTGCAGCATTAGCTCCCTTTCCATTTCCCCAAGTCTTACTGTTATTCCAAGCTATCCAAGCCAGGAATATCAGTGAGCCAAAGCTGCTGTCAGCCAACTCTCGTTAGATCATCCAGTCCTGTTGGATTTACAGACACCTCCCCTGTGCCAACTGAGACCGGGAAAATGGTGACAACCAGAAAGTGGGATGGACATCTCTGGACACTTTGGTGGGACAAAGCTAGTTCGCCCCAGCCTGTCAGAGATGGAGGTGGCGGACGGGGTATGCAGAAGACCTGTCAGTGCTTAAGTTCGTTTGCAGAGGAATCCAAGGCATGGACTTTCAAAGAAACTCAAAGGGCGTATGGGCAGCCAACCTGTTTTGGTCCCTGGTGCACTATAGCCTTCGTGGTGCAGGCGAGAGTGAGGGAGACATTTGCTGTTAAGCACTGGGCACCCTTTTGGAGGCTTAGTGCTGCCAGTCAGTAAAAGGGAACAGGAGCAAGTGCAGTAGAGCGAGATGGGTGGTTCCATCGGTTTAACGCAAAGAGCTCTGCCTAGTGGTCTACATGGCTTTAGCACAGAGTGTAAGAAGTGTGACCTTGCGAGCTGGATGGCTTCCCATTGCTTAGTCCCCAGAAAACACCAAAAACCATAAATGCAGAAAGTTGTAACTGCACTTACAGGAGCAAGTTCTTGGTCATTTTTCCTTGTTTGTGACTCTTGTGGGTCAAGTTCTATTTATTTGCTTAGCCTGGCTTCTCTTCTGCCTGCCTCGCTGGTTTTCCAGTGCCCCTTTGGGGCTGGGAAGGCAGGTCCTGAGAAAGGTCCTGTGACAAGAACGCTCTTCATGTTTGCTGGGGAGGGACATGGTGGGGCAAGGAGCAGTCCTTGGGCGTGATGGGCAGACAGAGGTGCTGCAAGGCAGCCGGGCTTGCTGTGGTGGGGCAGCCTGACATGATGGTACAGGGAGGATGTCTTGGTGAGCACTATGCCCTGCCAGGCTCAGGGCATGGGGCATGGTCCCTGGAGTGAAAAGATGCCATCGTGATGACTGAAGGCAGGTGAGGAGTGGGACCCTGCTCAGGCAGGCAGAGCTGTGTCCAGCTCAGCCAGCTCGGCATTGATGCTTGCCACAGGGCATCCTGGTGGACAGGCACCCTGGGCCAGCACAGTTACTCTTGAGGAGTATCGGTTCATTTTTTCTCTTCCACAGGGCTCAGAGCAGAATTGGCTCTCCTGTCTCCCCGCAGCACACAGGGCCATCACGGACGGTCCGGCGCTACCCAGCCAGCAATGGACAACTCATCTCTAATGCACTGCCCAACGGGAATGGACATGAGCAGAGCAGCTCTGGGCCATACACCGTTTCCCAGGAGCACACCTTGTCTGCAAGGGGTAAGGCCTCCAGGGCTGCCACTCTTTTGGGGCTTCTTGTTGGGGTGACCAGAGGAAGGGCTCTGGTGTGACTGAGGATCCCCAAGAAACCCTGGGCTCCCAGGACTGTGCTTCTGGGTGAGATGGAAAGGGAAGGTCAGAATGGGCATTGCTGGACTTGGTGAAGAAAGAGATCCTCCGAAGAAGGACAGATCAGTGGGGCAGGATGCTGACGGCAGGGGAGAGGAGACAGGGGGGTGTGATGGATGCCTCCCAGAGCTGTTGAACATCACCCCAGCACGCTGCCCTGAAGGGGGATTGCCTCAGTCTGTAGGAATGGTGTCTCCCAACTTCCTCCTCAGTCTGAGCAGCCCTCAAGGTCAGATTGTGCAACCAGTGTCTAGTTCTTCCCTTTGGCTGCCCGCTTGGTGCCTTCTGACATGAGCAGGGGTCAGGCCGGGCTGCCGGGACGTGCGGTTGCAGAGGCAGAGCCTCAGCAGCTCCCCAGCTAGGACAGATGCAAGTTGTCTTCGGCAGCTTGGCTCCCCCTGAAGCCGTGGTTCCCCAAGGAGGCACCATGTGGCACCTCAGCCCTTATGAGTGGGGCTGTGAGCCTGATTGGAGCTGTAATCCGAAAATGGGGATTGGAATGGGGAGAACTGGCGGTGAGCACACTGAGGGGGACACCCGCAAACAGCTGTCTTGTTGGGCAGGGGTGGAGGGCTGTGGTGTCAAGCCAGCTGGTTCATGGTTACACAGTCATTCTGCCTGTTGTCCTTTTTCCACAAGCTGCCAAGAGCTCTGAGTGCCATATCCCCCCGTATCAAGTGTGAGGATGGTGAGGGAGCAGGAGGGGACCGCAGGTGGTCACAGGAGGTCAGGGGATGATTGCAGGGAAACAATGTTTTTTCTCAAACCCTGATGCTTTTCTTTGGTGGATACCAGTGTGGCTGTTCATGGGAAGCCTTGCAGTGGTTTAAGGACAGCCAGTCACCCGGCTACTGACATGGCTTGAGAAGGAATAGTGTCTAAAGCAGAAGGGCGCTCTATCCTGGAGTCAGTGCATGTGTGTCCCTTCACAGGGAGTTATGCCACACCAGCTGAGCAGACAGAGCATGCTGCTGGCCATTTTTCATGTGTTGGCAAACCCTCGGTGACGCTGTAGCAGAGGGCAGGCTGGGCTGGAGTGAGCAAGGGGCAAGGAGAGACACTTCCCTGGGGAGGGACACAGACCCCTCCTTGCTCTGGGAATGCTTTGGAGCTTGAGCTGTGAATTACCAGCCCCCTGGCCTAGAGATGCTGTTTCCACTTAGCACTATCCTTTTCTTTCATAGGGGCCAACTTGACAGAGAAGATTAGGAAGATAAAAATCGTCTTCACACCCACCATCTGCAAACAGACGTGCCGGAGCGGGCGCTGCTACAACAGCTGCGAGAAAGGAGACACCACCACTCTCTACAGCCAAGGGGGGCACGACCATGATCCCAAGTCTGGCTTCCGCATCTGTGAGCACCCCGAGGCTGCTGGCCCATCTTCTTGCCTGCTCCCCCACTTTCCTCCTGCCTTTCCTGCCTCTACAGACTGAAGGCTTGGGCTGGTATGGGCATGGGAGGAGAAGGTCCTTTCCCAGGGCCTAGGAAGATGTCTCCTGGGGTCTTTGGGGCTTACTCTGTCTCTGGGGGAGGAAGACAGACCTTGCCTTATTGCTGTCTTTTCTGGGCAAGCAACTTCTATTTCCATCCCACCCCAGGTAGGGGGGATGTGTGTGTTTGAGTCAGGCCTGCAGCCAAGCCTCGCCACCTCCTCCTTCTCAGAGCCAGCTCACTGCTTTCGTTGGCATCCAGTCTTGGGGCTGACTTTCATCAGCTAATTTCCTCCTGTTCTCTCCTTTCACTCACGTGGCAGCCAGGAGAGCTGGCTGCAGGTTGCAAGCTGTTCCTATAAACAGGGCTGCTGGAACCTCTGCTTGCCTTTCAGAGCTCCTGGGATTGCTCCCCAGGTCACTGGGGTGCCCAGCTGTGGGTTGGGCACATACTCTTGGAACCAGTTGGTGGGAGTAGCCTGCAGGACCCTGGTGGGACCCATCCTCTGAAAGCCTTTGTGGCTCCCAAGTTCTTCTAACACTGAGAGAGTGCGAAGTCTGGCTGTTGTGGACACCGGCTGATATGGGGTTCATGGGAATTTCTGCCTAGATCCCAGTCCAACGATGTGTCTCCTCCTCCCAAAACTGGTTGCTGAACTTGAGCGAATGAACTTGGAGCAGGGTGGGAGCTCATCCCCTGGGATGAACTTAACAAACCATCCTGGGCTGTGCAGCGTCTCCTTTCACGCTGAAATGAGTCAGGATGATTTGTCAGGAAATCCCGTGCTTTGCCCGAATGCCGCTCACACTGAGAGACACTCTAGGTTGCTCCAAGCATCTGATGAGGCCAGAAAAGACGTGACTTTGGTTTCATCTGTGGATGCTTTTTCTGAGCCTGTGCAGATGAATTGATCTCAAATCTTTTGTCCCACTCCACAATTCTCCCACTTGAGCTGCTGGCAGGGCCAGGGCTGGCTGGAAGACAGGCTCTGAGGACATGGCTCTCTGCCCGTTCTCTCCTTCTACCTCTCCCATCCCCACTGAGCTCCCTTCTGGGCTGGGTGTAAAAACCCTGCCAAGTGGGGAGGGGGCGATGCAGAAGAGAAAGAATTGTGCTGACTCGGCCGCACGTGACTGCTGTAGCTCCTGCCCCACTGTGAGGGATCCTGCTGTGCCAGCACCCCCACCTTGGCCCTGGGGGTCTGTGTCCTGCCGGGCACGAGTACCCCAGGCTAGGTGGCCCCAAAGCCTAAGAGGTGGCTTATCATCTTCAACCCTTGACTCCAACCCTAACCAGAGCTCAGAAGGGGGGGATGCCAACTGTGCCCGCTTCCTGCTGGATGGTGATGCACAGCAGGGACCCCGCGCTGCTTCCAGGCTGCAGGTGCTGACCCCAGCCTGGTGCTGGGCCACCGTGGAGCTAGTGCTGACCCAGACCCAGCTGCCTGGCCTCTCCCAGCCACCCCTTGGCTAGAAGCAGTGTCTCAGTTTCTCTGCTAAGCAGACCTCTCTTTGCCTTGCAGATTTCTGCCAGATCCCCTGCCTGAACGGAGGGCGCTGCGTGGGCCGGGATGAGTGCTGGTGCCCCTCCAACTCCACGGGGAAGTTTTGCCACCTGCCAGCTCCCTCTCTGGAAAAGAAGCAAGGAGGGAGAGCCCCAAAGACCTCAGCCAGCAGTTCCATGAAGCACTCCACCTACACCCTGCCCTTGTCCAACCAGCTGGGTGAGCATGGCGAGGGGCTCCTGGCCCCACATTTCGCTCATACTTCTGGGTCCTCCTACTTGGGTGCTCCTCAGATCTTCATTAACAGGGCCAAGGAAGCCACTACCTCTTATGCTTGTGTTTTCGGGCCGGGTTGTTAAAAAAGAGCTTCCCTTAGTTTCTGAAGAGTTCAGGTTGCTGTGGAAAGTTTTTGGTAGGTACGTCCTGGTTTGGGGCCAAAGAAGGATTTTCTCATAGATGCAATCTTTTCCCAGTGGGGTCAGTCTGCCTCTCCTCCCTTGTGACTTTGTTGATGACAAGATGCTCTTCGGGTGCCAAACTGTTACCAGATCATCACAACTGTGGTATAACCTCATCTTCCAGCTTCCCTAAACCCTTCCCTGGTGAACGTCCATATCAACCACCCTCCAGAAGCCACCGTGCAGATTCACCAGGTGGCCAGGGTGCGGGGTGATGCAGAGGTGTCGGAGGAGAACAGCGTGGAGGCGGTGCTGGTCCCTCAGCTGGCCGCCGTGCCCTGGTACACCTATGCTCACGGGAACGGCAACAGCATTGCCGCAGAGAGTGATCAGCAGCAGCAGAGAGCCCCGGGGCTGCTGGGGAGGTGCTTTCGGGAGGCTCTTCATGGGCAGGTAAGGGATCACCCATCAAGAGTGGAGCATGTGTGTGTGTATATACATTTCTTGTTCTGGGGGGGGGGGGGGGTGTTGGCTTATGAGGCAGAGAGGGTGGCCTTTCGTGGCGTTATACTGTTCAGTGTCAGCGTGGGCATCACCCAGGTGCCACGGGCAGGGGCAGCAACGTTTTATTTGTTGGGAAGAAAGACGCTTGTTTTGGCCCACGGGGGAGACCTCGCTGCCTTGCCCTGACCAGGCTGTGCCCTGGAGCAGCACAGCCCAGACTTGATGGCTTTCACACGCAGACTCGTTTAAAAAGGGTGCCCTATTTATAGCAACATTTACAGCCACGCTCTGCGATTATTGTAGGAAACGTATAAAACATAGGAAAATTCCTTTCCCTCTCAGACGATAAATGAAAGTCTGATTTCCATGGAACGAAGCCTTCCTGGGCAGCTCGGTCGGGGCTTGGGAAGCGAATGCACGTGAGGGGCTTTCTCACCCCTGTCCCGCAGTCATCGTAATTTCTTATTTTGTCTTTCCCCATATGTTTCTGTTGCGTCACTGGAAAAGCATTGGAGATTTTTGGCGCCCATAGGAACACCTGTGAGTTCCCCTGGAGCAGCTCGTGCTCAGGGAGACCCCGGGTTGGGCAGCCTGGGACTTGGCCCCCTCCCCACTGCTCCCCAGCCCTTTCTGGGGGACTGGTCCCGGTTCCCATCCCATCTTTCAGTTGCTCCCATCCAAGCCGATCCTAGCGGGATGCATTCTCAGCTATTCCCTAGTGCAAAAATAAATGAGATCAGACCCAGAGGCTGGAAAAGCCCCACTCTTCCATGGGGATACGGTGACTCTCTGCCCCTGGGAGCAGGTGATGATGCATGGAGATGCTTGTGGATGCCCGGTGAGGCTGTGGGAGATGCTCTGGGGTGTGGCGGGGGGGACCCAGCCGGGGTGATGTCGTGCGCTGGAGAGGGCGAGGAGCCCAGCGGGGAGCACTCGCCTCTCCCTGCTGAGCCGCAGCCGAGCCGGTATGCGAGCGCTGGGCAGGCAGCCATGCTGCCTGGACGGGAGCCAGCTCCGGCCTGTGGGCCGCGGCGGCTCTGCTCTAATGGGGAAGCCTGTAATCCAGAGGGCCTGGCTGGGGGGGGCGAGGGGGGCGGGAAAGGGAGACTCATTAACCAGAGGAAAGTGCCTGACCGCAAGCTCCCTGCTGGGCTGGAGTGGTGCACCCATTTTGCTGGCTAATCAGCCAGGCATGGGGCTGATCCCAGGTCTTTGCCAGGTGATATCATCTCTGGTTCGTCCCCTGCTCGTTTGATGTCCCCTTCCCCTCCAAGGGGTGCAGTCGAGGGACTCTCGTGTTTTTCTGTCTGCACAACTGTTTACTGTCTTAAACCGCATCCCCGGTCCCGCTGCGTCCCAGTGGGGAGCTGTGCTGAGAGGACTATGCCAGCTTCTGACCCCAGGCCGTCGTCCCCCGTGCTGGCTCTTCTGCCGCCGTGCCAGCCAGCCACAGCATCCCGCTGATCCTCTGGTCCTCTCTCTGCAGTGCACCAACCCCCTGCCGGGGCTGACCAAGCTGGAGGACTGCTGCGGCAGCGTCGGGCTCTTCTGGGGTGCAGACCGGTGCCTGGCCTGTCCCCCCCGGCCAGGTGAGTGCTATAGCTGAGGAGACATGGAGCCACGGGTCCCCTGCTGCGTGGCTTTCCTTTGCCCAAGGTCCCCAGGGATGGGTGGCGTGTCCGAGGTGATGCGCGGGGCCATGCCTGCTCGTTCCGCTGCTGCCCCGAGGAGTGCTCTGGTTTGGGTGCTGGCCCCAGGCTCAGCTCTTTCTCCCTAGACTGCCCCTGCAAAACCCTGATGTGTCTGGTGGTTCCTGCCGTGCCAGCCTGCTTGGAGGAGGAAATGGGAAAAGAACGGCCGTGGTTTTAGGAGGTGCAGTCCTAGATCGGTGGAGGAGGCTGCAGACTTGGCCCTATAGAGTTACGGGCTTGCTCTGGGCCCAGCACGGGCTTGGCAGAGGCTCTGGAAATAACACTACATCAAACAATTGGCAGGAGCACACCCGGGGTCCATTCCAGGGGCATGGGCGTGCAGCCCCATTTCTGCTGCGCTTGAGAGCCGGACAGACATCCAGCGGGAGATGGGGTTTCCTCGGCCGCTTTGCTCGGGGTGCTGTGTGACAGGCACAGCCTCTCATGCCATGGCCCCATCCTGTGTGCTGGTGGAGAGGCTGTGCTGAAGGACTCCAGGCTGGGGGGAGGCAGCCCCACGGGCATGGTGGCTCCAGCAGCCAGTATTGAGCGGGTCTGGTGCAGGACAAGGTGCTGGTGTCTGGTGCAATGCGGACAGGGAGCTGCTCACCCCTCTGCTGCCTCCCCTTCATCACTGCCTGGCTGCTCCTTCACCTGACTTCACTGGATCAAAGGATTAAAGTAAACAGACCCCAAGGTCCAGGAGACTTTGACCCCTGAGGAGAGCAGAGGTGTCCAAGGCGGCAGGTTTTGTGCAAGCCAGTGTGGTGCTGGTGCCTTCTAGCTCTGCCCGGAGGCTCTCCTGCTCGCTCGCACGCACTCCCCAAAGCTTTTTGCATCTCGTTCTCCTTCAATTCGGTACCTCCTCAGCCAGCAGTAGGGCTGAGCCAAATTCCTCGCAATCACAGACGGGGTTGTCAGCATCCTGGAACCCAGCGCAGATCTGGGGAGCTCTGAGTGCTGTCATCTTCCCGCTGCGTTCGGCTCTGCTGCGGCCCTGGGCCATGCTGCTGCATGCCGGCCTGAGGGAGCCTTGGGATGCGGGATGGGGGTGACCATGGGGTCGCTGAGCCCACCGCAAACGAGGAAATTCTCCACGTGAGTCTCAGCCCCCTCCTCTTTGTCCCTGACCTTTGCACCCCCAGTCACATCTTTCTCCTCCCCATCTCACAACAGTCTCCCCATTTCTCACCCTGTCTCTCTGTGAACTCCCCATTAGGAAGCTGGGGGGTGCCACTTAACACTTCTGTTAGTCTGCAGATGGCTGCAAAATCTCTGCATGTCCTTTCTCTGTGCCAGGATGCTAGGTGTTGCTCAGCGGCCCGAGCTGCAGCAGTGTCTGCTCTGCTGGACTTAGGTCTTCAGGATTCAAAATGTGTCTCTAATCACAGGCTTCCAAGATGTGAAAACAAGCACAAAATACCCCCATGTGCTCCTTGCATTTAGCCAGCTGGGTTAAGAAATGCCTCCTAACTGCCAGCAGGTCCTTCTTCCCCAGCTCAGCATATGCCCCGCGTCCCAGCGGCAGCTGCAACTCAAGGGAGGTTGTTGCTGCTGGTCCTCATTGAGTGGACAGATGCTTGTCTGGTTGGGTTTTTTTCAGATTAATTCCATGGGGATATGAAAAATGTATCCCCGTGGGTCTTCCGTCTTCCTCTGCCACAAGAAAATCTCAGTCGCTCTGGCTTTAGGTGATAAGGTTCCCCCTTGGAGAACAAATGGCTCTTGTTGATTTTGGCAGGAATTCAGGGTAGTTGAAGGGGCTGTTTTCATCCTCTTTAATCGTGTGCAAGCATCTTCCTCCTTTGGCTACGTCTGAGCGACTGCCCCATAACCAGCCCCACGTGCAGGAGACCACACAGTGCAAGTGAAGGGGGCCATAAGGCCGGCACTCGACGGAGGCAGGCTAAGAGAGCCCAGCTGTTGTGAAGCGAGAAGCCCAGGTGGCTGGCATACTTTCCTCTGGCGTGCTGTCTTCACACACGAGAGATCCCACCCCAGAATGGAGCCACGGAAACTGTCCTTTCTCCATGATCTTGCTGCTCTAATGGCGCCATGGAGCACTGTAACCTCGCATCGCCCGTGCCTCCTCTGCCAGGGCTCCCAGCATGAAGGCATCTTGCCACATCATTCCTGCCTGTAGACCACATCCCACACTTAACATCCCTTCTGTCTCTGTGTCTTGCTGGCCCCTGTTGTGCTCGCTCAGAGGCACAGTTCAGTGACCTGGTGTCTCGTGCACAGAGAGAACATGTCCAGTGGATGTTTCCAGCTTTCCTCTTGGCACTGTGGTCTTCAGAGAGAACTTCTCCTTGTGCCTGTGTGTCCCGGGGAGGCGTGCACCAGAGCAGACTTGACAGCTCTGGGAATTGAATTCCAGCGATCAGAGACAGAAATGGCAGAAGCTAGTTCAGCGTAAACACTTACAAATGTACAGAAGTGCAGCCAGGCAAGAGCTAGACAAATGGAGAACTTGTTTGGATTGACTGTCTGCCCGAGACACTGATTGTTAGTAGAGTCTGGATACGTCCGGATGTCTCCGTCGACTGCAGCTTTCATGTTTGGTACGTGTTTGTGTGCGGAAAGACATCAGAGAAGAAGAATCGGAGGCAGGCATCTGTCTGAGTGAACCTGCCGTGACCAATTCCTGATAGTTTTTGTGTTTTGCCCAGCATCAGAAGAGTCAAGGCACTTCAAATGCTTTGTCTGTGTCCTAAGGAGACCGTGCTAAAAGCTGAGTTCAGAATTAAGGTAGAGCTGCGGTTGACCCAGCCAGGACTCTCTGTACTGGGTGTTACGTTAGTCTCAGGGGTTTCCTTAGGCTTTTGACTGTCTGGTTTGCTGCTGGGAGGGTGTATATTGTTAGGCCTCTTCAGAGAAGAGGCCACGGAGACGGATATTCGAGCAAGCTATAGCAGAAGTCACTGGGAGTTTGCTGTTGCTCATGTAAGTGAGAGCTGAAGATGGGATCCCCAGGATATGTCGGAGACAGGCCTGGGTGAAAGGGGAGAGCTGACAGCTTGCTGCATGAGCTGGTGGGGCGAAGGCTGTCACCCAACCCATGCAGGAAAGAGCTGAGCCAGAGGCAGGACCCTGTGGAGTGGCAGGAGACCCGTGTGCTGTCATGCAGCTGCAGTCCTTCAGCTCTGGCTGGAGATGGCTGGATGAAATGTACTGTGCCACAAGACAGGATAAATCAGGTGGGGACATCCAACGACCTTCCTGGGTCTTTAGCACTTGGAGGAGGTGCTGGAGCACAGACTGAAAGGTTAGAACAGAGAGGTAGGAGGATGTGGGAGCTGGAAGGTAAAATAGTGGGAAAAAGGAATCGGAGGCTGAGGAAGCAGCTGATTCAGAGACACTCTGTGACCAGCAGCGCTCCAGAAGAAGCCCCACACCGGTGATGGACACCCTCTCCTCTGCTGCACAGAAGCTATAAGTCCCATCTTTCTGCGGGGGTTTGGGGGACTCTCTGGGTGCATCAGTAAACCTGCATCTCCCAGGTCCTGGCTTTTCGCTGCCTGCTGTCCCTTATTTCAGGCTGCAGCACCCACCCCTTGTGCTCGCTGCAGATCCTCCTGGGCTGCTTTCTCTCCTCCTGCCTATGGGTTTTAACTGCATTAAGAAACAAGTCTTTGAAGGCTATTGTTTTGTTTTTATTCCCACTCCCCATGTTTTTTCAAGTTTTTTGTCCTAGAGAAAAGTCTGAATTTCACTGGAAAGTTGGATCTTGTAATGTCTGGCTTGGCGTCCGCAGCACTCCCCAAACAGACCTCCCACCACGAGAGGGGTGGCAGCTCACCCATGGAGCCGTCGTCATCGGCTCCGCACGCCGCACGCTCCCTTGCGCCGTGCCTGCAGGCATTGAAACAGCCACAGGAAAATCAACCCTCTGGTCTGCTCTTCTTGTGATCAGACTGGGGAGGACAGAGGGGAAAAAAAATGGGAAATATGGGAAAGAGACTACGGAGGGGGCTGGTTTTGCCACTGCTACACCATGTGCCACAGGGAGTCTGTCCAGGACAGTAAGGAGAGGCTAGAGGTGGGGAAAGAAGCTGAAACCTCTGCAAGTGAGCCAGAGAGAGCGATACCCAGGGAAGCGTAGCATTTTTAGGACTGCCAAGATACAGAGGTATCTTGTCCCAGCTGGAAGCCACTGTGGGAGTTCTCTTTGTCAAAGTGACCCCAAAAGCTAACAGTAATTACCAGTCTTTTTTTTCCTTCAAGCATCTTTTACACCTTGAAGATCTTTACTGGCTGTGAGCGGAGGGCTTAGTTTCATGTTGCACATCAGCACTGGTTCATGCTCTCCCTGTTACCGTAGCCTCTTTGGGAGCATCAGAGGAAGTCTTGCAGGAGCCTGCCTACCACAGGCCACCTGGAAGAGAGGAGTGTGGTCATGACAGGTCTGGACTGAAAGATTCGTCTCCTTTCCCTCTTGTCTGTTCTGCCTGGGAGCTTATCCTGACAGCCACAGCCCTGCCTACTTCTTGGTCTGGCATCTCCAACACATTTTCCCTCTGGAGCTGCTGTGGGATTGGAGCTGCTCTGCCAGTGAGTTCAGCAGCTGAGGTCCTCTCTGCAGTGGAGGCTGATCTTCTCTGCTTCACACTAAACCAAGCTGAGGTTGGACTGAGCCCACCACCCCACCACTCCAGATACCACAAGACCATGCACTCTGGCTCCTTTCATCTCCCATGTGCCGGAAAACCCAGAGCAAGCAGAGCCACCCTCACAACTGCACGCTCTGTGCCCACTGCAGGCAGGGGGAGATGCCTGGGGTCCAGCTGAGACTGGGGTTCTTCTGTGGAGCCAGTCCACAGTCTCCAGAAACAACTGTGAGTCCTGAAAGTGGCAAAGGAGTTCAGCAAGGCAAGGTTTCTCAGAGAGATAATGCCTTTGGTATGATAAATGGAAAGAGTTGAAAGAAATGGGCTAGCTTTCAGCAGCCAAGCATTTCCTCACTTCTCATCTGACCGAAGGCTTGCCTCTTCCCCTTTTAACAGAGTAATACTGGCCGGCCTAAGGCAATGTATTATCTCACCCCACAAACCTTGCCTCGCTCAGGCCCTTGTGGCTACCACCTCTAGAAGTGGTTTCTTTCCACTTCACCATCAGCCTGAGCTGCTTCATTCCATCTTCAGGCAGTGTTTGGAAGCCAGGATCCTTGGGCAAAGCCTCATCGTCTGGGAAGTGATGGACAACTTCGGCAGTGTGCCTTGGCTGCCTGAAGATCATCCTGCTAGGCTGCAAAACCCCTCTGTCTGATTTCTGTGCATTCATTTCCCTTCTCATTCTGCTGTGCTTGAGTATTGTTCTAGCTGGGGCCAAAGGTGCTGGTGGGAGTCCTGGGCTGGGGCTGCTTCGTGCTCTGGGGCTGCTTCGTGCTCACCCCTTCCTTTCTGGATCTGTGAGCTTATTGCACGCGTGCTCCCCTGTGAAAGCCCGGCCCCACTGGGGATGCTCAGTGCCCGCAGAGCTTGCAGAAAGCTGGGGGATGAAGCAGAGCTGGAGGGAGTGATGAGGAAAGCCGAGGGGAGTCCTAGTGTGCAGGTACCCAGTGAGCACATCGCTTTGGTGCAGTGCCCGTGGGGCTGAAGTGTCCAGGAGGTGAGGCTCCAAAATCACACCCTCAGCGAGCCTGAAATCCCTCTGCCTGGCAGATGCAGCTCAGCCGCTCTGTCCCCAGCCTCAGGCTCTGGGACCACCCCTTCCTGGAGAGAGTGTAGACAGACAGACAGACAGAGGAGGCCAGGACCCCTCTGGCTGTGGTAGCTGACAGATTTCTGCTCTCTCCTGACTGTCAGATCGACTTTTTCCCAAGCGTTGCCCTTTGGTGGGTTCCAGAGGAATGACCTCCCACTCCTACCAGCTGCATGGGAGAGGAGTGGATGCTGATCCCCTCTGCAGGAAACTCAGGTGTCCTAGGCTGTTTTTTCAGGGGTTTTTTGGCCATCTCTGCTGTAGTTCGGCAACATCAGAACTCGTGGAAGGAAATGGTCCTCTGCTTGAGTAACCAAGTACAAAGCTGGGAGTTAATAGCTCACATCCTCCTGCAGCCACATGCTGTCTTCCCTTGCAGCCAGGTCCTGGCAGGAAGAGAGCAGCCTCCATCCAGTGCTTCAGAAACTGTCTTGGTTCCCTTTGGTACAGAGAGATCTACTCGCATTACATTACAGTTACTCTTTCCAGGGAGCGCGTGTTTCTTTGCAAAATTAAGACATTCATCCGCAGCCTCACGAATGATTTGCCGCAGCAATGAACCGTGAGTTTCTGCAGGCTGGAATCACACGAGTGCTGAGGTGGCCCAAGACCTGTGTGTCACCCTCCCCGCCCCATCCCTGGTATTTTCTGCCTTGCCCTCTCCCCAGCAGCATCTGGTGGAGGGATGATCTGTTTCTCCCAAAGGCTTTTCGGAGAGGGAGCGGAGCTCTGACATGTCATCGCTGTTTGATCTCTGGCATGCTTGGCTCCCCATCGGAGGGCTCACACATAACGATGCTGCTTCATTTGAGCGTCTGTTATCACATCGTGCTGAGGCTGACAGATGCTTCCAAGCACAGTTAATGCCTGTCGGCAGCCCTGAGCCCACAGGCTGCGGTGTGGGAGGACCTGGAATCCCATCGGGGCATTGAGCCCAGAGCCCATGAGCCAGAGGTTGTTTTTCCCTTCACAGAAGGTTGGAAACATACCCAGTGATTCCCAGTATCACCAGCAACCCCCTCACCCCTACATCCAGATATTTGTAAGCATCTCCTGCTTACAATTCATGACTGAACTGTTAAAGGGGGTGAACAGATTTTTCATATTAGGCATTCAGCTAGCTGCTGAGGATCTCTGCACCTGGAAAACCTTGTAGCTTCCTTTAATATACCTGTGGAGACAAGGCTTTCCATTCTCCTTCCTGGTGCATATTGGGGAATGGCTTGTTCTCCCACCTTTTATTTTCCAAATGCCTTTATCTAAGAGGCTGTTCCCTAACTTTTGCCTTTCAAGAAGTGTCCTAGAATGGCTTTAAACTGCATTATAGGGTCAGAATGTCCAGGACAAAGAGTTATGGATATGCTTGTTCTCTGCCCCCAGCACGTTGCTTCTGTTCTTAACCTTTGCGGGCTCTTTCTGACCATCTCCTGCCTTGGGAATAGTCTCAATTTGTCCCTGGTTCTCGAAACCTACAACGTGTTAGGAATCTGCCAGATCCTTGATAGGGCTATTGTCATGGAGAGATTTCCATGTATGACACCAGGGTGCGAGCTACTGATGCCAGGCAGGAGGAATTTGAGCTGTGGGAATATGGCTGGACAGTCACTTTGCTGTTACACACACTTCTTGTTTCCAAGCATAAGGTCCAGAAAACTAAGAAGAAACCCCACCCTGGGAAAATCCCATCCTTAGGCAAAGCACCCTTCTTCCTACCCCACCCCATGCTTACTCACTTCCCAACCCACCACCTCCTGGATTCCCTTTCTCTTGCTCCAAAATATGGTGCCTAACTTTGACCCTCTTGGAATTTATGGGCCACAATTTGCTTCCCTTTAAAAAATATGGAGAGACTTGTGTGGGTTACAGGCTATTTTGAAGCCCACAAAGCTATTTTAAGCAGGAATTTGAAAATTTCTTTGATGAGAGTGATCTGGGCAGGAAATCACATGCAGTAAAAATGGTGGAAAATGTAATAGACAGGCCCTGGGCTGTTATTTCAGCATCTTATCTGGGACCTCTGTCGTTCCTTTCACTCTGGTCCCCCTTGCCATGTGCCAGTTGGCTACCCAAGCTGGCCTGGTAGGAGCCGAGGTGACACAGTGATAGATATGAAGCATGGGCAGCACCTCTGAGTCACCAGATTGGCACCTGCCAAGCAGCAGAAGATACTGCTTGGGAAATGTGGCTGCTCCCACCTTTCCCTCTGCCCTGGGAGTCATCAGAGACTTGTCCAGGGCAGACCTGGGGATTAGTCTCCTTTCTGCAAGGAAGGCAAAGAGAAGGTAGGATGCTGGTGGCTGTCTCTACTGCTGATGTCCCACACTGTTTGCTTTCTTCCCAGCACACCCTGTGATTGAGAATGGGCAGGTGGAGTGTCCCCAGGGATACAAGAGGCTGAACCGGAGCCACTGCCAAGGTAAGGATGCTGCTTTCATCTCTTCTCCTCCCACATCCTCTGTCAGAGCTGTAATTATTTACACAAGTAAAATACAGTGATCTAACTCCCTGATAGAGATCTACAAAGAAGGTGACATAAATATCCCTGTGCTTTCATCAAGAGTGGATAAAACCAGGTAACACTGGACTACATAACTCAGCTGATAAACATCGTCAGGGCATATTTGGGCCAGCACAAGAAAACTCACCTACAAAGTCCTGCTGACCCAGTAAGGACCTGTGTTGCTGCTGTGCTATGTGTGAGTGTGAAACCACTTCTGCCATCATCTGAAGCAACAGCAATGTTGCCTGAAAACATTTGGGAAGGTGGTCAGCTTATTCAGTTGTTCATTTTCACGTGGGAGAGTGCCATAAATCCAAGCCCTGTTCCGAGCGTGTCGCTTGCTCACACCATCAGCCTGCCCTGCCTGCCCCACGCTGCTGGGGTCTATCTGTTTCTCACGCCTGCGGTCCCTCAGCTCCATATGAGGAAGGCTCCATCTCTCCGCTTTTCCCTCCAGTTCATGTTTATTTGGCATCTGTTGGACCCACAGCGTTTGTGTTTTTCCGTGCTGTGACTGAAGTGGAATTTTATGGTTCCCTTCTCATGATTCATGATAAGCTGAGAGGTGTCATCTCAAAGATGCAGCAGGGAGCCTGGGCCCCGGCCATGCAAACCCAGGGCTGGCAATCCAATGACTCATCTCTTTTAGCTGGGACTTTCCACCACGCTTACTTAATTAATGATTCAACCTCCCCGCATTGTCCTGGGGGAGAACTTTCAACAACACAACAACTCCTATTCTCCTCGGTACTCACATCTCATCCCTCATGCAGCCACAGACAGCACTATGGGTATGAGGAGCTACCCCGAGACACTGGGTAGGAGTCGGAGCAGCAGAGCAGCTGGAGGGACTCCTGTCAGCGAGCAGGGACCTGCAGCGCCTGCTCTGGATTTGTGTCCCTTCTGGAGCAGAGGGAGATGGCAATGTGGCGTTGGCTGTTTTTGCACAGGAAAGAGCATGAACCAGAGATTTGTGTCTCTGTGTGCTCCTTTGGAAGCTGGGCTGGAGAAGTACTGGTCTGCAGACACTCTGCTGCCTTGAAGTGCTTTTCCCATCTCTGCTGTTGCAGCAGGATATGTGTCAGGAAGCCCAGCACCTCACTGAGGATCCAGAGTGAGCAATTTGTGTGACAGACCATGGGAGAGGCTACTCGGGGTCTTCTTTTGCCAGCCCAGGTAGGAGAGGAGCCAAGGGGCTGGATATCGACTGATGGTTCCCGAGGCCGTTGCCTATAGGAGGAGCTGAGCTGGGGAGGAGCTGAGCTCTGGCTTTGCAGTCTGTTGTCAAAGCACAGATGAGTGGCTTGAAGAGGGTCCTGGTAGAAGCCCATCTTCCTCTGTTCTGTATGGTCAGAAAGGGTTGTCTCTGGTGCCTTCCAGCACAGAAACATATGGCTCACCTCTGCAAGATCTCCCTTCCTTGCTGCATCCCATTGAGCAGGAACAACACTGCAACAAGCCTGAGTTGGGAGTACCTGGCACACCCAGTCAAGAAACCTCCTGGTGCTGCTGGGACCAGCAAGAAGGATGGCCCTGGAAGGGATAGTGTGGTTGCTAGACACAAGGCAAAGATTGTCTTGGAGGCTGCTGGCTGGGGTGCCTGGAGACAGATGGAGAGGTGTGCACACACAGGGGTCACTGCATGGGACATGCACCGGCATCTTGGTGTCCGTATATCCTTGGTGTCCATATATCCTTGGTGTCTGTTGCTGACTCAGGTCCTGTCTGCTCACCAAACCCCGGGGTAAACCAGCCTGCACCTTTCCACCGCAGGCTGCCTGACACAGTGTGGCCATTTCCGAGGAGAACTGGGAGGCCTGTGCGGGGTGCACAGATCTAGGTTTGCAGTCCCCAAGGCCGCTTCGCATGGGCCAGCCCTGTCCTCGTCATGCTGCAGGGGTAGGGGTGCATGGCCCCCAGCATGCCTGCCTGCTCCTGTTCCCTGTGGGGATTCCCACTGCGGGTGGGTCCTCTGCTGCCAGTGGAATAGAGGGTGTTGGAAAGGGGCCAGGACGTGGCCCTGTTTTAAATTAAGCTCATAAAACCCAGCCCTTGGTGCTTGTTTGTTTTGTGCTCTCATTACTCTAATCCCTTCAATCCCTTTGCTTACGCAGAGGCCAAACACTTCGTCCAGTTGGTGTGTTGGAGTGACACGGCACTCCAGCCATGCCGGGAGGGGACAGGGATGAACCCCGAGGCTCCTCTGGAGAGCCCAAGCCTCTTCTCCGAGTGGGCTTCCCAGCACACTGGGGGTCTGGCCACTGTTTTTTCTCATTAACTGTGTCCTGTGCTTGGTACGGAGCGGGAAATGATTACATTACACAGCCAAGTCCTACTCCTTCCTGGCCTGCTGCCCATCCCTGTAGTGCTGGTATTTCCAATTGACTGAACGTCATGGCCTGGTCTTGACGGCCCCCATATGTCTCAACCACGTATGGGGCAGCTGGTGGGGTGAACGGGGGAGGACCTCTCAGGTCAGTAAGTCTGAACTCCACTAGGCAGTGATGCTTCACCTCTGAGGAATGAAGTACTGCAGGGAAAGCCCTTCCAGAGCCTAGCTGTTCTCAGTCAGGCTCTTCCAGCATCTCCATTCTTCTGAGTCCCAGCAGCCCGTCTCTGCACCCCTTCCACCTTGATACAGTCTCTAGAGGCGGCTCTAGAGGAGTGAGCCACAGTCTGGTCCACATTCCCTGCCTCTGCAGGGCATCGGTCACTGCCCTCTCTGCGTGGTGGCACTGAGTTTCTCAGCAACGAACCTCCATGGATGATGGCTCCGGACGACCAGGGACGGGTGAGAGGACAGGACTCACCAGCCCAGGCTTGCACACAATAACCATAATGGCCATGAGAGTGACCCTGCTGGGGCAGCTCACCGGAGAGGCACATCTCTTTTCCACGAGGACTGCAGTGCAGAGCAGTCACGAACCATCCCCGCAGCGGGCGAGCTGTGTGCCGCAGATGTGGGACCGCCGTCGCTGCGGAGGTCCCCACCACGCTGCTCAGTGCAGCCTGGGACACCAGCCCAGCTGGGACTCTCTCAGTCCACGGCACCTGAGTGGGAGGCACTGGGAGGGGGGAGGGGTGTGTGGTTCAGTTCAGCCTCAACTTCCACACATCTCACCTGGCTCTCTCCTCCCCACAGATATCAATGAGTGCTTGCTGCAGGGCCTGTGCAAAGACGCCGAGTGTGTGAACACCCGCGGCAGCTTCCGCTGCACCTGCAAGCCTGGCACCATGCTGGACCCGTCCCGGAGCCATTGCATCTGTAAGTGCTCCAGGGAACCCCCCAGTTTGGGAAGGGGCCTGAGCAGGACCCCGCAGCTGAGTGGAGGCTGCAGCGTGCCTCCCACCTCTTGCACGTGTGGTTGAGCTACGCTGTCCTGCACTTGTGTGCAGGATGGGTCCCCATGCCGCAGGCCCCCTTCATCCATCATTCTTCTCCATGGACATCTTGTGGCTCCTGTGGAGCCTGGAGGGGACATGCCTGCAGTGCAGCAGCAGAGGACACAACCTCCTGGGTGCAGAGAGTTCCCACAGGAGCTGGATTTACTTGGGGCTGGTGCTGCTGGGGGGATGGCCCGATGGCTGAAGTCCTGGAGAAGTTCTGGGGAGAGGCTGGGGCAGCCCTCAGGACAGGCTGGGAGGCATGGGCAAAGAGAAGCCCGAGGGGGAGAGGTCGAGTGCCCCCAGTTCTCTCTTTGGAGATCCTGCCGTTGTGTTTTAGCGGACAAAGCGGTGTCGATGGAGCAGGGGCTGTGTTACCGCTCGGCAGCCGGAGGCGTGTGCTCCTTCCCCCTCTCCCACCGCATCACCCAGCAGATCTGCTGCTGCAGCCGCGTCGGCAAGGGCTGGGGGAAGAACTGCGAGGAGTGCCCTGCGCCCGGCTCAGGTGAGACGTGCCCGCTTCAGCTTTGCCTGCTCTGGTTGGACCGCGGCTTGGCCTTGCCTGAACTTGCTGCCACGCAGGTGGCTGCAGGTTCCGGAGCTGAACAATGCAAATGCTTGACTGTGAGAAAGGTACAGTGACCAGGGGAGAAAACCTGGATAATACTGGGAGGACAGAGAAATCCGTGATGGGAAACCACTCTGTACCGGAGGGAGAGCATAGCCATGTCTATGCTTGGCTTTGCTCAACAGCCCTTTAGCCTCTCTTACACCTTCTGCTGGGGTAAAAGCCAGGTGATGATGAGTTCAACATGTCTCAGCATGGGGTAGGGTGGAGGGGAAGGTGCAGAAATCCTCAGGGCTGGGAAAAACCTTGAGGCGGTTTTTGCAGCGTATCTTGAGTGATGTGCAAAGTGCGCAGTGCTGAGGTATCAGAGGTTCACTTTTATCTTCTCCCTTGCTCAGCATGGACCTTCCTGTGGCATGATCCCATCCCAGCAGTACGCACTTAGGGGAGGGATTTAGTGTTTGGTGTCTGGGAGTACCAGCCAGCGCCTGTTAGAAACCCACCCAGCAGCCCTGTAAGCAGATTCCTTCTGCTCGAAGCATCCACCCACTGCAGCCCAGATGTGTTTTAAACCTTAGATTTAACCCTTAGAAATCTCCAGAAAATGATAGGATGGAAGAAACTGGTAGGTGCATCCATATACATGCCTGTCTGTCTTCACTCCTTTCTTCTACTTCTCCCACCATCATGTCTGGGTGCTCTATATAATTTTTTTCTACTTGTGACTCCTGCACCACCCTTTTCCTTCCAACTCGTGGCCTCTAAAGCTTTGATTTGATTTTCCCTCGCAGAAGCCTTCAAGGAGATTTGCCCAGCAGGACATGGGTACACCTACTCCAGCTCTGATATCCGCCTGTCGATGAGGAAGGCAGAGGCAGAAGAGCTGCCCCTCAGCTTGGAAGAGCAAGTGGAGAGCAGCAACTGGACGTTGGACTGGGCAGCAAGGAGACAGCAACTGCAGGACAGCCTGCGTGGGAGCATCCTGGAAGCATTCCCCCACCCCAGCACCTTGGCAGGAGAGGGTAGTGTGGGGTCTGCTGCTTAAAGCTGCTCCATCTGGGCCCCTAGCAAGGGTGGGCAAATTCCCAGGTCCTGCCATGCCCCCACCGATGGACTTGTAGCTGATCAGGGCTTTCTGCATCTATATGAATATGCAGGGTGTTCTTCAGCCCTACCAGTGGTCCTGGGGCATGGGACACCATGTCTTCAAGCCTTTGGAGAGGAGGTTGAGTGTTTCAGGCTCCTGCAACCACATCTTTGCAGTTGGTGCTGGCAGTCCAGGCTGCCTCCATGAGGACCTCAGGTCCCTGCAGC
This sequence comes from Rhynochetos jubatus, assembly GCA_027574665.1. NCBI lineage: Eukaryota > Metazoa > Chordata > Aves > Eurypygiformes > Rhynochetidae > Rhynochetos > Rhynochetos jubatus. The sequence goes on along the minus strand of CM050648.1, from coordinate 122,772,523 downwards.
CCTGGCACTGTAGTCCTTGGGCTTTTGTCCAGCCCAGCTGGAGGGCAGCGTGGCTGACTGTGCCAGCACCTGCAGCAGCTGGAGAGGAGTCCGGATGTGTTGGCTTTGGGAACAAGCTGCTGCAGAGCAGCGTGAGAGGCAGTGTCTTAGAGGTGGCGTGAAGTTAGGGCAGACAGGGTCTGGGGAGGATGCCAGCCTGCCTTATCTCTACTCACCATGCACTATTTCACTTTCCAGGTGAAGTTTCTCCTGCTGCGCAGGTGAGTAAGGTTTGTCTTGCTACGTCTGGGTTCATCCATGGTAGCGTGATAGGCAGGAAGGGGGATGTCATACAAATAGGTGACAGGGAGGTATGAAATGTGGTCAGAGATAGCACTAAAGAGAGCGAGCAGTTGCTGCTGGAGGGAACAGCGTACGAACTGAAAACCCTACCACACTGGCTGAATTGCGGTGGCACTGTGCCATGTGCCTGCTCAACCTTGCTGAGAGGCCGTTAGCTCAAACCAACAGGAGATGCTGCACCAGCTCATGGTTGGTGTTGACTCTAGCTGGTGTTCGCTGGGGCTGGCGTAGGAGCCCAGGCTGCTGTCAGCAGTAACTCCACTGGAGCAGTTGGGGTGGAGGTCTCCCATACTGGCTGTGGGAATTCACCCTGACTGATGGGAGCAGCCTGGGGACTGGTTGTCTGCCAGGCTCTCCCGGGGCTGGGTTTCTTTATTATGAGTCTTACCTGGAAAATGTGTCTCTTGATCCCTGCTGTCAGTGGAGGTTGGGCCATGTGTCTCCTGAGCACCTCTGTGCCCCCCTTGCTGTAGCAGCCCAGCCCTCAGAACGTCCTTGCAGGACAATGTGCTCAGGACAGAGTAGCCCTGCCAGCTGCACCCAGCCGTGGCAGCTTCTACTCCCAGTACAGCATCTCTGGGAGCAAGAGGAGCTGGGAGGTGGGTGGGAAAAAGTCTCAGGGACACTGCTTCCCAGCTACATGCACGTGGGTAGAGGCAGTACTATGTTTCCGTCCCTCAGGGCGCTGCTGATGCCACCGCAGAGCCCGACACGCGCAGAGGTGAGCGCCTGGCTGGCGGAAGGGCAGGGTGGTTGTGGGGAAGACGATGGGGCATCAAGGAGGGAGGAGAGCAGGGAGGCTGGGAGCTGCCTCCTCTGCGCAGCAGCCCCCAGTGCTGGGCTCCTGGTTGGGCTGGCTGGAGAGTGGTGCGGGGGACCCCTGCCACACTGTGGTGGCTAATGTGGGGCTGTAGGGGTGCGACGAGGTGGTGGCTGCAGCCAGGTGGTGGAGGCTGTGTTAAATAACAAGATGATGAGGTTGGTGCAGCCACCCTATGGCCCTGTCCCATGTGCTGTCTTGGGGCTGTGGGTGCAGGGACACCCAGCACGAGTAAACCTTGGGCGGGCACCTCTCCCTGGGGTCAGGGGCTGGACCCCACCTCTCTTCTTCTTCCTCAGCAGAGGAAGAGGAGTCCTGGCATGGGCCTCCCCAACCTGGCCCCACCACCACCTGGGATGCTGCCGCTCCAACACGGATGCCAGCACAGGGCTCGGGTGTGTGTCCACCGCTCTTGGGGATTTCCCTCCTCTCTCTGCCTGGCGCTATTGGGAAATTATGCCCTAAGCTCTACCCTCCCTTCTCCAGCCTGCTCCTCTTCCCACATGCCCCACTTCCCAGAGAAAAGTCCCTTCCCTACCACCCTGGGGTGTTGTCCCAGCCAAGGAAAGCCGGCTGGCCGTGGGGAGGCACGAGAGCCATCCTTTATGAGGAGCGAAGAGTTTGGCTTTCCCGGTCCTTCCCCGCCCGCAGCTCGCCTGCAGCAGTGGCGAGGGGGATCACGCGTCCGCTCTGGTGGCTTTGGCCCTGTTCCCCCTGCGGTGCGAGCTGACTCATCGGGAAGTGGGAGCGCAAAGGGAGGCATGTGGCTCCCGGGGCGGCTTGTTTACTGCGCCGGAAACAAGGGCGCTCTTGTTCCAGGGTTGCTTAAGTGTCTGGGAGCGCAGCCCCTGCCCTCCGCCGGGGGCTGGAGCACCTTGGGGAGCAGGCCTGGCGGAGGCACCTTGCTGAGGAATGCGTCTTCCTCAATAGCCTTTTGTCTGGGGTTGGGCTGGCCTCCCCAGCTGGCTCAGTATTGAGAGGCGTGTGATGCCCTGCTGCCACCCCCACCCCCGCCGCTGCCGCCTGTGCCCCGCTACGCAGGGCAGCGTGGGGAGTGGGAGCCCTGCTCTCACCCCAAAAGGAGCCCCCTCACGGGTGCCATGCTCTGCTGCCAGGCCTTTTCCAAGGCATGGGGATGGAAGGCTTTCTCACCACTCTTTTGGGGGGCTGGGGGGCCCGTGAGCAGTGCAGGTGACTGGGGTGTCCCAGCTGGGCTCAGGCCGGAGGAGGTGACGGGGCCTGCCTTGTTCTCCCTGCAGCCTAACAGGTGCAGGCTGCCCAAAGGTGTAGAGAAGCAGGCTCATCATCACTCTCCCAATAAAGGAAAAAGCAGCCTCCCTGGGGCAGTGCTGGGGACACGAGGCAGACGCTAGACTTCTTGCACCCTTTCGGTGCTGTTCCCAACCCCATGCTCTCTCCTCCCAGGGGTCAGCGGCTGTGCCTCTTCACCCCTCTCCTGCGGACCTGGTGCTTGTGTGCTCACTCCGGAGGGATACAGCTGCTTGTGCCACCCTGGCTACGCTTTGGGCCCCAGCCGCCTCCGCTGCATCGGTATGTTGGCACTTCCTTATCCTGCCAGGCCTCAATGGACTGTTGGGTCTTTCAGGACTCCCGGGAGAAGGTTTTCCAGCAGCTCTGCTGAGCCCCTACCCACCTGCTGCGCCAGGGGGCTGGCAGGGGCTGTGGGTGGTAACTGCCTGACTTCCTTCCTTCCCTGGGCACAGATGAAGACGAGTGCCTGAAAGATCCTTGTGCTGGAAAAGGCCGCTGCATCAACAGCGTGGGCTCCTACTTGTGCCTGTGCTACTCTGGGTACACCCTCGTTGTCTCGGAGGGCAATCAGAGTTGTGAGGGTGAGTGGTGTCTGCCTGTCACGCGGCTGCCACGTCCCCAGGGTCTCCCCAGCCTCCTGCCCTCGCAGTCTCTCCTGTACATGCACACAGACGTGCACTCATGCACACCGGCACATCCTCCCCCCTCCACAGGCCTCCCCACAGACAGTCTGATCCATTGGGATCACCCTCAGGGACAGGCCCTTGCCCATGGAGATCTGGGCAGGAGCCTGTGATGCCAGCCCTGATCACTGCTTCCTGGCAAGGGGGAGGGTGCTAAGCCAGATTGGGGATGGAGGAGAGCCCCGGGATGGGTCCCCTGGGCAGAGCCTGCTGCGAGTGGAGCAGCACCTCTCCTGCACACAGCCTTCCCCACGCTGGAGGGGGAAGACTTCAGGACTGTCTCCCCATGTGTTGCCAGACCGAGACGAATGTGAGCAGCCCTCTACCTGCCGGGGACAGCGATGCATCAACACCCCCGGCTCCTACCGCTGCGAGTGCAACGAGGGCTTTGCCATGGGCCCCAGAGGACAGTGCGAAGGTGAAGCTTGCTGCTCCCTGTTCCCCTGCCCCTCCAACCCGCCCTGTGCAGGGCTGGACACCTCCTTTCCTCACTGGAAGGGAGGAATGAGCCCCCCTTCCCATGTTTGGTTGCCCTGTGCCCTCCCTGAGGGTTGACTGTCCTTTCTGCCTGCAGGAAGGACAGGCTTTCCTGGGCAGAGAGAGGGGAGCTCTCCCAAGATCCCCTCCCATCTCCCCGGGGAGATCCCCCACGACCAGCCTATGCCAGCTTCCCACTCTGGGAGGAGTTACCTGTCCATTTTTGTGCCACCTTGACTCTGTGACCAGACCCTTGTGCTGAGCGGGCTGCAGAGATTTCAGCCACCTGTCCCTAGAGCATCCTGCTCACATGGCACAACCTGGGCTCTTCACAGCATTCGACCTTGTGAACATACAATGTGCCTGATCAAAGATCCCCTTTTCTTAGTAGCTCGTCTCCAACAATAATGGGAGACTATTTTGGGCAGCAGTATGGGAAACAGGGCATGCACAGAATGCTACTCCCCCGCACAGCCTCCAGAAAGCACTTGCCTTAAGGACTTCCTGAGCTGGAGGCTGTATCCTAATCATAGTTACGAAAGTCCTTGATAAAACAGCCCTGCACAGATGTTCTCTGATCCCTTTCTCTGCCTATGCACATTCCTGGCCTTGGCAACATCCTGCGGCAGTGAGTTTTGCTGCTGGATTATGTCAGCCCTCAGGTGTGGGTGTGGAATGCTGGGTGTTAAGTGGGACTATAAGAAGTGTTGCCTAAGCCCTGGCAAACTTGTCTCACCTCCTCTTGGGCATCGCTGTTCCCCGGAGGGGGACTGAGTATCCACCTGGAGGGGACAGAGGCTGCACTGTTCGCCTTTGGGAGCCTGAAAAGAGCGTGTCTCTTGGCAGATGTCAACGAGTGCGTGGATCCCAGCCCTTGCCGCCATGGGAAGTGTGTCAATACACCCGGTTCCTACAAGTGTGTCAGCTGCGGGGACGGCTACCGGCCCAGGAACGGGCGATGCGTTGGTGAGGAATGTGGGCTGTCTCTGGGTGGCAGCCTCACCCTTACGGCAGTGCACCCTGCAAGCCTCAAAAGGAGCAGGGGCACAGGCAGCACGCTCCTCCGGCAGGCAGCCAGCCTGCCTGGCCAGAGCACAGCAGCTTGGGTGGCAGGGATGGCCCCGAGCACCCTCCCATTCCATATTGCTCTCTGCTGTGTCACGCAGACGTGGATGAGTGTCTTGCGGAGGGGACCTGTGCTCACGGACGGTGTGTCAACCTGGACGGCTCCTTCCGCTGTTCCTGCTACCGGGGCTATGAGGTGGCACCCGACGGGAAGAGCTGCCAAGGTATGGTGGAGCCATGGGTCCAGACCCTCTGAAGTGTCACACATCTAGTCCAGAGATTTCCCTAGGGTCTTCCTGAGCGCTTGGCTCTGCCTGATTCCTGGCCACAGTGTTGACTGGTTCTCTCAACACATCTACCCCCGGTCATGGTTACCCTGCATCCTTCCCACTCAATCCTGCTTTTCCTTGTGTGCTTATACAGACATCGATGAGTGCACGGCCCAGGCTGCCTGTCCCACTGGACTCTGCCTCAACACCGAGGGCTCCTACTCCTGCATGGCTTGCGACGCCGGCTACGCCGTCTCCAGAGACGGCAGAACGTGTGAAGGTATCCCTTTCCCAGGGACAGAGGAGTGGGTGCTGGAGGGAATGAGGGAAGAGACATTGCCATAGCTGGGTTATTGGTGGGGCCTGGGGACTTCTTTAGCCTCAGGATCCTTCTCCAGCTCCTCAGCTGTTTGGGGCAAGGGAAGGGAGAGGGCAGAGCTGGCTTTGCTTAAAGATTGGCCATGTGCTGTGAATTTCTGGAGTGTTGCAGAGCTCTGCGGCCTGCACGTGGCTGGCAAACAGAACATCTTGCCTTTGAAGTGACTGTCAGAAGACTCCCCTGCATAGGGGTCTCCAGCGGGGGAGGATAGGGGGGCTTTCCTCCCTCTATACTGCTCTGTTTTGTTGCCTGAGAAAGCCAGTGTGAAAATGAGCTTATTTTCCATATGATTTTTGGGTGCAATGGAAGAACCATGGTTTGATCCCTTCCATCTGTCCTCCCCCTTTCCCAAAACTCCACGTGAGCCCCTTCTCAGCCACCTTGCCCCAGCCGTGTCACGAGGGCACCTTATCAGGGTTCGATACCGTTTGGGTCACACTGACCTGATGGCAGGATGTTCTTTCCTGCCTGGGCTGGTGGCCTTGTCTGTGGATCTGGTTTTCATATTTGATAAGGGTTTCGTGATTGTTTTGTGATAAATGAACTAGGTTACGGTTCATTTCCAGAAGGATTCAAGAATATTGCTACTTGCAACCCCTTGAGACTGAGCAGCTGGGAATCCTGCCCTGAGGCGGTAGGGAGTGATGCTTGTTTATGCCTGTGGTGTGCTCAGTGCTCTTCCAAGGGGAAGGCTGCCAGTCTCTGGGCTTTAGCTCCTGGCAGGGGAGAAGAGTACAGCAGGACCTTCTCCACTGGCATGTCTTCTGCTGCCTGCACACCAGCCCATCCTTATGATTAGCAGCATCCTCCAATGCTTCTCCCTACCTCCTGGGCCTGCAGGCAACGGCAGACCGCTGGCATCTCGCAGAACTCTGTTAGAGGAAAGGCACCCCTCTCTGCTCTGAGCAAAACCCTCAGTGCCAGCAGGACAGGAGAGGGTTTGTGGGGAGCTGTGCAGCTGGGTAAGAGCTGATGTAGGCCCCCAGCCAGCTTTTTGAGGAGAAGGACAGTGTAGGCAAGGCTGGCAGGTAGGGAAGCAGAGCTGCAGGAGGTATCGCTGGTGCTGGGTTACTTTCCTGATGTTTGCTCATGTGGTTGGCTCAAGAGAAGGTCTGTCAGCAGCTGTGGCTCTGCACTGGCTTCTTGGTTGTGGCACCCAGCGCAGAGCTCTGCTGGAGGTGGGCACTGGGGTTAGCAGCATCCCTGTGCTTACAGAACCACAGGGTGTTTGAGGTTGGAAGGGAGCTCTGGAGATCATCTGGCCCAAGCCCCTGCTCAAGCAGGGTCACCTAGAGCTGGTTGCCCAGCACCATGTCCAGATGGCTTTGGAGTATCTCCAAGGAGGGAGACTCCACAACCTATGTGATGGCTTTCTGGGTGGGGATCTTCTCCAGTGGCAGCAAGAGCTGGGCCCTCACTCTGTGCTGTGCCCTTCTGCTTGGCAGATATGGATGAGTGTGAGGACCCTGCTGTTCAGTGCCTGAGGGGAGAGTGCAGGAACACCCCCGGCTCATATGAGTGCCACTGCCAGGCTGGCTTCGAGCTCATCAATGGCACAGTCTGCGAAGGTATGAACCCTGTCTCTGCAGCCCTCTGGGTCCAGGGCATACAGCATCCCTGTGGATCCCCATTCCTCCTCGGCAGGGAGGATGCCAACGCAGGTGATGCCACCATGCATGGCACATCTGTAAGGTTGTAGGTGAATGCAGGATCACCATGGACAGGGAAGATCTCTGTCTCCATGGTGAGAAAACAAGGGGCCAGGAGCCCTGCCAGGGCTGCCTGTAAGAGAGTGGGGAGGGGGAATCCACGTGGCTTTGGTGGAGGATGTCCCCCGGGGCTGGGTGCGTGGCCCTGACTCTGCTCTCTCTGCAGATGTGAACGAGTGCCTGAACAGCGAGATCTGCAGCCCCAACGGCGAGTGTCTCAACAGTCACGGATCCTACTTCTGCATTTGCGCTCCTGGCTTCTCGAACGCAGCGGGAGGAGTCAGCTGCCAAGGTGAGCTGGAGGATGGCAGAGACATCGGGTCCTGCCCCCCGCTCCCTCCCCTGCTCTGAGATCCAGGCTGATGGTTTTGGCCTGACTTTGCAGATGTGGATGAATGCGCAGACAAGTCCCGGTGCTCGCAAGGCCAGTGCCTGAACACAGAAGGCTCCTACAGGTGTCTGTGTGAAAATGGGTTCAAACACTCCCAGGAGACTGATGACTGCGTGGGTGAGAGCTCATCACTGGGGAGATCAGCCCCCTGGGATTTGGGGAGGTGGATGCAGCCACTGCGGCGGGGGAGGGCAGTTCTTCTCCCAGCACCCAAAGTTGCTGGTGACTTGTAAGGACTAGCAAGGGCTCAGGCCCTCAGGCCAACTGAACTTGACCCAGGTGCTGCAGTGAGCAAGCGGAGTCCCCATCTGATCCTCCTCATCCCCTTGCCCTCCTCCCTGCAGACGTGGACGAGTGTAAAGAATACGGGGATGCCATCTGCAGCACGTGGCGATGCCAGAACAGCCTTGGCTCCTACCGCTGCATTATGGGCTGCCAGCCCGGCTTCCACTGGACCCCCTTGGGTGACTGCATTGGTGAGTACAGCCCCCGGTGTCCCTGTCCCTCCTCCTGGCAGGGACAGGGTGGCTGTGGGACATCTCTGCCAGGGGCACGGGGGAAAAGGAGGAGGAGGAGGAAGCATGTGGCTGGTGGAGAGGCAGATAATGCTGAGAGTTTGTTTTCTTGGCTGAGCTGCCTGCTTGTGTCTAGACTTCTCTCTTCCTGGCATCTGGAACAGACACTGCATTGTGCTGCTTTCCGCTCGGCAAGAGTCCTGGGCAGGTTACAGCCATTCCAGGCTTGGGGCTGGACTGCAGCTCCCAGTAACCTGTGCTTGCTGGGGCTCCTGCCTGTGCCAGTCACCTGCCTGGCAGGGCTGGGTGAGGGGAAATGCTGCTGGTACCACTGTGTGCTAGGCTGCGGGGTCTGGATGTTGCAGGAAGCTTCTCTTAACACACACACTCATAACAGGGGAGTGAGCAGGGCAGCCAGACCCAGTCCCTCACATCAAGGAAATACCTGCCCCGATCCCCAGGTCTTGGAGTCAGAGCAGAAGGGCCTGGGCAGGGGCATCCACTGGGAGAGGTGGGGTCTGGGGCAATTCCCGCTCTCTGCTCTGCTGCAGACATCGATGAGTGTGCCAACGAGACGCTGTGTGGGAGCCATGGCTTCTGTGAGAACTCAGAAGGCTCTTTCCACTGCCTCTGCGATCGTGGCTACGAGAGCTCGCCCTCTGGGCACTACTGCACTGGTAAGTCTCCCGTGATCGCTCTGCCAGGCATTGAGGGAGAGCCACCGGCGGATGCCAGGCTGGTGTCCCTGCTGTGTGACAGCTCCTGGGGCATGGACAGGGGCTGCACCTGCACACGGGGGATCCCAGACATGGACAGGGCAGCTCCTGGAGGTAAAACCCCTCTTGTGCTGTTGCCTTAGCACAGAAGACCCTTGGGACTGCAAAGAAGCAGGGCTCTATAAAAAAGCAGGCAGCTCCCAGTGAAAGTGAAGCCCCTCTCTGTGTGGATGGAAAAGAGGTGCTTGGGGGCTGGAGACACTGAAGGGGAGAGCTTCAGTGAGAAGTACTTTAATAAAAGCCTGGAGAGGACAGGCAGGGTAGAACGTAAGGAAAAACGTTTTCACCATGAAGACAGACAGGCAGCAGAGCAGACGCCCAGGATGGCTGTGCAGTCACGATCCTTGGAGGTTTTCAAGACGCAACAAGACAAAGTCCTGAGCAGCCTGGTGAGACCTCACAACTGACCCTGCTTTGAGCAGAAGGTTGAACTAAAAACCTCCAGCAGTCCTTCAAACCTGGATAATCCTGTGATTCACTGCAAGCTGGAGTTCAGCCTTCCCAAATTCCCTGAGAGCAGGGGGAAGCTCTTGCCAGACTTGTGTTGAGCCATGGCGTGAACTGAGCTCTCAGCTCATCCCTAACAGCTTCCATTTCTCTGCCAAAGGATGGCCCCATGCTGCAGACTGCCCATGTAGTGTGAGCTCCAGCTGCCACCGCTGTCCCTTGCTTTGCAGATGTGAACGAGTGTGAGCTGATGGTCGCCGTGTGCGGGACCGCGCTTTGCGAGAACGTGGAGGGATCCTTCCTCTGCCTCTGCCCCAGCGACCACGAGGAGTATGACACAGAGGCTGGGCAGTGCCGGCCCCGAGCAGCCATGGGTGAGTAGGCAGCTCGGGCAGGAGCATGGGTGGCCGCTCAAGCAGGAGTGTGGTGGCCATGGCTGGGGTGAGATAAAGCTGAGGGGCTGCCAGGGCTGTGCAAGCCCACGCAAGCCCATGGGTGAGCTTTTGTCTGGAAAGGGCCGTGGAGACCTGGGAAGGCCATGCTGACAGCAATGGGTGTGCTCTGGGACCTCCTGGATGTGGGATGCTGCGTTGGGGTGCCAAGAACCCCATCCCGTCCCTCCTCTGCTGTCTTCTAGAGGGCCCCGAGAGACACGCAGCCCACCTCTCTGACAGCGCAGAACGCAAGCAGTGCTACTACCACATCAGCGACGTTCGCCTGTGTGACAGCGTCCTGGCCAAGAACATCACCAAGGAGGAGTGCTGCTGTACTGTGGGGGCAGCCTGGGGTGACAACTGTGAGACTTACCCCTGCCCCATCCTGGGCACAGGTAGGACTGTGGCTCCACCACACCAGGCAGGGTCAGTGCTCAGCCCGCCGGCTCCAGCTTGGTTGCACTAACAAGCTGTTTCTTTTCTTCCCATCTGCCTGCTGTCCAGTGGAATATCAAGAGATCTGCCCTCTTGGGAAGGGCTATATTCCCCAGGAAGACCTGCTTTCGGGAAAAGTCTCTTTCACAGGTACTAGCACCGTTTTCTTTCATTTCTTCCAGGGGAAAAGTGAGGGCAGTGTTCAAAGTCCTGCATGGAGATGGATCCACAGAACTATCTCCCCAGGGCTGTGGTGGGGGGTGCTAACATCCTGCTGCTGCATTCCTCCTTTCAGAGAAATCCCAGATTGCCAGCATCACTGAGCTGGAAGTGCCTCTTCCTCCAGTCCTGCCTCCCTACTGGCAGTGACTCTCGGTGTAACCCTCCCGTGTCCCCTTTGAACCAGGGATGGGTTCCAGTGAGACACAAGCCTTCCAGTTACTGATCAGACCTTCTAGTGGCTGGCTGGCTATGTCGCTGGGTCTTCACCTCCAGGGATTTGTGCTCGCAAACTTCCAGAAACACACTGAATTTCCTATTTGTGAAAGCATCCCCCTCAAAGAACATCCCGTTGCCCCTCTTCATGCTTCCTGTGGGTGCTTCCCCCTTCTGCTCCCAGGCATGGGGCAGGTGGGAGCGGTGGGGGGCTCACTTGGGCACCTGCTGGTGATCCAGGCCAAGGTGCCATGCTGGCTTTCTGCTGGCAGAGCACCCAGCCCACCCTGCTTCCACAGCTCTGCTCCCTGAGATGCTCTCTCCCTCTTTTCATCCCTCTCGCAGACATGGATGAGTGTGAGATATTTGGTTCCGAGTTCTGCCGCAATGGACAGTGTTTGAACACGGTGCCGGGCTACAAGTGCTTCTGCCGTACAGGCTACTTCTATGACCCCAGCAGGCTTGAGTGTGTTGGTAAGATGGCCTCAAAGAGCAGCAGGGACCCAAAGCGCATGGAGGGACAGCCGTGCTGCTGCACCCAGAGCTGTCCCTGCTGCCCATGCTACAGGGCCAGGTCTGGGTGACAGGCTTCCCAGGACCCTCCTGGTCAGTGAGACAGGAGGTGGCAGGAGCCTCTGATATTCCTGTTTGGGCAGGGAAAGGGTCACATTGGCCATGCCTGTCAGTCTGAAACGTTGCTCTGTCCTTGTGCGTGGGCAGACCAGGACGAGTGTCAGAATGAAGTGTACTGCATCAACGGCGAGTGTTTGAACACGGAGGGCTCCTACCATTGCTTCTGCAGCCTTCCTCTCGTGCTGGATGCCACTGGCAACCGGTGTGTGAACCTCTCTAGCCGGGCAGGTGAGTCTGAGCCCCCACTGCAGCACACCTTTGCCCTGCACATCCCACTCCTATGACTGGGTCCCCTGGGAGGGAGCAGTGGTTGGGATTGGTGTCAGGCCAGCACCAGCGCAGTGTGCAGCCAAGGTTGTCCCTCTCAGAACAAGGAGAGTGGCACACTTCTGCATGGTTTTCATGGCATCCTCTTCTTGTGCCACTCACAGATGCCCTGGAGGAGTATGAAATCCACCTGGATGTCTGCTGGCAGACCGTTGCCGACTACATCTGCCAAGACCTGCTGCACGGCGAGCAGACCACATACACTGAGTGCTGCTGCCGGCTCGGCGAAGCCTGGGGCCAGAACTGCGCGCTCTGCCCGCACAGGTCCTCCGGTGAGCGGGACAGCAGGGGCGAGCATCCCCGGGCAGATGCAGTGATGGGCTGGCCTCTGCCCTTCATGGTGTGCAGGGTCAGCTGCGTATGGTTGCAGTGAGGGCTCTTGTAGTTATCTGCATTGCCAAAACCAGCCCAAGGAGTGGGTGAATCCCTCACTTCTCCAGCTGCCCTTGGGGGTAGGTTGTGCCTGAATCTGGTTTGCAGTGCATCCGAGGTGTTTGAGGGGAGAGTAGCTCTGTGCCTCTCGCTGCTCCTGCTTAGCTTAGGAGAGGTGTGGCAGCAGCAGTGGCAGCCCAGGATGGGAGCACACTGGGAATTGGGGTTCTCATTGCTCAAGGGTTTGCTGGCCCCGGACAGGATCTGGTCTTCTCAAAACTGGGGTCCCATCAGCAAACTACAGAGCTGCAGCTTTGGAGGCCACTGGCTGCAGGCCTGGCTTTGCTGACCCTGGAGTGGACACAGCCGCCCAGGCCGTAGCAGACCTACCTCTTGAGCCAGGCTGCACTGACCTTCCCTTTTCTCTCACCGCTTGCAGCTGATTTTGCTTTCCTGTGTAACGGGGCCAGTGAAGACAGTGAGAGAGGGGCTGAGCTCCGAGAAAGACCTAGGTACGAGTACGGACCAGGGTTGGAAGACCCTCACTACGGCCTTCCCAGCCCAGATATGGGCCCCTACTACAACTACCTGGAGTCTGAGTACGGAAACCCCGACACTGGTTTCCCTCGGAGGGAACCCAGCAGTGAGTTTCGTGGCAGCCCCCTCCACCACGGCCCAGGGCGGTCCCCACCCCGCTACCTGCCCAGCCAAACTGGTGAGTACTGGGAGACACAGTATGGTGCCTTCCCACCCAGCCTGTGTCCATGGGGACTGCCTGGCAGCTCCCATCCCCGGGCTGGGATGCTCCAGGCTTGGAGAGAGCTCTGCTCCTGGCTGCTCTGAGTCCTCATGCCCGACATCCGTCCCGGGGCTGGGGGGGTGGGTGTCACCCCACTCTGACACCCCCTTGCCACCCTCCAGGCCTCTACGAGGGCTTCGAGGGGCTGCAGGCTGAGGAGTGCGGGATCCTCAACGGCTGCGACAACGGGCGCTGCGTGCGTGTCCGGGAGGGCTACACCTGCGACTGCTTCGACGGCTTCCAGCTGGACATGACTCGCATGGCCTGCGTGGGTGAGTGGGGGCCGCGGCCAGCCGGGGGGCGGCCGCCGGGGCTGTGCGGGCAGCCCGGCCCCGGCATCCCTAGGCGGCTGCCGCTCTCTGGCGGTGCTGGCCGGCACAGCTGCCGGAGGAGCCCTGCCCTCCCTGCTGCTTCCTGCTCGTGGAGCTGCCAGGACCTTCCTGCAGCACTTTGTGCTGGCAGCTAGATCAGGGCACCTCTGGGCGTCGCGCGGAGCATCTGATCTGGGCATAACGCTCACCAGCCACCGTTACTCTATCCCTGCTTACTTTCCTCTGCATTCACCACTGCCCGGATGAAATTCCTCACTTTCCACCCTGCCCTACAAGCCATGGCCTCTCTCTGCAGCTCCTCCACATCCCTATGCCGCCGAGTGGCCATCCTTTTCACAGTGCAGCTCCCCAAGCCATCTGAGACCCCAGGCACTCGACAGAGTAGATGAAGACCTCTTTCCTTACTCCAGCTCCCAACATGCTTATTGCACGACACAATCACGTATTGTCTTCATACACAGCCTCTTCCTCCCCAGACGCTGCTGGGCAGAACAGCTGCCTGAGCTGTAACTCCCCCTTCTGCATTTCTGCCCACTGTCTGCCTTTTTTTGGCCGCAGTTCTTTGCACTTGCTTTCAGTGAATTTTGCCTGGTTGATTTTGGACCACTTCTCTGCTTGATCAGAGTGAGTGAAGCCCAGACCCTCACCACCACCGCCCCAGAGTGCTGGCATCGCGCACATACATGTTGTAAGCACGGGGATTCTTCCTTCGTCCACCCTAATGACATTGAGTGGAGTAGGGGTCAGGACAGCCCCCTTGCAGGGTGTGCTTTAAACGGCTTTTATTGTAACAGCCAGGTATCGCTCATTATCTTTGGAGTGCAGCGTTGCAGCCCGTTGTGCAACCGCTGCAGTTTCATGCAGGCTGCATTTTCTCAGTCCGCTGGAGTGTGTCATGTGAGAGCGTGTTGAAATCCTCACCCTGGCCAAGGCACATCGTATCCACTGCTTCTCCCTTATCTGACAGGCCAGTTATCAGGTCAGCGAAGGGAACCAGATTGGCTTAATGTAATCAGGCCTTAACGGATCTGCACCCTGCAACCCTGATATCCTTTGGAAGGTTATGACCCACTCACTCGCAGACCTGATCAGTTTAAAGGAGCTGGGGTGCGTAGTCTGCAATTTTGGATTCTCCCCTCTCTGTTTTTGAAGACTGTTACCAGATTTACCCTTCCTCAGGTCTCTGAGACCTCTTTTATCCTCCATCTCAGAGGGAACTGCCGCTTTTTCAGGAGCATTGAGTATTTGAAGATGAGTTGCGGCAGGCCTTTAGCGATATGAATTTAACTGCTTTATATATCTGATTGCTGAACCTCGCCATCACAGTATGGCCTTTCCCTCCCTGTGCTCCTGCCCCCTTCCTTTACACACTTCAAACACGGTCCACACGCTATCCGGTCACCACGAGCATTTTTATGATGGCTGGAACAAAGCCCGCGTTAGCTGCTCCAGCCAGCTTGGGTTGGCTGCCTTTTGTTTCCTCCGCCGATAAGGACCAGACCGACATTCCCCATTGTTTCCTGCTAACGTATTTATGGAGCCTTTGCTTGTTGCCTTTTGTGTCCTGGCCTATCACTCATTTTACACTGGAGCCAGTCTTGTGGGTTTTTTCCCTTCAGTTCTCCTACGTGGAGCTTAGTCATCCCTGTGTTTTTACATGGCTGACTTCAGGCCTTTAGAGTACTCCTGCGGCTGCCGCAGTGCTTCCCCTTTCACCTCCCTATGGGCTAGCACCACTACTGCCTCTGGCTTTTGGGTGCCTCTGGGCTAAAGTACCCTTGGTTTACTCCTCCTCACGATTTGGTGGTCCACAGCCAGCCCAGCCTGCTCGCTCTTACTCCTTTTACCTTTCCCTGAAGCCCACAGCAAGGCTGCCTCCCCCCTTCCCAAGTTGTGGAGTGCCTCTGGGGACTGCTTCCTCTTGATGTGCTGTTTCCTTGGGCTTCTGAGCAAGCCCATCCCATTCATGGTGATGTTTTGGTCCCGAGGGTTAGCCCAAGTCCACAGTGCCCATTCAGCCGTTGCTTTGGCTGCGTTACAAAAGCTGACTTGTTCCCCAAGCTCTTCCATCTCACATTTTCCCTCTCCTTCTTCCTCGCCTGATTGCTGGGCTTCCTCCCTCCGCATCTGGAGGTTTTGCTTTCAGACTATCATCTCCCTGGGGCTGCACTTCCCCTTCTTTGCCAGATGCCCTGCTCCACCTGTGTTAGGGATAACCTGACGACCCCGGGGTGGCAGAGCTCTTCAGTCCTCCCAGGGTCCATCGGTCACTGCCAGAGCCCTTGCTCTCCCTTGGCTGGCAGAACCCATCAGCTGCACCGCGCTCCCGTTCCCTGATCTGCGGGCGGTGAGGCTGGAGTTCATGGCCAGAGGGCTCAGACCTGCCTTGGCAGGTGAGGATTTGGGCTCTGGAGGTCCTGTGGGTGCAAACAAGAGCTCTGGGGTGCACAGGGAGGCTTTGGTGGACCCCCCCCCCAAGTTGGGGTGGGTGTCCAGGGAAATGCATTTAGCAGAGCAGACCCATCGCAGCGGGGCAGCTGCCGTGGGGCTCGCACGCGCGCTCTAGCCTAGTGGTGAGACAGCGAGGAAGCCCTTTGGCACCGTTTGCAGGTTAGTAAAACAAGCCCTTGTTTGCACAGCACGAGGTCCCTCTGTGTTCTGGTCCTGGAGGTGATAATCGGCCTCTCAGGGTCACCATCATCTGCCTCATCGGCCTTGTTGGATCAGGAAAGGGCGTTTTCCAAGGCCGGAGGTGGCCTTTCTCCCAGATCTCAGGCGAGCAGAACTTACTAGCAGGAAGCTGCTAACCCGGGGGTGTCACCAGCTGCAGAGCTGAGGGGACAGGATCTGGTGTGCATTGCTGGGGGCAGGGAGACTTCCACCTGTGCTGGGGGATGCCAAACGCTGGGGATGTCACCCCTGGGGCCTGAAGGGGCTCCGTGGATGTGCTGAATGGTGAGGGAGGTTGATGAGGTCACGGTGGGCATCCTGGAGGTGCTGGGGTGGGGGCATGAGGCACTTGTGAGGGCAGCAGGGGCACAAGGAGATGACGGCTGCAGGCTGGGATTGCTCACTGTGCCACCAGCTCACCTCCTCCTCCTTCTCCTCCTTGTAGACATCAACGAGTGCGAGGAGGTGGACGGCCCTGAGCCCCTCTGCCGGGGTGGCACCTGTGAGAACACGGAGGGCTCCTACCGCTGCCGCTGCTCGCCGGGCTACGTGGCCCTGGCCCAGCCCCACCACTGCGTGCCCCAGACAGCCCAGAGCCCAGTGGCACCGTAGCTCTAGGGGAGCGGGGGTGAGGGTGCTCCCCTCCGGCACGCAGCTCCGGCACCCAGGACCTGGCAGCACGGAGAAAAGCCCCCCCCGGGCCTGCGGGTGCTTCGAGGCTCTTGGCTCCTTCCCCTCCGAAGCGAAGAACTGCTCCGCCACCACTCTACAGGTTGGGGCTGAGCTCCCAGGCTTCGCACTCCCCTCCGCCCTGCCAGCCCCTGCTGCAGCAGAGCCCACCCCTGCAGGCCCCCCAGCCCCCGTCGCAAGGCTCCACACCACGGAGGCTCTCGGGATGCCTTCTCCCACCACGCAGCCCCAGCCTCCCCCCGCCTCGCCCTGCCGAGAAAGGGGCCTTGTCTCCCCGCCACTGCTGCACTGACCTAGCGACAAGCATCACCCACGCCACGCGTGCTGGCCCCGCTCCCCACAAAGCGTCCAGCCCCCAGGCCAGAGCTTTGAGGGAAGGGGGGTCAAACCCAGCTTTCTAAAGCTGCGGGCTAACCTTGGGGCATGGCAGGGAGGCTAGAGGGGCCCCAGGGCCAGCTCTCCCTGCACCCAGCCCAGGCGCATCCCTTAGCCCCACACTTTGCTTTCGTGTCCCACGCAGGCTGGGTGGGGGGCGGCAGGGAGGGCAGGTCCAGCTTCCTTTCTGTAAAGTTGTTGGTGACTTTTTTTTTTTTTAAACTGAATCTGCTGGAAACTTCTCTCATGTTGTTAAATAAAACATTTATTTTGGGCCCTGTGGCTCAAGACACTGGGGCTGGACAGAACCGTGTTTGTCTTGCCTCTGCCAAGGGGTACCAAAGCCATGTTCTCCCTGTGGGTCCAGCCTGGCAAGGCTACCCACTCTCACAAGCCAACTCCCACCCCTCTCCCGCTGGCAACCAGCCTCCTCCTGCTCCTGAGCCAGAGCAGAGACCCTTGCCAGGCTCAATACTTACCTCCCCAGCCCAGTGCCAGCCACAGGAGCCAACTCCAGCCCCCTCAGCACATTGGTCATGGCTGCTCACACCCTGCCTCAGCCACGCACGAGGGGGGCTGCAGTTTAAACATAAGCATCTGTACGTTCCTGCAGTTGGCAAGAGCCCTTGGGCAGGTCTGGGAGCTGCTTTTCCAGCCACAGAGCCCTCACTAGAAAGGCCTTTACCCATGCTGCAGCAAGCAAGGCCATGTTCTACACCACCACCTCCTCAGGGTGCCTTTATGCAATTTCAGGCCAGCCCAGGACCAGCAAGGCAGAAACACAGCCAGGCCCTGCCAACTGGACACGCTGGCAGCCAGCAGCAGAGAAGCCTGGCTGCTCACACGTCGCCCACACTCAGGCCAAGCACACCACCTCCATCCATGCCTTCAGCTCTGAAATAGGAGCAGCCCAACCCAACCAGAAGATGCCCAGCCACTCTGCTTTTCCTCCTATTCCTCTCTGCTCACAGAAGACAACACAAGCAGATTTTTTCTAGACTTTATTAAAAGGAAAGTTATAAAAAGAGGTTCAGGAGCTCCCAGCAGCTCCGAGTTAGTAGTAGTGCAAACCATTGGTTAGAGAAAAAAATCATCCCTGCAGAGACATCGAACGCCATTTGGCTTTGCATCCACAAAAGGGACGTTTTCCCAGCTGCAGTCCTGCCAGCTCAAGCAGGGGCCCAGGAGAGCAGGCTGCCAGCTCAGGGAAAGTCTCCTCTCCTTCAGCTGCATGGATGGCAAACGGAGGTCCCAGGGGCATCCTGGTCACGACAGAGCAGGAGAAATGCAGGAGGGCGGATGCAGCCAGCATTTTAGAAGAGGCACTCAAGGGTTACCAGGTAGCAGCTCACACACTAGCCAGGTTCATCGCAGAGAAAATTCCTTGGTGAGGACAGACAGCTCCGCTTCAAACAACTAAAGCGCATCTGCAGAGCGGCTGGAGGATGATGCTCAGTCACTCCTGCAGCAGACACTGGGCCCCCCTGAGCTGCTGTGAGAACAGCCCAGGGGGCTCTGAACGGGGTAAGAGCCCTCTACTCGTGGCTGACCTTCAGGAAAACAGTACTGGGTGCTCAGAGGCTGCAGAGCTCTGAAGGAAGCAGTGAGAAACGCTTATTATATAAAAGAATTTGGCCTGTGTTGTCTTCTGTTTTTCCCCTCCCCAAGCCCTGCTAATGGCAGGGGTGCTCAGCTGGTGATCTGCACTGGTATCTTCCAGCAGAACAACATTTGGTCCTGGTCATCGACCAGCTCCCACTTCACAATCAGTTTAATCTGAAAGAGAGAGAGCAGAGGGAAGTGAGAGAGTTCAGGAAACCTTAAAGCAAGGACACAGGGAGTTAGCACTTGTGTGCAACAAGGAGGCCCTAGGAGCTCTGCTGTGACTCCTGGAGTGTTCGGCATGGATGGAGGGCTCAGCTGTGGGACACAGGAGACCTCCACACACTGCACTCGGATCCCTACTCTGAGTAAGCAGAGTGGTGACACCCTGCAGCCTCCCACCGCACTCTGGAGCCAAGCACCCGCTGTTTGGGAGCATCTGGCTGAACGCACAGAGGCGTACTGCTTCCCCTGCTGGGTCTGCCTCCAAGCAGGAACTTGAAGCAAGAGTCACGGTCTCAGCAGAAGTGCCATCAGGTAGCCTGAGGAGCTCCTGACCTCTTCACACACAACCCCCCTCCACAGGGCAAGGTGTCCTTCCTTAAAGGCAGGCAGTGGGATTGCCCGGGAAAAGGCAGCAGCTCTGAGGAGCAGACGCGCCGCCTGCTTACTTACACTGGGGTACTCGCTCTTCACAGGGAGTTTATTCAGGTAGCTGTAGGAATGGCCCTTCTGAATGGGGCACTGGATCCCGGACTTGCATCCATCAGGCTCAGGAATGGGAAAGGGTATGTCCACATGCAGCATCTCGCCGTACACCCTTGCCTTGCTGCCCTGGCTCTTGATCTCTGCACAACACGGAGAAGCATGAGCACGGCACGAATTTCTTCCTTACGACCCCCTGGGACGTACCCTGGGCGCTGCGAGAAAGCAACGAAGGGATGCTTTTCCCACCCGGCCCCCCCGCCAGGACCCTTCCCCGGCTCCTCTCCAAGCAGTGGGACGCTCACCCCCTCGGCCACCCCCCTCGGGGAGGCGACACTTACTGCTGGCGAAGGTGACGTTGATGCTGTAGGATATCCCTTTGTGGAGCAGACAGGGCTGCGTGGGACAGGGGCTCACGTTCACCTCCTGGATGCTGCCGTCTTTGGAACCTGCAATGAAAAGCCGGGTTTACCGGACCTTCTCCGCCTGCTGACTCCCCCCACCCTCCGCGCCCCTCCAAGCCACTCACCGCAGTCGACGAAGCGGAGGGGCTCGGCCAGGACGGTGGCGGCGGCGCCCAGCGCCAGGAGCAGGGCGAGCGGCGACGGCACCATGGCGGCGGCAGGAACGGCGGCGGCGGCGGCTCCTCCGCGGCGTCACATGAGCGCGGCGGCCCCGCCCGCCGGTCAGCTGGGGCCGGGCAGGGGCGGGGGCCGCCCCGGGGCGGGCGGGGGAGCGGCCATCACGCTCCCCGGAGGGCTCCTTAGAGCCGGGGGCAAGGCCGTGACTCCCCGCTGCAGGACAGGGGGAGGGAGCTATGCTGGAACTACAGCCCCCGGACAGACAGACCGACACCCTCTCTAACAGCAGCGCTGCTGGAGACCCCCTCCCTGGGCTGTACCGGTGCCTGCGGTGCGAAAGGGCAGCGGCCGCGGGACACGCTCGCCTACAGCCGGGGCGATGGCTGGGGAGCCCTTTGGCTGCCTCGAGCGAGGAGGGGGAGAAACGTGAAACCCAGGCGTGGCAGCCTTAGCCACCGCTCCTTGGGTACCTCGCGTCGTGCCTCTGGAGCCGAGTGCCGGGAGTTACCTCGGCTCCCTAAGCGCTGCCGTCGCGGCGGACACGAGTTAGTCCCAGTTCTCACAAACTCCTGAAACATCAGACTCCCAGCTTGCACAGGGGATGCAGAGGCAAACCAGAGCATGATAAAGATGCTTCAGAAAGCATTTGACCCAAGCTACAATCGACAGCTTTTCACCAATTTCACGCGTTGCCCTAACAGAGTCAGGAACATAATGGAGATCAAGGCACGCAAGCGCCCGTTTGGTAGGAAGGCGGCAGAGCTGACACAGCTTCCTCGCCCCCACGTCAGGCCTCTGTCCCAGTAAGGCGCCTGCCTGCTCAGCTGCCCTGCCAAGTGACGCGGCGGCGAACCCCCACCCCGGCTTTGCTTAGGCTTTCCGCAGGGGGTGTCCCACCAGAAAGCCCGAGGCGTGAGCAGGACTCGCTCTAGCGTGTCTCTGCTCAGCAGTTCAGCTCCTCAGAAAAAAAAGGATCCCTTCCTTCGAAAAGGAGATTGGCACTTGGATTTTTGCTTTATTCCGAGTAAACATTCCGTTTGCAAAGGCCTGAAGCAAGCAGACCAGGCTGCTTAGAGCCCTATCCAAAAAAACCCCAAAGACCCTGCCGGGAATAACCTGTATATTTAAGCCCACCTAGCACACTTCATAACCAACCCAGGTAAAGCCTTTTCCTTGCGCATGAGAACTCGTGCCCTTCGAGAAGCTTTCCTTTTCCCCATCCTTCAAGTCTTAGAGATGACAGAGCTGCCTATCTGCCTGCCGGGAGCAGAAGCGCAGCCGGGTCAGAGCAACGCCACGAACGACCGTCACAGGTTTACAGGCTAAGCAGCGTCACGCTCGGGAGCAAATCCCACAGCGCGTTAAATCAGGATGCCTCCCCGTGGAACAGCTCTCCGGGTGCCTTTGCTTTGCAGGCGCTTTTGCGCAACAGCGGCAACTTCGTACGCACAAGGCTATACATACGTATTTCAAAGGCTTTGAATTAAAAGGCATTCAATCTAGGATTGGAATTAACACGTGCCTGTTCCCACCCCCAGAACTGGATTAATAAAAAGCCTGGTAAGTTTGTAAAACTACAGCCAAGGCCTTTATACAGGAAAGAAGCAGAAACCTTCTGCCCAAGGCTTTTAGCTGGTGTCATGTGTTAGGCCATCATGCCAGTTTTGCAGTAACAGCACTAAAGCTTAAATTCCCCAAGGGCAGCATAACCATCATCAGCCTGACAGACCTTCCTTTTAAGCACATGCCCCTTTCAACATCTGATAGGAGACATGGGCCTCCAGGTCACCTTGGAGCCAAATGTTTCACCAAAATACTTCAGAAATAGCCAACGCAACTTTAGGCTGGTCTCATTATTTCGCAAACTGGCAGGCAGGGCTCCTCCCAGATTACCAACATCACGAGGAGCTTGTGCTGAGGTGCAGAAACAACAGGAGAAGAGGCCAAGAAAACCAACAGATAAATTCTTTCCAGGAAGACTGATACTCCAGTCCTTCATTTCTGTAATCTAACCAACTCTGTTACAGGAGGAATAAGTCTACGGTTCCGCTTTGAGCTAGCTACTCCCAGTGAATCCCAATCCCCCTGACAGCGCTGCGTTTGCAGCTGGGTAAGCGGATGCACCTGCAGGCACTACAGCAGCAGTGAAAGCAGAAATGAGGTTCCACATAGAGACTGATTTTACTGCTGTCAGCCAGAACATGCTCCTTTTGCTACAGATCATCAGGATTCACAGCGAAATACACCACAAGCCGTTCTCACGTTCAGCGAGAGGTTTCGTTATCACCAGTTTCCGAAGCACTGAAACAAGCTCGGTTTTCCACCAGAAGAGATCCAAGGTGATTTAAGCATACACATTGCAGAGGTGAATAGAGCAAAACATCTCAACTCACAGACAAATCTCTTAAATACAGCGTGCTTAAAAAGAGCTAAAGGACCTCCCCAAACCCAGGCATCGCAGACCAGAATAAAAAGGAAAAAACAAACCCAAACCTAAACCCACATTACATCAAGCTATCTGGAATAAGGCAACCAACAAAAATCACAGCCCAGGAAGGAAAAAAAAAAAACCATAGACCATAACTCTGGGTGAGAGAAAACCACCACCACACCATACAGCTGGCAGAAGGGAAAAGCAGTCAGCAATGAGAAAGAGGTGCAAAGAAGTAGCTGTTCTCTTTAGTTACACCCACCTCTCCTAGCTGCTCAGAAAATTTGCCCCCACACCTGAGTCACTCATCAGCGTAGTGGATTATTAATTGGATTAAATTAACTCTGACTGAAGCCAGCTGGCCTCTTTCTAATTCTTTCAGCCTGCAGTAATCGTCTGCGCAACATCCCGAAATGCCTCAGAGGTACTCGTCACACTTCTGATGCTTAACACTGGTAAAAATGAAGGCAATTAGAAAGTAAGAGTATCTGTTTTGGGAGGGGGGGGGGGGGGGGGGGCTACATCCATTCTCCAAAAGGTGTTTGCAAGTGAATATAGTCAGAACACAGGGAAAAGCAACAGGATCAGCCTGAGAGCAGGAAAGCCAGTGTGATATGGAAAGCAGGCAGGATCCCCCTTCTTGTTCTCCCAGGAGTTCTTGATTAGCTCCTCCAAAATTGTCTGCTTTTGTGACACCACGTTGATAATAACTGGAGAAGCACCCCCATGTGTTTTTAAAAACATGAAGTGTTGCAATGTGAGGATTCATCAACCGTTGCAGGCAGCTGCATTAATACCAGCTCCCTGGGACGCTGCCTGTCATACTTTCCTGTCTTTATCCTAAGATCTTTAAGAGTTAACCCAAGAGCACACAGAAGTAAACAGCTCAAACCAGTCTTTATTTACATGCTCACGGTGGGATAAATAAGTAAAATCACATGGTTGCAAAAACATCTCCTTGCTTGGAGTGGGGTGGTGAGAAAGCAAACCATGACAGGATTCCAAGGTCCCCTGATGCTAAATCACCCACTCCTGCTGGGATGACTGGTTTTCCTCCACCATCCCACTGTGTGACTCTCCACAAGCCTGGCGGGGTGGGGGGGATGAGGAACAGGATTCCTCCCCCAGAAGCACATGAGGAACAAAGAGATAAAAGACTCTTTAACTGCAGGTGTGTCTGTGAGCCACCAGCCAGACCACTGTCACATGTCAGATGAGCAGGAGATGAAACCATAGAGGGAAACGCGCCTCAGGCAGCCGCAGGGGCGGCCCCCCGGTGCCTGCTGCGGGAGGAGGAACGCAAGGAGCAGTGGGACACACAGAAGGCTGAGCGCGCATCCCCAACGCCAGGGCCGTACACGTCCACCTGAAGGAAAACTGGTCTCCGCAGGGATTTCTGACCTGAGCCCTGGCCTGATAAAGGACAGCAAGCCAGAAAAGCCAGGATCAGGGAAAAACTCTTCAAAACCCCTTCAGCCCAGCCCTGCGTTTGCCCTTCTGCTCGCCTGGCTCCCCTGCAACGGCACCTTGACCCCTCTCCGGGTCCCTGGGTTCTGTTCAGGATAAACAACCCTCGCAGCTAATCCCAGGGCAAACCCACTCCGCCAGACAGTGCTGCGGTATCTATTTTATTACTCCTTGTTGTCTTATTGCTATTTATTTCCCTCCGCGAGCGCTGCCGCCCGTGAAAGCGAACACCGAGGACAAACGAGCCTTCGTGCAAAGCTCCAGCGGCTTTACTGGCTTCGCCGAGCCAGCAGCCGAGCTCTGCCCGCGGAGGGACGCTGCCTCCGGGGACGCGCCGCACTCTGCCCGCATGGTGGAGTCACCGTCGCCCCTAGCCCGGCGGGGCAGGCCGCGCGTCGCATAGCAACCCCCGCCGGCACAGCACTTCCGTCTCGGCGGGCGCCATGGCGGCCCCCGCCGGAAGCGGCGGCGGCGGGGAGCCAATCGGCGGGCGGGGGCGGGGCGGTGGGGTGAAGGGGGTAGCATGGCGGCGCCGGGGCCGATGAGGCGCTGGTGGTGGTTGGCGCCGGGAGGCTGGACGAGGTACCGCTCCGCGGCGGTGGCGGGCTCGCTCGGTCCGCTTGGCCCGACGCGGGGTGTCGAGTGTCCCCGTGTGTCGCCTCTCTGCGGTAGGGGGTGGCGGCTGCGGGGGCGGGGGTCGAGCGCGCCGCTCAGCGCGGGGTCGGGCCTGCTGCCCTTAACGGGGACCGCTCTGAGGCTTCCCCCTTTCCTCCCCTCTCCTTGAGGCAGCTGGTGTCCCGCTCCCCTGCGCCGAGGGCGAGCGCTGCCCCGGCCCCCGCTGGGTCCGGCCTGCCTGCTAGGCCGCCCGCTGCGATGGGCGTCGTCCTTCACCCAGCCGGGCCCGACGGAGAGCAACCCCAGCGAGGGACAGGTCTTCCTCAGCGAGAGCTGCGTGAAGGTAGGGGGCCCGAGAGGTAGCTGGGGTGCCTCTGGGAGGGATTCCAAACTTCTTGGCCTGCTGGGGGGGTGTTTCATGGTTTGTCCAGTGGATCCTTTAATCCTCTTCCTTTTCTTCTTTACAGAGACTGCTGGAGATCACAGAAGGCTCAGAGTTTCTTAGGCTGCAGGTGGAAGGAGGTGGCTGCTCTGGATTCCAATACAAATTTTCCTTGGACACAGTTATCAATCCTGATGACAGGCAAGGATAAAGGGGTGTAGTGGTGGTCAGGTGTGACTGTTCTTTGCAAAGGTCACGAGAAGGGTGTGTGTGACATGATAGCATCTTGAATTGAAGGGGAGAAGCCTGTGAGATAAGGAAAATGCTCAGGCTGTGCTTCGCTGTTGGGTCTGCAACACAATTAATGGTTAAACATGCTGCTTTTTTGCAGGGTGTTTGAGCAAGGTGGTGCCCGCGTGGTTGTGGATGTGGACAGCCTGGCCTTCGTGAAAGGTTCCATGGTGGACTTCAGCCAGGAGCTGATTCGCAGCTCCTTCCAGGTGGTGAGCAACCCCCAGGCAGAGAAGGGTTGCTCATGTGGGACTTCCTTCTCTGTCAAATTCTAACTGGACTTCCCATGAATGAACGCTGCCTGCAGACACTTCCTGACAGTCTTCGGAGGGTTTTTGCTTGTTCTTTTACCAGCTGCTCCCTGTCATCTCCCTTACCCCGTAACGCAGCTGTTACATGTGACTCCAGCTGTTTGTGTGCCAGCACTGAGCATACCTCCAAGACTTGTTGGCCTTGCCTTCGGAAAGGGAAGGCCTTTCATGAAGTAGCCGTGAGCACGCACACAGAAACATCTCCAGCGCCTTGGGAACCCGCGGCCAGGTGGTGCTGACTCACCTACGCTGTCCTGAACGTGGAATCACTTAACTGCTTGTCTCTGCAAGAGATGGCTGTACATATGTGTGTGTATTGAAAGTTCTTACTAAAAAAAGTCTGAGATTGATTGGCATTGCTCGTGCGTTCCCACGTGGGTAGAATCTGGGTTCTTTCAGGCTACTGTTGCTTACCCCTTGTCTTCCAGCTGAATGGGACTCGGAGTCTCTCTCCCGTACATCTCCCAGTGTTGCTGGCTCTCCACTCCCCAACTCACTGTGGGTTTTTCCAGCTGCTTACTCAGCAGGCGTCCCAGGAACCTACAGTGGTTTTGCTGTCAGTCCCTGGGATTAAAGTTTTCACTTGCTCAGCAGAAGTGAAGCTAAAAAAAAAAGGAGGTAGGAAGAATTAATAGCTTATTTCTTTTATTTAAAAAAAAAGCAAGCTTTTCGAGAGAGAGAGATAAAAATAAAATACACAGCCATCCATCTACTGTGCTGTTTTAGGCTGTTCTTAAACCTGACTTGGAATTTTAGGTCATACAAACCCTAGGGTTTCATAGTGTGTCTGCTGCCTTCCCTTGCCAGCAGGAAGGGAAGTTCAGGTGACACAGGCAGAGGAGGATCTGGCGTAGTCCTTAAGGGTTCCCAAGTCCTTTTGACTTAGTTGTCTGGGAATCTTTTCCATAAGTTGCTTCACTGTTTAATCTCTGTCTAACTTGTGCCTGCTTTGATAAAAGAATGAAATATCTCCTTTCCTTTACGAAACCCCTGTGGAATAGGAGATCTAGAAGTTTCCAGAATAACAGCCTTTTGATTAGTTGTTTTCTGTAGTTTTTTATCTGCCACTAGATGTCTTTTAAATCAAAGTGATTCACCTGCTTCTGTGTGAAAGGAGAGATGGGGAAGCTATTTTTGTTCCCTCTCTTGTGTTTTATCTGATCGTACACAAATTGTCTAAGACTTGGGCCCTTCACGTGAGTGTGGGAGCACTGCATGACTTTGGTCTCAAGGTAACTGCTTTTGGCAAACCAAATGAGCTTTTTAAGACTCCATGCCACACGCATTTTGGTGTTAATCTTCCCAAATGCCTTTCTGAACTACTCAGCAGTGCATACGTACAGCACTGATTTGCCTATCGGTTCTAGCGCTCAGAGATTCAACAGTCAGCTAGTTTTCGTTTCAACCGTAGCTGTTACAGGAGTTAATGTGTGGTCTGCTCTGACTTTGTCACGTGGGGAATGTGGATGGGATTTGGAGCAGCAGCTCTTCTGGTTTAGCCCTTTCCATTTCTGATTCCTGCCGTTAGCAAGTTCCACCTAGCTACGTTACTGTCGGAGGGAGCTGGATGTAGCACTGGCCTGTTTTGTGAAAGGGAGTAAAAGGATGTGGCAGAAGACTTTGCCAAACCCCTGCAGGATGCTTTGGGCCTACCCTTATGCTCCCAGGTCTTAGAATCTTGGGTTGGAAGGGACCTTAAAGACCATCTAGTCCCAACCCCCCTGCCATGGGCAGGGACACCCTCCACTAGACCAGGTTGCTCAAAGCCTCATCCAGCCTGGCCTTGGACACAGCCAGGGATGGGGCACCCACAGCTTCTCTGGGCAGCCTGTGCCAGTGCCTCACCACCCTCTCCGGGAAGAATTTTTTCCTGATGTCCAATCTAAATCTGCCTTCTTTCAATTTAAACCCATTACCCCTTGTCCTGTCACTACAGGCCCTTGTAAAAAGTCCCCCCAGCTTTCTTGTAGCCCCTTCAGGTACTGGAAGGTGCTGTAAAGTCTCCCTGGAGCCTTCTCTTCTCCAGGCTGAACAAGCCCAGCTCTCTCAGCCTGTCCCCATGGCAGAGGGGCTCCAGCCCCCTGAGCATCTTCATCTGGGATGTGATGTCAGCCAGAGCTGCCTTTGCAAAGTGTAAGACCTAAAAGCCTTGTGTAGGTAGAAGACATTACGTAAACTCGGTTTCCTTCGGCTGGGACAGCTAAACGATGGAAGTTGGCATGAGGAATTGCTGTCCGAATCGGCGGGTACAGATCTGTTCTTGATCCATTTCACGCAGTCTGACCTTGGTCAAGACTCTGGGGATCTTTTATGAGAAATGAAAGGTTGATGCTGGGGAGGCAGCAAACCAGCAGCTACCAAGGCTTTTCTTTTTTTCTTTCTTCCTAAACTAAAGCCTGCCTTCAGCCCCTGTAAGCTCACAGCCTTCGCCTTGGATTACTGTCCTTACTGAACGGAAGCGTGCCGTGCCTGCTCGGCCAGCCAGTTCCACCTGCCTTCCCTCGCTCTGCACGGATGAAGTGACCCGAGCAAGTGCCGCGGGGGGCCACCCTTGGCAGTCTGCCTCCTCCCTCCCAGGGGCTGTACGGAGGGTGAGGCTTTGGGTCCCCAACCCGAGCCCCCGGCGGCCCCGCTGGGCTGGGGAGCAGCTTGCACGCCCGGCTCGCGTGGCAGTACTGCTCCAGCTGCGCTAGATGGACCCCTCGCTCCTCGGGAATGGCTGCGCTGGGCTTGTGCGGGCGTTCCGGCTTCCCTCTGGGGTAAGGTGGGATCTGCTCTGCGCAGGACCTAGGCAAGAGCCAAAGTTCCTTTGCAGCTGCCTGTTTTGGAGGCAGGATGGAGCTGAGTTCATCCGGGATTGCAGCAGGGTGGTCTCCCGGTCAGAGAAACTGCTTGGAGCTGGAGAGGCCCCCGCTGTAGAACGCGTTGCTCTTGGCCTCCTAGCCCTGCTTCCTGGGAGCGGCTGTAATGCCAACTGAAGCTACTAGTTCCCAACAGGGAATGGGTGCAGAGAGCTCTCTGTCACCTCTGGAGTCCTCCTGACTCTTAAAAAAGCCTGTCACTACATCAGAAATTGGAAACTTCTGTCCGTGTCTGGGAAGTCAGCAAAGAGGGTCATGTTAGCGGAGAGGGGTGAAGGTGACCTTGCTGAATCTTGGCTGTGTAGACAGAAAAGGCTAAATCCTGGCTCCCGTGGAAGAAGAAATCCCAACCTGACAAGGTTTGTCCACTGAATAGCCTTAGGGGGCAAAGACAGCACCAC
Organism: Rhynochetos jubatus; assembly: GCA_027574665.1. Taxonomy (NCBI): domain Eukaryota; kingdom Metazoa; phylum Chordata; class Aves; order Eurypygiformes; family Rhynochetidae; genus Rhynochetos; species Rhynochetos jubatus. The sequence continues at coordinate 122,744,229 of CM050648.1, read as the reverse complement.
CCAGCAGGCTGTGGGGCAAGGCCAGCGGTGCCAAGGGAAGGGTGCAGAGGGACTAGACATGGCATTCTGGTCTGCCTGGGCTGTGAGGGACTGCAAGGGCATGCCTGTGAGGTGCCTACGGTGTGAGGATAGGTGGGAACCCTGTACTGAACCACTGAGGAAAGAAGCAGGAGTACGGAGCTGGAGGTGCCGCCTTTGCTTCATTGCAAATGAGAAACTGCAGTGGAAAATCTTTCTCTGCTCCCACGTGTAGAAGGAGGATTCTCTCAGTTCACCCACCTGACAAGGAAGGAATGATCAAGAAGGGTATTTATGGAAACCAGTGTTAAGATGAAGCTTCAAGGGAAAAGGGCACAATCATCAGTGTCACAGAGAGGTGGGTAGAAGGACAGAAATCCTCGCTTTGGTGAGGGCTTGTTGGAGCTCCGCAGGGACTTGTTAGTGGACAACCAGCACATCCTCAGCCTGTGGCTCTGTTCTTCAAATTAGGTGTCTACCATCGCTTGTGAACCATGGGTGCCTCTTCCAAGCTTCAAGCCAGGCAGTGGGAGAGAAACAGCAGATTTTAGTAATGCCCCTTTTCTCATGGTGTAGGGATGAGCATGGGAATGCCATGCTCACCTTGGTGGGCTCCTGTGTAGCTCTACTTGCTGCCAAGAACATCCGGGGGTGAGTGGCTCCTCTTAAGACCGAGGACCAGCCTAGGGTGGATGTTAGGGGAACAAACAACTGCCCCTCTTACCCCAAATTCTTCATCTGCAAAATTTTGCTAAGCTCAGCCCTCTCCCTTGGGAAATTCTCTGTCTGCACAGAACTGTGGGGTGAGTCAGGAAGACAGCTAGGAGTGAGGAGCCAGTACCCCCCGGATGACACCCACTGAGGCTTCGTCTGCCCCCACAGCAGTATAGTTTCCTGCTGCCTTAGGGCTTGCCTGAATCCAGCGCCTGGGGGAGGAATCACTGGTGGAGGAGGCAATAACAGGAAGGCAGAAGTCCATGAAAGAAGCTTCTCTTGCCTGTCCCCCACACAGTGAAGCCAACTGCTTTTATATCCAGGCTGTCTTCGGCCTTGCAAGTGTTTTGAACATCCACTGGCAGCTGGAAGTAAAAAACCAGAGTGGTATAACCCCCACGGTTCACACCCTTGGCTGGGACTGGCCAGGGGGGGTCACTGAATTCAGAGCAAGCACGCTGTGTTTTCAGGATGAGCTGCTACGGCACGTGGCTGGGGACAGAGCCGCACGCTCTCTCCACTAGCAAACGCAGCCGTCGGGTTCGTTAGCAGAAGGAGTGACAGGATATGCACCATTTTGATGCCTCGTTCCCGCTCCCTGTTTTCATGCACGCCAGCTGAAGCGCTTACCCAGCATTTGCCATGCTCCTCCAGAACGGGCGGTAGCTGCCGGAGAGACTGGCAGCAGAGAAAGGGATAACCTCCCGTACTGGTGTGTTTGATACCAGCCTGGACAAAGAACCACAATTCAAGATCACAGGATGGTTTGGGTTGGAAGGGACCTTAAAGACCATCTAGCTCCAACCCCCTGCTGTGGGCAGGGACACCCTCACTAGACCAGGTTGCTCAAAGCCTCATCCAGCCTGGCCTTGAACACTTCCAGGGATGGGGCACCCACAGCTTCTCTGGGCAACCTGTGCCAGTGCCTCACCACCCTCTCCGAGAGGAATTTCTTCCTGATGTCCAGTAGAGAGACAGAGCATTGGCGAGAATAAACTGCAGCTGCCTGTATTGTATCAAACTCTTCCATCTGGGTAATCTTTTTATTGCCTTGTTTTTTTTAAAGGGGATGAATCCTTGAATCGACCCCCATTAGGGGCTAGGTAGAACATTAATGGTACAGCTTGGATCTTGCTGGGTTCTGAGGAACATTTTCACTCGGCATGGTTTCCAGGATTAAGCTGCAACTGGCAGATACCTGCCCAGGAAACAGCTCAGTAGATCATGGACCTGGGGTGGGTTTAGCATCCAGCCACGGACGGAAACAAAGCTGTTCGTGACAGCGAGATGGGCCGTTACTCCAAGGCTGCGATTCCTCGCCCTGTGGGGAGCAGTTTGCGCGCAGCGCTTCCTGCCTCTGGCCTTCCCAGCACTTGTACCGCTCCTAATATTTCCTGCTTGAGCAATAAGAGTTTATGGCCCTAGTCTTTGTGGTTGATTAGAGTCCAAGTTTGTGCCCCTGTTTTAATCAGTGCTCATTTACCTTTGGCATCCTTCAGAGGAACAGAATGGTATGTCTTTCAGTTGCCATGGAAACAGTGAGACTAAATGCACATTTCCATGGCAACCTGCCATTATCTTCAGCTCTATCTGTGGGTCTCATTTTCTGACCATGGGGGTGGGGTGGTGAAAAAGGAACTTCATCTCTTAAAAAAAAAAAAAAAATAAAAAAGGACAAAAAAAGAAAAAGTAGAAAAAGGAAAAGAGAGATGTTACCACCACCCCTTTCCTCCTCTGGTGCAGGCTTGGGGCCGAGAGGCCTGTGACTACTGCTGCCATCCCGTGCGCTGGGGCTCCGAGGTATTGTCTTCAGCTCCTTCTCTCCTTCACCCTTCTAAAAATAGAGATGTTTGGAACAATCTGATGACAATGTTCCAGCGCTTCTCTGAGCTCTTTGTTTCCTCAACTAACGCTCCCAGAAAAGGCCCTTGAAGTTAATTGAACTTTCCAACGGGTTCCAAAGGTCAACGTGTCCCAGCTCCTTTTGGTCCGCAGGGCCAAGGGTTAATGACGGGGTCTAAGACTCCGAGGAGAAGCCTTTGTCTGCTGGGACCGGAGGCGCCAGGACAAGTCACATTAACCTCAGGAGTGAGGGACCTTCTTGCAAGGGGGGCAGCAGGGACTGCTCCCGGAGCTCGTGCCCATCGAGGAGTTAGGGATCAAAGGCGATGCTTATCCAGTTAATGTGTGACTCAGGGGATGTAGGGCAGAGAAGCCAGGTGTTTGCTCTGTGATGGGTCTTGCGGCCCCCCCCCCGCCAGAAGTGCTCTTGGCCACTGCCAACGTCCCTGCCTCCCCCAGCCACTGAATCAAAAAAAGGATGGAATCTGCTGTACTTTGAGCAATTGCACACAGCTGTTCCTTAAGACCATGTTCATTATTCTTGTTCTAGCTGGCTTGACCTTTAGCTAATTCCTCTTATTCATGGTCTAATCTTGGTTACTGAGGGAAAAAGCTTGTGTCTTGCGCTGTTCTAGCCTGATGCAATAGAGTCATCAATGGACAGGACGTGGTAGAGCTCTCCTTCCACATCTGCCCCGCTAGCCTTTCACACGTGGGGACGCAGAGGACAGTAAACCACTGCCTGCTCGGGACTTAGCATGGAGCAGAGGTGGCCTTCGGAACAGGTCAGCCAGGTGAGGCTCTTTTCCCTTGCTGCAGGCTACCGCCGTGCTGATTGTACATGACAGAGCTGTCGCAGCCAGCCTGGGTTTGGCTTATCTGATCAAGGGGAGAACGAAGACCAGAGTGCGCTGTACTTTGCTGAACTTGCAGGATTTTGCCCTGAAAGAGTTACTGCCTGGACACACTGCCAGGGTTTGGTTGGGAGCTATTGCTTGGAAGACACTGAGAATGGTCTCTGAGAAGTGGGGTCCTCGCCCCTGAGCTGTGGTGCTGAGCACTGGCACAAACTCTGCGCGGTGTGCGCGGGCAGAAGTGTGCCGGAGGATGTGCTCCCGGTGCCAGACGGCGCTGGCTTGGCTCCGTGAGGTGCTGTGGCGGAGGGTACGGAGGCAGATCGCTGTATGCGCTCCGTGTGACAAGTGGTGGCTGCTGTGGGGAGCAGCGTGCCCCGCTGAGCTGCTGCGTGGCAGCCTGAGAGCAGGGATAGCCTGGGCTCCTCCTGCTGAGGGCCGCTGCAGGCTGGCAGGCTTGTGCCGTGGGCTAGAACCATAAGGACTGAGCCTGCGGGGTCAGTCATAGCCCTGCTGCCATGGCTCGTAGAGGCTCCCAGCAGCTTCTCCCCTCGCGTCCTTAGCGGCTGAGCAGGCGTTGACCGAGGCAGTGGCACAGCCCCTCATTCAACCTCTCCTTGGTACACAGGGTCAACTCTCCTTGCCAGCATCCTGCGCTGTGTCTAGGCAAGGGTGGCCACGCTCCGGCCGGTGTGACAGGCTTCCCCTCGCCTCCCTGCCTACCCACGCACGCTTGCCACAAACTTCAGACATGAAAGATTCGTGGTAAATATAGAAGCTTTTCAGGGGAGAGCTAACAGCGTTTGGAAAAAGAGAATTCAGTAGCTGCCTTTGGTGACAAAGGCAAAAATAACGGGGCGATGCTATTGTTAGCAGAAATTTATCTACCAGTGCCTGCAAGAGCTTAGCGGGGAGCAGAGAAGCAGTGGCACTGCACGGCAGATCCTTCGGCCTCTTAATAAAACGCTTCCCCGTCTGCCGCTGTCCTATGTTCCCAGATAACAAGCACAGGCCAGAAATAGGACTGCCACGGCGAAAGAAGTTGCTTAATCCTCTTCGAGCTAAGCAAAAACGTATCAGTGAAGAGCCAATGCACAGGGCAGAGCTGAATTACACGGGAGAAAATTGTGTCTGCAAATCAAACGGAGCTCCGGCACCGTGAGGGAGCGAAGGCAAAACGGGCTGGTACAGGAGAAGGGCGCAGGGGCTGAGCAGAGTGCGTGCCCATAGCCGTCCCCCCAGGATAGAGCCGTGGGGGTGCCGGATCCGTGAAGCCACTGGCCCGCTCTGCTTTGGGCTGGCTGAACTTCGGATGGCGACAGCCTGCAGGGAAGGACCCTCAGCAAACACAAAGCGCCAAAGTTTCGGAGATGAAAACCAGACCTGCCAAAAGACTGGAAAATCACCTGCTTTTCAGGGATTGGGCCTGCTGGCCTGGAGAAGAGGCAGCGGATCTGAAAAGCAAGGGTGCACCAAGAGCCTCGGTCAATGTGTGATGTGCTTAGGAGCATGGGCTAGTGCTCCAGACAAGGAAAAGCTCCTGTTTTATGGAGTTGAGGAACAAACTTCTGCTGCTTGAGGATGCCCTCTCCTACAGTATGCTGGGCATTGCGGTTTGTCCTCTCGATCCGTGTTGGATGTGGCACTTTTACAGGGCAGATGAGACCACTGGAAGTGTCGGGTTGGGAGGGCTTCCTGAAGACTAGGGCCTTGGGGGGAAAGGGAGGTCCTAGGCCTCCTGGGGCTGGTCCAAACCCACAGTAGTATAGCAGGAGGACAGCTTATTGAGAGTTGTTTATCTTGAGACAAAATGAGGGCACACCTTGCAAAACATATGCTACGCTGGGCACAGAGAGGTCTCACTCGCTGCCTGAGCTCCTCACCTGATGCTCAAGTGTGAAGGGCTCGCTGCACGTGAACTTGCAAGCTTTGTCTGGCCCAGGGGAACCTGAACGCATCCTCCCAGGGATGCTGATTTGTGTTCCTTCCTTTGGAGTTTGTGCTCCCTTTGCCCCCTCCTCTGCTGCTCATGTTTTCCAGATGCATTTGATTTATACATACTCAATCCCTTCCTCACAGGAGTGAGTTTTGTTGCGTGTCGGTTGCGTGAGAGAAAAATTGATAGAGCAAGCTGCAGAGCAAAGCAGCTGGGATCTTTCTTAGGAGAGCCGCAGTCGTTAATTATAGGAGTATAACTAAACCCTGGCTCAGGCAAGAAGCATTTGCTAGATCTCCCCCCTTCCTTTTGTACCTCCCTGTGCAGGTTGTCACATCAAAGCCAGAATTTGGGGACGAGTCAAAATGCCACCCACCTTTTTGTATAAAAATGGGATGTTTTTATTGCTCCGAGTGCCAGGGAGCAGCTCCCTCTCTGGCTCCCTCCTCTCCCAAGGTGGGATGGGCACCGTACCTCTCCCCCCAGCAAGGGCTGCAGACAGCATTTGTCTGTCCCTGGGGCTTGCTCCGGCTCCTTCTCTACCTCAGCCGGCGCGGTGAGTCAGCTGCTGCCTTACTAAAGCCTCTCAGGTCTGATCTGAGCACCAGCCTCCTCTCCCCGCCTCGGGCCTGTGCAGCCCAGCCGGTACCTCGGAATGACAGGATCCCCAGGGATCCATGCTATTAGCAGAGTCACTGCAGAGCTGGGTATTTCGGTCCCGAGCAGCTTCATGTGTGCATCACAGGCAGAGCCAGCAGCACTGGAAAGGATTTTTACTGTATGAATTTACCCCAGAGAAAAGAGTGTGGGGGAAGAGAGGGCCAAAACATAACCTGGACGGCCTTAAAAGCTTAATACTCTCTATGCGTGCGCCTCTCCGATACGTCTCTGGCTGATGATCCCAGTACAGGCCATGGTAGTGCCCTGTTTCAGACTGCCTACACCGATAACCTCATCTTAACACCGCCGGCTCGCTCACAACCTCTGCTCGTGTCACTTCATGACCTGTAATACCGAGATAAGAGCGCTCGCCGCCGCAGGAGGCTGCCTGCATTAACAACCAAGCGATACGAGGAGAAAAGAGGGCTACGAACACACCGAGGGTAGATAGAGCTGATTTGGTCTCTTTGCAGAAGAAAGTTGTGTTTTCCTCAAAGTTTGATGGGGCTGCCGGGAGATGTGTGTGCCTAGCCAAGGGAGGTATTGGCATCAGAAGCTGATTTTGGTGCCCCAGGTGTAAGCCCTGGCCTTTCGCTGGGGTCTGGGCAGGGAGAGAAAGGAAGCAGGGCTTCTAATTAAGGGGCTTTCTCTCTCTGTTGCCTTTCTGCTGCTCAGAGGGGGAGGCAGAACCGGTGCCTGATGAGAGCCTCTTACCTGTGCTGGGGCCCCTCTTAAAAGCTGCTAAGCATTAAAAAAATAAAAAATAAAATAAAAAAATCTGCGAGTGCTTTGATAGTCCTCACAAGAAAGTGAAACAGAAGAGCCTTTGAGCTGCACATAGAAGAACAAACCTCTGCACATCGCTGGGGGAAGAAAGGCTGGCGGAGCCGAAATCTGGCAACGGTCCCCAGCTGGCGAGGGAGCTGCTTTTCTGCCGCGAGCTCTCGTCACGACTGATGCAGACAGAGAGGGAAAGCGCAGGATCCTCTGTAGGCAATAACTAGCACCTCAAACCCACCGGGGTGTCAGCGGGATGGGGAGGGCGAACTGCCACTCGTCCCTTGCCTCCGCACCAGGGCTTGGCCCCGGGCTCACCCCGGCAGAGGCACCCAGCCTCACCACATCACCCCTCCTCCTGTGAGACCCCTTCCCAGGGGTGGCGGGAGCCTCCCAGCTGGACAGAGTCCACCTTGCTCCGCATCCCCCGGGTTTCCATAGCAATCGGTGGTGTCAGCCGTGCGGGAAGCTGGTGGAGGGAAAGGAAGCTTTCTCCCCATTCTGGGCCAGTGGTGGGGTGGGAGGAGCAGAGGAGCATCCTGATGTCCCTGATGGAGGTAGCAGCACCCGAGCTGCCCCAGTTCACCCCCAGCCAGGCCAGGGCACGAGGGTGCGATGGGAGTGTGTAGCCCCCATGGGCTCTGCAAGGCAGGTTTTGGGGGACTGCATGCACCCCAGAGCCAGCCCCACACCTCCCCTGCCCTGCCAAGGCACCCTCTGGGGGCTACTGATACTGAACAGATGCCACCTCTGGTTTTGTGTCCCCTTCTCCTTCAGTCTGCATCTCTTTCCCCCACAGCCTGCTCCATTTTACCCCTTTGGCACGTTTTCAGTGGATGAAGTCAGAAATTAATCTCTGGCTTTAATGGAAAACAGGCTGTGGGGGCTGGAGAGGTGCGGGCAGCCTTGAAAGCAGTGTTTTATACCCAGGATGGGGGAGTGGGGGACTGGAGTAACACCAGGGAGGGAGACGGGTCAGGCGATGGAGGGGAGTACAAGTACCCAAGGCAATGCCCCAGCAAGAAGAGGAGAGAGTACAGGAGAGCTCCCTGTACCCTCGGCACCATGGAGAGGGTGGATATCATCGCCTGCTAACCGTCCTCACCTCTCCCCGCACAGACAGGAGGAAGGGGGGGACCTGCCCATTCAAACCAAATGAGAAACTTGGGGGGACTTTCAGAAAACAAAATAAAAAATATCAATTCAAACCTCAAATGTTTAATATTGTTTAGCATTAAAAAAAAAAATTAAAAGGTAGGTCATCTTTGAGATGGAACTGTCACGTTGAAGGAAAGCCAAGCTACTTCATTTAGAAAATGTCTAAACAAAATGTTTTGACATTTTCAGGAAAAAATTATCCCATACATTTTCAGACAAAACTTGCTAACAAATCTGACTGAAAAGTTTGACGTCCTGAGAACTGCAGTTTGAGGCAAGCTTGGCGCGTGTCCAACATGTTTCACACGCTCCTGGGCACAACCCAAAGCACGGCAATGCTGGGCAAAGCCCGGAGAGCTGCCCAAGGAGCGGAGCTGCCCAGGGATGCTCAGCATGGGCAGGGCAGGTCCTGGCCATGCCCAGGGCAGCTCCACCTGCCTGCCTTAGGGTCTCACCCCAGCCTGGCTCCTGCCAACACCGCTCTGCCCGCCGTGGGAAGGATGGCACAGGAACGCGTGGGTCAATGTGCCGGCTCCTGCCTTTGGAGGCTCTGCTGCAGGGGTGAAAACTGGGACCTTGATCATTTTTAGCGTATGATGGTGGGGAACAGAACTATAAATAAAGCAGAGCCATCCTTCAATGGCTCGTGCAGCGTGGGGAAGAGAAATGCGGGGGTTTCTGGCATAATCACGTTCCCAAAAGGGGACTCTTGGAGAGCCTGGGTGCGTGATTTCCTGACCGGAGGGGTAGGAGAAGGCACAGAATACTGTATCCCTGCCTGGCCTGTTGACAAGCGTACATGCTTTTCAGCAGCGAGATTAGATGTCAAGAGGAAATTGCCATTTACAACGGGAACGTACTGGTTGGTGTACGCCGAGACCTCTGCTCTCACCAGCATCTCTGCCCCGGGCACCAGCCACACTATGGCTTCAGCCACCTACACCCCTCTCCCCCATTTCCACCCAAGGTCCCCAGCACCTTAGAGAGGCTAAGGGCATGTGGTGAGGGGGATTTCACAACTGCCCACACCAGGCAGGGCCGGGCTTGTTTCCAGCTTGATAAAGCAGATCTTTACAAGGTATGCCCTTGAGGCGGGAGGGTGACCAAAGCTGGTGCCAGGCAGGACCCCCTGCATCATTTAATGGCTTAAATAGCTTAACACTCACGCATCTCGGTAACCTGTTCTGGCACACTGGGAGACCTGAGAGTCTCTGACCTATTTCCATGAATTCAGCATTTTCCCATCTTCACCACTTCTGCTCCTGCAGCCCAGAGGAAGGAAGAAAGGAGGGGTTTGGCGGAGGAAGTGTGAGGAAAATGCATCTGCAAAGGTAAGAAAGAAAAAAGCAAGCAGCAGATGTGACTCGAGCTGTCTGCAAATCTCCAGAGGGACTGGAATACTGCTGAAAGCATCTCCTCTGAAGCAGCTCGCTCCTGGGAATGTCTCGTCTCACTGCAACAGGCTTGACACCAGCGCTCCCAAACCAGTGGCTGCGGGAAGGCAGTGGGAGCGTGACGCGTGCCCTGAGGACCTCTCAGCCCTGACAGCTGCCAGGGACTTTTTCCTTAAGTCAAAGCTGGCTTCAGAGTTAACATCCTTCCCTTCTGGGGGGGCTGAGACATCCCCCAGGGTTTGCCTGCTCCCAACTAAGCCATACGTAGCAGCAGGAGATAGTGACAAAGCTTCGCTTCAGGGCACAGGTCTTCCCTCTGTAGCTCTTCCTGCATTAAGAGAAAACAGCCCCAGAAATAAAGCTGGGTCCTGCCCGCGGCCTGGGCCAAGGCTCCTTGCCGCAGCCAAGGCCCACGCTGGGTGCACGGTGGCTGCCGTGGCAGCTGTGTGACCCAGAGCAGAAGGATGGAGAGGCAGAGCAGCTGTGCTCGCTGCCTGCATGGCTCCCAGCGCCGCTGCCTGCAAAGCCTTTCGGAAGAAAATGCTGTTTGTTCTGACATTTAGAATAGATTAAAAATCATTGCAGGCTCTTCTGGAACATTTTAGAAGGTGAAGCTATTGATTTAAAAACTCAACATCAGTTTTGTAAGAGAGGTGAAATCTCCTCGGCTTCCTCCAGTGCCCACCAGCACCTGGTCCTGGCTGATGGCAGGAGGACATTTATCACAGGGCTGCCCTCCATCCCCGCTTCTTCTCGGCCCTACACCCTGAAAGCTTCCCCCTGTGCAGGATATTTTCAATCATCTCTTCCATTGTTTGGGAATGAAGTCATGAGGGCTGACAATACCAAGTGTTGGTGCCATCAGGGAACCGGTGGCCTGGTCCTCAGTGCCCCACGGGTTTCCTCCTACCATCTCCCTGGCTTTTTACATGCTGAGGACACTGTGTTCAAGGATCAGCTTCACACATGCCATCATTTATATCCTGACTTTCCCACCTTGACCTCAGGTGCCATTTCTCCAGGCACAGCACAGCATCATAGCATCCCGCTCTGGCTCATCGTGCCGATGGCAATTAATAACTTTACTGGTTTCAGCCTAAGGACAGGCAAAGGTCCTCCACTTCATGTCTCCCCTTCATACCTCCACACTGACCTGCTCCGGCTTTGCTTGCAGAGTTGGAGAGCTGCCCAAATTCTCCCTGTTTGACCTTTGTCCCATTGGCCGGCCAGGACTGCCAGGACCTCTGCTGTCCTCGCCAGCCAGCCTCTTTGGGAGACGAGGAGCATCCAGCCTACCCCAAACCTCCCTTGGTGAGTACACTGACTTACTGGGTACCTCCGACCCCTGCTGAGGACAGAGATGCTCAAGCGCACGTGTCCCTGCCGTGACACGGGTTTATGTCCTGGCCTGTCTTGTGAGAGCTGGCTGCGCTGCGACACAGCCCATTTCGAACTGCAGCGAACTGCAACGGTTCTCAGCCCCTCAAACGTCTTCCCCTGTCAGCAGAAGTGAAATGAAATTGCCTCTGCTGCTGGCTCTGGAGCGAGCGCATATCTCTTGGCCCCTAATCAGGGCAGATAGGAAATTTCTTATCTGTTAAGTAAAACGGTGCTGCACTTCAATCCATCCAATTATCTTTTCCAAGAAGTGTGAGTGAGGGGGCTGATGGGACCAGCCACAGGAACTCATCCAGTCAGCAGTGTGCTGGTGGCGGGGGGGCCCTGTCCTGCCAGGCACCTCAACCCAGCCACCTGCACAGGACCAGCTGAAAACACACCAAAGGACATGCCAGCACGACCCAGAAAGGGGCCTGGGTGGGGTGTTGTGCGGGTCAGGCTGGCAGGCAGGACCTTTGCCGCTTGCTGCCCACCAAGGACACAACCAGGAATCCTCTGTGTATGGCCGCAGAGCCGTCCCTCTCCTTTGGCCTGGAGCTGGAGCCACTGCAGGCACGCTGCTCCGCACTCACAAAGCGGAGATAACAGGTTCTCCGTCAAACATAGGTCTGTCCAGAGGAGACCCATCCACCCCTGAGGGGGTGTCTGTGCTCAGCCCCAGAGCCTGGGGACTACCACTCGTGAGCGCTCAACCAAGACCACAGAGACAGCAGAAAGCAGTGGCAGTGAAGTGGATTTCCCATCCTGGATCAGAACTGGGCCCCATCCAACAGCATCCGGTGTCTGGATTACCCAGCTCCAGCATTTCTCCGTTCCCAGCAAGACAGCCAACCACATCTCCTCTTCCTTGCCCCTTGGAATGCAGTGATGGTGGAGTTAAGTGTGAGAGGGGATCAGAAAAGCTGGCCTGGCCAAATGTGGCATTGCTCTGTGGGCATCTGGACGCTCCAGATGGGGGTGAGGGCGCAGACACAAGGGACATGGCCAAGGAGGAGGAAGAAAGATGGGACCAGAAGGCAGGAGAAGGGACACAGGAGTCCTGCACAAAGGAGAAAAGGGAGATGAGGCAGAGGAAAAGCTCTTCAAAGAGAAGCTGATCCTCCCTGAGGTCTCCCTGATCCTTCCCAGCACCTCACTGGAACCAAACAGTTCGAATGGGAACCACAGCCGCTCTCTTATGGGGCAGAGGAGCAGGCACCAGCTATGGCTTTTATTGCAGCACTCAGTAAATCGATGCCAAGGCTTTTCCCCAGTGTGACTGCGAGCAGGACAGCACAGGGAGGACTCTTCTGGGATGACTCGGTCACCTTCTGAACTCTCCTTTCTACCTTCCCCTGTCTCTCTTCCAAGCAGGCAATGGTGAAGGCTGCAGCGGGCCAAAACCCAGGGGTGTCTCCTGCCACAGCAGCCCCTACGGCAAGCGCCTTCTCAGGCCACCACACCAGCGGCAGAAAAAGGGCGCTCGGACGGAGCAGGGCAAAGAGTCCCTGGTAGCTCTGCTGCCCTTCCCAAGCCCTTGGGCTCAGCGTCGCCTTCACAGGGTCCGTGCGGTCTGCCTGAGAACAGCCAAAACACACGAACGTAGAAGCCAAGCCTCAGCTTCACGAGATGGCAGCTATTTTTCCACCTCCCCCTCCACCTTTTAATAATGCCAATAAAAAGGGCAGGATAATTCAATGCACTTCAGCAGTTAACATGCATACGGTCACCAGTTAATTGGGAAACGGCTTTCAGGGAGGGATTTGCAAGCTTCTGCGTTAGCAGGGCAAGAAAGAGAAGCCTGTTCATTTAGGGCAGAAAAAGTTGATCTCCATCTTATTGATAGAAAGAGAGATTGACAGGGTTTTTTTCTCTAATCTTCTCAATTCTGCACTTTGAGTGAACTATGAAGTCTTTCCTTTCCCACCGAGGTTGTGTGAAAGGTTTTTGGGGAAAACCCAGCATCTTTGCTCTCTGACCTACAGCAAGAGGGTAGGAACTCTACCCCGGACCAGCAGCTCCGGTTTGATGCTCGGCACTTAACCTGGGCCAGCTCCAGCAGGGAAACCCCAAATACCCAACAGACTGAGGGACCGGGTGTGTCAGCACGCTGGAAAAGCAGCCTTTTTCCTGGGAAAAGCAACACTGGGCGATGCAGACTTTCTCCAAGGTGGTTCCCACCATTTTCTGAAAGGTTTTCCCTATTAGCTGCAAATGGATTTGCTCGAGTCCTCCGACTGGACAGCAGGGAAATGAATACAATAAAAATGTACCTATGTAGAGCAGTTCTCCGCTGACCTCCCAGCCTTCCTCTGACAGTAGGCTTTGAGTCTGATCAGGATTAATTGGGTTTCCTTCCCCATTAAAGAGGCAGGCTTCTGCTCACCCCCTGCCCGCCTATGGCTGAGCCGAGCTTACGCTGTGTCCTGCCTAACACTGCCTGGATGGAACCAATGGGCTGGGAAAAAAGCTGACTTTGGGGAATAGGTGGCTCCTGATTTTCTGTGGTCAAATTCCAGCCTTGGGGGCTCAGTTGGGCCCAGGGTCATGAAGCATCCCTTGTCCTTTAATATCTCTGGGCAATTTGCCGAAGAACCTTGCAGGGATGAAGGATTTTTTGGGAGGAAGGATGAGCTAAAATCTGTCTCTAATATCTGAGTCACAAGATGAAATCAAGCATTTTTTCCCCTCTTGTTGGTTTTTTTTTTCCCCCACTACTTTGTGACATATTGTTAGAGCAAAAATACCCATGAACAAAAGGGAGCAATTCAGTACCTTGAAACCTTAGGCCAGTCCTCTGATGGAAGAGCACTTTAAATGCTAAGGGAAATATCCCATGTACTGGCTTAATTTCAGGTGGAAACCCCATATACATCATCAAAAACAACCAAACAAGTAGGAACTGGCTTGGCCCATGGAAAACAGACACAAAGTGAGGGAGACAGCATGTTGCCCCAAGAGATCGGTCCCTAAAAAGAGCTGAAACACACGTGTGTTGCCAAAACATCTCTTTTTCGCACACAGAGCTTGCTGGTAAATGTCTTCGTGACATGACATTTCAGACAATCGCATTTTAGACCAGCCCGGCTCAAGAGCACACAAGGGAGGTGTCACTCTGGGCTTCGCTCTAAATAATGCATGTGGGTTGCTTTGCAAAAGAGCTGGGGGTGACCTCCCGTTTGTCAGCCTGCCAGCACGGCATGGGTGATGGCCCCTCAGCTGCGGCTGGCAGGGGCATCTTTATCTGAAGGAATCGAGGCCGCGGCGTCAGAGCGTCCGCATCATCGGGGAAAATGGCGTGCCCAGAGTTGTGTCCTAAATACTAAAAAAGGAGGCTTAATAAGAAATAATTTGCTTTAATCAAAAAAGCAAAAGGATGTGACCTCTGGCTAGGAGCTGCTCTCAGGTAAGGCCCAGATTAGGGAGACCACGGGCCTGACGCTCCATGCAGCGTCCTCTCCTGCCATGCTCAGAGGTTATTCAAGCCTAATACATGTTCTTCCAAAAAACCAGGGTGCAGACATGGTGGACAGCCACGCCACGCTGACTATCTTTACCCCTTTCCAACCAAAAAATGTCTTTGGCGAGGCGGCCAGGCTTCCTTCCGCCCGTGGCAGTGCACAGCAGCCATGTCGGAAACTGCTCATCCCCCAGTAGCGATGCTGCAGGGCTGGGGCCAGTCCCCCCATCCTGGGCAAGGGGTGGGGGGATGATTCCCCCTTGGCTCCGGAGAGCCCGTTTTCATGAGCGGGACCTGCACTCTTCCCACTGTTTACAGACAAACAGGGGTTTGGGGAAATGTTAACCGCTGGCTTGTCACTTTGACAGCGATGTTTTCTTGATGGCCTGTCAACTGCCGCTAACAGCAACATCCTCACGCTTAGGAGCGCAAGTCCCAGCATAATAAATCCCACGCTCTTGTCTAAGGTTGAGTGGCAGAAAGAGATGAAATTGGGTCGTTGCTGCTGCGGATTTGTTGGCGAAGTTGGAGGCGCGTTCAGCAGAAAACCGGTGGCTTGTGAAGATCCTAATCCCACGGTCTGATGGGCCTCCATCGTGGTTTAGGCCCAGCTGGCAACTGAGCACCACGCAGCCGCTCGCTCACTCCTCCCCACAGTGGGATGGAGAGGAGAAAGTACAAGGAAAGGCTCATGGGTCGAGGCAAGGCAAGGAGGAATCACTCACCCATTGTTGGTTGTGGGCAAAACAGACTTGTCTTGGGGAAGAAAAATTAATTTAATTAGTTACCAGTCAAATCAGAGTAGGATAATGAGGGACAAAACCAGATCTTAAAAACCTCTCCCTCCCACCTTCTTCCCAGGCTCAGCTTTGCTTCCAGTTTCTCTACCTCTTCCCCACCAGCAGCACAGGGGGACGGGGAATGGGGGTTGTTCATCACACGTTGTCTCTGCCGCTCCTTCCTCCTCAGGGAGAAGGATCCTCACACTCTGCCCCTTCTCCAGCGTGGGGTCCTTCCCACAGGAGACAGTCCTCTTCTAACTTCTCAAACATGAGTCCTTCCCAGGGGCTGGAGTTCTTCACTAACTCCTCCAGCATGGGTCCCTTCCATGGGGTGCACTCCTTCAGGAGCAGCCTGCTCCAATATGGGCTTCCCCATGGAGTCACAGCCTCCTTTGGGCTCAGCCACCTGCCCAGCTGTGGGGCCCTCCCCAGGCTGCAGGGGGTCTCTGCTCCCCTGTGACCTTCCTTGGCTGCAGGGGCACAGCCTGTCCTCTCACCACAGGCTGCAGGGGAACCTCTGCTCCAGCCTCCTGCTCCCTGACTTTCCTCACTGACCTGGAGGTCCTCCTGGTTGTCTCTCCCACATCCCACTCCTCTCTCTGCTGCAAGTCTCTGTTTTTTCCCCCCTCTTAATTACATTAATCGCAGAGGTGCTAATTGGCTTGGCTGTGGCCAGAGGTGGGTCCAACTTGGAGCCAGAGTAGCAGCTTCTCACAGGAGCCACCCCTGTAACCCCTCCCCTGCTACCAAAACCCCACCACACAAACCCACCGCAGCCTCACAAACGTGTCACGGCACTGACGGAGCAGTGAGTGTGCGAATCTCTGACGGCAGAAAGCAGAGAGGAAACAGCACACGTCAATGTCCCCTAACGGGAGCGCAGAGGGACTGCTGCTTCAGCTGCCATGGTGGCTGGCCGAGAAGCGCTGGGTTTGGTGCAACCAGGCATGGGAAAGCAGATCCAGGTAAGGCTTCTGCACGCCCCAAGGCAGTGGTCACAGGAAAGGATGGCTCCTGCACTGTGGGGGTCGAGAGCAGGTGAAGAAAGCACCCCCCTGCCTCTTGTACCCCACAGCCAGGGGGAATCCCTGCAGTGAAGAGCAACCAGGTCATACACATTTTCACAGCACTGGGGGCTTCCCAAGGATTCAGGGTAATTCTGCTTGTGGAAAGGAAGTGGCTTTGATCAGAAACGGCTTTCAGTATGGTGTGTCCTACCTGATGAAGCCCTTTGCCTATTAAGGCTGTTTCTCTAGTGCGTACGGGAAATCAGTGAGATGCCCAGAATCCAATTTTCTGAAAATGGCTGAGGGTGTGTTTTCAGGGCTGAAAGACAATTAGTCCAACCAGCCCTGGAGCTCCACTGCCAATCCTAATCAACTCATCTGTCACCGCTGCAAAACCCAGATGTAAAACTCTCTGGGCTAGTGTGCCCCACTTTAACCTGGCCCTGGCATCAGCCTCTCTTTCTGCTACACTGGTCCATCCCAGACTGGCCAGGGTTAATAAATTGTTTTATATGACTGACATGTCTCTTTCTACTCTCCAAAGCAAGTTTCAGAGGAAATCCAGGGACCGCGCAGTCCTCTGATGGTCTATACAGACTTTGAATCTTACGGGCTCTGATCTATAACAAGGGCTCTGAATCAGAGAGCTGTTCCCGCTGTGAATGTAGGCCATTTCTGCTCCTTATAATTGTTTCCTGTGCCCCGTGATGTCCATCACTGACTTCACATCCAAATTTGTTTTGATAATCAGAAGAAAACCAGGAATAAATACATCCCGGGAAGAGAAGTGGGGCTGAATAACTAGAGTTCAGGGTGTGCAACCTTGACAGAGAAGAATGGGTTGGGTTAAAGCTTCCTACGCTCTGCATGCTTGTACCAGAAACAAAAAAAGAGATGGTGTAAGACCCGTAGAGATTTTTGAGTGACTGTAAATCCAGGAGAATAACCTCTTTTTTATATATTGGTGCTCTCTACTTCTCTGCAAATGGCCAGGATTTCAGCAGCACAGAGCTATGCTAAGCCCAGGAGCGAGAGCCCGGGGACCAGCAGGATGGGTCTGTGTTGTGGTGCTGAGGCCCTTGATGTATAAAGCTTTGAGCAAGAGGCTAGACAAGAGTAAATGTGCTAATAAACTGCTACAGCCTGCCAGATATAAAATAAGGGTCCTGAGAGCCTGCATACAGCCAGACCCCATGTGAAGAGCTGTAGCTTTTGGATTCACAAGCACACATATCAATTTATCAACTTTTTATAGAGAATTTGGTCCATATGAATGACGCCACTGAGCCTCCAAACTCTGGTGTTTGCACTCATTCCAGAGTGCAATTTATTTTGGAACACACTCTTTTTCAGAGGTATTCCTGAAATACGAAAAAAAAAAAGGTCTTGGAAGTTTCCCACTCTTTCATTCCTCCCTACAAAGGTCAGGACAAGGCTGACTAAAACTATTTCTCATGGTAGAGCCAGCACCAACCTGCTTTTCTGAGCTGGCCCTCTTGAGACAATGTGGAATTGCCCACTCCATTGCTGGAGATGGCCAGAGATGTTTCTAGGTGTTTCTCCTTGGTAGAGTCTTCACACCCTTGGGCCACTGTCATGAATACAGAATCACAGAACCATAGAATCTTTTAGGTTGAAAAAGACCTTTAAGATCACCAAGTCCAACCATTAACCTAACACTGCCAAGTCCGCCACTAAACCATGTCCCTGAGCACCACATCTACGTGTCTTTTAAACACCTCCAGGAATGGTGACTCAACCTCTTCCCTGGGCAGCCTGTTCCAGTGCCTGACAACCCCATCGGTGAAGAATTTTTTCCTAATATCCAATCTAAACCTCCCCTGGTGCAACTTGAGGCCATTTCCTCTTGTCCTGTCACTTGTCACTTGGGAGAAGAGACCAACAACCACCTCTCTGCAGCCTCCTCTCAGGGAGTTGTAGAAAGCAATAAGGTCTCCCCTGAGCCTCCTCTTCTCCAGGCTAAACAGCCCCAGTTCCCTCAGCCACTCCGCACAGCACTTGTGCTCCAGACCCTTCCCCAGCTCCATTGCCCTTCTCTGGACACACTCCAGCACCTCAGTGTCTTTCTTGCAGTGAGGGGCCCAAAACTGAACACAGGATTGGAGGTGTGGCCTCACCAGTGCCCAGTACAGGGGGACAATCACTGCCCTCGTCCTGCTGGCCACACTGTTCCTGATGCAGGCCAGGATGCCACTGGCCTTCTTGGCCACCTGGGCACACTGCTGGCCCATATTCAGCTGCCGTTGACCAACAGCCCCAGGTCCCTTTCTGCTGGGCATCTTCTCAGCTGTTCGCCCCCAAGCCTGTAGCGTTGCAGGGGGTTGTTGTGACCCAAGTGCAGGACCCGGCACTTGGCCTTGTTGAACCTCACACAGTTGGCCTTGGCCCATCGATCCAGCCTGTCCAGATCAAAAATGACCCACCATGAACACGACCTGCCATATGCATGTCGCACTGCATCCTTGCAGAGAGCCGTGCATGCGTTCCAGAGAAAGAAAACAGAGGACTGACCTATGTGCTCCTCAGAGCCAACATGACAACAACCGCTGGCTTTTTGGGTCTCGCATGTGGTGGCTGGATGCCCAGTGGCATCGCAGGAGGAGTGGTGGGGGAATGCATTGAACCGAGGAGTGTGTGGTGGCCTCCTGGACCAGCTCGGAGGTTCCATCTGAAGGCACTCACTGGGAGGTGCATCTGACTCAGCCAAAACAGCCCGTGGGTGACGGCAGACCTCAGTTTGTAGCACCCACTTGGAAACTGTTATGAAGACGAATGGTACGCGTCACATCAAATCAGCACCTTAGCAGCTAGCAGCAGCTTAGCAGAAAGATTTGTTCAAACAATGAAGCAAGCCCTGTGTTCTTCAGAAGGAAGAGCATCTGTTCATGAACGCTTGACTAATTTCTCATTATCTTATCGAAACAGCTTATACCACTGGAAAAGCAGTTCCAGCACGGCTAATGTTCAGCCAGCAGTTGGCTACCTGCTTTGATTTACTGAGATCATCAAGAATGACACATGCGATGGAGGAACAGGTGCAGGTATTTCAGGAGGAGAGACAAGTAAAAGCCACTCCTTAAAAGCAAGGACAAACAGAATGAACAGGAGCAGAGCTGGTGGCTCTCTGGGGCTTGACCTGTAGCCATGGCCAAGGTGAGATGCTGGGCTGGGATTGTCCAGGGGCTGCTTGGATCAGCTTCCAATAAATGTAACTGCTCCCTGGGGCCCGGGTAAGGTGAAGGTGGGAGTTTCTGTGTGCGGCTGTGTGGGCTATGCCTGTCTCTCGTGGCCTTTGCCGTGCCGTGGTCTTATCCATCGCAATGTTCTTCTGATCCATCGGCTTCCCCGTAAAGGGCTGCTCCCCTCAGCCTTCCTCAGCATGCAGCCAACATCCTGCATGTGCTCCCTGTGGGTCAGTCCCCTGCCACCTCAAGAGCAGGCTGGAGGCAGAGGAGTGTCAAACTTTAGGATGAATTTTACACTGTGGATTCCAGATCTGCAGTGAAAAGGTTTGTTACTGCTCCCACCGTCAGAGTCAAGCTCAGCTATGGTTGGTCCCCGCGGCCAGTCCCCTTCAGTGGTATTTTCCTTCAAAGCAGAAAGCGAGGGCACTCTGCTTGTGTCCCTCTCCCTCATTACAGAGCCCAGTGATTTGTTTCAGCTTCTCTATCTGTGTCACAGAGATAAAGCGATTTGCCTATCGCTGCAGAGCAGTTGGCGATGGCTGGGTGGAAAGTATTCCAAGAGCCAGCCCTCACCTTGCTCCAGCCGTAACATCACAGCTCCCCAAAGGAGCTTAGCCGGGGGAGCTGGCCTTTTCTGCCATCCTTCATCACTTTTGCATCTGCTGGCACGACGCGGATGCTCCCCGAGCACGCTGGAGCTCCGCTCCTCCAGCTGCAGGAGAGCTGGAAAAATGAAATATGCCTGGGGTGTGAGGGGAGGAGGGAAGGGGCAGGGAGGGAACCGGTGCCTGCTATTTCCACATCTCGGGTCTTTCATCATCGTTACGGTTGTAAATGACAGTATACAATTTACCGAGAGATAGAAGGAACGAGGATGCAGAGGGGAGAGGCTGGAAGAAGAAAGCGAGAAGAGGTAGAGAGCAAGAAGTAAGAGAAATATGGGCACAGTTTAGGGAAATAAAACAATAAGCACAATGAAGAACAGTGCCAGACTTTGGAAACAACAGAGGCCCAAGGGAACGATGGAAACAGGATCTGGCAGGGCAATAGGGGAGACGGGAGAATGGTTCTCTGGGAATTAGCTGGAAGAGGCAGAAGCTGGCTACTTCCCTGGTGCTCAGGAGTACTGATGGATTATTGATCGAGGGAACCTAATGCATTTCATCCAGCAATATTTCGCAGCTGGGGAAGACAGCTGATGTCTGGGGGAGAGGGAATGGGGGCTGTTGGCAGCCTGCCTTCTGGCTTCAGGTGGCGGTGGCACTCATAGGGTTAAATCTGGGTTGCAGAAAGCAGAGAGAGGGGACAGGGATTTAGTTGTCATCCAGCCTTATGGGACAGTTTTTAGAAATAAAAATAAAGGAATTAACAGATGCAGAGAAACACAAGGGACAGAGAAAAATCGTTTGTCTAACGTGGCAGAGCAGGGCTTCTCAACCACCTAAAGCTGCAGCCTGTGAAAAATACACTTCTTTGATGAAGAAATATTTTTTATTTATGTAAGCCCCACGAAAATGCATACAAAATCACAGCATCCGCAAATACAGGCATAGAATCCGTAAGATGCCTGCACTGAAATTAAAGTGACCTAAAGGACAGATCCAAGGGACTTTGGTTCACAGTGAGGGTCAGAAAATACTATGGTACCTGGGGTTCAGCTCCCCAATTGAGGCAATTCATTAGCTTTTTGGCCAAGTGTCTCTAACCCCGTGACTTGATGCCAGCCCTCAGCCTACAGGAGCGCCCGGCTCTCCTGCTGCAGCATGGCGTGGTCCTTGCAGAGTTCACCTGGCCAGCTTTTTCCATTTCATTTCTCTATCTTCCAGACCCCGAGACATTTTCTCCTTCTAGCAACCTGCAGGATTTTATCCCAGCTGTTAACATGAGGGCTGTGAGCACTGGCTCTCCCTGCCAGCTGCCTGCTCACTGCCAGAAGGAGCTGTGTCTCCAGGCAAGTACCCCTCAAACCCTTGGACACCTTCTCAGGGTGTTCCCTCTGTCCAAAGCCAGGCAGTGTGCTGGAGGAGGCTGGGCAGCAGCTGTGCACGATGGCTCCCTCCTTTGCCTGACACCCTCATCCTCCTTTCACGCAGGCAGCGTGGTCTGCCAGCAGCCTGCGTGCTGGATCCAGTCTCCGGGATGCTTCCAACCCAGAGGGGTCTCGGGAAGCTGAGCACCAGCCCAGCTCCCCAGGCAGGTGTTGTGGTATCCCAGTGTCAGGGATGGAGCTGAGGTCCTTGGGAGGGTCACCGGTGACAGCCCCCACACCTGGTAAGGAGCTCACACACACAGATTGTTTTCACCTTTGCACCCCCAGCCTCCAAAAGCAGGAAAGGGTGGATGATCCCCACCAGAACATCGGCTGAGCAGAGCTGTTGGCTTCTCACCCTGTGCAGGACAAGCAACAGCCACCTCCCACTGATGGCTATGCTCCTCTGAGGCTTTTCTGGGGAGAGGCTTCAGAGGATGGCAGATGGACAGGAAACGGGCTGGGATGGCAAGGATGAGCCCTGTGTGGTTGTGGGGGGCAGGCTGCCCTGTGACTGCAGCATGGCGGGGGGCTGAGCTGCTGGGGACAGCAGGCGGGGGAAGCACCCACAGACAGGAGCCAGCCCATGTCTGGATGGGTACGTGAAGGAGGCTGAAGGAAGGAGAGGGGATGAAGCAAAGGTATTTGCTGGGCACTTTGCAGCAGCTGTAGCTCCATGCTACCTCCTTCACCTGCCCTCATCTGCCTCAGTGCTGGACCCCTGAAACAGGCAAAGAGCTACAGCAGCAAAGCCAAAGGGAGCTGAAGGGTGCCCCACCAGCTCCTTAGCCACTCACACCCTGGGAGCTCAGGTTCCCAGTGGGCTCCAGCTCCAGGTTGTCCCACTCCTGCAACCTGGCCTTAAATTGGTGCCATTCCTCAGCCTCTGCAATGAGGCACTTTTCCTGACTGTGGTACTTTGTGCTGGCTTTTTATACGACTCTTAATGAATTTCAGGGTTTGCTCCTTGTAGAGCCTGGATTAAACAGAATTTTAATGAATATTAAGAGTAATACCTTTAATTGAAAGATAGCCTCCATCTGAGGTGAATTCTTGGCTCTGCAGGAGTCAGTGAGAAGCTTGCCAACAACTCGCTTGAGCCAGGATTGTACCCATTAGTGTTCAGGGCAATTTCAGGTCTCTAGCTTTTTCACATGTTTAAAGAGAAAATGCCACAATTTGTTGTAGTAACCCAGCTCCCTTTAATGAGCAAATTAAAGGAAGTTGGTGCAGAGCAGGAGGGAAAAAATGGGATGTCGAGGAGAATGTTAAAAACCTGTTGCACCAGTGGGGTGACATTCATCCTGTGATGCTCCTCTCCCGGTGACTCAAGCTTCAAGCCATTGTGGGCACCTTTGCCCAGCCTGCATCCCTCACCCTGCACACCCAGCCCATGTCCAAGGCTTACCAATCTGATGTGCCTGGCGTCCCTAGGGTCTGGCTTGCTCCAGTGCATGGACAACCCTAGCTTTAACCCAGGTGCTGGTCAAAGTCATGTCTTGACAGTCCCTGCTTTGCAGCCCCCCACCTTGTTCCTTTATCTCTGCCTCCTTCAACCCATGCCCAATGGCACCTGCTTCTGTCACCATGATGGGGCATCAATGGCTTTCTCTCTGTTGGCTTCTTGAATCAGGTTTAAACTTCTCATCCTTGCCCCTCAAACTTTATCCTTATTCTTTTTTCTGTTTAGCTTCTGATTTCCCTTCCTAATCTCACAAGCACTTTAGCTCTGAGCTCTCCTGAAGGCACTTCTCCGTTGGCTGGCTTTATGCCTTTATGTGAAGCACCCCAGCTTCACACCTAACATTTCCCTCTTTTGTGTCCATGCAATGCCTGGTGCCAGCGTGTTGTCTGTCACCGGCATCTCTGCGTGTTAGAAAATGGTATTTACTGAAGCCCACATTGCAGCCAGGTGAGAAACAAGAATAAAACCAATGATGCGATGCCTTCCAGGCCCAGACCTTGCTGTATAGTAGCACTGCTGAAGGCACAGAGTAAGATGAGGTGAGGACAGAGGTTTAACAAGAAGATTCAGCAGGCAGTTCCCGTGTGGGTGGAGAACAGGATTTTAGGACATCCACAGTAAACCTTGGTGAAGCCTTTAAGGACTGCTGAGGCCAAGATGGTCAATCCACCATTTTAAAGGCAGCAGAAGTGAAGATGATATGTTCGATGCAGCTCCAGCCAACAAGTCAGCGTGCTGCTGCTCCCAAAACAACCTGCAAGGCTCGATGGAGAAGCTCTGTGGGGAGGGAATTACAAGAATTGAACCAAATGGACATGTGGGTGTTTACTGCTCTCGCAAGGTCATCGAGGGGTGCAGCAAATCAGGGTAAAGGCTGTGCAAGTTGTGCAACTGGGGGAAAATAAACGGAATGCTCTTTGGGACCTCACCTCCCCAGTTGCCAGGGCTGGCAGAGCTGCTGCAGGACCCCCACGCTTCGAAAACACGCTGGCATGGCATGCTGTGCAGGGGCGTGATACCTGGCTGCGAAGAGCCTGGTCAGAGCAACTTTGCAAAGTTGGCACGTCGCTCTGGAACGGTAGCCTGTTTTTAAAAATACGGACCTTTGGACAGCTGAATGATGCTGCAGTGGGGAACCGTGTCCAGCCACAGGTCCTGGACGTGCTGCTATGAGGCGACCCTGGCCAGGACACCGCAGTCCAGAACCTACGTGGTCTTTTCGGCTCTTCAGGCCCAGAGCTTGCAGGGCTGCACGTGTGGGTCCCTCCCGGCCAGTGCAGGGAGGAGGAGGAAAAGGGCAGGCAGGCAGGCAGGCCTCTTCAGGACAGCCCTGATGTTATTTGTGCTAATGGGTTTGACACGCTCTGTTAGAAACGCATGGATGGCTTTCGGAGAGCCAGAGGGGCTTGTAAAACATTTTTATTTTGTATTCTCACCTTTTAGAAATGTGCTTTCGAGCTTGCATCTTTAACTGTCTCCCAGATAACAGTATCTTAAGTCAATTGATTATGGCACAGTCCCTCCAAACTATTACCATTTGTGTCATAGCCTAGCACACTCAACACTTGAAATACTTTCCTGCTTATAAATGTTCCCCAGTCTGAGGTTGAGGCAGTTATTGGTACAGCTAAATCCATAACCCTGAGAAGGGACCCAAATAAAAAACAAGCAGCTGCACAGACTTCATGCACAGTTGGCTGCTGCAGCCGAGCATCCACAAGAAAACAAATATATTGGCTACTTTTTAGATTAAAGCTCCCCACCACGGCCTGCCTGTTTGTGAAAGTACCTCGGAGCTAGTCTGAGTCAGTGTGGTACCGGAATGGTTGCAGATGCTGTCCTTGTCACAGGTCCAGCTCGGGTGTTTTCCTGGGGTTGGGGAGGCAAAGCTGAATGGGCGAGTTATACAACCACTGCTTCCCTCTGAACCCCACTGCTACCGTAGTTTTGTCTCTGTCTCCAGGCAATCTCGCCTCCCAAGGTTTGTAAGACTCTTCCTCCTGTTAATCTAGCCCCTACAAGGTATTTCAGCAGCTGATGTGAATGATTATTGGCCTGCTATGGATTTCAGATGGCGTATCAGTGCCACCCATGACAGCGCTTGCTCTCCAGCAGGGAGAGCACTGTCCTTGTCCTGCTGCAACGATCGAGAGGGAGCTTCAATTATAAGCACTTATTTTTGGTAGTTCATTGCTTTCTGTACAGATACAACCCCTTGAGATGCATTTTCTCTTGCTTCCTTCAGCCCATAAGGCAGTATATTTTGTAAAGTTTGATAAAAATATGTTTGACTGGTTTGTATTATTCAGAGAGGAGAGGGGTAAAGTGGTTTTAGCACTATGTATATCTTCCCAATTGTGTTTTTAATCTTCCTGTGGTTTGGTATGGTAACTCCAGCTATCCCTCGGTTACTCTGCTCACACCCAGGTTCAATGCTGTCGTCACGCTGGTGACAGTTTGGTTATGAAGAGTGGTTTTAAGCTGGTGGCACAAGCTTTAGGAGGGCCCAGAGCCTGGAGGAGCCATTGCCCTGAGAACATGAGACTCCACAGATGTCCACAGGAAGTTGCTCCTGCTATAAATCCATCTGCTGCTGCTCTGCACCAGGGCTTCCCACCCATCTCACGGACCAAGCTCTCCAGAGCCTTATCACAAGGCGGGTCTGAGCAGGAGGGGTGTTTCCCAGCCACACAGAGGTGTTTGCACAACCTGGTGTGGTACCCAGCCTGTGATCTTCTGCAGGCTCTAGCTTTAGGGACTGCTCGTTGCAATCCCCCAAGGAGGACTCCAGCCCTGAATGGATGCGGTGGTTCTACCAGCACCAAAACAAGGCAACCATGGCCACAAGTGACATGGGTTGTGCCCTAAAGCCCGTGGTGGTCCTCCGGGAAGCAGAGTTATGCTGCCACCAAAACGTAGCTGTGGTGTAGCAGCCAGAAACCATCCCCCCTGGCAGCTCACTGCATCCTTGGCTCGCATCCCAGAGCTGCGTCTCTCCCATTTTTCCCTATGACAGGTTATTCTTGGAGGTCTCCTCACCTTCACCTCCCATTTCCTGGCATTTTCCTCCTGCCACTCATCAATTTTCGATACAATCTGAGCATTTTGCCATCGGAGAAGAGGCAATAGTCCATGAGCACTGCCTTGGGTGGGCACGCCGCACTCCAGTCCCACCCCAGCAGACTGAAAGCAAACCCCAAAATAGCCTGACTGAGCTCACAGGGCAGCAGCAAAGCTTAGATGCTGGAGAAAGGTGGCCTGGCCAGAGGAGATGGCATCATCCCAGCGCCTTGCCTCTTCCCCTGGCCCAGTGCAATGGCCTGAGCACACAAAAGCTGCAGCTGCTGCCCTTGAAAAACTGAGGTCAACCTCAATTAGTTGCCACTAATTCATTCCCTGACTCCCCCTGCATTTTGCCCTCCATGGCTCATCCACCCTTGTATTGGCTCTCTTCCCTGCCATTGACCCTCCACCTCTGTCACCCCAAACTCCTCTAGACCCCTGTTTCGCAGGGCAAAGGGTCAGTGCTAGTTCCGGTCCCTGGCAGGTACAGGCAAACCAAGAGGCTTGGTGGGACAGGGGCTGGTGTGGCGATGCTGGCTGAGTGGCTCGGGCTGTAGGAGCTGATGTCTGCAGCTTGCCAGCAGGGATTTACACAGCTCAAAAGATTTGTTGGGAGGATGCTGAGGGGGCCATAGGGTTATTGAAAAGGAAACCAAGGTCTTTCTGTGGAGAGACAAAAATGGAAATTTTGACCTTGTCTGAAGATCAGAAATGGGCTGCAGAGCCCGGTTTGACATTAATGAGCTGAGAGCAGAAGAAGGGCCTCTCTGGAGGTGCCTGCCCTCAATTTATCCATTTTCTCCCTATTAAAACCACAGCATTCCCTAGGGATGGCAGCTCCGAAGACCATCTCATTTTGTCATTTGAACGAAGTGTTTGATCTGAGAATTATTGTTATTATTTAATATTTGACGGCTGATAATGCCTTTGGCGCTCAGCCAGAGCACATGGGCAAGTCCCCGGCCCAAGGCTTTAGGACCACGATTCCAGCTTCCAGTTAGTCACAGGACACCAGAATGCTGCTCTTAATGAAAAACGATGTGACGCATATGTGGTATGAGTCATTATAATGTTAACTACTGTTACTTCAAGCCCAGACATCGCCAGGATCGCTTTCCTCCCTGAAGATGATTCATGTGCCTCATGCGTGACAGTTCAGCCATTTTTTTGCTTATTCAAGTGAATTTCAATATTTTTTAAGTGTTTGGGGGCAAAGCCCTTCTGTTCCTGTTTGCTTAGCTGAATTTCCTTAAAATGTTCACAACCAATTTCCCAGAGGCTTGATACTGGGAAGAGGAAAGAAGGAGAAGCTCTGAGACCTGCAGGTCTGTGCGCAGGGGGGGTTGCAATGAGAAGCTCCCCTGGCACAAGGTCCGCTGCCCATCCCAGTCATAAAGTAGATGTTGCCCCATGCACCCAGCTGCCCATTAGCCAAGCATAAGCCCTTGGACGAGGGCAGGGGGATGCTGGAGGGGCCGCAGGAGGCTGTGGGATCCCGCAGAGAGGGATGCAGCCGACCGTTGTCCCTCCTCTGAGCCAGCAAGAGAACGAGCATGAGTGGGAAAGGTCTCTGTGATGCTCACACAGCTGCTGCTTGATATCTTCTTCCTAACCCCGCCGCCTGCCTTTCATCTCTGGCTTCAGCAGTGATGTACAGGCTCATGCCTCTTGCCAATAGCTGAGTGAGGAGCTCCCCAGGGCTCGGACTGCCAGCCTCTGAAGATGCTTTATTCAGCAATTAGTCAGTGGGAGACCTGCTTTCAAGGAGGTGGCTGCCACCTCAGGTAGTCGCTGTTGGGGTTGGATGTAAACCCTCTGCAGTCATATCACAGCGCGGAGGCAGCCCGAGAGCCCCCATCCCCCATGCCCCTCGTGCACAGGCTGGAGACACATCCTTGTTCAGCACAGCCTTTTTGGGCAGAGCAGGACAACTCTGAAAAATGAGAGAGCACTGAATAAAAGTAGTAGACGAACTTTTGAGGAAGCGAAGCATCGTAGATCAGGCCCCTGTGGGACTACAGGATTAAACCCTGTGGCTCAAAGCCAGCTATGGGACATGGGGAGTTCTCTTTCTGTCATCTCCTCTCAAAACACAGCTCAACCCTGCTGTTTTCTTCTTGTCCTCCAAGGCCCCGGGGACTGGTGGCTGCAGCCTGTACCAGCAGCAGAACCAGCCCTGGTAGCAGGAAGGGCTGTTTTGTGTCCGTCAGCCATTGACCTCACTTCCATCCTGATCGGAGCTGGGCAAGGCCTGCCAGGCAAGCACGTGTCACAGACTTCTATTCTTGGGAAGAATTATGTCAGAGTGAAGTCTTCAGTTTATGCCCTAAATTCAACATAACAGGATGCAGAAGTGCACAGGCAGGTCTCAAACACTCTGCCCTGGCCCAAACACATCTGCTTTTTTTCCAGCTGAAGCTCACTGAGCATTTTTGGTACAGGCTACATGGGAGGACAGGTCTGGGGTTGCATGGCTTTTCCACCTCAATTTTCTAAAATAACTAGGAGTTTCACCTTCAACAGCAATCTCAGCTCTGCCTTTCAGTGACACCATTCAAACACTACGTGGTTGTAGAATCGCAGCGCATCACGCCGGAAGGGAAGGGCCGCACCGAGTTCGTCCGTGGCAGACAGGTTGTCCCACCGGCTCAGCTTTGTTTTTTCAAGAGGCTGTTGTCTTTCTTGGCCAGATTTACCACAAGGCTCTGGCTGTGGGCGAATGCAGCCAAAGCATATGGACCAGCTATTCTGGGTTTAGAGCTGGTTTGCTTTGCCAGAGCGATGCAAAGCAGCTAGACAGCACACAGGGTTCCCTTCCCTATCCCGCTCGTCCTCCAGATGTCCGTTATTTGCCTGAACACATCCCCTAAATGACATGCAGGCACCCATACACACCACCTCCTTCTCCCTCCTTGCCCCCCCTTCACATCCTTGTACATCCCATACTGCTCCCCGGGCCCTCGCAGCCTACACCTTGTCTGGCTCTGGTCCGGGAGCATCAGCTCTGAAGGGGACATTTGGAATTTGTGGAGGTCTCTTGTCCTTTTCCATAATGAGCTCCACATCCTGTTGTCCGAAGTGGGAGGGGCATCCAATCGACTGTCCAGGAGGATGGGAGTTTACTATGCCGTGAGGAGCTGGATGCTGCCACATCCAACAAAACTCCCTGGCTGAACCGAGGAAAAGGTCCCCCCAGATGGCTATTCACAGCATGTCGGCTGAAAGCTTAATCACCACAGAATTCAGGTGTTCTGCAGAGTTTTCAAAGGCACCCGCCTTCCCCCATCCATCATCTGCCAAAGAAAAGTGCCCAGCACGGGGCAGCCTGAACGCTGCTCCAGCACCGCTCCGGGACATGGGTAGCACGAGACACTGCCAGGACCATGGGCGATGCGAGCAAGGAGGGGTAAGGAGGGACTTTCCCGTGGGTATTTCTGCACTGAGGCATTTTAGTCTTCAGAAGACAACGTTTACCGAGGGGGAAGAAAATGACACTAATCCCAGAAGGATGCTATTCAAACATATCACAGACACGGGCTTCCTGGGAGCTTTAAGTATGCAGGGAGTTGGAGATATCTGTGTTATCAGGTGCTAATCATATCAGAGGCATGACAAAATCTGACGCTGGGTGCTATGTTTTGTAAGGGAGCTGCAGCTTACGCCTTGCTTACTGCTGGCTCTTAAATGGCCAGATTTCCTCGTAAACGCTTAAAAACTTTATTCTGCGCTCCAGGGCCTGGCACTTCACTTTTACAGAAGACTTTTTTTTTTTTTTTAAACTGTATTTTTCACAATAAATGATCTGAATCTGTCTTCTAATTGAAAAACCTCAACTTATCCATAGCAGCTGAGTCACTACCAACACGGTACTGTAATATTTTTATTAGTTTCTCTATCCCTCTATGAAAGCAATCTGACAGCACATTGGGGATTTTTTTTCCTCACCACTGTACATTAACCAGATGGTTTTCACTCTATTGTCCACAGATACACCCACATCTTTTTTTCCCTTCGTGCTTCCAGTTAATTTAGAAATCACTAGTGATTATGAAGAGTCGAAGTTGTTCCTTCCAATATGCTTTACCTTCTCCTTGTCCACGCTTAATTTCTTCTCCCATCACCCTGCCCAATTAATTAGCTTTGGCTGATCCCTCTGAAGCTTCTCTCTCGTCTCTAGATTTCACTAATCTGATCATTTTTAATAGCTGCAAATACAACTTTAATCTGTTCAGTGCTCCCCCCAGTCATTATAAATAGCTACTTCAAATCCCCCCTCCCTGTTTTGCCGGCGTGAGGGGCACCGAGTGCCTCTGATGACCAGGTCCTGCCTGATGTCCTCTGGTCCTGCGCATGCAGCTGCCCGAGCAGCAACATCCAGTCATCTCCAGTGTGTTTTGTTTCCCTTTCTCCGTGTCTCCGCTCCCTGTTTCTGCTCCTTTGAGGATGCCCTGCAGCTGAGTCCTCACCTTCGTGGAGGCCTTCCCATTACTGGGGGGTTCCGTAGTTTCTGTCCCTTTCTGGCGCAAAATCTTTCATCTCAGCTCTCCGTTGCGACTGTTTGGCATGAGTTCAGGCTTTCAGTCTCGAGTGATCTGGGGTTTTTTTTTGGCCGTCAATCAAGTAATGTTACCAAATTTGTCGTGGCGTATTTATCTGTTGCTATGTCTGTCGTTAAACGAAGCATGTGGAACTCAGGACATATTGGCAGGGAGTTTTTAATGTTTGAGGGAACATAATCAAAAACAAAACCCCACCTTCCCGTGCGAGGCAGCCCTGAAACACAAGCACAGCCTTTTCCTCGCATACTTGAGGTCTGTGGCAACATTTTTTCTAATTATTTTTTGAAGAGGGGCATCGTTTAGTTGGTATAACAAGTCCAATATGACAGTGCGTCAGCTAATATTTAACGCAATGAGATCTCATTTCCTTCTGCTGGATGGGCTCTTCCCAGCGGTCTTCCTTGCAGCTGAGAGCCAAGGGCCATTTCGATATCCGTTTTCCTTTCATTCATCCCAGCGGATGCATAAATACAACAAGAAGTTTCAGTAGAGCGGGAGGCTCCGTGCATTCCCTTCAGAGTCTGATACTTTTCCTTCTCTGGACGGGAAAGTTTCCAACCAGTAGCCTATCCTCTGTGCCCCTGAGATGGTTCATCTCTGGCCAACTCCTTCAGGTTGTGCAGCCCTTTTGTCACCTCCCAGGGACACAGCCCCTCTCTGCTCTGCACTGGATGGCTGCGGTTATAAAAGCAAAGCCCCAAACCACATCGCTGAGGCTGGTTTTCACCATACCTCCATACGCGCTAACACGTACGTATAATATATGTGCATGCATACATTTTTCTCAGAGCTGCCCGAGGTTGGAGAGACTTTGATTTGGGATGCTAATGTCGCCTTATCATCGTTAAAGCAGGAGAAAGAGTGCTGCAGCTCTGCTGCTAAGTAGTGTATCTGTAAAAGTTGGCGAGGGCTAATCCTCCGCCCCGGCAGGCAATCGCAGCGCCTGAGTGCTAATCCGGGGATGTGTGTGGCCCCAGTGAATGACGGAGTGGCTGTCCCCAGCTGACAAAAGCAGCCGGCGGGGACTGCTCCTGGGTGGCCATCGTGGAGGAGACAACGTGCACTGCGGTGGCCGTGCTGCCTCCGTCAGCAATCCCACCCGCTTGGCCGCTAGCCTTCTGCCAGGCACCTTGGCACCTTGGCACAACATAAAGCCAAGGCAGCTCTCGGGGCCTCGGCAAGACATGGATGAAGATGCTTCATCCAGCGGCCAAGTTTCTCTTTCAGGCTCCCCCCATGGCATGGAGAGAAGGGGATTTGAACCCACCTGTCACTTCCCTTCACCCCCACAGCCCCTCCAGCCTTGCTAAAAGGCTATCTGTGTGTGATGAGACCCTCTTTGCCTTTAATTAGTGCACACTGGCTGGACAGGGCTGCAGTGGGTCTGATAACTGAGGCAAACAACAGGACTGGGAAAGCAGGCAGCCAGTGGTGGGCTGTCCCCATGGGCTCCCAGGGACATGAGCAGGACCTTTATGGGGACATTCACCCAGGGAAGGCGACTGCTACCAATCCTCCTTGTTCCCAGTCATGCAACAGCAGCTCCCACTGCCCCCCTGCTTTCTCACAGGGCTGCAAGCTCACCCCGAACCCACACAGGATGGGGGACCTGACCTGTGCTTGCAAACACCCCAATGTCCTGTGGTGTGCACAGCTGGGCCTCGGCTTCACACCCGCCAGGAGTTGGTTGAGTTGGAGTTGCTGGAGCTCAAGGGGCCACTACAAGTTTTCTGCTCCATCCCTCTGCCCCAAGGCAGAGTGTCACGTGCCAAATTTCCAAAGGATGCCCCTAACCTGGGCTGACATTGCTCGGCTGATGGAGATGCCAAACCTCCTTTGCTGTATCCCAAACCTTTTCCTGTCTGTCCCACTCCCTGGGGACATGGGGATGTACTGGTCCCTTCTCAGATCCCCCTCAAGCTATGCTGGCTGGGTCTGGACAACAAGGATCCCTTTTCTCTGGGGATCGCTCTGTTCATAGCAGCAGTTCTGCACTCCAGCTGAAGTCCTGCAAGACAGCCTTCCAGCTGAGGCCCCCAGCCTGGGGCTGGCATTTTGGGATTAAATTCTTCCCAGACATCAGACACGCTGATCGCCTCCAGGGAGAGAATACTGGCCACCCATCACTGGTTCTTCTGGGAATGCAGGCACTTTGGTCCTATCATTAGTCCACATAGTCCAGCCCCTTTGGTTTTGCAAAAGGATCTCGCTGTTTCAACTGGAAAGACGTGCACCCCTCTGTGAGACTGAACAGAGAGGAGGCTGCCCTGCCATCTCCTCCCCTAGCCAGAGCCCCAGACCCTCTGGGAATGGGAGCTTGGAACCTGCCTGCCCTGGCACGTAACCCATCACCCATCAGTTCAGCACCTGGAAGAAGCTGGGGGGTGTTAGAGACAATCCTGGACCTCCAGAAAGGCTGAGAAGCCAGCGTGGTCCCAAGAGGGTCCTGGTGTGGGCTGAGAGGGGTGACCACCGGGTAGTGTGGGTGGTGGACACACGTGGCCGTGGGTCACACGTGGGTCTGCCCTGTGCTGTCTGCTCCTGGCAGAGCAGCACTGGAGACAGACGAGGGCAAGCATCTCTGCCCACTCTTGAGCAGGTCTTCCCGACCGGAGCAGGCTCCAGCCGTGTATGCGTCTGCTAGCCCCGGTGCTGGGTGCTCCTGAGCTGGGGGAGCTGCTGGGGGGGGGCACTCGGGGAGGAGAGGAGCAAGCGAGGAGCCAGCGCAGGGCTTGGGGAGCTGCCAGAGCGTGGGGGAGCGGCAAGGGCCCCCCGTGGCATCACCTGGGCTGGGGGGGGAGGGGGGGGGAGGGGGGGGGAGGGGAGTGCAGGAAGGATGGGCTGCAGTGTCGACTCCCGGTGTGCTGGTGCAAATCCGGATTAACTCCGCTAACCGGTGTGATGCCCAGGTGCTGGGGTGAGGCAGATCAACATCCCGCCCGGCTCCTTAGGGAGCAGGGCAGAAAAATTCCTGGCTGAGCCAGCAGACGGGCTGCCTGCCCCTGGGGTGCAGCCCCCAGCCCGGGCTGCCCGACCCCTCAGCATCAGCTCCGGCAGCGAGAAATCTCAGTTACCCTTTAAACTCCGCTTTGCTGGCTCTGGCTCTGTCCCTCGCTGGAGGAGTGGGAAGGGCTGTGCCCTGGGAAATGCAGCGAGCAGAAGAGAAAGCAGAGACTTTCTGCCTTGTTACCTACCCCGGCAGGAGAAGGAATCACGTCGGGAGAAGAAGCGGAGCGGCGGCGACGCGCGGCTCTCATTAGCGAGCATCAGGAGCCGGCGGTAGCGCAGGCGGCGAGGCAGGCGGCGAGCGAGGAGCTCCGGGCACGACCGTGAAGTACGGGCTCGCTGCAGCTAGAGGGCTTCGCCGCCGCCGCCTCCCGGCTCCGGTACCGGCGGGGGCTCCGCCGCGCCGCTCCCCGCCGCGCCCGCCAGCCCGCGGCCCGGCCCCGCCGCAGGGCCGCCCACCCATCGGGGCGACAGGCCGCCGTCATGCCCGCCGCCGCACTTCTGCCGCCGCCGCTCCAAGTTGGAGGGTGAACCCTTCCCCGACACGCAGGTAAGGACCGGCGCACCGCCCCGGGATGCGGGCATCCCCGCTGGCGGGAGGGAGGGTGGCTCTTCTGGGGGATGCTCGTCCGCAGGCCGATCCCGGGCAGGGTGGCAGCAGGTCCCCCGGGGAAAGCCAGCCCGGCACCAAGCTGGGGTTGGCCCCAGGGTGGGTCAGAAATTGTGTCGGGGGCTGTAAAGCTGAAAGGTTGCGACCTGGAAAAACCGGGATGAAATTACCTGATCGGAGGCTCTGGGGCGGGAGAAATGTAAGGATTTCAGGAAAAGTTTGGAAAGGCCAAATACGTCAGAGGAATGGCAATGGTCCCTTGGACCTAGATAGCCACTGGGGCCCGCGAGGCAGCTCAGCCACCGGCTGAAGTTTGGGGGTTGTTTTCCTTCTGCTGAGGAGGTTTCGCAGTCAGCGGGAGCCACCCCACTTCCAGCCACCCCCGGGATGCACCCGGGCAGGGGGATGCTCCTGGGACCTCGGTCGAGAGGGCTATGGCCGGTGCTGAGAATTGTGTCAAGGAAACGACTCCCCTGAAGAGCATCATCTCCCCATAGCCCTGCGGACACCCTCCCGGCTTGTATCTGCAGGAAAAGCCACACATTCAGGAGTTTCGAAGGGAAGCACTTTCCGTCTCTGCTCAGCACCTGTTTATAATTCCTGCTCCGGAGCTGCTGCAGGTTTCACCAAAGCTATGCTGCTCTCCCTAAACCCACTTTACTGGGCTGCCTGCTTTGCTTATGGAAAAAAATAATTCCCTTTTCATGAGCTTGGGATCTGCCACCAGTAAAAACCTTTATCCCAGGAGGAAGGTAGCGCTATGTAAATACCTGGGATAACCGGAGCAGCGAGGTCTGAGCCTGACTGCAACGCACAAGGAAAAAAACCAAAAGCCTTGGTCTCTGGGGGATAATAGCTGGTTACTTTGTAGGCTGTCAGGAGAAGGAATTACCCAAGCCCAAAACGTGGTGACTGCATTTCTCTAGCAAAAGTTTCTCGTGTCATGAAAATGGCTGGCAGAGCTAAAGCTTTGGGGAGCTGAATCCGCTTCACTTTAGCTCCCTGAACCACCATCAGGGGCAGGTAATAAACACCGTTATTAAAGAATGAGTAATTTGCTGCAGCTCCGGCACGGTGAATTTGTACGGCAGATCCCCGCTTTCGCGTGGTACCCAACAGCTCCCTGCCCTCAGCCCAGCCTGCAGACGTCACCGTGGCTTGCGGAGAGGTGACCAAGCGCTCGGCAAAAACTTGCCCATTAAAATCCCCCTCTGCCGCCTGCAAGCTCGGCAGAGCAAGCTCCAAAGGGGCTCAGAGCAGCCTGCGGGATGTAGGGAATGGCCCCCTGGCATGGGCATGGGCATTTCAGACCCTCGTGGTTCTGTTGTCTTCTTCACAGCCCCTCTGCGTGGGATGGGATGTGCTCACAGCTTCCCAAAAGCACCCTCGACGGGCAGCCTGCAGCTCTGCCCTTCCTGCTTCCCGCTGGGTGCCCCTGGTGCCACCCCGTTAGACCCCAGATGCTGACACACCGTGCCCCTTCCCCAATTCTCTCTTACCCCTTCATTGCCCTTCCTCCCATTTAATATCCATGCTTGGAATTGTTTTCTAGCTCCATTGCCACCTTGATCTCTGAGTCAGGCAGATTTTGGCTCTTTTCTGCCTGTTTTCTAAAGCCCTGCGCCCGAGCCTGGGACAGCCAGGCACTGCTCGCAGGACGCGGCTCTACTGCTGCTTTCAGGGGGTAATTTCAGGCAAGTCTTCAGCCAGTATCTCTATCTGTAGAATTAGACGTGGGCAAATGATTGACTTTTCTGGCTGAAGGGCCAAGCCACAGCATTAGAGAGGGGGGAAAAAACAGTCCATTATAGATTTCCTCCAAATTATCTTTCTGTTGCTGCTTCTCTGTCAAGCGATAAAAGCAGCAAACCAGCCCAAATGCTTTGCTCAGCCTGGGAGGGAAGGCTCCACTGATCCACAGCATTTTTCAGGCGCATCACTTAAACCAGCTTGCTTTTGGAGTGAAACGCTTCAGGTATCTTTTGAAAACCAGAGTCGATCACAGGTTTTATCCCCAAGCTCTGTGTCTGAAGACTCAACCGTTGGCACGAAAAATTGGCCCGGGGCACGTGTGCACCGGCTCAGGGATGCAGTGCCACGTGTGGCAGCCACGCTGGTGCTGCTCCTGAGCTGGGCAGAGGTTTTTCCTCAAACACCACCCCCCCCGCAGCTCCCCGGGGGCCTCCAAGGTGGCAGGGCAGGGTGGGACAGCGGGTGCTGGGACTCGGCCCTGCGCAGCAGGGACACGCTGGGAGAGAAGCACTGTGGGCAGGGTGTCCTCGCTCAGCCAGCGTGGGACCACCGGTGCTGCTCACCTGGAGCAGAGCCACCTCCTGCGACACGCTTTGGCTCCGGAGGGGTGCAAGCAGCAGCCTGAGCCCTGTCCCAGGAAGGGCTGATCCAAGTCCAGCAGTGACATGGGTAGGGAAGAGAAACGGGCCAGGAAGAGAGGGAAGGTGTCCACACAGCAAAGGCAGGAGCAGCTCAGGGGGCCCCTCAGCAAGGCACGCTCAGGACTTCACAGGGCCATGGAACAGAAAATGTGACATTGTTGTGTAGCATCCCTTCCCATACCACATGGAAGGTAATTTAACATCATCCTCTGCACGCTCCTGGCTCCCCAGGACTGCGGGACGGACAAGAGCTGTGGGATGACTGGGGGCAGCTGCTGCCTTTCCTCTCACCATATTCCTGAAGACAGAACAAATCTCTCCCGTAGCTCCTGCCAGCGTGAGCTGCCCCTCCTTAAACACAGAGGACACATCTCCACGCGAGGATACAATTTCTTTGGCAGTAATAAATATGAAAGAGAGGCTCAACATTTGGTTTGGATTGCACCTATTGACCCGGGTAATAATTTAACACCTTGAAGTTTGTCTGAGTCTGCAGGCGTTGGCCAGAGTGGGAAAAAAGGCGATCCACTTACTCAGTGGACCGGGAGATCAGCTTACTACTGATAAATACCGTCTGTGTTTGGAAACTTAGGGTTTGGAAGAATAAGCTAGAAAGGTGTCATCTCCGCAGCACAAGTTCATTTTTAAAGAGAAAGCAGATCATTGGCAAATGAATTAAACATCTGAACTGCAGAGGAGCCTGGTGAATCCCCAGGAGAATCAGGCCACGGTGAGTAAAGTGGAAATAGCCCTGAGCTGAAGGCAGGCAGACGGTGGATAAAATAAACAGGACGGTGGGGAAAGGAGGGTGCCGGCATGCACTAGCCTTCAGGGTGGTTATGAATCATTTGAGTACGGATATGTTTTAAACAGAGACAAATGAGCAGTCCTTAACAGCCGCTTTACATTGCCAGCTTCAATTGATAGGAGTGGGATTTGCAGAGAGATGTGAGGATGGAGTTAGGCGCTGCGGCTAAGCTGCCGTATCAGCAAGACGCAGCTGTGAAGGGGAGGACATCTCTCTGTCCCCTGAACACCTGCTGCCAACCACTACGTCCCCATCCCAGCCAGTGTGGGTCTCCCAGCTGGAAGAAAACCAGGTCCTATCTGCCAGATCACTTCTGTGCTGGGTGACAGGCTGTGGCAGGGAGAGCATCCCCCGGGGTGCAGACCCCTGGCATGGTCCTGGGGTAGGCTGGACTGGAGGGCTGAGGGGCACAGGACTGGTGCTGGAGGGGAGCATGAGGCACAGGCCTGCTCCAGCACAGGGTATTGCTGCTCCCTGAGGGTGACCCTCACCCTCTGCCACAGGATCAGGCAGCCCAGAGTGGTCTGTGGGGAGGGAGCAGTGGGGAAGATGGGATGCAGGATCCCGGGACAGCAGCAGCCATGAAGGGACAATGGTCAGTGGGATTTAACAGGCAGGAGAAGTGAAGATGATGGGACTGGAGCAAAGAGTATGGGTGCAGTAAGGCAAGCAGGGAGAACAGTGTGGAGCCACCTAGGATACCCACTGTG
The DNA here is from genome assembly GCA_027574665.1 of Rhynochetos jubatus. Taxonomy (NCBI): domain Eukaryota; kingdom Metazoa; phylum Chordata; class Aves; order Eurypygiformes; family Rhynochetidae; genus Rhynochetos; species Rhynochetos jubatus. The sequence continues at coordinate 122,706,401 of CM050648.1, read as the reverse complement.
TTCAGTTCCATACTGGGTATAAATAGTGACAGAGAAAACCTTATGTGAAATTGAGAACTGTAACCATTAGCATATGAAAATCAGCCATGAGCAAAATTACACTCTGCAAGCACGATCTTCTGTGCATCTTCCAGCAGCAGTGAGAACCTCCTGGTAATAAATACATCTTGGGGGACCTCTGTGAGCTCTGCTGTGGGATGCTTGGTGTCTCTTCGTGCACTCTGGGCTGGTCTCAGCGAGGGATGGAGCTGCCTCTGTGCTGGAAGCATTCATGCTTCCCAGAGCCAAGTGGTTAGTGAGTTTGGCTCTCAGTAGCCCTACATGGCATGGATGTTTCAAGGTAGGCTTTCTACATTGAGGGTAGGGTGCCAATGCCCCTCTCTCCAGACAGCAGCCTTAAGGTATTTCCTTAGGGTGGTCCTGAGCTGAGGAAAAGGAGGCTGAAACCTGGATGCAGTCTGAGCTCATGTTTCTCCAGGCCAGTGATTTGGATGCTGCAGCAGGCAGGGGAATTCACTCTCCCCTGAGTCTGGGCTGGCATTTTGTGGCCGAGGTGAGCATTCCGAGCCCAACAGCCTCCCAAGCTGTCCTTGCCGGCTGATGCCTCAAAGGGCTGGAGACCCTGAGCAACAGCCCCAGCAGCCTCCCCACATGGGAATCATTGCCTTGACCCTTCACTGCCTCCAAGCAGCCCTGCTGGTCCCCAGGCAGGAATGTGAAGAAGAGAGCTATCAATCGGTTTTGTTTGGCATCGTGTGCCCCTTTAGAGCCCCTCGCTGGGGATAGTTGTTGAGGGCACTGCAGGGACAAAGGCTGTTTGGGTGCAAACTCCAGGGCTGAGAGGACTGTCCCAGCATGGCTGCTGGCACCTCCAGAACTTCTCCATCCCCGATCCTGTCCTGGTCCACCTGCTCTGCTCCCCCTCAGCTGGCCACCCCTGGCCACCACCCCCTGCCCTCCATCCCTGGGGCAGCCCCCCTGTGTTGCACCCTCTCCTCCTGGATCCCACGCACCCAGGACAGCCCACGGAAACTTCTGACAGCCACCTTATTTACCTGTTTGCATCTCCAGCTAAAAAAAAAAGGATGCCGAGAGAGTCTAAACCTGCTAATTATACCCCTAGCCGCCCACACAGCCGTGTGTTGCACTGCCATCACCCTCCGTGCCTCCTCCTGCCCCCCTTGCCAGCTCGGTGAGCCCCGTCCCTTGCATGGGCGGCCACATCCCATGGCCGGTGGGCTCCCACCAGCCGGGCCGACGCGGTGCCACGAGGGTGTCCAGTGATTTGGAAAGCGCCGTGGGATGCTCGGCCGGGAGCGGCGGGCGGGGACCGGAGGGAGCGGGCGTGTGGCCCCGCGGCCCCGGGGCGGTGCGGCTGCGCTCGCTGCGTGGAGTGCCTGGGACATCTAGCGGCCACCTCTCCAAGTGCCGGGTCCTGCGGGGGGTGGGTGCCGCAGCCCTGCAGAGACCTTGGCACGGCTCTTCCAGAAGCAGCCCGGCTCATCCCTGCCAGCCCCGGGGGTGGATTTGCTGTTTCTTACCATTAGGAGCAGTGCCTTAGCTCTGAGCACAGCTGGGTCGAAACACTGCTGCAGAGAAGCGTTTTTATCAGGGAGAATAAAGACTCGATTTCCACCTGGAAATTGCCCAATTTGACTTGAGAACCTTGAAACGCAGCCCATCTCATCCCAATTCTCAGAGCAATTTAGTCTCTGTCGGAGCCAGGAGCCGGCTCTCTACCTGTCAGGACATCAGAACAAGCGCTTTATTCGCTCCTTTCCAGCAATATTAAACCGGCTGCATCAAAGTTGTGAATTAGATACTCTACATCGCAACTGCCTCAGCTATCCTCCCTCTAATCCGTGTCCACGGGCTCTGTGTCACTTTCTTCCTTCCCTCCCGGTCCTCACCAGCTCTTTCTCTTCCAGCTCTTTCTCCATGCCAGCAGCCGGGGCCCAGCTCTCCGCCTGGCTCAGCCATCACTTCGTGTCCCTCGCCCCATGCCTCTTGCCCACCATTTCCCTTCCCACTGCTGCCCCTACCGTGCCCCTTTGCTTTTCTGGGTGCCACCTCTGCCAGCCCCACAAGGGCTGTCATGTCCCATTGCCCTCCCCTCCTGCCCCACGGTTTTCTCTTGGGCAGGATTGCGAGCTTGAATGTCCAGAAGCAGACATACTTGGCCTAGAAGCCCCAGAGAGAGCTTCCAGGAGGGTTTGGGCTCTGGCAAGGGATAGCCACATCTCCTGCACTTTCCTGCTTCATCAGGAGCAGGACCACCTCTATCCGGGGGCTACGGTGGCTGTACTTGGCCGTGATGCTGCTTCTAATCAGCTGGGTGAGGAACAGATGTTCTCACTCTCCCCTGCCCTCGCACCATCCAGGGCACAGCAGCGCAGCCTGGGGACCCCCGAGTGCTGTCCTGAGAGGGAAGGTCTTTGGCCAGGATGGGCTAACCTTCTCACTCGGGAGTCTGGGGACATGCAACGCAGTCGCAACCTGCTAATGAGCCCGGGAAGCAAGGCAGAGTGTTTGCTTGACAGGGCAATTAAACGATGATTGATTCCTGGAACAGCTACTTAATTCATCATTAACTGGGCTTATCATAGCCAGCATCTATGACGAGGGTCCCTCTGAGGGCTGCGCTGCTGACGGCGGGGGCGGCCAGTGACCTAGGCATCTCTCCTGGCGGGGGGAGAACACACAGAATGGCCCCCAGGGGACCTGGACTGTCCCAGGGGATGTGGTGTGGAGGTGAGATCTGCGCAGCATAAACCTGAATTTACCACCCCTTTATTTTCATGCCTTATTTTGTCTCCTTTTACCCGGTACTCGCCTTGAGAAGCTGAGAGTACACAACGCAGTTGTGCAATTCCCACTCTGCTGGGGACTGCTGCAACCAGCCTGGGGACCGTGGGGGGGCCCTGCCATGCTGGGTGGTCATGGGAGCAGCCGTGCAGCAGGGCAGGCTGTTCGTTACCGAGCCAGCAGCCGTTCCTCTCGGCAGCAGGGCTGCAGCAACAATCCAGCCCAGTCAGGGCACAGGACTGCGCCTCCTCCCAGTGTGCCCTTCCCCTGGGCTCATGCTGGGCATGTTCACTTGTATGTGTGCATCCTCGCTGTGCACCCAACAGCATCTCGCTGCCATTACCTGCTGCCAGTACTGCCCACACTAGCCCCGTGGGGCTGATGGATATGGATGCTATCCAGTCACGCTAGTAATGAGGATGGAGAATGGCCACTCTTCGCCAATTTTGCCTTTTACAGCTTCCTTGCTTTCATCTGCTGGCTTCATTCCTCTTCCCCCAAGCCTGGTTATTACTAGGCTTACTTTATTTCCAGGCTTACATTATTAGCAGGCTTACTTTATTAAATCCCTGTGTGACTAAATTCACTGTAGGATCCAGATAACCCACGTGGGGTGTGGAGGACGATGGCAGGGCTGGTTTAGCTCTGTCTTTCCCTGCGTGTGTGCACGCAGGGCTGGTCCTCGCCCTCCCCGCCATTCCCTCTCTAATACCATCTCTAGCGGTTTGATGGCCCTCGTCTTCACCTGCGAACCCAGACCACCCGGCGCACGCAAGCAAGCACGTGTGCCTGCGTGCACAGGCGTGGTCTCTATGGGATGCTGTGACGCTGGCCCCCAGCATCCCCTCCCCACTGCAGACAAATGCCAGCACTGGGTGCTAGGGATGCACTCCGTGGTCCCTTTGCCTGTTTATGAGAAGCTCAGTGAGATCTCCTCCTGCACTTTTCCCCTTGTCCCTGCAGCCCTGTTATTGCCCCATCCTCCTTCCAGGGAGAGCATCGTCCCCAGCTCCCAAGAGTGGAAGGCAGCAAGGAAAAGAGATTTTAGTACAGGTAAATCTTTTTTAATCCTGCAGGGTACAAGACTAGCTTGGACCAAAGTCTTCTATCTGTAGCCTTGCCCTGCCCACACTTTGTGCAGTGCAGCACCTCTCAGGTCCTGGCCCTGCTCTGGGGCAGCTCCAGGGCAGTTTGAGGGACCAGGGAGGTTTGGGTTCTCCCTGCTACCCTGGGCCAAAGCCTTCAGCCCTGCCCAGCCCACATTCACAAAGACTTCCTCGTGCTTCAGCAGTACTTTCCTGCTATTTCTTTTGCTACCCACACTGTTACTCTTCCAAGGTGTGTTCATCCTGGGATACCTGCTACCTGCAAGCCCTCCCTGCCTCTTCCCCCCCAGTCCAGGTCAGCCAGCCATCTCCCACAAGCCAGCCCTTTTAACATCCTTCAGGATGCCCACAGTCAGCAGCCCAGCTGCACAGACACGCTCTTACCACCCTGGTCTGTGATACCTGCCACCTCCCAAGCTGCCTTTTAGGATTCCAATTTCTCCCAGCTTCTTTCCCTTCTTCCCCCACCCCCCTCCCTCTGAGCGTTTCCCAGCGCTCGCTTCTGTGGACATAGGCTTTGCCACACAGCTCTTCCCCTCCTCTAGCCCGCTGCCGAAGACTCAAGCGAGCAGAGCAGCAACCTCCACGCAGGCTACCCGGTGGCCAGCATTCCGCAGCGCATTTGGAACCAGCTCCCTCCCAGCAAGATCCCATCCCTCCCTTCCCTAGCTCGCTGCTGGAAACATTTCTTGAGACGAGGCGTGGATGCCCTACCAAAACTGTCAACTTTCTCTTGCTAGAGCTGGACTTGTGCTCCTGCTTGGGCTGCTGCTCTCAAATGACACGCAGTGACTGGTCTCCCCTTACTGTTCCGTTAAAAGGCAAGGCATTTTATTGGAAATGCAATTTGAGTGTTGAGGTAAGCAAAGGAGAAGCTTGTGCTTTCCTTGCCTGAAAACTGGGATGATGCTTTGTGCTTCTCTGGGTCTGCGCAGGAAACAAAACCGTCTGTGCTACAAATATGCAGCTCCCTCAAATATTTTGAAAATACTTAACGGCCATCTGCCGCACGAGCCGCTACGGGCTTTATTAGTAAGGTGGGAGACTGCAGAAAGCAGGGAATGGTTTTGGGGAGGGAGCAGGGGAGGGCATTCACCAAAACATGCAGCGTTTTAGCGGCACAGGAATGCTTTAGAATGGCTCCATTTTCCTGAGCAGTTTTCCAAGATGTGACAGCCGCTGCCAGAGCAAAGCCCATCGACAGGACTGTTTAAAACCGGGTACGGCACTCAAACCTGGGCAGTACGGCAGAGCTGGGCCAAGGGGACGGGACTGCTTGGGCTTTTCACTCTCTGGAGTCTTCAACTCCAACTTCTTTATTTATATTTTCTTCTTGAGGGTGGATTTAAACCCAAGGTGGTGTGCTTTCTGTCAGAAAGCCTAGCGCACCTCGGGGAACCCTATAGCAGGTGGAAGCGCGTCTCTGCTACAGCGCGTGTTGGAGAGGAGGCAGTGACGGAGGTCTCTAAGGAGGCCAGGAACATTTGGGGTCGCAAGGCAATAAGGTGGCACAGTCTGGGAGCTGGGAACATGCTAGAGAGCAGCTGTAAAACACGGGGCTCGGGTACTGAAGAGCGCAAAGTAATTGTTTCTCTCTCCTGGGGAATGTTGATATTTCACTACACGTTTTCTTTGTGCCAAGGTGGGTTGGGAAGCCGAAATAGCAAACGCTTCTGCGAAGAAAAGGGGTTGAAATATTTCATCTCGGAAATGTTCATGCAAAAAAAGCAGCAGCACAAGGTGCCAGCACTCTATGAAATGGAGGAAGGGGGAGGGGGATGAATTTTCCTGAGGAAGAAACCCATGTTGACATTTGTAGCTGAGGATCCCTTTTGGATTCAGCATTTTCTGAAGCCAGTGGCCCAGAGCCAGGGCTGTGCGGCTGCTGGCTGTACCCGGGGGTGGAGCTGGTTTAAACAGAGGTCTGATGTGGCGGGTTTGTCATAATTTCAATGCGGACCAAGGCCCATGCTGTCTCCCCTTTAAGTTCTGCATCCCTCCGTTCCCCTGCACAGCCAGCTGAGCATCCTACACTCCCCATCCCAGCCTAAATGCCACCGCCGTGTCCTCACAGCAGCCTCCTGGCTTCCCTTGATGCCTACCTACTCTTGCCCCAGCCCCAGCTCAGCCTTGAAAAAGCCCTAGAAAACCTCCGGGGTACCTGAAAGCCAGTTAGGTGCATGTGTAATGCCTGGAGGGCTGTAATTCACCATGCGACCCTCCGCTTTGGGAAGACAGGGAGGCCCCTCAAGTGGCTGTCAGCATCTTATCTGCTTTTGTGCTGTCTATTAGGCTTCGTCACAGCACACATTACGAACTAGCAGAAAAGATGCAGTAGGTCCTTTCCTGTCAGGCTGCACGTGGCCATCTCAAGATGCATTATAGATACAGCAAATCCTCATCTTAATCCAGCCTGAATCAGATCATCTTGTTGCAGGGCTGCATCCTTATCTTACTACCAGCTGGGGAGAGATGAAGAGATGCTCAGTTTGCCGAGATAGCACTCAAGCTGTGGAAACGGGGGGGGAGGGCTCTTGTTTTCTCCAGCACTGCCAAATCTTTCTGTTCCCACTAGCCTTGTCTTGACATCAGCTCCGCATGGGCGAGAGGGTTTTCTGCTCCCTTGCCTTGCTGAATTAACAGCCTCCTCCCTCCCACGCTTTCTGCTCCCGCAGGATCGTGCCCCCCCACCCCGCCCCCACCGTCGCCAGCAGCATGGAGAGCGTGCGTGAGCTCCAAAACCCGCTCTTGGCCAAGGCCAATGGGCACCTTCGCAGCAGCTATTCTTATCACCAGCATCACAGCCAGGACTACCCCAGTCATCGCTGCCAAGGCAAACTGTATTCCTACATCTTCCAGAATGCTGGCAGTGCCAGGACTCACCAGCTGCTGGATGCCAGTTCCCTGCAGCTGGCTGTTGAAGCCTTGTACGGCCCCAATTTCATCCTTGTGAAGGATGAGACCGCTCTCAAGGCCAAGGACAGCATGACGGAAAGCTGCGAGACCACTTTTACGGAAAGCAAAGAGGCTCCGTCTGAAGGCTCCGACGGACATGAGGCGCAGGGCTCCTGCCTGGTAGAGAGCGACATCCGCATCCAAACTGTGTCCTACGAGGTGGAGGAAGAGGAGCTCCAGGAGTATGAGGTGAGCTTTGCCAGGTGGGATGGCACCAAATTCCGCCTCTGGTAACTCTGGTCATTGGCTTGAATTCTCGGTCATTTATTTTCCCTTCTTTCCCCAGAGCTTCCCCTCCCAGACCCTACCATCTCCTGCCTCACCAGCCTCTCCCTGTGCATCCCATATTTCTTCTTCCTTACCATTTCTCCTCCCTTTTCCTCACTGCAGACCTCAGGAGGAGGTCAGCTTCCCTGAGGCCAGCCTGGCTGCACGGCTGCTGGGACTGAAGGCGAGGTGGGGTGGTCTCTGCGGGCCCCCTGGGACACGGGAACCCTTTGACAAGGGCAGCCTGCTGCGGCTGTGGCACTCAAGCTAAGGGAAATGACAATCCTTGCATAACAGCACAACTCACACGCCTGATGGCAGCAGCCGAGAGAAAGCCTAATGTATGGAGACAGGATGAATCTTGCAAAGGAATAATGAGAGCTGGCAAAGCAGCCTCACTCCGCACTCTGTGCCCCACCACGGTTCGAGTGCAGAGGTTGGGAACATCATCCAGGACCTTGAGAGGTGGGAGCAGGTCCCTGGAGTCTGCTGGAGCTGATCCTGATGACCAAAGGGCTTTCGGTGCCCTCAACCCTTTGAGAGGGCAGCAGGGGTGTCCCCACGTCTGCGTGCCTTCCCCACCAAGGCATATCACTTCCGGGCTGGCCTGCGGCTGGCCGAGCGGTGCCCAAAGCCGGGGTGGGGGGCTGACCGCAGCCGCTCTGAGCAATGCGCTCGCTAAGACGACAGGACACGTCGCCCCTGTGATGGAGCCTCCAATTCAACCTCTTTCCCTCACTCGCTAAATTAGTTTAGCAGGATATCGATCTCCTAGTCCCTAATGGGGATAAGGCACTTTGTTTAAGTTTGTTTAAGCTGACAAACAGCCAGTTCTGCCAAAGCTCAAGATATTTCAGTTTAAGACTATCTATCTCCCAGGGAAATCCCAGACCCCCAGCAAGCAAGCTCAGCATTTGCTCTGGCAGGGAGCCGAGAATCCGCTCCGCTCCCAAGTTTGCTGAGCTACATTTTTTTCTCATCAAACCGGGCTGAGGAAGCTAAAATATTTTTGAAACTCACTCCTTGGATGTGCAGGTGGGAAACGTGTGAGAATATTTGATGGGGCCAGGAGAGAGCAGGAGCTGGGAGGAGAGGGGCTGAGAGGCATGGGGAGGTGGGCACGTGCTGAATCCATCTGGTCTTGCAGAGCGACTCTTCCAGCGACAGCGAAAGTGAGGATCATTTCCTGATGCTTCCCCCCCGGGACCACCTGGGCTTGGCCCTTTTCTCCATGCTGTGCTGCTTCTGGCCCCTGGGAATTGCTGCCTTCTACTTCTCCCAAGGGGTAAGAAATCCCTTTGCATGCCTGGATGCACTGAGCGCCGGAGCAAGGGCCTCGCAAGCCACAGCAGCCCTTGGAGGGGACCGGGCACCTTTCTAGCTCCAAGGCTTGTCTCTGTGCCACGCCCAGACCCCTGAGAGCTGAGGCAAAGGGTGCTCCTGGGTGTCTCCACAACTGCGGTGGGGTTGCAAGCCCTCCAGCTCTTGTGTGGGTTACTGGAGGTCAGGCTTCTCCTTTGGGTCTTATTTAGGGATCCGGGGCTCCCCTCGGCCCTTTGCCCAAGTTCTCACCCTCCACCCCAGGCTCAGGAAAATGGCATTTTCCCACCTGCCCTCCCGCTCTCCAGTGGTGCGGAGGTCCTACACCGTGACCCAGTCTGAGGTGTCAGGCTGCTCTGGAGGCTGGGCTCAACAGAGAGCCTGGTCTCCACGTCACACCACGGCTGCCCCGTTGCGCTGGTTTCTGACACGCGTTGGCTGAGCTGTGTGAGCCAACACCAGCCGGCAGAGGCTGGAGAGGGTGGTGGGCCTTGGGCTGCATCAGCTCGGAGGAGCTGCTGCCTTCTCAAGGGCGCAGCCCAGAGCCTGGGCTAACATACATCACTGTGGACCCAGAATAATTCACGCAGAGCCGGGGGATTTGCTCTACGTTTGCATAGATGCTGCTGTACCAAGAATAGATGGGGGAGAGGCGTTAAGAAGTTATATCAGGATGATAGAAACAGAAATGGAAAAGTATATAACATGAGTACCTGACATCGAGGCGGTGAGAGGCAGGGGAAGCTTTAACTAATGAACCCCAAGGAGCAGCTGATTTCACGTTTTTCCACTTGGTGCAGGGTAGCACGGTGGACTCTCCACGTGATGATGTACTTGGCACAATTTAAATTTAGCTCCATTTCCTATAACTACCACGTTCATTCACTCACCGAGGCAAGGACCATCTCTTTCTTTGGTGTCTGTGCACAGTAGGTGCCCTGATCTCCACACAGCGACTTGAACGCAGAGTAGGTAATACAAAGAGTAGCTCTGAATGTGTCCTGAAGCCCTCAGGGAAGCTGGAATTCACCAGCCCAGAGAGCCAGCATCCTTATTTACCTCCATCAGCCCTTCTGCGGCAAATGGGCTGCAACAGAAAACTCTGTGCAGGCAAACTCAGGTGGCAGCATAGCCAGACCAAGGGGCTGTGCTGTCTGGGGTCAGCTCCCTGAGGCTAGGGACTACTCAGTACATATACACACAGGGTGTATTTGTGTCTAGTTGGTACCGCGCTGCCATTGCCCCCGTGCACCGACCGTTTGCCTGGGCTTACGAGTGTCCAGCTGCACTCTCACAGCTCTGGCTGAGCACCCCAATGGCTGGGACTATCAAACAGCCAAAGCCCACGCTTCCCGTGGAGGCAAAATCCACAGGGAAATGTGTGTAAGTGGCACTGACAGCCTTGCTGTCAGTCCCCAGCCTTCATGGGATACAGTGACCAGGGGCACGGGGCTGACTCCGTAGCGAAACAACTGCACGCAGGCTAAAAGGTTGGTACAGCTGTGAGCAATGACCGTTTCTTCTCCTTCCAGACCAGCAAGGCTGTCTCCAAAGGAGATTTCCATCTGGCCAGTTCAGCTTCCCGCCGAGCTCTCTTCCTCGCCGCGCTCTCCATAACCATCGGCACAGGAGTGTACGTCGGGGTGGTGGTAGCGCTGATCGCATACCTCTCCAAAGGGGGCCACGTGTAGCTGCCACCCGTGTGTCAGCACCGTCCCTGGCTGCCGGCCCTCCTGGGATTGAGCTGTCCCACGGAGCACAGGGCGCCAGTGCCTGGCAAGGGCTGCTTGCACCGCAGGACCCCGGTGCGGATGCCCTGAGCAGGCTCTTCCCCCTTTCAGACAAACAGTAGACCCCTCTTCTCCCCGAGGCTGCGGGGTGCCACCACACAGCAGCAGGGAATTGGGCACCAGCCTGGCTGCTGGGACCAGGAGGAGCACATTTTCCTGGTGGAAGACCTGCAGGAGGGACACTGCGTGCTGCTGCTGGGCTGGTGCCACCACAACCTGCTCTGGGACCGCGGGTCCCCCATCCCAGCCCCGCGGCCAGGAGATCCACCGCCGGTGCCCAGCCTTGGCCCGTGAAGGGGGCATGCAGGGAGGAGAGGGGATATGGTGCTGGGGAATGACCAGTCTTTCTTCTGGGAAGCCGGGGTCCTGGTGGGATCTCCAGATTCCCGTCATGAGGACGACACGCTCTTTCCAGTGCCACAGGGTGGCACCTGGCCCCTCTGCAGCGAAGCAGGAGGACGCAGCATGGAGATGGCTGGAGGGCATGCTCTCCACATCCCTCTGCAGACAGAACCCTACTCCAGGGGACATCCCAGTTGCTGGCCTGTCCCAGCCACGTAACAAGGAGGATGGCACTTCCTCCATCAGGCCATCACTCCCGTCATCAGAGCAAGCTGGCAAAGACGGTGAGGTTTTCTCCGTGTTAGTAATGACTGTCGTAACTGCAAGTTGGAACCCCAGAGAAGTTGGCATCCCACACTGCTGGGCCCGGAAAAGGCTGGTAATGGCAATTTCTACCCAAGAAGTGCTTACATCTTATTTTTGCTAATTCATATATTGTCAGCGACACATCAAGCGCTTCAGTGGTGGGTCTGACGGCAATGACTGCCCCAAAAGGCTGGCGTTAAAAGGCCCTGCCTCACCGCCCCCTCCCCAGCACCCACCTTGACCCTCCCTGGCCCTGGCCATGGCTCCCCTGCTCCTTCCCCTGTGTGCAGGGGCTGGAGGCAGACTCTGGGCACCCATCACCCCGTCACGGCGCAGCATGTTCCTCCAGCTGGGTGCCATTCAAATGTACATTTCATCCTAAAGAAGCATGTTAATGTCTGCGATTGCTGTTGTACTTGAGCCATAAAAAAAGAGAGAAGCACATCAGAGACCTGTTCAGAAGCCGGTCTGAAAGTTCCCATTACATTTTATAACATGGAAGAGCTCATAAATAAAAAAAAAGCAGGAAAAAAAAGACTGTTTATAAGGACATGGAGCTGGCTAGCAAAGAGGTGAGCTTGGCAGGAGCGCTGAGCTCACTTAAAGCTGTTACGCAGTTCCCGAAGGAAGTTGCAATCCAGCCGGTGTCTGGGCACCTCGGAGGGAGATGTACTGCGATGCAGATCACAGGGAGCAGCTAGCGCTGGGAGCGGGATGGCGATGCAGGCTTTGTGCCACGTGTGGGTGGACAAGAATTAGGGGGAGAGAGAGAGACGGGAGCATCGTGTATGTTCAGGCTGCTCTGTGTGTAGTAGAAGCATAAAATAAAATGTGCTGGAAGAGGGGTAGGAGAACTCGAGCATCGGGAGGGAATGAGCAGGTCCTGCTTCTTCTCATGGTGGACAGACAGACGGAATTTGCAGGGAAGGACTGGGGTGTGCAGAAGAGATGAGTTGGTTCAGAGAGGCAAGGTGAGGGGCACCCTCACCCAGCTGCCGAGGGATGCACGTGCTCGGCCTTCCTGGGCATCCGTCCCTCCGAATAACCAAGCGGGGCAGGAGTGCTATTTCAGGAGAGGGGACATCCGTGGGTATCCCTGCAGCAGGGGCGACCAGACCCACCGCCCCCTCAGCTCGGTGCCATCCCAGCTAAAGCCCTCCCAGCCTCTCCCCTTTGAGCACCCCCAGATGGGGGCTAGCCGGCTGTTGAGGGGCAGGGGTGGGGGGCTCCCCATCGATTCTGGCCCAGACAAATCCGTCGGGGCTGCTGGACCAGAATCGGCAATGAGAAACTGCAGTTGCTGTGAATTTGTAGTTCTGCCAGCTGGTTTCCTCCAAGGGCTGTCCGGGGAGGGGGGCCAGCAGCACCCAGCCCACTCCCTGTGGGCACCCTGTCCCCCCACACCCCAACACGCCTCTGTGTCTTTTTTTAATTGGAGACACACGGGGAAGGATGGGGCTAAAGGGCCAACAGAATTAAAGTGTTTTCTGCTAATAGCCTGAATCTCTGATGGTCTCGTCAAAGTGTGTGTGGGGGGGGGGGGGGGGTAAGGGGCTGTGCCAGAGCATCCCTAAGGGGGGCATTATGCAAATGGAGAAATCAGTTGGAAACAGCCTGAAGGGAAACATGTGGAAATTGAAATTTGAGGACCAGCATGGAGACTGCTGCGGAATAACTTATTACAGACGCACAGCCTCTGCTGCAGCCGCCGGAGAGAGGGAGGGAAGCACAAGGCAACAAGGCGCAGCAGTCGGGGAAGATGCGAGCTCCTGAGATTTGAACTTAAAAAAAAACCCCTATGTTAAACTAAACCCTACCAGTGGGTGTCAAAGGGGTGACTTTTTGCTCCCTCCTGTCCTCCTGCCAGAGGGGTCCTTCTCTCACCCAGGACCCCCACCCCCATGGCAGAGCTCTGTAATGGTCCTGATCTCACAGGGAACCTCAGAAATGTGGGGCGAAGGAGCAATATCCCCAAATTCTATCTGACCCAGTCAGGAGAAGGGACCACAGGGGTCCCGGCAGGGCACAGCTGTGGGGGGTGGTGCGAAGGGTGGGGAGTGCAGAGATGGTCTCTGCTAAGCAGAGGGGCCGTGGTCGTGCGGGATTCCTGGTGGCTGGTGAGGGAGGATTTGGGGTTCTCTGAGCTGGGAGAAGAGGGGTGGGGTTAAATTGTGGTGCCCTACAAGGGTGTGCACTGCAACCTGCTGTCTTGCCCTGCACCCCGCAGCTTTCTTAAAATTAATCACAAGGGGTGGTGAAGGTTCCCAAAACCCCCTTCTCAATTCACGAGTAATTAATTATCCATAATTAGGGCACCTATTTGCAACTGCATTCCCTGCCAGCCAGCTGCAGGTGCCTGTCCCTGCAAATGCAGGTGCTGTCGGGCACCCCCAGCACTTGCCCTGAGCCAGTGCAACCAAGAGACAGAGGTGGAAAGTCACCAGAAAGCCCAACCCTTGGCTCCTCTCCCAGTGCCCATGCCCCCACACCCCTCTCTTGTGCACCCTCTCTTGTCTCACATGATGGGTGGCTTTTTGGCTTCGAGAAATGCTGTCACCAGGTGTCCCAGATGCTCTCCCACTGGGATGACAAGACCCTGGGGGTGGAGCCAGCCCCACTCCCAGGTCCCCAGGGCCAGCTGAATGCGCCATCCATCCCTCCCCTCCCCTGGAGATGCTCCTTGTTCATCCAGGAGCTCAGAGCAGCACTGTCTGAGGTGCGCTGGGCTCTGGTTTCTTTTCCCAGCAGTGAAAACGTGTTGTCTTCCAGCTTGGGCTCCTTTCGTAATCTCTGCAACATCAAGGTGAGCACTTCCCGGCAGGCATTTCTCTGCAGAAGCAACTAAGGATGGGGCAGACGGAGCCTGTGACAAGGGCAGGGTTGGCCTTTGAATCCTGCCTCCTTCTGGGACACAGCCAGGGAGAAAGCTGCTGAGGAAAAAAGCACCGGTGCCTTGGCCGCAGATCTGAGCGACCGATGGATCTGAGCCACTGCCTGCTTCCCCTGGCTCTGCTTGCCCCTCGGCAAGGACTGCGGCATGCCAAAATGGGGCCGCTGGCTGCAGACCAGGGCTGGGAAGCAGTGACGAGGGATACAGGGATGGGGCTGTGATGGATCTTGCTCCTTTTCCCAAAGGAACGAGGCAAAAGGACGGAAGAGAAGGGAAAAGAAGCTGGTGTGGTTTGCGGTGGACAAAAGACCCCTGTGGGACCCTCTCACCAGCTGACGGGATCCACTGGGGCACTGGTCTGCTCACATTCTCCCAGTCAACCTGCCTCTCCTTGGGATCATTCCCGAGGCGGGCAAGGTGGAAGGCGCTGGGATAGGACACGGGGTGTCCTTCCTGCGGTGCTCCCGGCACCTTCATCCACCTGGGAGGGCACAGGCCCTTGCAGGGCAAAGCCAGCACCTGCTCTCCGAGCAGGGCCCGTCGGCGGGGTGGGACTGCAACCAGTGCTGGTGGGGCAGAAATGCCTTGATTTTTCCCCCATCTGTCCTATCAAGGCTGGCGAGAAGAGAGACACAGGGAAATAAAAGCAAAAAGTCCTTTGCCTCACTTAATGGCACAGTCAGTGTTTTCCCTTCACAGCAATCCACTAAGGAAAGAGGTAATTATGTGAGACAGGGCACATTTTCTATTTCTGTCCAAAAAAAGAGAATTAAATACGCATTTAGCAGTGCATCTCTTCACCCAGCTTATCCTTTCCCCTTTGCTCCCCCAAAACCGCCTGCAGCGGAGAGAGCGTGGGGAGGCACAGCCTGTGGCAATGCCATCCCTCCTGGGGCTGGCAAGAGAGGATTTTTGCAGAGAGAAGCCAATTAAGAGCCACCACTAAGGCATCAGCTGCTGTGAAATCAGGAGGCTCATTACCTCTCCTCTCCCTGCAGACACCAGCTCTGTCTTCCACAGCCTCCGGTAGCCACACGTGCAGGGACACACTGGTGAGGCCAAGCTGCCCCCACAGGGCAGGAGGACAAGGGGTGCTGAAGGGGGACAGAGCTCCAGGTGGGGACACCTTGCAGGAGACAAGGCTGCCAGCCCTTGTGCCTGGTGCCACCAAGGTCTGCCCAGCTTCCCTTCCCCGCGGGGTCATCTCCGCTGCCTTGAAGAGGCTGAGCTGCTGGGCTCTCTCCCTTTATGTCTTCCCCGCCGCTGCTCCTCTCGGAAGCTCCCTGGTTCATCCGAGCTTTTCCAGATTACACACTTCTGAAAATGCTGTGGTGTCCTGCAACTGCTCTAGTGCTGGACACAGACAACGCAACCCCTCATTTCTGCTCAGGAGCATTCCTGGCTTAGCTCACTCCCATCCTTGGGAGACTTTCAGAGGCTTCCCAAGAAAAATCCTCCACCTCCACACGGGCTCTCTCTTTACTTTTGGAGACATGGTGCTTAACTGGATTTTAATCCGTTCAGTGTTTGCTGGCTTAATTTTTTAAATCAGTCTTGTTGCTTAAAAAAACACATCAGGCAGGACCAAGCCCAGCATTTCACTGAAGCTGGCATGCATCACCTCAGCTCTGGCGACCAGACTCTCAACCTCACCTGGAGAAGCTGTGAAGTGCTGCTGGTGGCTCTGAGGTTCACAGGTAAAGGGGTGCTTCACCTCCCCTGCACCCTCCTGTGTGCCATTGTCGGCCACAGCAGGACAGCCCTGCACACCGGGAAAAGGCTTTCTGCAACACCTCCGCGTCTTCATGGACGCATGGACAAGTGTTACAGAGCTCTACAAGCCAACAAATGGCCAAAATCTGTGGGTTTAACTACACCCCTGCCCAGAGCACAGTGCTCAAAGTCATCTGTATCACCACAGGCAACTGAAAACAGGTTATCAGGGGCTAAACCCCTCATAAACCCTGTGAGCTCCCCACAAAGGGGCAGCTGCCTTGTCCTGGCTTGGAGAGCTGCTGGGAGAGCCCCTTGGGCAGGGGATTCAGAGCCAGCACAGGCTCCCTGCCTGCCCCTGCCCAGGCTCATGCGGCTGCAGAAGCACAGGAAGACACAGCTTTATTCTCAAACGTCTGGAGTTTGGTGGGCTGTGTCCATCCCACCGCAGCTCCCCTACTCCCTACCTCCCCAGGGCTGCGCTTACTGAAGTGATGGAGGACGGATGGGGAAAGGGGCAAAGGAAGAAGCCAGGGAAGGAGGAATGAAATGCAAATAAATGCAATATCTGCCAAAATGCCATCCTGAAAGTAATATATCAAAGTCTAGGCGCAGGCAGGAAACTCTTGACAATATTAGGCTAGAAATATGGAAGTTTTCCTTCTTGAAGTGCTTTCATATCTGAGTATTTTCTCCAAAACTCCAGTGTTTTCCATATGTTGACTGTGTTACGTTACCATTACACATCGGCTCACTTGTTTTCCAGAAGAAGAAAAGCAGGGAATGCTACATCTGAACCTTGGCCAAACAGCTGGGATGGAGCCACACTGACAGTTGCCAGGTGGGGGCTGCTTCAAGAAAGCCAAGATTGGTATTCACGGATTATTAATATTTTAGAAGATCTGTTGGGCTGGAGGGCAAAATCCTTGAGGATCCATATGAGGATCGATCATCCATGTTTTCACTAGCAATTCGGCATAGGAAGGAAGGGTGCCTTGGTGCCATTTGCTAATGAGACAAAAGCAGGAGGCTTTGGAAATACGGCAGAAGAGTAAAGAAACTGGGCTACCTTGAAGGCAGGAGGGGTGGAGGCGGGATGAAATGCAAGGAGATGCAATAAGGGGCTGCCAGCAGGAATTGCTGCTGCAGTCAGGGAGCTCCTTGGTTAGCAGGGACTGTGGACAGGCCTGAGCCATCACTGCAGCGGGAAAAAGGTGGATCTGAAGTGAAGATCTACAGGGCAAATTGGTTCAGCAAAAATATTCATGAAGGACAATGGCAGAGCTGGACCCTGGGAGACTTTTTCAACCTCAGTGCGATGGGTTTTAATGGGAAAGAGGCGGAGATGGTGGTAGGAGAACAGGGGACCTGGCTGTGGCTGCTGTAACCTCTAGAACAGAGGCGGATGGCTCCCCACAAACACCCCAGGGGCACAGGAGGAAAAGGACTCTCATCTCAGCCGCTGGGTTGGCTGGGCAGTGCTAGTTGCTTGTAGCCTGGACCTGTGGAGGGATTTACGCGAGGCACTGATTCAAAAGATTCCTTTTTCCCTTTATCTCCTCACCTTCTTTCCCTCCCTCCCCACACAGTTATTCTTGATAATGAATTGCTTTTGTGCTTGTCAGCTCAGGAGCAGTTATGAATAGTGACACTGACTTTTCTGTCCTCCTGCTGCTGCTACACCTCCGCTCTGATGATCCCAGCAAAGCACAGGAGCTGTCTTGCAAACCCCAACCCTTTCACTACCTTGAGATGCTTTTAAGACCAACACTATTGCTCTTTGCACCAACAAACCAGCTGCCTCTGCACAATCCGGAGGCAAAGCAGTGCTTGAGCCAACACATAAAGTGCTCCGAGGCTTTGCTCGGTCATACCGACCGTTCCCACAGCACATCACCCAGGCAGGCTCCGCTGCACTGTGTCACCCACCTCCTGCACCTGCAGCCCCCCCTCCACAGACACAAATGAGGGAGGATGAGTGATGGAGCAGAGTCCTTGATTGTAGGTGGGTGGGGGGTTGCTCCCCATGGGCTTTGCAGCCCCTCAGCCTCTGCATTTCTCTTACCTTTTAATTTCCATCTTTGATGTGGTCAGTGCTAAAACTCATCTGCCACCAGCTCGATGTGAGAGCAGCATGACAGCTACAAATTGAGTGCTACATTCCCCCCTACCATTTAAACTCTGCTCAGGCACAAGCTACATCAGTAAATAATAGGCACACACTATTTGGGTGGTGCCAACTGGCAGAGACCCACCATGACCCTGCTGCCATCAAGGCACAGGGAGGGGAAAACATAAACCCTTCAGAGAGATGAGAGGAAGCAGGAGAAGCCATCGCTGCACCCTGCAGAGCACCAGGTACCTCCCACCACAGAGGCTCCCCCAAGCTCTCCTGATGCCCACCTGCCCCAGCAGCAGCTCAACCATGCTGTGCCATGCCGACAGACACCCTGGCCACTGCCCTGCTGCCAGGCACGGTCCACCCCAGCCTCAGGACCATCCAAACAGGGCCTGCCTTAGCACCCAAGGTCAGAAAACCCACCCTCCCTGCTCCTTCCCTTGGCTCAGACGAGAAAAGAGCACGTTTCAGGGGTGTCACATCCACTTCCACAGCCACCGCTGCAAGCAGCTATCTCCAGCCTCCAGCAGTTCAGAGACACGGGTAATCATTCTGCAGTAATTACCAGCTTACTCCCTTGGAGGAGTTTGCTGGTGAGAAGTTGCTGGCAGCTAATTACTCCAATTACTACCTGACACACAGAGACCAGGTGCCCAGGGCTTTCTGCAGCGGCGCACAGCGCTGCTCGGCAGCTCCCCTCCCTCCCTGGGACATCCCCAATTCCCTCCTCTGGGGCTGCACAGGATATGCTCGGGGGGATGGCTGGTGGAGAGAACCCACTGGCACCAAGGACATGGAGGTGAATGGTACATGAAGAGATGTCCCACCACCCTCAGCCCCCCTTTCTCAAGCAGGGATGCCCAGGAAAGCTCAGCAGGGCTTTCCAGCACAGCTTCCCCTCTGCCTACGAGGTTGGTGGTCAAAGAAGCCAGCCTGGATCTGGAGCAGGACCAGGCTGCAGGACGGACGGAGAGGTCCCAGGCATACTGAAGAAAGAAAAATAAGTTATTTGCAAGCAAGACACAGGGGATCGTTATTGCATCTCAGCTCCTAACAAGGTCACTGAAATGCCTTTTTCCCCCTGCAAAGACTGAGAGTAAGACTCTGCCCTGCTGTTAGACCCAGGTACAGGGCTCAAGAGGCTCTCCCCTCACATTTGTAGGGTACCCAGTCCCAGCAGCTTTGTGGGAAATAAATAAGATCAGGTACTGCAGTTGTCACCACCCTCCTCAGCAGTAGGAGCCAGCCCCAGACACCTCCCAGCTCAGTCCTCCACAACCATGCTGGTAGACACCACAGGGAGCTCACTCACTGGAGGGAAGATTTTGGAGACCCCCAGCAGAGCCCGGGCAGGCAGGAACCCCCACAGCCCTGCACCCTGAGATGCTGGCAGGGCAGAAGTGCAAAAGGTGGTTTCAGCCTTCCAGTACAGGATGACTGCTCCAGGGGAGGAGCATCCCAGGCACGGCCACCACGCAGAACTGTGCCCACTGCATCACCCTAGCCTTGCCTCCGATCCAGGAGGCGAGTCCTGGCCTCTTGCCAGGGAGGGCAGAGCCTCTGCCACCCCTGCAGAGCACCACCGAGCAGATGGTCCCCACCAGGTCCCAGGAGGCCCTGTGAGGACCTTCACAGGAGCACAGGCCAAGGTACAGGCAGGCTGTCCCCACCCACAAGCCAATTTCAGAAGCAGACATGGAGAGGAAAGCCTAGCCCAGAAATCACACAAGCAAGAGTAAGAAACCATGCAGGACTAGGCATGGAAGAGTTTTTATTGCTTTGGTTTCTTACAAGTGAGGTATATGCACCTAGGCTTGCTGCAAGGAGACACCCACATCACACTCAGCTTGCAGCATAGCACAGGGAACTCGGGGACACCGGGCACATGTGGTTCGGTCTCCGCATTCTCCCAGGGAAGAGACACCCTGGAAAAGTAAGGCAGCTGTGAGAGAGTAAAGGGTTATGTGAAAGGTTGTTCATATAAGACCAGAAAGGTCAGGGACAGCTTTTCTGGAGCCTGCAAAGGGTACCTATCAGCATTCCCATCACACAGACTACAGTGGGGACAAGTCCCCTCCTCTACCCACCTCTAATCGCTCTGGGGAAGATCAAGGCAGCCAGAGGCAGGTACTGAAAGCCAGAAAGCCAAGCTGGCAGCAGCACTGACCCCAAGTGAAGGTTTATTCTCCTTAGCTGGGAAGAACCCAGATCAAAGATGCTCAGCCCATAAAGCTGAGCACTCACCAAACCCCTCCTGGCCCACAGCTGAGCCAGTGCTGCTCTGCTCACCGAGATGATGGTGCACACCTCCGCGCTCATCCTGCACATCCACATTACCCATTCAAGCAAGTGCCCCGGGCAGAGAGACCTTCGCCTCCTCTGTCTCAAGGCCTGGCAGCATCCCATGACAACGGCATGGTACTCCCTCCATTGCTCAACCTCTGAGCAGAGAGGACAACCCCTGGTTCCTCCCTTTTGGGGCAGCTCAGTGCCTTCTCCCTCCCCTCTCCGGGAACAGGCACTGCACAGACCCTCCCATACCTGATTGAGCCACACAGAAAAGAAAACCAGAGACTAGGAACAGAACAAAACCGGCACAAAAGTTAGAGCGGGGCCCCGGCTCAGAAACCCCACCAGAGAGCCAAAGGGCACAACAGCAGAGGAGCCGAGGCCGAACCAGCTGACAGCCAGCACTCAGGCATCCACGAGCGTCAGCCCATCGTGCAGAGCACGCTTCCACATGTAGTAAGTGGAACGTGCCGTGAGCGGGAAGCGGGCGCTGAACTCCTTGTAGGTGGGGAAGGTCTTCGATTCAAAGCGCTGCTGCAGGAACAGCTTAGCCTGCGCCTTGAACTGGGCAGTGGCAATCACATCCATCACGAACATCCGGCTGTTGGCTCTCTCCGACATGGCATAACCAGAAATGGTGGCGTTGTACGGCGTCGCCGGCACCGGCTTGTTTAGCTGCTTGGCGGCTACCTCCACGTGGCACTGGGGCTTGAGGCCTGGCTCTGCTCGCGGAGGTGCCAGGGAAGCCACCTGGTTCAATGGCTGGTTGGAGCTGGTCCAGGGCAGGTGATGCTGTCCGAGAGCCTGGCCACTGCCCCTCCAAAACCAGTAGGCTGTGGGGGAGAGAGAAGGATAGCGCAGGCGGTACTTGCAGAACGGCAGCCGCCATTGCTGGACCTGCCTCTTGGCCATATTCCGCAGCTGCTTTCTCCAGCACAGAGAGGGCTTGAGCTGCAGGAGACTCTTGGGTGCTGGCCGGTCTCCGTTCAGCCTCTTCCTAACGGGCATGCTGCTTGGCTTCAACTGCAGGAGCGGCTTTCCTATCTCGAGAGGTTTCTGGGTGTCCAAGGGAGACTGGGGGGGTTTGAAATTGGGGTTCTCCTTGATTGCTTTCCTTCGCCAGTTGTAGTAAGTGGACCTGGAGATGCCAGGGAAGCTGCGCTTGAAGCACCTGTAAGGCACCAGAGTGTTCATGGAAATGCATTTCTCCAGGTAGGATTTGGCTCCTTGCATAAAGATTCCTGCTTGGATGGGGTCTAGGGAAGGACTTGGGGATCTTAAGCTCCCCCCTGAATTTGCTGGCTCATCCACGCCAGCCTTTTGTGAGACTTCCTTGTGTATCTCCTGCAACCCATGGGCTTCAGCCAGAGCAGAGGCATCACCATTGACCATGCTCTGCATCTCATGCTTCCAGGCATAGTACGTGGATCGGGAGATCTCTGGAAACATCTGTCGGAAGTGCTGGAGGGGGATCACATTGCCCTCCTGAAAGCAGGACTGGAGGAAGTGTTTAGCTGCAAACCTGGCAGCTGCTTTCTGCCGGTGTTCACGAGACTGGCGCTTCCAGCGGTAGAAGGTGCTCTTGGTAATGCTGTACCGGTCACGCAGGTTGGAGTAAGTCAGCTGGGGGTCACTGTTCAGCAGCTCAAGGGTTTTCATGGGCTGGACGGGAGGCTCTGGCGAAGGCATTGCGGGTTCGACCTCCTCCAGGCCAACCACGGCCACGAAGTACTGTGCTTTGAAGACCTGCCGGGAGAGCTGCTGCCCTGACCACATGATATGGAGTGTGGAGGTTCGTGGGCCACACTTCCTGGGGCGGATGAGCCGATTGAAATAGGGACGGATCTTCAGGTTGCTCATAGGGTAGATGGAGTAGATGTTACACTGCAGTACCGAGGCAAGAGCATAGACGTGCCACATGTTGGCAAAGGTGCCAGGAAAACAGGTAGCTTTGATATCAGCATCAAAGATGGCCTCCAGGATAGCCATGGGGAGGCTGGTCATCTCCGGGGTCTCCTCAGTGCAAAGGGAGTAGCGGGCAGCCTGTAGCATCACCTTGGAGTCAATCATGCCGTTCAAGTAGTATTGCTTGTGCAGCAGCATCTCCACCACCGTACGCACCTGCAGCTCCAGGCTGAGGCTGGGGTTGCCCCAGAGCAGCACGCTGGCGGCCTCAAAGAGGCGGTTCCCCTCCCCTTTGCAAACCAGGGGCAGCATGTTACTTGGGGCATCCTCGGGATAGAGGCTCCTGGCTACCCGGTCAACCTCCAGCTCCTCTTGGAACTGCCTCCCACGATAGCCAGGCAGGGAGAAGGATGACAGGGTCCTCTCCGCCTCCAGCGCGGCACTGGTGAGGCCCTCCAGACCAAAGCATTCTGTGGCTTCCTGCAGCTCCTGCAGCACAGACTGCACCAGCTGGTGCCGTGGGATCATCCTGAAGGATGGCAAAAAGAAAGAAGTCACTGGAGACGAAGACAACACACGCTCCAGGCTGCCAGGGGCCTGGCCTCCAGCTCTTCCCCAAAGGGCAGGATGGGGGAAGAGGGTAGAGGAAAGGTCACTGCTCACTCCCTCACACACTCCAAAGGACAAAGGAGGAAGCCTGGCTCCCCACAGGCAGACCTGGGACAGGAACACGGGCTCAGCTTGCTCTCCAGTGACCTCCTGTGGGCAGCACGCACGGCACACAGCCTCCAGAGACACTTGTCTAGGTGAAACCAAGGAGTGACTGCATCCATCAGGGCAGGAGGCCAGGTCACCTCCTACCCCCGCATCCTGGCCTTGCGCCTGGCCTCTCCCCTACACCATCTCTCCCACCAGCAGCTCCATCCCTTCCATTTTACCACCCTGCTACCAGAGCCCAGGGAGAAGAGAGCCTCAAAGGGGAGACGTTGGTCATCTCTGCAGGAAGGGACCTGCGACAGAGCAGCACCGTGTGAGGGCATGGAGGGAGCTGGCTGCAAGTTCTTGAAACCCAACAGAAGAAGGGGCAAGGAGCTTGCCCTCTCCCTCTGAGCAGGCACTGCAGACACCATCAGGGAACCTGGGATGGGAGGAAGAGCCGAAGCCAGCCCAAGCCACGGTACTGCTGGCTAAGCTGACACTAGATGTCACTTGCTGCTCAGCAGACACACGCCACCAGCCAGGGAGGAGGGGAACAGGAAGGCTTCCCCAAATCGAGCTGCCAGACAGAAGGCAACCCAAGATTGCAGATGGGGCATGAGCACTGGGTGGGCACTACAGAGGCTGTATGGAGCCCTCTTCCCTGCCCCAGCCCACCCCAGTATCCCAGTCCTGTCCTTCCTTCCTCCTTTCCTATTCCAGTTCTCACTTAGGCAATCCAAAGGGTTAAACATGCACACCCCCACACCCCTCCCTTTGTCAGCTTTGGTCCATGGCTCTTCCCCCACCGCTCCAGGAGCTTTCCCAACAACAGGAGCTTTCCCAACAACCGTGGTCCATACCCCATGATCCAGCTCTGTCAGCCCATTCCTCTTCAGCACCTTTTCCCCCACCAGCCAGCCCAGTCTCCCCTTCTTGAACCGGTTTTCTCTCAGGGAAAACACCACTTCACTCAACCAGAAAACCCAATTTGGTCCATTTTCTCCTAAGGCTCGTCCGCATGCCACCCCCAACATAGCACACCACTCTGTAGTCCGCTTGAGTCACATCCCAGCCGGGGGCCCACCTCCTCACAACACTTCACAGGTATCACTATGCACTCCCAGCTCTGCGGGGAGATGGGAAAACAGCAGAGCCAGGCTGGAAAAGCAGCAGCTCTGCAGTAAAACAGACAACATCCCTCCTGACCTCTCCCAATTCTCAGTCCTGCTGCAGGTAAGATTATTATTGCCCTAGCATCTACAGGTCCTGGCCATGACCAAACAGCAAAGAGAATGAGGTGCCACTGAGTCACACCACCGCATGCTGGCTACTGCGCCACAGGGAGCCTCTGTGCTGCTGCTGCCCTTTCATCAGGCCACAGCTAGTCACCAAATCGTCTCCCTTCCCTGCTCCAAGCTCCTTCACTGCAGCTCCTGCATGTCAGGGGCCACCTCTCTTACAGCTGTTCCCACAGCTGTGGGGCATCAGGTATCAGAGACAACACAGAATGCACACAGCTGTGAAGCAGGGGAGATAACGTTGTCCTAAAATCATGACAAGTAAGGAGTTGTCCCTTCAGGTCAGGTCTGTGTTGTTGTGCTCCTGGAACATCATTCAAATTTATAGACATATATAGACATTTTGACTAAGTCTGTGGTGAACGTGTGCTCGAGGAGCTGAAGCAAAAGCATCCCCTGTCATGGTTTAGTCCCAGTAAGCAACCAAGTACCACACAGCCACTCACTCAGCTCCTCCCCTTTCCCCCAGTAGGATTGGGGGGACAATTGGAGAAAAAAAAGATAAAGAGAACCTGTGACTTATGAAGAGTTTACTAATTGAAAGTAGAGTGAAATAAGATTATACTAATGCTACTAATAATATGTAATGAAAGTGCGACTACTAATAATGTTAATACTATATAATAAAGGAAAAAGGAAGGAAAAACAAAATTATACAACTGCTCACCACTGGCCAACCAACACTCAACCAGTTCCCAAGCAGAAATTTCCCCTCCCAGCCAACTTCCCTAGCTTATATACTGAGCATGACATTTGATGTCATGAAACATCCCTTTGGGGCTTTGTCCCCTCCCTTCTTGTAGAAGGAGCAGCTGGGAATGCAGGTGCATATCAGAAACTGAAAAAAGTCCTTGATTTGGTATAAACACTCCATAGCAACAACTAAAAACTCCAACATTATCAATATCCTGCACAGCACAAATCCAAAGCACAGCCTCATACTGGCTACCGTGAAGAAAATTAACTGTCCCAACTAAAACCAGCACACCCAGCTCAGAAGAGCCACAGGGCTGGCAGAACCTGATTCCTCCCCTTTCAGCTCCCACAGCCCCACTGAGCTCTCACCTGCCAGCAGATCCAGGAAAAGCAGGACAAGCTTTTCTGCCAGAGGGGTGAGGAGCTGACAGAGGCCAGGGAGCATCAGCAGCAACCCCAGTCTTTACGGCCTTGTGGGCATTTCCCACCTCCTTATAGCTTGGGGGGAGAGGGATGGGCGAGATGGATGCACAGAACTTAATCCTTCTCTTCAGCAACAACCCTACAGCCTCAGTGTGACTGCTAGCTCCTGCTGCCCAGAGCACCAGGACCTCCAAAGCAATCCTAAGGAAAAAAACCCACAGCTGACGCACCACAGCAGCTCCCCAGGGAAGGGTGGAGAGGGGCTGGGGTAAGCCAGAAGCACCAGCTGGGGGATTGGGTTCATCACCAGATCAAACCCAGCAGCTCTCAACACAGAGGACCTGCTGCACAGGGAACGTTTTTCCATGCACACCTCCAGCAAAGCCAGCTGAATGCAACAGGCTCCCTAAAATGCCTCAGTACCAAGGGAGCTTTTCACTGATAAAGGAGGCTTTACCTAGCCTGGCCACTTTTGCATTGTAACAGATAAGCAAGCACTTGCAGATCACGTTCCCTCACCTAAACTGATGAGCCGGTGGCATCCAGTAGTGCAAGTTCCCCAAGTCAGCCCCAAAAACGCTCCCAAAGAGCCGGAATCCAGGAGACCTCAACCGCAGCCGCCGGGCAGGAGCAGGGGTGTCGTGCAGCCCACCCAGCCGGGATGGGTGCTCACCTCCCGGCCCCAGCTGCGGGCTCAGGCCACCAGGCAGGAAAGGCTCTCACTTGGGAGGGGGAGGCTGGAACCACCGTAACCGCACAAACCCCAAGGAGCTGTCGAGGCTGGGAGCATCACCCCGCTGGGAGTGCCAGGGAGGCGCGCTGGGTGGGCAGCACAGGCAGCGGGAGAAGCGCCCACATCTCCACCAAAGCCCATAAACGTGGCAACACACCCAAAGAAAGGCCAGAGAGCCGCCTTAACCCAGGCCCCCAGCGCTGCAGCCGAGCCGGGTTTCGGCCGTCCCTCGGGCAGCGGCACTGACAGCCGCTGCCAGCCCCGTCCGCCCGTGGCCGCCCCCGCGGCCGCTCACGCCTCTCCCAAGCGCGGCGGAGGCGGCTCCGTGCTGCCGCCCCCCCCCCCCCCCCGCCCCGGGAGGGAGATAGCCTCGGGTGGAAGCACGGGCGGGCGCTCCCCTGCCCGGGAAACAAAGGGACGAACAGCCCCAAGGCGTGGAGAAGTCGCCGGTACCCGGGCAGCCGCGGGACTGCAACAGAAAGGTGCCCGCCGCGGCAGGGCAGCCCGCGGGGTCAGCGCTGGGAAGGGACGGCAGGGAGCCGCGGCCCCGACGGCGCCCAGCCTGGCTCGACTCGACTCGGCACTCACCTGGCTCCACGACTCACACCCCACCCGGCCCCTCGGCCGCCCCGCACCTTTAAGGGCGGCGGCAGGAAGCGGCGCGGACCCGCCGCCGCCCCGGTGCCAGCCCCGCAGTGACCCTCGGGAGCGGGAGCCCGTGTGCTGTGCTGTGCCGGGCCGAGCCGGGCCGGGCCAGGCTGGGCTGGGCTGCCCCTCCCCACTCTGCCCCCTCCCCCGCCAGGAAGCGGGCCATCCCCGCGGCCCCGGCCCAGATGAAAGCGGAGCGGGCCGGGGGTCACTTCCAAAGCTAAAGTGATAATGGCCATTGTCCCGCCGCCGCCGCGCTTAAAGGGCCCGCCGCCCTGTCCCGCTGCTCCCCGGCACCCCGCCGCCCCACAGCATCCTCCTGCCCCGTACCCTTCCCGGGCCTTCAGCCCATGGCGGGCGATGGAGCACGCTGGGGCTGTGGGGTGGGAGCTGGGTGCCAGCAGGGGACATCCCTCGCATCCCATGGGATGCAGACAGGCCTCGAGTGGGTGTCTCTGCAGCCACGGGACCTGGCACAGCCCATGTGCGTGTCAGCCCCCTTTCCTCGCTGGCTCATGCTGAGGCCATGGTCCTTCCTTTGGCTGCTAACTAGGAGATAGTTACCCTTTCCTCTCCCCTCCCTAAGTGGCATCCATCCTCCCCCCAGCAAGGAAACGCTGGTGGGACCCCCGGGCTCCTAAGGCTGACAAAGCTCAACTATGCTGCCCTTCACAATCTTCTCATTTGTCTGCGGGAGGCACGCAGCCTTCTCCCTTGGCAGCCTTCTCCCTTCTCCCTGGGCAGCCTCCCAGATGGGCTTGCACCCACCCGCCTGTGTCTGGGCCCTCAGTGGAGCAACCTTCCTCCCCGCTATCTCTGCCCCGCTGCCTCTAGCCTAATCTTGGGGCTGAGGTCCCCCTCCTTAACTCCCGTTCGCACAATGGGCTCATCCCGTCCCTCGGGCATCACGTGAGGCTGTGCAAACAGCCCGCGCGCCAAGCACCTCGCTCTGGAACGGCTAAGCCGCCAACGCCAGCTCCACCCTGCATCCTCCTCACAAGCCCAGAACACCTAGAGCTTCCCCCAGGACCTGCTTCATCCCCAGCTACGCCACCCCAAAACAGGTCCCCGAGGAGCCTGTCTGCTCTTGGGTGCGAGGGCTGGGTGTGTTTTAACAAGGCAGGACACAGCCTGGACAACAGGGAAGAGTTGGACTCTTCACCCACTGCTCTTGGTGCTTTATGTTCCCTGGTTTGTGTAGCTCCAGTTGCGGGCAACATCTGGTTTCCTCTCCCCTGCCTACCCCTGGGGACCAGCCTGGGTTTCACCGCAACTCCCTCACCCATCAAGGGGCACAAAATAACTCCTGATGTCAGAGACGGCGAGGGCTTCCTGCCTCACATGACACCACCCGTGCGGAACCTCACTGTGGTCACTCACGTTTGGCAACAAGAGGGCAGGAGGGCTCATGGAGACACCACGTACGGGATTCTTGTGCAATTTGGGCAGAAAACTGGACACGGGCCTTTCAGACAGGGAACATGTGTCCAGCTCCCTCTCCTGCTGCCCTCCCTCCCATGTCAGTCCGGGACCAAGCATCACAGCACAATGTCCTACCTCGCCCAAAAGCACATACCCCAGAGCATTTTTTCCCACTTTCCTTGTCTCACATCTGAGCCCAGAATCGCAGGGGGAGGCCTGGCAAGGAGGGTTTGACAGGAGGAACGGGCTCCCTGGAAGCTATGGAATGGCTGCTTGTGAGTCCTCCCAGCCTCAGCTAGGAGCTACTACCCCAGCTGACACCGAACCCTTGGCCTTCAGTGCTCAAAGGGGTCATTCTCACTGGACACAGGAAAGCTACAGTGCAAGAAGAGGGACCTAAGCCATCCCTGGTGAACTTTTTTCCCCACTCATGCAACCTTCGTGTCTCCAAAGCCAGCTCTGCTCTTGCTATCAACCTGGCCAGTCCTGGATCTTTTCCCTGGCGGGCTGGTGTTCATATCCACAGCTGCTGAGCTCCTCATCCTTCATCCTTTTAACTTCTTTGGTTGCAAATGCAAAGCAGTACTCACAGGGCAGTGAGACACTGGTAAATGCCGGAGTCAGCAGGGTCAGTGATTAACATAGGAGCTGGAAAACACACAAAGAGACAGCCTGGGCAGTTCTGTTATGCAGATGACTGCACACACCAGCTTCCAGCATATAAACAAGTAGTTAGCATTTTTCTGTTCCTTGGAGGAGTTTGGTGGGGGATCAGAGCGCTCCCTGATTTAGTGCAGGATGCTTCAGCATGACAGTAGGCCGTGGAGACCTTTGCAGTTTAGCTCTGGCTGCCAGAAGATTTTCTGCCTGTTTGTGCTTTAACCTGCCTGCCTGCTCCCAGATGAGTCCCAGAGCAAATGTGCAGAGGTGTCCAGCTGCGCACGGATCTCAGGGCACTGTGTTTCCAGGCGTGATGGAAGGCAGGTTTTACTGCTCCCGGTCTGGGCATGGAGTCTTCTCCCAGGTCGAGAGCAACCTCCATGTTCAGCAGCTAAAATTCTTGTTGGTTTGAACCTGCTGAGGAAGGGTGTCCCAAGGGCTTGGTGCTGGGTTCTTGTATAGGGTAGGGCAACCTACTGGAATGTGACAATCCCGACAGTGCCACACGTGGGGACAAGATTCAAACACTCGGTTACTCCCCCAGCAGGAAAGCTCCCCAGTCCCACCTAGGGGACCTCTGGGAGCGGAGGGAGTCAGAGCACCCTACCCACTGCAGCGCTGTCCATGGCTGGACCAGAGACCATTCAGGCAGTATGGGATATGGCTGAAACACCTGGGGCAGCCAAATACCGTTCAGGACAGGTCAGACTGTGGACCAGTTGCCAAAACCACCTCTGGAATTGGAACAGGTTGACCTAAATGGGCTAAATTGACATGTCCATCCCCTCAAAGCCATTGCTGGAGCCCCGGCTTCTGTTTTTTCCATCTTTCTCCCTCCAGAGAACTGCAAAGTCAGAATCTTCCTTCTGGGAAGTTGGGGGAGCTGGGACAGCTGAGAGGCTGGCAGGACTGAGAGCATGGGGGCTTCCAGAAAAGTCCTAAGTGTCTGCTGCCTTGGCTGGGTTTCTCACCTGTGCCTTTAATTTAAGCATTGCTCCTAAATTAAAGGGGTGCTGAGATCGACAGGCTGCTGGCCTCTGCAGAGAGGTCCCGTGAGGCACCCCCATGTCTGTGCATGCCCTGGGATGATGCTGGGCGCCAGCAGACAGACGATTATGATTTTGTTCAGTTCTCATCAGTTTGTTCTGCTCACATCACACAGACTGGGAGATTGACAAACTATAGGGAGTTTTCAGCCTGGAGCAATGACACTGGAGTGATTGAATTATAGGAGAGGAACAAAATCTATTTAGTGGTGCTGAAGTGAGAACTGGTGGGCAGGGACAGCCGAGTGCATCAATGAGCAAGAGCAGTTCACAGGAGTGACTTCAGCTGTGTGACCAAGGACAGAGGGACAGCACAGAGGGCAGAAGAATGTGGCCTGAACTTTAGGACAGCTTGTGGGCAAAGCCCAGCCAGGAGTTTCATCTCCCCAGGGGAGGCAGGGAGCTGGCCTGGGCACTGGGTCCCATCTTAGACAAGAGCCTGGAGGCCTATAAGGCTCTCTCACACCCTGTGACCCTCTTCCCCTGCAGTGACTCAGAGCTCGGGATCATTCCCCTTCTCCCAGCACCCCTCAGTGCTGCCTCCTTCACTGCTGTTCTCCTGTCTCTGCGTTCAGATCCCTCCCTGTGGGACCAGGGGACCTCAGTGCTGTCCTCTGAGAGTCACCCAGAGCACCCTGACCCTCTCCTAATGGTGCCTGCCTTCCAGTTCGTCTTCTGAGTGATGGTTAGGACTGACCAGTCTGATGCAACAGGAGTGCACAGGAGAGCCAGGTCTGCCTGTCTCCTGCTCTGGGGTAGCAGAGCCCCCACAGTAGGTCCCATCTCTTATTCTCTGCTTGGCTCAGGACCCTTTTCCCATCCGGCTTGTGTCCAGCTGGCCTCCCTCTTGCTTCCCGCTCCATGACATGGGAGGGAAGGTTTGAACTTGGTGCCAGTGCTGCGCCCTTGCTCCCTGAGGCTCCCGGGCACACGGGAGGGATTTAAGCATGAAACACCAGGCGCAGTACCACAGCGATGGGCAAGGACCAGGAGTCTTGGCCACATGCTGGGGTCCCGGGCAGTAGGCGGGAGGGGTGTGAGAGAGCTGGGAACTGCAGGAGATTCAAAGTCAAGATCAAAGCGTTTCCCTCTGAAGCCCTAACACTCTCCTTCCCTCCCACTTGCACATAAAAGCACTCTGCCCTCAGCAGGCGCTCACTGGGGAGGGTGGGTGGAGGAGGGGGCTGCTTTCCCCCTCGCTTTTCCTGTGTTACTAATAACTCTTCCCAGAGGTGAAACGGTGAAAATCCTTCCACTCCTCCTCCCCCATGCCTGCTTCTTGCCCAGATCCAAAGGGCCTGAAGCCATTTCAAGGACGGTGAGTTCATGGCAGACCTGGCCTGCTTTGGGGTGTTCCCAGTTGCTGCCGGCACGGGGAGATGGAGCGAAGGAAGCCTTTGAAGTGTGCGGTCGAAAGACACTGTTAGAGGCAAAGCATGGGGAAAGAGGATTGAAAAGAAAGCAGAGCAGTTTGGCCCACAGGAGGGGGAAAGGCTAATTAAGGCACAGCGCATGGAGGAGGAACAGGCAGAATCATTAAGATATCACAGCAGGAGCCGGTGGTGGGGCTCCACGGAGGTTTAAGCCATACTGAGCCTGGCCTCTGCGGTTTGGTCCCTCTTGATTCTCCATTCCCACCCTCTGCTTTGGGGTGGCACAGGGGTGTGTGGGACTCTGTCGGTCAGTTCAGGTGGCTGATCCAGCTGAAAGTGAGTTGGTTGAGTTCATACCCTAACACAGAGCTGAAATTCAGGATGGGAGTCTCCATTACGCCTTCTACTTGTGATCGGAGAGAGGGCTAAAGCTTGCAGGCGATCCCAAACTGCAGAAGCTGCAAGGTGGTGAGGACACACACATACGAAGGGCCTGGAGACTGGAAACATGGGCAGGAAACGGCAGATTGAATTTTGGAAAGCCCGGGAAGTCGCTATTCTTCTGGCAGTGTTCCATTATGCAACATCACACAAACCCGCCAGCGTTAAGAAAGACCTGGGATGGGAAACCCGAGGGGAAGCAAGCTGCAGAGTCAAGGCTGCAGTCCTGTGTGTCTTTCGGTGGTCACGGCAGCTGCTGCCTGTTTCAGAGAGAGCCCGGGGCCACTTACTCCCCAAAAGGCACCCAAGATGGGCTTGTCAGGCTGCTCCCTCCATCCCAGCTACAGGCCAGCAGGCAGAGATGGGCCGGAGGGAAGTGGCAGCACAGGGAGGCAGCGGAGACCGCAGGAGGCAAGGGGGGTGCGGGGGGATCTGGACAGGGGCTGCTCCCATCCTTGGCAGGGGGAAAATGCATCGGAGAGCAGGCAGGGAAGGACGGGGGATGGGATGTTTCACACCTTGCAAGCAGGAGCAGATGGGGCTGGGGTTAAACACCACACGGAATTCACTTGCCCTGCCCCAAGGAGCCCGGGATCAGCAAGCCATGGCCGGCTCTCCCTTCCCTGGGTCTGCTGTTTAGTGGCAGGTTAGCAATGCGGATGGGGTTTCTCTTGGGTCTGTAGCTAGTCAAGGAGCTGAGATACGGCCCTGCAGTGTAAACAGAGCCATACAACCCTGCTCAGGTTGTGATCCCCCAGTCCTTTCCCAAGCCCTGCCCCCAGGCACACCGAGATGGCCATGGTGTTTGCCGGGGGAGAAACGTGAGAAGTAGAGCCAGAGTGCTGTAAAAGATGTAAATGTTTCGAGAGCAGCTCTGTCTAGGGCACAGCCTCGGCGGGGGGATGGAGAGGCGCGCAGAAAGCACTTCTCTGTTGTTCTTGATCTTGGCTGCCTTAGGAGGAGTGCCAGGAAAGATCCTGGAGCTGATTCATTAAAAGGAGCTCACAGCATGAGCTTTATCAGGTGGTGGTGGAGGGGTGGCAGGGACAGGACAAAGGGCAGGGAGGAGGAGGTAGGAAAAGGGTTTGGGATAGTCAGTTGTGGCCATCTCATCTCTGCCTCAGATCCCCTGGCTCCCTTGGTGCTGGGAAGCCATTTCACCAGCAGGGGAGGGAAGGGGAGGAATATGCCCTCACCATAAGGTGTGTGAGGGAGCAAAGGAGTCAGTTCAGTCCCAGTAACCGCTGACATGGTGACACACACAATTGCCACAGCTGCGATACTGCACCTTGAGAGGATGTGACTGCCTAGGAGCAACCGTCACCCAGGTCTGATGCAACAGCTGAGAAAAAACCCGATCCTTTTAACATAAAAATTAGTCACTGCTGAGGTCAGGTTTTCAGAGGGCTGATCTCTGCCCTCTGGAGCTTAACCTTTAGGTATGACTGATAGCATTGTGAATTCCAGCAGTAAAAGAGCTGAGAGAAGGGAGATTGAGGGCAAGGAGAAAGGGACATCTCAGAGCAAACAGACTGATGCACCTTCTTTCATCCCTGAGCATGTATACTCCAATTTTGTGTTCTGAAGTGGCTGGACCCATGAGTAGGTAGCAGCACAGACGAGGGAGATGAGGCTGAGGGAGAAGAAAGAGAGGGCTGGACGGCAGGGAGCTACAGTGAGCACGAAGCTACTTGGTGTATGGGAAGAGGGAGCTGTGGGGTATGTGCAGAAGCCCAGACTGCAGAAGAAAGCGTTAGCAGGATGGTAGGTGTGAGAGGCGCTGGAGGCAAGGAAGGGACTCCAGCTCGTAGGATCTCGCATCTCATCATCAGACTGGTCCAGAAAATTTACTTGGGCTGAAACATTTCATAACCCAGAGTTCGAAGCGACCCGAAATTTAACTGCCTGCCCCAAAATAACCCAAACATGCAGGCATCAGCCCTGCTCCTCCTTTCCCGTGTCCCCTGTGACAAGTGGGCAACGCCCGCTGCCCACGGGGACCGGCCCCCGGCCTCCGGGGTCCCCAAAGGGAGCAGCTCCTTCCTCAGGGGGGGCGGCAGCGCCCTATTTCTCCAGCCCTGCTGCCTGCGGCATCCAGGACGTGGCTCGACCCCGAAGCCTTCCCTGCAGCCATGGCCCTGCCAAGCCACGGCCTCTGGGCCCCTGCCCCAGCTGGCGCTGAGCGCAGGCCGCCAGGACGCCCCCCGGCTGTGTAAGCGGAGAGGAGGCGAGGAAGGAGGCCAGCACGCCCCGCCGGGCCCGTGAGGAGGCGGCGGGTGCGACGGGGACGCCACGAGACCGGGCGGCGCCGGTGGCTTCCCCCACCCCAACGCCGCCCCGGTGCCGCCAGGGGGCGCTGTGTCCCGCGGGCAGAGCGGCGCTCCGCCAGGAGGCGCTCCCTCTCAGTGTCCCACGGGGATGGGCGGCGCTGGCGGGCGGGATCTCTATGGTGACGCCGTACCCGGAAGCGTGGCGGTGGAGGACGCCCCTGCGCGGGCGGGCGGTGCGGGGCTCATGCACGGCGAGGAGAGGTGATGAATATTCATGCCGTAGTGCCCGGGTGGGGCCGGGTCCTCGCTCGCTGATGGCGGGAGGCAGCGTCGGGGCGGGGGTCGCCGGCCGCCGGTGAGGAAGGGCCGGGCTCGGGGTGGGGGTGTGTGTGTGCGCCTCCGCGGTCGGGGTCCCGGCGGGGAGGTGGGCAACCCCGAGAGCTCACCCACCGGCCCCCGCGTCTTCCTCCGTTGCAGGCCAGGTCCCCGGCTGGACGGGCTGTTCCTGCGGCGCTTCCTGCGGCTGCAAGCCGTGCTCTTCCCCGGGTGGCCCTCCCCGAGCGCCCTCATGTTCCTCACGCTGCTCTGCGTCGCCTTGCTGGGTGAGCTGGGGGAGGGTGGGCTGCACCCCACGTCTGCTGCCCCTCGCCCCGTGCTCCCCACCCTGCGCCGTGCCGCTGCCGTCCTTCATTTGCTTCCCCTGTTCGCCTCTTTCCTCCAGAGCAGCTGGTTATTTACCAGGTCGGCGTCATCCCCAGCCAGTACTACGAGGTCCTGGGGGACAAGGACTTCTCCGGGTTCAGAACGCTGACTGCCGTTGCCCTGACGCTGATCGTAGTAAACTCCACGGTAAGACAGGCCAGAGCCTCCCGTGTCTTGGGAGGGGAAGGCTGCCCATGGCTCCTGGCACGATCCTGGTGACAGGATCTAGGTCTGCCCATGACCCGTTCGGTAGCTACGTGTGGGATGGATCACTGGTACAAACTGTTAATTTTTATGTCATTTTGGGAAATGCTTGTTCTTCTCACTCATCCCTTCCTGTCTGTCTCCCTGTCCTCATTCCAGCTAAAAAGCTTCGACCAGTTTATCTGCAACATGATGTACGTGAGCTGGAGGAAATCCCTCACCGAGTACCTCCACAGCTGCTATTTCCAGGGCCAGGTCTACTACAGCCTGCACGTGCTGCGTGAGGACATCGATAATCCGTAGGCTGCCTGCGGCTTCTCTCAGCCTCTTGCTTGGCTTCTCGTGTGCTGCTCCATGCCTTTTCCTGACTTCTCTGTGTCTCTGGGTAGGGGCTTGAGCCCTAGAAGCTTTTGTCATCTATGCACAAATACCCTCGTCAGCCCTGGGTGGGAGCTCCTGTGATTGATGGTCACAATGGTTTTAGGGGTAGGATGTTTCTACTGTGAGGAAAATAGAGGCTTGGCAGAACAGGGATCTAGTGCTGCCATAAAACATGCTCTCTGCAAACTCAGCCCTTGACACGCAGTGTGACGTTGCAAAGGACCTGGCTAGAGTCAGAGAGCACTGCCTCTCCCTGCCGTCACGCAGCCAGCACGTTAGGACTGTCCCTGTTGTTCTGTTTGAACTTCAGACGCCAGATTCTCCAGCTGAACGCAGTTCTGTTTAGTTGGATTGTTAGCCCAGGAAGGGCTTTGTTTTGCACTGTATGAGGGCTGCATTTCCCCTTTCCTGTTCTTAGGAAGGAAATGTCAGGGGTGACTTGAAATATAAGAGAGGGAGAAGCATTCAGTCCCTCCTTGCTTATCCCAGCCCAGCACGAGATCCCCTTCCAGTTTGCTTCATGCGGTGTCCTGCTTACTGCAGAGCTGCTGGTCGAAGGTCGAACGCCTCCCTTCCTCACAGCTGCCTGCTGACCCTGGCCTGATCTTGCACACAGGACAGTGCTGGCGTTACACATTTTGAAGGGTTAAAGAGCCTACATTAGACAACGTGTGAGAGGTGGAGGCTTTTGTCTTTTCCCTCCAGAGTTTAAAGATATTATATTTGAAATATTTAAATATTTGCTGAAAAGCTAGAAACCAGGAGAGAACTTTTTCCAAATTGTGTGGCTTTATACAGTTGTTTTGAGACCCCTCAAGCTCTCCTTCCCTGGATGGGGCATCCCTGGTCTTGTCACTGCACTGCTGCCCTGCTGATGGCACCAGAGGAGGCCAAGTCTGGGGCTGTCTTGCGGGGCCTCCTACCTGTTGCTCATAGTGCTGACCTCAAGGAACTGAATCAGCTTCTGTGCTTCTGCTGCCAAGTGCTCCTGCCTGCTTGTCCTCACCCCTTCGTTGCGCAGCGTGTTGTGGCTGCACAGTGAAATCGTGTTTGATATCTCAGATGTTTTTTTTATCTGTATCGTTTTTCAACCAACCCTGGCTGCTTCTGCTGGCCCGATGCTAGGAGACAGCCCAAGTAAGAGCAACTAGCTGTGCATGGGGGCAGCAGCAAATGTGTGAGATTGCTGCAGAGTATTTTTCATTACCACCTTGCTTCTGCTTTTTTGGTGCCACTACAAAACTTATCTGCAATTCCTTGATGAGAATTGTTTGCCTGCACTGGGTACTTACAGAATGAACTAGAGCGATGAAGTGACCTCCCACTATGCAGTGCAAACCAAACTGGGTGTTAGATGCACGGTGTCATCCATCTAGAAGGAAGGAAGAGTGGGTTCTGAGTGGCATGCAAACACTTGCAGCTCCTAGCAGGGCATTTAAGTTGGTGTTTATGTGTTATTACATTTATAATGTAGCTAATGAAGAGCAATGTCCTGCCATGAGTCTGTAGCATGACCTAAGTGATAACTTTATGGGAACAATTACAGACTAAGGAAAAGGAAAAATGGTGACTGTAAGGTCAGTCAGGGTGAGAGCTGACCCGTTGCTGTTCCAGGACTGCAAAAGAGTTGAGAGGTGAATGACCTTGTGGTTGTATCTGCTCTGATGGCTAACCAGGAGTCTGGCCTTGCTATACATTCTGGACTCCAGTGTTCACTGTCATGGCCTTTCCACGTGTGCTTAGAGCATCAGACTGGAGCCCTCATCCCCGTGCTCTGGACAGATGAGGTGCCGAGGGAGTAAATATGCTGAAATCCTTCAGTTACCCCAAATGCAACTCCTGCTCAGCAGTGGGATGGATGGGACCTGAGGGTCTCTGACCCAGGTACCTGCTGCTGACGGGGTGAGGAGGCTCGGTGCGCTGCTCCTACTCTTGTGGGATGGGGTGGGTGGAAGCACTTTCTTCCTTGCAGCAAAGGGATCGGAGGTCGCTCCATGCAGAGCAAAAGGACCAGCTACCGTGGAAGGGTGGCTTTGATGGGAATTGTTTGCAAATATCCAACAGCTGGTGAAGGCCAGGCCTGTGCTCTAGCCAGGCCTGGTAGTTGTGGTGACTGAAATGCGGCACCAGTACTGAAGTTTTGGGGAGGGGTCAGAAGTTTTTGGTAGTATGGGTGTGAGTCCAGGAGTGGAGTAACGACGAGGATACAGAGACCTTTACCACAGAGTTGGACAGTCTTGTTGAAAGTGGAACAGGGGGTTAATACAAGGAACAGGTGAAAGTAACAGCAAAGCTGTTCCTCCTGGGTGCCAGGAAGGCCCTTGGGTGGGTTCTGCTGGGCCACGAGGGAATGGGAGGTACAGCTGCAGGTCCCTTCCAGGCAGAGTTGTTCACCTACCCCCTCTCCTAAGTTCAGGCAGTGAAACAGCCTGCCTTGTGCCCTGTTAGGGACTTGGTACTGATTCTCGCTTCTGGACTTTAACAGTGTCAATGGCTGTTTGTGTTGAGCAGGGACCAGCGCATCAGCCAGGATGTGGAGAGGTTCTGCAAGCAGCTCAGCTCCATGGCCAGCAAGCTCATCATCTCGCCCTTCACGCTGGCCTACTACACGTACCAGTGCTTCCACAGGTAAGGACCATCTTGGCCCTGCTTTCATGCCTCTTCCCTGTGCTTTCTTTTGGAGCCTGGCACCCATGTTACAACTGCCCAGGCGGAGCCTTGTAGGTCTCTGCACTTCAAAGGCAATTCTGCCTTGGGGATGCTGGGGCGTGCAGTGCTGTCCCCCAAACCTCTGTTAAAACCAAGAGAGGTGACAGCTGGGGACTCTGAATGCTTGAGCCAGAGGGTACTGGGGTGTCCTTTTGCTTGCAGTATTAGCTGACCTCTCTCCTCCTCTAGCACAGGCTGGTTAGGCCCCGTGAGCATCTTTGGGTATTTCGTCATCGGGACGATTGTCAACAAGATATTGATGAGCCCAATTGTGTCTAAACTTGTGCAGCAGGAAAAACTGGAGGGGGATTTCAGGTGAGTCACAGCACAGCACCTTTTCACCGCCTCTTGGCAGCTCCTGGAAAGCTGCATTTCTGTCCCACAGTGCTATGTGTGCAGCTACTTCCCTTGTGTTTGACTTTCCCCACACTCTGAAAAACCTGCCTGCACAGTGCTGCCCCAAAGCCCCTGTGCTGAGCCCCCGCCACCCCTTTCACTGCCCTGTGTCATGACAGGCAGTGCCCTTGGTTCAGGCTGCTGGTCTGGTCATTGCTGGTGCCTCTGCTAGGGCATTGGATGTGAAGAAGAAAACGGCACGTAGAGCTTCCTTGGGTGCCAATGCAAGTTCAGTGAACTGCATCCACTGACAGAAATCAGGTTTCTGCTTCACCACCACCTCCATGAAGTGCCCAAAACCTCACAGTCTTTCCATAGGTTCTGGAACTGTTTTCCTCCCCTTCCCCTGCAGGGCTGGCTGGGTGTGTGGCAGGGGCTTTGCAGCTTTCCCTGGAGCTCAGGGCATCCAGGGACAGCAGCAGAAGCTGGTGTGGCACAGGAAACCCAGACCAGGGCAATCGGTTGTGGTGATTCTCTATGGTGGACATGCTGGGCTAGTAAATGGGAGGCCCAAGGGCTGAAAAGATGTGCATGGAGGGCAGGATACCAAACACGTGCCACTGCGCTGGCCCACAACAATGTCACCTTGTGCTAAGCCTTCGTCTCTGGTGCCTTTTTGAGCCTATTGAGTATTTCTGTCAAGAGACGCCTCAGATCAGTGCTCTGACAGGTGCAAGACAAGTCGTCTCTAGCGAGGATGTTGGCTACATATAATTCACCAGGCATTTGCGCACAGTCCTGATAATGTTTTTTTGGGTTGTCCAGGTTCAAGCACATGCAGATTCGTGTCAATGCGGAACCAGCTGCTTTCTACAGGTTAGTAGTGTTCATTTCTTTGCATCCTCATAAGGATCCTGCCAGCCTGGGGTGTTCTTCTTGTGTTTGTGTATCCCAGAGGAGTCCAAGTCCTGTTGCTGCAGCTGCAGACCTGTCTCCATCCCACTGCAGCGTCATACAGCCCTGACACTCTGTTCTCCTTTGCATTCTGCGCATTGTCTGCAGAAATACTCCACAGCAGCTGGAGACAAATTTTTTCTCTGCCTCCCTCCTAAGATCCCCAGAGGCCTTGTACAGATTTATTGCTGGCTTAGAGACGGTTGCTGATGTTTTGCCAGGTCCTTACCTGGAAGGTTGCTCGAGGGCTTGTTGCATCTTGTCAGATGTTCCCCTGGGGTCTTGTTTATGGTTGCTTCTGGACCCCTCCTGCTGCTGCTAACCTGTGTGTCTTCTGTAGATGTGCCAGCTGTTGCCTGGCCTCCTTACCTCTGCTTGCGCTGCTCTGGGGCAGTCTGTGCCATCACCCTCCCAACCCTTTACTGCTGCTCTCCAAATTTGCGCTGTGCTGTTTACCCTGGAGCTGAGCACGCAGCTGGGAGCCTGGCAGCACCTCCCCACTCAGTGATGCCTTCCAGTCTGTTGAGCTGCTTCTTGGAGCCTTTAAGGTGTTTCACAGAAACGGCTAAAACCCAGGAAAAGGGCCACGATTTTACTGCAGCTTGTGTTGGGGTGCCTGGTCCGTGGCAGGAGGTCGTTGCTGCTTTCTTGTCACCTGTCTGCCTTTGTCCTGCACGTTGTGATATCGCGCTTCTTCCAGGAATTTAAGCAAGTGGCAGCTGCCCTGTCTCTGATCTTCCCTTCCTGCGACCTGTGACCCCTTCATGCTGTAATGACACGAGCGTTTCAAGTGTTGTGGTGCTGTCCCCACAGTGGTTTGATTCAAACCCACTGATTTCATAAAGATTTGTATTGGCAGGCATGAAATTCTGACACAGATAACTGCAATCAATCTTGGTTTGCATTGGCAAGTTTGAGTTATTTCTTTGTGGGCTGGTTGATTCTTACTGGTTGATGATAATTTTTCTTAATGGAGAGATACTCTGATTACGTGCCCTTATCTACGCTGCAGTACCTTTCCTCACAATTTTGAAGGTTTTTATTCCATTGCTAAGTAGAAAAATGGAAAGTGAGTTGCTATATGAGAAAACTGAGTGTCGTACTTCAGTACAGTTCATCGGTAGATAAGCTTCTCTTGGTGACAAAGTAGAATGTAATTGAGTTGCACAAACCCAGGGGTGTTTTTAATTAAGATTCATACCCTGAAAAAAGGAATTTTTTAAAAGGTTGCATTCCTAGAATCCTGCAAGGGGAGGAGCATGTGGTGCATGGCTGGTTTTGATTGCTGGACTTCTCTAGCTTGTAGAAGCTGTTAGATCTTGTCCTCTTGCACCTGCCTAACCGTTGTTTTGATAAAGGAAGAAACAAATCCTGAGCTTTGTCCTTTCCGAATACCCAGCGGGGAAGGTTGCAGCTCATTCCTTGCCCGAGATGGGTTGTAGGGCAGTAGTGCCAAACGGAATTCCGACTGCATGTATTTTTGAGAAAGAAAATGTATTTTTCAAAGAACTGAGGCTCTCCAGAAACCGTACTTTGTGGGGTTTTTTGTGCAGCTCCTGGCCCTGTCTGCTCGGGCCCTAGTGACGCCCGCGTTGTGTGGACCGTGGTGGGCGCAGGCATGTGTTGGGTGCAGGGGCAGTGGCGGGTGGGAGCCTGGGGCGAGCCTGTAGCTCTCTCTGCATTTTGCCACCTGAGGGCAGCCCTGCTCTTGCGAAGGAGCGGGAGGAGCTGCCACGCTTGCTGGAGGCTGAGATGGGCCTTCTTGCTACCTGCTCAGCCTGGCCGTGGGAGCATCACTGCTAGCTCAGGTGGTGGGCTACTCCCCGATGCCCATGAGGACACCCCTGGGAAAGGGGGGGGCTGTGGCCTGGGTTCACCCACACTGGGGGCTGCACTGCTTGGGGCACATCCACATCCCACTCCTTTGGGGTGGGGAGGAGGCGGACTGGGCTGCCAGCTCTGCAGGTGATGTTGGCTTGCCATCACCTCTTGAGCTGCCCTCTGCGCTCTGGCTCCAGCTGTGTAGCAGTGCCATCCTTCTCTCCCAGCCAGGCTCTGCTCGGAAAGGGTGTGTGACCTTGGGTGTGCACTCCTTCAGGCCAGGGCCTGGCTGACGGCGTCTGGCCTCGCCTCCTCCCCTGTGCAACAGCAGCACCCATGGGCGCTGGGAGAGACTTGCAGGGCTGCTTGTTAGACCAAGAGTTTCTTTTCTTCAGGAAGGAGCTCATGGATGTTCAGTCCTGCTCAACTGAGAGCTGTTGCTTGGACGCTACAGTGTCAGAGCCTTTCCTCAAGCCTCCGTCCTAAAGCCTGTGCTGTGATCCCACTGCAGTGCTGGCGGGACATGCGTGGCATGTTGCAATCTTATTTTACAGGGCTGGGCGAGTGGAGCACATGCGCACGGACCGGAGGCTGCAGAGCCTGCTGCAGACCCAGAGGGAGCTGATAGGCAAGGAGCTGTGGCTATACAGTGAGTGGGCAGTTTGGGAGAGGAACTGGGACATGCGGTAGCTTTGCTGCATTGGCCTGCAGGGTTGGGAACCCTACTGCTAGAGCAGCAGTGCTGGGTTTTCCTGTCCCGTCCCTTGCTGGTGCATGGTGCTGAGAGTGAACAGAGGGTGTCTGCGGCACTCCTAAATGGGAATCCTTGTGTAAAATGTCTGGTAGATAGCAAAGTTGTGGAGGACCCAGCTAAGTCAGAGAATGCAAGTCGCAGAAGGGGAAGCTGCAGGAATCTGTGGGTTTTGTGGGGCAGGCGTTCAGTAGCCAGGAAGAGGGGGAAGGGCTTGAACTTTGGTGGAGAAGACAACTCTGTATATGAGGTTGGGAGCTGTGGAGATTTCTTTCCTACAGAGCTTGTCCCTTGAGCATAGTTGTCCCCTGAAAATCTCCCTTCTGTCACTGTCACTGGGTCCAGGTTTGGGTTAAATCATAGAATCATAGGATGGTTTGGGTTGGAAGGGACCTTAAAGACCATCTAGTTCCAACCCCCCTGCCATGGGCAGGGACACCCTCCACTAGACCAGGTTGCTCCAAGCCTCATCCAGCCTGGCCTTGAACACTTCCAGGGATGGGGCACCCACAGCTTCTCTGGGCAACCTGCTCCAGTGCTTCACCACCCTTTCCGTGAAGAATTTCTTCCTGATATCCAATCTAAATCCACCCTCTTTCAATTTAAAGCCATTACCCCTTGTCCTGTCCTGTCACCACATGCCCTTTTAAAAAGTTCCTCTCAAGACAGCTCTTCCTCATCCCATCAGCACAGTGTGCTTCTGAGGAATATAAGAGGGGTAGAGCCCTGAACGCTGGTGTCTCCATAGGAGTTTGGTGTCTTTCTGCCTGTCCTGTGCTCCAAGACAGATTTCATGGCCAACCATCTCACCTCAGAGCTTCACTTTTTGCCCTCCCTCCTGTTTCTTGGGAGTCAGCCAGGCCCCTGAAGAATAGAACCAAGCAGACAAAGTGGCTTTTGCCCCATGGTGCTTCCTGAGCTGTGTGTCTGGATGATGTTTCTTTGCTCGGGGGCCTGCCCCGAAGTGCTTTTTGTTTGGCAGATGGTTTTTCACCCTGGTACTTGTGCTGTCCTGCAAAGTGGGTGGTTCTGCTCTGATGAATCGTGAAGGGTCGAGGGAATACCATGGGTTGTCTTCTGACTGGAATCATGGGCTGCACTTGGGCCTGGATGGGACAGAGGTTCCTACCCCAACTCACTGTCTTCTCTCAATGTGCTTCTGCCCAGTTGGGATCAACACCTTTGACTACCTGGGCAGCATCCTGAGCTACGTGGTCATTGCCATTCCCATCTTTTCTGGGGTCTACGGTGACCTGAGTCCAACAGAGCTCAGCGCCCTGGTCAGCAAGGTGAGCTAAGGGTGATCTCCCAGACCCAACCAGGGAGGGTGAGCAAGCACTGAGGATGAAGGTTTTGGGGGGGGGTTGGTGACATTGGGGCTGGATAACAGCAATTGACCTTCAGGTTAGACTGTCCCTGCCCATGGTGGCATGGAAATGGGAGCTCGGAGCCAGCTGGTGTATGATTAACCTGGGGGTGAGAGCTGTCAGGGACACATCTACATAAGTGTTTCCTAGCTCAGACCTCTGGCTTTCAGTGGTGTGGGTGGGGATTGGGTCTGCACAGTGCTGTGCATCGGGTTGTGCCCTGGGCTGCTGTCCACGCTGACCTTGGCCACCTGTGAGGCTGAGCTGGCTTGCACTTGCCTGCCAGGCTGCTGGAGAGGAGCCTTCCTCACCTGACTTGTTCCCACGTACTCAAAAGTGGCTGGTGATAGACGATGCAGAGCTAAAATTAGCACTGTGGGCTGGGACACCCTGCTCTGAGCCATGTGTGGTGCCAGGGCAGGGCTGGTGGCATGAATCTGTGTGACTTGGTAGGGCAAGTGGGCTGGGCCCTGGGCTGGCCAGGTAACGCTCTGCACACACCATCCCTGAGTGGCAGGAGGTGTACACCCCTGGCCAGAACCACTGTGTGTTCTATGGCCACCTTCTCCTTCACTCCCTCCGCCCTGGGTGACCTACACGCTTCGTACTGCTGTCTGGACTCCTTGGCTGCCTCCTCACCAGCCATGGAGGAAGGGGCAGTGCCCCACCTCAGCGCTGACCCTTGCTCTGGTGTGTGATTTTTTTCCCAGAATGCTTTTGTTTCCATCTACCTCATTGGCTGCTTCAGCCAGCTCATAGACCTCTCCAGCACGGTGACTGACATAGCTGGCTACACACACAG
Organism: Rhynochetos jubatus; assembly: GCA_027574665.1. Taxonomy (NCBI): domain Eukaryota; kingdom Metazoa; phylum Chordata; class Aves; order Eurypygiformes; family Rhynochetidae; genus Rhynochetos; species Rhynochetos jubatus. Next base: position 122,662,858 of record CM050648.1, on the reverse strand, counting down.
GTGAGCTTCCCTGCGGGCAGGTCTCTGCAGGAAAGGGGAGTGTGAGACAAGACTCTTTGCCCAGGTCTGTGCTAAATACAGAAGAAACACTTGTGAGCAAGCATGGACAAGGTTGGGTGTTGTGAGGGGGCTGCTGGAGTTGTCCCTGGCATTCATGCAACCTCTTGTTTATCCAGGATTGGCGAATTGCAGGAGACCCTGCTGAGCCTTGGCAGAAAAAAAAATGATAACTACTCCGAAGCCAAAGCCAGCTGGGATTTGGATGGGTGAGTCTCCTCTCAGCAACTGCCTGTCTTGCAGCTTAGGTGGCAGAGTGTGGGGCTGTTAGAGGATGGAGGTGACCTTTGGTGTCACGGCCTGTTGCAGGCAGCTGGTTGAAGCAGGCAGTGCTGACTGTGATCTGTCATTCCTGGGAGCGTGGGGCAGGACTGCTGTCACAGGGGCACGGGACGTCGAAGGTGCCTGATCTTTAGTGGTCTCAGCGTGGTGGCTTACCCCCAGATCTCTCCTCCTTTGTCTTGGTGGAGGTACAGCAGCCATTCCGGGGAGGAACCGAGGGACACAGCTTTCCTTCTGGAGAGAGTGACGCTGTCGGTGCCATCCTCTGGCAAGCTGCTCATCAAAGACCTGAGCCTCAAGATCTCACAAGGAAACAGCATGATGATTGTGGGGAACACCGGCACAGGGAAGACCTCTCTCCTGAGGGTCCTCGGGGGACTCTGGGAGAGCACACGGGGTAAGGATTGCTGCTCGCTGCAGACCTCTCTCTCTCAACCAGGCCTGCCCTGAGTTTGGAAGGTGGCAGGGTGGGGTTGTGAGGCCGGTGCCATCCTGTGATGGTAAATATGTCATTGATGCATTGGAGCCACCCATCTCTGTATTGCACGCTCTGCTCTGGTACTCATTGCTTTGCCTTGTGTTGCAATTCTGCCTTTTCTGGGATTTGCTGGTTAATTCACGGGGCCAGACTGCACAGAGGGTGGTGGGGAGTTGCTGGCTGGCACTGTAGGCTTGGCCTACAGCCTGTGTGTCTCTGTGCAGGGAGCATCAAGATGCTGACCTGCTTTGGTCCCCGGGGAGTGGTGTTCCTGCCGCAGCGGCCCTTCTTCACCGACGGAAGCCTGCGAGAGCAGGTGAGCCCAGGGCCTGCCTCTGCTCTGGCCCAGCTCTGCTTCTGGCTGGGGTCGTGCCCTTTGAACCTGAGTGCTGCAGAGAAGCCTGCAGATGGGAGGATACCTGTGGCTGCTCCTTCCCTCGTACCTGAGCTCATGCCACTGCCATTGTGTCTCTGATGGACTGTGTCCAGCTCCCTCTGACGTGGCTTCTTGTGGTCTGTTAAACAGGTGATCTACCCGCTGAAGGAGATCTATCCGGTTTCAGGTACGTGGAGATTCATTGAGCAGTTAGCCAGTCCTGTGGTGTCAGCTCCCTGTCCTGTACCCAGTGCAGCTTCTCCCCTACCGTGCCCCATCAGGAGTGCTCGTCCATTTCGCTTGTGTTGCTCTCTGCTTTCCCCTGGAATATTTACCTTACTGTACTTAAGGTCAGCTCTGTGTTCCCTCCCTTTTGGGAAGGAATGTGTTCTCTTGATAGGAACATACTCTTTTGATACGGTGAGGACAAGCTGACCATGCTCTGCGTGTTGTGCTAGACGCTGATATATGTTGAAGCACCTTGCTGTTGGGATACATCTGATCTGCATGGTACAACCTGCCTTTGGGCCAGCCATGTTTGCCACCTTCTCCTTTTCCATCCGCCTCCATTTTTCACCATTCCTCTTTTTCACATGATGTCCCAGGGCCCTGCATGCTGTTGAGGTCAGACTAGGGGATCCTTTCTCTCCCCTGCTCTCTTCCCGAGCCAGACCACGCGTGGTCAGCTGCAGCTTGCAGGTGTCCAGGTTTAAGTTTCTGCCTGAGTGAGGCAGTGTTATGTGCTGCTTTCAAACACTTGGGAGTTGCAGAGTAACTGCAGCCATCAGCCTCTATCGCAGCTCTTGAGCAGCTTCAGATCCTTGTGTTCTGGCTGTGTCTGTCTGTGACCATGGACTGAGCCAAGTCTTGTAGCTGCAGAGCACAGTTACCTCCTGCCACGCTGCCCACAGCCACGGTTAACATTTCTAGGGAAGGTCCGTCTTTGGGGGCGTTCTCTGCCCAAACTCAGGACCTGATACAGTTAAGTGGTCGTCAGCTACACTGGACCTCAGGAGATCCTTCAGTCCTTCCCTTCTGCCCCCCCACCAGCTCCTCCTTGCAGCGGTGGCCTCAGCACACGTTACCTCTGCTTATGCTTTACTGCTTTCACCCCTAGGGTCTGCAGATGATGAGAGAATTGTGCGATTCCTGGAGCTGGCTGGGCTGGTGAGTCCCCGGGGTTGCTGCTGCCTTCTTTCCTGGCACTGCCACCGAGGGAGGAAGGGATGAGGTGACTCTGTGCTGGACGCATGCTGGAATGGGACTGTCCATGGGACAGGCAGAGGAGGAGGGATATGGAGCAACTTCAGCTCAAGTGGAAAAAGGGAGATTAGCGGGAAGGGTGTGTTTATGCCCAGGGTTGGGGGCTGTGTTCGCAAGTCTGCTGTGCTCTCTGCAGACTGATTTGCTGGTGAGGGCTGGAGGACTGGATGAGCCGGTGGACTGGAACTGGTAAGGGAACTCACCGTCTGCTTGATTTGGGTGATCCCTCTGGGTGGGAAACACTTCTAAGCAGATGCATATTGCTGCTGGACTTAGGAACATCTGTGTCCAGTGGGAGGTGGGCAGTATACAGGGGTAAAGCCTTCATGCCCCAAGCCTCAACACCAGCTATCACCAAACATGCTTCTCTGCAGGCAGCTGACACTGCACAAGAGTGCAGAGCCAGTCCCCGCGTGGAGAGGGACATGGGGAACACACAGGGGTAGTTGTTTTCTGGGGTCTCTGTTATCAGCAACCATAAGCTCTTCAGCCACGAGCTCTCTTTGTTGAGGGAGATTTTCAGTCTCGACCCTGCTGCAGGTATGACATCCTGTCCCCAGGGGAGATGCAGAGGCTCTCGTTCGCACGGCTCTTCTATCTCCAGCCAAAATACGCGGGTGAGTGACTGCACGAGAAAGGAGGGGGGTGGAAAAATAGGCAGGTCCTTCGGTGTAAAGAGAAGCTGGTACAGAGACAGCTCATGAAATACCTTTCTGGGGGGATGCTTTGTCTTGGCTGTTATTTTAGCAGTGTAGCACACAGAGGGTTTGGGGGTGAAAACATTTCATTACCTGTGTGGAGGGTGATAAAACCCTGTGTGTAAGGTGGTAAATGTGGAGGGCTGTGTATAACACTTCCTTCTCTTAGGGAACTAGTCATTTAGTGTTCTTGGTTCAGGTAAAGAAGTGTGCATGCCACATAAAGAAGGATGCCATGCTGGGGAGCATGGCATCAGCAGATGTATCTGAGGCTCGTGAACCTCTCTAGTGTTGTGGAAGCAATGTAGGAAATTTAGCTATGACACAGCCAAAGAAAGCAAGGAATGGTGGGAGAAACAGTCCCAAGAGATCGTAGAAGCAGCTCCCATTAGCAGATGGGGCGAACTCCTTTGCACACTTTGCTAGTGACTGCTGGGGAGCTGTTGGAGGAGTTGTCATGGGGCCCAGGGTCGGCGTGGATGAACAGAGCTGGTGTCAGTCACAAGTACCCCTGTGTAAGTACCTCTCTTCCCCTGAAGCGTGCAGCATGGCTTGGTGCTGCCTGGGCGGAAGGAACCTGTGGATTGCAAGCTAAAAGCTGTAGAGATGATGTAAAACAAATGGGATTTATCTGTTCCAGGTCTGTAGGCTTTGCCCTTAACTGATGGGAAGGTGCCCTGTCTGCTCCAGGTGGGGTTTGTTGCCTGGGGGTGCGCAGCCCGTGGCTCTGGCACATGGCCCACCTTGGGGAAAGTTGCATCTTGGTGTTCACAGTGGTGGGGAAGAGGCAGTGGCTGGCAGCTGCTGAGGGAGAGGAATGAGGTGAATGGCATTGTTTGGGTGGATTCGAGGGCCTGTGGGAAAGGGTAGCTTTCCCAGTTGGCTGACACCACTGTGCCAGAGGAAAATCAGGGTCCTTAGACTTCTCCTCACTTGCCTTCTGCAGATGCTTTTGGTGAGGTTTGGTTAATATGAGGAATGTTCTAGGCAGTTGCTGGTCTTTTGCCCAGGGAGAGATGACCGGTCAGGAGGGAAGGGGATTTGTGGGACTTACGGCCTTTCTCTCAGTGCTAGATGAAGCCACCAGTGCCCTGACAGAAGAGGTGGAGCATGAACTGTACCGTGTGTGCCTTCAGCTGGGCATGACGCTGATTAGCGTGGGACACAGGGCCAGCCTGGAAAAGGTGAGGTGGGGAGGCAGCACTCCATGGCTCCCTGAGGGTGGCAGGATGGGGGAGGTAGAGAGAGGATCCCTGGTGAGCAGAGGGGAGTGACTGAGGCTGGAGAGCCTCACTGTGGGAGGACGTGCCCTCAGAGACATCCCTCCATCACTGTGTTATTGAATTGCAGTTCCACAGCTGGATTTTGAAACTTCATGGGGAGGGAAGATGGGAGCTCACTCGGTGCGAGAAGCTGAAGCGGCTCCCAGCTGGGGAAGGATGCTGAAAGGCAGGCTGTTGTCTGGCCAGCCGCAGAACCTGCACACGCCTGGGAGAGCTTGGAATAGCGGATACGGAGCTGCCGGGCCAACAGCTGTCAGCAAAAGATTCATCCAGTGCAAGACCAGTTCTGGATTTTGCTGGTGGACGCAGGGCTGAGTCTGAACTCGTGGTGTGGGGTTCTGCCAGGAGCAGACACGTCTATGCCATCCTTCTCCCAGCCCCCTTCTCCTGCCTCCTTGCCCCTCGCGGGTGAAGGGGCTGAGCTGCTGGGCTGCCCAGAGGGGAGATGCTGCCTCAGAGGGCTTGTAGAAGCGATGAGCAGAGGCTCCTCCAGGATGCAGTGGTGCGAGGCTGGGATGCAGCCTCCTGTTCTGCCCTCTGTGCCTCGCTGGGACCTCTGTCTCTCTGATGCATAGCTCTGCAGAACAGCCTTCTGCACCTGTGGCTTTGCGGAGGGTTGTGCTCCTCAGCAGGAGCCGAGGGATGCCAAGGGAGGGGAATGCTGGCACAGAGAAGGGGTATGTCTGCTCTCCTTATGACACAGGGATACAAGTCAAAGAAACACTTTTGTATTAAAATCTGGGGCCTGTTTTCCAACAATGTTTAGGGAGAAGAGTCAGTACTTGTTATCCCGACTGCTGCATCTTTTCTTTCTGGGGTTTGCTTCGGAAGAAATGCTTCTGTATTGGTAATAGTCCTGGAGTAGACTGTTGCTGAAGAGCAGAGCAGGAGTAGGTAGCTGTCCAGGGCCAATCATCCTGCCCTGCTGCTCCCTCCACAGCTACTGCAAGGCACAAGGAACCCCAAGGAGGGCTTTGGCCCTCTTTTCAGGGAAGGAAACGGAGCTCGCCTCCCCTTGTTCTGTCTGTGATGAGTCACGTTCTCTCCCCTGCTTCCCATAGGTGTGGGGAGACAGAGGTTTTGAGGGTCTCTGTGTGGTGGAAAGGTCACACCCCGCTGTGGAGGTACAGTCTCTCAGCACTTGCTGGCCACCAGTTGCTTAGTGACGTTTCTGGATGTGGTCCCGGCTCTGCAGTGGAGGAGCAGGAGGTGGCTGCTGGCAGAGCCAAGCTAGCGGCTCTTCTGCCCCTCCACCAGGCGCTTGTGGCCCTCTATGATCTGCTGCACGGCTTCGTGGTCATCCAGGGCAGTTAGATCCCCGAGTTCGCCGGCCTTGTCCTCCACGATTTTCCTCAGTACCCGACGCATAATCTTCCCCGAGCGTGTCTTGGGCAGTCGGTGAGTGACCTGTGATGGGGAGGAGCAGAGCGAAGGCTGAGGGAAAGGGGCTGACCAGGCTGCTGGGGCGGGTGTTGGGCCAGCCTGCGCGTTACCTGAATGTACTCTGGGGCCGCATACTTGGCGATCTTCTTTGAGATCAGCTCCCGTAGCTCAGCAGTGAGAGTCTCCTGCGTGTAGCCGCTGTTGTTTTTCAGCACAACGAATGCGTAGGCCCCTGGCAGAAGGACCACCGTGCTTAGCACTGTGCATGGTGTCCTCCTGAGAGACTGCCTGGGCCTGGTGCCAGGAGAGGTCCCTCTCCCCTGGTAGCCTCAGGGGATGCTCTGTAGCTGGAGCTGTCAGTGCTTTTGGCTATGGTGCTGCTGCCTCGTGCAAAGCCCAGCTGGTCTTGGGTAGGCTATGGTGTCTGTGCCGAGATCCCCGCTAACGTGTATGGCGTTGGCACTGCGTTGCTGCCAGGGGTTGGTGTGACAGTGCCACTTCCCACTGCTGTACAGTAACCCCAGGAGGGACATTCCAGGGGCAGGAAAGCAAGCACCTTACCTTCTCCCTTGATCTCATGTGGGTAGCCAATGACAGCAGACTCTGCCACTGCGGCGTGGTGATTCTGGAAGAGAACAGGGCTCAGGTTTGGCTCAGTGCTTTCAGCAGGCTGGCTGCCACCCAGGACCTGCCCTGACCTGGCTGGGCTGTTGCAGCCCATGGCAATGTGGAGGTGTACGAGGGGGCCTCAGATGGCCTCTGCCCTTTTTACTTCTTGCTTCAGCAGGTCTGTCTGCAAACACACATCTTCCCCCCTGCTCCTGGCTGTTTGCACCCTCTAGGCCTTGTTCTATGCCTCCAGGTTGCTCCTCCAAGTCACTCTACCACATCCCACAATTTTTACTGGCCCATAGATGCTCCTTAACATGCCCAGCTGCCACTTTGGGATGCACCTACTTATAGCATCAACCTCATCAGGCTTTGTCCCTCCCTTGCTGCAGAGAGCCAGAATGGGAAGGAAGAGGGTGGGAAGCTGTTCCCACAGGCAGGCTGTGGGTCCAGCACTTTCCTACTGCTACAGCAGCAGCATGTTTCTGCCTGGGTATTTCCAGGAGGCTTCTCGGAGCACCAGCAGCGTGCCTTTGGTGTCCCCTCGGGTGGCTTTGCCTCCCACCCACACCTCTTACCACAACATCCTCCACCTCCGCGGTGCCCAGACGATGTCCGCTGATGTTAATGATGTCATCCAGGCGTCCCGTCAGCTGGTAGTAGCCCTCGCTGGTACGATACACGCCATCCCCGGTGAAGAAAAACCCTGCAGAGGCCAGAATCGTGCCACAGTCTCTTGTGGCAGTGAGCATGAGCTGCTCACCACCCACGCTCTTGCCCCCTTCTCGTCTTTGTGGCACCAAGGCTCGTGTACTCTTCTTCATCAGTGGCTCGGGGTGAAGGTGCCCTCCTGCCCTGTTAGTCTTTGCTTCGGTTGGTACCTGCTCTGTCAGGCTCATTACCCCGTCCTGCAGCACGCAGGCGAACAGCCGGCCTGCCTCATCACTGCAAGCCAGGAGTGCTTTGCTCCTGTGGGAGTGCCTGTGGGCCCACTGTTGTCCCCTTTGCTTCGCATCAACACACACACCCTTGGGCTCACTCAGTGCCTCTGGCTGAGTGGCAGAAGCCAAGAGGGCTTGCAAGAGAGGCCTCTGTGCTCGAGGGGCCAGAGGGCAGAAGGACAAATCCACTGCCTTAAAACCACACGTGATCCAATGGGGAAGGATGGTGAGAGAGACCCATTCCCAGGGCAGTGCTGAAGTATTGGGCATGGGGAGACAAAAAGGGCCTCAACACTGGAGGGTCTTTGGCGAAACAAAGCAGCAGAACCAGCTCTCCCGAGTCCTGCCTCTGCAGAAAACCAGGAGGCAGGCCCAACCAACACCTCTGCAGTGACCTGCCACACGTTTTCCTTACCTGGATAAGGATTCAGATAGGTTTCCAGGAATCTCTTGTGGTCGTTGTAAATGGTTCGTGCCATACCTGGCCAGGCTTGTGAGATGCAAAGGGCTCCAGAGATGTTGTTTTCCAGTAGGACATTGCCCTGTAAAACAGGCACCTTGTTAGTAACCGTGCCTGAGGGTGCTTTGGGATGATTAGTCGTTGCCTGTTTAACAACCCTGTGATGGAAATAGCAGGAAGGCAGTGGGGAGGGTCCTGTGCCTCCGATGGGACAGGCTCAGTCTCTTCCAGCAGATGCCTCCAACCAGCTGCCTGCTGTGTTGGGATGCACAGCCCCACCAGGGACACTGGCTGTCCCTGCCCAGCTACCTCACCGTGGAGAGACATGCCAGGGAACCAGAGCACAGCCCGTCTTGTCAGGACAGAGCAAGCTAGAAAACTACTCGGCTTCTGCATGAGTTGGCAGAACAGTTCACTGTTAGTCCCTTCCCAGCAAAGACGGTTGCTGTGTAGCAGAGGAGAGCAGGAAAGACACGTTTGCAGATCTCTGCTCCCGTCAGGAAGTACTGCTTGGGGGAAAGCGGGCTGAGCCAGTGACTGGACTGCAGGTTAAAATGTACCTTGTCATCCAGGAGGGAGGGGCTGATCCCAAAAAAGGGTCTCATAGCCATGCCTGGAAGGATTTCAGCTCCAGGATTAGAAGGACGGGGTGAGATACAGATGCCTCCTGTTTCTGAAGCAAAAGAAACCATAATGCTCGTCAAAGTCAGGGATGAGGAAAGCTAGGTAGCACTGCTTGGCCATCAGCCTTTGCCCTGGCCCTCACTGTGCCCTTCTGGACCACAGGCTGGGGCTGCATTTGCCAGAGAGCTGAGGAAGGCTCTTTGTGGAAGGGTGATCTTGCTTGTGTAGTTCAGCAGAGATCTGCTCCCTACTGTCAACTCCCCCGTGTTTCTCTGCGTTAGCTGTAAAGGCCATTTCTCCCTGCTGTTTAGGTGCTCGTGCCCCTTACGGCACTGCTCATACACGAGTGTGAGTAACACCCACCCCCGCTTTGCCAGCAAAGCAGCCGGTCACTCCTAAAGCCTGGGAGAGCAGAAGCTGGGATGAGGGATTGTACGCATCTCACCAGTTTGCCACCACGTGTCCACTACTGGGCACCGTGTCTCGCCGACCACGCGGAAGTACCACTCCCACGCCTCCTTGTTGATGGGTTCCCCCACTGCAAGGGGAAAGACAAGGGGACAGAGCTGAAAGACGGGCTCACAGACACAGCTTCCCAGGGCCTGCCAGTGGAGCCACCCCCAAACAGTGCACTTCTTTCCCGACTTTCCGCTCTCATGTGCTGCTGCTCTTGGCATCTGTGGGAAGAGGCACAACCTGATGCCCAAGGATTTGTTACTCCAGCCTGTGCCACCAGCAGTTACCTGAGCCGAGCACTTTGAGAGAAGAGCGGTCATACTTCTTCACCCAATCATCGCCGTATCTCAGGAGCAGGCGGATGGCAGTGGGCGCCCCATAGAACTGGTTAATTTTTAACCTCTCTACTGTTTCCCAGTAGCGGCCTGGAATGGAAATGGGGCCAGTAAGCATCCACACAGATTCTCCCAGACTGAGACCAAGATAGAGGGAGAGGAGGTGAGAGCAAGGGCTTTCCAGCAGTGCCTGGACCCTCAGCCAAGCTAATCCCGTGGAGGGAAGGACTAAAGCAGTCTGGGACCCTTTTCCTCCGCACCGCCTAGTTCTGCTACTCTCCCTGCTGCATGGAGGGACAGGGAGAAACTGTTTCACCCCTGGAGAAGCAGCAGTGGCTTCCTAACCAGAAGGAAAGACTCTTCCCCTTGCAGCTCTCCGCATCTGTTCCTGGAGCAGCAGAACCGTTGCTGCCTGTGCCCTGGCATTGAGCCGGCAGCTCCCTGACCGCTGCGGGTCTCGCAGGGTGGCTGCAGCATGTCCCAGCTCCCTGGGACACCTCACTCACCGGGGTTAGGATAGGTGGGAGTGCTCTCAAAAAGGACTGTGGTGCCGCCATTGCAGAGGGGGCCGTAGACCACATAGGTGTGCCCTGTGATCCAGCCGATGTCCGCCACGCAGCCAAAGACATCCCTGTCGTGGTAGTCAAACACGTACTGCGCAAGAGAGGAGAGGCAGTGAGGGATACGGCGTGGGCCTGCCCTCCCGGTGTACCTCCCCAGTGTACCCTCTCTCAGCCTCCGTGTTGTTGCAGCCTTCCATCTTCCTGTCACACCTGCAGGGACACTTTCCTACAGAGAGTTTTTTAAAACGTGACCGCCTGGAAGGAGAGGAGTTGTAGGCAAGGGCAGTGTGGTGGAGGGCTCCATGGGCCACCCGCAGGCACTGCTGGGCTCCAGACGCACAGTAAACGCTGAGGAAAACCGTGCGCCCAGCGAGGAGCCCAGCGTAGGAGCGCTGAGCCAGCGAGCAGAGGGACCGTGGGATGCCTCGGCCCGGAGCCACACCTGCTTGCTCACAGGAGTTGGCACCCCTCCACCGCAGGCAGGCGGAGAGCAGAGCACGCTCTTCTTCCCGCTGCCCCGTTTGTTCCTCAGGAGACCCTTGGCTGCAAGACTGGAGTATGAGGGAACAGCCCCAGTCCTGTGCAGGGCAGAACTGAGTGCCGTCAGGCTGGCAGCAACATGTCCAGCTTCCTCAGGCACTATCCTTTGTTTCCTTTACTCCGTGCCGGGAAAGCTTCCCAGGGGCCAGACCCAAAGGTAAGGGACTGTTCCGAGAGGGACTTACTCTGCCGGAGGACTCCATAGGAAATGTCCCTTGCAGCCAAGTGCAGCTCCATGCTGTGCTCAGTGCCCTCTTATCCAGCTGGGTTAGTCTGCTTTGGGTTAAAGGCTTTTCTCTTCCCAAAGATGACCCAGCTTCTACAGATCTCCTCAAATGTGCCCCTGCCTTCAATCTCCCACCCGAGCTGAGGTAGTTACACTTAAGGAAAGCAAGGCAGAGGTTTTAGGAGCAAATTGGCTTCTTCCTCCTCACTCAGTAATAACAAGTTACCCTTACAAGGCTGAGCATCCCACCCAGTGATTGTCTAGGATAGGGCAGCGAAAGAAAGAAGGAACCAAGAAGGTAGGTCAGAGGAGGTGTTGGGGAAGCCCTGCACTGGAGCATGCGTTGCTCTTCCCCACTACATGTAGGCAGATGTGCTTTACTGGGCTCATGCCCTGGGAGGCCTTCCCAGAGATTTTGCTCCAGATAAAGATGAGCAGCATGGTGCAACAAGGCAGCACATCTGTTCCCTGCACTGCCTATGCACCGCTAGCTCGTGAGTGCTCTGTAGTTGGGGATCCATTACCTTGTGCGTGAGAGCAGCAAACAGCAGGTAACCAGCTTGGGAATGCACCAGACCCTTGGGTTTGCCGGTACTGCCCGACGTGTAGAGAAGGAACAACATGTCTTCACTGTCCATGGCAGCAGGCTCACAGCACACATCCTCCTTCATCATCTCCTGCAGGAGAGAGCACAGGAGTTCTCCCTTGGGGTCTCACAGGCTTCCCTGTGTTGTCCCTACACCCGCTTGTGGTTGGGTTGAGCCTCCCTCCAAGCCTCTGCGCCACCGGCTCCCCCCGTACCGGCCTCCCTGCCTCCGCTCCCCTTGCTCGCCAGCCTGAACTCTCTTTCGCCTTGCTGAGCTGGCAAACGCTCTCCTCAGCCAGAGCAGACCTGCTGAGTAAGAGGCAGCTATTTTTATGCTCTGACCAGCACAGAACTCTTGCATCAAGCCTTCCTAGCACTAATTGCTTGCAGATGGCAGAAGCAGAGGCGGGCAGACTTCTGTGCAGCTCCAGGGAGCCAACAGAACCTCACGGCAGGGCCTCACATCGTCAGAAGCAGTGCTCCACGCTGCAGCCTGGCCACCTTGTGTGCCATCTGTAACGGGCACACGAGCACCCTCGCTGCCTGCTTGCTTGGACACAAGCTGCCAGCGGCGCTCGCAGAGGCTGCGAGGTCTGCCATCAGAGCGGCATGTGACGGTACAGTGGCGGTCCAAGGCTGGGCTCACAATGTGTCAGCCCACGTCTGGGGTGTTTTTAGCCCCTGGTCCACCCTGCTACAAACCCTAGTTCTCTCTGCCTGCCCCTGACAGTTTGGGGCTGGTGTTGGGGGAAGAGTCTCCAGTTACCCCTCCTGATGGCTCCTGGGGCTCTCCTGAACTTGTGTGCAGCTCCAGCTGCTACAGGACAATGTCCTTGCATCATGTCAATGCCAGCAAAACTGCCAGGACCAGGACCCTCTCTCCACCCCCTGTCCCTGCTCCCAGAGCACGCGCATTGCCCAGGGGAAGCGGCAGTAGCACTGGGCAGCCTCTCACCTCCTCCAGCGGCACGTCCAGGGCTGTCATGGGAACCTTGCTGTCAGTCCTCCTGGAAACCAGGACCCGTTTCACTCCTGGGCACTGCTTCACAGCCTGGTCCACTGTCTTCTTTAGCTCAATAACCTTGCCACCTCTCAGCCCCTGGTTCACCGTGATCACCGTCTCTGACTGGGCTGTGGAAGAACCACATAAGCACCTTCTCCATCAGTCACATGGCAGTTTGGCTCTACCATGACCCTGCCCCTCTCTCTCCGTCTCCCAGCCTATTACTCATGTCCCCCATTTAGCAAATCCAGCAGCTTTGCATCTTTGTTTCCCATTTATTCCTGCCTGTGTTGCATCCCCTCAGAAGAGACGCTGTATCCCAGCCCTTCAGTCCCTTGGATGAAGGAGAGAACCAGTCCATCCCGTGGGCTGGAAGATAGTGAGCCCGTGCCATTTCCTGGGGTGCTAGTCCCTGCTCCATGGCTGTACATCATGGCAGGACATCCTCAGTTAGCCCAAGGAGGCTTACTCAGAAAACCTTTGCCATCAGCACAACCCCGAGGCCCCCCAAAATAAGCAACTCAGCACTGTCTCCCAAGGGAAACACGTGTCCCTGTTACCCACTGGCTCTTACCATCCCGGATCCTGTCTGCCAGCGACTCTGCACTGAACCCGGCAAACACCACAGCGTGCACAGCCCCGATGCGGGCGCAGGCCAGCATGCTAGCCACCGCCAGCGGGCACGGGGGCATGTAGATCATCACCCTGTCACCTCGTTTCACCCCTTGCCGTTTCAAGGTGTTTCCCAGGCAGCACGTCAGCTCCAGCAGTTCCCTGTCCAAAAAAGCAATGGCACAGTTAGAGACTTTCTTGCAGATCTTAGCTGCTTGCATAAAGGTGGGGGACCTCAGAGTCACAAGCTACATCCCTACGCACCCTAACCGCCACCCCACTGGAAGTCCATGGGAGAGCCGTAAAATGGCAGTGGGAAGGAAAGGAAAAGACAGTCACTAACATGGGTTGTTATTTATAGGAAAGAACGGCCTCTGTACTGAGGCTGATCAGTGACCAGCGTGAGGAGCGAGCCATAGGGCCAGCAATGGCCACTGGCAATTCCTCTGGCGCAGCAAGCCCACAACACCTCAGCTGACGTTCCCTGTGGCAGCCCGCACATTTCTTAGCCCGTGCAGTTGGAGTGACACCCTGCAAGGCTGGAGGCTACACGTGAAGACTTGGATATCTGACCCCCATGAAAACAGGACCCCCTGCTTTGCTGAAGCTGGGAAGTCCCCACGAGGGACTTAGATCTGCCACCCCAACTGTCTGCCACCCCTTGGGGCACAGAGGGTTCATCAGGAGCCAGGCTGAAGTCTCGGACCAGCACAGGCAAGCCAACAGCCACCCTACTGTTGATCTACGTACGTGAAGGGATGTTGCACCCCTCACGTGATGCACATCAGCAGATCAGCCCTGGGCAGTGCTCATGCACGCTGCAATATGTCTGTCGTGCACTCAGAGGTAAGTACTGACCTGTACGTGACCCGCACCTCCTCTCCTGGTTCATCCTTCTCCCAGATTAAGGCAACTTTGTCTGGGGCTACGTGGACATGTCGGTCCAGGCAATTCACTGGAAAAGACGACCCAGTCTCATTGCCAGAGCAACCCTCAGTACCTCTTATCTCCCATAAAGCCAGCACCGCAGTCCTATTTTCAGGTCAGAGTCTTCTCATCATTATCCTTGTGCATCCACTGAAACAACCTTTGTGGATACCAGCCAGCGGATACCAAGCCCCCTCCCAAGCCCGTTACTCTCCTCACCACTCCGATACCTACCAGTCCCCACTATCAGCTTCTCCCTTAATGGCACCTTAATGCAGTCCAGAGCAGAAACAGCCTCAAGTGCCTTTGGAGGTCACATCCCCAGTGCCCTCGGAGGGCCTGGCAAACATTAACTCAGCCATCGCTGCACCCGGCGCTGCCTTGCAGGTGCCTCTGGGGTGGACTAGAGCAGTTTTTTGATGGCGGGGCTCCTAAATAACAAATGTAGGGCGAAGCAAAGCTCTACGCAGGCAAGATGCAGGGTGCCTTTGTCCAAGATGGAAGAGAGCCAGGGCCAGGATTACAGAGCCCCTGGCTTTCCAGGGACATGGTAGGCTGAGGCATTGGCTGTAATTCTTACGAGAAAAGTTTCCTGCCTTGCTGGCAGCTGCAGTTTCCTCAGAAGCCTTGTTCCACTCTCTTTTCCTAAAACCTGCTACTGAGGTCATGGGATGAGGCATCAGCCCCAGTTTCTGTATCAAAATGCCTTTTTCTCCTGACCATTTGTAGTTTTCTGGGAGAAAAAGAAAGGCACACGAAAAGGGAAAACAGTAAGATCTCAAATCCCAAAGGCAAATAACTCCTGCTGTCCTGCCCAAATGTATAAGACCTGATTTCTGGGAGGTCTGTCTCATAGCCTGAACACTGGGACTAACAGCACTGTGAGCAGGACACAGTGTTATCAGCCCCAGTGTCATCCTCTGGTAGTCCCCCTGGTAGCTCCCTCTGGTAGCCCCAGCCCACAGAAGAAGAGCCTCCCATGACTACGGGGGCCTCCAGTCGCGCTCACTGCTCCCGTACTTTGCTTTCTGCAGACACAAACTGCCCTCGCTGGGCAGGGATAACCTGGTACAATGCTGCTGCTGAATGCATGGGGTTTGGGGCCGTTGCCTGTAGTCCTGGAGAATGGAGCTGCCATGCTGCTGCAGGATCCATGGAGGCTGAGGGAGAGCCACCCAGCTCCCAGCAGATCCCCATCCAGCTGCAGCTCCTCCAGGAAGACCCGGCTGCTCCCTCAGGACCAACCATATCCTTACCCTACAGTCACTGCAGGACCAATCTTACCTTTCTGGGAACCCCTTTGCTCCAACCCTTTAACTGTGTGCCTCCAACCTGCTCCTGGGGCCAGAGCCCTTCACAGAGAGGCACCCACAGGCACTTGGTGGGCTCCCATACCCGTCTCCCTCCTTACCTGCCACATTCAGCTGCCCACCCAGGAACCAGGAGATCTTGCCCTGGTGCAGGTCACAGTCCTGGACAGAGTGGAAAGGGGTGATCCAAGTGAGCCGGCTCCTCCCTAGCGCTCCCCAGAAGGCATCCCCCTGCTCCACCGATGCCTTGTACAAGTCCTGGTGGTCCTTGGATCCGGGGAAGGCGATGGCTTCAGGCATGTAGGCAGTGAGGGGCCTGTGGCTCCAGGCTCGGGCAGCCACTGGCACAGTGGGGCATCTGGAAGCCTGAGGAAGAGCTTTGGGGCAGCAAGCCCTGGCCAGCAGCCTGGCCATCATTGCAGGTCACCTGCCTTTCACCGAGGAGATGAGTGGCTGTTCAGGACACCTGGCCCAGGCAAGATGGACCCCTGTGGGAGTTGGGCTGTGTGTCCCTTGGCTGACTGGACACAAAGCTCCCCTGCGCAGGGAGCCCAGGCAGCCCTTCTCCTCTGCCTCACTCCTCTCCTCTCTCCCAGAGCACTACAGGGAAAAAGAAATTCAATCCCTTTTAAGGGAGGGGAAGGGGGTGGGCTGTAGAAATATTTGACTGAAAATAACCTTCATGCTAATCTGAGTCCTGACAGCTGCTCTTGAACAGGAGCCAGGTTCAACGGGTTCCTGGGCTCTCCACAGGGTGCCCAGGTCAGGATCCAACAGCCTGCTCCCCTCCCATGGGGCTGCATCCCCAGACCCCTCTGCTTCACCCCCACTCAACTCCCTCCCACCTCCCTCTACTCATCCCCATTCCCTCCCTCTGCACTGCCCCCCTGCTGGAGCCCTCAGGCAAGGGCAGTCTGGGGTGGCTCACCTGTGAAAGTTAGGGTCCTCTCTGTGCTAGTCTTGAGTGATGGCACCATCCCCTTCCCAGAATTAAGGCCCATTCCCTGCAGAGTGCTAGACTACAGTCTGGTGGGCCAGGGGGCAGTTTTTCTCCTGCGGCTGTCAGCTGCAACAGTGGGATATCACATCCCATCTCACTGCCGGGCAGCTGTCAGAGCTGTCGCCTCCGGCAAGCTGGGCTCTCTGACTCCTCCAAAACACTTCAGACCAGTCTGTACCACAGGGTGGACTGGGAGCATCAATGAGGCTGTGGTGGAGCAGGGCTGGTGGCTTGGCAGGAAACACTGCAGCCCGTCTCCCCATGCTGAGACCACTGACAGTAGCTGAGCTAAGCTGCCTCCCTGCTTCCAAACAGCTTTTTTTTTTCTCCCATCCTTACCTTCAGGCCCTACATAGTGTTTCTTAAGGCAAAGCTTGGAGATTTCCTTTATTTATTGACCAGGTTCCCCTCCCTTTCCAGAGGGCACAAGAGGAGACGAGAAAAAGGCTTCACCTGCAAGCAGGGCTGTTCTCAGCCAGGCACACCCATGGGACCGACAGCAGAGATGAGAGGGTTAATAGATCTCTTTGCTCTTCATAGTGCGACACCACTCGTGGTGGTCTGCAAGGCTGGTATGTTTGGTGGAGAGGCTGGACATCAGTATGGAGACAGGCACTATCTAATGGCACGTGCATTCACCCAGGACCTTATACTTGGGTTTGTGTCAGAGCTGCCCTTAGAGATAGGTGAGGACCTACGAGGGCTCTGTGCCCTGGGAAAACGCAGTCCTGTGGGTTTACAGCCCCTCCACAAAGTCAAGCCCAAGCAAAGTCTCTCATTTCCTGTCCACGTCTGCTCTGCCTCAGCCCTTTTCCCCTGTAAGACTTCAAGCTTTTCTATAAAAGCATCTGCAGGTGCCCTTAGCAGGGCAGGAAAATCTCAGCTCCTCCGCTAGTAACTCAATACGGGCTCCTGCTGCTCTCACATTGCTCACCTTCCTGGGACTCCCTGTCAGTGCTATTCTCTCTCAACCAGCTCCCTCCGCTCCTCAGGCCTGCTCCTGGCAGAGTCTGAGCCTGCCCAAAGGTCTGCCTGGCTCTCTGACACCAGGGCACCCGTGATGTGGGGTAACCCAAAGCACCACGGCTGCTCTGGATACTGAAGTGACTTGTTCTCTCACCAGTTTCACGCCATGACGCCCAACTTCTGCCCCAGGTACAAGTGTACCCCCTTTAGCTTTGTCTTCCCACCACGAAGGGAGAACAGCACCCAAGCCTGGTCTTCTCCATGCCTGGGTGGGGAGGAAGATGGAGATCTCTCCGCTGCTTTGGCACTCCCACCTCTCTCCTACAGCTTGACATCCAACCCCATCTCTCAGCTTTGGCTGAACTCCCCCTCCTTGACCATGGGTGACCGGACTCACACACTGTATTCCAGTTTAGTTTTATTGTTCATATCTTTACAGAAAATGGCACATAAATCACAGATGCTGGATGACTAGAAGTTGTTACAGCTCCATATCTCAAACACCTCAATACTGAATTCTTTTCTCACTGTATATACATTATTTACACCATGGGCTATCATCTAACACGTCAAACGACCAGGGGACAAAGACAAACAGGGGCTGGATGGAGGGGCTTAACCTTTGATGGAAGAAAACCAGTAGCTCTGGGAAAGGATGCTCACAGCTGAAAGCAGGACAGAAAGGGTTGCCTGGAAATCACTGTCCTACGGCTTTCGGGGGGGAATAGTGCCTTACCGGGATGGGAAAGTGATGGTACCACAGAGTGGGTTTGGCTATGTGGGTCTGTGTGTGCTCGTGTGGGACCGGCTGGGAGGCATATGTACACATTATGGGGTGTATCAGGGTGAATCCGCATGGCTGTTGTTCCCTTTAACACTCAGAGAGTGAGATGGACAAATTGAATTCAATAAATAGGTTGGGCGGATGTTGTTGTCTCGCCTGGAATAATGTATTTGGTAAATAAATTCACCACTCAGCCCCTCCGCAGGGGTGCAGGAGGCTCCATGGGCTTTGGTGTTTGGGGCAGTCGGACCCAGCCATGGTGGCCAGCCCTGCAGGAGCCGGCAGCGTGGGCTGGGGTCACCTCACAGTGCCAGGGGGGCCAGGGTGTCATGCCCGCAGGCTAAACCTGCCTCTCCCTGCCAAACGGAGGTAAAATTCACGGCCCCAAAGCTGCAGCCCCTTCCCGGCAGCCCCCAGCGGGTGGAAGGTGCAAACCACCCTGGACCGAGAGCCGCCATTTCACACAAGCACCGCCATGGGCTTGTCCCGCTGCGGCCTGGGCCAGAGGCAGAAGTGATGGCTGGGGGAAGGCGGTGGGTCTGCCCAGGACATGGCAGGACAGGGTAGAGGCCTGGGCAGCACTGGGGAGAGATGTGCAGCAAGGAGGGGCATGGTGGCCAGGGCCAGGCTGGCTCCAAGATGGCGGATGGGGTCTGGGGCTGAGGGAGAGAGCCCCAGAGCTGGCCACAAGGCCAGAGGGACCTAGAGCCTCGGTGTCCTCCTGGGTGGTGATGATGATGGGACACTTCTCAGTCCCCCGAAAGGGGTGAAGGGAGTGAGGAAGGCCCGGCAGGGCGGGGAACGAGGGGCAGGGGTACGCTTGAGGGGAGCAGGCAGGGGGTACCCCTACCAGGCAGCCCCAAACGCAGAGACCAGGACCCCGCTCCCGAGGCAGGGGCAGCCGGGGGAGCCTGGCGGTCCGAGGGAGGCTGTGGCCCCCGGAGGACAGAATGTCTGTTGGGGCTGGTTTCTGCCGCCTCTTTCCCCCCTAGATCAGCTTCTCCTCCTTCTGCGATGAGTTCGACTTCTCCATCTGTCTCTCATCCTCGGTCGCCACCGCCTCCTCGCCTGTCTCTGTCTTCCTGCCTGGGGCCGGGGTGTCCCCAGCAATGGTTCCCAGGACTTTGGTGCTGTGCTCCTGAGCTTTGGCCCTGAGGGCGGCAATGCTGTTTTCTCTCAGTTCCTCCTGGGAAATGGTGGTTTTGGGATCCGGGCCCCTCTCTTCCTTGTCACCCTTGTCAAGCTTGGGCAGGGCCTGGCGCTCCACCTCCGTCTTCCTCCCCGCCTCAGCCGCTGCCTCCAGAGACTTTTTGTGCATCCCTAAAAAGAATTGTTGGTATTCGGGTTTAGAAAAGCGCCTGGGCATGGGAAAGCCATCTTGAACTGAAAACAGCAAAGATAAAGAGAGGCCAGAATTAAGGAAAAGCAGAAACCCTCGCTTCACACAGCAGTCACGGCGAGCCGCTCGCTCTGGCCCCCACGCCAGGGCAGCCCAGGCAAGGCAGCTTCCTGCTAGGGCAGCCCGGCCCCGGCATTCGTGGCCTCAGAGCTGCCCCAAGAAGTCTTTCCCTTCCGTTTCTCTCTGTGAACCTACAGCTAACTTGTCCCCACACGGGGATGAGGGTCTCAGCAGCACAGTCCCCTGAGCTCCCCAGAGGCATGAGAGGGAGGTCTCCCACCACCTATTCCTGCGTCAACCTGCTCCTCGTACAACCCACCCCTCTGCTGCTCTCTGTTTCGCACAGACAGAAGGACAGGAGAGCCCATCATTGAGATGCCAGACACTAGTTTTGGGGCAGAACCAGCCTGAAAGGTCAGAAAGTGGGAAGGAAAGAGCAGGAGCATGGTAGGGTAGCTGGTACCTCCTTGTCTGCATGGAAAACCAAGTGAAACCAGGCAGAAATGCAGCTCCCCCAGGCGCTGAGAGCAGGAGGAGGCAGCAGCGTGATCCCCCTGGGACTTGAGGCAAGGAGAATGCATTTGGGGGGGGGGTCCCAGCACCCCACACAGCATCACAGAGCTGGGGGAGTCAGACTATGGGCAAGTGTTGGAGAACCTGCTCCAGAGTCGGGCAAGAGAGCTGCTCGCCCCACAGGAGTCAAAGGCTGACACCAGGCTGAGCATGGAGGGCAAATTCCCAGTGCTACATCCTGCAGGTCTGGATCCAAGGACCATCAGGGATTTGGGATGAGCGGCCAGACCCTATTGATGAGGGCCACTAGGGATGGGGGGATGGAGGGAGGTGGAGTGGGGGGACCTCGCCCTGCCACCCTCCACCTACGTTTTCGACACAGCTCCAGTTTCTGCCTCCCATCTCCCCACTTCACCTCAACCCACCGACCATCCCCCACAAAGGCGGCTGCTCTCTTACCCAGGAGCCAAGGGGCGCAGGACTCCATGATGCCGTCCTTGGCAGACTTGAGGATGGACTCGGGCAGCGGGATGGAGTGACGTACCATGGCACCGTAGAGCCCGTACTCAGCCATCACGCTGCTCCTGCCCCAGCACTTCTCCCTCTTCCGCCATTTGGCCCGTCGGTTCTGGAACCAAACCTGGCGTGGGCAACAAGAAGGGACATAGGTTTTTTGAGGAAAGAAGGTGTGTCAGTCCCTTTCCCACATGGAAACACGCGTGTGCTTGCGCAGCGGGATGAAGGCAGATGCTCATGCCCAAAGCACTGCAACCCCTTCTCCAATCCAGCAGCTGCTGGGAATGTCTCTCTCCCTCCCTCCCTTGCAGGAGCGGCAAGGACCAAGTGTGAGAGCAGGTCTCATCCCTCTCCGCAGGATGTAATTAATTTGCCATCGTGGTGTCTTTTTCTAGCGGCTTTTGGCTCTTGTGCCTGGGATTTTCTTTCATTATTTACTGGGTGTCTGAGCTGCGGCACGGGGCTGCAGGCAGCGGTGCCCGCAGGGAGGGCTGGGATGGGGGCGGGTGCTCGGGAGAAGGGGAAAGCTGATCTGCGCGCGTCGCCCTGAATTCCCAGTTTGAAAAGCCCCTCATCTTCTCAGAAAATTGGCAGAATAATCTCTGAGCTGTGACCTGGGGGGGCAGCAAGCAGAGAGGTGGGGGGGGGGATGGAGGTGGGGGGGGTGTATGCCTGCAGAAATCTATTAGCTCTCTCTCCGATTTCCATTCCTCTTGTCTCCCTCCTTGGCTCCCCTCCCTTCCCACCGAGCCGAGGCATCAGCTTTAGATGAAAAATTGCTCGAGGTCTATTCAGAAGGAGGCAAAGGAAGAGTCAGCCCCAGGGGCAGCCCAGGCCTGATTGAAAAATAAGTTAATTTCAGTTTGAATCGATGGGCCTCAGGCACTGAAATATCACGGGAAATTAAAGCAGCTGGTCCCCAGGGAACCACGCCATTGACCTGCGCTAATTAATGCCACGGAGTTACCAGGCCCCTCTCCGAGAGGCAGCCCCTCCCTCCCTGCGGACACCCCAAACACCTCCTCATTTAACTAATTAGACTCACAGAAAATTGGGTGTTAATTTGTTTAGGATATTTTTTTTTTCCCTTTTCTATTTTTTTCCCCTCCCTTTCCCGGAAAGTACACAGCAGAATGGAAATGAATGGCGGGGTCTCGCTGGCAGATGGATGCTCGGGGTCACTCTGCAATCTTCTCCGACTTGATTGCTTGATTAGGTCGTTAGCACATTAAAAAAAAAAATTGCTTGCCGTCTGGCGCTGGCCTGATGAGTGGGATGAGGCGGGAATCGCCTGGGTAATTTATCTTTTTATACTGCAAAGAATTTGATTTCAATCTGCAGATATATGGAGGTGCCTTTGACACCTGTTTAACATTACAGAGCTGACAGCTTAACCCTCTCTTGTCCCCGCAGCCTGCAGCTGTGGGGAGCTCGGGCTGCAGTGGGGAGCAATGGGGGACTGGGAGAGACCCCCAGCTCTGCTGTGGGGACCACGAGACTGATGTCAAGCAGTGATGTCCTGCGCTCAGCTGGCAAGGCAAGTAGCTTCTTCTACCCGCTCACCGGCACTGAAGCCATACGGGACAGAGCTGCAGGGCAGGCAGGTGGCTTGCTAGCACTGGTGACAGCCAGCCTTGGCCATTGGGTACCCTGCTGTCCTGGTTCCGCAGGGAGCAATGGCTGGGGTGGTAGTCCCAGTGGCTGTGATCCCAGCTTCTCCCAGCAGAAGACACTCTGTGCATGCCAGAGGCTATTTTACAGATAGGCTGCTTCGCCACACGCCACCTCCTCTGCATGACAGACGGCCTGATTTACGCTTTCAGACTGCTGGTATGTAATTCCTGGACCATGGATGGCTGCGAATCCACAGGGGCCTGAGCAAGGACCGGGTTTCCTTGGTGCTGCAGCCAGCAGGATGCTGGCAGGTCTCTCACTCCAGGCCTTTGATGGAGGGCAGAGCTGGAAGGACCACTGGCCCCCTCTCCAGCCTTGGCACAAACCCCTCTGGTTCCTTGCACCCACCAGATCAGGGTGGTGGTGCCCCTGTCTTCAACAACTCGGTGCTGCAAGGGGCAGCTGGACTCCCCACGGCCAGGGGAGGGATCCTACTTGTTCTGCCCTGGATAAACCAGTACAGTTACATCCCTCGGCACAAAGTTCCTCTCTTATCTCCCTTGGCTTCAGGGCAAAATTCCTGCACAACCCAACGGGCGGCACCTGCCTTGGTTTGGGGCTGCAGTGTCACCTTCCCTTGTATCCAGAGTGTCTTGCAGGACTTGGCTCTGTACAGCTGTGTTTGTCACCAGGTGACACACCTGGAACCTCAGCCAGGGACTGGTTTTTCCATCAAGAACCAAACAGGCACATTTTTAAACTCTCCTCAATCCTCTTTTACGCAGGTGCCTCCTCACTGATGCTTTTACCACCCTTTTCTCCCACCGTGATGCCCCAAACATCATCTCCCTGCCTCATGTTCCCCTGCCCCATCCCTGCCCACTGCTACTAAACCCACTGCCACGAAGCAACCCCTTTCCCACAGCAGGACCATGCAAATACCAGAGCCAGCAGAAGCTTTGCCAGCTGGCAGCCCAATTTTGACTAAAGACAGTGGAAAATTTTCAATCAAAAAATGCTGATTCAATCGCACGGGAAAAACTGCGTCCAGCCAGTAGAAGCGTAATCAAAATTATCTATGGCTTTCTTCTGAATGTTGTATTTTAATCTCAGCCACCTAAGACATGCAAAATCTATATCTAAAGCCAAGTGGGAAAATCAAAATGACATCAACATCTTATTAAGATCATCCTGAGATTTCCCAAACCAATTTTTGTCATGTGATGGGAATTTCCTCTTGGTTTTGACTTGGAAAAAGGAAAGTTTGATATCCCAGAATTTCTACTGGAACAGAAGGCGGGAGGACTTGCCACCTTGCCTTAGTACCAGGAGCCGTATCTTGATCTCAGGAATGAAGTCAAGTGAAGCTAATGATGCTGAGTACTGAATATTGCTGGGATCAGAACCCAGCCCAGCATCTCTGCCACAAGCAGCGTGGAGGAAAGAGCTCCAGCACAGCACTAGCAGCACCCCCACCGTTTCAGATCAGCAGAACTATTGCCCACAGCTCGTTCTCAGGATTTTGTCTTCATTCAGATGGCTTCAGCAGTGGGACTGGGAGATCTCACTGCTTCAGCTTTCTTGATGTGTTACCAAATTTTCCTGTGCATTGATTCTGAGCTGAACTACACTCCAGTTTTAGTAATTCTGAGGTATTTTTGGCTGTGTTGGTACATCACCCACAACTTCTGAACACTTATTATTGACACCTCACTTTTCCTCCCTCGACTGGGGGGGGTTTCATCCTTACGCTTGAATTCACTTGCGGTTTTGATGTCCCATTACTTCTTTGGCTGCAGTTGTCTTTGCTTGCAGATATTTACTCTACAACTTCCTCTGGCTCTGTACAATTCAGCATCCTTCAAGCAGTGTTTAGGTTTGTCCAAGCTCGGCCTTGCCCCTTCCCATCACATGGGTCAGCTGAGCTTTGTGACATGCTTTGTTGACGTGGCTGTGTACTGCAGAGCTTCCTTCTCGCTTGCTTTCATCTGGCTCTCCATTGCACAGCCCAGGGTATGGTGAAAAGATGGTGTTTGCGCTTCCACACTTTACAGCGGTGAAACGCCCTGATTAATTTTAGACTGAAGCATGTCAGATGCATGTGCAAAGCTATGACGAAGCACAGAGGTGTCTTTTGGAGCGATGTGCTACATCTTAAGGTGATTTACAGCATTTTGGTATCAGATGAGCACACTCTGTGAAAGATGGGGAACTTGTTCCAGGGACTCTAGCCTCGAAAAACAGACAGCAGGCTGAAGAGGCCGGGCGTGTCTTTCTACCCACAAGACCTGTTAGCATCTGAGTTCAGCCCATGCATGCACACTTGCTGTTTAGCAGCCCAAAGCCCTCTCCTGGGCTGCTCCTGAGGCCCCACGAGTGCTGCCCTTGGCACTTGAAGGGCTGGATCTAGGGTGATGACCGCCCTGGCTGAGCCAGGGGCAGCAGCCAAGCACACCTCTGACAAGGCTGCCAGACACCCTCTATGCACTGGCAGCAGGATAAGAAGATGCTCACTTCACAGCGTGTGCTGCCTTTGCACTCTGAAGAAAACGTAGGCTCTTCCATCCTCCAGGCAAAGAAAAGCTGCAGGACCAAAACCCATCACCTTGCAAAATCTGCTCTCAGTATGAAACAGAATGGCAATGTAAGGCCTTGCTCAGAGGCGATCTGCCCATTGACTCAGTCCCCATCATCTGGCCAGAGCTAAGCATCACAGACTCTAACCCCACTGGGCAGGTCACACTAACACTGCCTCCTCCGAGAGCAGCCACAGCCCATGATCCACGGGAGCAGCAAACTCCAGCACCATCAGTGTCACCTCCTGGATGCTTGTTCCACATGCCTGTACTTCTGAGGCCCCATTACCAAAAGCAACTGTACTGCAAAGCCTTACAAACGGAGATGTCCCTAATCCTAATCACCATCTAATTCTTGCCCTCAGTGCCCGCTGCCCGAACAGGGTTGCAGTGTTTCAGAATCAAGACTGGCAAGGTTATTCTCGCCAGTTTCCTCCTCTGAATCACAATTGATGACCAGTACCTCTTTTGATTATTGATGATGCAGAAGAGGAAATTGTAGTAGGAGGAATCTCTCATTTTGCAAAGGGTTGTGAGACTCAATGCGTCCTTGTTATCAGCATTCATCATATTAGTTAGTTTGTTTACCTAATCAGTGCCTGAAACATTGTCTGCTAAAGAGAGAAATCTCCCAGAGGTTAGCCATGAGTCAGGAATCTGAATCAGCAAAGCGATATTTGAAGGCACCTAGGGCGTTACAGTGTATTGTTTCAACCTAAAATTTTCACTGGTTATGCTCATTTTCTTGGCTCCTACTTTCCAAGCTGGGGCACACAGACAGGAGAATTGGTAGTGGCAAATTTTGTCTTTTAAGAAAACAATGTTCTGTTGCCCACCCAAGCATTCCTCATCCCTTCAAGGAAAATTCCAGGTGAATTTTTGCTTCCCCAGGTCTCACATACTGCCTTTGACATAGCACTTCAGCGGGGATCTTTCCAGCACCAAGCTGTGTGGAGTAGAAGGTGGTCCCAAACCCCAACAGTGCACGCTGAAACGCCCGCTAGATGGCCATAAGCAAATGCATGTCCACACAGACGAACACACAGATGGACACACAGAAAGTCACACAGAAAGACACACAGATACACCAGCCCCACTACCACACGCCTTTGCCAGGCTGCAGGAGCAGCTGCACATGGCTGTTGGCAAACGAGAAACTAAGGCAAGGGGCAAAATCCCGAGGTCCCCCAGCAGCAACGCTGAGACAGTCTCCCCTGTTAGCCCATGGACTAATGGTAATCTTTGCGCTCTGGCAATTCCCCAGGTGCAAATCTCCAGGCGAACCACGGTTCTGTGAGATCCCTGTACAGCAGCAGTTCCTGATACTGAGCTCTTCAACTGAGGACACAGCAGAGAACCCCGTCCTGCCCAGCCCGGCAGCCTGGAGGCTTGCTGAACTTCTCCTGTGACATTGCCTTGGGCTGTTGTCATGGTCCCTCCTGACATCATGGTGGTGTGTCCATTCAGCACCATGCTCCTCTCTTACAGATCCAGCCATCTCGGGCTGAACTTCTTACAT
The DNA here is from genome assembly GCA_027574665.1 of Rhynochetos jubatus. Lineage (NCBI taxonomy): Eukaryota > Metazoa > Chordata > Aves > Eurypygiformes > Rhynochetidae > Rhynochetos > Rhynochetos jubatus. The sequence goes on along the minus strand of CM050648.1, from coordinate 122,636,959 downwards.
TCACCCACCAGACCTCTTTTGCAGACACCTACACCAACACCTCGCAGTTGCTGATGTCCCTTCCCCCACCATGCTGCTCGGGACTGATCCTGTCACCGCACTGTACGAAGCATTGCACACTGTGGCGTGGAGCAGCTTTGTTTCTCAGTCCAAGACCTCTACCTGTGCCTGCGTTCCTCCTCTCCTTGACTAGAAAAGCCTGGTCAAGCCCCCTCGCAGCAGAATGCTGCTCCTAAAGTCATGCCCGGCAGCATAGCTGGCACTTCCCCACTTGGAGCCCTTCGTTGGGTCCAGCGGCAGATCAAAGAACATCCCCAGCTCCCCAGCAGCACCCGGGTCCCCGCTGCCCTCTCAGCACTCCGTTCCTTCTGACAACTACACACCTCCTTTCTACCTGATTCCTTTCCAACCCAAGCTTCTACAATGAGAACATTCAAAATGAAAACCTCTTCTGCAAAACCAGCCATGTCCTCACCCTTGTATCAGACAGGACTGGTGGCCCTGGCCATGTCCAAACATGAGTACTGCAAAGAACAGCCTCATATCTTCCTCAGAGCATCTCCCCATCCGCATTCACAGGCTCTGGGGCTTCATAATGAATTGACACAAGAATGTAAGGTCTGACTGGGTCCTGGGGCTTCCCCGAATCCCTCCCCTGTAGTGATCCCCCCAGGAAAGCTTCCTGTTCCAGGACTGCTGGTGGAGACTGTGCCACCTGTGTAAGCCTGGCAACGGTTTACTGCTGTCTTTTCAAATGTAATGTCAAAATTATTGGCACTGTTTATGGTGACATCACTTTCTATGGCTGGTGTAAAGCAGGTATGAAGTTAAATGAGAGCAGTAAAGGTGGCACATGGGCTGCATGTCTGATGGCAGGACTCATCATCCCTCCTCTTACTGAACACTGGGAAAGAGCTTTCTGAGTTCATGTTAGAAAGGGCAATTCCCGATGGCAAAAGCCCTTCCTGGTAATAGCTGGGGTCACGTTCGATCCACTCGGCTAACAGGTCCAACCAGATGTACTGACGTGAGCTGTGAGATGGTACTCATCCCTCTTGAGCAAAGACATGATGGTTTGTCCAAGCCTGGGTCTCCTCTAAGCTAAACTTGCACAAGGCACATGAAAATGGGCTCGATACAGCACTCAGCAAAACTGCACATGCTGTTACCGTGCCCCCAGTCCTGCAGGCCAGACCTGCCTCCGAATCCCCCTCCTAAAAGCACTACATGGGCCAAGTACAGCTAATTGTTGCAATTTATCTGACTTACACAGCCAAAGCTGTAAAATCCCCCTTGCCCAGGAAACATATCTTAAACAGTGTCCCCCTGGCAAATCCACGTTTTTCACCTGGCCTTCCCACCTCATGTGCTGACGTGTTTTCTCTCTTGCTGGCAGGTAACCTTCAAAAAGCGGAGAACTTCATCGGAAGCAGGGCTCTCCCATCTTCCCCAGAGCAAAACAAGCATGCACACGATGTGCATGGCAGGTATAGTGAGATCAGTGGTTCAGCTCACACTCGATCCGTGCAGCACATCTGCACAGCAAATGCATCCCCGAGACATTGACGTCATCACAGTCAGATAACGATGCCAGCTGACCTGCAACTTCGCTGGAGCTGTGGCTCCATATAGGCTGCCAGATGCCTGGACATGGCAGATAAACACCCAGATTCCTCTTTTCCTAGCACGCCGATTGAAAAACAGGAAAAACATCAGGGTCAGGGGTGTACGACAGACACAGGAAAGCTAGCAAGGGTGCACCCATCGTCCTAGTTGACACAAACCCAGGGATACATCCATCACTGACACAAAGGGTGATATACCGCACAGAGCATCCATCCTTTGGGTGCTCACAATGCCTGGCTCCGTTAACCATGCCGATAATCCTGCCTGTGTCATTTCATTTGCCTCTTTTTTCCCCTGCTAACACGGCTCTGCGGCTTCTCTGGCACAGAGGAAATGCTAGCACAGGTCTGCATGCAGTGCACTCCGTGAACGTGTGGGGACACACCACATTATCACCTTCATCTTCGAGCAAGGTGGGTCAGGGCAGTCGGAGGAGAAATGGCACGTCCTCCTCCATGACGTCTTCCAGTGGACACCACAATCGGAGCATGGGACGCCAGGCTTCCTCAGCGGCTGCGGAGCACTGCATGTTCTCTGGGGCTGCCCCTTGCATGCCAGAAGCAGCTGCATGTTGCCCTTTCCTTCATCAGTACACACAGTGAAGGTGCGCTCCAGCCTTCTCCAGGAAAACGTAGGATGCCGTGGCTGTGTATCAGCCGGACACGGTGTCTGCAGCACTACTTGGTGCCCACGGTTTCCCGAGATAAAGTTCAAGCCCATCCCTGCGTGCATGGGGACAGGCCCCACCAGGCTCACCAACACATGGGAACTCTTGGAACTGGAAGCACTAGCTGGAAGATATCTACTGAAACATGTTGTAAAACGAAACATGCCGTAACAAGTCGTTACGCATTGTCGTAACTGAGCCCCAAACGGAGAAAGTTGCAGTCCTTTGCAGTCTTCTCTTAGGAAGATACATGGTAAGGACAGTGTTTGCAATTCCTTGTCTCATGCAATAAGGTATCTAACCACGCAATCTCAGCAAACCCTTCACCATGGTGTCTTGAGTCTGCGAAGGAGGAGGACCACCAGAGCCAAAGAGCAGGCCAGAACAGGGGTCTGGCCCCTGACCACCACCCAGGAGTTCAGGACTGGCAATTATGTTGGCTCTACTGGGCTGGTCCTTCAGAGCTCTACTGCTACCAAGTGTCTGCTCCTGGCTGTACCTGTCCCTCAGCTCCACGTGCCCTTCACCTTCTTCGTGGAACTCACAACTCCAGGAGTTTCCACATGACACCTTACAGCTGCAGAAGCCCCCCATTTCAGGCACTTGCCACTGCTGTGCCCCTGACACCTGCAGCTGACACTGTCAGGCTGGGCTAGCACACAACACGGCTAGGGAATGGGGTGGCCGGCAGAGCTGGCAACGCACAACCGGCTTGTGGGCGCTGCTCACACCAGCACAGCACATCCAAGGGAATTCCCACGTATAGACCATGCTTAGTTCACCCAGGGTAAGATCTCCCAGGCAGGGATCCTCCCTCAGCTGTCACTCAGCCACAGAAGCCTTGATCTCAGTCAGGGTCATCATATTAACGCAGTGAGTTGATCCAATCAGCTAATGAGTGGTGGGGAACTGTAGTGACAGTCATGGGGGACACTGAGCTGGAAGGAATGCAGTGAAGCCAAAGATACAGAGGGACCTAGAGATGCCAGAAGCACCTGTGGGGCATAAAACAAATTGTCTGGGAATGGACATCACTGGCACATCTGGCCAAGAGCAGTGACCGGCACAGAGACTCATCCTGCACATTTACGTGGATGGGTTGGCTAGATCCTTCCAAGGAGTTGTTTCCCAACAACGCTCACAGTTGGGTGAGCCAAGCAGTGCCCTTGGAGAGGAAAGGGTAGCATGGATGAGAAGGTATTCCTCCAAGGGCATACCCTGTGCACCATATCCCTCAGGGAAGCCAGAGCCTAACAGAAACCCACTGAAACAGAAATCAGGGAGAAAGCTGTGCTGCTCACCCCAGGCAGGTCCTAAACTGGACACCTCTAGCTGCTCTCAGGGCAGTGCTGCTTAGAGCGCACAGACAGGCACCTAATGCTTTCTCACAGCCTCTGATGAAGGTGTGTCTGGAAGCCACCTTTGATATAGGATATTGTGGCAACAGTTTGTTCTCCAACCCGATTTCTCTTCTCAGCTCCACAGAAGGACCCACCAGCCTCTAACACAGAGAGATCAAGGTTATCATCTGTATGCCTGGCGAGGACCAGACCTCTCAACAGCTTGGTGCATGAGGCTGATGGTAGTACATATTTTATGTTTCTGCACAGGCCTGTGCAAAACCTGGCTCACAGAACAGCCAGAAAGTATGACAATGAAAAGGTAGGAGGTTCATGCTGCCAGAGAAGAATGAGAACTTGCCGAGATCTACGAGGGTGAAAAATAAACAGTAGAGAGAAAAAGAGATCCATTAAGAAATAAAGGGAGGAGTAAATTAACTGGGTCTCTAAAGGGCCTGTGTTATTGAACTGTTAAAAATATCTCTATTTAAAGTCAGAAAAGGAGGAAAACTTTATGATAAAGGGTATTAAAAGAAAACCTGAACACACAACCATCAGCTGGTCCCTCTGTCAGGCATCCTAAGGCTAGAGGAGAATTAATTATTGAACTTGCAGGGCTGCCCAAATATTTTTTTAAAATCAGTTGTGGAAAACTGCAGCAGTGTCAGAGGAGAGAAAACAAGGTTCATTATTAAAAGGAGTGAAGGTAACTGTTCCCAGCACAGATTTATGGTAACATTTCCGGAAGAGTTTAAGTGATCAAGGAACCACGGTGCCTAGGCTAACTCAGAGAAGTGGTACGCTTAAACTACTGTTAAGAAAACCAGGGAATAAATGTGGGGAAGACAGTCTGAGTTGTCACAGCAAGCAACACGGGGACTGAACACAGAGGGATAAAGTGGTACCTGGGTATACAAAATATTCATACCTTTGTACCTCCATCTCTGCACTTAAAAACACACTTTAAATGGCACCTACAGCCCCAGCTGTGCCAGGGTAAATCCCACAAGCTGGGCAGGTCACCTCCGTGGTCTAATGACAAGCAGGAACGTCCCCACTTCACACTAAGCTGAAGAGATGTTCCCGGCCCTCCATTTTCCTTCCTGCATCCTGCCTCGTTTTTTCCCTCTGCCCAAAGACATGCAGTGTAAGACGTTTCAGAGGGTAACCCCTTCGGGAAGGCTTTGCTGGGCCCCTCCGCTCACCCATCACCCAGCCCCTCTCTTTGCAGCTGTGGTAATTAACTTGTAAACGAAGTTCTAGCACGTGGACTGAAAATGGGCCATAGATAAAGGGTAATGAAAACCTTTCATTACAGAAAGGGCCAAATTGAACAACTCTTAATTGAAAAATGGAAATTAATATGAATTTAGATCAACTAAACAAGCACGTTATTGAAGAGGCAGCAAAGTGGATGAACTCCTCACATACCAATTAAAGTCACGGAGGCAAAGATGCCGCGTGCGCCATGAGAAGCTCATAATAATATTCTCACCAAGCCAGTAAGTTTGATTAGTTTTATTACTCTCACTTGTACACTTCCTACATTTCCAAAAGCATAGGGGAAGTTAATGACACTTATCTGGTGTCACACTGCTGTGGCTTGCCCCAGTGCTCAGGAATTATTGGCAAAGGTAGCCAGCACTAGCTGATCGGCTCTATTTCATGATTAACTTCTCGCAGGGCTTGCAGGGTTCTTAAAAAAAAAAAAAAAGAAGGTTGTTTTTTAAATAATTGGCTCACACAGCAGCAACACTTTCAGCTTCTCCATCACCTCAGTAATTTACCTCCAACCGCCCTAATGGCTCTGGTAATCTCCTTCCGCGCACGATCTCCGTGACTCTGCCGTGTATATGGATGGGTACCCGCTGGCACTGTGCCTTGTGCTGGCCTTCCTCTCCTCTAGGTGTGGGAGTCACCCACGGTTTTAGCAAGAATAGACAGGCCCTCACTTACTGAGAGTAATGGTGACAAGCGTAAGCTTAGAAAAACCACCACCACTACGCCTTTCTGCAGCACTAGGAAATCCCTTGGCGGCTATTCCAGGCACAGACTCAGGAAAGGTCGGCAACTGTGTGGAGCAATCATCCCTGCTCCACATTTACACTGCTGTAGGATTAGGACTACAATTCAGTGCTCTGCGGCAAGCAGGAAAAGCTGGCGGGAGGGGGAGAAGCCAGGGCTGCTGAAGCTTCATAAAGCACATTTTTCCTTCACACTGTCGTGTTTCTTGAGGGAACTCCATGGGTTCACTCCACAGGTTCAATAGAGGCTCCTCAGGCTGTTCCAAATTACTTTCACCTCTAAATACAGAACGTTTTTGCAAAACAGAAGCAAGGTAAGCCTCTTGTTCTGGAAAAACAAACTCGGTACGAATGCATCCTTCCAAATGACCACCCTTCCCCATTCCTCCATCCCCACACAACCCCTAAAGGGCTACTCCGTGATACTGAACTGTGTTCATGAGGCAGCAGCTAAACCAGTACACTTCCCATCAGAGCTTTCGTTGGCTTTGCTTTTTTTTTTTTAGCCAAACTTGACCTCCCTGCTGCCTGAATCAGCTTGCTGGATACACAGACAATCCTCACTCCTCACACCAGCATCTCCTTGGGGTTCCTTTTGGTCATGTGAGCAATTTTATTTGCCCCAAAATTCTTCATCGATGTAATAACCATACAATCATTGAAGAACAGGAACTGACAATTTTAGCACTTTTATTCTGGTTTTGTAATTGATTAGTTCCCTGAAGAGGTGAACCTAGTGTCCCCACAATGGCAGTCAGGATCTTGTTTTTTTGGAAACACTGAACTGCTTAATCGATTTGTTTGATCAGTAGGAGACATGCTGTAATGACAAAAATCCACAATCATTTCAACAATCCCAAATCAAACTGTTAATGAGCTTTAACGCTGTAGATATTCATCTTTAAAGTTTGGAACTGTCACATATTAATGAATTCAATAGGGATAACTTACCTAAAATCTAACAACTAAGAGTATCTGTTGTGAGAAACACACTGATTGAAGTCAGGTGTCAGAATACTTGTCAGATTGATGCCATCTTGACTTCAAGTTGTCTATTAAGGATATACTTCCCCGCAGGAGTCTACTTACCTCGCCTGGATTTTACAGGATGGTCTGGCTTTAGTCTAATAGTGGCACTTCAACTCTTCAGAATATTTTTTCAAATACATTGATTAACGTAGCCTTTTTCAAGTATCCTGCAAAATGGCCACAGTGACATCTGGTCTGACTTGTGCAAAGTGTTTCACTAGGAAAATTAGGTTCTTTTCCCACGTTGCCCAATGGGAGGGTGCTCATGCTCCTTCCAGGTGCAGTCAGCTCAATACAGGAGGAAGATGCATGCAGCGTGAAAAAGTGCTGCCTTGGGAAAAAAATACGCTTTCATCTTCCTTTTAAATGGAGGATTTGAATATTTTTTCCTGAGTTCAATGTTCTCTCAAACCAATAACTTTCTTGGCCTCTGATGGCTATTTGTAGTGTTCTGCTGAAGGTTTTACATGCAAGAAGTTCCTATATATCATTCTCTCAATTGCACTCTTTGAATTTCACTTTCATATTGAATTTCATAGGTGATTTACTTTCTCTTTGACTACTACCTCCTGAGAAATAATTCCATGAATGAAAATAAAGGCTAGATATCACTCTTAGGTGTGGATCCAGTGGGAACCCACATGAAATGCTGTGAAAGTCCACAGCATGCGATGCTCACAACAATCTTAGAAAACACTTTCATTAATGACCTACAAGAGGGAGAGAACAATGTTGAGAGATGGGAGGAACTGCGAGCTACAATGAAAATGCAAAAATATAGAGCTCCCTTGAGCAGTCAGAAACTCACGCAAGGAAAAAAAAGACGATGACATGAAATTATAAATATTATTATAAAGAAGAGAATAAAGATTCATTGTCAGCTGTCTCTTCCAAGGGGCATTAAACGATGCCAACACATTCAAAGCAAGATTTACTCATTCAGTTCTGCTGCAGAACTTCATGCTGCGGGAGATTAGGATATGCACATGTGTTCACGCTCCCAGGAAGCTATCAAAGTACTCAGTAAGTATCACTAGATAGCTGCCCTGCTCTCATACTCTTCTCTTGCCAGTGGCAGAGTTGGTAGAGCCATTACTACCCTTGTTAGCCAAAGTTAATAAGGTGCCATATGAAACTCAGAACACCGAAGGGAAAATCCTTAGGGTAAAAGAAAAAAATTGTCTAAAAAAAGCTTGAAGTGACTGAATTAGATAAATAGAAAGAAATAGCTATGAAAGCAAGTAGACCAGTGCTAATTCAAGGCTGTTTCTGCAAGGTCTCAGGAGTCCAGCTGAACTGGTGTGAACAGAGCCAGTGTGCAGCTGTAGGCACACGGTCCAGTAACTCCAGGACGGACAGGCAGGATGGGCTTCACAGAAGAACAACCACCTGATTAAGAGACTAGCGTGTGATTCATGAAGAATGATTTAAGAAAAGATCTTCACAGCTTGCTTAAGCAATGATGAAGACCAAAAGTGACAACGAGGAGAAGAAATAGCTGAGATTTATTTTAAGACTGTGAACACGGTAACAAGGGGGAAAGAATTAGGCTCACGCAAAAGGGGTTGAAGTTGAAAAGGAACATGAGGTAAAACGTCAAAAAGCATGACCAAGGTTGGGATTAATCTCCTCATGGCTTGTGACACACAAAAAGGTACGGATAAGGAAACTCCACAGAATACGTGGTAAGGGACAATCAGGTGCTGACCCGTTGGAAAGATCAGTAGGGCTCGGGGCTCCTATGTGACCCTGGTGCTCACCCTGGCAGGGTGCTCATGCTCTCACACAACAGATGCCACAGAAATTCTGCTGTTTCATACAATTTCCCCTTTCATGATGAGCAAACGTGTTACTCAGAAGCACCTTCTCCCACAACACGTGCCAGTAGCAACACCCAAAGTTCAGACCAGCCACACCACAGGGTGCTTCTGCTGTCCAAGTCTAACCTGATCTCTAGGGCAGAGGGGTGACCGTAAGGAGCACTCCTAGGCTTAAAAACTCGGCAGCACAGGAAGAGCAGGCAGTTGTTCATTAGCCAGCTGCAGAATGGCATGCTAGCAGCAAGTCAAAGACAGCTGAGATACCTTAACCACAATTTCACTTCCAAATCAGATAAAACATTGAGACTCAGCACTAGAAGGATGCTTCAGATGCTGAAGCATTACATGCAGTGTCCAGATCCACACTGTCTGCCATAACATCTCCCTCACCCATAGTGAAGGCCCTCAGTTCTGGTTGGAGAAATGACACCTCTGTAATTCAGCATACACTGTGCCTCCAGATAAAACACTTCCCTGAAAAGGCCCTTTGTGGGAAATCAAAGGATCTTCTCTTTCCAGCCCAGCATAAGATGGTGGGTGCAGGTGACACTAAATTTCTGACAGGTTTCTCCCCTCTTGACTTGATGTCCTAAAGGGTCACAAGTGGAGAGGCGACCCTCCATCCAGCTCGCTCTCTCTAGAGGCAAAGCATCCGGGCCTGTTGCTCAGAGCAGAATCCTCACGCGTCAGGTAGGATTTCAGATGATGGGCCATTTTTTCTGAAGACGGGTGGAAATCCTGTCAGCATGCAGGTTACCTACATGCTGCTAGGTCAGCAGGAGCCCTACCAGCACAACAGGATACGAAGCGCAACTTGTTGGGAAGCCAGGAGCCTCCCAACACCACGTGGAACCCAGGCAATGCTTCTCATAGAAACATGCACCAGCCACAGTGGCAGCCACTGCCACCGTGCGGAGAGCCAGCTTAACCCCCAGTCAGCCAAGAAACGTCACCTGCACCAGCAAAAGTGGGACCAAGGCTTGGCCGTTGCAGCCCCGTGCCTTGTGCAACAACCTGGTGAGAGCAGGGCATGGGGGGAAGGGCAGCAGCAGAAGCTGCTGTGTCCACCCTTGTGAAGGTCATGTTTGGTCTGTCCAAGCATGTCGTGCCTCGCACGCTGTACACAGCAGCTCTAAGTCTTCTCTGGCTTTTGGGGCTGTAAAAATTGCTTGCATACCAGCTACCCTGCACACCAAAGGCTGGTGCTAGCCCAGCCCTTCAACTTAGACTGCTCCTTACCACTGGAGGATTCACCACGCAGTGGCGATACTCCACACACAGCCTCATTCTGCTTGCTCACGGTGGCACGGAAAGACCGGCATGCAATTAAATCCCCAAACATTAAAAATCATTAACAGAAAATTAACGCCAGAAACTTTCAGATAAACTTCACTTGAGAAGGCAAACTCAGTGAAAGTGCAGAGATGACACAAACACCTCGCTGGGACTCACCCATCACTCCCACACTGCGGTCCTACCCACAGCGGTACTAGCTGCCTACAGCATCCCTGTGCATCCTCAAAAGAGCAGAGGTGAGCTCTTTCCCTCCCACACTGCCCACCCAGACCCAGTCTCCGGGAGGCTCTCTTCTTGCCTATACCACCAAGACCTCAAAACACACGCAAGAGTTCCGATTTAGGATTCCCTGTTACACACACCTTAAATCACCGGTAGAACGTGCCACGTACAGCACATGTCGACGTACGAACACCGAACACGTATCTGCCAACAACAGCTGATCTGGCTGCCTGCCCACCGAGACCAGGGCGGCGAACAGCCTGGGGAGGTTTATTCAGAGCAGTGTCAGCCTTCCCATGCTGCTACCTCTTCGCCGGGGCAGGATGAACAGGGCTGAGAGGGGCAGGAAAACGGGAGCTTAGAAATATGATTACCTGTATCCTGTCTTCTGGCAACTCTGTTTTCATGGCCAACATCTCTCTAGCATATACATCAGGATAGTGGGCCTCGTTGAAGGCCTTTTCCAGCTCCTCCAGTTGGTAGGATGTGAAGATTGTCCTGAGGGGAGTAAAACTCTTTGATCAAAAAACATAAGAAGCCGCAAAGCTGGTGAAGAGTCAGAGAACTGGACACAGAAGCTACGGAAACCTGGGTAACCTGCTAATACGTAGCTTTCTCCCCCCCCGCCCCCCCCCCCCCCCCCCCCCCCCCATCTCCTGTGTTTCTGTGCACAAAAGGTCAGGTGCTGGGGTGAAAGGAGAACCAGAAAATGCCAGAAGACAGTGTTTTAAACGGTTACAAATCACCTTCTCTTTCATGGACTTGCGTCTGGAGACATCCCTCCCCAGCAGCGAGCACCTGCAACCAGCAGCGACGGCAGCTGCTCTTGCACCTCAGACTGCTGCCTCTTGTGAGGATCCTGGGGGTGTCACTCTCCCTCACCCCCCCTACAACAGCGCACTCACCACTCGACTGGCTTAAAACTACCTCTCCTCCTCTTGCATCCAGAGGTTTCTTAACCCTTTGGGACCCACGCTGAGATAAAGCAGCATCCCCTCAGTACCCTGTCTGGAGAGGTGCTGAGCCCTTCCCCAGCTGCTGGTCCTTTGCCTCTGCAATCTCCATGAGCAAATAATCCTCCCCTGGAGCCCTGGCCCTCGGCTGAATCCTCCAACGGTTTTACCCACTCTGGTCCCCACTGCTTTTCACCACTCCTTCCCCACAAGAGCCAGTGCCAACTCCTTTCCTTTACCCTGGTCGCTTCCACTCCGATATCCCATTAGCTGCTCTCTGCCAGTTTGCATTACCCCATTATCCTCTGGAAATCCTCCTGGACCGCCCTGGGCGGGCAGCAGCCCAACCCGCCTCCGCGCAGCCAGTTCTCAGCTTGGGACAACTAGATTGAAAAATCAGCAGCTGGAAAGCCGAGACAGATGAAAGCCCTTCTCTGGGGGATGGATGAGAGGTCTCGGACCACTTCCACTCTGCCGAGGGTTAAAACTCTCAACCTTCAACCCCCCTCCCCGGTACACAAAATGCAATTTTTGATATAAACTGATAACACTCCAAATGGCAAAAAAAACCCAACAAATATCAGCCTTTGTTCAAAGTAAACATATAAATATATCAAACTAAGAAACATGTAACTCCCAGAAGAGGGAAAGAAAGAAGGAAAAAAAAGTCTTTTTCCAAAATACATCCAAATTCCAGAAAAACCCTACAATTCCCGAAAGCATAAACAGAAAATCTCAGAAATATCCTCCGCTCTTCAGAACCGAAAGGATTCCACCAGGTCGATAACATTACTAACAAAAGCAGCATGCAAATGCAAGGGACCTGCCTGCAATCAGACCCTTCTTTAAGTGCACTCCTAAACCCATTCTCTTTTCAAACAGTTTTTCTTCAGCTCCGACAAATCTGTCGACTCTAGGGACAGCGGGGCCACATTAACTCGTGGTATTTTCTCTCTCTGGGACCACAGGAAAAATTATTCTGATTTGGATCCACTTTAGATATCAAGCATTCCCTTCCACCTTCCTCCTCCAAGAGCACCAAAGCCCAGCAAGGCAGGAGGGTTTTGCCTGACATTCAGCTGAACTTTTCTCCTTTTAGGTCTCAGCCTTGGGCAGTCCCTGTCCCTTTTGCAATCCCAAATCCACTGTCTCTTTTGATGTTCTATCCTGCAGCTCTCTGCAGACTATTGGCCTGTCATTTCCCAGCCCTGTCTCGGTACAACTAGAGGTCTTACCCATTTAGTACAGAATATACAACTACAGCTGATCGTTGCAGCTCTGTGTCTGTCTAGAATGGAAAATAAAACAAATCCAAATGTCATTTCCTCTCTCCCATCCAGACCGTGACCTGTACACCAGCCCCTGCTGTGTTTTCACCCAGCCCTGTCCAGTCCACAAAGAAAACGAACTCATATTTACTCCAGAGCACCCAAATCGGGAGCATTTGCCTGGGGAGGGACCCCGGCTTTGGGATGAGCCCTCCAGACCGAGCCTCTTGTTGCACGCATAGCGGGACTTCTCCTGGGATAGTTGGTCTCCTTCCACCCCACATCCTGCTAAGCTTTCACTGGGGCATCTTTTAATCCACCCTTCCTGCATCGTGGCAGGATTAATTTAATTATTCCTAAATCACCCTCGGAGGATGGTGTCTGGCCTTCCTTTGTCCTGACTCTCCGGCCGTAGCAATGCCAGAACCCAGCACGGGATTTTTCGTTTCTGTTTATAAGGCGCAGACAATCCAATTCCATTTTAACTGTGGGAGAAGTCGGGGAAAGTCTGACCATTCCCGAGGGGAAACCAAACGCTCTCTGCATCTCCCAGAACGGATCTTCATTCCCTTAAACAATTTTCCAGCATCTTTCGGTTTCTCCGCAGGCTGTGTCTGATTCCCAACTATTTAATCTATCAGCAAAACATTTATTTACAAGGAATAACCCGTTTAAACCACTGATAGGAATTGTCCCTTGCCGATAGCCAATATTAACATTGCGATGTGCGGAGCAGGCATCGGTTTTGATTATTTAACTGCTTCAGTTTCGGGAAGGCTGATGATTTCCCCACCACCACCACCCTTGAACACCGGTGATCCGCATCCCGCCCAGATGCTCACGGGCTGTTCGGGTTTGCGGCTCGGGATACCTGGATCCGCGGCCAGAAAAATGCAATAAAACGACACCTGTGGCCGCTCCCCGCCCCCCCTCCCCCGCTCCCTATAGGCACGTCCCCAAATCCGACTTATTTTGGACGGGGAGAAATTAAAAAGGAAAGGGCCGGGGAGAGAAGCCGCAGGGGCGCCGGGGTTCTCCGGCGGCCGGAGCCGGGAGGGGTCTTTCGTTCCGTGCTGGACCGGGTCGGGCCCGCCGGGGCTCGCCGGTGCCCGGTGGAGGAGCGGGGCGGCGAGGGCCGGCGGGGTGGTGGCTGCTCGCTTACCTGTGCCGCCTCTTCTTTCGTTTCTTGCTCTGGTTTAGGGAGGATTTGGACATTTTCCTATCGCTGGAGGAGACATCCTCGGAATCTGCGGAGAGACAGGCAGCGGCCGTGGGCTGGGGCTCCCTCCCCACCGGAGACCCCCCCCGGGGCAGGGCCGGGCCCGGCGGCTCCGCTCCCTCCGGCGGCTCCGGCCGAAGGATTCGTTGCGATCGCGCCGCGGACGGGGCTCGCCGCCGGCCGCTCCCTCCAGCCCGGCGCGGCCCCGGCGCTGCTCCGGCCCCGGTCCGGGCGGCTCGGGGTGATCCCTCCGGCGACCAGGGAAGGCTCCGGGCCGGGACCGGGCTCTCGCTCTCCCCTCTCTCTCCCGGATTCGTTTGCTGGGGCTGCTGTTGCCGCGCTCCCAAGATGCGGAGCCCCGCCAGCACAACAAAACCATCGGAAAATCGGGGAGCTGCAGCCCCCATCCCCGCGACAGGGCACCCTCGGCCGCCTGCCCCAGCCCGGGGAGCCCGGACTTCCCCGCAGAAACACCGGAGCGGGGAAGGAAAAATTGAGGTTTATGGAGCTACTAAGGAAAAAAAAATCCCGGGACGAGCTGGGGTCTGCCCGCGGCCCCCCGTTCCCCAGGGGCGCCCGGGGCGGGGGGTGTTAAGGGCAGGTCGGGGGCCACCTCTGCCCCGCAGGACCAGCCGGGGGACAGAACCGGGACCCGCATTTCGATGCTCGCCGCTGTGCCCCGCGGCCGGCCCCGGTCCTGCCCGCGGCGCCCCGCCACCCGCCCAGCCCCGGTGCCGGTGCGGCGCTGCCCGGCGGGCCGTGCTGCGGGAAGGGCGGTGGGCACCGCCCGGGCTTGGGCACCGCGTCGCAAGGCTCCGGCCGCTCCCGGGGGGAGGATGGGGGTCGCCGCCGGGACCGGGGCCGGGCTCTGCTGCCTGCCGCTCCGGGGGAACCCGCGGCGGCCTGGGATCGGGGCCTGCGGGCAGGGTTGTGGGAGGCTGTTGCCGTCTAGGAAAGAGATGCCGAACGGCCCCTAATTACCCGGCAACGAGTTGGGGCCGCCGGGGCCGCGGGGGGACCGCTCCGCCGGGGCTCCGCGTATCCCCGGGCCGGGGACTCCCGGCCGCGCCCTCACACCGCGGCCGCAACCCCGAACTGGGGGGGAAGAATACGGTTCCTCCCGCCCGCCCTTCTCCTCCTCCTGGGGACCGAAACGAAATCGCACCCCCCGCCGCCGGGCGTGGGGCCTCCCGCCGGGACGCCGGGTGCCGGCGGCTGCCGGGGGCGGGCGGCGGCGCTGGCGAGGTCCCCCGGGGACCGGGGACGTGCCTACCTGAGCTGGCCGTCTGGCTGCTGTCCAGCTGCCCGGGGGCCCGGGCCAGGGGCTGCAGGTGGACGCTCTGGGGGTCGGAGAGCACCTCCAGGAAGGTGGGCTGGGTGTAGAAGCCGGGGATGCCGCCGGCCCCCAGCAGCCCCATGCCCACGCCGCCCACCCCGGCGGGGCTGAGCACGGAGCGGGCCGCCAGCAGGTGCCCGGCGGGCAGCGAGTCCAGGGCGGCCCGAGGGTGCGACGGCGGCTCCTTGTTCAAGCCCAGGATCTCCTGGATGCCGAAACCGGTGCAACGGGGAGGGGTGGGCCCGGAGCTGGGTTTGGCCCCCGCCGCGGGGGGCGGCGGAGGCGGTGGCGGGGCGGCGGCCGCGCCGTCGGGCTTGGGCTTACCGGGCAGGCTGGGGGCCAGCGCCGCGCCCGCTTTGCCCGTCATCCTGCGGCCGGCGGTCCCTGGTGCCCGCTCTGGGAATGCCTGGGAGCCCCCGGCTCAGGCCCCTTTTATCCGCCCAGCCGGGAGCCCGAGCGGGGTCAGAGCCGCGCAGCCAATCACAGGGGCCAGCCGCGATTAGGGATGCCAAAAAGCCGGCACCGGCGGCGGCGGGGCCGCTGCTCGGCGGGATGGGGCCGGTGCCCACCGGCGGGATGGGACCGCCGCCCCGGCCCCGCTTCGCCCCCAGCCGCGCGGTGGGGTTAGGGAGGGATGGAGGCATCCGTGCTCCCGTAAACGCGGCTCCAGCCCGGCCGCGCACAGCGCGGGGCACCGACAGAGAGATGCGCAAAGCAGCCGTGTGGGAAAACGCCGGCTCGTCCCGTGCTCCGAGGTAAATACGTGGTCAGCAGAGAAATAAGGGTGCGTGGAGGAAACCTGTGATTAAAGCTGAGCAGTGTTCCTTGAAAGCGTAGAGCTGGAGGTGGTGTGTGATGGAGAAACATCCAGCTTCGCCCCATCAGAGGTGGTGAAAATGTTGCTTGGCCTCTCTAGACAGCCCTGCCCATGAACACAGTTTGTGAGCCACACGGCTCTTCAGGAACACAGGGCCTTTCGCCACCCCTGGGCAAGGTACCACACGCCTTGTCCCTGCCAGCCCTACCCCAACCAGAGACATCAAACAAAGAGAAAACCTAAGACATCCCCTGTTTCACGCAATCAGAGGCAACATCTCTGCCACAGCATGTACCTTGAGAGTGGTCAATAGTCATAGAATCGCAGAATGGTTTGGGTTGGAAGGGACCTTAAAGATCATCCAGTTCCAACCCCCCTGCCACGGGCAGGGACACCCTCCACTAGACCAGGTTGCTCCAAGCCTCATCCAGCCTGGCCTTGAACACTGCCAGGGATGGGGCACCCACAGCTTCTCTGGACAACCTGTGTCTGTGCCTCACCACCCTCTCCAGGAAGAATTTCTTCCTGATATCTAATCTAAATCTCCCTGCTTTCAATTTAAACCCGTTACCACTTGTCCTATAGTCCACAGCGTGGCTTCTGACATTTGCTTGTGGGGACCAGTTAATCAGTGGGACCAGTAAGGCTGGGCTGGGACTGCAGCTCCAGATCAGCACAAAACACTCATCTTCCACCTCAGCTTCGACGGGAAGCAGCTCCCTGTTCCTCTTCTTCTCAGCTTTGCAGGCCTCTGGGGTGGTCTATCAGACCAAACAGCTCCTGTCTTCCTGTGAAGGGGAGGTTCTCCTGGTCTCTGGAGGAGGCTCTGCGGTTCTCGGTGCATGAGGGCACAGTGAGGGCTGGGAACTGCCTCTGAAATTGGTAGGATATGCCCAGGATGGTCACAGGTGGTTTGGACTGCCCACAGGCCGTGTCCTGCGTACTTTGGGGATCCTGGTTTAGAGTCCTGGCCTGCCAACGGATTGGGGCTGCTCGCAGATGCTGAATATCACGCCTTCCCTGCACAAACCGAGGGAGGTCATCTCCTCTCAGAGTTGCGAGGGAGTCAGGTGCCGGCTTGCTGTTACAGACATTCCCAGACACGACTGTAAAGCAACTCGTGTCTCCACCGTAGTGGAAATGGTTCACAAGAGTTGAATGGAGACTGCCAGGGCACTGCAGGGGCTGGCTGGTCCCTAAGGGGCAGGAAGCCAGGAGTCAAGTCTCACACAATCATTGGGGCAGGAACTCCTCCCCGTGCCCACCAGGGCCCGGTCCCACTGTACCTGAGCAAGGTGAGCAGAGCAGTTTGTGGGCAGTAGCCACGATCAGCCCCCAACCCAGATTACCAGGGTCATTGATGGAGATGGAGCAGGAGCCAGGAATGAGAGCCTCAGCATAAAAGCAGCTGCCAAGCAAAGGAGAGGGGACCCCCTGCTGAGGGTCCCTCCAGGTCTTCCTCAACAACAGCCTGTATCAGTGAGCAGACCTTGAGCAGCCAGCTACGCTCCTAGAAGGTGGGCAGGTCCGCTACGGGCCTTATCAGGGACACCACAAGCCATCCTACCGCCTCAAACTTTGGTTGTGCCTTGCCTGCGCTAGTTAATGCATGGTTTGACATCTGTTTCTCCTCCCTGGGGACTCCCTGGGTATGGTACCAGTTTCCTTCTCCAGCATTCAGCCTGGAGTTACACAAGCCCTGCCTCAGCACGACTGAGTCTGTCAGGGTAAACAGTCAACTATCAGGTTGCCAATAAAATATTCGGAACTTTGTTATGATTACTTCTCTGGTTCTCCAGGAACTGACCCAAATTTCTCCAGAAACACCTCCCCACACATCTCTGATGCAGCACTCTGGGTTACATGGCCCCCAGCTGCAGTCTGCTGCAGAACCAAGACCACCCGGTCTGAAACCCTCTGAAATGTTCCCACTACCTCTGTTTGACACCAGCGTCAGTGTGAGGAGATGTATGCTGTGGCTCTGCCTGAAGAACTGCCCAGGGCTTACAGAGGGTGCAGAGATGCACAGGAGCTGCTTCTCAACTTGATCCCGTGTTCTCATGGCTCCTTGTGCACCACCCTTCCTCTGCCTTTTCCTTTAGACCCCAGCTCTCCATCCCCACACAAGGACAGGTACAGGGTGTGGGCTATGTGAGTATGACAACCCTTTCTCGCTCAAGCAGTACTGCCAGAGCCCAACTTGACAAGCCCATCAGAGTTTATCAGCCCGAGGCCCACCCGACATGTGTCACCGCTATCATTTTGTGCCTCGTTAGCGGGTGATTTGAAGCAAGGACTCTTACATTCTGGCTTTATTTAAGCTTTCCTCAGTCAAATGGCTCAGATGCTCCACTGGGGAGAGGAATCTCATCAACCTCAGAACGTCTCCCATTTTCCTGATCCAGCTCATCCTTTGCCTTCTTCCATCATTCTGCTGCATTACCCTTGGTGCTGAACTTTTCCACCTCTCCCATTCCTGTTTGCTAACCTGTCCTTCATCCAGGGCACACAGTGGGCTGACTTGGATCTTCATCCAGTTTTGACTTTCTTCCAGCCTCCTTCTGTGTCCATGGACATCCTGAATCCCAGTAGAAGCAATGTTTGTCATCGCCCCCTCAGTTTGCAAAGAAATGTCACTTCTCCCCCATTTCTATCACATCAGTGTGTCGCACTTCTTTCGGCACCTGGTTCATCGCTGCCTTGCCTTTTGTCTAGACAAACATCAGTGGATTCACACCAATAGGTCATGCTGATCTCCCGGTGCTCTTCCATCTCCTCCACAATGGCTTTGGGGTCCTTCCAGCACAGCCTCACTTGCCTTGGTCTCCTCTGCATGCTCTCCCACTGGAAGTGGCCACACAGCTCCTTCCAATCTCCTTTCAAATCCTATCTGGGGAAAAATACTTTGAATAAAAGTCTCTCTTGATATGTCTTTATTTTAGCTGTGTTCTTTAACTTTGGGGAGCACTGGTGATCTACTGAAGTCGCAGGCACCGGGCATTTTCACATTATCCTTCCACCATATGTTGCACTGTAGATGGATATAGGACATGATAATGCTAATATGACAAGAACGAACACTTGCTGTATGAATAAAAACTCCTGAGACACAAGGAGTGATGAGAACTACCTACCCACAGGTGCCGTAGGTTCCCTCTGTCACACAAAGTCTTCAAATCAAGGCTGAAAGTCTTTTTAAGAGGTGATCTGTAACTCATCCAGAAGCTATTGGCCTGATGCAGAAATTACGTGGTGAAGTTCTGTAGCCTATTTTGTGTGGAATTCAGGCCAGAAGGCTGTAATGCTCCCTTCAAGCTCTAAAATCTTGGACTCCATGGAGCTCATGTTGTCTGTTAGATACGTTCTATCTAACAAAACCCTTCACATGTAGGAAGTTTCCAGTGTGGATTCCAGTGTCCCACTGAACATATCTTTTTCTTTACATGCAGTATATTGATTTCTAAATAATGACTGGGGATACAAAGTACATGATGACAGGGAGATTAGGACACCCATCATGCCCATTGCTAAACGCTCTCAGCTGGCAGCTGCTGGCTCAGTTACTGCAGCCCTGAGCAGACCTCTCCGTTTCTGCCTGCTCTGAATCATTCTGGTAGTTCTGAGCTGCACCTCTTAGCCCCTGGATAAAATCCTCATCCTACCGAAGTCAGCGGGACCTTGGTCACTGACACTTAACAGAGCTCGGATTTCACTTGGCATAGCACTTCTTCTGGCATTTTGCCTTTTTTCCATTATACCTCCCCTCCTCTCTTGGCACAGATGCATCCACACCTCTCCTGTTGTTTCTTTCCTGTGGCTGAGCACCTCCATTCATGCCGTGTGGAGTATCCAGGTGCCAGGGCTCAACCACACCACACCAGAGGCCGTTCCTCTGTCCTGCAGCTTTCTGTGCCGATGACAGAGTCACTCATGACACGTTCCCTCTGGAATCTTTCAGCTTGAAGCATTGGGCAGCTCTGCCCTGCTCAGAACAAGGGGTGAGACGGTATCTTTTCAGCATGGGGCTGCTGAGGGGTAAGAGCTGGACCCCAAAGCTTTCTGTCAGGTGAATACATCAGCTACTCCCAGTTGCCTGTAAATCAGAGGGAAGAATTTTAACCCTTTGGGCCAATCTGGAGTGGGTACTGCATGCCAGTGCCCCTCCACATCTGATCCCATCTCCTCTCTCTGACAGTGGGCAGCGCTGGACGGGGTTTGGCCAGGTTCAAGTGCTTCTGGTGTTGGTTCATTAGAAAGCAACAAAGCGCCCAGACCTGAGCTGTACCAGCGTACAAGCAAGCAGCCTAAAATCTGTTCCGCAGGGAGCATCCTAAAGCCAGCTAAAATGTAGCATAGGAAAGTACTGACACTTGACCTGGACAACCTAAACAAGGCTGCCATGGATGTATATAAAGATATTCTTGATCCACTGTGACTCTTGGCCACCTCATTGGTCATTTAATTCTAATACTAATTTTGGTGGGGGGGATGTCCTGCCCAGTTCTAAATAACGTTTTGGCATGTGAGTACCACAGGTAAATTACACAGTGTGCCAACCTCTGATGCGTTGTCCTTCAGCTGTTCTAAGTGTTTCCTTTTCTTGGTTTGTGAGAAAGAGGAAATTTAGGAATCAATTTGATGTCCTGTCCATCATCAGGTGACAAAATAGTCTGCCTTGTTTGAAGAAAAGCATGTGTGTGGGTTTGGGAGGAAACCCAGGGAGATCTAGTTTTGTTCCAGGGCATGGAGCCTTTAAGGAAAATATAAGAAAATAATACTAGGCCCAGCTTCTGCCCATGGGTGTGTGTCCATAAAGTATACAGGATAAAAGCAAGCGTCTAAAGCAACTTTCTAGCCAGGCTGTGGCCTGGTTTGCACCCTGCTCTACCCGTTCTGGGGACTGAGCTTTGGGACAGATCGGGTCTAGTTGGTGAGGGACAGGAGGAAAATCACGAGATGTCTGGAGAGCATAGATTTCTTTGGTCTGGAGAGAAGGTAAGTGAGATAGACACCATCAAGTCTTCAAATACATTTAAAAAATGTACCAGTGGTGAGCTTCCAAAATTCTCCACAATATCTACTGAGGATAGTAGATACAGTGGACACTTATGGGAGATGGCTTAGTCTGTGGCAAGACTGTAGGAGAAACTCTGTGACAGTATGGAGAGTGTTAGGACAGGACGCCTATCCCCTATAGGACAGGCATTAGGATAGGATGTCTGTCTTGCAGAAACTTCACTGGCAGGTTTAAGGACAGGTTACAGAGACATCTCAAATGATTGGTTTGTGTATGGTGCATCCCACTTACAGCTGTGGGAAGGACAGTGGGCCTGCCGAGGTCCTTAGGAACTGTCACTGCTATGTCTCCAGGAATAAGAAGTCAAGATGCCAAGAACGTCGCTTGTTCCACTGCCATTCAGAAGACAGAAGCCTTCTACAAAAGGTAGAATCAACGATCAAATTGGGAAGACAGGGAGCTTTTTTCCCCAAAGGCAGCAATCTTGTTTTCCAGATCCTAAGCATTAACTAAACTAAAAATTGTCTTGCCTACAAAATTGCATCAATAATCTCCAAGTTACAAAGTGAACATAAAATGATGCCGGGGAACCTAAGCAGCCCGAAGCTCCAGCGCTGTAGAGAACCGCTCTTATTCATGTCACACATTGCTAGTGGGGACAGTTCAAATGCCACTGCTGTCTCACTCTGGAAACAAGTTTGTGGTTCATACTGGAAGGAGAGGTCTGAGCAGATAAAGGCTTGTTCCTACGGATTTAACTTGTGGCTGTAGCATAGGGAAGAAGTACCCCAGTGGGAATTTTCCTCCTGTGCACCCACAAAGAGGTTGGGGTTTCCAAACCTGGGGCACACAGACAACCTCAAAATGACCTTACAAGGTGGTGGGACCAGCTGCACCCTCCTTCACCGCACCCCGTGCCTATGGAGAAGGAGGCAGGATGTGGAAGGAGGCAGGTTGCTGTGGCAACCCCCACCAGCAGCTGCGGTGCTGCTCTTGCCCACACCCCTGCTCCCACCCTGTGGTCCTGTTCCCTCCTGTGGGTCCAGAGCACAGGTCGTGCCTGGAAGCTGCTTTCCCGTGTGCGAGGTGTGAAGCCGTGGGCAGGGACACTGTATCTGGGACGTCGGGTCTGTCCAGGCAGGGGGCCTGGGGAGGCGGCATGCCCCAGCAGTGGGGACGGGTTTCCTCACTGTCTCGTCCCACTCCCTTTGAGCTGCTCATATAGCAGGAGGGGAAAGTCCCAGCTCCCAGACCTCTGCTCAAGGTTTCTGTGCTCATCATACCCACCCTGGGGGCAGCTCCCCCTTCCAGCGTGCAGCAAGCTGGCTTTCCATGTCCCAGAGGTGATTTTGCCCAGGAAGGCCAGCTGGGTGAGCTCCTTGGGGACCCTCCTCCTCAAAGGGGTGCTCCTCTAGGTGGACGTCGCCCAAGTCCCAAGCTGGGCACCTGTCAGTGCCCAGCATGAGCTCAGGGTGACACTGGGAGCTGCCACGACATGTTACTAGTCTTGGAGCACGTGGCAATCCAGCATCCCAACAGAAGATTGCGGTTGGAATAAAGACATCTCGAGCACACGGCATCAGCTGGGGCAGGGATGCTGGGGCCAGAGGCAATTATTCGGAAGGCGTGGGCTGGTATAACCTCAGATGCGCACGGGTTTGGGAGTGCAACACAGGGCTATGGTAGGACATGGGTAAAAATCACCTTGGGGAGGTGGGGTCAGGAGCAAAACTTCTTCCCCTCAGCTACTCAGCACCTCATCCTGCCTTCCCATGTCCAGAGAGGCTGCATAAGCCCCTGTGTACCAAGAAGGACCAAGACCATGCAGTGGCCTCCTTACTCAGAACCCTTTTAGAAGGGATTTTAATTCGTGTAAATGAGTGTTTTTAATTTGTTATACTGGCCTTTATCTCTATTACCATCTCATTTGCTTTTAAACCTAGTTTTGCCATCCTGACTGAATTCCATTTGATGCATTAGGAGTAATTCTCTTCCCAAAGGGTTAGACATTTTCTCTCCACATAAAAGTCGCTTATTTTGGATAAAGAGACGATTAGATTTATCTTTAATATTTTAATGGCAGCCAGGATTATTGGGTGGGCAGCCCCGGTTTCGGTTGTTGTTGGGGGATTAGACTCTAATAAACTCTTCAGATTGGGATTTTTTTTTTTTTCCTGTTTTGCACAAAGTACTTGTATTTATTTAAAAAAATTCACTTCTTTTTGAGTCATAAATTCCATTTGCTGTTTCCTATTAGTATTAAATCAAGTTGATTAAATTCGTAGTGACTATTTGCACATATATCTTTTTAATTTTAACATCCACAACGTAAAATCTTTAATGGTGCAATTTGAAATACCTGCAACATGCATTGCTGTTGCCGTTTAAACAGATGGAAATGAGGATCCAGAGGGAGGGAGGGAGGGAGGGATAGGCGAAGGGCTGGAGGGATGGACAGACAGACAGATGTCGAAAAGCTGGGTGAACCGGCTACCCCCGTCACATGTAACGTTAAACATTTGGGGGTTTATAAGGAGATAGAGTTTGGAAAGGGCTCTCCTCCGCATCTCTGGTGAGCCAAAGGAGCTCGCAGCCCTCGCCGGGCCGCCAGCCCGGCTCTCCTCACCGCCCTTCCCGTGCCACGCAGCCCCTGGAAGGCGGCGTTCGCTGGGAGCAGATGCTTGCGGGGCCGGGCGGGTGCGAACCCAAAGAACGGGCGCCCCTCGCCCCTCGGGGCTCCAGCACCCTGCCTGGGCTGACATGGATCCGAGTTTAGGCTAATCGGAAACTTGGTAATAGAATAAAATGTCAGCAAAGTAGAAATCAATAAGTGTTAATGCCCCAGGACTTTCACTGCTGGGCTCCCCTCTCGGGCTCCCCCCTCCCGCACCCTCCTGTCCCTTTGATTTCAGTCCCTTCTCTAATCCCCACCTCATCAGCTCCGGGAAGGGCTGATCTGCAGCAGAAAATCCCTCATTCGGGGCAAAATCAGCTTAATTTGCAGCAATTTGTAGCAGGTCTTTGCTGGGATTTGAGTCTCAAAATTATCCCGCGGGTGGGGGCCGGAGCCCCTTGCAATATGGGCAGAGATTTCCCCCGCTCCTCTGTTTGCAGAGATTTGTCTGGGGAGTAATTACAGCCCGGGGGCGCAGCCCGGGCCCCTCCCCCCCGCCCCCCGCCCCCGGCCCGGCGCTGCGCCCCCTCCGCCCGCGGGGCCTGGCACCGGGCGAGCGGCCGAACACGCAGCCCCCCGGATTAGCAGCATTAGCAGCCAGCGCCGAGCTACAATTAATCATTTGCTGGTAAATACAAGCGGGAGCCTCCCCCGGGCTGGCGGGGAGGGGAGAGGAGCGGCCGCCCGCCCGCCCCGGCGTGCAATGGAGCAGTGAGGAAAGGGAAGGGATGCGGAGGGATGCAGGCGCGGAGGCAACCGCGGACCTGGTGGCTCCGGGACGGGAGATCAGGGCCGGCGGCTTTCCTGACGCTAATGCCGCTAATTACAGGCGGCAGCCCCGGCCCGGGAGGGATCCCAGGCACGGGGACCTCCGGTATCCCCCGGGCAGGGTGCCGGGTCCCGCGCTCGGGGACCCCCGGTCCTCCCCGGGTCAGGGTGCCGGATCCCAGGCACGAGGATCTCCGGTTCCCCCAGGGCAGGGTGCCGGATCCCCGGTCCTCCCCGGGGCAGGATGCTGGGTCCCAGGCACGAGGACCCCCGGTCCTCCCCGGGGCAGGATGCCGGGTCCCAGGCACGAGGACCCCCGGTCCTCCCCGGGAAGGATGCCGGGTCCCAGGCACGAGGACCCCCGGTCCTCCCCGGGAAGGATGCCGGGTCCCAGGCACGAGGACCCTCGGTCCTCCCTGGGGCAGGGTCCCGGGTCCTAGGAGCGGAGACCTCCGGTTCCTCCCGGGCAGGAGCCCCTCCCGCAGAGCCGGGCTCCCGCAGCTTCGCCCGTGCCCCCGGGCGAGCGCTTTCCCGCGGAGGTAGCCCCCGGGCGAGCGTGTTCCCTCGGCGGTAGCCCCCGGGCGAGCCCCGGTGGAGCCGGACCAGCTCCAGGCTGGCTGCGGTGCCGCTTCGCATGGATAACGGGAGTGCGTCAAGATGCCCAAACCCACAATCCCAGTAATCCCAGGGGATGGGTGCCCAAAGGGGAACGTTATTTGGAGCGCAACGTGTTTTTATAGGAGCGGGAGAAATGAAGCGGCGTGGAGGTAGCCGGGGTCACGGTGCGTTTAGGTGTCGGGTGAGAACCTCGCCTGGCCACCCCGTGACCTGCGTGGTAAAAAATTAGCTTGAGGTGAAACCGGAATTACACACGTTAGATGAATTAAAAGCCGACTAATTAGTGGTTCTGAAAAAATCCAGCCGGGAATCGTCCGCTGGCGGAGAAGTTTTGAAGATGGGTTGCCTGGAGATCGGATCTCGATCCATATTGTGTAATATCTTTGTAGCGACTTGGAAGAAAATACGAAATCAATGCTGGTAATGATTCCTACTTGACATAAAAATTGGTGGAGTGATAAATAATGATGTGAGCGGGTCAGCTATACCGAGCAATCTGGATCCTTTGGCAGGCTCTGCTCGTTTGAACAATATGTGATTTTAATATAGCCAAATGCAGGATCATGTATCTGGGAACAGGAAATGAAGGTCACAGGATGCTGTCACAGGAAGCAGTAGAGGATGGAGGAGATGTGGCTGACAATAAAAACGTGGATTTTTGGTGTAATCTGCTCTATCGGAGCAATGCAATTTTTGGATGTACCAACCAGAAATCTAGTAGGATGAGGATGGTCTTGGCATCCCAAGACCATAACAAATTCCTATTGTCTCCACTTTCTGGTGTCTGCACTCTCAAAAATAACACCAAAGAACGGGGAGCTGATCGGACAAGGGCTTCAGGAGCAATCTATGAGCTGGAAAAAACCTGCTGTACAGTGGGAATTAAGAAGCTCAATCTATTCAGCTTGTTAGGGAGAAAATTAGGAGGTGGCTTGGTCACCCTCTGTAAGTAGTTAGGAGAGACGCTTTCAGAGGGTGGAAGGTTCTTTAATTTATTAGACAAAGGCATAACAGGATTCAACACCGGAAGGTCAAGCCAACTAATTCATAATTACATTAATTAATTTAATTAAATATAAGTATTAATATAGGGCCTGGATTTTTAACAGTGAGGATAATTAATGGAGTAGGCGAGACATTTTTAAAAGAGCTTCTTGTTGGGGAAAAAAAAAAAGCTGCTTTGATAGAAATGTTTGAGGTTTTGACAGAAAAATAGACAGTTTCTTACAGAAATTCCAACAGCGATTTATTTTGAAATGGTTTGTTTTAGAAAATTGTTCTGAAATGTATTTTCTCATGTTAATTTATGCATTTTCATTTTATATCATTGTACTATTATCACATTATATCATGAAAAATCGTTGGAATCTATTTTGATTTTAATTTTCAAACTGTTAAGTACATTTGCTACATAGTACGGAGCGAATTCTAAACTGATGGAAAATTCTTTCATTATAACACAGAGGAGAATCTTTGTGCTGCCAAAAGTGTGAAATATTTCACGTGCCCTGAAGTTTCTGATGACCTTAACGATTTTAAAACATAAAATAGGAATCGCTATCTCCGTTGTCACTCACGGTGTGATGCCAGCAATAGGGGTGTGTGTACTGCAGGCAGTGCTTGCCCTCAGCTGTTGCTGCTGACCTTTTTAAAAATTAAACAAATGAGGTTACAAACCAGTATTTTAAAATGACAGTGTTACTTCTCAGAGTCACCGGGCGTCTAACAGAAACCATGGACCCAACAGAGCGTGATCACGGAGAATTAGGGTGGACAAATGGAGTCAAAAGATCCCTCAACCGGGCAACCCCAGGTTGATATTCCCCAACCGGGGCTGCATGGAGGCTCGCTGTGCCCCCACGGTACCCTTGCTCCTATGGTAGGGAGGAAGGTTGTGCTCCAGCTGCCCAGGCATCCAGCAGCACGTGTCATACCACTCTCGTTTGAATCACTGGAGTCCCATCAGTCCCCTGCTTCCCCCTTGGCGATCCAAAGGACTGAGATGGCAAAATGAGCCCAGAGTGCCCTTTCGTTCCCTCAGACTCTGTATTAGCAGCCGGGATATCTACTGTCTATCTCAAATTCAGGTTGCTTGGGATAGGCCCATAGTTTATAAACATTCATAGAATCACAGAATCACAGAATGGTTTGGGTCGGAATGGACCTTGAAGCCCATCTGGTTCCAACCCCCCTGCCGTGGGCAGGGACACCCTCCACTAGACCAGGTTGCTCCAAGCCTCATCCAGCCTGGCCTTGAACACTGCCAGGGATGGGGCACCCACAGCTTCTCTGGGCAACCTGCTCCAGTGCCTCACCACCCTCTCCGGGAAGAACATTTTCCTGATATCCAATCTAAATCTACCCTGGGCCTCTTTCTCGTCTTGCATCCTTGCACAGTATCTTCCAATGTGCATCCCATTCTGTTGAAAAACATGTCCCATTCTGGTGGAAAATAGCCTCTATTTATCAGCACATCTCTGCCTTTATCCTCGTGTGGAGCTGAGCAGCGCCACCACAACAGCACTGCATGACAGTGGGCACCTTCAGGTCAGCACGGATTTCAGAAAGCACCACGGTCTCACCCTCCGGGCTCTTTATGACCCAGCCGAGAAGATTTAAAAGAGCATTTTGGCAGCCTGGGATGGGGTAAGCCTCCATCAGTGCTGCTGCTCTGGTGTGGTGGAGCACGGGCAAAGCTGGCTCGCAGCCGCATGCCAGGGGTTGAGTTTGCCAGGCAGAGGTGGAGCCGAGGGGAATGAGCCAGGATGCAGGCATGTTTGTTAGGTGGGAACAGGTTAGGGAGACAACGAAGCACCTTGAATGTTTGGGGGCCCTGGAAGGAACGCAGTGCTCACTCCTCAGGGCTGAGGCTGGGCGAAGGATGGCACTGCTGCCTCTCCTGGACGGCATGGAGGAGTATCGGCTGGAGAAGGTCCTGCACATGGGATGGCCTGGAGAAGTCACCTGGCTTCAGCGTGCTAAAAGCTACTGACAAAATCAGGGTAGGACTGGACTGCAGTGCTCCTGGTCCCTCTGCTCGTGCCATGGCACTGCCCTTCGTCTTCAGACTCCTAACAAAACCTACGCTGAAAAATAAAGCTAAGCGTCGCTCAGCGCACTGCAATAGGTTCTTGGATTGGTTGTACCTTAACATCCTTTCCCTCAAAACCTCCCTAACAGCCATCAGCAAAACCAACTTCAAACTGAGGTTCCTCCAGAGCTTAATAACCATTAGAAAAGCAGATTCCAAAATCCTGATGAAAACAATGCAAAAAAAAAAAAAAAAAAAAAAAAAGAGGGTGAGAAAGTAACGTGTGTTAAGGGTTTGATTATGCTTCCAGTTCACACATCCCCTGACATAAATCTAAACCTGGGAAACGTTTCTGTAATCCCTTTAACTCTGAATCTCTGCAACAGAAACACCAAGGTGCGTAATGCTTTCATGTAGGCCTCAGAGATGGATTTGTAAAACAGAACAAACCACTTTTTTCAAGACATAAAGCATTAATATACCTTCAGTAACTATGGCTTGTCTTGCATTAACCCAAGGGGCAGATTTGCTACCTCTCCTCATATTACCATATTGAATAATACTCATAGAAGCCAATGGAACTACTTGTGAGTAAAATATTACTCGGAAAGGTGAGACTATCAAAGCCAAATCATATGTAAATAATATCCTTCAAAGTCTGCCGAACGCGTCTTCTAGCTACAGAGCGCTAACATTTTAATTATCAAAACATAAAAACGCTCGCTGTGAAACCCCACGAGTCCAAAGTTTTTGAATTAAGTCCATAAAAAATACATATATAAGGTTGAAAATTGTGGAAGTCTTTAAATAATGTATTCAGCTTCTGAGCATTAGAATAGCTCCAGTTGGTGCTGTCAAACCTTTTTGCAGCAGTGGTGGTGGAGGCACTTTCTAACAAAAGCTGAAATTTTCTTGTAATGTCTTGATTCTTAGAGGTCTTTGTGAAAACCACAATGTCATGGTTTAGCCCCGGCCGGCAACTAAGCACCACGCAGCCGCTCACTCACTCCCCCCACCCCTGCTGGGATGGGGGAGACACCTGGATGAGTAAAAGTGAGAAAACTCGTGGGTGACTTCTCGTGCACCCCCAGCCCACTCGCTGGTGGGGTGGTGTGAGGGGCAGAAAAGGCCTTGGCTCTGTGTCAGCACTGCTCAGCAGTAATGAAAACATCCCTGTGTTATCAACACTTTTGGCCACAAAGCCAAAACACAGCCCCATACTGGCTACTGTGAGGAAAATTGCCTCTACCCCAGCCAAAACCAGCTCGCACAAATACAGTTAATTAGATGCAAGGCAACATCATAAAATTTGATAACAACATAGAAATTGCAATTAATTCAGTATTTTGCTTGCAGTGACCTGTAAAAGAGGCGCGTTACCTTAACACAATCTTGATCAACTTCCTTTGGAACTAACAGTCCACCCTGGAGCTACCAGCTAGACCTGGGAATAAATATGGGCCCCATGTTTCCAGAGCTTACACAGACTAGCTCACCAGAATAAACCTTCATAAATATTTCTGAAGGGCAGAGTGGGTTTTCCACAGGAAACCCAGGATAATTGACCCAGACTGCGTCTTCCTGGAAAGACGCAGTTAAATCTTTACATTTACCTTTGTGCTAATGGAAGGGTATGAACGTCAGGGTAATCAAGACTTCACACATTTTGTAGGAATCTATTTCTATTACTTCTTAAATGCTTGGGGTTTTTTTGATGCTAACATTCTCAAAACTTGTTTCGTGAAACATTTGCTGGTTGTTGGTGCAGCTGCAGCTTTAACTAAATTCTAACATTAAATTCCCTTTATGCCTAGAAATACCCTTCTCTTTTAAAAACTAAAAGGTGCTTAAAGGGTAAAATAAGCACCGACTATCATCACCGTGTCATCAGTGACCTCACCAAAGTGGTCTGCAGCCCATTCAATTGTATGTTAAATTTTCTCTACGGGCTTTAGACCTTTGGTGTCTCTGATCTCTGCTCCTCCTCAGAAGAGACAGCCGGGGATACGGTCTCCAGCCGCACAGAGCCAGGCTGGATACCCCAAATGCTGCAGCTCTCATAAAGCTGGCAGTACACTCATCTCAGCTGAGGAAACCTGTAGTAATTAAAAAGGCAGAGAATTAATCACCACACACCAAAAGAAACTCCTCCCTAACGTTTTCTTTGACTAAGTGGTGTAGAAGGTACCAAAAGCACCAACATACAAAGTGCTGTTTACATCAAACGATTTGCACTGAATTACATCCATAGGGTGCTCAGATGCCACGGTAATGAACGCAGCGTAACAGTCTGCGTTACATACTTCACACAGATGGCTGTGAGTAACATTATATGCAAATACATATGACATTAGATGCACGACACTGCCACCCCTGAAACCTTTGGAGCCTGAGCCATGCTTGGTCCATCCCCTCCCTGTTGACTCAGATATCTCCACAGCAAAGCCAAGATCTCAACCTCAAATTCCCACGGAAGTGCCGAACCTGATCCCGATCTCTCCAATGTCAGTGGTGCAGGACAGATGTTACTACAGGTGCAGCTGATGTTGGAGGGGCACGGGAACTGGTTCAGTTGACTTTCCAAACACTGCAGTTGTCCCTGGGAGATGGAGCAGCCATTTATGGACTACTTTTGGGAGAAGGGATATGGACTTCAGACGGCTTAGTGATTAGAAGAGGGAGGGGTGGACCTGCTGCTGTGAGCAATGATCTAATAGTGCTGTCTGAAGGGGGAGCAGAGCTTTTAACTCAAACGGGATGGCAGGGAAGACACCATTCACACAGTAAGCCAAGGCATCGAAGGTTTTAAATACCTGGTACCGTAGTATGGCTAGATGAGTCCATAACAGTCAATATGTTTGGGGTTTCAGCTTCATTTTTCTTGTAAAAGAGTATTTCTCTCAGCCACATCCCTGACCATCACCGCCCACATCTGACAATCTCCGTGTCGAACTAGGGGGTAAATTTGACCTAGCCCGTTAACTGATAGTTTCCAAATCATGTTATGAAATTACTTGAAATGAAAGGTCCACTCCAGCTCCGCACTGAACCTCAGCAAAGGCTGGGTTTTTTCCCTTGTTCTCATTTACAAGAGTAGTAAAAAATGAACTAATAACAGTTTTTAGTTATTCAGCTTCATGTCATTGCAAATCACAGTGAGTGATGGAGGTTTGCACCTGGAGTCCCAGCTGACATAGGTAGGTCACAGCCGGGAGAGAGGGAAGGAGCTCTGCTAGGCAAGGTGGAGGATGGCAGAGGAGACCAAAAGACCCCCATGGAGAATTCAGGCAGTGGGGTATTGCATGTTTCTCTCCAATTCTTTCTGCCTCCGATACCTAGACAAGTGCTGTGCTCCCTGGCTCTGGGGTATTGTGGCTGTATGCCGGGGAGAGGAGAAAATATCACGGAAAAAATAAATCCGTGGCAAGTTTCCTGGTAAAGTCTGGGCACGCTTCTCCCGGGGAAGACACCGCGGGGGCTCAGGGAATTGCTGCTGGTTCTTCCCGGTGCAAGAGGAGAAGCCAGAGCCTCTGCACTGCTTATGATTTTATCACGTCCAGCACAATGTAGAAATTGTTCTGTACGGCTCCAAAAGACACAGGGAGGAAAACCTGGAAAGAGTTTGGCTCAGGAACGCAGGGAAAAACGCAGCGATCATGGAAACGTTTAGCAGAAAAGTGAGAGTATAAAGGCACATCATTAACTTGGCTTGAAAGGCAGGACGTTAATGCAGCCGAAAGCTCTTGCTGGTCGGACCTGCCAGAACATCCCCAGCTACGGGTGCATCAGCAGCCGGGGGGGCTTTGACTCTGTTGACGTAGGTACGTATAATCAGGAGGAGAAAGTGGAGAGAAGGCGCAGGAGGGATGGGGTGCAAGAAACCAAAAAGAAGGGAGAGAGAAGGGGGGGAGAGAGAGGAAAGGAAGGACAGAGAGAAAAGGGAAAAGGAGAAAGAGAAAAAATGGGGGGGAGAAGAGAAATGGGGAAGGCGAGCAAGCGAGACTGTATTTCTATAATTACTGTGGATTGGCTCGGATTAAGGGCAACTAGCTATCTCTTGGTTTTTCCTTTTTATATAACAACTAATCTCCCTCTAATCAGTTATTATTAAATTATATTCCATTTTTAATTCATTCACAGATCATTGGTGGCACAATTCGGACATCTGGACAGATAATTGAATAGAGATAATTTATGTAAATGAGGAACAGTTGTGTACAGAGGTGGGGGAGGGGAGATTTCAACTCCCGAGGCCGGTGACCTAATGAGGACTCTCCAAAAGCTTCCCTTGCTCCCTGGCAGGACTCAGGTGCAAAGGGGGATGCCGCAGATATTTGGGTATTGTGTGCTGGATATTAACACACGTCCAAGAGGGCATCGAGCCCGAGCCGTCTCACTCGACCTGAGGGACCAACCTGTATTGAACATCATTTCTTCCAGGGCTGAAGACACTGGCCAGATCGGCATCTGAAGATGCCCCTAGCCACCCAGCAAGGGGTGTTTTTCATCACCCTGATTTACAGGGCACTGCCCCAGTGCTGCACGGACCCATCTGTGGAGCTGGGGCAGCAGCGCGGGAGCTGCCCCATCTCAGTCATCCCAGGTGAAACTGAGCAGCCTGGGGAAAGGCCCTGGGTGATGATGGGGATGGTCAGGGGAGCTGGGTGCCCTGAGCCAGGGCCGAGGGACAGAGCAGGCTTGGCTTAGACAGCGGCACACCAGCTTTCACAAGTGACTGAGTGTCATTCCCCTGTGAACAGGGGCTGATATCTTCCAAAATTAAATCTCTCAACAGCAAGACACCCGCTACCAGCACTACTGGGTGGATGAGCACCTGTCATGTGCCAAGCCTAGTACCTTGTGCAGGCCTGATCTTAACCCCGGGGACTATTTCTTACTCCTCAAAAGGCCTCTGTGCTCTTTGACAGACATGGTCTAATCCCTCATTGCTTGTCCTAGACCCTGATTTTGTGAATGAGGGCAAACTTATGTAGGTAGCCTTCAAAGAGAGCTTTCATGATCAAAGGCGATAGCCAAGCACCACAGAGGATCTGGACTAAAGCACCGTGTTAGCAGCAGAAAAAACTTCCCCAAAATTCCTGCTTATTGTCATCAATATGGGAACTATCAGAATGAGTGAATGGACATCTGGAGCCAAAATATGTCCAGAGGGAGAACACAATGTGGCAGTGGGATTCATCAGGCCCAGCACAAACACCTACAGTGTAGGGAGTCTACATTGAGTACACGGGACACGGACCGGTTGGAGCAAGTCCAGAGGAGGCCATGGAGATGCTCAGAGGGCTGGAGCCCCTCTGCTATGGGGACAGGCTGAGAGACTTGGGCTTGTTCAGCCTGGAGAAGAGAAGGCTCCAGGGAGACCTTATTGCAGCCTTCTGGTACCTGAAGGGGATACAAGAAAGATGGAGGGTGGCTTTTTACAAGGGTCTGTAGTGACAGGACAAGGGGTAACGTGTTTAAGCTGAAAGAGGGCAGATTCAGATTAGGTATAAGGAAGGTGAGGGTGGTGAGGCACTGGCACAGGTTGCCCAGAGAAGCTGTGGATGCCCCATCCCTGGCAGTGTTCAAGGCCAGGCTGGATGAGGCTTGGAGCAACCTGGTCTAGTGAGGGAGTCCCTGCCCATGGTAGGGGGGTTGGAACTGGATGGTCTTTAAGGTCCCTTCCAACCCAAACCATTCTATTATTCTGTAATTCCCATTCTTGCCAGTGGGCTCTAGTCAATAGGCTAAATAGACCCTTGGGCACAGTTCATCTTATCTTTAAATAGTTGTCCACACTAGACTAATGGAATTGTATCTCCATTGCTTTTATTTATAAGATTAATATTGACCACAAAAGTAGCCCATGACTAGCTCAGGTGTAGGCATCTAAAGTTAGGCAAGATGGATCCCACTCCAAGGGACACAAGGTATTATTCTGTTTTTGCAGTGATGGAACAGCACAGATGCATATTCCTCTGCCTCAGAACAAAGGTGAAGATTAAAAAGATGTTCTTGCTCTGGGCTGTGGTTGTGTTATTTTTCTGCTACATTTGGATGCCAAAGAGATAGGTGCTGAAGAAAGCAGCACGATAGGTGAATTTATCTCCAAAGGGGGAAAGAATTCTGGACTCAATTGCTATGGCAAAAATCTAATTTCCATCACTCTGTCATAACAGGAGGAATTTTGCTGTGCATACTGAATTGTCTTAACGTTGTAGAACTGTTGGAGGAGAGGAACACCACAGACGCGTTCAACGTGCGGGAAAACTACTCACAAGAATTGTTTGTCAAAATAAATTCTGCTGAATTGCCAAGGACACAATCCAAATGAAATGAAACTGGTTCAGGTGACCTTCTTGCCGAGTGTCAGAAATACACTGGGCTTTGTTCAGCTCTGTGCTTCATTTTGTTGATTAAAAAAATTCCTTTTTCAGGTCTGTTCTGGAGGTTCTAATTAGCAGAGTGCGAAATTGCCACTGGGAAAATGATTGTGAATTTTCAGATAGGAGTTATCAATGAGATTGAGAATGCAGCCAGATGACTGTAAATAGTAGGCTCTGAGTGCAACTCTCAGGCTGGGACAGAAGTTCTCCAGCAAGGGGAGTTTAAATCTGCCTTTCTTCAAGTCTTCAGAAACGACAGAGAAAGCAGACCAAGCTGCACATTAATGCCATTTGCAGACGATACTGGGTTGGAAGAATTTGTCCCCAGCATGGGGAGAGAAGAAGAACGCTGCAGTGAAGAGAACATGGGTGGGAGTCAGCTCAGCAAACTGTCCTAGGGGGAAATTCCCAGAGCCAAAATTATGCCTGAGAGACAGACAGCGGGACGGTGAGAACAGCTGGAAACAATAGTTTGGTGTGGTCACAATGTCCATTTGCAATATGACAAAGCTCTGACAAGGACTGCGACAGCTCCACGTTCAAAGCGTGACTTTGTGGAGCAGCCCATCGATGCTGTGCTGCTCTAAAGTCGCGTTAAGACTCGCGTTTTCTGTGCAGTTTTGCGCGTTTGTTTTTTAAGGAAATACCAACAAACCGAACAGAGCCTAGAGAAGAGGAAAGAAAACGACTGGGAACTTGGGGTTTTGGTCTGTGAGCCACGCATAGATGTGCCTGACTTGCTTAACTGATAACGAAAGGGAGGGGACGAGTAATCCCTCAGCTACCACAGAGGTACAAACGCTGATGAGGAAGACCAAAGATTTGGGCTAGCCCTAGGAATAGGAGTGGTAGTCACTAAGTGAAATGCAGATCACAGGTCACCTCCGTACGGGATAAAAGTGGGCACTGAGAGGGGACAGATGACATTTAGACTGTAGACATTTCCCCAGAGTAACTGCTAGGACTATGGGAGCTCTGTCATCGGGAACATATAATAGAATAGCAGTTTTCATTCTCACACACTTGCCCCCTTACTGCTGGTAGCCACCAGTGCCAGACACAGGAGCTGTGCGATGCTGACCCCTTGCATCCTGCACGCTCGGCTTGTAGGGGTCCTGGTGAAGGCATCTGCATTACAGGGAACTCCTACACTGTGTACCATATCCTGTCCCAACCCTCCTCACCCCCCTCTTTGACAGGTTTTCCTGCAGTCTCCCGTACACTCTGGGTGTTTCCTGATACTGCTCTTCCTTAAGCATACTGGGGGCTGCTGAATGTCTTAGGGGCTCAAATCATTTTTCCTTATGGCCATTAAACTATTTTAGTAACTGCTAATATATTCTGTTAAGAAGGGACTATTGCTTTTTGTTGCTGTTGTTGTTTTAATCATACTTTATAATACTAAGCCCTTTTTTCTGTTACAGTGGAAAAGCTTCTTAAGAAAGAGAGCATTGCTGAGTGCCATAAACGTATCCAGTTCAGAGCAGTGTATTTCCTCTGCAAACTTATTCAGTAGCCAAACCCCCTTGACATTTATCTCCGTTTCATCTCCAGTTTCCCTCACTTCATCATGGACTTAGTCAACCGCATTTTCCCAAAGGAGCAGGTGGGCCGTGATGAAAATGCGGACTCAGACATAATTGACTCTGAGAGAGCTTTGAAGAGCTAACATCCTGGCTTGGCACACAATGCGACGTGAGCATCGTCACGACCGCTGGAACACAACGGTGAGCTGCTCACAGCGGCCCAAAGAAAGACAGAGACTGGGATGTGTCCACCTTTAACCACAGATATAATGAATTTAAGGCCAAGGCCCATCTGGCCAAGGGACCATAGTCCTCTCATGGTCAGTCTCTCATCTCAAAAGAAAGCATGAAAGGCTTTGTGCTGCTCAGACAGATGAGGGTGTGTGGAACATCAAGTGTGATACAAGTGTCCTGGCCTGCATCAGGAACAGTGTGGCCAGCAGGACGAGGGCAGTGATTGTCCCCCTGTGCTGAGCACTGGTGAGGCTGCACCTCCAATCCTGTGTTCAGTTTTGGGCCCCTCACTGCAAGAAAGACACTGAGGTGCTGGAGCGTGTCCAGAGAAGGGCAACGGAGCTGGGGAAGGGTCTGGAGCACAAGTCCTGTGCGGAGCGGCTGAGGGAACTGGGGTTGTATAGCCTGGAGAAGAGGAGGCTGAGGGGAGACCTGATCACTCTCTACAACTCCCTGAAAGAAGGGTGCAGAGAGGTGGGTGTTGGCCTCTTCTCCCAAGTGACAAGTGACAGGACAAGAGGAAACAGCCTCCAGTTGCTTGAGGGAAGGTTTAGATAGGATATTGGGAAGAATTTCTTCACTGACAGGGTTGTCAGGCACTGGAACAGGCTGCCCAGGGAAGTGGTTGAGTCACCATCCCTGGAGGTGTTTATGAGACGTGCAGATGTGGCACTTAGGGACATGGGTTAGTGGTGGACTTGGCAGTGTTAGGTTAATGCTTGGACTTGATGATCTTAAAGGTCTTTTCCAACCTAAATGCTTCTATGGTTCTGTGATTCTATTTTGTGAACAGGAATGCATGGGGCCACGGAAAGAAAGTGACAGAGGACACGCATACAGGCTGAAAATAGGTGGGAGTAGAGA
This sequence comes from Rhynochetos jubatus, assembly GCA_027574665.1. Classification (NCBI taxonomy): domain Eukaryota; kingdom Metazoa; phylum Chordata; class Aves; order Eurypygiformes; family Rhynochetidae; genus Rhynochetos; species Rhynochetos jubatus. The sequence continues at coordinate 122,600,224 of CM050648.1, read as the reverse complement.
GAAAATGGCAAGGAAAAAAATTCCAACCTTTACTTGAAACTCCATTACTTCTGGTGGATATTCATTCTAGCCTGATACATTTCCAACCTCCCAAGATTCCCCCAAGGAAATGTTGCAGGAATAGATACTTCTGTTAAAGTATATAGACAATTTCAGTAAGTCTTCATCGATTGAGATTTCCTAGCAGGGAGGAGCAGTACCAGCAGTCAGGTCGGTGATCAGGTGGTGGTGGGGAGGCAGACGCTCACACTGCTGTTTTAACTCTAGCAGCAGCACTCAGGCATGGGCTGGCATGGCAGTGAGCTGGGTGGCATGCTCCTGACCTTTTCTATCAGCCAGATGCCAGAAGACGGTAGGGGCCAACACTGTGTCCATCTCAGGGGTTTGGTCATCCCTTAGGTCACTGCCATCTCTCAGGTCTCCATCCTGTCATCACTCCTGGTTAGTAAATGCGTAAGCTGGGGTGTGAGTGAGGAGAGCAGTGATTTGTTCAGTGAACCAGTGGCACTTCCTTACACCTCATCCCTCTCTGTGAACTTCCATCTCCAATATTGCTAAAGGATAGATGGTGGATGTCAGAAACAAGGAGATGGACCCCTAGAAAACCAGGACTGAAAGGGAGGAGTGGCTGTCTCTTCCTCCTCTCTGCTTTACGGTGTGACTGGCTATGCCCGTCTCATTCTTGACAGATGGACAAGCATCTAAATAATATCTTCCAGTGTCTCCCTTGCAGTCACTCCCCCCCAACTCCCACACCCTTCCCCACACCCCGCCCTTTTTCTTAATTTTGCTCCTCATGTCTAACACAGACCTTTCTTGCTACAACTTCTGTGGTCTTACCTGCCTGCCATGGGCACAGAGGGCAGATTTTTTCACCTCTCCTTTTACAACTTTCGTGCCTGGGGATTTTCTTTTCCCCTCTCTCAGTCTTCCCTCTCCAAGTCACACAACACCAGTTCTTTCAGTTTTCCCTTGCAGGACACGTCTCAGATCTGTGATCGTTCCCGTTGCTCTCCTTTAGACACGCTCCGATGGGTCCACACTGAAAGGCAGTGCCAAAACTGGGCTCAGAACACCAACTGAAGTCTCACCAGTGCTGATTAGAAGGAAAGGTAGTTTCCAGAGGTCCTGACAGCTGTAGTCTTATTTATTCCTTACAGTAGGAGGCTTGCTTTTTTGCAACAGCATACTATTTTATTTGACAGGGCTTGTAATCCATTCTAACCTCTAGTGGTGTGGGGTTTTTTTTGGAAGAACTGCTGCCTAACAAGTTGTTTTCCAGCCCCTGTTTATGCATTTCATTTTTTCTGCGTCACCGACATTCTTTGCATGGTTTCTTACTGACTTACATCTATGTTTTTTCAACCACTTTCCCCATTTGCCAAGATGATTTGGTATGCTAAGCCTCTCCTCCGGTATACTTAAATTGCCTTCCAGGTCTGTATCTTCCTGATGTGCCCACTCTCTCTTTTGCCATATATGTCATTAATTAAATCAGCGAGCAGAACCAGACCCAGAATAGATCTTTGTGGAGCTATTCTCAATGCATCCTTTATTTTGATAGTAAAGCACTCAGGACTATTTGCTGAGCAGAGTTTTTCAACCAATTTTTTATCTAACAGTAGTTCCTGCTAATTTATGTTTCCCTGGTTTACTCATAAGGATAGCTTTTGAAATGGAGCTTAAACCGCTTGTTGAAGTGAGGATACACAACATCTTCCGTCCCTTCCTTATCTAGACCTGTTGCCTTGAGACAGCAAGAAATTAGTGACTGGAAGGGACTAAACCTTGACAAATCCACACTGAATACAATTGATTGTCTCATTTTGCTTTTGATATTTGGAGACAACTTGGTGATTTATTGCAGAATTTTAGTGGGAATTAAGCTCATTGGTCCACCATTACCCACCGTACTTTACTTCACTCTTTAAAGAGCAATGCTTGTGGTTTTCCTGTACTCCACCACGTCTCTACAGGTTCTGGAAGACAGCCACTACTGACTCTGAGACTGCTGTAGCCAAGTGCTAAGTACCTACCACAAAGCTTATTACACCCAATAAATCTGAATGCATCCAGCTCAATAACATCACCTCTACCATACTCTTTCCTTATTCTGTGCCAAGATCTTATCTCTTTATCACTGTTATTAGTTTCTCTAATATTATCCTCTGTCAATAGCTTTCACTCCCTGTTGAGCAGTGATCCAGTATTTTGCTTAGTCTTCCTCTTGCTACTAATGAATTTCTCGTTCCCTTTGATTATCCTGCTACCTGCACACTTATTTTATGCTTGGCCTTTTTTGTTATCTTCCTGCACGCCCCTGCTCTTCTTCTATACTCCCCGTTTGTGCTCCCACCTTCTGCTTGTCTTCTGCATCCTTCCTTCACAGGTGTGAGGTCAATGGTGAACTAACCAGGTTGTTCCTAAAATATTTTTTCCCCTATTTTACCAGGAGGCTGCCTCTCCTGCAGCAGAGGAGGATGAGGTGGCTCAGACAAATAAGGTTGGTGCTGCATGACTGTGGTGCTCTCCCACCTTGTTCCAGTGGAAGAAGGAGGTTAAGGGGCAGGTTGCAGGTTGGCAATTGGATTAGGAGATGCCAGAGGCAGGGAGATGCAGGAGAGGTCTTTTTCCCACAGTTGTGTTTGTCGTAAAAGCAACTATTTTGAACAGTATTAAAGAGCATAACCATAGTTCTAATTTCATTTGTTTGAAGGCAGTGCAGGGTGCTTCCTTGGACTCCGGAGCCTGAGGTGGTAGCCTGCTACTCCAGCCTGGGTGAAGGCGGCTGGTCTGATCCTCAGGCCACTGACCAACAGTACCTGCGGTGGCAGGTTGAGGAGGGGTGGGAGAGCATGATGCCATGCTGCAAGGAGGCTCTGCACCACAAGGCACGCAGGGACAATGCCAGAGCCCCGGCGTGCCCTGGCAGCAGAGCCCTGTCACCTCTCGCTATGCCATCGCCAAGCCCTCCTCCAGCACAGCGCCTCGACAGAGCTGGGGGCTGTGTGCAGGGGGTATGGGGGCAGAGGGCTTGGGCGTATGGTGTGTGAGGTCCTCCTCAGGGCCCTGTCATATCGCCGTGCTAGTGCAGGCCTGTGCCCGTGTCTTCCTTCAGCATCCCAGCACCCTTGCTCCTTTACATCCCTGCTTTTGGCCTGACAAGAGGTCCTCCTCTTCCTCCTCCTGGTACCCTGGGGTCTACGCAGACAGGTCCCCTCCCAGCGCTCCTCATTAACACCCCTCCGAACCAGCAGGCACAGACACCACCAACAGCTCCTTTCCCCTCCAATCCCCTCCCCTTCCCTTCCATAATCTATCTACATATTAAAATGAGTTTGTCCCTGATTTACATGCGTAAGAAGGGATGTAATAATGAGGACGTAGATTAGAAGATTTAGCACAATCGTTTGTGTAGATTGTGTCCCATCAAAGGGCAGCTCTGACGAGCCGAGATTAAGGAGCAAACAGCTGCCGCTGGAATTCAGTCCATTTGTTTGTTTGCTGTTTTCTCTCTTGACTCCAGCAAACAGTCTCATTAACATGCAAGTGATTTGCCCCTTAAGCCTTTTCCTGTTTATTATTGGGGGAGTTGCTGACGAGGGCTTTGTAGAGTCCCTGGCCCAGTTCTGAGAGATCGACGTGCAAATCAAGATTAAAATGGGAAGTAATTAAAAACAAAGAAGGGGCCACGACACCTTGGTCCCCTCTTCCCTTTGAAGGGTCTTAAAGTTAGGGCACCGGGAGAAGGTGCGGGGTGGGGGGAAAGGGAGCGCTGCCCACCGCAACCGTGTGCCCCAGCGGGTCCCTCTCGGCCGCGACACCGGGCTCTCCCTTTCTCCTGCTCTCCTCCACTCCCCCCTCAGCCTCCCCCTCCTCAAAATGTCTGGCTGTCTACTAAACTCATTTGCAGCCTTTGCTTCAACGGCCTCGTCTGGCGGCACCTTCCATATGGTCCCTGCTCGCTCCTCGCCATGGCCTCGGGACGCCGGGCAGCCGCGCGCCGGCTGCAGCCTTCACGTGCGGGGCCTCTAGCCCGGGGCCGTCCGGGGCCTCTGCCCCCTTAGCAGTGGTGTCCCCATCCGGCGTCACGACCCCACCAACAGACCCGCAGCCTTCAGCATCCGCGGTGGGTGAAGGACCGCTGGTGCCCTCGGCACCTCCGAGGTGGCACAGCACCAGCCACCGCCTCTCCGTGGGCTGTTCTGCCTCTTTGGGTCTGGGGTGTCAGCCGCCCAGGGCCAGCCAGAGCCTGGTCCGAGTCGGCTTTGTGCCGATGCGCTGCTGGAGAGAGCACAGGGACAGCGATGGTGCACTCATCCGCAGGCTGTCCGGGCCCGGTGTACCCTATCTGTGGCTGGCTAGGGATGCCAACTGTGAGGAACAGCACGAAGGATTTCCTGGGCTGAGAGAGAAACTGTCACATAAATCCCCAGCAAAGCAAGCAGCCCTTTCTCTTCATTTATCAGAGCGCCTGCTGCATCCCCTGCAAGACAAGTAGAGATATAATGAAGCCTAGAAACTTGCTCTGGGAAGCAGTAACAGTTATGAAGCGTGCGTTGTCGCTGACAAGCAGGGACAGATGCGGGTTTGCTCTGGCTGGCAGCTGGCTCCGGCCTGGCAGCGCGGGGCTGTGCTGGAGCGTCTCCGCACTTAGCCTCGTGCCTCGGCTCCTGGCTCAGACACAGCTGCCCTTGGACCCAAGGTGGCTCCTGCCCAGGGCCTGTCATGCTTGCACCTTGCTAAGCAGGCTTGCACACGCGTGTGTGCGCATACCCCCGGTGCAGGACAGGGCAGTTCACCAGGTACTACCGCAGGACACTGAATGGCTGTGACATTTGTGACCTCCTGTCACGGTTTTCTTAAGTGCCTGATGCTGGCAGGCTGCTGCGCACCTTTCCATGGGGCCCAGGGCCAGCAGGAGCTCAGGGTAGGCAGCCTGCTCCAGGCTAGCCCAAAACCCAGGGGGCTGGCTGTTGTTTTCGGGGAGGTTACCCAGCTATTGCTGAAGCTGGTTTCAGACCTGGCAGACTGCAGGCACGTGATTGCAGGCTGCGTTGTAAGGAGCCGGTGTAGGAGGATCACGATGCGCACTGGAAGCACTTTCTAACCTCAGTGCTTTACTCGTATAACCTTGGGGTAGAGCTGCACAGTTGGTTGGGAAGAGCTCACTCTCTACCTTGCTCCAGTCAGGCCCAGAGAAGCTCACGGCTTTTCTAGGACGGACTGTTTAGAGCAGCAGTGCCTTCCCCTCACACCACTTCTGCTACTGGCCAGGGTGACGCAGCAAGGAACGACCGGAACAAAACGTGGCCAGCCACAATGTTATGGCATTGCGCAAAGTCAGCGAGGTGGTGGGCGTGATCCTTACAAACACCCAGAATGACAGGAGGGTTGTTGTGAATTCCCTATCGTTATTTCTAACTCATTGGCCGAAAGGATGAAATAGTTACAGCTTTTGCCTTTTCAGACAAAGAGAATGGCGTGGTTCGTTGCCCACCCAGCCTGGGTTTGTGTTTGCTATGACAGTGCCAAGAGGGAGAAGAGTGTTTTCCCAGGTGGGCACTACCTGCAGGACAGCAGAGACTGGTACAGCTGGAGTGGCCAGTAAGGTTCAAACAATGTCAGGGCTAGGAATAACCATCTTTCTTTTTCTGTCTCTGTACAGAAGTACCTGAATATAGAGCATACCTGAAGAGCCGCTGGCTTCCTCTGATCTACCCTGGTGCTGCCCCCGCACCCTTCCTCCTCTCCAGAAGGTTCTTCCCCAGCCAGCGGCCAGGCTCCGGCAGTGCTACCCTGAGAGCTGGCCATGTGCGGTCCCAGCCAGACCCTTGGCTTCCCCGGCAAGGCAGTGCTCGGCCATGCAGCGCCTGGCACGCTCACCCGCCGTGCAGCCCCGTCGGGTTGGGGCGGTAGCAGCAGCACCCCACCAGCAATAACACTGCCTCTCCCAGCACGATTTTTCGGCCTGTAACCACCCAGCCCAGCTCCTTCCTTGGATGGAGATCAGATCTGGAGAACCTTGCACTCCCAGACTGAAAGAGTTATGAGTGATTAAGACGGCAGGTGACAACAGAAATGCTTAGTCAACCTTGATGTAAGTCATCTGAGTGCTCCAGCTCTAAATGGGAATGAGCTGGTGGAATCACTGTGTGTTTGCAGCATTCCCGTAAATAAATGGGAGCTGCAGGAGAGCACTGCTCACCCATGGCTTAGGTCACCATCCGCAACACCGTCGCACAGAGCATCCTTCCCAGGCTGGTCCTTAGGAAGGCGCTGATGGACCCCAAATAGCCGGTCCAGTGCTTCAGCCAGCAGGATACATGTGATGGAGGGGGAGGCCGGAAGAAAGTCACTCATAAATTGAGGAACGTGAGGATACTGGGGTAGTTCCTGATTCCCAAAAAAAGAGCTGTGCCCCCAGGAGTGTCTAGAGATTCACCCTGAGATGGCAAGTGCAGGGGAAGGTCTGGCAAGCGGTGGCTTTCCCAAGGGGACACTGGGTCCCCCAGCATCTCATGGGTTCCTGCATTATAGAGTCATAGAATCTTTTAGGTTGGAAAAGACCTTCAAGATCAAGTCCAACCGTTAACCTAACAATATTAATACCACCACCAAACCACGTGGTTCAGCATGTTATCCACACTTCTCAAATACCTCCAGGGATGGTGACTCAACCACCTGCCTGGGCAGCCTGTTCCAGTGCCTGACAACCATTTTGGTGAAGAAATTTTTCCTAATTTCCAATCTAAACCTGCCCTGGTGCAACTTGAGGCCATTTCCTCTTGTCCCATCACTTATGACAAACTCCCACCTCTCTGCAGCCACCTTTCAGGTAGCTGTAGAGAGCAATAAGGTCTCCCCTGAGCTTCCTCTTCTCCAGGCTAAACACCCCCAATTCCCTCAGCTGCTCTGCACAGCGCTTGTGCTCCAGACCCTTCCCCAGCTCCATTGCCCTTCTCTGGACACACTCCAGCACCTCAGTGTCTTTCTTGCAGTGAGGGGCCCAAAACTGAACACAGGATTGGAGGTGTGGCCTCACCAGTGCCCAGTACAGGGGGACAATCACTGCCCTCGTCCTGCTGGCCACACTGTTCCTGATGCAGGCCAGGATGCCACTGGCCTTCTTGGCCACCTGGGCACACTGCTGGCCCATATTCAGCTGTTGTTGACCACCACCCCCCAGGTCCTTTTCTGCCGGGCAGCTTGCCCACCACTCATCCCCAGGCCTGTAGCATTGCAGGAGGTGAAAGTAAAGCACACAATATTAAAGTGAAAGGGTTTGATTACGCCTAGAAAGCCCTTTATATTTTCGTGTGGGCAGACTCTATGTGTGCAGAGGGGTCCCTGCCCTAACCCCCTGCTGTGGTAACAAGCACTCGACTGAGAGCAGGGCAGGCAGAAACCCAAGAGGGGCCTGTTGGGCCTGGCTGTAGCGTGTGCCACCGCGTGAGCTGGGAAGGTGGGGGCGTCTCTAATCCCCCGGGGCCCAGCCAGCTGCCAGCATCTGGCTCGTTCCCCAGCATGGCAGTGCCACTGCCCCTCTCTCGCCACCCGATGACACCCTTTGCGGGGCTGCCCGCAGCCGCTCTTCTCGGGGCTTGTGGCCCAGATAGCTGCAGGCACAGAAATGCCCCGGTCGAAGTGCACCTTCTCTTGAGATGCCCGGCAGGTTCTGGGACCTGCACAGACACTCAGCAGGGTCCAGGGGGCAGGTTGCATCTCCTAACTTGCCCCCCTAGTTGCCGGTTGTTTCGTGCACCAACTCTGCCAGACCTGTGCTGGGCTGTTGCTTTTCCTCTCCGTCAGGAATGCAGTATAAAACCATCCTTTTGGGCAAAACAGAGGGATTTTTAATCCAAGCCATTCCAATGCAGGCAGTTTCTCTCTTCAGAGCCGAGAGATCCGCCTCACCCTCCACCGCATCCTTCTTCTCTCAACTATGATTATTGTAGCATTACTATTATGTCATAAATTGACGTCTTGTGCTCCCGTTTGTTATCCGGGGATTCTGCTCTAATCTTGACGATCACTAATGCAGTGTAAATCCAGCGCGCTGGGTGATAATCTGGCTACATAAAAAAAAAAAAAAAAAAGGGACTTTCTAGGCATAATCAAAACCTTTCACTTTAATATCGCGCGCAATACTTTTACCGTGAAATTGCATTTCCCTCAGCCCCTCTCTGCGGGTCAGAAAGATGCGGTGCCCTGCTCGCGTTTCCATAAAGCTGGCGCTCGCTGGGATTGCGCGGGCAGGGCGCAGGATCCGGCCCCGGCCCAGCGCTGAGCGGTTCGCGTCCCGCGCTCCCGTGACATCCCAAAGTTGGCAGGAGCCCTGCTCCCTCCCCGGCCATGGCAGGGGACATCTCCCCTCGGCCAAACGGAGCTCTGGAGGATGGGGGATTGGCGTTGCATTAATTCCATCGGGGAATTAATGCGATGTGACTCATTTTTATAGGTAGATTAATACCCGCTGAAACCCCCTTTTCTATCTAGCTCATGTGTCTTCACGCCGGGACCCGGGGCTGGGGGGCAGCGGGGGCCGGGGGGCGGCAGGCGGGGCGGGCGCCCGGGTGTCGGTGGCGCGGCGTCCGGGAATGCGCCGCTGATCCTAACCAAGTTTGCCAGCCATGCTTTTCTCATGGCTCCCGCACAATGGCCCGCTTTCTGCCCACCTGCCGATTATGCTTAATTAGGCGAGGAGTTGATTAATTTGAGGTAATTGACAGCTAATTACAGGCCTGAGGGCTCATTAACTTGACGTCCTGTCTGAGGGAATCGGCTGGAGGGGGTCAGGTGATGTGCGGGTCCCCCCCCTCCTCCGGCACCCGCTCACCTGGGCGGCCTGGAGATGGGGACGAGCGAGGCCACCCTGGGGGAGCTAGGATGCTGCGGGGCCACGGGGTTCTGGGGAGGACATCCACCCCTGCGGGAGGGACAACGTGGTGCTCCCCATGGTGATGTAGCAGGCTCCGGGTGGAGAGGGGCTCCAGAGGTCAGTGACAGGGAGGAGGCTCGGGGAGGAAGCGGCAGTCAAGCACGCAGGTAGGAGGGGAAGGGGATGTGGGGGGTCCCAGGGATGTGGGGGCACTGGTGGCACTAGTCTTACCTCCCTCCAGGACCCCAGAGTGGCTCTGGCAGGCTGCAAACACCTCTGCTTGCCCTATGCCAGGTCCCGCTCCCAGGCAGGGGTCATCGCAAGGCGTTGTTGGTGACCTCATATTTATACCTGAGAACACAAGTACCGGTTGACAACAGGCGGGTTTTTCAGTAAGACTTCTCTCAGCTGCCTTTTATTGTATGAAAATCTTGAGATGGCAAGAGAGGGCTGTTCACCTAACATCCCACGCCATCTCCCCACCGGAGGATTCGGGCATGTCCTCTGGATTTACAAATTTATCCTTATTTCACCCTTCTGGAGCAGGCTAGGATCCCTGCTTAGGGAGAGGTTAAATGACATAACCATGATCGTACTGAAAATCTAAGAGCTGAATCCAGCTTTTCTAAACCCAGGGCCCTGACCACTTCACCATATTCCTCAAGCACGAGGCAGGTTACCTGACCATGACCAACACCTGCCAGGGCTCTGGCCTTGCGGCCACTCTTCTCCAGGGGGACAGTGGAGCGCTGACCGGACCTGCTGGGGCTCTTCAGGCAGACGAAGCTGCATTGCAACTGCAGCCGTCTCAGACGCTTCTCTTTGCCCACCGGCATCATCCCCCTGCCTTGCTGTGGCTCCTGTGAAAGCGCTGTGCCGCCCTCACCTTCTCGGTGTGATCAGAAGGGATGAAAAATAGTTAGTGGTGTCTCATCTGCATATTGCTGACAGCGGGTTTTAGAAACCTGACTAAACAACTAGCTTCGATATCCTGCTATTGCGTTCCGCAGCTAACACACACTGCCCTTTATCCCTTTGAAACGTACTGGGGTTTCATTTCCTAAGCTCCCTTGCTTAAATTGCATGGAGTTGGGTAAAGCCGAGTGGTCTCTACGGCAATCATTTTTTTAATACCCTCTTCCCATTTGTTGTTCCTTCTTTCTACCCTAAATACACCCAGACTCGGTGATGATTCATGGTATGGAGGCCAAATGGACCCATGTGACGAATAAATTCTGCTCACCTGCTCAGAACCTCTCCTGTGTCTGTCTCTTTCAGGTGAAGGTGTCCATAATTCAAGTTGTATTTGCGAGGAGAACACCTAAACAACTTTTATTATGGCATTTATCACTTAGAACCTGGGAGAGGAATTATTTGGAGTAGCCCAGACAGGTAGTTTCCTCTTTTTCTCTCTATACCCATTGTTGAAATTGGCCAAACCTTGGCCATTTCTCATCTTGACTATTACAAGGCTGTTGCCTTCCAGCGTAAATACAAAGGCTATATTGGTGCAGTGCTATTAAGCATTAGGTGTAGCACTGGGCTACCTAGTAGTGGATTTCTTCCTCTTTTCTGTGTTGACACAGATTCCATCAATAGCACATCAGAGCCTCATAAACAGTGATACGTTTAATCCTATACATTTTCTAGGAGATCCCTTAACGTTGCCATCAGTTTACAGATGGACCGCGAAGACCCAGGTAGATTGTTCGCTTCCACCTTGAGGGAGTGGTTAAGTAGCTTCCTTAAGGCTGTCACATCAGATCCATGGATCAGGACAGTGTAGATTCACCTGAGAGGTGGCTTTTAGAGCAATCCACTCTATAGCAGTACATTTTCACTCCAACTGATGTCACCTAAGCTGTGGAGACTGAATCGTGCTGTACGGTCATGGCAAGTTACTGGTATTTGAATACAAGTCTCTTGGACATCCAGAATTCCATTAAGTTTAGGCCATCTCCTTTCTGTACTGTCTGTGGATGCTGGAAAAGGCACCAGCACCCAAAGAGAGGTGTACAGCACCAGTGGTCTGTTCTACAGTAGTGGAAGTGCAAGTATTCCCTACACAAACAATACACAAGCTTTCTACATAAGCTGACAGAATGAAAATTATTGCTGAGATCAAAGACAGGGTAATCTGTTTGAATTTAATTTGCTTTTTAAGTCAGAATTTTTGGTTTTGGAATCCTCTGGCTCTTGGGAATCCAAAAAAGCGTGGAAGGTCTCAGCAAATTGTCTGTGGGAGGCAGCTGTGCCATATCTGAAAGGCAATCTGGACTTCCAGCAGCTTGGAGTGTTTCAGAAAGTCTCTGGATTTGAAGGAAGAGGGTAAGATACTCCTGCTTCTGGCCATTACCTCAGTAGTTGCAAGGATGCAGTTGCTGATGCCCATGCCAGTGTAAAATACTGCGTCAGCCATCACCTGCAGCAGTCATTTGTGTTGCCTGGATGAGATCTGCGCTCACACGTGGAACGATGTTCTTTCCGGGATATCCTTTCCATCGCTTTCCTCTTTGGGCATAGCGCTGGCCATTTCAGCAGGAATACTAAGATTTTCTTGGTCTTCATCCACTTTCCTCTGATACAGCAGATACGAGCCGCTGTTCAGCTCCGACATCCCCGGAGCACATGTCCAGCCAGAGATGCCTACCTCCTAACTGCACGTGCAGCCGACGCCGTGTCGGAACCTATTCGCGACGCTATCTGTAATCAATGACTTTTTAAAAAAGTGACCTGCTGATTCTCCAATCTCTTAATTTAATTTGGTACCTCTGTAGCGTGAGATAACACAACAGGCCAAGAGGACTCATTTGAGCCCAAGAAGTATGAACGTCTGGAGGGAGAGTTTCTTTGGTACGAGTTTTCTAAAATACATCCAGCTTTTTTTCCTTACCGAAGGTAATTTCTTCTGTAACATACAGAGGGAGTGGCCACCAAAACCAAGCTCCTGAGTCTGGCTCCAGAAGTTGTTTATTTTCCAGATACTCAGGGTCTGTGAACAAGGCTGTGACGCCAACAACAGCAGCTTGACGAAATGCTGCTTTAAAATCCAGGTCTTAACGACTGCGTATGCGGCACATGGTTGTACATGTGTATGTTGGCACCCTCTCTCCAGAGCCTGAGATCCAGATCAATGGATCAACAACCCTCCCAGATCAGTGAGAAGGGTGGTAGTGGCATCGATGAATTTTAGGTTGAGGTCCCGGTAAACAGCTTCAAAAACTGCCACGAGTATTGTCGGCCGATGGTTGCACCGACCAGGTCAGCTTCCCAGTTCTGAAGTTCAAAGAAAGGTATTTTTCAGGTGCTGTTTCTGCAGGTGACGTAGTTCCCAATCAGCAGCAAACCATACTTTAAGCTTAAATGAGACCTCAGGATGGAAATTCTCCGCTTCGGACCCAAATGTAGTAGAAGGTGCACAAATTACTGACACACGTGCTTACGAGAAGCCAGTTAGCAGGAGAGTGTACGCAGGTGCACGGGCTTGTTACATCATTTGGAACATATTTCATCTTGAAGAGTTTTTAAGTAACTATTCTCTATCAATATCTGCGTTTCACAAGAGAAGCTGCCTGATCGATTGCCTTGCTCAGGAGGAAGAGGGTTACTGTAATTATCCTGTTTGCAAGAAAAATAAGAACATTTATCTCATTTTAGGTTAGTAGGAGATACAGCAATTACGAAATTTATCATTAGCCCAAATGTATTTTTATTCTGCTGATGAATAAATGTTGAATGACTGACCTTAGTGCTAGTATTTCCCCATTATGTCTGTAGGAATCATATATTAATTTTCCATAAAATGCTGGAATTGAAGACATTTGACCTAAATAAGGACAAAACATCTCATTCCTATGTATGTGTCCTGCCTTTTAACATTTTGAGCGAGAGCAGAACCGAGAGCCATCAGGTTCCGTGCTGCAGAAAATAAAGAGTACTTTTGAACACTGGTCTTTCATGAGACTTTTTAAGTTCAGTGCTGACCAGTTGCAAATGTGTTTGAATTAAACTGCAGGGCCCCAAGGGGGACCTCATATCTAACTTGTTGGAAGGTGCTGCAAGACAGCATAAACCACAAGAATCGAAGACAAGGAAACCTTCCTTTTTAGATCAGCAGGTCGCCAGGAGGACTGCTCTCCTGGAGTCCCCAAGAGCAGTGGGTTACCTTGGAAAGAGTAAGCCACCAAGCGAGTTTCTCCTTCCTAGGATCCACCTCCCTGCGCATCCCAGCGAGGACCGCAAGTCCAGAACGAAGGGGGCTCTTTGGCAAACACGGGACTGGCATGGGGGCATCAAACCATCTGCCGTCCAACAGCAGAAGTCAGGGGCGAGCAGTGAAAGGTTTCCCGCGCGCCGTCTTTTGACTAATGCCATGACAGTACCTCCCGCAGACCCGGAGAAGTGAGCCTGAAGAAAGGAGGGAGGGGACAGCTGATCGGAGTACCTAGCCACACCTTCTCCCAGATAAAGGGATTTTGAAGTTGTGTGGGCGCTAGACGTTAGAAGACGTCAGATGCTCACACCTCCAAAGTACAGATTCTGTTTACTCTGGTATAACTCCGAGCTGGGATTTATAACCACTTTAGCAGGACAGCTTCTCAGAATTTATAGAGGTTGATTATTTTGGCATTAGTTTGATGACTGATCTCCAATCCAATGCTGAGGCTAAATTAATTTACTGATCTGATAAGATAGTGTTCTTTTTGTTAGCTTCCCCCAGTAATACTTATAGCTTACATATGTATATCAATAAATATGTAGCTTATTTGGATGATATTTTTATTTCATTTTAGTTTAAGATTTCTATGAGCATTATAATAAAATCCATGTACAAATGCCCTCCTGATGCTCCTTCAGTAGGCAATAACAATTGCCCAGAATGGATATTACCAGGCAAAAAGCCTGACTGGATTCACTTAAGAAGTTAATGATTTCCACACGTTTGTTTCACTAACCGCACATTTGGCTGGTCAAATATACAGCACTCCGCCTGTACATTCAAGTTTTCAGGACTGAGGCTTGTGATGAAGAAACATCTATCCATCCACTACAAGGAAAATTACAAACTCACTTTTTTACCACAGATGATAGTTTTGAGAAGTTATAAAAACTAGGATGCTGCCTGGAGGTTAAAGGAATCGTGCCATCGATCATTAAAAAAAAGGAAAAAGGCAAATTTAGAGTTCTCAGGAATATCCATTGCCAGTAAAATAAGAGAATAAATAAATGTGAGGGGAAAAAAAATCACTAACCACCTAGGGATAAGGATAAGGAAACAATTATCAGCACTGGGGATTTATAAAGAACAAATTGTGCTGGAGAAACCTGATTGCTTTTTTTAATAGAATTATAAAATTAGTGGATGAAGGGAACACGATGGATTTGATACATTTGGATTTTAGTAAAGATTTGATACATAAATCCTACTCAAAATTAATTCAAATTGGCTTGGCTACATCACCACATGGAATGAAAAATTGGCTGGAGACCTGCAAATAAAGGATAATGATGCATAAAAAGGTATTGTGTTGGAGGGAGAGGTCTCCCTCCCTCCCAGAGATCAGCAGTCATTTCTGTCCTACTTAACACCTCTTGACACGACACCTTCTGCCTGGAAATCAGGAAGTTTGGTGAAGAAAGTGAAATATGGAAGGACATGTGGGATAGATCATCTAAAAATAAAACAGTAGAAATTCAAGTATTATCCAAGCCACGGCATCCAGTCATGAGGAGACCCTTAGAAAACGCCAGATGAGAATCAGTACAGCAGAAGCCAGTGAGAGAGGAATTTGCAGTGAAGGACAGCAGAAAAATAGCTGGAGCATCCGTGTAAAAGAGCTGCAGTTTATCCCGGTACAGACGGACCACAAGGCTTTTGCACTATCAACAGGGTCCCAGGCAAGCTTGGGGGGTAAGGGGAGCTCCTGGAGCCTCTCCTATCGCATGATGGAGCCAAAACTGCAGTGAGAGATTCTTCTCCCCAGAAACAACCCCTGTGGACACTCTCAGGGAAGGTAGCCCGAACTGGGAGGAGGGATTTAAATACAGTCTTTGTATTTATTTATTTTAAAACTATAAAACCAGGAAAGAAAATGGTACTAAAGCAAATTAAATGCATTAATAGCAGACATAAATCTCAATTTTCCTGCTGTTTTCCCCTTCCCTATCGCTCCCTCAATCCATTTGCAGTTTCAGCTATTCCCCGTTTTATCTTACCACCCAGTAGGTGGGTGCCCCAATAACTCTGGAACCCGTAGGCAAATTGCAGACAACCTTGTGGAGGGCAGCTATTTCTGCGCGTTTCGTTACACTAAGCAGCTGGCAAAAGAACGACATCCAAGGACTGCCCTCACTGAAGTGTGAGCACACCCAATGTTAAGCATCAGATAATGCAATCTTGAGAGACACCCACACAACGAGATCCACACTTGTGAAACATCTGCTTCTCTGACCTCCTTCTTGCTGAAAATCACTATCTATTCCTATTTGCTCCTGATACGGGGCATCCTGACCTACCAAGTTAGCTTACGTTAGTCTTAATTAGCTGATTATGAAGAGGACACTGTGTTGCTTGAAGTCCCTGTTCTCTGGACCTCGACCAGAGAGAACATGTGGGACTGATTGTATATAGGATGAATTATTTGACAACCTGGCAAGACAACCATCCCACTGGCCACCTTGGCAATAAAGTGTACTTTTAGGGCGTCCTGAAGCGACCTGCCTTCACTGTAATACTAAAAATCACACTCACAGGTCAAGAGACCCTAGCCCAGGTGAAGACCCTTCCCCTGAGCATGCACATTAGCTACAACTAGATTGTGTAATCATGTGTAAATTGCCAACCAATCCAGAATAGATAGGAGGTACTAATATGATAACGTTGATGTAAAATGTGTATAAAAGACACCATGATGATGATTTCTGGTGTGCCTGATCTGTGGAAAATCAGTATCTCTCCCGAGTGTGTGAGAATTGGTCTGTTGTACATAGGGTAACGAATCCGCGTTTCAGACAACACTCCTGTTTTGCTTTTATTCACTATTTTTCTTCTTAAACTGCCTTCTTCGCTCTTTGGCATTCTCCCCAGCCTCCTGCCCATGCCTTGCTGTGTTCCAAACCGTGCTTTCTTTCCTCTCTTGGTCTCTTCTAAGTCCTTATTTTTAAATTCTTCTCCCCTCCCTGCATTTTTCATTCAGTCTTCCACATCACTCCATTTCCACAGTCCTCTCCCACCAAAATAAGCTTGCTAATAACATTTTGATACTTGCCAGTGAAACTCCTGTAAACCTCACCCAGATGCATTGCACTGATGGGGTAGGCCAATATTTATTGTAGCCGGTTCCTCCCTTTCCAAGTAAACAAGAGAAGTGATCACGCTTTTGCTGGAGCAAATAATTTTCAGCTCCCTAGGGAGCTGCAGTGATCACTTTAATAATGTTCTCTGTTAAGGCAGGATCAGACCCACAGAGCAAGAATTTCAACATGGCAGAATTAGGAAAATTACATTTTTCCTGCCCTGATGTTGGCAAACATTTGGGTTGAGCAAGCGTAGAATGACATGAAATCTAGGAAGTAGCACTTACACCCTCCCTGCATGAGCGTGAAAGGCTCAGGAAGGTCAGGATAAGCGTTCTACATCAGTGAAGATGTTATAATTATTATTAGGATCTCTGTAATGCTCATAGCTCTCCTAAATGCATGTGTACACCCTGTACGCTGTGGCAGTTAATAGCACTGTGAGAAACCTTCGTTTTTAGTGTTCTGTTTTTAAATTCTCAGTCTTTAACACTGCATTACAGTGACTTCTAAAAAAATTTAATTCTCTAAATAGCTCTTACAGGTCTTTAAAAAAAGATTAAAATGTCTGCTATCGCACTGTAATTTATTATTATTTAAATTACTAATGGCCATCAGTTGCTTAGGCGATTGCTTTTTTTTTTTTAAATTTGTTTATTTTAAAGCCATATCTATTTAATGAAACAAGAAGGCAGATGGCAGGCAGTGGAAGGGCCACTGGACTGTGGCTGAGAAGTCTGTGTTTGGTGGATAACGTCTAACAAGTCTCTTCACATCTTGGTGTCTCCTTTTCTCCTTCTACTCTCTTACTGCTTCATCTGCTCACAAGCTCTCGAGGACACAAACCTTCACCTAATTATGGGGTTTTATCATTCACAGCACAATAAACTTCTGATACTTGGTGAGGTCACTGTGCCTTAAATGACCACCGCAATGCAATCGATAGCCCAAACCGCTGAAGGGGTGTCCTCCAAACACTGCCCCAGCCCGCAGGCCAGGTGCCGGAGAAGCGGTACGTGAATGCCAGAAGGTGCTCGTGAAGGACACAAGAAGGCACCGCACCCTCTCCCCCAGCCTGCGTATTTTTCACCTGTCTTCACAACATTCTCGAGTGCTGCTGATCTGCAGGAAGGGTGTTCTTCATCAGAATGTCTTCCTCACAGAGACACAAAACCAACACTTCCTTATAACTCAGACGATCCTCATCTGCGTTTGGAAGGCAGAAATTTGGCATGATATTGTTCATAGAGCAAGATGACAGGCCAGTAAAACAGAGGTGTAACAATCAAAGACCCTCATACTTTCTCGAGTAAAGAAACGGAGATAAAAAGTGGGAAAACGAGGAATACGTCTTCATGGAGCCTTTTCTCCTGGTGTCTGCCAGTGAGGTCCAGTCTCTGGAGGGAGGCTTGAAGTGGGAAGTGTCACCAACCCTGAATCAGGGAGGTCACTCGACTCCTGAGCTTCCAGAGCAGGAAAATGGAGGTGGGTATGACAGTCTTCAGTTTCCTGCCATCGATTCGGGACTCCTCCTTAGACCAAGACCCCAGCCTCTGGAAAGCAAGGTAAGGCAGCAAGAGTAGATTTTCCTCTTCAGAAGCTGATGTTACAGATCTGTTCTGCTGGGACACCTAAAAGTGGCGGTGACGTGGGTTTCACTGGAGAACCTCAGGTCAGGCGGACCAATCGCATTCGGATGTTTCCCTCTCTGCGCCCTTCTATTTGTGAGGCGGCGTAAAAGCTGCCAGCTCACTGGGGTAAGGCAGAGGCAATAAAGCTTTTCGCCTTTCCTCTCTGCGTTTTAGTAAGAGGATTACACATCTCCTCCTTCTAGAATAAACCTCTTTGCAGGGAAGATACTTCTCAAGCCTTCTTTGGAGATCAGTCCCTGCATCAAGACTCCTGATTCAAGTCATCACAGCAGCCAGGAGGAAATGAATCCCAGTTAAAAGGAAAAGGCTTTTACAGCTCTGCTTGAGTAGGAGATAGTGTACATGCTGCCACAGGGAAAGGGTCCTTGCAGGGTTCACAGCTATCAAAGACAGAAAAATAAGGAGCCACAAGCACAGAGCAGAGTTCAAGCTCCATCCAAGATGACAAGAGTGTTGCTGGAGCCTTAGGAAGACACAGCTAACCCTCTTGCTGGAACAGCTTCACTATCAGGGACAAATAACCCAAGAAAGAAAAGCAGGAACCTCTTGTAGCTTTAACACTTGACCAAACATGCCTGAAAACAGTACCCAAGCATGCGTGAGTGCATGCAACGAGTACATTGCTCCAACAGAGAAAGCAGAATGAAAGCTTTAAAACATAATTATGTGTTTTAGTACATGTAGCCCAATGACACTAATTAAGGACCTTTAGAAGGACGATAACATCCAAATCGAACTTTATCACTGATACATTCCCATAACTTTGGAAACATCAACCAGCAATTACTTGTGCAAGTCACTACTTTCCTTTACAAAAACACACACACGTTCAAATGAAAGTCTGTGTGACCAGTAAATAAAATTACTCACTCCCACTGACCCTCCTCAGCATCCACTGCTTTTCCCTTCTGCAGAGCCTATCTCGGCCGCTGTGACACTACAGACCTGCTCTGGCTCATGTTTTGTCTTCCATCTCCCCTCTCCCTCCTCTACTCTCACTGTAGCAGGTTTAGACTAATGGCATGAAAGTGCACGGGGCTTTTTTTTAGCGTTTCCTATGGCCATCATCCTCACCTACCTCAACCTAGGTGGATCCTTTCAGTGTTGCCCAGCTGCCTTTCTGGGGCAAAAGAAACATCCCTAAATATATGTACATCTTGCTTCTCACCTCAGACCGTAAGAGTCCCATCAGCAGCGTAGAGGGATAGTCTGATTCACCTCCATGGCAACTCTCATCTTTCCAGCTTTCTCCTTCCTGGCCACACCAGGACCTGCCATAACCACAACCACTCGTGGGAGATGTATTTCTCAACGGCACCGGGAGGCCCTGGCGATTCCGCGGGTCTCTCCCTGCTGCCCACTTACCACCTCCGCAGGGCAGAAGGCGACTCTTTGCACTCTGTGTGAAGGGGCACTGGGGGAAGGGATTGCTGGAGCTTGACCTGCTGCCGCAGCGCTGTGCCCTTCCCCGCTCTCTGTTGACCACTTTAATGGTCCTTCTGCCCTTTTGGATGGCTGATGGATGCGTCATACACAAACCCCCTTGCCCTTGTATACACAGCATTTGCCTGGCTTGCCCAGCGAGATGGTTGGGTTTTGGAAGCACCAGGTGCAGCTGCTGGGACCGCTGGTTGGAGAAACATTTGCCTCCTGAGCCCGTTAATTAGCACAGTAACGGTAACTGTGCTCCATTAGCCAACCCATGTGGTCGAGTCCCCTCCCCGTCCACCAACCTTGCCCTTAATGAGAGCTGGAAGGGGGACACTCACAAAACACTGCCTCAGAATAATATTCGGCTTTGTCCGCGCCGGTAACGAGAGCTGACAGGATCACTACGTCCATTTCTCTTCTAATTAGCACACTTCCAGCTCGGCCTGAGCCAGCAGCCAGAGAAAAGCGATCGGACAACCGTACCGAATCACAAACACAAAGAGGCCCATTCCCCGTAATTAGGTGAGACAATCCCTCAGTCTTTTCTCGGCTGGAGCTTGCCGGTAAGACTCTCGCTGTTTTGGTAAGTCCCAGCAACACAAGTTACACGTCTCCCCAGGACACTAATAAGCCCCTAATTGTCTTCCGCTTCACACGGCTCGTACCATAGGTCTGACTTGGGGGAATTCTTCTAACGAGCGGCAGCCAGCGCTCCCTGCACCGCAGACGGACGGGGAGCCGCCTCTCGGGCACCGGGAGGAGAAGGGGGACGGGGAGAAACAGCCAGAAAAGCAGCCCAGGCGTTGAGGCCCAGCTACGTGGCACGGGGCCGGTGGCTGGGCTGCAGCCACCCGCTGCCGGGGACACGGCGCTTCTCCACCCTCCCTCCATCGCCACCGTCCACCTGCGCGGTGGAACCCCGAGTTCAACTCTCTGCCTTGCCTTCTCCTTTCTTGTCTCCAGCGGTACACGGGTACCCGCGCTTCCACGCAGAAATGCACCTCAAAACCAAACGTTTGATTGCAAAGGTTTGACTTAAATCTCTGCTAACGCTCGCTGGGGCTACCCTTAGAGAAATGCAGCACCTGGCACGTGCTTTTCTCCAGGGAGGCCGTGGCCTGGGTCTGCCTCAGAGTTCAAGCTGCCAAGGAGCACGGGTGTAAACGAGCCCCTCTCAGTTCCGTGGAAGGGAACGCGCGCTGGGTCTCACAGGACGGGCTTCTCAAGATGCCCACAGAATGATTAGGAACATGAAAACTTCCAGAAGAAGTTGTGAGGTGGGTAGGAGACCCCAGCGCAAACTCCCTGATCAAAACAAGGCAACGACAGACACAGACTCCCTCTGATTTTCAACCTGACACTTTCTTGGGAAACCATCATCAACCAAGTATTTTTCAGCAAAACGTTTTTCCCAATTTTTGACAACAAGCTCGTTTTGAGCATAATATCCCAGCTGATCCTATTAAGGATACTTAATGCCCAAACTGACTCCTCCTGCAAATCAGGACTCACCCTGATCCCTCCTGCAACAGGCCTCCCCAGAAGCGATTTGTCCCCCGGTTTTACATGTGCTATTTGGCTTCGGTGAGTGAAGCAGGGGGAGAAACCTAAGACAGGGTGATAAACTGATCCATGCAGAGTTCAAGAGAAAGACAGGTGCTGGTGAGTACCCTGAAATGAGATTTAGGGTAATTAATATGCATACATATAAATAAACCAATTTAAACTAGCTATAACTAATAAGTTACTTTAACACAGGAGAAGAAAACAAAACAAAGGCCCCAGAACCAGGCAGCCTGAGCATTCATGCTTACATGGGTCACCCTGCCCATCCCTTGTCCCTCATTCTCATGTAGCTGGCAGGCCCTCTTCCTGCCTTTTCATACATCACCTCCTGCGTTTTGGGCCACTGTGGTAAGTGGAAGCTGGCAAATTCCTGACATTTCAGAATTAGCTTTAAAATTCTGTGATTATGAGGAGAGTTGTTAGATGTGCCCGGTATTTTTGGGAGGGGAATCTTCCCTGGCATCCAAGTGCCTGCAAGCACAAAGTTTAATTACCCTATATTATTATGCCTACTCATCAGCTATTGGCCACAGAGCCTGACTTTCAAGTGATACAGAACCAAGTCAAGTACTTTGTCCCCCCAAGTTCTGGTCAATAAATAAGGTGCAAGGTCATTCTTATGACCCATTTTTTCTACTAGCAATTAAGTAAGGGCTTTCAAGCTCAGCCCTCTTCCTCTTTTCTGTTCCTTACTGAGGTGTCTATAACAGAGACAGGCAGGGAGCATTCTGGCTTCACTGGTCACTGATCTGTATTATAGGAACCAGCAGGCAAGCCAGAGGTCAACCACACAAACCCAACAAGAAAACGCCTATTCTGTACACGCATCAGCTGCCTGGAGTCAGTCATCCTGCTCAAAGGGACAGGATGGAAAAGGTCAAGTCTAAGAATCAGCAGCTTCCGTGGACGATGAAGTCAAAATGTGAAGAGATCCTGCCATGCCGAAAATATAGCACAATCCAAATAAAAATGGCATTACTGCACATATTCTATGCAGAATGTGAATGGCACTCTTTAGAAACCCGGTGAGTCCATGCTTCTCTGGCCACTTGAGCTTTTATCGTGGTTTAACCATGAACTATCTTTTTATGTGAACTTCGAATGATCGGCCACAACTGACAAGGATTTTGCATGTCACATCCTCCTGAAAGAAACTCAAAGTGCTGACGTAAGGACTGGCTTGCAGAGGTAACATGTCTCTAGAATAGCTCTGATTCCAAAAATCGCAGTATCACATGAAAACAAAAGGATCCAGTCTTTTCCTTTTTACTTTCCTTTTCCTTGTTTTCCTTTTTCTTTTTCCCTTAACTTTTAAAAATATCAAGGTTCACATCTTATCAGGGCAATAGGTATTTGGCACCTTAGGAATTATTTGGCACGTTGGTAGATGTTTACGCTGGGATGTGCATATTGGAACCATGGTTTTTGATATTTCTGTGCTGACATTTTACTACTACAGTGATTAGAGAAATGGTTTACAATGTTTGCATTTGTTGTTCTAATCACGTTGATTCAGTTCAGAATTTGTTGGACCATGAGAAGTTTCTGTCCAACTGTGAATTTGCTGGGCTGAAGATAGAGAGAGGATCATCTGGGAAATTTGCTTTCAATGAATTTTCTCCTTCTTCTAGAGCCTGATTATTTAATGACTTTTTAAGAAGTGTCAGTAGAGAATGGTGCATGGAATTGGGGGTACAACTTTGAGGAGGAAGGATTACTTTCATGTTATATTAAGTTTGCCTGCCACATTCTGATAGCTCACTCAAAACACGTGATGCATTTCCCTGCTAAGAGTTGTCTTTTTCTTTTGATTGTGTATGTCTAAAAATCGGTATCGGTTAAGAAGTATTACAGAAATGTTTATGCAATGTTACTGAACCGGTGGTAGGACAGGAGTCCAGGATTTTAGAACACCAGACAAAGATGTAATTTATCTTCTTTGCATACTGCATAGGCTGATACTGGAATTACCCAGTATCACATCCTCAACATGAAGTGGTTGGCATAACTGTCATCATGATTTGGAAAAGTCTAAGTTTCTGCATGTGACGATGAAGTGGAAGAGACCAGCTGCATGTGCAGACTGCAAACGTAAGTGATGATCCTGTTCTTGGTGATACTCAAAACAGGATTTAGCCCAGGATGATGTGGGAGAAAACAGCAGAGGAACAAAATATAAGCTGTAATTAGGACTTACACGCCTCCACAGTATGCTCGCACTCTGAACGCTCTGCAATTTTGATTATGCCATCTCAGACAGGCTGTAATAGAAGACAGACAACTGAACATTGTGAACATAAGGAAGGTGAACATAACCATGGAACCAAAACCGTAACAGGAGCTGAAAAATCATGAGTAGTGCACAAACAGCAAAGACCAAACAACTGTTTCTGACAATAAACGAAAGGTTCAAAATGGAATTGTCAGGTAAGCAGGTTTAAAACAAACAGTGACTTCCCACGCCCTTATATCCTCTTTAAAAAAAAAAACCCAAAACAACACCCCACCTTTTGTTTGTATAACTGAATTATGGAACTCGCTGTCCAGGGGCATTTTAGAGGACAGAAGTACAGACATACTAGGCCTAAGGCAAATTTATGGTGGGTAGGGTCTACTGCAGACCAGACTGAACTAAAGGAGATTGCTGGATGCTGGGTAAGTCACCCCACAGCAAAATCACTCTATGTAAGCCTTTTGTTCATATGCTGCTCTATGAGTCTACAAGTGTTTATAATCAAAGAGAAGATTACAGATAAGATAGGCTTATGATTTCACTTGTAACAGCACCTTACATTTTTATGTAACAAAAATCAAAACCAGAATAAGGTTCAAACATTACCAATATGAAGCAAAGTTGAGAACTGTGATTATAGGATTGTTTCAAAATTACTAATTTTGTAATAGCAAAACACTGAGTTAAATGGGAATATTACACCCTTCAATGGCGAGTGCAACTAGACTTTTATTATGCTAATGACTAATAAAACAACCATGAATTTCTTCTCAGTTGGATTAAACAGCAAAGCATTTGATAGCCCAGGACTGAAGTAAGTAGCCCTTACAACTCAATATATGCAACACTGGCATTTAAAAGGAACTAAATACACATTGGGTTTATTTCCAAGAACCTCGCAGTAACATTTAACATACCAACACATGAAAACACTTTATAAAGCAATTCATTAGCTTGATTAATATTGCCAAATCTTGATCTTCTTATACTCTTCATTCCCATAATTTAATTTATCAAACCTTTTTTGTTTGTTTCAAAATACAGAAGGTTGCCAGCAACAAAAAAGCACCCAGATTTTCTTGTATAGATAGATACTGAAAGGACATCAGGAAGGACATCAGTGAAGGAAAAAAATAGGGTTCAAAATGGTATGAAAACCCTTAGTACCATTTGGATATTGACAAATATTTACCTACTGATGGGAATGGAGCATCCACAGGCCATACCCTGAGGTGGTGGCATGCAGAAGTGTGAAGAAAAGCCTGAGGAAAAGTATTGCCTAGGGGGCCAAGCAAAAGCTTTTGCGTCTCAGAAGGCTATTTTGGAAACCCAGGTGAGTGTCTGAGCTTTGCATTTGTTTATTATCAAACCACAATTCTCTGGCTAACACACAAAAATACATATAAATATTGCCAATTAAAAAAACCATCACTGACTCATGTCTACAGATGACAAGTACAAAGCCAATAAATATCACAATTCTAAAGCACATCTTCTGTATGGCAGCCAGTAACATAAGTACTGCATATGGTAAGGAGCTTTATTTGTTTTTCTTTAAAAACACATGTATGTTACTAAAAACTACCTACAGTTCGAAATTCCTTACTGAGCGTATCAGAAAATATAATTCCATGCCAGGCTCTCATATCTTCTCCTATATTCCTCATCCTTTCAGACCTTAATTTCTTAATGTGTTGGATCAACAAACCACTATAAAATTTAGCAACTGTGTATATATATTATGTATGTAGTATACAAACTTAAAATTGCATTCAAAATGTATAATTTAATACTTAAAGCTACATCAATACCAGTTTGCACCAGCAGGTTTTTTTCTGTCTCTCAATTATCGCTTTTAGCTTCTCTTCACATCCACCTGTCTCAATTCTTGTGGAGACTCAAGGGATGGAGTTCCTGTTAAGCTCAGCCCTGCATGAACTGTTAAGCACAGAAATAAATACGTTAAGTTTAAAATCAGACTCCTGACATTCCCAAATATTCAATATTTGTGCAGGGTCTTGTTGGGATGTGGGTTTTAACTGCTTAAATAGTTACCAGGAGCTGTCCAAAGGGAGCCTTGTTCTGACCAGTCATAACCAACACCACAGACTGCAAACCGAAAGGCCACCAGCATTTCAGTAAAAATTCAGAGCCGTCTACCTGATTAAAAAAATCTCCTCCCCTTTATTGCACATGCATCTGAAAAGAGTCCCCTCTCTGCAAAGAAAGAAAAAGGCCATGCCAGCCTATTTCCAAGTCATTTCTCCTCTCATGTGTGACTGTAGCCTGGGAAATGACAAGTTTTGAAAAGCTTGCATGCTAAAAATACTATTTCTACATGGAGAAAAAAACGCTGCTCTTCACCCGAGGTTTCAACACTATGTTCCAACCTAGAAAGAACATATTTACTAATGCTTAAAATGTTGCCTTCTAGGAAAAGGAAAGAGGATGAAATGAAAAAAATTCTTCTCTTAAATAAAATAAAAAGTCTGAACATGCTTCTTACCTCTTCTCAGGGGTGAACGTGCAGAAGTGCAATAACAGAAAAGACAAGACATTAAAACGTAAGATGAATAAAGCCTAAAACTGTGTGCTGAGAAAGACCAGGTCACATCAAATTCTGTCTTAAAAACTGTGGGTTTGTAAGGGAAGAAAATGTTACGGTTGCTGTTTTATAAGTAAATAAAAATACCTCAAAATGTTAAGATTCTGTATAAGCGGACCATCTCTGCCATGTGGTTAACAACCCTGTTGGCCCTTCTCGGAGCGCTAACTGAAAATATTTCTGCCTTTCGACTTCCCAACTTTCTTCAGTTTCTAGCTTTGTAGGAAGCAGGGAACAGTAGTGGCCTGTCGAAGCCGTTTCTTTGCGTACCGGCTGAAGCTTCTGTCGGGATACTGTCCTTCGCGATGCAGTAACATCTCTTACGGTTAATAAACATGGTTAGTCTGTCCTGATTTCACTAGAGAACCGTTTAGCGGCATGACGAAGCTCCTAGCACGCCAAAGGTCTGGAGGTCCTCCTCGGCGTACCGGCCGTGCTTCTCTGAAGGCAGTGAGTAACTGGGACCTAACGCGCAGGCTGCACCCAAATTCTACGCTAAAAGCACACGGTCCTGCTGAACCGGGTCAATGCGCATCCCAAACTCTGCTCCAGCCTCTCAGCACAGGAGTGGCACGTAGGAAATCAATGCACCCAAGGCCGACGACACCCAAAAGGGTCAGTGCCTCACGCTGCGCAGTGGCCAGCGTCAGATCTGCTGTGTGCTTCGAGCAGGTGCTGCCGCCGAGAGCAACTGGGTAAGGACTGCGGCTGGTCACTCTGAATCGCCGGTTAAAGCGGGTAACTCTGCCACAGCACGGCAGGGCCGAGTCCTCCTGATGGACATCGTACGGTCCAAGTCCAAATTCCAACACACTGACTGCAGTCCTTGTGACCTGTGCATGCAGTACGCCTGCCCCGTAAAGGGAGGAGCTGTGGAAGCAAGAGATGTTCGCTTCTGAAGGTCTAGAGCAAGAGCTCTGTACTTCTTAGAAGTTCTGGGGTTCATCCGGATCCGCAGTACGTAAAATGATCTAGCTGGGGTAATTCTGTCCAAACTCCAGGTGTGGCAGCTACTTTTTGGGTTTCTCTAGGATGTTCAGGAATTTCCCTCGAGTCATTTCTCTAGCTGAAATCACAAGGGAGGAAAAAGAGATTAATATTTTTTTAGAAAGCCAAGAAACCCAAACAATTGTGCAACGTACAGATTTCAACCACAGGAAAAGAAATTCATTTAGATTTGTGCTTATACCAATAGTGAGTAAGGATTTCTTTTTTTATTTTGTAAAGTGGAAAATAAGTAAGACTGCATTCCAGCTTGAATTCCTGACATCCTAGAAATGCAGGCAGGTCTTGGAATCTTCTAAACTCAGCAATAATTCCCACAGGCTGTCTCATTACATACAATCTACGCTTTCTATTCCTACTGCATTATGCTCTTGCAGCATCTCCTTTTCTCCACACTATCCATCTCTGAATGGTGTCATCCAGTTCTCCATCACTCTATCTCAGAGCAATTGTTCCTGGATGTTATAATCCGTCAGAGATTATGGAACTCTCTCCATTTCAGGATTATTTGTCCCTGGATGCTATGATCTTCAACAGAAATTAGACAGCGTTTTCTCTCTCTCTCTCAGCAGTGTCAGTCCCTGGACGCTGTAATATAATGGGGTTTATATTCCTTCAATGCAGTTCATCTACGGATGGTGTAATAAAGTAAAGTTTATAGAGCTTTGGTCTTCTCTCTCTCTCTGCATTGTCAGTCCTTCGATGTTTAATACAGCAAGGCAAGGTTTATATGTCTCTCTCTCACTCCTGGCACCATCAATCTCTGGTAGCTGTATTACAGCGGGGTTTACACAGCCACTTTTCTGCACAAGACATTTCTGACTTGTGAGCCCCTAAGCTCACAGGCTGGCAGAGCAGCCCTGATACTATCTTTGTCTTGCAATAACAGTACAATGCATCAAAGACACCACGATTAGCAATTGAGTCCTGGAGAAAGACAACCTTCTCATTGGTGCTTCCCTT
The DNA here is from genome assembly GCA_027574665.1 of Rhynochetos jubatus. NCBI lineage: Eukaryota > Metazoa > Chordata > Aves > Eurypygiformes > Rhynochetidae > Rhynochetos > Rhynochetos jubatus. Next base: position 122,572,592 of record CM050648.1, on the reverse strand, counting down.
CCTCTCTTTTAAATAAAGGTGTAAGCTTTGTGCTGGACTGACAGGCATCAAAAACACGGAGGGTTTTATTCACAGGATTGAGGAAAGCGTGCATGTTTCCCCCACCTAGCCTACAGAGACTCTGGAATGAGATGGGAATTCATTTTCTGTTTTATCCATTCAATTCCTGACCTCTCTACTGAGAGAACAACAGAAATTACAGTTAGCATAACAACTGGAGGCGGTTTTGTTGCTGTTGTGGGGTCTTCTTTCAACGTTACTGATTTTTATTACATTTTAGTTCTGTTCTAACAGATAATGCTCAGCTTAAAACACTCAGCACACACCATCAGGTAAAGACATCTTGTTATTCTTTACCTAAAGGTCGGAATTTGTGCCTTAAAACCTCTTTCTTTCAATTATTGCATTCTAATTTGTCTACCCAAGATTGTACCACGAGGTCTTGTCATCAACAAGATCCCTGTAAAACAATTAGTGGTATTATGAACTGTCTGGTACATATTAATATTCACAGGCTGCAAAGTCCACCGCCGTGACTGGAACACGCTTCAGACCGGCTGCAGATACAAGCAGATCACTGCATTATTCACTTGGTTCGTGCCTCCAGGTGTGAGCTCTATCATCTGGGATCCATTCCCAACTCTGCTTCACAGCGTGAACCACCACGTAAGTAATCATTTGTACCTCTACTTCCCCACCCGCAGGATAGCTTCTATCTTTCAAGTGCTGCTGAAGCGACACACGGATAGAAGGTGCTGCAGAAGCGCAGAGTGGATTGTTATTTTGTCAGGAACTAAGCTGTTACGCACAAAGAACACGATTAAATAAAAATGCAAGTTTTAAAAAAAAAATTCAGCTAGGAATAGGTTTGCAGCACCAGTTCTTTTGACACCTCCCTGCCTCGCACCGTCAACAGTGCACGGTTTTAAAACAATCTGAACAGAGAAAGCGCAAAGCCGAACTGCAGTTGACAGAGTGGAAAGTTTTCCAGAGTGCAAGTCCCATATAGGAGATATACGAATGCACGACAATTCCGTTCCCACAAAGAGGGCTGCACCCTATAAATCAGGCAGAGAGCATAGACTCCTTCTGCGCGCTGAGTGAAATTACTGTGGGTTGGGGGTTGCTCCAGAGCACGTGCCCTCCTGTTCACTTGTCATCGGAGATGTTAACATTTCTGATTAATTCACAGACCTCTCATTTTATTCTTCATTCCTTTATCCTTGCTATCCTGTTCTGCCGCAGCTTAAAGATTCTTACCGACCTGCTACAATAATCACCGCCCGCTTCTCCCCCCAACCTGGTGAAATTGTTTAGTGATGCCAACCGCGCTTTTAATTTGCAAGACATCAGACACAGAGGTAATTTATACCAACATCTGTTCATTTCTGACTTCTGAAACAAACTCGCACATGCTGCTACAAAATCCCATTAGGAGCAGGAGACAGCCTTCTGCTATTCTGTATTCCTCTTCTCCTCACATACTCAGGCTTGCATTGGGGCTTTATTTTTAAAGATATGATGCCAAACTGGAAAAAAAAAAAAAAAAAAACAAAAAAAATAAACTCACATCTTTGTGTATGTATGAAAATGGCCAGGAAATAACATCCTCGTATCACAAAAAGATCACAGCCAAACTAAGGGCAAGTTTCCACAAACATTAACAATCTTGTTTTCCCTGCTTCAGCTGCTTCTCTTCTCTGCCCAAGAACCACAGTTCAATACATTCCCGGTAAACACAGGCCAAATACATATTACGTGGTACTGCATTCAAACGTCTTGGCTATTCCTTCCCCTTTGTTCCTCTTTAATCTGCACTGGAGTATGATTTGAGCTTGGGTTTTGCACAGAACAGCCTCTAACATTAAACTGACTCCTCTGATCAGTATTGCTTCTGACAAATGAATTCTTAATAATGGGAATATCATTTTCAACAGGGCCTTTTGGAGCTGGAGTGAGGGAAGAGCTGGTGAATGAAGAAACCATCACCCACATTCTAAATATGATTGCAGTCTGAGAGAGACGGTGAAACCTGCCTCAAGCAACTACCCAAGGGACCAGCAGAAGCCAGTTGCGTAGTGGATAGAGGTGGATTTTTTAATTAAAAGGTTGGACAAAACTGTAGTAAAAACCTTAGGGATTTTTTTCTTTAAAATGGTTGCTTAAACCATGGACTTCAAGTGAAGGGGAGAGAGCTTGAGTGCAGGTTTCATTGTAGTGACACACAGGCACTACAGAGGCCGGGAGCAGAAACATGAATCTCCACGTCAAGTCACGATTTACAACCTTGCCTACGCCACACACCTACAATAGAAAAATCAACAATGGATCTGATCGCAATAGCTTGGATACAAATTAATCTCACCCACTGGGGAGGAGGAAGAGGGTACTGAAGACCTTACAAGAAACACTTTAAGATGTGTTAAGATCGGCACTGGTTACAATGGAAGTTGAGTGCTTGAATAGACTCTCCCAGAGTAACGTACTGAAAAATGGTACCAGGCTACTACGCTTAACAGAGAACGTTGCACTGTACCAGTTGTTTGCTGCCTGACAAGATCTGCCAAGCAAATCTCAAGAACAGGTATTGGGTGGGAAAGGCTGGGGCTGAAAGGAGAAGGAGAGATTTCTACTTGATAGGGAAGCAGAATAAGGTTTAATATAATCTCCTCTTTAGAACTTCAATCCCTCAATCCCGCATTTAGCCTTGTTGCCTGGGGCTCCTGTTCTACTACAGTTGTCCCCAGGCTGCCTCTCCGCAGTAAATTTTGTGGTTGCTGGTTGAACAGATTCAGTAGCACAGATTGATTTCCTACAAGTGAGGAGATGAGGGATTACCAAAAGCAGTCCTGGTTAACAAGATTGGGTGCAGAATCTCCTGCTAGAGCAGCCCACTCTGCCAGTGCTTTGCATCCTTTCACTATGACATATGGGTTTCATTACACAAAGATTTTCCCGATTTTAACTTGGAGGCGATTACATTGGAAACTCAGAGCTATCTTTACATCTGTAGCAATTTAAAGGTTAAGTAACTTTTAATCAAATGACAAAGACTCATAATGTTTTTTTCCTCGATTGAAAATGAAAACTGCTGTTCTGGATATTCCTTCCGGTGACAATTTAATTAGAAAAAAACCCACTGCACTGGAGATTGGGGTCCAGCCTGATTGCTCCCCATAAAAAGCCTTCTCACACATATGACAGCACAGGACGTACTGTGTCATAAGGTCTGGATAGCCAGGAAATAACGGAAGGATTTACTGCTATAAAATCAGCAACAAAAACAGTGATTTACACTTACATAAGCAACTCTCATCCAAGAGAATCCCTAAGCAACACACATACGTACACGCTTTTTTAACACAATATATCCTTAAACGCAAGAGCGCAACACACTTGGTGATACAGTCCATGTAAAAGAGATGTCACAAACTGTATTTATCACACATTTACAATGATGGCTGCTTAGTACTTCTGGGCTTATCTAAAAATCTCAAAACAAAGCCTGTGAGTACCTTCAAATCACAGATATTTTTAAATTGTATCACCCGCTACAGAAGCGCTTCTCTGCCTCTCTCCCAGATGTACACCTTATTGGAACAAATTTGACTGTGCTCTTCCTTTGACCTGAAAATGCAGCCTCCTTGAAATCCAAAGGTCTTACTACAAAAAACCCCCCACAAACCCTCAGAAATACACTTAATGCCCAGAAGAGAACATGTTTTTAGCCCTGAAATGTCTTGTAGTATCACACTTTGAATGCTACATTCTTGACTACAAAAAGGTTATTTTAGGCACTGTCATACTTTGTTAGCTTATCAGTTATTCCTCCCATTCAGTTGTATTTACAGTAACTAAAGAACTTGTTTTTCAAAATGGAAGGATTCCTTTAAAGTACTAATCATGCACCCTCAAACTACTGCTGTGTCTTAGGACAACATCAAAAACAGAACTAAAAGGGTTTATTTCTGAAGGACTATCAGTGGAAATTACCAGTTCAGGGCAAAGAACACGAATTGCAGAGAGAGAGCAGAACAACCCTCTGGTTTTTAACCCTCCTATCACAAGGGTCTGCTCCATCAGAAATTATTTCTTTTGTCCTCAGACACTATGTTAGGATAAGACACAACCATTCTTTTGGTAGGACATTAAAATGGCCTGGAGGAATCTGCCTGTAACTGGGGGAGTCTTGCTTGACTGGACGTGTGAAAGCCAGTGGCAAAGCCACATCTTTTGGCTGGGCTCAACTAGTATTGCATTTGGAGTGGAAATAAAAAATAGATCAGTCGTGGGGGTGGGGGGGAGTGAAGGCAAAAAGGTAATCTAAACCCCATCAAAAATACCTAAGATTGACATTATTACTGAACAGCCAATTACTCTGCTAATCACGTACTTCCTTAACGTAATTGTCAAATGAACAGCTACTTGATGACTGCGGGCCTTTGACACATCCTTGTCAGTGAATGCCACACCAAGCCCACTGTCATGAAGACCTGGAACTGCCACCTCAGGGGAGCGGTGAGTGGCAAAAGCAACGTCAGTCGCCTTCTCTGAAGGTAGGACTGGCGCATGCAGATGCTCAGACCCGTGCTTCAGGAACTGTTACATTTACGCTGAAGACCACCTCATCACTTAGCACTCCTGAAACACATTTTTCAGGTAAGACGACAGAATCAGCATAAACTTCCAGGTGGAATAAGCTTACATTACTGTGGCATCATACAATAATCAATATCAAAGCACTTGCAAAGTTTATCAAGCTTCACAATATTCTTGAGACACACAGTGATTTAATTCCCATCTTACCGATGGGGTCACAGCCTCAGTAAGGAGTGATGTACAGATGTATACTAAAGGAGTCAGCAACCGTGCTAGAATTGAGGCTCTGAAAGATGAGCTCTGTCAAGTCTTGCTGCAGCATTTTAAAATATTAACACCACCCTTGGTACAAAACATCACCGTCCTTCCCCTGGTAAATGAGACAGCAGAATCTGCCCTTACTTCAGCTGTAGCTCAGAGTCTGGCATGACTTGTTTCGAAATGCCAAAGAAGGTGGAGGTTTGCACAAAGCCAGGCTGTGAATCAGAGCAGGTGAGGCACATGGACCGCTCCTCCCCGGGTGCTATGAACACAGTCATCTCCCATGGAGAAGTGGCAAATAGCTGAGACTGACAAAGTTTTAAACCACTGAAACAGTTCAGTGTGTGTTAGCTAGAGACTTAAGAACTGGAATCAAATACCTAATGCCCTCCTGAATCATTAAATCCTCATGTGACCTCTTTCCACCTCATTTTTCTCCACCCACAGTAGTGGTGTTTTATACCTGATAAGAAATCTCAGAGATCGCACAGGATTATCCAGAGTAGTGGTAACAGATCTGCTGCAGATTAAGATATCCTCCAAAATGTTATTGTTGCTATCAATAAATACTAAAATTATATCCGCTCTAGAAACAGAAATTAGATTCCTTCTCTGCAGAATAATTTACCTTGCTCTCCAATCAGATTTCCCAACCTTGCACGGCCGTACCACTCTGTTTACAATCCCTTGCAAACAATGATGTTCACAGAGGTTTGAATGCAAACACTACAAACATTGTTCATTCATATACAGCTGGGCAAAGCCAGTCAATGAAAACACTGGAAGCAAGGGGCAAAGACATCCCTGCCAATGCCCAGGGAGCTACTAAATTTATGTTCCAGGTCACAGATATGAGGATGTGCAGGTATTTTGTCCTGCGTGACCCCCATATTAAAGAAAATTCCTACAGTACCTCTCACTTTTAGGAGCTGCCTGCAGCCAACATCCTGTGGGGCCAAAGACCTGATCCCTTTGACCCCCAAAGCAGGGAAAGAGTTACATCGACTCTCTGCGAAGCCAATAAAAACCTCTCTTGATTATAATTTAGATAAGAGCCACTGGATTGAATAATAATGTCTGAAACTCCCCTGGCTGTTTCACCTTGAGACGTCCATCACTGGGTTAAACATGATGCTAATTGCATTTGGATTGATTAATTTCTCTCACTCCTGTCTATTCGAATAATGCTTAACAAAATAATCACAGCACCCAGAGCCAAATCTTCTCCGTCAAAGGAATGAAGCCATCAGAACCAGCAGAGATGAAAGAAATGAAGATGACCCGTAATTACTGCTACGGTGATATCATTACCATATTATAGAAAATGAGTGTACGTGGGGGGAGCGGGGGGCTGCGATTATTATTTATTTTTTAATGGAACTTCACATCCCAAGAATACAGATCTGACACAGCGGAGCATACAGAAATATAGAACTAAAAACATTATTCTGCATTAAATTGCAAAATATAGTGAACACTGGGACTCCAGATACATTGGGCGTCTTGTACCAAGAGCTGCTGTTTATTCACTTCACGGTGTTTTCTTTGCAATACTAGTTTGTATATGACTAGCATAGAGATTTAAGATGCCTAACTTCCCAAAAAGATCCTCAAGTATCTACAACAGAACTCACCTGACGCTAAAGCCTGTAATATCATTACAGGTCATCTTTGAACATTTGCGTTCAGATCTTTAAACCACAAAACCTAACCTGATGCTCAAAGAAGAGCTAGCATGCAAGAAATTTTTATTCTTCAGTGCTGGTCTCTGTCTGAAGGCAGTTACAAATTCCACCACCAGCCACAGTAGACCACTTTCAACCGTTCATTATGCTGGTTCTGTAAAGATATTAAATGCATCAAGTCTAGAAGAATTTAAACTAGGATTTGGAGAAGAAAAAAAAAAAGAAATCAAACCCACAACCCTAACATCCAAATGGAAGGCCTTCTGCTCCCTTTGTTCTCCAAAATACACTCCCAAAGCCCCTCTCATTTGAGAAACAAATAGCTTGGCAATTGTATAAGATCTTCAGACACCTGTGCACTGCAATTCTAATTGTGGTTTATACAGTTCACTTCTCTCAGTGCTGCTTATGTCTGCCCCCTAGTCTCAGACCGAAGACAAAAAAACCCCCACACAAAACTAGCAGCTTAAAATATTTATTCTGGAATAAAGCCAAGGTCAAATACACAAAAAAATTTCACATGCCAAAAATGTCAAGACCTAAGACTAGGCGCTGACTCATGAAGCTAATGAAACACAGAAAAATGATGTTCAAGTATGTTATAAGGCTTAAAGAAAGAAATTCAAGATATGCTTCTGATAGTAAAAGCAGTATGAAAGGCAATTTTATATCAAAGTTGAGGATATTTTCAAGTATACCTGAAAGGGACTTGGTACTAGCGTACAGCTTGGGAAAGCTTTGACCACTGGATCCCGCAGATGCTGGAGGCAAAGAGCGGGATAGAAATGGGGCATGTTTGAACAAGAAGCACTCTAAAGTTTTTTTCCCTACCTGCTTGTACCAAAAGGAAAACAGTCTCTTCCTGGTCCTCCCAAATCCTGCGGAGGACCAAGAGTTCTGATGATTTAGGTTTTCTCACCACAGTATCTCAAAGAGGAATTTTCTTTATCAAGCAACATGGAGAAATGAGATCCAAACCGTTGAGATCCACTATGGTGGGGAGCAGGTATTTACTGGTTGGGAGCAAAGCAGGTGAACCTTGAGGGTAACAATTTTTTCAAGTCTCATCCGTAGCTGGGGCACACGGGTAAAATCTGAGCCCGGGAGCCAATAGGAGCAAAGGGATTAAGAGTTATTAGGAGTAGAGAGAATTACATATTTACAGTACAGTTACCGAAAAATAATCGTGTAATGATTATGTAAGTCCCTATACTCCCTTTGGCTAATAATGTTGGGATACACGCTCTCTGGTTATGCAAGCCAGGGCACACAAATCCAATCAGAAGACATCAAGGCGTGTTTACGGCAAGCTTTGCAGCTCTCGTTCAAGAACGGTACAGCTTCCTTGACCTCCAAAAGGCAGAAACAAGCCCTGTCAGTGGGTTAGGTAATGGCTTGAGCTGTGAAGCAGAACTGAATTTTTAAATATAACTTCTATCAGCAAGCTTCATGGGAAGAGATACCTGGATGAAAAGAGCTCTCATACTGTAGTAGTCTGTACTTATTTGTCCAGAGGTATATCTTTACTTTAAAAAGTAGATTCCACATTTAACATGTTTTCCAGTCCCAAGATTCCTTATTGAAACATTTTTCCAGGTAGACGACTGCAGTCCTTGACATGACTATGAATTATTAATACTGAAGATCTCTATGAAAAGAAGATTCACACTTTTTATGACCGAACAATATAATCTGATTTACATATGAAGTAACCCAAGATTCCTTTTGTCATTAGTACAACAATACAACACATTAAATTATATAGAGGACTCCCATAATTTCCAAAAATCCAAGTAAAAAGTCTGTATGAACAAATACAAGTAAATGATCAAAATCTCAGTGTCCCAAGGCCAAAGTTTCGACCTCAGTTAAACCAGAATTATGGAAGAGCAGCAATTTGCAGTTTGTGGGCTGCAGAAGAAAACCTTCACAATTGCCTCCCTCATTTTTTTCCTTCCTCCACGAGTCAAAGGCACTCTCTTTAATGACTACCCTTATCCCTATCCTCACCCTTCCCATTATATTCACTGCTTTACTCCAGCTTTTTCAGTTATACTACTGACTAGTTTCATGTGCTCTGCCTTCCACAATCCTCCTGACAACAATACCCTGAGCTGAGGAATATTTGAAAGTCCAGAAGAGGGTTCAGGGAATTCAAAACCATCTTTACCAACTCCAAGTTGGTTACAAGATATCTGAGGAAATGCACTGATTCAGAAATGTTAAGAGTTTTTACAGCATCTAAATGCTACTAGAGTCAAGTTCAAATGAATAGAGGAAAAAATGTATATTTGGAAGAGTCAAAAATCACAGGAAAATTGTTGTTACTCAGAAATTATCACTGGTTTTAATCTGACCTACTTGATAACAAAATTGTAATACCACTCAGGGCTGTTTGGAATAGATACTAAAACATAAACACCACCGGCTCTGCTATAATTATTACAATTTAGCTGTTAATGAGCTCAAACGCAACTAGGCAAGGCCTAGATGTAAAAGCAGATGTAAAAGATGCACCCAAAAATAAACCCTCCCAGACCCATGAAGATGCGTGAGAACATTTTTCATAAACACCCTCACACTTCTAGTACCTGTGGGTTTTGAAGAAAAGCTTAAAGACCTGACCCAAACACAAGAAACGGAGATACCTGAGCCTGCAGGTATCTCCCCAGGGTAGTGAATGGAAGAAACTTCAGTTTCTTCAATCTCAGAAATAAAGCATACTAGTCAACTGTCATTCCTAAACAACCAAGCCAAAGCAACATTATTTTTTGCCCCAGAAGGTCTACTGAGAGCAGTCCACTAAGTTTTGGTACTCTTTTGCTTCCAAAAATCCCTTCGTGTTTATTCCCAGTCCATGTATACCACTGGTCTGAGGCCACGTCTACCATTACTTCCTTTTCTTACGGAAGCTGAATACAGTGCCGTTGCTATCTTTTAATAAGCAGACTAGTGTTCTTCACCCATTACTGGAAATGAAGAGCAGATGGCAAACCACCTACAAGACAGCTCAGAAAGTAAAGCAGAAGGTGGTGATGGCCATGAGGAGTCTCCATAGATTTAGTGACTGGCAAGACTGCTCTGAGGGTTGAGGGGCATTGAAGAAACTTTGGAAGGCAGAATAACCCAGAAGACTCCATGATCCAGTGATAATGGGACTATCAAACATATTTGGAGGTAGAAAGGCACAGTGGAATGGAACAGATATAAGGAAAAAGAGGGTGTAAGAAAAAAGTGAGTGAAGAAAATTTATTCTATGAGAAGAGAACAGATCAAACAATAAGGTATACAGTACAATACCATATAAGGAAAACTGCACAGAATCAGAGAATCATTCAGGTCTGAAAGGACCTTGGCAGGTCTCCAGTCAACCCTCCGTTCAGAAGAGACAGGCTGCTCAGGGCTTTAGCCAGTCAAGTCTTAAAAACATCCACGGATGGAGAGTACACAACCTCTCTTGGCAATCCTTCCAATAGCTGACTGCTCCATGCGGGAAACGTTTTCTCTTGAATCCAGTCAGAAACCTTCCTGCTTCAATTTGTGATTGTTGTCTCTTGTCCTCCCACCATGCAGCACTGGGCAGAGCCTGACTACGTCTTCTCAATAACCTCCTTGCAGGTACCAGCAGGCAACTATGAGGTCCCTGTGAAGCCACCTCTTCTCCATGCTGAACAAGCCCCATTCCCTTGGCCTCTGTTCAGAAGTCCAATGCCCCAGCCCCAGCCCCGACCATCTTGGTGGCTCTTCACTGAACTCACTCCAGTTTACCAACGTCTTCCTCAAGCCGGGGCATGGAAGGGACCACTGGATGTGACATTACAGATGCAGTCCAATAACTGCTGAATAGAGGCAGACAATCCCTACCAACAGATGTATATGTAATCCTACATTCCTTCCCCAGATACTACCTACTTGCTATATTCCTGTTCAACACTTTTCTAGCCTTTAACCCTCCACCTAGCCACTGCTTTGCTATTGTTCCAGGAAACCTGAGCACCACAGTCAAGAATCAGCGCATTTCATGCCCTGAGACAGTGGAGGAACTGTTTGGTTCCTCCAAGTTTTATATGCATACATTAGTAAACAGAAACTGTAAGCATTTTTAAGTTAATATGCTCTCTGTTTTCAAGGAAGCCAGGTACTAGGCATGAAAACCTTTAGGCAACCCAGAGAACTATCTGTTGAAAACCAAATGACAGCTTGGCCTGCTACCCAAAAACATCCATCACCCAGCCCTTTTCTGTTGGGATTTTGTGTTGAATGACGTCTTCTGCGGGTTAACAATGAGTTTTTAGCATGAGTCCTGTGTCACCGTCGTCATCTCCCCAGGAGAGAGAAACAGGCTGAGTGATTTTTAGATTATATGCTCTGATAAGACACAGGCTCCTGACTCCCTGTGTGCTTGTGCCACGCAGGCCACCTGCTCTGTGGTGCTGCCACCGGGGACACCCTCAAAAAGGTTTAATAACAATGTTCTATCTGGGGATGTAACTCAGAGCATGCCCTGAATTTACATTCCAGATCCCAGACTAAAATCTTGTATATAAAATTCTATCAATAGATAGGATCTAAGACTAGTTGCTAAAAAAAGATTGTAGAAATGTTATTTCCTATTAAATAAGAATCTGTCAGGTCTGTGGTCATAAAAACCATAAACAAACACAGGAATCATAGAATCACAGGATGGTTTGGGTTGGAAGGGACCTTAAAGACCATCCAGTTCCAACCCCCCTGCCATGGGAAGGGACACCCTCCACTAGACCAGGTTGGTCCAAGCCTCATCCAGCCTGGCCTTGAACACTTCCAGGGATGGGGCATCCACAGCTTCTCTGCACAACCTGTGTCTGTGCCTCATCACCCTCTCCGAGAAGAATTTCTTCCTGATATCTAATCTAAATCTCCCTGCTTTCAGTTTAAACCCGTTACCCCTTGTCCTGTCACTACAGGCCCTTGTAAAAAGTTCCCCCCCAGCTTTCTTGTAGGCCCCCAATTGATAGAGCAGGACAGATCAGCGATCTGCCCAGCCAGGTATCCTGTCTGCCTGCACCCAATATTCAGACCCATCACAGCAAAAACAAAAAAAAATAATCAAGGAACCCCATTATGAAGACATACGGAATAATCGTCTCTGAAAGAATCCTCCTCTTCCTAAGTGCTTGTTTTATAGCCTGAAGCAGTTGATATTTCCCACTTCATTTTAGATTTTATTCTGCTCTAACTAGAAATGTTCTCCTCATCCATTTAATTACCTGATTCCTTTTCAACAGCTGCTAAGTACTTGCTCTAAAAAAGAAAAAATTAAAAAAAATCCCAGTGTGACAAAGTTCCACATCAAATCATTCGTTCTGCAAAAAGCATTCCTTTTTGCTACTTTTAATCTGACTGGCTTCCATTACTTTTTTCTGAATTCCCCCCCTTCCCTAATTCTTTTCAGGTTGGGAGTCAGTAGGAATTTTCAATTACCTTGTCAATTGTAGAGATGTAAAATAACAACTGCGCTACCTTTCAGAATCAGAGATCCACTTTTTTCTCCCACATCTTCATGAAGAAATCTCTTGATTTATAAGCAACTCTCTGGAAGTGAATGGTGTATTTCACACTATCTCAAAATTATTCCTACCAAAAGACTGCCTGAAGTGACAGGCTATCTGAAGTTACAAAAGAGAGAATAAAACTTACTTCCTTTCTGGGAAAAGATTATGAAACCTTATGCAGAAATACAGGTTGTAAAGCACAGATAATTATTAAAGTCAAGCAGAAGAGGTGGGAAACAGCACAATAATTTGCTGTGTCTTGGAGATTCACTCAAGCCTGAAGACACACAGGGGTAGAGCAATCTGCTCTGCTTCACCAGGCTGGGGACTGTGCTTCCTGTTCTGGACCATCCTAAGAGCTCAGGATGTTTGAGGGGTACATGCAAAACATGGTTAAATGCTGCCACATTCACCAGCTACACACAAACTCCAATTACTTTGTGTAACTAAGTTTTCTGGCAAGTTCAGATAGAGGTGTCATGAAAAAGCTACCAAACAGCAAGTTTTTAGTTTACAAATATCAAACTCTTATAAAAAATCCCAATTTACAGAATATCAGAACAACTTGGCATAACTATTTGCATCAGTCCAAGTATAAAGAGCTATCGGGTGAAGCTGGCCCAAATATAGATCCTTGTGTCACCACCTTCTACTCAACTCAGCTTATGCCAATTATTTTGAAACCTACTCTTTAAAAACCTACCAAAGGGTCAACCCTTTGTTAAGGAAAAAAAACCCACAACCTACATCACTGGAGTTTAAATAAACCTTTGTGATAACAAGTCAATACAAAGATCATAATCTGTTAACTTTCTCAGACTTACCTAACCAGAAGTAACAATAAATTACATTTACTTTAATACTTCTTGAAAAAAAGATTTTGCTATTTGCATACATGATATAGAACATTTAAAGATATTATGGTCCTTCAAGCAGCCTGCAATTTATACAGAAAGTGAAGGTCCACAGAATAAATTTTACTCCACACTTTCCCTTCTATACCCTAATAGAAGAAAAAGCAAGGCTGTGACTACTTGTTTCCATGTTTGACCTTCAAGTATGTCCTCTTCTGTTTCTGCTAATAGCTCCAAACAATATTATTTTGGTGTTAGAAAGCTTTATCTCAAAACCAACAAGAGTTGTGTTACTCACAGGTAAAGTTTTCTTTGGTAGGCACAATTACTGAGCTAGAATGACAGGATGCCCAGCAGAGAGCACTTTTACCTGCAAACGGAAACCTGGGTTCTATTCCTGATACAGTCACTCCTACTGTATAACTTCAACATCCATCCCGCAGGTTCTCCCACCTGTGAATTGGTATATATCTTTCTCTGTCAAGTCCCAAGATTGAGGGAATAGAATTACTATGAAGGAAATCCCATTTTAATCTCATAAATAGTAGTTTAGATCCAAGGCTTAGATCCATGCCAACTAAATTAAGGTTCCAGATGAGGTGTCAAGTTGAGCATCTCATATAAATCTACAGAAAGATATAAATGCCTCCAAACCAGCAGTTCAGCTTATTTAAGATCTGACTGCATGTACAGCTTAGAGTGATTCCTTGCCTGATTTGAGAGTCCAGGTAGGTGTCAAAAGGTAACACCTGCAGACACTCATTCCAAACATCAGACATACCTTTTTGGGGCATTTCCTCTAACTGCCTTCTTAATATACTGGGTTTGCGTGGCAAACTTTTGGTAGTGGTGTGGGGGCTACAGGGGTGGCTTCCATGAGAAGCTGCTAGAAGCTTCCCCCACGTCCAATGGAGCCTGTGCCAGGCAGCTCCAAGATGGACCCGCTGCTGGCCAAGGCGGAGCCCATCAGTGACAGTGGTAGTGCCTCTGGGATAACGTATTTGAGAAGGGGAAAAGAAAAACTGAGAAGAGAAATTGCAGTGCAGAAAGAGAAGAAGATGCAAGAGGAACAACCCTGCAGACACCAAGGTCAGTGGGGAAGGAGGTGCTCCAGGCGTGGAAGCAGAGAATCTGTTTTGCCCACGACCATAACTGGTGAGCGATCCCTCCCTGTCCTTGTCTCGACCCATGAGCCTTTTGTTGTATTTTCTCTCTCCTGCCCAGCTTAGGAGGGGAAGTGACACATGGTGGGCACACGGCCTCCAGCCAGGGTCAATCCATCACATTTAAGCAGTTGGTCAAGAGACTTTAAGAAGGCTCCTACCGAAGATTGTTTTAATGTCAAAGGCCTTCAAGGAATACTTCACAGAGTTTATTCTATGTGTATCTGCTATTAGGATACGTAATGCCAAAGCAGAGGAAGCCAACATGTTCAACAAAGTGTCAAAAAAAAGAGAAGAAAACAGCCAGGATGCCAGCTTGACAAACACCATTGAATAAATACAACTAGTCAGCTTCATCTTGGAGATGAGGAACAACTTTCTGACTTCCTGAATTATAACTTAGATTCTGGTTGTTCCAATTGCAAAGCTTCATTAAACGCGTCTCAACTGTTAGCTGTAGCGTCAGTGGTTTCTGCAATCTGTAATTTCTCATAAAGGACATCTGGACACATTCCTCTTGTGACAGCGTAACCAGAGGGACTGCTGGAGACTCTGGTGGAATGACCCTCTTGGTTTATCAGGCCATTTAAACAGACTATTGGATCACTTGGATTCACTGAAAAAGAGAGACATGAAATAGGGTCTGGCACGAGGTTGATACAATTCCTATAAGAGATGCAGCAACAGATTGCCTCTCCCAGGTCCTCAGATACGAAAAATCGTTCTTGCTGACGTGAAAAAACAACAATTGTTAATAAACAGATATTCTGCTCTTCAACACTCCATATGGCAGTCTGATGGATTAAACACCAGCAGAGTGTTGATCACTCTAAAAGCTCATATTGAGATGATCTGGAAAATCTGTCTATCTACAATTTACGAATTCTGGTTAATTTAATTAAAATGCTGCATCACTAAGTGCCTTAATATGTGGAAAGCCATAAGCTTGTGAGGTTCCCAGCACACGCCTGCTGCAGAATAAACTAGCAAGTCTCCTTTTTAATTCAGGATACACAAAGAAAGACTCCCGAGCTAGAAAATCCGTCTAAGTTGACATGCAGGGAGAAGAGAGCAGAAAAATCTCCAAAATAGGCAAGGGGTCAGGTGACAGAGTAAGGCTAAGGATGCCAATAGCATGAGAGAAACAAGGATATAGGCTGTCAAGGTACTGGTGACTTCTCTGAAAGGGGCCAGTCAGGGCTGAAAGAAACCGGATGGGTTATAAATAGCAGATTGAGAAATGGGAAGAGACGGGTGGGGTTCAGGTTTATGGGTTTTTTTACATTTAATATCTACCTTTGTTTTCCCTAAACCAAAGGTGATGCTGGGTTCAGTTCTTAGCAGCTGAAACTGTAGATGCAGCATTGAGAGTTTTCCAGGCACGACTGCTAAAATAGGAGATGACTCTGAAAAGAGGGAAGTGGTGTTATCAGGGAGATGTCATGGAAGACTGGACAGAAGTCCCATGTTACTACTGCCTCAGTCAACTGTAATTCAGCAAAGTATACGTAATTGTTTTCTCTTGCATTCTCAAACCTATCTAAGGTGAAGAGAAAATTTTCTAGACGGAAGGAACAGCAATTTTCTCCAGGAACACATTAGCTTAGGCTCATTTCTTGTTAAGAAACGTCAAACAGAAGCAGTTTTGGATTTTATTCTGCAGAATGATCATCTTATTTGGAAAAATAGAGCAGCAGTCTCCTCGTATGGCAATTGGTCCCCTGCTTGTACAGGCAGATGAGGTTCTGCCTGCAAATCCCAGGGAGGCTCTCCGGACTTTCAGCAACAGAGGATAGGGCATGCGAAGTCATGAAGAAGGCCTGATCGTGTTCTACATCTAGCACTGTATTATAAAGGAAGACTGTCACTCATTAAAGGCCATGTCAGCTGTTTCTATAATTCACTGCATGGCAAGAAAGAACACTGACGTTTTACAATGCACACCCCTATAGTAATCTCTCCCATAATGGTAGAACTCGGAAAAATTGATCTGAAGTAAATAAAAAACAAAGCCATGTGCTTGGAAAATAAAACCTATTTTAAAAATGCCCGATCACATTTACATTTCACTCTCTAATATCATCTCCATGCCTCCTCTAGACTTTTCCCAACTACTTTTCAGGACATGCGACTGAGCACACTGAAGCCAAAGTTAATTATTTCCATATTCAAATACAAGAGCACTGATCTATACTATTACAGGCACTTTTTCTTGGCTCTTGTGCTTAAGACAGAAATCAAGGTGGGAAAAAGCCCCTTCCTTCCCCTAAGCCTTCTCTGTTTCAGAGAGACCAAGCAGGCTGGTTTCAAAACAAAAGCAAGTGATATAACCAAACAAAAGCAGATCTGAAAGGTGAGCAAACCCCACAAGCCACACAGTCATTATTACTGTGCCGACAGCACACTTGTTAAAAATGTATATTTTAATTTTCTGTATTGCTAAAGGTCCCAATTTGCCCAGGGATCTAGCTAAGCTGCCATTTTCTACCACGACAGAGTCTAATCTTTATTTAATGGATTTAGCATCTATCTTCACTAGAGTGGTCTCTAAGGGAAAGGGGAGGGGAGTATGAAGGGGCATGAAGAGATGATCAGAGCCCCCCTCTCCTTCATCCATCCGGCGCTCATGTTTGTGTTCAAAATTCAATTACCTCCTTATTGATACTTCACAGAGATATTTAAGCTGCAAACATGAAGCCCTGATTTCCCAAGGGGCCATGCCCCTCTCTATTTCACTGCTCTGCTTCCCCCAGGGCGAATTCCTGAGGCGTCCATATTAATAGGTAATCAGTCACAATTCATTTATTAAACAGCCAGCAAGGTTTATCAGCCTGCCCTGATTAGCCGGAAGAAGCCACTGAATTCCTAATTTATTTATGGAAATGTAAGTGTCTTTTTGAATTCCATTCATGAAAGACAGGGGTGCTGTGGGTCTGGCACGCTGAATTCTAACAGGGAAGCAGCAGGCAACCTGGAGACCAGGGACTTTGCAGCTTCAGCCCGGGAAATAAATACACCATGGTGATGCTAGCGTGATCAATAGATTCAGGGCCAGAAGCTCCCACAAGCATTCTACCAGCCAGCTCTTCAGAGGGTGGGCACTGCCACCCACTGCAACTAGAGAATTACCATCCTGATGGCTCGGGATGTGGGCAGGCTGAACAAAGTTCCCTAAACAGAACAGGTAATGCGGTGAAACTGAGAAGAAAATAATAACAATAATTATTATTACTATTATTGTTAAAAGTTCCAATAAAACATTCAGAATAGTGCTGAAAACAACTGTCAGGTAGCACTGATACACGCATCTCCATCTAAAGTTCAGCTTTTTGGAAACTGCAGACTGCTACAACCTTTACGTGATTTTTGCTATAATCATTCCAACTGAATTGGTTTTAAAATGCACCACACACTGTCGGTTTACTTTCCAACTAAGACTCAGTGATGCTGCTGGATTACTAGAAAGTGAAAATGGGTAACAAAAAAATTAAAGTGACTGCTGTATTGGTACAAACAGAGAAATGGAGAACTTGCTAAAAAGCAGACCTTGACGTGAAAAGACTTAATACATCTTTAAGCAATTAGGATACAGCTTCAGATAACATAAAGCTTATATACAGGCCTCTGAAGGTTCAAGGACACCACTAGTGAAAAACACTTTCAGCTGTGTAGCGATCTCTGAAACTCATACTCACCTGAATTTTACCCACCATAGCTACTTAAGCATAAACCAACGAGGACTATAGAAAATGTTTATATCCTTTTCCTTCTCCACATAAGTTTGTGCCAACTAACTTTCACTGTATCCTCTCTGCATTTAGTGACTTTTCTGAACAGCTCAACTGGGAAGTAAACACAGGGGTTGTAATTTTAAATCCTCTGAACAAGTAGGATCTCTCCCTCAGGCAGATGCAATAGCCAAAAGGGTTTTTTTAATTAATTGGGAAAGTATTCAAAACTAACAAGTCATAGCATAAAATACTGGCAGAGGCAGACGCCACTCCACACTACTGTATCTCACAAAGATTATTTTAGTTCAATCACAATTACTTGAAAATATATTTCAAGTAACAATCCATAATCCTATGTAGTTTAAAGCTGCCTACACCTGTGTTTACCCTCTCAGTTTACAAGCACAAGCTCAACAGTTGCACACAAGGTTTTAATTTGCTTAAGGTCTCGTTGCGCAAACATTTCACTAGTGTATTAAAACAAATATAAAATCCCCACTTCAACTAAACTAGTACAACCCATACCCTTAAATAAAAGTGATACGATTTCCTCTCAAATTACAGTGGTCAGACATGAAGAGATGTAGTACATGCAATAAATACATCCAAAATGCCAGGAGGAATGAGCGTTCGAATTCATCTACCACCAGAACTCGTGTTTTGCAGGTGTGTTTGAAAGTCAGGCATGGCATGTGGAAACGAATCCTGGCAGAAGCATCTTTTCACTGCCTGGAAAAGTAACTGTTATTAGTTTGTGTTTTATGCAGGCATGGGTAATTCAGCATATTTTCCTACTACGAAAAGCAGCTCCTAGAAGAAGGAAAAATCAGAATGTACAGGGATGATTTCTCAGTACCTTTCCTCCACTGCATAAGGAGGATTTCCACACTCACACAACAGGCAGATATCACAGGATTTTTACAACAGGCCCAAACATCTAATCAAGATGTGGCTCTCAACAGCCAGTTTCTCCAGCCCTCATTGCCTGGGGAATGGCAAACGCTACCAGTGAAAATAAAACAACCTGTTCCCTTCCTGAAGCCAGCCATACCTCAACCTTTTCCCCCTGCAGCAGTAAATTCACAACGGTGATTTCAAGCGAAGGCTCTGCAGAGTGCACAAGGCGGAACTCACCGTGGAGCAGGTGAAGCAGGACACTTGCGCATGGTCTTACCGGGAGCTCACTGAGTGTCAGACTCAGCATTATTTTCACTCCCTGGGTCCGTAAGTCCCTATCACACAGAAGCCTGCAGCACCATCCATGACAGACGTCCAACCCATGCTGCCCAAATGTCTTGGAGAACGTGAGCTGTAATCACATTGCAGTTATTTCTAGTCCTCACAGCTTTTGAAACACAACCGAGTGAAAGCGACGTGTCAGTGGCTTTCTGAAACCAGACACAACCGCCCTGGGAGATGCAAACTGGCATCATTCACGTCAGTAAATGTTTCGCCCTCGGCTATGTTTGAGACATCAGCGTTAGCACTGAAACTACTGCACACCTCTGCTTACATTAGCACATACACCCAACGAAAGGTCATACCTACTCAACTGCCTTGCAGTCTTACCCAGGACAACTCCCCCCAGATGCCAACAGCTAGGTTCCCAAGCCACCGGCTTCCCTCATGCAATGCTCTGTCAGCACAAAGTCATGTATAGAAAAGAGTAAACCTACAAAACTGTAAGAAAAGAGAATTTAGTATTACTACAGAGGATACAGTATTACCATCTTTAACTGCCTGACTCGTTTTCAAGCTCACCGTTTTAAAGTCCATGTTAAAGAAACCAAGAGATACAGAACACCCAGTTGAACCCAGCTGATACTGCACATCCACCAAGGCAGAACTGGGATTTGTGTTCCTGTATAACACCCAAAGGAAGGGCTTGGAAATAAAACCCAAAAGTCTTACACAGGTATTCGTGCCCTTCTAAACGCCATTTTATACAACTTGATGACAAATACCTATTATTCTGCTGAAAATTACTGTTCATACTTCCGTCCTCTCTCATCTAGCCATCCATCTTACGCAGTTATTCCCACCGCTCTCGTAACAATGCCCATATACTGCTAAGGTTACTACAGTAACGAACTGCATGGTTACAATAAAGGCTGGGATAATTATTTCCCGTCCTTCCTTCACATACAGCGAGGGCTGACAACATCATGCTTCCAGCAACAAGGAACACCACATACCGCACAGACAAGAACTGTCACCTACACTACCTAAACATTGACACTTAAGTGACAGCCGTTTACACGCAGAGCAGAACACAGTTCACAATTAAAATGAGAATCTCTAATGGATGCCGGAGAAAATTAGACTCTAATTGCATATGCTGTAGTTTGCTGACGACAATGAGGTTGGCATCTGCAAAAATACAGTGTTAGGAGTTCTTTAATGACCAACAGGTTCTTGAGCCCATTGTCGCAGAACCCTTTGGAAGTGTACCATTCCCAACAGCAGAGAGCCCTCTAGAGCTACTGCGGGATAACAGTTCAGCAACCCACCGGGAGAAGGGCACCAAGGCTGCTTCTTGCTACAGCACCTGGGCTCCTCGCAGATTCCCCTCCAGCTACTGACCCAACCTGACCTTACCTGGTTCAGTAGAACAGCGATTAAGCCCCAGGGCGAGAAAACAGAAGTCACGTTGTAATCTGAAGACAAGCTAATATTTGTTGAATTGCTGCTGAACCTGGAAAGCTTTAAAATGTAACAATAGGTTTTGGAGATGTCATGCAAGTACTTAAAGAGAGATTTATATTATTTATAATACAGACGTTTGTAAAACATCACCAAATACCTGGAAGGCCAGATTTTACTTGACAGTGTATACTGACACCAAAATAATTGGCACTGTGTGCAGTTTAAACAATACGTGGATGCGCGCCTCGTAGCACAGAAAGCTCTCTATATGGAAATGTCCTACCAACGTAAAAGAGTTTCTACACAGAAAATATATTCTGCTGAACTTTATTATAATAAGCTTCACCAGGTTTCTCTAAAACAATGCTCAAAACAAAACACAAGCAAAATCTGCTTAAACTGTTATTAGATGCTTTTCAATTACCTCCACTCTCGTGCTTGTGCTGTAACAACCAATCAGCAAAAATACCTCATAAACACTAACTTACGAACTCAAAATCTCTACTTACGCAGCATGGAGTTTCCTACTTCCATCTCCCCAATTACAGTAAAAAGTTGCAAGATAAATCACAGGAAAATAATTAAACTATATCCTTTAGCTTTACTGTCAAGGCTTACAACGGTGAAAAGCTGTAAACGCAACTTTATTCTCTCATTGTGACCAAAAATTTCTGCAAGAATAAAATCTCTGAAAGAAGAAACCCACTCATTTTCTCAGAGCCAAAACCCATCAATACATAACATTTTGGCACTGACAACTGAAGCACAGCACGCCAAGCACAGGTTTGGTTCCACATTTTAAGAGCCTAAGCGAACCACTGAAAGTTATGAGCTTAACTTTCTATGCGTTAATTCATCAGGCTTAATTATGATATGATTTTGCAGTGTGCTCAGGGAACAACCATCTCTTGGACACTTTAAAGAATCCACAAACAGCCTTCAAACATGCTTTCATGGGCAAGTATAAAGTAATGTTTTATTACCCAAATAAATTTCTAAGAGCCAGCACTTCACTGGAGAGGGGGAGGTGAAGAACAAACTTGCAATGAATATGATGAGAAGAGGTAGTGTGTTTACTCTGCTGGCAATGGCACTAAACACCCTTTTTTGATCTCCAGCTAGAACTCAAAAAGCCACAGCAAAACGCTCCTGTACAGGTGGGGACAATTCAAAATGTCTCAGCACCCAGACAAATTCACATTAGAATCAAGAGTTGGATTTCTAATAGACGTAAGCAATAGGTAGGTGGTAAATTCTCCATCACTATTAATTTGGTTTAGTGAGACAGGATTTCCATCCCCCCCCTCCCAAAAAAAGACAATTTTTTTAAACAACAGAATTCAGGCTAGAAATTAATTCAAGAGAAGAGTCCTAGCCACATGAACAAAATGTTTTGTGTGAGTGATCTTTTAAACTGTACCTCTTTCCCACAGCTCAGGTTGGGTCTCATTTACAAGCTCCATTTCCTAGAGTGGCCTTTTAGGATGCTCCACAGGAGTTGGAGAGAGATGCTCTCTTTAAATTCTAGTCTTCTCAGAAGATTGTCCCTAGGCCTGAAACCAGACAGACCTACATACGAGTAAAAGCAACATAACGTGGTTTTCAAAGCCCATAAAGTGGCTGGTACGAATCAGTATGACCCATTTTAACTCATCCTGAATTTACGAAGATACTTCACATTGACCTCAGTGGGCTGAACTGAGTCACCTAAAACCAGAGATGAAACAAAAATGAGATTTAGTACCAAAAAATTAGGTTCATTCCCTCCCCCTCCCTGCACAGTTCTGTCTTATTGCCTGACCTTGTACATCTGTTCCATAGTCTCATGATCGATCGAGTATTAAGAACCCTACCTTCAGCCAGTCTATCTTTTTATCTCTCAGAATTATGCAATCAGCGGGTATTTGGTGAATACATATTTCCAAGCACCCTTAACAACTAGGACGAAGAAAATATTTTCCATTTGGCAAGGTCTCCCCTTTCCTCTCTCTTTTCCAAGCTCCTCCTCTTGGTCACTCAGCTTTGTGAATAAACCCATTCTCTCCTCACAGCTTCCTCAAGTAGTTGCAACATGAATTTCTTTCCTCCTCTGTCCAAGCCAGCACTGAGACAGAGACCTGTTGTTTTCACTCTACAGAGTCTCAAAAAAGACCAGCCTTCTAAGTAGCAAGGTAAGCCACAAAAGCTCTCAGCCCAGTACAACAATGTCACACCAGATCCAATTAACTTGTACAGGAGAAATCCTTCTATAGCTGTTAAAGTTAGATTTGTTTAGCAAAAACAAACTGTACAGAAATTAATAATAATAAAAAAAGAGGAACAATAAAGAAACCAGTCTAAAGAAATCCACAAGACAATATAAAGGCAAAGCAAACTGCAAGGAGATGAAGTCTTATATTACTAGCCTAATGGATATAGCTGGGGGGAAATGTAAGCTTTCGTGCACTCAAGTTACTAGCTCTTTAATTAAAAAAAATATGACATTATATTCCTACATTTAACAAGATCCTGAAGAAGTATTACATAAAAATGTAGAAATAAGTATATTCTCAACAGATACAGCTGTAGGAGCTTCACGTTTTGAGGACTTCGCCAACAGCTGTTTGGGAGGGTTGGCAAGAAACCTCCCCTTGCCTGCTCCTCTGCAATTGTGCAGAGCAGTGAGTAGCTCTTCACACTGTCAAAGTCCACCGTTGAGGGCAAGGTACCACAAGAGTACTGGTCTGTGAATGGCAATTCTCATGGCCCAATTAAAAGTTGTTTTCTGAACTGATATAATACTGTGATCTATGCTATTACTGGCAGAAAATATTCATTTAACCCAATGAGTTTCATCTGCCAAACCCAACATGGAACTTAAAAAAACACAACCCCACCACCCACACCCAAAAAGGCTGTCCTGGAAGTCAGGAGTACATGTCCCCATTCCAGCTACTTTTATCCCAAGCGCACTGCTACATTCAACAACGCATTTCTAAAGACGATTTTCAGCAAAATAAATCACTCTGGTTTATACAGATTGGACACTTCTCTGTCCTAATCCCCCAAGGGCTCATGGCCATAAACTCCAGTCCTGTTGGGCCACACAGATATGTTATGCTATCTTACACCCAGTTTTCAGTGCCTAACGAAACGCAAACGGCTATCGTTACTTCCATGCTGTTCATATCAGTGATCCTTTGATATTCTGCAATAACGTCAGTGCCTTCTTTTACAATCAAGTACAATCTCCATGCATCAGGGATGGGTATCACAGAAGACAGGGCTTAGATATAAAAGAAAAGGTATGTTCAGGTGAAATCCATCATACACACCGATGAGACAGATCCACACCCAGACCAGAGGGGAGGAAGAACACACAGCCATGCTCATTAGAAACACGACAGGGCAGTAAACCACACATGTAAACCCAGGGTCACAGCCAAGTCCTCAGCTTCTTTTCCCTCCCCCCATAAAATGTATATTTCTGCAGGAGATATATGGGAACTAGTTATGAAAGTCAAGCAATTAAAAAGCATTTCTGAGGTATTCATGGGACTGTACCAGCCACAAGTGCCTGACAGCTCTACGCGTGTGCGGGTCCCTGGAGAGCCATCACACTTCAATTACTATCACTAACATTAGTCATTATCAGGCTGGCTCCCGTCCCTGGGGAAGGCAGCTTGTGATGACAATATCCAGCCTCTCCTTGTAAAACAATTCATTAGGCAAAGCGGAACAGCTGGGGCAGCCACGTGGAGGTCTGCAGAGTGGCAGTCCTCCCGGGACCTCCAGCCCCCCTTCTCCTTTCGGAGAGGGGCAGCCACCGCCCCCATGACAGCTGTAAAAGCCTCTGGGGATGCTTCAGGTTTAATCAGGGCTCCTTATACTCCAGGGAAGCATTTGATTGCAAACTTAAACTAATGGCACTCAGAAGGTTACAACAATCATCAGATAAGAGGCTTTAGGGCATTTTTATCTTGTTCTAATGCTCACAAGTTAATGAGGCAATAAGAGACAGATACTATCAGACTCGGTCTAGCAACATTATACAGGCGGGATGTTCCG
Source organism: Rhynochetos jubatus (assembly GCA_027574665.1). Lineage (NCBI taxonomy): Eukaryota > Metazoa > Chordata > Aves > Eurypygiformes > Rhynochetidae > Rhynochetos > Rhynochetos jubatus. The sequence continues at coordinate 122,548,072 of CM050648.1, read as the reverse complement.
AGCTGCATTTCCTGGAGATGGAAGAGGTAAGGTGGCAAGTCCATTATCGATCTTACAGAAGACTTCATGCTCCAAAACAACGAAAACCGCTCAGGGAAGCGAGAAAACGCTAGGAGATTTTTCACATAGCCTTGTACGCATTATGACCTGATCCAAAAGAGAGAAAACTGAAAAGGAATGTAGTAATACCCCACCGCATCTGTTCGGTCAATTGGAGAAATTTCCTTTCTCAAAGCACAAGCACTGGCTGAAGAAAAGAGTGAGAGTGATCCTTACGGACTGAGTAACCCCACTGCCCCCGAGCTACCGGGGCAAACGTGCCACCGAGCAGGTAAACCATCTCTCATATTAGTATGGACACATTCTAATGATTTTTAACCTTTATGCTTCTTGCAAATAGAAATATTATATATATATATATACATATATAACATCTGTGAACCGCTGAGAACAGCCTTGCTTTTCTTAGCTACCTTGCTTGGGTCCCAGGCTGAAGAGCACTTGATAGGAGGATCCGTTTCATCGCCGCATTCTCATTTTACTTCTACTGACAACATACACAACATTCTAATGCTTTCCTGTGGTTTTTTATAGCGGCAAGCAGCGGACAACTAACAGCATACAGGATAGGATACTTCACGAAAAAGGTTTTATATGCTGGTTTTTAAAATCTGATTTTTTCCAATGTCTTGCAAAAACCAGCTAACATGAACTCCACCTTACATTTGGGGAAATATGGAGGGACACGTGAAGGCAAATAAACCGACCAAGCAGAACAGAGGTAACACCAGAATCCAAACCAAGGTCTCCCAAGTCACACTCTAGTGCGATTTTCACTCGAATCAGCTGCTGCTCTGCAAATACATCCAGCTGCCCACACTGAGGAAGTAAATTCTTTTCACTCCTGCCAGGGGCCAAAATTTACAGGAAATATTTCAAAGGTGATACAGGGATAATCTTTCCAATATTTGTAAGTACAGAGGAAATGTTCTATCTACTAACACCGAAGAAGTAGTAAAGTTGTAACTGGATAAAGGTATAGATGGCAAAAGAATTTTTAATAAGAAATACAGACCAGTTGCAAAGGTTTGAGAGGCCCTGCCAGAGCATCTCCTGAGATTTGTTTGGCATTTTTGTGTTTTTAAACCGTAACAGAAAAATGCACATAACCTTATGCTTGATCAAACTTTTCCCCATCCTCAATTCCTTCCCTGACAGTAGTCTACAAGTTATCCTGTCAGAATGAGAGTAGCAAAAAATAGGCTTCTGACAGTATAATGTAAGAACATTTTGTTTGTAGTCATGTTTCTTTCTGTGCCAAGCATGTGGCAGGTAGAAATGCTTTAATGTGACAGCCCATTCCTTTACTTTTGTGGCTAAAAACCCTTCAGTCAAGCCCCATTGACCCCCTGCTTGTCTAGACAGATGATGATGGTTTCACCGTTCATTTGAGCCGAGACACACGAGAACCTCTGTGTATGTTGAGGACCATTCTCTTCCTCTGCTTAAAGAACGACAATGAATGGACTGCATCTCCCTACACACAACAGCAGGTTTCCCAGCCTAGGTTGAACAGACTCATAATCAGCTCTGCAGATGGCATCATTTGGAAGTCCATTCATCATCCCCAAAAAGCATGGAAGCCATCACTGTGATACAAGAACCCCTGGGTTTCTTTTTCCTAATCAGGCTGCTCACATGAAGGCAGAACATGGAGTTGCACCTGAGATCTGCTCATGAGCTGAACCAACCGCCTGGTGCTGCGTTCAGCTGAGACTGGGGAATGCAGGTTTCCATCAGCTTACTTCAGAAAGGATTGTAGGTCACAGAATCATCAAATCACAGGATGATCTGGGTTACAGGGGCAGATCAGGTTGCCTAAGGCTTTAGTCACCCAGGACTGGAAAACCTCAAAGAACAGAGCTGGCACAGCCAGCCTTGCGGTCACACACCGTGTTGGTCGCTTGGCTGACCAATGTGAATACTCCAGATGACCTCACAAAGCATATCGAAAAATCTGCAAAAGCTAATCGTGATGCATCAGGGGAATGATTTCACAGTGTTCAATGCAGTTTGGTCAGTTAGTCTCCAGATTAATCCGATCTCTCCCTCCCCACCAGCACTGAAAAGGCTCCCTTCTCTTAACCACAGGAAGTACCTACATCAACCTTCACTCAACAACTCTCTTCCAGAAAGGATCAGACTATTGCAGCATTTCTTCCTCTTACTGAACAAACTATGTGAGCCAAAGGGGACTTCCAGAAGAGACATTTTTAGAAAGGAATACCAGCCTAACTCAGCCTTTATTTAGAATGTTGCTGTTGCATTGTGCATCACTCATTAAGATCAACAGCAGTTTTGAGGGCACAGTTACCTGTCAGCTATTGGGCCACTTAGCACAGGCCCACTAGCTGACACATAACGTTGGAAACTCAGTTACCAGAGCTAGATGGACGCTGTCGAAAAACGCCCCTTTGTATTTCCAACACTGGGCTCCAGAATTAACAACGATGCAATGGCAGATGTCATCTTCACATTTCTAACACTCCTACATCTATGCACATTGAAAAGCTATCCGCGCAATCAGAGTTTACATCGTTAATGATAATCTCCCTTCTATGTCCAGCAGACACAGACAAATACAGTCTTTTGGGGGTTTCAGTGCACACTTGACATAAGGGAAACTTGTGTTTAAGTCACCTTGAATATTTAAAAATAATTCCGAGATAAAATAATTACCTTCTTACTGTGACAAAAAAATTAGTCAGACACAAAAAAAAAATCCAACCCAAACTATATAATCTAACAAAAGGAGATTCTACATACACAAACAGGCAATAAACAGAAAATAAAAGCAAAGAGAAATCGCGCGAGTCTGAACTTCTGACACATTTAAGAGAGTTTGAGAGAACTTTCCCCTTTTCTAAAACTCCTCCTGCAGCAAGCCGAGCCACACACCTGCGGAGCCTGGGATGTCCTATTGGTACTTGTCACCAAAATCCACAACAGCACTTTCCCCTCAGAGTAAAGGCAGGGGAAAGAAGGCAAAGATGCAGAAATTCCTTGAAGCTTAGAGAAATATTTATTCCACTTCACCAGCAGACAGAGAACACCCTAAGGATCCGTGCAGTATTTTTTCCACCTATGACAGTTACCTAGATACAGCATTTGTTTTATGGTAAGAATGCACAGTTTATGCATATGGGTAGTATCACATTTGATATCATCAGCAGACTGTTTCTCCCTGATTTTGTATTTAAGAACAGTCTGGACCTGCTGCTTTTTTTTTCTGCACACAGAGGGCAACTCAGCAACACACCCACGTATTTAAAAAAAAACAAAAGCAGCCAAGGTCCAGACTCAATTTCCATCCTCACCATCGCAACCTAATCTCCTGGTAAGTTAATGCAAATCAAAGCGAACATTTCTCTGACACTGGTAGCAAAGCGTGTTCCTCTCCCAAGAGAGACCTGTAAAACAGGACAGTCACTGACAGCAGTACAATTACTGACACAGATACAGACTTTATGGACATGTTTATCTCTGCTGTAAATCCACGCTCTCTCTCCACTCCGATTCATGAGTCATAAAGAAATTGCAGATAATGAAAAAGTTGGAGAAATTTACAGCGTGTCGGAAACCTCCGACAGCCAGAAGAAATTAAAGAGCTGACTGAGGATAAATCACACAGGTACAATTAAAACTTCCTATACCTTCTTCACTTTCAAACTGGGGCACCAGCCAATGGAGATGATGAAAAGTTGAGGTCATGACTGCTCTGACTGTAATCATTTCTTAACTACCTACATGTCAGAATTAGCCAATTCACAGATCACGTATGAATGGCAATTTCAAGCCAGCATTCTGATGTCTCGCTCTTCCAACAGGAGCTGCCCCGGAAGAATCCTGCCTGTAAATAAGCCACCCAGTGAGCAGTATAAGGAAAGGCGATTTCCTCGTCCCTCTGCAGATGCAGAGCAGCTCTTACCATGGGGCTGAGCATTAAAATGAAGAAGCAGATCTACAGTATGGGAGGAGGGGATAAAGAGAATCAGGAGAAAGGCCAAGGTTTCACCTGGAAATCATAGCAGCTTGGACATCAGAGTGACAGGGCCATATAAACACCCTAACTGACGACGCGAGTGTTCTTTTCACCTTTCTGATACAAACAAATAAGGACAGAGAATTGCTATGAATGTAAATTAAAAACAGTCTCCACAATTTTTCCTAGTCAGGAAAACCAACCCAACCATTTCAACTGATTGCGCAGCTCCTGAAAAACTCTGTGATTGTTTCCTAACCCACAAATGAGCCACTCAAAATGCGAGACATTTTCTGGGAGAAGTCTACTAACTCTGCTGAGTAAATCCTTAAGCTAACTGCGTATTACAGAAATCGAGTGTCCAAAGAGCATTAATTCTGTTGTCCAGCTATAAAACTCTGCCTTCAAGCTTCGAAGCACATAAAGTATACTATTTCACATAAAGTCCTTGCAAACACAGTACTAAATAACAAAATAAGGGAGAAATATGCTTTCAGGCAAAACTGAAACAGGAAGATTCATTCAGCAAGGCAGGGAACATAGAAACTAACCGAGGCAAAAAACAGTTGCTACAAAGAAAATTTGAAGCCGAGCAGAAATAACTGAAGTACGTGCATCACAAACTACTGTCTCCCATGCAGGACAGCCCCTGCAAGAGTAAGAAAAATGTGAGTTTTAAGAAAACAATGAGCACTACACTCATCATACGATGCTTGCTTCCAAGTCCAACATATTTAGAACAATGTAGGCAATGCCAAAATGTATTTTCTTCCTTCTTGTTTCAGTAATAGACACACCAGTGCCAGAAGCACTACATTTCTAGAGGTGCCAGCTTTTAACAATGAAAAACTGAGCATCCTCCTTGCTCTTTTGTCAGCAGACAAGATGTTCAGAACACTGCTGTATCTTTCTAATAACTGGCCCTGAGACTCCTGCTGTGGGATCTAGATTTGGATCCACATCATGTGTGGATCTTCCACTTTATTTCCTTCCTTGTTCTTCAATAGTCAGTTGTCTTCCCCAGCTCCACTACACTTTAGGTAGTCTATTTCTCCAAGGAAAGAAGGAAAGAGTTCATGCTCTGGAAAGAATCTACATAAATTCCAAAATCTCATTTTAGCTAACAAGAAACTGTAAGAATCCAGTTCAGTTTTTCATGCAATTTCCCAGGCTGCATCCTGGACATACGCCTTTTACTAACACAGAGCAACGAGGTTTCAGAAAATGCCATGAGACAGCCACCCCACTGACACCCTGGATATTAAAGTCTTACTTACACACAGCTGTTGATACGGTGTTTTCCTACAAACCTAAGAATCAAACATTTTGTTACAAATCAGTGCACACACAGACTAGGAGAGGCACTACCCAACTGGAAAAGACACCAGGCAACTGTACTGCAGGAAGTGCTGGCATGTTCATAAATATCAAGTAAGGCTTCTGAGCTTAAAAAGCATCTGTGTTGATTGACTCAGGGAAAAGTAGTTATGGTCAGGAAATATTTTTATCTGATCAATTACATCATTGATATGAGCCTGTTTGGGTACGAAGGTGTTTCGCACGGAGTCTAAAGGCTGCATCTTGGTACTACAATCCATTACAGAAAGAAAGATGTTTCAGTAAGAGGCTACATTGCTGTCTCTACTTACCTTACTTTGATTCTAATTCAACATCCTACAGAAAGTTCAAGTTTAATGCTAAATTGTCATGTCCTGCTTTTACCTTAATAGATAATTAATAGATAATAAAGTTCAGTCCACCAAAGATGGAGCCCCCAATTTAAACATATCCTACTTATGATCAGCAACAAAAAAGAAAGAAATAATTAAAAAAATAAAATAAAAATCAATAAGTGAATTCACATTCAACTGTGTTGGGAACAGCTATCCTAGCTTTGAAATTATCCATATCAAGAGTAGCCTGCAGGGATCACAGGCAGAACTGAGTATATATGTTCCAAAACATCCTACAATTAAATCCTGCTGGAAGGAAAAAGATGGAACTCCTCTACCCCTCCAAATCTACAGAGAAGCTGAATTCGCAGGCAAGAGATCATGACAGACAGCATTTATCTGAGAAATGAAAAAACAAAGACTACCAATCTCAGGAAGAGTAGCAATCTGTAAATACCTTGGAGTTCAGAAGGACTCCTTTATGATTTTCCAGAAATTTCAGAGGCTGCTGAGGCTGCAGAGGGCTACAATTCACAACCAAGGACAGCTTAACTTGGGGGCAAGGTAGTTGTTCCTCATCCATGTGCCCATTCATCTCTTGCTGTCTCTGGAAGAGTTTCTCCCTTACGGGGACACCTCAGTGATATCTGGTAGCAGTTGCTTAACGACCGTGCAGTCTAGCCTGTTACTAGAACAAATACACAAACAAAACCCCCACTGTCAAACAAAAGGTCCTTCCAACCCACCACCCTGACTCTGATGTGCCTATGGCAAGTGCCTGTAGAAGAGTGCAAGAGCAGGGAAGCACATCATAGCGGTACCTGCCTAGTGATCTCCCCCAGCTTTCTGCATCTCCAAGATTTCCAAGACACTGGTGATGAGAATTCTCTGTGGTCAGACACCCTCGAAGGATTTATCTTCCAATAATTTGTCTCATTTATTGAGCGAGATAACCTCCATTGCCCACAGCCCCCACCAGCGATGAGTTCTGACTTTAATGTGCAGCTCAAGTATCTCCTCGTGTCTGTCCCGACACACTATTTTATTCTCTCTGGTTCCCGTACTATGAGAAAAGGCAAAGAGTCATTCCCTACTCACACTTTCTCTGCATTAATCAGTTTTATAGAGCTTTTTCACATACTGCACCAGTTGCCTCTGTCCAGGCTAAAAAAACCCTCTTAGTCATTTACTCATTCTTCATATTAAGGAAAACTGTCACTACCTGACTAAATCCTCTCTGATTTTTCCTGTATCAATCTGTGGTGCTACAAGACAGCCAACTTTGTGCTGTTCACCTGGTATCTCCCAGGTCTAATCCCTGGACTTTGATGGCTAGCATCAAAGAGCTCTTCCACTGTACCCTTGGTATTTAACTTCCTTGAACTTACAGGGAAAATAAATCAGCATTACAAAGGAAATGGGAGCACCGTTGCTACAGCCCAGTGACAGCCAGGGCACACAAGACCGTGGGGGACTTTAAATAGGGAGACTTGGCTGAGCGTGTTCAGTAACCGCCTCATTGCTCTTGGAAGAGCGTGAGGATTTGACACTGGATAACACAGTCATTCTTACGTTCCTAACTTTACAGGAAGAAAAGCAGAAAACAGCTTCAACTCCAAATAAAAATTTAATCTAAACATAAGGGAGCAGTCTAGCAAAAATCACTGTCAGGGAAATTATAAATGTTATTCACATCTGCAGGGCTAATTATCCCCACAGTTTCTAATATTTAAGGCAGATACTGCACAAAAGTACCATTACTTCCACAAACACATCAGGGCTTAAAAAAAAACCCCAGGCTTTTCAGGAAGTCTTGCACTAACGATATCACCAAAGCTATACTGTGACAGCACAGCAGCCGGATAATCCCCCTGGCATCAGTGAGGTTTTAGAAACACGGCTGTGATACCAGGTGCATGTATGTATGCATATATACATGCGTATGTATACACACACATACACACACACACACATTTTAGGCCTTCTGAACCAGAATAGCAAGTGTTATCTGAAAAATAACAGATTCACAAGGAAGCAACAGCAGTGCCTTCAGAAAGACCCTGGACAACCACACTCTTTCAGTGATAAGGTGATTTTCCAGCTTCTGCATTATGCCTGTTACATATTGGGTTTTTCCCAAACTTTGGAACAAACCTATCTTTTTATTTTGCTCCCCGCCCCCCGTTATTTTTTTTTTTTTAGACAAACCTTTTTCTCTGTGTATGTAGTTCTCAGATACATCTCTCCGATACATACATTCAAAAGAATAACAGGGCAGATCTTTAAACATAACTGCAATCGAGGATAATAAAAATCTCTTAACACCAAGCTGGGTTTGCTTACTAGCAATGAATGCCCTTCGCCGAGCTGCTACTCATGAAACTGAAGCTTTAAAAAATCTTATAAAGTCAACTTTGACTCAGTTGCTCTGAAAGCTGCAATGGATCACACGCTGAAAAAACAGAGCTCGGGTACCTAAATTTGCAGTTATTTACACTAACTGTTTGAAACTTGCTGCTTTGAGGGCCACAAATATTGACTCAGGACATGTGACTGGGTTCCCCAAGAAGAACTACCTCCCTCTTGCTTGCCACATCAGCTGGGGTCTCCACATTCTGAGGTGCTCAACTATCCCACTCCAAGCAGAGCTGGATGGACACAGAGGGGGAAAAACCACAAGGCAATATGTCTATATCTATTTTTCCCCCCCTCCTCCATGCTTCTACCAACAGCAGAGATGAGACTCGCTGACTGGCTGCAGCTCACGTTCAGCGACACTATGCCTCCCAAAGTCACCCAAACTACATGAACAATTAAAAGTAGGTGTGTTCATTCAGTCCTGTTCTTCCACCCACCTTTACACTACCCACTTTAACAGGGACAGCAGAATCCACACAAAGCAGGACTGGAATATTAAAAACGGTTTCAATATATTCTAACAAATAAAATAACCCTTGAACAGAAGGAAAATAGAAGCTCTAATGAAAGAACTGAAGAATAAAAGAAGTAACAGGCAAGAGGATGAGGTAGGATTCTACACAGCTTAAAAAGGAGGCAAGGAAACAAGCTGAGATCTCAGAATAGATGTAGAAAGAGAATTTATTTTTAAAAGATTTTGTTATTACTAATACCAGGTCCTGAGTCTGGAAGCTGCTGGGGAACTCCAGAACCACCATACAGCAAAGAGACACAAACCAAAGACTTCAGGATAGCCTACCCTTTGAGAGTAAAAATTAAAAATAAATCAATAGCTGATGCTACAAAAATCCTGCTCCATTCAAGGAAGGCTATCCTTTAGGTGAATTCTATGATAAAGAAGGGAAGAATATTCCGCGAGGAACAGACATGAGTGAGCAAGAATCCACCTACTATCACGCCAGGAGGAGAGCTGAAGAGATTCCCCATGATCACCTTGGAGATCCTTTCAGATCCACAAGAAAAACCTTCAGTGTAAGTCATCAGCAAATTAAATGGTGCAAATAAGAAATTCTGATTTATGGAAGATAGCCCGTCTTTTATTGGCCGTTTAATGACCTGCATCTTAATAAGAGGAGAATGGAAGTACAGGATGTCATGAAGCCAGCAGTCAGAAATATATTTTTTTAGAAGAAGAAGGTGCCCACTTATCCAATTGGTTAAAGAAAAAAAATTACAAAGTTGCAAAGTACCTGTCAAACAAAAGTCTTTTCCAACTACAAAGGTAAAACAACACCAAAAATAAGCAACTTATCCTACTTGTCTGAGTAGGAATTAGATCTATTAGGTTCTACTGAAGGTAGAGGAATCAGATACATGGCTGGACAGATCAACAGTTACCTTATACAGACAGAAGTCGCTGAACCCTCAGCCAAGGAGAAGGGAACCAGCATTATCAAAAATAGCATGGAGCATTTCAGCTGTCGAAGGTCTGCTTTCACATTATCACCCCACACTCTGAGACTGATGTGTTATCAGACCAAGTTTCTGCAGTCTAAACAGGTACGTGCTATGCTGCACAGAAACTGTAACGGAGGGTAAGAAGCCCGACTCCTCAGGTGCCCATATAAAATACTGACTGAAGCTCTGTTGGTATTGTTCCAGTCTGAATGGCATCCACTGTATCTGAGACCTCTAACAGTAAAAGTCACCTCTGAAGTTTCTAGTTGATTGTTTCTTGAAGTTACTCTTCCAATCCAAGCAGGGCAAGTTACTCAGTTTCATCTGGTAAAGAAAAACATTCACAGAACTCTGCACTAATTAAGATATACTCATTTAAATCACAAGAATACACAGCTTAAAGTGCAGACCAGTGAAATAGCAGTGACAGTAAAACTGGCTACTTTTAAAAGTAGAGGACAACCGTAAATCAAACCAGACATCAAACAAGTTGGAAAGAAAAGTTAAGTTATACGTTAACAATTCAATTTGATTCACAGAAGCCATGGGGCAATCAACAAAACAGCCAGGGTCACGCAAAGTCAACACCCTATGGGAACACCCACACCCTATGGGAACACCCACACCCTATGGGAACACCCACACCCTATGGGAACACCCACACCCTATGGGAACGGGAGGGGCTAGCATCCGTTGTAAAGAACGGAAAGAAGCAAGCAACCAAAAGAGAAACTAAAAAATAAGTCAGTGATTATTGATTTGACATGATGTAGTTTGAGAAATTAATTGCTCCGATTTCAATTTTAGTGCTACAATAGGACCTTGATGAATAAAGGTTTCAAAAGGCCCCACGTGTCACTTTGCCTAATGAATTCTAACGCAAAATTAACATGATGTATGCTGTGAACTGTTTCAGTAACAGACCTCACAATGCACCTACGAAGTCACTCAATAGATACATCTGTCGTGGAGTGCCGCAGGAATCACTCCAGTACCGCACAGCATTTTATCAATAAACTGGATGAAAACAGAAGTCTTAAAATATAAAGAATTTGAGATGAGATGTAGAAGAGGAGAGTTGGAAGGAAAAGTTGCTAACACAATGAAAAATTGTTTCTCACACTCACTGCAGATAAAACATTTGAAAATACTGTAAAAAAAATAAAAGAGTGCACATTCAGAACAGGAAATATGTCACCATAAACAATCTTGGGAAGAACTTCAAATCATGACTGAGACGTATGGCAAGACTTCTATGGGAAGCCTCATGCTGCCATCTAAAGGAGGGTGGTCAGCAGCCACTTCAATCCTGGTTTTGGTAGCCACTTTCAGTTAACAGTCAAGTCAAAAGGGGACAATTAAATTTCAATACACAAAGATCTAATCAAATCCAATACCTCTGGACCCAAACCACAAGTCCCTTAAAGTTAAGAACAGATCTTTCAGACAGTATTAGGAAAAACAGTCGTGAGAAGCTCTGTTCAAACTCCACATCTAATTTGCTGTGAAAATTTTCCTAAGATAAATGTGTATTATGCCACACAAAGCATCCCATGTATTATAAACTTAAGGAAAGGCTTCAGTGACAAGAAGTTACAAACATGGAGAGCTTTCATAAAGCTTGAACATTCAAGATTTCAGTCACTATAGACTGCAGGTTATAACTGTTGGACCTCACCTATTTATTTGTTCTCAGTAAAAATAATAAATGGAAATGCAAATACTGCTAACAACCACCGTGTCAGCTTTAATGTACCTCAGACTCTGCTCAAACTTCCTTTAGCAGGACAAAGGTGCCTGGCATTTAAGCCTACTGCTTAACTCAAAGAGCCAGTCATCAACCTTTGCATTTGACTCAGTTTTACACTGTCAGACTTTAACTTCTACTCCACTAAATGCTTTACACAGTCTTAACGATGCTAGCACTGAAAGTAAAATAAACTTGCAGGGAAGCGTGTTAAAACAGGCTTAATGATCTGTTAATAAGGAAGCATCAGGACATCCTAGGTTTACAGTCAGGAAGACTCTAAAGGTCTATCACCGCTTTTTGTTACTTCACTGAAAGGAAGGTGAAAGACCTGTAAGTTTGAAAAAACTTTTGGTGCTCTGCGTAGTCCACGAGTAACTGCAACCAAGGCCTAGGCTAGAGCGAAAAATCAAGCAGAAAAAGTTAAGTGTGTCAGTATGCACAGGCAGCTTTAAAAGAAACACAATACTCTTGAAATCCTCAAAGCTAGGACTCTGTTGGTAACAGGTTGATCCAAATGTGATGATGAGAGCAGCTCCTTCTTCAAACAACTGATAAAATTTGGCTGTTTGTAAGTGGGATGAAGGTCAACTTGAGTACTCAGTGACATTACCTCCTGCCACAACTGAGTGTAGAAAGAAAAAACAGCTACAGAAGCAGAACACAGCACGAACACCAAGTGACACTTTCATTGTGGAGGCAGTACAGGAAGGTGGACAGAAGTACTGCCACAAGTCTTCCAAGAAAAGCTTCAGTATCTGAGTGGGAAATTAAGCAAAATGACCCGATTTAGCTAAGCCAATGTTAAGCCAGGTACAGAAGCCTACGTGCCACTAGACAACACCAGATTAACATATGACCTCTTGTTATTTCTGCTAGGATGTCTCCCCCATGCACGCAGGCTGTAAATTGAAGAGGTAAGCTCTCCCTCTCTCATCCTGTTTCAGAAGGTCACTGCGACTGCCAGACACTTGCCAAATCTGCCAATGCACTTTTCCAGACACAAATCAAATGTACCGGAAGCACACGTTTTAGCCGGAAGATTTGCAATAATGCAGTCAGCCATATCTGTGTACAGCACTTACATTCATCCAGTCCCAGCTGGTAAGCCAGGTTCTGCAGGCCACGAACCTTCTCCATCAGGTTAGCTGTAGTGAGGCTCCCCAACTCTAAGAAGAGAGAAAAGTGTGAATTTTAACACCGGTTGTAGCCCTCTGGTAACAGTTTACACGTTTACTGCTTCACAGAGCACTGTCATACATCTGACAATATCTACTTCCAGTGAACAGAGTACGTTCGAAATTCAAACTGATGCCACCCCTGATTTTAACATACTGTGAAAAGACCAGCTTTATCTAGTGAAAGACAGCAACAGGTCTGGTTCATACTGCCATCTGCCACCAACGCAATGAGCAACTTGTCCCGTATTTTGGAAGTTCTTGGAAGTTCACATTACTACGTGAACAAGCTACAAAAGACTATGCAAGGGAATGGACCTACTGTACATTAATAATGTGTGTTTAAGCACATTTCTTGCGGCAAGGAGAAAGTAATTTGTCCCACTTTGCCTTTGGAACAGTTTATGTGGAATTCACGGGAGGCAGAGCATGCTCAAGGACGTTCACTGCAAACTAACTGAAGTAACATGCAGCAAATCTACATGCTAGCTAGCCCTTCCCTAACGTGCTCCTGCAGCCTTAGCGCTGGATTAGATCTTGGATCTAATGACACGTGCATAGAGCATCTCTGAACCAGCCAATCAACAAGGCTAAGCTGCTCACCAAGCGCCATCACCTGATGCCCACCAAGTGCTTCATGCCACTTCTCAAACCACGGCAGACACCCACGGTACGTAGGCAGCGCGGGATCGGTAAGCGAGGTGACTGAAACATATGGAACGTTACGCTGCTCCAACTAGTTTGTGCATGCTTGTTTTGAAAAATCAGCCTGCCACTGACACCTGCGTATTTTCTTGGAGATAACTGGATTAATGAAAAATGTGGATCATTAACAAGATAAAGAGACTCCTGAGCTGGAGAACCTGCAAATGTGAAGGCTACAGACCTGAGGCCACAGGGAAGCGTGTTAAAATAGGTTTAACGGTCTGTTAATAAGAAAGCACTAGGATACCCTAGGTTTACAGTCAGGAAGACTCTAAAAGTCTATTACTGCTTGGATGACTCCAGCCTTCAGAAATAAGACAAATCAACAGTACAATTAAAACAAACCAACCAACCACACTCCCAAACAAGAACACAACCGTTTGGGCATCCAGGACAAAACCTCTGAAATAAGTATTGAACAATATAGAAGAACTACTCGCCATTCCTTTACCTCCAGAACATTTAAAGAGCAAGTGGTTTAAGCCTCTTTATCGAATTCCCATCTTCTCTGGCAACCTTACTTCCTACCCACGTCCATACTCACCCTTTAACATATCGATATCATCATTTTCTAATTCAGCCATCCACTTGGGAGGAGAGCTTGTAATAGGCTGTTTTGAAAACAACGAAAGGTCATACTCAGACAAGTGCATTTTTAGAACGATACAAAAAAAGTCTGACCAGTCTCATACCGAAAACTAATTACACTGATAGCAGAAGTACCAGAGCTCCAGGTGCTCTATAGAAGCATCTTTGTGCTTAATCTTGTTGTCCAGCTTTCCCTTGAGTTTTTAGGGTTGAGAACAGCACTCTACCGCACCCAAGCCAAAGACAGTATGAAAAGGAGGATCTCCTAGGGTTTAAAGCCTTTTATTCCTTCCAAGGTGTAATTATCATTCACAGTAAGTTGCGTAAGGTATTGAAAAAAATTATATGAAAGCGATACAGGAAGCGGAAGGATTATTCTGACATACACTGAAGGGATCATCGAGACGCACTTTACAGAACAAGGATGTAAAGCCTCCACGAGGAAAGAGCAGATCTACCACCACCACCCGGGACGGGGGCAAACGCAAAAAGCGCTCACTCACGCTTTTGAATGAGGCGGCGAACTCGGCAACCCCGGGCACTGCGAAGAGAAAACCAAGGGCAGCGGGGGGTGAGGGCCTCAGGCAGCAGTACCCCAACCCCGACCTCCCTGCCCGCCCGCCCGCCAACCCGGCCCCGTGGGCCCAGCCCGGCCCCGTCCAGCTGCCCGGGGCGGGAGGGGTCCCCCCGCCGACAGGCGGCCGGCCGGACTTACGCTGCTCGGGCCACAGGTCCGGGGAGGCGCGGTCCAGCTTCTCGAAACTCAGCAGCGAGGCCTCCAGGTCGGTGCCTGCAACGGAGAAGGGATGAGCTACCGCCGCGGCCCCCCCCCCCTCGCCCCGGAAAGCGGAGCGGCACCGTCCAACCCTGCCGCCTTACCGTCCGCGGGAGCCGCCATCTTTCCCGTCTCACGTGACGCGTCGCCGGTACTCGCGGTACCAGCCCCTCCCGGCACGTGACCCCCGCCCTCGCGGCCGAGCCCGGGAGGGAGAGGGAAAACAACCGACCTCTCCCGCGCCCCGCGCGTCGGTCTCTCCGCCACCGCCAGGAGGCGTCGCCGCGGGGCGGTGCTGGCCAATCCGGGCTCTGACGGGCGGGGGGGCGGTGTAGCTCTCGCGGCCAATCCGCGGCCCGGCACGGGGGGCGGAGGGAGCGGGGGGGCGGGGCCGGCGGGCTTGCCGACGGCGATTGGCTGCCGTCCGCGAGCGCCTCGCTGGAGGGGGACGCTGAGCGGGAGAGGCCGGTGGGCGAAAGGCCAATGAGCGCGAGGGGGCGGTGCCTCGCGGGGGCGGGGCGAGGGGCGCCGTCGGGGGCCCCGGTGCAGCGACCCTCGGGCCGGGATGGCGGCGGCGGCGGCGGCGCGTGGCGCCTGGGGCGGGCGGCGGCGCGTGGCGCTGAGGGTGAGGCAGCGGCCCGCAGCGGCTCGGGGAGAGGCGGTGGAGGGGAGTCGCGGCCCACCCGGCCCCGGGGCCCCGTGGGTGGGGCGGTCCCGAGCTGGGGGAGGGGGTGAGGGCGGGTGCCAGCCGGACCCACGGGGAGGGGCCGGGGGCGGTGGGAGACCCCAGGAACCGGACTTGTCTGTGCTTCCCCTCCCGTCCAGCTGCCGCGGAGAGCCGGTGCCCCGTGGATCGCCTCAACCGCCGCCTCCTTCTCCTCCTCCTCGGTGGTGAGTGCCTGTCCCGGGGAGCGGGGCCGGCGGGAGGGCGGGGGTGGCCGCGGGGCCTGCGGGACGGCCCTGCCCGGGCTGAGGAGAGGCCACGGGCGGGGGGAGGGCGCGGGAGAGCCCCGGGCTCCGCCGCTGCCCTCCGCAGCCACTGCCCCCCGCAGCCGGCCAAAGACTTCCCTCGGGTCTCGGCTTGTAAGGTCGGTCGTGCCTGCACAGCCCCGCTCCCCTCCCCGTGGCTCCGGGTTGGTATTTCTGGAACAGGCGTTTGGGGCTGCCCGTGCCTGGTGCTGCTCAGCGGGAGGGAGAGAGGGGAAAAAGAAGTTCAGTGTCGGGTTGGTTGGAGTCCGGAGCGGAGAAGTTGCCCGGCGGGGGCGGCGGAGTCACTCGGGGTGTAGTCACCCCACGTTGCTTCTTGCAGCCGTCCCTGCCAGGGACAGCAGGTATACCTGACGGTCGCCACTTCAACTACTCGCGGCTTCTCTGCTTTGCTCCGTGACCCTGAAGAAGCGCACGTTGTGCTGAATATACACCAGCCATTTTTTTTCCCCGATTTTTAGATGTCTTTTACCACGTGTAACATCTTTTCAATCAATCGTCAAAAAGGAATATAGAATATGTGGCTTGATAACATTTCGAGCTGTGTGGATTGGCCTGATATCATCTATTTATGGCAGAGCGAGGATCTGATTTCCTTTGGGCAGTATGGAACAACTGTAACTGTTACAGTGCCTTTTTCCTTCCGGTATCCGTGGCTGTACGCACTCCAAGTTCTGAGCGGCTAAATCATGATTCTCCAAATAAACTGCATTTTCCTTGTTCCCACAGTGGGTTCATTCTCCACAGGAAAAAAAAAAAGGTGGTGATCTTACAGAAAAAGTCTAATCAGTGTTAATTCAGCCTTTCCTGGCTTGCTTACAATATTTTTTTTCTCAGTATGTGTGATTTTCTAGATAGCCCTTCGAAGCGATTTGAAAAAAAGCAGAAGTTCCATTGTGCTGAAGTCCGTTATGTAGCTTTCCCAAGCTACGTAATCCCAACCTGCATTCCAGCTACATAATCATCCGCAACTTTTTTTTCTTTTGGACCCACTCCTGGTGTTACCTCCCAAATCAGTAGGTCTTGCTTATCCCTTAACAGTCACACTTTACACCTCTCATCCCAGTCCTGCTTTCTCAGTTTGTCCCAGCTCTCGTTGCTGTTCACTTCCCTGTCATCGCTTGTCCAGCCATCCCCATTTGTTTTCTTTACTCATCCCCTGATCTCTCTCTTTTGATGAGGATAGCATCTCAGTCCTCATCTCCCTCTCATAATTCCACATCCTAATTTCTTCACGCTGCTCCCTGATACATTTGTTTTTATGGCACAGTTCTTTTGATCTGTTGTGTCCCATTTCTGTTCTTCACACAGCAGATCCGTTTCCCCTTCCTCGTATCTGTTCTTTCCAAGCCGCTGTTTTGGGGCATGATTAACTAGTTCTTGCTTTCTCCTAGTTCTCTCCTTACCTCCCAATATAAATGCCTAGTTTCCAGTCTCTTTATACAGTCCCAATCAGATTTGTTGCTTATCTAGTGCTAGTTACAGCTTCTACCCCTGCTTTTCCTTCGGCCCTATGTTTACCTCCTTATTCCAAACTTCCCTTTTCTCCCCTCTGTTGGAAAGTTCTGTTCTCCGTGCTGCCTGCCAGTACAACCACTGTGAACTCAGCAGATGCAGGTTCCTTGCTCTTAGCTGCAGGGAATGGGGAAAGTCCAATTTTACGCCTGTAGCTATGAGGTGGAGAGATGAACCTACTTGGTGGCTTGTTGGGAAGGAAACACAGCGTGCACTGGGTTCGTGGAATTCTCACACGGTGAATTATTAACTGTTTCTTTTGAACATTTATGAATTGCAGTTTTTCAGTCTTCTACCTTAGCAAGCATTGGGTGATTAAGTAGATGGAAGTAGTTCTGAACATAAACATAGCGTTGTGGTTTTTTCTACAACTGTTTTTAGAAAGAATTTTTGCCATTTTCATGTAAAGTGAGAGAAAAATGCAGCAGGGAGCATGAAAAACCTCAGCCTGAGGAGTCAGCTGCGTCTTGCTGGATCTAGACTCTAATGGGCAGCATAGTGGTAAATGATGAAGGCTTGCGTGCAGTGAAGCACGCTGGTAGTTGGGCATCTTGAGGCAGAGATCACTCACTGGCCAGTGTTTTGTCCTCCACAGCCAACAACCAAACTCTTCATTGATGGGAAGTTTGTTGAGTCCAAAACTACTGAGTGGATTGATATCCACAACCCGGTAAGTGTGACATGGCCTCAGCTTCTGTATTAGCGATGGCTGCGCTGCTGTGCGGGAGGAGTCTGTGCCTCTGTTCAAGCAGTTGGCAAAAGGGGAAAGTACATGCGTTTCTTGAGAAAGGCTTAGACTTGGAGCTTAAGATGGATTTAGCGCTGTGTAATTGCTTCTTAATTTCCTTTTCACATGAAATGTCAGTCTTAGGAAGTGATGACCTCCTTTATCTCCCCTGTGTAGTAAAACCCTGATCTCTGGAAAGGAAGCTTAAACCCCGCATACATTTTTTTTTGGTCATAGAAAAGCTTTCTGATCAGTATGTCAAATTTCTGAAGGGTTTCTTTCACCCTGTATGTGAAATCAACCCGGTATGATTTGATGCCAGCTGAATGTGAAGTCCTGGCAGAGACTCATTTCACTCTCAGACCAAGGTAAAATACCCTGTCAGCTGAAGCTGCTCTCCTTTCAGACAGCTGCTGTCTGTGAGCCACAATATTCACAGTGAAATGAGAGGTTGTATGCTATGCAGCGCCGAAAAACCTTGGATTAGTAGCACTTGTACTTGTGCGAGTCATCCAACAAAGACAAATGGAAATGTGGTTGCACTCAAGTCCGACCCCTCTGACGTCCCTAGTAAGCATTTGGGCAGCAGTTTCTAAAACTTTTCTCTACTGTAAAGCCCTGTTTGGATTTGCTTTGTGGAAGTGATGAGAGCAGCAAGCCATGTTCAGGAACCTCATTTGGTTTCTGCGTGGCAATCAATGTTCTTGTTTAATTTTCTTTCTCTCACAGTGATGTACCCGATGTTTTTGTTACGTCAAAGCAGACTTAATGTTTAAGAGTGCATTAGAAGGAGGTTAAACTGGCAAAACCAAGCTTTTAAAGTTAAAATACTGTAGAACTAAGGTTGCTTGTAAAAAAATCTTACTCTGGCCTAGTGGTTTAGGTAAACCATCATCAGTGCCAGTTGCAGTCATGTACTGCTTTTTCCAAAGGAAGCTTGCCTCATTTAATGTGCAAGAGCGACAGCAGATGAGCCGAGATGGTGCAGAGGGAAAAGACCACAGTCCATAGTCAACTCCAACCTGGAAATCAGCACTGCATTTGCAGCTTTCTGGGTGCCTAATTTGAGATGTGTTGCGTGCGGGTTTTCAGAACCATTCTAGTTGTAGCCCAGGCCTTTCATGTGCACCAAAGAAGGAGCCTCTCCCTTGTGTGCTCTCCGCTCCAAAGTACAGTGCCTTGTAGAACAAGGATGTTAGGGGTGTGGTGTGAAGAGACCATGACTGATGGCGGGGACAGCTGAAAACGTTGAGTTTGTTTTTTCCTTCAGGCCACAAATGAAGTGGTTGGCCGTGTACCAAAAGCCACAGCCAGTGAGATGGAGGCAGCTGTGGCTTCTTGCAAAAAGGCTTTTTGGAACTGGTCAGAAACGTCTGTTTTGAGTCGCCAGCAAATCTTCCTGCGCTATCAACAGCTCATCAAAGACAATCTGGTGAGATACTGCGGCTCTGTGTGATGGCTGTTGCTGAATGCGTTCCAGCTGACTTTAGGAATTAAACTGAGAGACCACGAGGGGAACTTTCAGCCTTGATGGAGAATGTGCCAGTTGACAAGTGGGACAAGAATGTTACTGTGACTTTGGATTCCCCAGGTTGCTTTTTCTGTGTGTCTGTGGTGTGACAGAGAATATAAGCCAAGCTACGGCTTCTTATCTACAAGGAGCAAATCAACCAGTGTAGGCTTTCCCAGGTTCTACTTAGTCTCCCTTGTGATGTTCAGCTCTGTTAAACTCTTACCCCTGCACCCTGTTTCACAGGCAGGCACTTCCAACGTTCATAATCTTCATCTTTTCTATTTTCAGAAAGAAATTTCAAAACTCATCACCTTTGAGCAAGGGAAGACCCTGGCTGATGCTGAGGGAGATGTGTTCCGAGGCCTCCGTAAGCTGCTGGCTCCTCCTGTTTAAAAAAGGGGCTTTGAGAACCTATAGGAAGGCAGGAGGTCTCCTGAGCAACTGATGGCTCTGGGAGTCTGCACATATAGCTCCCTTCACAGCCTTCTGAAAGAACAGGGGCAATTGTAACTCTAACCTGGAAATCTCCCTTTGATTGAGTTACCCTAAATCACATCCAAGTTGCTAGAGCCTTCCTTTAGCTAGGAGTGCCTACACATGGCTGTAAAGGGATAAGAACTTCTCGCTTGTGCTCAGATGTCTAAGGCTGAGGCCCAGGTGGTACACTAACACTATACCCGTGCTTCTTTTACTGGGGCTGTTGTGTCTGTGCTCCTATCACAGTGACTGAGAATCCATTCACAGTGAGCTCACAGCGCTTGGCAGAGCAAAGGCATTTTCTGGAGCACAATGAGTTTTAAGTTGTGGGAAAAGAGGCTGGAAGAAAGGCTTAGATCAAGGCGGTGGTGAGAAGGGAGTCTGGGGAGTGTTTGTTAACCGGTCATCCAGTGGCGTGTTGCCCTTTCTGCTGCAGAGGTGGTTGAACATGCTTGCAGCGTGACATCCCTCATACTGGGAGAGACCATGCCCTCCATCACTAAAGACATGGACACTTACACCTACCGTCTGCCTCTCGGTGTGTGTGCCGGAATTGCACCGTTCAATTTCCCAGCCATGATTCCTCTTTGGATGTTCCCCATGGCTATGGTTTGTGGAAACACCTTCTTGATGAAACCATCTG
This sequence comes from Rhynochetos jubatus, assembly GCA_027574665.1. NCBI lineage: Eukaryota > Metazoa > Chordata > Aves > Eurypygiformes > Rhynochetidae > Rhynochetos > Rhynochetos jubatus. Next base: position 122,527,626 of record CM050648.1, on the reverse strand, counting down.
AGCGTGTGCCGGGAGCACTCATGTTCCTTGCCAAGCTGTTTCAGGATGCTGGTGCCCCCGATGGGACCCTGAATATCATCCATGGACAGCATGAAGGTAATAATAGCCCTTGGGAGGCGGCTGAAGTGTGTGTTGTGTATGTCCAGTGGAGGTACTAAAGAGGTAGTCTGATACTACTGCTGTTAGATAGATCTGGACGGGCATTTCAGCCCTCTTGGTGTAGGGGAAGTGACCGGGAGACTCTGCCATCTTGCACCAAATCTTTCATGACATCTGGTGGTTAAAATTTTGGGGTCTGGGGTCAGAGTTTCCAAGGTATGTAAGTGCTCAAATTCTATTTAGCAACCTAAGCTCCAACTGAAATAAGTAGATTAAATCATCTTGATTTCACAAGGAAACCTAAACAAGAATTAAATGCCTCACGGAATATGAATCGGATGCCAGTATTTCAGCTCCTAATGTGATGTTTTCCACAGCACACAAGTACCTTCAGAACACGAGGATACAGATAGACGACAGTAACTTCACTCAGCATTGCTCAGGCACCCTGGGAGATAGCCAGAGCGTGAAGAGATGGCAGAGAGATGAGCACAGGGGCGGGAATACACCTGCTGAGAAATTGGTGGAGATACGCATGGACAGACAGTAGGGGAACTCAGTTGTAGGAAACAGAGGCAGGAATTTTGCTTAGAAGAAAGCTACATAGATGCACTGTGGGGATGGGGACAGAGGGAAGCGTTTGTACACCGCTGTATGTAATGTATTATTTCCTGTTTGAAGCTGTGAATTTCATTTGTGATCATCCGGATATCAGAGCAATCAGCTTTGTGGGATCTAATCAGGCTGGCGAGTACATCTATGAGAGAGGATCCCGGCATGGCAAGAGAGTCCAGGCCAACATGGTAATGCCTCTGAATGGAACTCACTCCAGCACAGAGACTGCCCCTGTCTCTGGTGAATGCTGAGAGACCACGCCACGCAGCAGCTGACTTTGCTACCGATAGTTAAGTGATGAGGCTGCCCTTCTTGCCAGCCTGTTGGTAGCAGAGTCATAGCTACTAAGCGAAGATGCTGCCAGAGAACTAGAGAAGAAGTGGGCCGGGGTGGTTAATAATGGGAGACTGTGTATGCGTTGTTTCAGGGAGCCAAGAACCACGGTGTGGTGATGCCCGATGCCAACAAAGAGAACACCTTGAACCAGCTAGTTGGAGCTGCTTTTGGAGCAGCTGGCCAACGCTGCATGGCCCTGTCTACGGCAATTCTAGTGGGAGAAGCTCAGAAATGGCTGCCAGAGCTTGTGGACAGAGCCAAAAATCTACGTGTAAATGCAGGTACAGGCTGTGATGATTATTTACAAGGTACTTCTGTAGCTTTTTAGGTCGGTGTATTTGCCATGCTACGGTGTATCCCTTGGAGCTATTGGCACCATAGGTTTAATGTGTAGGGGCAGGAGCTAGCAGATGGTCTGGACTGGGAGACACAGCCCTAGACTTGGAGTTAGGAATATGCAGGAAGGCTTGGCAGTGTGACTGTGATGCAAGATTTACAGGATCGGTCCTAAGTTTTAACTAGAGCTTTGAGGTTATGTCCTGTGTTTAACTCAAACCTACCATTTACATAGCTATGTCATTTAGAGATCCTTCCAATTTGTAGTAAGCATGCAATAAGAAGGAAAAATGGAAGCAAGTGCTTAGGAAAAACTAGGCTGTTATTAATTCTAGGAGAATTATCTTTTGGTTATGTTCAATAAAGTCCTGCAAAAGGGAAAAGTTTCCTTTCTGAGAAGAATCTGTTGTTGAATTTTGGCTTCACAGCGATCTAAAATTGTGCTTATGCTTAGTCTTATTTGTCGATTACGAGAGCTGCAGGCTATTACTCCTGTTCATTAATGTCCCAAATTTTTGTTCTGTGTCTCAGAAACATCAGGATTTTCAGATTTTCCCTGTCAGTGTAGTTATCTCCACAATGCCTGTGACGGGGAAGCTGTCAGGGTTAAAAACCTGGTGTCTGTGCCTCTTCACAGGAGACCAGCCTGGAGCAGACCTAGGGCCTCTGATCACTCCCCAGGCTAAGGAACGGGTTTGCCATCTGATTGAGAAAGGAGTAAAAGAAGGCGCCAGCCTGCTTCTGGATGGACGTAATATCAAAGTGAAGGGCTATGAAAATGGCAATTTTGTTGGACCAACGATCCTTGCCAACGTCAAGGTAAGATGGCCAAAGCTTGATACAGGGTCAGCTGAAAAATGGGTTACCCAGATCAGTCAGTAACCAATCATCACCAGGTAGAAAACCCATAAATGGCTCAGCTTTCCCTTGCGCAATACCGTTGGAGTGCTCGTCGTAATGATAAAAAAAATGTGCTGCAGTGCCACATACTCTGAATGAGGTTAATGATCTCAACGTGAACAGCATGCAGCCAGTTAAAAGAAGGTACAAGCTGTTGGTACTGTGTTAAACCCAATGTCCATCGAGCACAGTGTACTGTCTGCAGTAACGGCCAGCAGCACATGCCTCAGGAAGAGGATGATGAACAGCCAAACCTGCAGTTGTCCTTCCTTAAGGACCTGCAGAAACAAAAGTTAAATATTTGTGGAAGTCTTCACGAGAATAATATAGGGTAAGGATACAAAATTTCTTTGTTGGTGAATATATTCACAAGTTGATTGAGTCAGCCTTTTGGTGTAACGCATGGTGTGCACAGATGGACACTACAAGGGGGAGTATTCTTCAACAGGTACACATCCACGTGACTTTTCTGACCTAAATTAGTTCTTTTATGTTTATGCAATTAGCTGGCATGATTTCCTTAATATTTAAGTATTCAATTCTTCATGGGCCTTTTGGTGAGCGATTCCATGATAGCAAACCAATCTTGGTAATTCTGCTATTGTACTTGTATTTTTAGGATTTTACTGACTTTATGCTTATAACTCAGGCTTTTGATCTATCTCAGAATTTTCTTGCCTTATTTTCATTAAACATCTTCAAATACTTCACTTTCCTGTGATGTCACATAAATATTGTCGGGTGTTCAAGAGTTAAAGTTTTGCTGAGATTCTGTGTTTATTTTCTTATACAGTGATATGATTAATAGCAGTCGTGTAAAACAACTTGTCAAATGAATGCTTGGTAGTCTGCTGTATCAGCTATTAGGGATTACAGTACTCTCCACCTGGTGGTGTTGGATCTGTCAGACGCTGCTCATTATCAGACATAAATCCTGAGCACCAAGTTGGAGAGGATAGCAGGTTCTAGTCACTTTGTCAACAAGAACTGAAGTAAACTATCTTGAGTTAAACCTGGTCTTAATCAGCCTTGGCCAGAGGAGACCTGGAAGTGAGGTCAGGCAGAAAGTGCGCTGGAGATGAAAAGCGGGACCTTCTTGGGTGGACTAGGTAGATGGCAGGGCATGGGAAATGGCGAAAAGGCAAGGAGGACTGAAGGATGGACTGAATGCAGTATGGTGGGTGATCCTAGGAACATCCTGAGCATTAGCAGCACGTGTGTTGATTATATCCCATTTCCTAGGCTACTTGTATTATACCCTATATACAACCTGCTTTCTCTGACGTTTGCCTTGGCAGCCAAACATGACTTGCTACAAGGAGGAAATCTTTGGGCCCGTCTTAGTGGTTCTGGAAGCAGACACTTTGGATGATGCCATTAAAATGGTGAACAACAACCCCTATGGAAATGGAACTGCAATCTTCACCACCAACGGAGCCACAGCTCGGAAATACTCTCACTTGGTAGATGTGGGTCAGGTACGTTCAAGCCAGAGTTGCTGCTATTAGTACTCACCATTTACAGTGCGTAGCCGTCCAGCTGTAGTGACTAATCACTGACTACTCAACCAACAGTACCCAGCCTCAGATTTAAGGAAAGAAGCTTTTGGGGAGTGCTCTGCAATCCGCTACTGCTTGTGACTAACATTGCAGCTTTCCTTTGGTTTAGGTGGGTGTCAACGTTCCAATCCCAGTACCTCTGCCCATGTTCTCTTTCACCGGCTCCCGTGCTTCTTTCAGAGGAGACACCAATTTCTATGGCAAGCAGGTAACTGACTGATCCCGAGTATTCTATTGGGTTGATTTGTGATAAATCACACTATAAACGGCAATGGGGAGATGGTCACCAGACCTCGTTAGTGAGGAGACTTTGAAGCCGTCTCAACCAGGAAACTGAAGACCAGACAGTGATCATGGCCACCATAATGCATGTTACAATAGCCGATTCCTTTTTTTTTCCTTTACTATAAAAAACCAAGTCTTTTCTTAGGAGATTTGTGAAGGGAGGAAGAACTAAATAGCAAGCTTTCTCACAGAATCAGAATCTTTGGGGAATTCGTAAGAGGAACAGGCTGACAGGAATTGTTCCCACAGAGGAAAACTGAACCCATTGTAGATACAGCAAAAACTGCTTGATACAGCACTGGTGCAGGCCTGAAGAATTCATAAGGCCAAACATTTGATGCTTGTGTCTCTCCTTTCTTCCAGGGAGTGCAGTTCTACACGCAGCTGAAAACCATCATTTCTCAATGGAAAGAGGAAGATGCCACTGTTACCAAGCCCGCTGTGGTTATGCCGACTATGGGAAACTAAGTCAGCTTTTATAGGTGCTGCTCCTGGTGCCCTTCTCCTTCTATGCTGCACTTTCCAGCTTTGTCCTGACTATCATTTCCTCGGGTATGAATAGAAAGCTCCCGTTTCTCAAGGGCCTCTGTGTCTGTGCAGATCAGGCAGGCTCATGTAACGCACAGTCTGAGTTTTCTGTTGCTGTCAGTGTTTCCTGGCTAGCTGAACTCAATTTTTTTTTTCCTATAACCTCTCACAGAGGAAACAACCTTATCTAACTGAAAGGGCAGGCAGCGAGATTGGTCTTTATTTGTGTTTCTTTCCAGACCCTCTGAACTTGACCATTGCTCTAGTTTCCACTTGAGTATCTTTAGCCTTAGTTACTTACTGCTGGCTGCATCCTGTAGCAGTTTTCTTTACCTCTTTATCTTCCATGTTAAGATTTTGAGTGCACCTTACTCAAAGATGAGTACTCATTCTGAGTGACATAACTAGGACACCTTGGGTGTCTCACAGAAGTGACTTTACATACAATGAAGACGGCAAGTTTGGGGGTTGAAAATGTCAATTTTTCATCTTTTGAGCAGTTTTCAAATCACTCGGAAAACAGCTTTTTAAGGATTTTTCAGGAAAGCTTATTTGATTGCTTGTCTGAGGATCAAAGAAACTCCCTTACGGCACAGCGACTTTCACCATGCCTCTGACAGCTTGAAAACTTCCGTTCCTGTTGTGTGCGTGGCTTGTATTCTCCAGCTTGCTGTCAGTTCCGTGACACCTGAAAGCTGTTTGGTGCCTTTTTGCTGTGCTCACAGATATGTGCCTGCAGGTCCTGTGACGTAACGAAACCGTGGAAGCAGAAGCATAAGCATGTATGTGTGTCTTCTTGTCCCAGTGTCACGTGGGTCTGGGTGTAAGGAAGAGGAAGCAGGTGGGTCGGTAGGAGGAAAGAACACGGTTTTTGATCACAAAGCAGCCAGGCCTGTTCTGTTGGTTTCGTTTCCTGACTACAGCTGTATTTCTTGTGTTGATTAATTGGCTCTTTGTCACATGCGCTCAAACACAGTCACATTCTGTAGGGACTGCAGGTCCTGTTACTACAGAAGGATAAGACTTGGTGTACCCTGTTTTTAAGAATCTCTGCATTTGTAGCTGGAGAGCCTGTATTTTTGTTCCTGGAAGATGACGCAGCCATGAGAGATCTGCAGGGAACTCATTCAGGCACCCACGGAAAATAAGCTTATTCTAATGATTGTAATCATTACTTGTTTTAATTAAACAACCGGAATGTGAACACTTTGTATCCTGCCTTCTGGTCACGATGCCTTGTAACTGACAGTTACGTATTAGTGCAATTGCTGTGCATTCACTGATGTCTGTATCTTGGTTTTTTCCTCTGCTGTACCCTAGAGGGGAATTCTCACCTTGCAATTTGATTACAAATTAAAACATGCTAATACATCTCTGCAGAATATGACTGTTCCTTGGTAAGACATTATATTATTCCCCTCTTTGCAGAGGCAGCTCTGTGACTCCTGTAACCCATGTATGCATCTTCCTTTTACAGTATGTCAAGGACCTCTACGCTGATTTCCTCATGCAGCACTTCAAGGAAAGCTTTGTTTCTGTTTCCACATACAGGTCATTTGATCACAAATACTCTTAAGCTTCACGAAAAATGGCTTCACTACAAATTGAAAACTTACTTTCATCAAATTCTAGCAACACATGCAGACAGTTCTAACCACCAGTCCAAATCCACTAGCACCACTACTGCTTCGTACGGGCTCCTGTGAGCCTCTGGCTTGGGAAAGAATAAAATCTTCATTTTAAAGGAGGGAAATAACTGTATTGGAGATGGATTTCAAACGTGTAGCCAAAGCAGCAGTGTAGCAGACAGGGGATTTGGAATTCGCAGCTTTGTTCACACAGTAACTTCCAAAATGAGAAGGGCAGCTCAGTCGGTAATTGCTGTGGCTGTTGTTCGTGCAAAGGGTACAGCTGCCTTACTCCGTCTGCGGTGTGGAAGGGTTACTGCAAATGATGATAAATCTGGTAATTCGGCCTGCTGTGTAATGAACAATGGGTTGGGAGCAGTATTTTCTGTGCTGCAAAGGTAAAATATTCCAGGTGAATCGCCACTAAGACATTGGCATTCATTCATGCACCTGGGAAAGGAATACTAATTAACAGCCTCTAACATTGTCTACAGTCATTCACTTCCAAAACACCTTAATTTTCTCCCTAATCAGTATTGCTATTCTGACTTTTCTGTTGTCCTATTAAAACCCATTATATCTTTCCCTTAGAAATGCTAAAATCCTGTAACAAAAGCAGTCTTTGTTATCAAGCTTTACCTGCTCCCTGAAGAACTGCAGGATTATCGCTGCGCTTTCTCCAGACCTGTTCTAGACACCTGTATAATCTTTTCATTTGTGTGAAAACATATCTTTCTGATTATCTGCATTTCCAACAGCATTTTTTTAAACAGATGGTTTTAAATAACTGCAGTAGAAATATGAAGTCTTGTACCTACCTTTTTTAGTTAATGAAATGTCTTTTTAGATGGAGCTGCAGATGCTGACTGATCGCGATGTACCTGCCTCATCTTGCTGGTTACTGCTTTCCACCCACCTGTGGGTTTTATTTCAACACTCACTATAAAAAAATAAGCTCAGGAATATATCTTCCACATTATACAAAAGTATAATCTAAAGTATCTCACAATGGAGTTCTTTAGGCTCTATTAAAAGACAATTTTACAGTCAACCCTTTGTCTCCTATTAGAAGTTGTTTCTTGCCCAGAAGGCACTGCAGTCTAGATTCTCAGAGCTATTTAATACTCTTAAATCCAAAAATTATGTTAAAATTGTTTAACCACCTTTGAGAATTGAGCACTGTGACTTCCACTTCTGTTTTTTTTTCACTGTCTGTGCAAAAAAAAAAGCTACAACTCTCACTCCTGTTTCTGGAAGTGGCCGTCCACCTCTCCAAAGGAGGCGTCTCTCCCCAGATAAATCCCTCCAGAGCTCCTGCTTATGAACTTTATCTGGCCATTGGATGTCTCAGTATTACATTCTGGTTTGTGTGTTGACTGCCTCGTGTCTGACGTGGCATGCCAGAACCCCTCCCTACTTAGTCCTCCAGGGTAAGTCGATGTCGCTTGCCTTGGAGTATTCTCAGTCAGTTCTATCCGAGTCTGTGTCTGAAAATCAGGCATGTGACCCTTCATCCTGGTCTGATTCTATACTGAATGCAAAATCGGCTGAATAGAGTTTGCCTTTTAATCAAAACTCCCTGTGCTAGCTGAAAATGCGTCTCCTTGTATGATCGAGGCCTTTCACAAGAGAATCCTCCAAAACTAATAAAGCTGCTTTTCAACAAAAGGAGGCTTTAAGGAAGCATGAGATCTCTTTTTTTTTTTCCTCATGAAAGCTGAGTCTAAATGCCTGCTGGTAAAGGATCAACATGACCAGAAATTGCAAAATAAATAACAAATTCCTCTCTCTTGCCACACATACATTTATTTTTGTACAGACACACTAATACAGATCTTCAGACACACCAAAGTATTCTCAGGTGGGAGGGATGGTGAGAGACAATCGCACCTATTTATATACAACCAGGACTGAGATGTTCGACGGTGTGGTATAATGTAGCCTCTTACCCGACTCTGCTTTCTTCTTTAGTATCGTCAGGAGCTGGCGCTGAAGTAGCCAAAACTCGGCTGTATTTCCTGTAAGGAAGACATAAGAGCAAAGTAATCCTCATCTAGCGGTGATTTACGGTCAGACAGGTTTCGAATCCCACACCAAACCCATTTTCTAAAACGAACAGCGAGCACAATATGCCAGGGCACCTGGGCTACTGCAGGACACACTCCAAAACCCGCGCGGTGCATCGAACACGAGCTCAGGTCACTATGGAATTCTGTAGTTTGTGGTGAAATCATTGCAGGTGAAAGGGAATGAGGAGAAACAAACAAACAAAAAAGTGGGGTTTTTTAAAAAAACTGGGTTTAATCATAAGTCATCTTAAAATGAAGTGTTTGCATTCTATTCCTCAAGCTTTCACAGCCTACAGTGTATGAAATGTGCTCTTAAACGCTGGCAAATATACTGATGAAAGGAGTTAAATCCATTAATAAACTGGAACCATAAAAGCTGATGGATGAATCAATTATACATTTCTTACTTCAACCTTAACAAAATTTCTAAAATCCCATTAATGTACCTTTTACTAACAACATTTAAATGTAATTTTTTAAAAATTAAATAAACCCTTTCAACACAGAGAAGCCAATACTCCACCCTGGTCTCCCCAAACCACATTAAAAATCATAGCATTTCAGATTCCTCTTTGAGCCCTCTTACACCCCAGTTCACAGCTTAGAATATATTTAAGGCTGTGTGAGCTTTGAATTTCCAGTGTAAGCCATGTTTTAGGCATCTCTACGGTCATACTCTCAAGTTCCTTATGCAGACAGCACTCAGCCGTAGAGTAAGTACACTTTTAGTAAGCCAGTTGTGGATATTTGTACGTTTTAATACTTGGCAGATGGCTTTATGGTACTGTTAATTGAAAGGAAATACATGTGGGGAGTGCTACTATCACAATACACATTATTTACTTGTTTGGTAAAGGCGGATAGGAATTCCTTAATGACAACAAAACTGATCCCACTGCACGGAGCAAAGCTAATTCTCATCGCTTCTCTTTTGATACTACACACAAAGATCTAACAGTACAGTCTGGTGCATGCCCAAAATTAGCATACAGAATAACAACTTTTACAAAAGGTTTAAGTATCTCACACCAAACTGCACCGTGTTAGAGTTTCTTGGAAACCTCTGCCCTGAAGTTATCAGCCCAGCTCCTGCAACAGGGAAAGCTGAGCGTTCACCTACTGAAGAAACAGAGTATTACCACGGGTTTGGGGCATTCATTTTGGCAAAAAGCAATCGGAGAACACGTTCTTTTTGTTCCCATGTCAACTCACCGATACCCACTTTTTCAAACTGGATTTTTTCCCTGAAAAACACAGAAAAGATCAATGTATTAGAAGATCTCGAAGGCGTCTCTCATGGATTCTGTCTGTGTAAACCCGGTTTTACATTCTAGCTTTGCATCGCTCTTGTTCAGCTTTTCGTAGCACGTAAATGCAAAAAATAAATCTGAGCGCACAGTGCTGTCTTTCCAACTTCTAAATCTATGGCTCCTAAATTCAGCGGAACAAAACCAATTATTTCTGTTACACGTGTAGTGGTTATAAATACCATGGGGGGGAGGGTTAGTGTTGACTTGTATATGAGTTCAAGTACACTGTCCACCCCCTGGTTCTCCTGTTCGTACATAAAAGGGTCAATATGTATAACCAATTTTCATTCTCGGTTCCAGCCTCCTCCTTCCCTTCCTCCAAGGAGAAGCTTCCTTAGATCTCAAGAGCTACTTTCACCTCTGATTTTTCATGAAGTGTTTCTGCTGTATCAATTTTAGAGATAAGACAATCTGCCCTGAACGAAGCGCTCCGACTGATTGCACGTCACCAAGCTGTTCAGTAGCCAAGGCATACTAAGCAAACATCGGGGAGTCGGATAATTTTGATCTCTCACCAAGGATGTATGCAAGCTTCAGCTATGGGGGACCTTAACTCTACGGCTTAAAATCCAAATACCTGGACACTGCTGCAGTCTGTAGGCACAGGCTTCTGGCAGGAGGTTGGAGACCTATAATCCTGGCCACTGCGGAATGTGTAGCCCTAATTTAATCTAAACTGCATCCTGATACAAATTCTGAGATACTCATAAATCTGAGACTCTTTTATTTACTATAAAAAGTCATCCTGTCTATCAGTACTGTACTGCACGTAATCTTAGTTTTGATATATTAATGGCTTCAGTTTTAGATTACTACCAAGCTTGAGGAAAACAGCCTTTGAAAGTTCAGTGCCAAGCAGGGGCTTCTGACACCTGGAAGAACAGCTGAAAGAAGACTGGATTTGCCATCTACTGGCCGTTTCTATTAAAATGATCAGCAACGTAGTAAAGAGCTGTTAGCATCTTAATTGTAGTTTTTAGGTTTCAGTGTTGTTAGCTCACTGGAGTAAAAATCAAAAGAGTAATGCCAGAAGAGCAATGCCTATAAAACCAAAGGTTAGAGAAACAACAATTATTAAAAGGAAACAGCAGAAGCACATCTATACTGGAAGCTCTACATCAAATTCCGCAGCACGTGGCACATATTCAAAGAACTCTTTTGAGCCGATCTTTAACTTAACCCACAGAAATAACGACCAAAAAGTGACAGCCTAGTTGAAATTAGGTGCCCATGAAGTCATTACTAGCTGATAGCATATTACACCTCGCACAGTTATTCTCACCACAGAAGCTTCCACAAGCATTCCAGATGCAGACAACATCACCACACAAAGAGTTTCTTCGGGTCTGCTAGGAAGATAGACACTAGCTTTTGATGTTTCAACCAACCTTTTGCTTCTAATCCTACATCTGGACTAGGAGAATGAAGAAAACAACAGTACCAGTGTGATAATACTACCTCCAGTTCCCCCTCTGGAACCAGTATGAGTCTTACAGCTTAAATGTCAGTAAGTGCTGACATCATCTTGACATTTGAAACATAAAAACAGCCTAGGTCATCACGGGTTTTTCCCTTCGAAGCCCAGGTAGTAGCATGGGCAACTTGTTATTTAGAAGACACTGCTAAAATGGATTTGTAACGTAGAAAACAGGAAAAGCAAGTGTTTTTACAAAACAGCCTCATGCTGGGCAGTCTCTGCCATCATTATTTACTTTTTCTCACCATCTTCTTCCAGTCTTTTCTGAAAGGGAGAAAAACCTGTTTAAATTTTGCAGGAGACCTGCGGCACCAAAGCTAAAATCTGAAAAGGTGTAAATTCTAAAATCCCACCACGGTTCTCAGCTCACCCAACTTCTTGCTAGAGAAAGAATGAACCCCAGAGGGCACTGATGCTCCTGATGGAAGTGGAGAATGTGGCCTTTCTGAGGGACCCTGACATCCCATGTTTTTCCTTGGAAAGCTGCACCTAGCCTCCAACTCACTGTACTTGTATTGACATGGGAAATTGGGAAATGCTCAATAAAAAACAGCGAAAACTATACAAAACAGAGTAGTCAGTGGGAGAAATTATTTTGCTCTAATGAAAGTTTCTGTAACTGCCTGCTCATCTTTACCTTTTCTTCAAGAAACCTCCTCTCCAACCTCACCACCACTCCCTGATGTCTCCTGTTTGAAACCTCCACACTCCCTTTTAACGACGATAAAAAATGAAATTTCTTTAATAACGTCTGTTTATTTCAGCTATATATCTAAAAGCGTGGATGCACTCTTCAAGAAGGAATTTGGTAGCCTTTCCTGGCACTACCCACACATCTAATTCTTACCTAGGCTCTAAAATCCACTTACCCTTCTGACTTATATTGTTGCTTTGCTTCTCCTTTACAGGTCACCCGTGCCTGTATTTTCGTATCACTGATGGTCATTCACACGCATTCGGTCACTCAGTTTAATGCTCAGTTTTAGAAGTCGGCTTTACTTTCTCTGCTCAGTCATCAAGTTCATTCAAAGTCCGATGCCTCAAGCGTTCTTTGAAAAGGCCTAGCTCACATTTAATAATTTAATAATCCAAATGCCGCCGAACAATCATTTGTCTCCACGGCAAGCATTAGGTGTTGTTGCTACGTCCCTTCTTGTGGTTGAAAACAATTCCAGCAGAGCTGAGTCAGCAAGTCACCGCTTTAATTGCTCGAGGCACTCCATGGAGTTTTTTATCCCAGGATGAAAAGGTTTACAGGCAATACTACCACTTCATATCTGTATTATAGGCCCAAACTATCTCCGATTAGGTCACGGGCTGTGTAAGTGCTTAGTGAAAGACAGTGCCTAGTTTTGTACTGTAAATGACGTACGTGGTTGAACAGACGACACGATAGGAGCGTTCACATCCTAATTGAGCTGACTAGTGAGAAATCAGTCAGGCTTATTCTGCTTAACGTGAACCGCTAGCTCCTCCAGGCAGATCTTTAAGGTGTGCGCTAGATGCTCTAGCCCGTCCACACAGGTGTTGGTGTGATTCCACGTTACTGCGTGAAAAGCCAACCCCAACCCCACGGCACTGGACCATTACAGAAGGGTGTTCTGGCTACAGCACTTGCATTTCATCAACCTAGTGCCTTTCCTCACCCTCTGTACCGGCAAGAAAACAATCCAGTAGCTCAGCCATGTCTGTTCTCCTCCACTCCCAACCCCTCTGCTGCCATGCAGGCAGAAAAGTTGCTTTTTAAATAAATATTGCCAATGAATATTTATGGCAAACTTACATCTTCCAACTCTTTCTGCATAGCTGCTCTCTCCCTGCAGAACTCCTTCAATAATTTCAGTTCTAATTGAATTTGGCCAATTTCTCTGACTTTTTTCTGAAATTTGTCCTCCAGTTCTTTTATTTGTTGGGCATAATAATCTGCCTGCAAAACAGAAATCCTCAGTAAAAAGAAAGCAAAATGAGAGAAACCACTCATCAAATATTGTAACATGAAACACGGAGCACACAGAACTGAAAGTCTGAAATCTCACCAAGCTGCAGTGTTTTAAAAAGCACAAGGAACCCATCATTGGAAGCAATGCTGAAGACCCAGCAGAAGCTGCCTTCCAGTGAAATAACAAGTCTAGAAATACACAGTAAGTTTAAAGCAACGTCCATAATATCACTGTATTGGGCTTGTGTGGCAAGGTTTTGGCAGCAGGGGCCTACAGGGGTGGGCTGCTAGAAGCCTTCCCCATGTCCAAGAGAGCCCAAGCCAGCCAGCTCCAAGGCAGACCTGCCGCTGGCCAAGGCCAGGCCCATCAGCGACGGTGGTAGCACCTCTGGGATAACGTATTTGAGAAGGGAAAAAACACCTGCACGACTCCAGCCAGAGAGTGAGAATATGTGAGAGGAACAACTCTGCAGACACAAAGGTCAGTGGAGAAGGAGGGGGAGGAGGTGCTCCAGGTGCCAGAACAGAGGTTCCCCTGCAGCCTGAGGTGAGGCAGGCTGTGCCCCTGCAGCCACGGAGGGTCACAGGGGAGCAGAGACCCCCTGCAGTCCGGGAGCACCCCATGCTGGACAGGGGGATGCCGGAAGGAGGCTGTGACCCCATAGGCAGCCTGTGCCGGAGCAGGCTCCTGGCAGGAGCTGTGGCCCCATAGATAGGAGTCCAGGCTGGAGCAGGTTTGCTGTCAAGACTTGTGACTCCACAGGGGACCCAGGCTGCAGCAGGCTGCTCCTGAAGGACTGCACCCCATGGGGAGGGACCCACGTTGGAGCAGTTCATGAAGAACTGCCGCCCGTGGGAAGGACTCACATTGGAGAAGTTTGTGGAGGAGTGTCTCCTGTGGGAGGGACCCCACGCTGGGGCAAGGGCAGAGTGTGAGGAGTTCTCCCTCGCTCTGAGGAGGAAGGAGCAGCAGAGACAACGTGTGATGAACTGACCACAACCCCCACTCCCCGTCCCCCTGCACTACTTGGTGGGAGGAAGTAGAGAAATCGGTAGCAAAGCTGAGCCTGGGAAGAAGGGATGGGCAGGGTGAAGGTTTTTAAGATCTGGTTTTATTTCTCATTATCATAGTCTGATTTGATTGGTAATTAATTAAATTCCCCAAGTCTAGTCTGTTTTGCCTGTAACGGTAATCAGTGAATGATCTCTCCTTGTCCTTACCTCGACCCACGAGCCTTTTGTCATACTTTCTCTCACCCTGTCCAGCTGAAGAGAGGGAGTGATAGAACAGCCTTGATGCGCATGAGGCAGCCAGCCAAGGCCAACCTACCACGTCTATCATCTGTGGCCTTTTCTGCTCTTTATAATCTGAGGGCGAGAGGAAGTTCCTTGTGGAGTCGGCTTGATGGGAGATAACTGCCTCAGAGTGCAGATGAGCCCAGTTCTGTGTTTCTTATTGAAGCCAGATTAGAAAATAATAATTTTCTCAGTTCTTTTTAAGAAATCTTGGTTTAATAGCAATGAAGGAAGGAGAACCGTAAAAGAATGCAAAGTAGTTACTGTTTATCTGAGTAAAAATGAAACATGTTTTTGTTGTGCCTCTAGCCTCACCATTAGCCAGCTGGGTCCTGATACATTTCAGATGCCACAAAATATGCCTACTACTGCCTGAAATAATAATACAGTCACGGCATAACTCCCACATCACCACTGTTTCTTTTAAGTTCTTTCCTCATGCAGTATTTTTGCATCAAAACCTGAAACAGTTAATTGCCCTAGCTTGTTCCTCATACTAAACTACATTTCAGCCTGCTCAGAAGATCCCACTGTTCTGAGGACAAAGAGAAAAGCTCATTCACCAGCTGCTGCTCCTCTCCTTGCCTTTGCTGTTTCAAATCAATCAGTTCCCGCTTCAGTTTCTCAACCTGTGAGAAGAGAAACCAAGAAACGGTGAGGAGAAAAAAGCAGCCTTGCTGGGTTCTTCTCTTCAGTTTTAACCAGGTGAAGACACGGGAAGAGGGGAAAGGTCCCTCATTTGCAGCGTTCAGGTCAATTAAACCACGTTTTAAACTGCCTGGTTTGTGCTAAGCATGGGATGTAACACAAATAGGATGTCAAAATAGTTCCATTTTAGTTTCTATTTTCAGTTTCTTTTTCTAACTGAATTTTGCTTGGTACGTGGATTTAGAAAAGCAGGACTAGGACTCAAGTGAAATAACCTGTGATAGAGGGAATGGTAGCTACAGTGCGGGGTGTATTTTCCCCCCCCCGTGCTCTGTTGGCTCTGGCTTCTCTAAAACCTGCTCCAGGCAGCTGAACCCAGCAGACTCCCCCTCAGCTTTGTTTTCCCGAGCTCAACAAACGCCTCAGCCTCTTCTCCTACATCATGTGCTGAAGCCCCCGAGCATTCCGGTGCTCCCCCTCCCGAATTTCTTCCCGCATATCGCTCTATTCCCGGGCGCGGGAGCAGGTCCCGGGCAGGGAGGGCACAGGGACAAGGCCCCCCGCTCCCTCGGCGCAGCCCAAGGGCCTTCCCGCCGCGATGGCGCACCGCTGCCTCAGGCTCACCCGGCCCGCCGGACCCTGGCTGGCGAGGGCCGCCACCACAGCCGCCGCCTCCCTCCCCGCGCCCTGCTGCCGCCGCAGCAGCCCCGCCTCGGGCCGGGCCGGCCGGCGAACGGCTGCGCGGTCCTCGGCCCGGGGCGCCTCGGTCGCCGCCGCCGCTGCTGTCGGCCTGCGGGAGCGGGAAGAGTCGCTGCGGCACAGTGACCGGTGACCGCCCGCCATGACCCCGGCCCGTTACGGCGGAGAGCCCGCCCCGTCCCCTCGGTTACCGGCCGCCACGTCGCTTTGCCTCGGGACTCGGCCGCGGCCGCATGGGCGCTGTTCCCATGGAAACCGGACGGCGCCCTCCCGCCACGCGTAACGCACGCGACGGGCGCGTCACGTGGGCGCGCTGACGCCACACGGGAGGACCGGCGGGATGTGGCGCCGCCAGCGCTCCGAGCGACCGGTGAGCGCGCGCAGCGGCGGAGGGGGCGGGAAGGGGTGCGACAGCGCCGCGCTGCCATGGAAACCGCGCCCCTTCCCGCCGCCCCGGGAGCTCCGCTGGGGCGTCAGGCGTCAGGGAGCGGCGTGAGGGGCCGGGAAGCCGAGACGGCGGCGGCAGAGGGACGCGCTGTCCCGATCGGGTGACAGCGGTGGGTGGCTGACGGGGGAGGGGCGGGCATCGCTGCCCGGCCCGGTCGGTGCCGGCTTCGGGAGCAGAGCCGCGGGATCCCGGGGGCCGCGCTCGCCGCCGCCGGGGTACCGGGAGGAGCCGCCGAGACTTTGGCTTGGGGAGAGAAAGTGGAGGTAAGGGGGAGGTTTTTAGGCGTGAGGCTTCGGGTTACGGCTGTTGGACGCGGGGACGGGGAGGATGCGGCGGCGACGGGGTGTAGAGAGGTTCGGAGATGCGCAGCCCCCCGGGTGGTGAGACCTGGAAAAGGGGCGCCCGGCTCCAGGTGACTCCCCGAAGCGCTGGAGAGTGTTTTCCAGGCACCAGCATCGCGCGGAGATTTGCGCTGGGGTTCTCCTCCAGCTCACATTGAAGCCTCTCTCTCTGCACCCAATCTCTCCCGCTTTGCACCCAAAAAGCCCTCTGCACCCCAAATCCGTTCCCCGAGAACTCCGGTTGTTTACAGCCCCTCTAGGTGTACAGTGACAGAGTGGTAAAGGGACACTCGCCAACGCGCTGCAGGAGGGTGAGACCCACACAGCGTCTCTCGGAAAGCTGACTCGGTCCAGTTACAGGCACACCGACACCCGGCTTGGTTAAAAAGGAGGATAAAGAAATAGTATGTACGTGGAGCCTCGGTACCGGGAAGAGAAAATCGAAATTGCTGATAATGCATGTCTGTGCGTGGCTTCTTTTTCCCTCTCCTGCTCTAAAGCTAGACTATTACCCCAAATGTGTGCACAAAGAAAACGCCCCCCTTATCTTTATGCAAATGCTGGGAAATTCTGCCAATGGATTCGGTTATTTTTTTTTTTTTTTTTAAGCTGCGTACTTATTTACGAACCTTAAATTTCTGTCAAAACAATCTAACAGTTCTTGGTTGGGTTTTGGGGGTTTTTTTGTTTGGGGTTGATGTTTTTTTTCTAACTAGAGAAAAGTAAGTCCAGAAAAAATGTAACGAGTTTTCATTTCTAGAAAGAAAAAGAAAAAAAATATATATTTATCTAGTCAGGAGTGTTAAGTGTAAAAGCTGCTCATCTGGGAAACAAATCTTGTTACTGTTTTAGTGCAGAAAATAGACCTTCCATTCGGAATGATTTTTGGTGTGCCTGAGCAATAAATAACGAGATGAATTTGATTACGTAGCTTTTCCGTTTTGTTTCCTAGAATATTTGCCTAAGTATTTTATATATGCTGTCAAACGCTTCTAATTGTTTTCTAATATTTTTCTTTGTGTTCAACTATTTCCCAATGGTATTTTAGGAAACAGAAGGGAAACTCTGGTGTATCTCAGGTACAGTGCTTTTCCTTCCGCTCCAAACAGCCTCACTCGTTTTTACAGGGGAGTGCTTCTGTTGCTGTGCTTCTTGGCTTTGCATGTTCATTTGTCAGCCGTAATCAAGAACGTGGGTGAGACTTGTCCTGAGCATTAGCAGCGTCTCTGTGCACGGTGAACTCTTAAGTAAGGTGGTGTTTTGCTGTCTTAAGGTTTCTTATTATGATTATGGAATTGGTTTCACTTTTGTTGTTTAAGGAGAGTTTGGTTGGGGGTTTTTTTTATTTGTTTTTTGGTTTTTGTTTTGCTTCCTGTTCGTGCTCTCCGTCTTGGCACTCCCTCTGCCAGCATCCCAGTATTTTTGGATCATCCTGCCTGTGTAGCTCCCAAATCTCCATATTGGATGTGCTTGAAGTTTTTGGTTTAGCATCTAAGCTGCTTTGTACAGATGATGTTTACGTGTGTGTCCCTGTGTTGGGAAACAGGCGTGGTACCTTGTGTCACTGGACTCAGGCCAGGGCTGTTGAGATCAACTCGTGTTTGTGTAAATGTTTTACCAACTTGTTGAGCTCTGTTAACTTTCAACTTCTCGAAATTCATCCCGTGGAATTATCTGAGCATGCTTCACTGCTCCTATTGAGCAATGATAAATGCAAATTTGAATAAAGCAACTCGGCTGATATTTTGTGTGCCTCGGTGACCTTACAATTTGCCTGATACAAAGTCCACCCCGACTAGCCAAAAGAGGACAAGTGCAGGTGCAGCACCTCTTGTCGTGGCGCTCCGAAGTGGTTTTCATTAGGAATCTCTGGAGGGGAATAGCTGTTACTCCCATCCTGTTTCAGGTGTGTGCTGAACGTGTGTTTGCAGTTGGTGCTGATTGTTACTGCTCATTCGTAAAGGCAGTAACTGGGGGCCTGCTGGTGGTGGTCGGTGTGCTTTACCACATTGCTCGTACCCTGTTTTCTCCTGTTTGTCACTCGTTTTACCCATCCCGGTTTATTCTGATAGCAGCTAGGATTTAAGCTGTTGGAGAGGAGCACTTTTGGAAGTATTTTTCCTTCTCAGTAACTCATTTCTCGTCTATCTCTACCCTAATTTTTTCCTTCCGTTCTTTCTTCTGACCCCCTCTTTCCAAATCCCTTTTCCGTTGCCATTTCTGTTATGCTCTGCCGATTTCCCTCTCTTGTCTCTTATTCCTTACCCTCCTCATCTACCGTTGTGCTGGTTGTGGACACTGTTTTGCCAGTGTGCTTGACTAAATGGCCTTCACCGCTCGTGGAAGAGGCTCCACGCGCTTTATTTCATTCTCTATGAGGGTGGAGAAAAATCAAGTCCCAAGAGTTTCAGGGGTTTTTTTGTCCTGATGAGGATAAAAGCGGAAAGGAAAAAAATTAGGGGAGAAGTAGAAAGCGGAACGTGTGACGTGGTGGTGGATGTCTGAGAAGGGCTAGAGGAGAGAAGCGTGGTGAGGGGGTGTTTCATGGGGGGCTAAGGCTCATCCACTGTTAGATGAGGCAAGAGCAGCGTGTGTTGATGGCAGTTGCTCAGATATTTTCGGATCACTGGAGATTGGGGCTTACATAAGTGTCACGTGTGCTGTTTGTAACAGGACTCTGGAGTTTGTTCTTAAGGCAGGTGCTTGGTTTTGTATTTGTGATTGTTCAGTCAGCAAAACCCTCACGTTGCGTGAGAATAACAGCACCTCTCCTGACCAGCTGGAAGGTAGCGGGTTGCGTTCTGTTAAAACAGCTCAGCTCCTCGCGGTTGCAGTAGGCTTCCTTGCTGTGATGGAGCAGAGGTGGGTGATGCCAGCTGCATCTTAGTACAAATCCATAGCTACGAAGCTGCCGAACGGCTCAGCGCTTTCCGTGAACTCTCTTCAGGATAGGACTTCTAAGTCATGCCAGGTTAGAACTGAGTTTTTGTTTGTTTCCACGTGAAATGCAAACGCTTTAGAAACCATTAGTTGATGTGACGCAGGGTGGCCAGGGCTACTGCCCGTTGGTGGAACTGTAAAGTCACTTCTTCCTCTTCTTATTGTGGGTCAAGAGCTCGTGCTTCTGCCCTCAGCGCTCCGCATTTACGAGGGGCGGGAGGACACAAGTAAAGGTCCCAGCAGGCAGGGGAGGTTGCCCTTCTGCAGTGGGCTGTGCGTTTCGTTTGCCCTGGAGACACTCGAGTGAGCGCGAGGCGCTCGAGCAGTGACCCAGTGTGGCGTTGTTTGCTGAGAGCAGGTAAAAGTTAATCTCACTTTGCTGTAACGGGGGACAAAGGTGAAGGATGGAAATAATAAAAGTCACGCAAGGGCTAAATCTGGGATAAAAGGTAGTGGCGGATAGGTGAGTTCTTTGGGTGTGGGAGAAAGGCGTGTGGAAATCGAGGCTGTGCCAGGTTCGCATAGAAAGGAGAGCGGTTGGGATTGGGAATGAATAAATGTAGGATAGAGGAGGCAAGTAAAGATGTGGAGAGAGTGAACGCAGTGGGCTGAGCACATCGCTAAAAGACAATCAAAGGGAAGGGCTAGAGGTGGGTGAGGGTCTTGGTGAGAGCAGATGAACAGGCCTATGCAGTAGAACATGCAGCTCTGTGGGTGGATTGGTGTGTTACCGCGTCTGGAGAATGGTAAGGAGCTGTTGGCACCTCCCCTGCGCCGAGCGCTCTGTGCCTGTATCAATGCAGGTGATGCTGCGAATGGTGGGGCATCTAGCCTCGTGCTCTTTTCTGCTGTTAAAATGCCAACAACAGATAGCTATAGATTATCCTCCTTTTTACCTGGGCACCTAATGAGCCCTATCATTTCTGTGCCCATATCTTTCCTGTATTAGCATTTCTTAAGAAAAATATACGCAGGTGTTAAGGGAGAGGAGGCGTAGCTGTACCTTGACATCCACTACAGCGTCACACAACCTTGGGGCCCTGGCTTGTAGAAGCTGTGTAAGCAACCTGAGTGTTGGGGGCAACTGGTGTGGATGCGAGAGCGTGGTGGGGTTTTTTTGTAATGCTGAAAATGAGAACTCTGTCAGGAGAAAACGATGAAAAAGCCAGAATGAAGACAGAAAAGAAAAATGTGAAAAATACTGAGAGGCAGAGCCCAGGTGCACCTTACAGTTCGGTCCCTCTTGTGCAGCACAGGCTTTTCTTCGGGACGAGGATGCTGTTGGAAGGAGATGCCTTCGCTCTGTGCTCTGATCTCTCCCAGCTGCTGTTCTTAGCCCGAGATGAAATTCTCTTTGTGTGTGACTCTGAATAACACTCGTGTTCTGCCACAGCATCTCAAGTGCGTAAATGTTTGGGCAAAGCAGTTTTGCCCTGAGCTCCCCTTTGGTGATGCTGCTTTTCAGATAACATTTGGGCTTTTTGGAGGTTCTGCGGACTCTAAATATTGGGGACCTTCAAGCCAGATCTGAGAAACGAAATTTTCTAATTAAGGTTAAAACTGGAAATAGCGGGAAGCAAACTACATCAACTCTTCTGCATTTGGGAAATGGAAAAACGTTTACTGTGAAAGAACAAAGCACTAAATGCAGTAAATCACATTTCTTGGATGAGCTCTTGAAGAGCATCTAAAGGGCAGAATATATGTGTACAGGCTGGGGTTTTTTGGGGTTGAGTTTTTTGGTGGTTTTTTTTGGTTTGGTTTTGTTTGGGTTTTTTTCCCCTACAGACTTTTTAATGAGAGGGTTCTTAGTAATTTCCTTTTCTGCTTTTTTTTTTTTTTCTCTACAGGCCCTACTGCAGCTCTGTGATTGCTGATCCATGCCTGACTGCCTCAGGGGATCCTGACAACATGGCATCTTCCAGACTTCCCATCCTTCTAGCATTGGCATTTTCCTCTTTGGCCTTTGTTCTTTGCCATTCAAACAGGGAGATGTGGTTTCGGGATTTCTTTCCACCTAATATGTGTCCTATAAATGCCAAAGCCAAGACTTTTTATGGGATAATGTTTGACGCAGGAAGCACGGGAACCCGGATTCACATTTACACCTTTGTGCAGAAGAGCCCAGGTAAGACCCTGCGTCAGTCTGTGCACTTGGAGCGTGTGGACTTAAGGATTCATTTGGATTGGATTAGGTTCCAGCTTCCTCAAAGAGGGTGGGGTTTTTTCCCAACACAGCATTTGGGGACGACTGAAGATTTCTACAGTTTGCCCTTCAAGTGGTCCTCTGGCAGATGGTTATTGTCCGTTTGTGGTGGTGTTTTGCTGCGAAAATACATTTTTTGTAGATCTTTTGAAACTCAGACGTTTAATTCTGGATATAATGGAGAGTTCTGGATTTCCACAGATTTTTGTCTGTGTGGCTGTTTAAAGGAATGTCTCGCTGAGATGGAAAGAGGCTTACACTGGTTTTGTCAAGTTGCATGTTACCTTGAATAATATCGAAAGATGCTTAAATTTTGCATGTGTTTATATGTCACATTTTGTAGCAAATTAAAATCAGTAAATTAGAGTTAGAAGCACTGAAGGTCTGAGCCATTTCCAGCAAAACTCGCTGGCGCAGATGCACCACGCTGCACTGCATCTGCTTCTGAGGCAGCGCGGAGGTGCCCGAGTCGGCTGCGCGCGCAGCGGGATTCAAGAGGGTGTATTAGCTTGGGTACAGTGAGCCAGCAGAGGTGGAAGGCTGGTTGATGGGACTTGGCTAACAAGCCCTTCGGGAGCCACACGTAGTACTTAGGTGGCTTTGCATGATTTCAACCTTAGTTTGGAAGGACTGGTGCGACGTCCAGCTTTGCTGGACTCAGCCTGACTTGTAATATGCCATACTGAGGGATAGCTTCCAGACCCAAGCTGTCCTGGGAGCAGTCATCACCCGTGTTTGGTTCTGCAGCCAAGTCAGCTCTGTTCTGTGTCTGTGACTGATAAATACACCTAAGAATAATCAGGAGTTGACTGTGTGTGTCTTAATATGAATTAGTATTTCACAATTACCCTGGGGACAGAGAGGGAAAGAAATCTCATTAAGATTAGGCAATAATCATACTACGCGGCTATAACTCATTGTAGTTCACAAATGCAAAACGAACATGCTTCTGATGATCATGTGTTCTTAATAAATTGTTTGTGAACTTGGAGAGCACAAGGGAAACGTTCTGTGAAATACGTACCGGCAGTGAAGGAGCAGTGCTTGTTTTAGGAGGGGAATCGTTTTCAAGGGGAAGTCAAGGAGAGTCACTTTACACAGGCACCCTTTTTGAAACTAAAGACTTGAGTTGTTGACTGTTTCATGTAATGTTCCATTTGTGCAGAAAATCTTCCAGAGTTGGAAGGGGAAGTCTTTGAGTCTGTGAAGCCAGGTCTTTCAGCGTATGCTGATCAGCCTGAAAAGGTAAGACTCTCCTTTGTTCCCCGTGAGTTGGTCTTGCGTCTGCTAGTATCAGTTGGACTCTACCAAGCAGTTGGAGTGTTACTACTGGTAATTGCAGAGCGTCAAGAAAAAATGTCAAGGTTCTATTGCTGGCTCTGCTTTTGGGAGTTAATTTCTACACCGTGAAAAGGGAGCTGTTGTTTTACATATTTCATCAGTGGAACAATGGTTTAATTAGGTGTTTAAATGCTATATATAACTAGACTGTATGCATTTGAGAATGTCAAAGACTGATTTTTGGCTCTAGCAACATCCCTATTCAACGTTTATTTCCCCTGTAGCTACCAAATATGAGTAAAAAATATGCTCCTGTCTCATTTACTAGTAATTTTCTCAGTTTTTCCTTTTGTCTTAGATTTCCAGTGCTGGTCACAGTTCAAAATGGGCATCTTTTGGTTTGATCTGTTTAGTTTAGAAGGCTGCAGGGGGTTAAGGCTGCAGAGGTTTTCTTTTTTGGTCACATTACACTGGCATGCAAAGAGGGTTCATTTCTCTGACTCCTAAAAATGTTCTATTTTGTGTGTGTATTGTCAGATCTACAAAAGGTAAGTTTTGTTAATAAGCGACGGAGAAGGGAAGAATAAAGATGCACTTAGCAGGTTAAGTCAGCCCTTCATATTTCTCTGTGTATTCTCTGCTTCTGTCATCAGACTTCCAATAATTTATTTGCTTTGATTCTTTGCTGTTATCTGTGGAACCATGGCTTGGAAGGCAGTGCTCAGTGGTCTGTAGGACTCGCTTCAGTCATGCTCAGTTCAAATTCATGTATTTAATTACAGTTTTAGCTGAAGGGTGATTTAGGTACAGGCAGCTACTCTTCTGCGCCCTCAGGACTTTTGTTGTTTTGTTACGTACAGAGTTTTTCAAAACGCAGTTGGACATCTCCATCGTCCACAGTATGGTATCAATTAACATATCAGTTTACAAGATGTTAAAGTTAGGTGAAGTCTTCTTTATTTTCAAATGGGGGTGGTTGTGAATTCGTGCGCAGTAACCTTGTTCCCTGCCCCTCTGTTGCATCAGGAGTCAGAAATGAGGAACAGAGCGGAGAGCATGCTAAAATAACCCTGTTGTGTGATACACAGGGACAGTCCTGAAATAATCTGCCATTTCCCAGATCCCCTGTGCTGACAGTGAGCTCTTTCACAAGCTAAAGGAGGTGTCAGAGGAATGATAGATTAGATACTCCACCTTGCGTGCTTGAGCAGTCTGGGAGCTGGGGACTAGCGCAGGGGGAGTTTCAGGTGTCTCAGTTTGCTCAGTTGCGTTCAGTGTTAGGAATTTGAGTGAGAAACTTTACGGAAAGGTGAACGGCTTCTGGATTTTTGTAAACTATCATGAGATCTTCCATTATTTCACTATATTGTTCTTGTTTGTCGGGTAGGAGAAGAATTCACCCCAAAAGAAATTTCTAGGCATCTCACGGGAGAATGTGTATTGCTAATGCCAAACTGCAGTTGTTAGAGCAGTGTAAATAACTGAGACCCCAGCAGTGACGCCCATCCCTCGTGTGGTACCCATTCTACAGCTGGCATTTTGATTACACTGTTTGCTATGGACACACTTGGAATTCTTATATTGCATTTAGCGAAATCTGCCGACATTCCTCCTGACCTCTGCAGCTTCAGTCAGTAACTGTAATTTCGTCATACTGCGAGATGCCTGCGTTCGTCAGATACTCAGTTCCCACGCCTCCCTCCATCCTTTCAAATAACACTTTCCACAAACTGACATTTCTGGCTCCTAAAATACGTCACTGCATACACTTGTCCTTCCAATGCAGACGTTCTCTCTAAGGTTCTTACAAGATGTACAGTTTTCATCCTTATCCTGAGCGTGGCTGAGGTATCTTCTGCTCCTGAATACTGGTTCACTAGTGCTGAGGGAGAATCGGGAGGCCTGGTTTTTGATGGCCTGTAGGAGGAAGCCCTAAGAAAAATAACATTTTTTTGTTTTTAGGGTGCTGAAACTGTCAAAAGGTTGCTGGACATGGCCATAGATGCTGTGCCACCTCACCTCTGGAAGAAGACCCCGGTAGTGTTAAAAGCCACAGCTGGACTGCGCTTGCTGTCAGAGGAGAAAGCTCAGGCTCTGCTTTTAGAGGTAATACTAAGACCTTTTGGATGCACTAGTAGTGCTCTCCTGCTTTGTCTTTTGTGACTCTGTTCGCCATTCTATGTAGAATAAGAGAATTTCAGCCGTGAAAAGTGAGTGTGATCCCATGATAGTATGAAAGTCATGGACTGTACAGACTTATATGTTCCTGAAATCCTGTCTTGACGTGGATAGAAGGCATGGGGAGAGAGACCTACAATACTTGTTTCTTTCTTTCCTGACCTTTGAAAGAAGAAACATTTTGTCTACTCCACACACTTGTCTTACCTTATACTGCTGTGAGAAAGAAAACTTCCTCTGTCACTATCAGAGCAGAACAAGACTCTGTCATGGGTTAGGCCCAGCCGGCAACTGCGTAACATACAGCTGCTTGCTCACTCCTCCCCCAGTGGGATGGGGAGGAGAAAATGTAAGGAAAGGCTTGTGGGGTATGGTCATGGGCAAAACAGACTTGACTTGGGGAAGAAAAATTAATTTAACTAGTTACCAGTCAAATCAGAGTAGGATAATGAGACACAAAACCAGATCTTAAAAACTCCTTTCCTCCCCACCTTCTTCCCGGGCTCAACATTGCTCCCGATTCTCTACCTCCTCTCCTCGAGCGGGGCAGTGGGAAGGGGAACGGGGGTTGTCATCACACGTTGTCTCTGCTGCTTGTATTTAGCTGCTGTCAACTCCCAGGTCCTTTTCCACCAGTCAGCTTTCCAGCCGCTCGTCCCCAAGCCTGTAGCGTTGCAGGGGGTTGTTGTGACCCAAGTGCAGGACCCGGCACTTGGCTGTGTTGAACCTCACACAGTTGGCCTCGGCCCATCGATCCAGCCTGTCCAGATCCCTCTGCAGAGCTGTCCTGCCCTCAGGCAGATCAACACTCCCACCCAACTTGGTGCCATCTGCAAACTTGCTGAGGGTGCACTCGGTCCCCTCATGAATATCAATAATGAAGATACTAAACAGAACGGGCCCCGGTACTGAGCCCTGGGGAACAGCACTTGTAACCAGCAGCCAACTGGATTTAACTCCATTCACCACAACTCTTAGGGCCCGGCCATCCAGCCAGTTTTTACCCAGCAAAGAGTGTGCCTGTCCAAGCCGTGAGCAGCCCGTTTCTCCAGGAGAATGATGTGTGAAATGGTGTCAAAGGCTTTACTGCTAGACAGTTACTAGCTAGACAACATCCACAGCCTTTCTCTCGTCCAATGTGCAGACTACTTTGTCACAGAAGGAGATCAGGTTGGTCAAGCAGGACCTGCCTGTCACAAACCCACGCTGACTGGGCCTGATCACCTGGTTGTCCCTTATGTGCTGTGTGATGGCACTCAAGATGACCTGCTCCGTAAGCTTCCCCAGCACCAAGCTCAGACTGACAGGCCTGTAGTTCCCTGGATCCTCCTTCTGGCCCTTCTTGTGGATGGGCATCACATTTGCTTTCAAGAAATCTCATCATTTCTTTCTTCAGGTGAGAGAAGTTTTTGAGGAATCACCATTTCTTGTTCCAGAGGACAGTGTTAGCATCATGGACGGGTCTTATGAAGGTATGTTTTAGAAGGAGGAAAAAGTGAAATCAAAGAGTAGTGGGAGGAAGAGAGAGATATCTTATGGACATGAGCGGGAAAGAGAAATGGTCACTAAACTGAGGGAAAATGAAATTATTCAGGCCTGCATTTCCTAGGAGATATTGATTACTTGGTCATCTTTTAGGCTACAAATGCAGATACACAAAGAGTTTTATGAGTTAGTTAGATGAGGGTTCATCCAAAACCTTCTGAGGTTCCAGAAGAGAACCTCATCTCAGACAGAGGTATGCAGGCTAACCAGCTGAGGCCTGCTCTTGGGAGCTGGTGGACAGAAGACGGTGTCCTCCTCCTCTCAAAGGCTACGTGAGGATAACTAGTGAGCTAGGAAGCTTTTGCAAAGTGCCTGGTAAATTCTGCAGTATCAGCATTAAAAATAATCTCTTGTGATTAGCACATCAATTTTTTGGGTTACGGTTGGAAGCATTAAGAATATTAGAGGAGAATGAAGGCTAATTGGCAGATACTAAAAAAAATAGATAATGAAATAAATAGTAATAAATTTAAAATATATTCTGATTGGGAAAACGCAGCTGGTAAAGCAGCAAAGGAAGTAACCTAAAATACAAGAAAAGGGGAAGTACATTGTAGATTTGGAGCGAGTGATTCTGTAATGGAGCAGAATGTAGCCTGCCAAGTGTTATTTCAGGTCCCACCTCTTCTACTGTCACACGTGTGCCTGTGTCTGGGGAGACTCATGCCAGTGTCAGGCAAGCCGCTACTGTCAAGAGGAGCTGTTTGTGTTCTGCCGGTTGCCGCGACGTCTGTGGTGTAATTGCAGAAACCACAGCATTAACCGCGGGGCGGCGTGTGTGCAGTTTTGAGATTGGGAATTGAAATGGAGGGGGGGGATGTCAAAAAGTGCCCAAGGAAACTTGTGCGTTGCGTCAGCTCTTCTTTGGATATCGTTTGGATAACAGACACGGTTTGTGCGTTGCATCCAGTTGCATGGATATTACACACGTTCCACCTATCCCAGCTTATGCAATTTTAATGAATCAATAATGCATCATATCACTAATTATAGGGTTGAAGTATGGAGTGGTTACATTAAATTAGTAATGATCTCCAGGTAAGTAATTAACATGTGGAGAGGTGGTGAGGGTGGGCAGGAGGTTGTGGGAGTATTCACTAGTGACTTTTTCTTTTTTTCCTTTTTCACTCTTGGCAGGAATTTTAGCCTGGATCACTGTGAACTTTCTGACAGGTAGATAATTCTGTATGTATAACTTCTCTCTAAATATGAACTTGAGTGTTGTGTGGAGGTGGTCACCCTGGGTTCCTCTGCCTTGGTTGCCATGTCCTGCTTTTCCTCCCCACTGTGGCATCAGTGCTAAAGCAGTGGATTCTCTTGGGCAGACTGTGTTCTGCTTTTGTTTCTCGGGAGGTGCAACTGGAATCAAGGAAGAAAGTCCTATGAAAGTTTTCCTAATACCTTCCGTTTGCCTGCCTTTTCCCTGTGATGTTTCCTGGTTTTGAAGGCGAGCTCAGCCCTCCTGTACTGCTGCGATAACTTGGCGGCGGCCTGAGCACGCGTGCGGTGTTTTGCACTTGGGGCTGTTCTGAGCGTGCTTACGTTTGCAGGGCAGCTGTCTGGCCAGAACCAGCATACCGTTGGGACTCTGGACTTGGGAGGAGCCTCAACCCAAATCACATTCCTGCCACGGTTGGAGGTGAGGAGCAGTTCAAAAGTGCACGGGTTGCGACTGCAGGCCCAGTGGAGAGACCTGGGTGCTGCTGTGCTCTCTGATAATCATTTTGTTGGCACCGGCACAAACAGAACATCTGTGATGTACAAAACATCTGTATTTCTGTTCCCTTTGACATCAGCAGTTGGCTGAGAGGCATTTGCAAACAAAGGAGCCTGGATAACAAGGAAGAAAAAAGAAAGCAAGCAAATGGGTATAACCAAAGAGAAACAGCTTTTGTTTTCTCGACCCAGGCTGGGAACGCCCCATTAATGCAGACAACTATTTTGTATTAATAAACGTTGAGCGTTTCCAGGGAGTATTCTTGCGTATTATAAGAAATTTAGGATCTGCTCCGTTGTGGCTAAACCACAATGGTTTGGGGGTTTTTTCACCCCCAGTCTGATAGCAGATCCTCACTAAATTTTGGAAGGGGATGTCTCTTGGGGTAAACATCTTTTATAATAGCACAGCCAATCCCTCTTACCAATTTCTTCCGATTTGCTTTGAGAATTCCCTCCTCTGCCCCTCAGTCCATCTCTGCTGCGTATGTCAGGCATTCTGTACCTCCCTAGAAACAGTGTGAGCTGGGATCCAGCTCTGAGGTTTGCATGGGACTATTCCGTGGGTGTTGGAAGGGCATTCCGTACCTTGACGTTGTGAAGTTGGTTTTGTCCCCCTTCCTGAAGGAGTCCTTGGTTTAACCTTTTTTTGCTTACAGAAATTGAGGTTCTCAGAAGGTGTCTGGGGACCACAAAACACATAGTTTTCCTATCAGGATATCTGAATTCTGCAGTGGAGGGTCATGCTGAAACATGACGTGCAACCTTATTCTGTTCAGCAAAGCGTCAGGCGCTCTGGACTTGCCCTCTGTTTTGTGCTGATAACACCTGCTGGAGTGGGCACTGGACCAACAGGAAAGGCTGTTGCATGTCAGGCTTTTGGAGAATAAATAGAGCTGTGCAGTGGGCTGAACTGCAGCTCAGGATTCAGTCATCTCCTTAGAGCCTTGCAGGAGAAAGCCTTGAGGATTTGCTGCTGATCAGGACCCACGGTGTGAATTCGGAGGGCAGCGTGGAAGTCAGGGTTCACGTTGCGTGCTTGCACGCTGTGCCTGCTTCCCTCCTGTGTTGTCCAGTTCACACGGAAAAGCACGCGCATAGTTCACTGTTTCTGAGGAGTTTTTCCCCATCTGATGGGATTAGCAGGGATTTCCCCCTTTGATTTGCAGAGGGACTTTTTTCCCCCCATCCTGCAATCTTTGGCTGTCACATGTTTGCTCCTGTATTGATTTTGAACAAAATACTGAAACAGTGAGCTGGTTTTAAGCTAGTGTTACGCTTCTCATGGTATTATCGCCAAAGTGGTAAGCGGCTGAAAACCAGTCATAGTCATTACGAAATTATCCGGTGCCTGCCTCGTCTGGGAGGGGCGTGAAGATTTCTGCATTTCTGTGAAAGTAAGGCGTGAAAAAAAGCCAGTGGTTTTCTCCAAACAAATTTTTTTTTTTTTTTCAGGATTTCTCCCTTTTAAAAGTTTCTGTGATGTGAGGTTTAGGAACGGAACTCAAAATATGGCAGGGTCTGGGGATGTGGGTCAAGGATGTGACTGCCGTTCCAGTGAAAATCCCGGTTTGTATTTGTTCAGGAGAGACTCAAACTGAACGCTGCCAAATCTCTTTCATCTTCGAGCACGCTTCTGCCTAGGACTTTGCAGTTCCAGATCTGGGTTGTTTTGGCCCTGTCTGCTTACCTGAATGTTCACTACAGGGACTCTGCAGCCTCAGTTTTCTCTGAGGTTCTGCTGCTCGGCCCAGAGTGACAGAGAGTCTGATATGAATGCACAGGGCCAAGAAGGGATGGGAGGATGAGGTCACTAGCAGAGGAATGACAGAAACCGGGATTGAGATCTCGGGGACTGGAAACAAAGGAGCAGTAGCTGAGCCCTGAACTGGGCTATTGTGTGGCCTATACTCTATTTTTCATTTTCAATTCTTCTGATTTCCTGCACTGAGATGTCTAGTCTGACCTGCAAAAGTTCGTAGCGCCTCTAGCGCAGCTGCTTCCGGTGGACACTCTGTATACAGACTAGCACGTAAGTACTCGGAAAAATTCAGGTATCCTCAATTAGGAAGTATTTTCATCCTGATCTGTTGCGCTTTCCTACTCTACATTGAAGTAACAAAGCGATGCATGTAAATTCAGTGTTGAAAGCTGCAGATATTACAGCAGTGGGCACCTCTGGAAAGCTGTTCTTCGTTTTCAAAACGGATCAGATGCGTGTGCAGTAGACCCTATGGGTATATCTGTGATGTCACGTCGAATTTGGTTTTTTTTTTAATTGCATAATAGAAACTAAAAGATTTCTTCTTTTACTTAACTTTTAGGAAACTTTGAAGGAAACCCCTGGGGATTTTCTTACCTCGTTTGAAATGTTTAATAGCACCTACAAGCTCTATACCCACAGGTGAGAGGAGCAAAAAGGCTGCTGTCTCCACTGGGAAAAGCAGTCTTTCTGCAGCCCCGGAGCTAACCACAAATGGCCACGTCATCCTGTCACCAGCTGCTGGGACCATGACTTTTTTACCGCTTTTCTTATCTGCTTGGAACATTAGTTGAAGTAGAACATGACATTACTTGACTGGAAACGTTCCAGGATCATGGTTAATATCGCTGCAAGGATATTAACCTTAGTTAATAGTCAGCCTGTCAAATGAAGAGGAAGCATTATGAGCCACTGTATTTAAGGAGAAGAATTCTTGTTTCTGGATTCAAGTCAGATATTCTGGACCAAGCCGAAAAGTGGATATTGTGCCAGTAGTCAGGACTAAACCTGGTCAGAGGTTTGGAAAGAGGACCTTCCTGAGAGTTTTTCCTTCTCAGTTCTTAGTTTGAAATGGCACATCTCATCAGCAACTGGGCAAGTAAAACCTAGACTGATGGAAACCAAAGGGGGGCAGCCACAGGCAGCTGATATAGACTGTGGAGCACAAGAGATTCTTGAGCCAACTGAGGGGCATACTTGGCCTGGAATAATACAGTTGCGCTTAGTGCGTTAAGCTGACAGGTTTCTGAGATGTTTGTAGGGAAATCCAGAGTTTACCTGCTACGGTCCAGTGAGAACTCGACCATGTACGATAGAGAGCTGGTCTAAGCCTGTTACTAGTGGCCTGAAGATGATTATCTCAGACAGTTACAGAATATGCTTACTTGACAGCAGAGCTGGTTTAACAGTCTCCTCTCCTGCTGCTTACACTTAGTGATGTAAAGGATTGCTGTATTCACCAATACAGCCCATTAGATCACTTAAAATAATTGGGATTGAAAATCATCTCCTAAAAAATGAGGGAGATGGAGGTTAGTTTAACTCTGATTATTCTGTAAACACTTGCACTGACATGCTGAAGGGATAAGCAGCCAAACGCAGAGATGGGAATGAAAGGCCACCAGGTTTTTCATCTAGCTGTGTTGCTGAAGCCAGCAACGTGTAATGACATTCTCGTAAATGCTGTTCACATCCGAGCTTGTAACAGCAACCTGTGGAGTCAAACAGAAGGGAATTTCACACAAAGGCACAGCTCCCATGTAGTGGGAGGGCCTGCAGTTCTTGTTAGCTCTGTGGTCTCGTGTGTGACGGAAGAATGGCCATCCTGTTCCCCGCGCACCCCTCACACAGCCCTTTCTCCCTCGTTTTAAGACTGCGCGTTTCTGCTTTTCACGAATGCCGTTTGTAGGAATGCCCCATCAGCTCCAACCACTCTCTGCAGTTCTAGATTTACGTGTCTTACAGCGCTCTGTAACTCTGGGGTTTGTGTCACTCTCTTGGTACTTGGAATTGTTCTGGCAAAGGGAGCTCTCTGGTTTAGAGAGGGCAGACTCGTGGGAAGCAGAGGAGGGAAATTTGGTGTGGGTGTTCCATGATTTAGGAAGAGGCTGTGGGTGAAGCATACCAGCTATGTGGGAATTAAAACCTTTACGTCTGTCTTTGTTGTTTGCAGCTATTTGGGGTTTGGACTAAAAGCTGCCAGACTGGCAACTCTTGGAGCTTTGAATATGGAAGGTAAAAACATCGAAGATTTTTGAAGAGATGGTTAGACTTAGCCTCGTGTCAGCAGCCCATTTCACGGGTCTTCGCTTCTGTATCTCCTGCTTTTCTGTTTTCACTACTGTAGATCTATGGCTATGTTAAGGAGCTACTATGGCTTGTTAAGGAGTTGCCTTGTGAGACAGCTGCTTTTCCCTGTTTCCAGGTGCAGCCAGCAGGGAGACTGAGTGCAGATGGCAGAAATGCACCCATAGGAACATCCAAACTCCATATAGACATGGCCAGCCACAAACTCTGGCCTAGCAAGCATCCACAGGAACACAAGCAGCACGAATAGATCCCTCTCCTAAAGGTTGCTGCTTAGGCCAAACCCACTTTCTAGGTCTCCCTGGTGTCTGCCTGACCCACTCTGTGCCCCCAGACCTCCTGTTGCAGTCACTGACTAGTCTAGCTTGAAGTCCACGAGCACCTCTCCCACTCTCACTCACTAACCTGAGTGCATACTCACAGTCCTGAGTCTTTCCAGTCTGACCCTTGAGCCCTTCCAGTCTTCATGCCCAGACCGTGGGCCTTTTGTCCAGTCTCTGGCTAGGACCTGGGGTCCTTCCACCTTCTGGACTCTCACTTGCCAGCTGGAGGGACTTGGGTTGATTACTGGCATGTACTCAAATGAAAAATACTTGGGATGAGGGTTTAAGAAGCTAGGACAGACTGCAGTGACAGATCACAAGGCTCAGCCAGAAAATCATACTGACCAGCTGCTTGCTTAGTTGGGATTGCTGCCTTTTATGGTCCCCTCCATCTTCCCACACGTGCGCTTCCCCGATCCCTTGATATTCCCCCTTTCCCTGCCTTTGAGCCTTCCCCTGAACATCCCATAGTAAGTTCTGCACAGTCCCACAATCCCCCTCAGTCATTCTGTAAGAAGTTTCCTTTTTTGTGAGCGCTGGCCTGGCCTCAATAATCACGTTTTCTTCTCACCGGTTACAGTATTCCTGGTTGCACCCTTCAAGGGTGCATCTGACAGTGCCTGTAGTGGCCGTTGATCTCGGGAGTTTCTGTCTTCACTGCTCAGTTGCCTTGTTTGTCTCCCTTATCTGCTGTTTGTTAGGGCTTGGGTATCTGCATGTTTCATTTATTACCTCGCTGGTTTCTGGTGGTGAACA
Source organism: Rhynochetos jubatus (assembly GCA_027574665.1). NCBI lineage: Eukaryota > Metazoa > Chordata > Aves > Eurypygiformes > Rhynochetidae > Rhynochetos > Rhynochetos jubatus. The sequence continues at coordinate 122,494,099 of CM050648.1, read as the reverse complement.
GCCATTATCCAGATATCCTTGTACAATCCAAGGTACAATTAGCCTTGTACTCATTAACAAATGCCAAGCCCAGCCGCTCTGCAGCTTGCAGGACAAAAGGAGCACAACTTTTCCAGACTGAGACTGGTCCGTAATTCATAAGCATGTGCAGCATCCATCAGTTCAGGTTTCCTTACTTGTGCTTAAAAGATCTTTCAGCCTTCTCTGGTTCTGCATATTGATTTGGGCCTACAAGGAAGCTGGGGGGGACTTTTTACAAGGGCCTGTAGCGACAGGACAAGGGGTAACTGGTTTAAATGGAAAGTGGGGAGATTTAGATTGGACATCAGGAAGAAATTCTTCCCAGAGAGGGTGGTGAGGCACTGGCACAGGTTGCCCAGAGAAGCTGTGGGTGCCCCATCCCTGGCAGTGTTCAAGGCCAGGCTGGATGAGGCTCTGAGCAACCTGGTCTAGTGGAGGGTGTCCCTGCCCATGGCAGGGGGGTTGGGACTAGATGGTCTTTAAGGTCCCTTCCAACCCAAACCGTTCTGTGATTCTATGATTGATCTCTCTGTTAAATTTTATCCTTTCTGACTCTTTCCTTCTGGTTTCATTCCAGCTGCGGATGGACAAATGTTCCGCAGTTCCTGTTTGCCAAAGCAGCTGGAGGCAGAGTGGCACTTCGGGGGAGTGAAATACCGGTACGGTGGCAACAAAGAAGGTAAGCTAAGGAGACTTGTTTCTTCTTGTGAGAAAGTCTCGTCTCCAGAATCTGAGGTTTTTCTTGGCAAATACTCCATCGGTTTCTTTGGGTTTTGAAAGATACCTGTCCAGTCAAGAGACGCGGGCTTTTGACAGAGCCAAAGAAAAATCTGAAGTTGCGTATTCTGGCTGTGATGTCTCATTACAAATGCCACCTTTATAGGACGTGTTAAGAGTTACTTGTGCAAATAAGAGAGCTTTTCCTGAGGCTTTGGGCTAGGGTACAATAACGGATAGGCCCAAGTGTATCTCCCGTGTGGAACTGTTACTTAAGATACTGTCCCTAACACTGCGTCCAGAGGGGGAAGCTGCTGCCATCAGTGACTTAAATAGAGCCCTTTGGTGACTTGTGCCTTACAACAGGGGAACGTGAGAGCTGAGCTGCAGGTTTGGTGTGTGGGGCGTGGGTTGACAACGTGACGCTGTGATCAGGAGGGAAAGTAAGGTTTTAGCTCGCAGGTGGTAGCAGATGTAAATGGGATTCTGCTGACCATAGAACATAACGATGGCAGTTTTGCCTGAGGAGGAGGAAGCGTTTCACACGCCTACACTCCTTTGCTCAGCACGCCTTGCAGCTAGCGCTGTGCTCCGTTCTAACCACTTGATGATGGTGATCTAGAGTCCCTGCCTGCATGCAGGTGCCGTGCTGGATTACGGAGGGGATGTCTGAGATCTTCTCACCTCTTCGGATGCTTTAATCTCTGATTCTTCCCTTTTTCATCCTATTGCCACTGATTCTTCCATCTCCTGGATATCCCTCTTTGGCTCACCCCAGCTGTGTTTGTCCCGACAGGAGAAACAGGATTCAAGCCCTGCTACTTGGAAGTACTCAAGGTTGTGAAAGGGAAACTGCACCAGCCAGATGAGATTCGTAGGAGTTCCTTCTATGCTTTCTCCTATTACTATGACCGCGCAGTTGACACCAACCTAATTGGTAAATTGATTTGGGATAATTACTACGTGTAAGCACATCAACCAGAAGGTAGAGAGAGGAACTCTGGAGGTTGGAGCCATGGGGAGCAGGGAAAAGGAATAGTATTGAGGAAGAGGAAATGCACAAAATGCCTTCAGGAAGTGAACATGTATCCGTTGGTGCAGTCTGATGTTCAGAGTTCCGCAGATGAGACTCGTGCGCTGAGCTGCAGTTAGACGTGCAGCTCTGTGCTCTGTTACCAGCGATCTCACGCCTAGCCTGGCATCACTGAGGTGCACTCGGGTCAGCTTACAGAACACAAATGTTTTCGGGTCTGTGATGGTGTTTTCTCACCTCTTCCTTTTCAGACTATGAAGAGGGAGGTGTCCTGGAAGTGAAAGATTTTGAAAGAAAAGCCAAAGAAGGTAATTGTCATGAGATTTGGGAAACCAGTGGGGATGAGAAATAACAAAAACATGAATGTCTATAGGCAGTACGTAATGTGAGTTTGACTTTTAAAAAAAGCCAGTTTAACCTTTATTCCACTTGCACCTTCCGTGTCATGTTACTTACCTCTTATTAGCCAACACCTGTAAGCATTGCAGAAGAAAGCACTGACAGAGCAGGGAGGAGAAACACAGGGTTAAGGGCCTCTCAGTTCTGTTCAGGAGAGGAGGGAGCTGGTTCATAAATGTCAGTGCAAAAGGAAGTGAATTTGCTGTATCGAGAGCTCCTTCTGTCCAACCACAACTGTCCGAGTTTAGGAGAGTGCTGACTGCTGCAAGCCTGTCACCTTAAATCCTTTTAAATCTCTAACAAAACAGAGGGAGAGAGCAGAGCTTAAGTCTGACAGCCTCTTCTGCATTCGTTTCATCCCCCTGGCTTTTTTCCTGAACCTCCTCCGGTGAAAAAAGAGCTCCCACCTTGCCAGGCTACTGATGGCCTAAACTTTGGTTTGCAGAGCAAGACATTGTTGTGATCATCCTCACGATGATTAGTACACCAGGTTTGTCACCAGAAAATGCGTAGTTATGCAGTTCAGGACTGACTTTTTTCCCTAAAAATTGACCTCCATTCTAATGATTTTTCAGTTAAAACTTAATCTCCCTAGAAACTCAGATGGTTTTGAATAGGGAGAATAGGCTGAGAATAGGAGCGGGGGGTGTTTGTTCTCTCCCCTGGATACTGAGAGCGCTTATTTCCAAAGATGCAGCTGTTACCCAACACCATCAATCCATTTATTTAGCTTTAGAGCACGGGGAGATCAATTCTGTGATCCTAAATTAATGCTCCTCTTGCTCATTGCAATAGTAGGAGGATGCTGCTTACCAGTGTCTGAAAAGAAGCAAACTCTGCTCTTGCCGCTTGTAGAACAGCACAGTAGGAGCAGGCCTGGGAGACAACGCTTAGCGTAAATCCATTTCCCAGGCACTGACACCCTTGCTCTGGAATCTTGCCTCGGCTGCAGCGAGGAGTGTTCGGGCAACAGCCTCTTTCACGTCCTTGGACGTGTGTGGTTGGGAAAAAATAAACGAAGCTGCCAACCTAGAAGGGGGCTGGAGCCATCCTCGGGAGCTGGACAGGGAAGGCAAATGATGCTGTGTTCTTGAAAGCATAATCCACCACCTCCCTGCCAGTTACCAGTTGAGCAGGGATCCCGACTTTAAAATGCCTGTGTGGGTTACGTTGCTGTAATAAAAGGTGTACGTAGGACGGAGCTCAGGCGAACTGCAAGTACCGTGGGGTTTATTCTCCAACATGCTACAGGTGTCACGTGTGCCCGTTAATAGAAGTGGGTGGCTTGTTTTAGTGGGCTTTGGCTAGAGGTCAGTTCAAATGCATAATGTGGATAAATGCGCCTCTGTTTTGCTGAGCTGCCTTTGTTTTCTTCCTTCTCTAGTCTGTGATAACATGGAGAGGTACAACTCAGCCAGCCCTTTCCTCTGCATGGATCTCACTTACATCACTGCTTTACTAAAGGAAGGGTTTGGATTTAGGGACAACACGCTCTTACAGGTGAGAAAAAGAGTTAAATCCCAAAGCCAGCTTCCCAATTTCTCTTATCAATCAACACATATTAGTTCGTTTTCCTGGCTAATTTTCTACTGAGTCTTTCCAAGGTCATTACATGTAGCCGTTGTCATCTGTGCGACATACGGATCTGGAGACCTGTTGGGAACAAGTTCTTTTTCTTCCTTTACAGTTAACAAAGAAAGTGAACAACATAGAGACAAGCTGGACTTTGGGTGCTACTTTTCACCTGCTGCAGTCTCTGGGAATAACCTACTGAGCTGTGACATTCCTGTGGACTTCCGCAAGGCTGGGAACGCAAACTGCAATCTCCAGGTACGTTGTTCAGCTGGAGTCGGTCACAGAGCAGAACTCGGACCAAAGCTATCAAACAGATCTTCACCAGGATTGGCATCGAGCATAATGAGAGTTGCCACGGTGTGATTTGTACTTGTGATTGCCATAAATGATCCAGAAGCTGCCTTCTGAAAGCCACGAAGCCTGAACTCCAGCAGAGTATCCGCAAGGGGCTCGAAGCCAGCTTTCACCAGCACCTTGGTATAGCATCCACTGCTGGAAGCACAGAGTATCTGGCACGTGGTGATAGGCTACGTGACTTGCCCTCCCCCTTTTATTTTAAACACACGTAACTGAAGTTTGCTTGTGAGGTGTTGAATACAGAAATTAAAGATGGCATCGACAGTCATTCAGAGAGAAGTGAACGCCTCTGGATGCTGCCCGCCCCAGCGTTCCAGGACCCGGCGGTTTGCTTAGCTAGCACCTTGCAGACTCCACTCGTTCAAGAAGGGGCCTGCCGTAAGCACGCTTTGGGCGTGGGTTTGGGAAAGGTGTTGGCTAAACCACAGGTTGTGACTTACCAGACATTTCTTTCGGCAGCAGTCGTTTCCTAAGCAGAATGTGTGCCTGGCTGATGTGCTCCTTGTGCTGCCCTTCGCAAGTCTGTGCAGCTACACCATACAGCTGGCTGCCAGACTGGTAACCTGACTCGTTTGGCACGTAGCCGTAACACCTTGCTGTGCTGGCTCACCTGGGCAGCGGTGCCAGCTACGGAAACTCCGCTGCCAGAAGAAAGGCTTGTCACAGTGCAACGCGAAGGCATTAAGGGTGCAGTCAGACGAAACGGCTGACCTGGTCGCTCGCTTGGCCACGAGAGGCAGTTCTGTTTCTGTGCTCTCAGCAAGGCGCTCCTGCGGCCTTCCTTTGGTGCTCCTCAGGTTCTTCAGTGAAGCGATTCACGACACCAGACTTGAGTCACGTCAGCTCGCTAGAGTCAAGTCTAGTGTGAGCACAAGGGAAATAACGGGCACTGCACAGACCTGCTGGGCCAGTGAGCTGTCGGGACAGGACAGCACAGCCCCTTTTGTCACAGCGAGCTCCAAGGCGTCATTTCCCATCTGAAAGTCTGGGCTTATCGCTTCCTGCGCTCTCCTTAGGAACCTCTTCAGAATGCAGAGCTGTGGTGAAACAAGTTGGGTCGTTTAGTAGACGAAAATAGGGAGAGTGGGGTTAGCATCAGAAACAGAACAAGAGCAGAAGTAGCTTTGCTTTCCTATCCCTTGTCCATTTAAAATTGTTCTAAACTCGATATAGCAGAGTGGACCCATAAAATGGTGTGTGCAGCCCTGCATTGCTCTGGCATTATTTTTATTACACCCAGCAGGGCTTTAGGGACAGTGCATCCAGTGAAGGGGCTGCAGCTGTTCAGGAAGCACAAGGCTTCTGTCAGGACAGCACGAAGCTATTAGAGTAATACTTTAAAGTGGATCTTGCCCTCTCTCTCACACCAAACACATAGCAGCGATGAAAGATCCACATTTTAAAGCACCTTGTCAGATAGGCTAGAAGGCTGGGCTGTAGGATCCCGCTTTTCTCTACAGCCAATTAAACATCAGGATTGTTCAAATCACGCAAGGCTCCAAGTGCAGACCTTGCGTTGTCCAAAACAGAAACAACTGGAGAGACAACTTTTCCCACCCCATGAAATAGTTAGCAGAGAGCTCATCTGTTTGCTCCTATTTAGCAAAAAATTAGTCTTCTAACGGAAGATGATAGTTGAATCACGGAGCACGCAACGTAAAGACGAATTTACTCCGACCCTAAGAAGAGAGAGGTATCGCTCACGTGACTAAGGGAAGCTCTTATCCACTGATCGCATGGCGAACGCCTTCCCGCGGGCACTTGCCTGTGTGTTATAACGCACCTTTCCCACGTCTGTAAAACCAAAGGCTGCCTTCACGCCACCTCCGCAAGCCGGATTTGAAAGCAACTGGCAATTCCCAGCAAGGGGAGGAAGCGGCGCGCTCCCGCCCCCGCTACTCTCGCCAGGTAGTTTGAAGACCTAGAGGTTTGCCGTACTGTGAACATGAGCCCGCTTCCCTGGTTCGCAGCGCAGGTTGGGCTGGGGCTGATGAAGCCACCCCCTTCTCCTATCTCAGGTTTTACAGCGCTAGGGCGCAGGGCTTCCTTTTGAGTGAACAACTTCAGGCAGCAACAGGAGTGCAGGGGTCGGGGATGGAGCCAACCGTACTCATCCCGCCACTGACACCTTGCTGGAGATTCCGACTGTTGCTTTGAAAGAGGAAATGCTCATCCTACCTACACTCCTTACCATGATCTGTGATCCGTGTTGGAAACCCCTCAGCGTCACGCCACACTTCTCACCGGGAGCTTCTGTTTGAACATGAAGAAAGTCGTCGTGGCCTCTTGTCAACCACAGACGTTTCTCACTCTCCTCCCTAGTGTCTGGCAACACTCAGCACGTGGTCCGGTCTGCACGAGGTGCCCGCCAACGCAGTCCTTTTGTCTTCAGTGAACAACTGTCCTCACTGCTGCATTCTCCGAGAACACGAAGTAGGATGCAGTGGTCGCTAGCCAGGCTGCGTTACTCCTGAGGACGAGCTAGTTTAATAACCCAGAAGTCCTCTTCCAGGCTGAGCTGTGACAAACCCTTACAGATCCTGGGGCTGTGGGTCACAAGCAGTGAGGCTGGACTTGAAACGGTCAGGGAAGGTGGGATGCTACACGTAAGGAACCAGCAGCAGACCTGCCCGCTGAACAGACGCGGGTCCTGGGGAGTGCGTACAGGTTTGGATTTGTCCCAAGGGAAGATGGTCTACAACAGGGGCCACACAGAGGAAGTTTCTTTGCTGTGTTTTTCACCTCAGACTCTGGTACTACAAGTGCTAGGGGAGAGCGTCTGCCTCCCAGTACCAAAGCTGCATTAAATCTGATGCTCAGGGCCGTCATTTGTCAGTGGCACGACTCTTAACTCCAGCAAAACCGCTGCTCTCTATCAGGGGCCTGATCCTGCGGTCACAAGAGAAACACAAACTCAGCTCAAAGGTTTCTTCTGCAAGGAGTTGCAGAGTTGAGCCCCTGCTGTTTACAGCCAAACTACTCAAAGGGGGTGGGGGACGTAGAGACACCAGTCTAGTCCTCACACTTACCCTAGTGCAATGAGATTATTTATTAGCTTAGCTAAAGACTAAGCAGCCTTTTAAGAGAAGAGTCCTACTTGCAGCCCTGATTTTTATCGCCTCCTTCATAGTGTCTTTTAGTCGCTAACAGGAACTGCCTAACGTGAGTGGCTGAAGAAGCACAAGTAGAGGCTTTCAGTTGGAAGCTTAGGTGTCATTCTTTCTGATGTGAATTCCTGATATTGGTTAACCAGGTGTGTGAATCTTTGCCCACGGGCAGCGTTCGCTCGATGTCGCGAGTGTCAGATGTCTAACGAGGGAGGATGGTGCTTGGAACCTAAGACAGAGTATCTTGAATGTCTATTTTAGTAATTAAAGCATTTTTAACAATATTCAGGGCACTGTGATGGTTTTCTTTCCCAGATATTATTGTTGTCTTGCATCTCTTTTTTCATGGAGCCCTTTAGACTAGCCAGTTCCACAAGGACAAAACGTGAAATAAGGCACCAAGAGAAGGGCAGGGAAAAGGGTGAGAGAGGCAGATCAGAGCTTTAACACCTATCTGCTCAGGAGCTGGCTCTCCTCTACTGAAAACTAACCCTCCCTCCAGAGTCCAGAAAGAGCTCGGATCCCAGGAGCGACATTACAGCTCTAGAAATCACATCAGAAAAAAACAAAAGGAATTTAAGCAGCAAAAGTTGCAGCTGGCAAAATTCAGCACGGCCTTTGCCAAAAGACAGCTGATTCCACCTCCGTCTTCAGTTCAAAAGGGCCAAAACAAAAGCACATTGTACAGATAGTTCTGTGGCTGAAGACGTCACGGTGCTACAGGAACAGACCCTGAATCCTCTTGAGGAGAGCAGACGAGACAGAACTTTTGCATAAACCAGTGGGTGATGTAACACACAGCTCAATCCCTCAGTTTTATTGTGAAATTAAAACGACACAATTCAAAGATTCGAGTCAGTCGCCGTCCTTGTAAGGGCAACGCGTTCACTGGCAAGCTGCTGCTGCCAACCGACGGCAGATCACTTGCTGGCAAAAGCCATGATCTGCTCCTAAAAAGGAGGAAGGAAAAGGTCAGTCATTCATAAACTGGTAAGAAGCACACGTTCTAGAATGCAGCTCTAGTCTTTACTACACTGACAGCAGGTGCTTTGTCAGCTTTCTAGCCAAGCGCAGAGCGCCTGTCCCTGTACGCTAGGGAGTTCAAGCTGCAGCATTCCTTTCCCGCCCCAGCAGCGCAGAGCAGAGGTGTTACCAACAGGTTCTGTGCGCGGAAAAAAGAGCTCTTCATTTGGGTTTCTGCTTTAAATGGAAAAAACAAACCCCCGTCTGAGCACTGAAGCAGCAGCATAGGCCTCTTTTTAGTGCAGCTAATAAAGACACCTTGTCAGTGGCAGCTACTGTGCCTCAGGAATTTCCTGCTCCTCCACTCAGGTAGCGTCTTAACCATGACCATAACACAAAGGAAAACAGGCCACCGGCGTCATAGGAAGAAAGTGACTTAATTTGTGGAATAAAACATTCAAATCCAGAAAAGAGGAACCTAATTTGAGGGTGCTCAGGAGTTCCGAGAGCAGGTGGCTTAAGGAACCTCACGCAAACCCAGCAACTAGGTCAAGCCGGTGCGGATTTAGGAAGACAGGCTGCAAACAGAGGGTCTGTGTTTAAGACTGACCCTCCTCAGCACTGCCTTCCGCCCGTAACTTCCATCCGAGACCTGCACTTCGGCCAGGAGGGAACAATGTAACGGGACAAGACAGGACAGAAGCAGCCACTTGAGCTGCACACCGCATCTGTCAATCCCCTCCTGTCTTAGTGAAGACGTGCCTTCACAGGGCTGGTTTTTCCATCGCCTGGAATGCAGTTCAAGGTTCCACATTTTCATTCCATAGCAAAGTAAAGCCAAAGACATCTAATGGCTTTTAACCTCTACCCACCGGTACCGAGTACACTCTTAGGTCCTGACCTTCCCTTGTGCTGCAGGAGAAGCCAGTTACTACTGACCCGTCAGTTACTTGGGAACTCCTCAGGCTCATTCAGGACACAAAACCTGAGTCTGAACAAGCAGCATTTCCCAAGAAAAAATGTTTCATTTAGGAAAAAAACCCATTCACAGCTTGAGAATGTTTCAGGGAGTTCTGGACTCTTCCTAGGGCCCTTACTAAAGTGAGATTCTTACTTTAAGGGGAGGCAGGGCATTTGTTGCTTGCAGTCCCCATGTCCTCAGCAACACCAAGGGAGCCAGCCTCGTGGAGTAGAGCCTCTTTAGCACATCGATAGCCGCTATCAAGGAGACATTGTGCCTCTGGCGTTGTGTCTCAAACTTTAAGAGATGTTTTAGGGAGCCTGGAAGAGATAATTGAGTGCTCCTATTCAAACTGACTTGCCACAAACAACTGTGCATCTTACCTCTATGGCAGTCTCCACTGACAACTGAAAACACACAAGAGAACAGAGAAAGGTCCACCTTAATGAAGGCCCACCCATCAGCTAGTGGCCTTCATCTCACCACCTCTTTAGCTACCATCCTGCAGAACTTTCGTTTTTTAAAGCAGCTCTGAGATTTGTGGGATGGAAAATGCATCCAAGAATCTTTAAGTGCTCAACAGCCAATGGACATCAGAACAGTTTTGCTTCAAAGGCATTTGTGCCTTTCAAAGACAGGATAGCAGCATGCTTCACCTCCCACTGAGGTGGTGCTTGTCCTGCTCTCTGCAGCAAAGGCCCGTGAGACCGATCATCTCGCTGCCACTTCGCTGTCTCGGATGCTCACCCAGATCGCTGCCGTTGAAGGCTGCCGCGCTGAGGTGATGAGCCAAACACGCGATGTCGCCGAAGCCCAGGTTTACACCTTGTCCTGCAAGAGGGTGGACTCTGTGTGCTGCGTCCCTGGAGCAAGAGGAGACAGGAATTTATGTCCCTTCTTGGAGACACTCACAACAAGGGCCACCTACCCATGGGGACCTCACCCGATAAGAGCCAGGCGGTGCTGGACATACTCTGCCGCGTGCCCCATTCCAAGCGGGAACATAGCTCGGCTCTCGGGGTCTACTTTAGCAATGCTTGGGGGCAGCTGGCGGACGGCAGTCCCCGAGGGTTTCAGGAGTGAAATAGCAGATCGAAACATGGCTCCCGCAGTGTCAATGAAGTCGGAGTGGTTTATGTTGCTCCACTGAAAAAAAACAAACCAACCTTCAGATGTTAACCCAAACTAGACATAGAAAAGGATCCTGCTGAAAAAAATCAGAATGAGCTCCAAATACTGGATTTTAACCACTTGGATAAAATTATCCAGTAGAAGAAACTATCGTTTTAGGACATCCAAGTCTCCAAATAGGACGAGCCTACCCTTCTCACCTTTTGGAAACATAGTTCAGTTTCTTCTGTGACCTTCAGCACGAACCTCATGCAGCCCCAAGGGGTCATCCTTTCTTTGCTAAGTGCCTTCTTGGTATCATCCTCACCACAGGAAGGAACTTGAGAATCCCAAGTTCTCCCACTGCTACCCTTTAAGCTGTAGGGTTCCACTGTATTCCTCGTGATGACAAGAAGCCTCATACCCGCCGCAAGGCTGATACTCACAAAGGCAGAGTTGATGCTATCCACAAAACTTTCCTCATCCATAGCAAGAAGTTCCGATGCGTGTTCATGAGACGTAGACCAGACCAGAGAGCTGGCGGTGTCAGACAGCTGGTTTAAGAGAAAGTCAAGGGTTAGCATCACAAGAAAAAGAAGTAGAAATAATTTCCCCCCTGTTCTGCCCTACACCAGTCCCTCTGCACACTACTTTGCCAGCCCAACTTGCTACAAGTGGGAAACACCAAGGATAAAGAGTGAGGGCAGGAGGGGAAAACAAATGCGGGAACTGAAAAGTAAAGGGCAGATGGACAGATTCTTAAGAGACAGAACCAACACAGGAAGGCCCAGACATAAATAAAGTTACTAGAAGAGAACAGACTAAAAAAAATCCAGAGCCCAGAGTCATCTTACCGGCAGAAGCGCAATTGGCCCTGAGGGAAGGAACCTCTGCCATGCTACGTTGTTGTCTGTGGCCTACAGTGGAAAGAAGCAAGTGGACAGTTACGAACCAGTGACCTGCATCACCTGCTTAAGCTGTTCTGCTGCTCCTGGAAGAGTCAATTAGCAGAATTTCACCTCGGACAAGTGAAGAGTTGCCACCACAGCTGACTGGTCGTACCGATGCTCGATGTTCTTAATTTCAGCTTCCTTCCGGACAACAGAGTTATGACCATCCGCGCCGATCTGCGAAACAGAGATACACAGCAACCTCTTCAGCAGCTCCTGAGAAAGCTAATATTCCAGTCTACAAACTGTAGCCCACATGTACATATTTTTTTGTTTATTCCGAGGAAAAACACAACAAAAGATTCCCCAAAACCCAGAAGAGGTGGCCCCTTCTGCTCTTGTCCAATTCAGCACAGTCTCCCCGTATCAGGTACTTACAGAAAAGGCTATGCCCCTCTGACAGAGTTAGTCACTCACCTCACTCAAGCCCTCCACGTGGGTGGAGCGGCACACACGGAATCAGAACCAAATCCAGTGGAAAGGACTTGGGTGAGAGATGACGCCTGATCAACAGAAATGAAAAGTTTAGTTACCAGCAGTTTGGTCTGAAGTCTGCGTCCATCAGCTAACTCAATTTGGACCCAAGGGCTTGTGTCACAGCTGTGAGAGGGAAGGGGCCAGGTATACCCGACTGCTCTGCTCCCGTAGAAAACCTCCACCCGGTCTGATGGGAACACAAAGTACCATGGTCACAGCATGATACAGACAGGAAAAAAGGAAACATCACTACAGCAGCAAAGGCCACGCACGTCTTAACGGCACCCTGACCCTGCAATTCTCAAGGCCCCCTGAAAGAACTGATCTGGCCTACCCTTTGTCACTGCAAGGCCTGCTCTGGGTAGAAGGCTACAGATCTTTTCATCAAGTCTATTTTTAGAGGGACTATGTTCTGGAGAACTACACATGCAACTGCTTTCTTGCTGTGTGGCCTTCGGAAGACGGATTTCTCCCTCCTCCCCCAAATCAAGCAGCTGCCCACGTCTCAGAGTTACTTGTTAGATGAATTATCTTTCTCCCTCTCATAACTTAGCACACACAACAGAGGGCAAGTAACTGAAAGCTCTCCGCAGCAAATAAAATATGAAAGAAGTTGTCCACTACCTGCTACTGCATCTAACTGTTTTGTGAGAGCGGACATAATGACATCATTCTCCACTATGTAACCCATGTCATCTAAGTCATCTTTCTCAAAAACGATCATGGCTTCTGAACAAGCATCCCACACCTACAAAGAAAAAACACATTACATGACGCTACGTGATAAAGAAGTGTCGTTCCTTTCAAGGACTCCGAATACATCCGTCTTAGCAGGAAAAGGACGTGGCAGTCTAGAAACACAGAACTAGAGGAGACATCCTGGATGACCATCCATTCCCAGACACTACGGGACATCCCATAATTCCTTTCATGCAACGATCTAGCTTCATCTCAAACACCATCGGGAAGAAAGTTTTTTATCCCTACTTTCCTGTTACACAATTAAGATACAAAGCTCCCTACCAGCTTGTTGTTAACCCTGGCAGGCAGCTCAGCACCACACAGCTGCTCACTCACTCCCCCCTGCCAGTAGGATGGGGAAGGGTGAAAGTGAGAGAACTCGTGGATTGAGATAAAGTCAGTTTAATAGGCAAAGCCAAAGCTGTGCACACAAGCAAAGCAAAACAAGGAATTCATTCACCACTTCCCATGGGTAGGTGTTCAGCCCTCTCCAGGAAAGCAGGGCTCCATCACACATAAGTCACTTGGGAAGACAAACGTCGTCACTTCAAATGTGTGTCCCCCCCTTCCTCTTTCTTCCCCCAGCTATCCATGCTGAGCATGACATCATATGGTCTGGGATATCCCTTTGGTCAGTTGGGGTCAGCTGTCCCAGCTCTGTCCCCTCCCAGCTTCTTGTGCACCCCCAGCCCACTCGCTGGTGGGGTGGTGAGGGGCAGAAAAGGCCTTGGCTCTGTGTCAGCACTGCTCAGCAGTAACGAAAACATCCCTGTGTTAGCCACACTGTTTCCAGCACAAATCTACAAGCTACTATGAAGAAAATGAACTCGCTCCCAGCCAAAACCAGCACACACCTTTACCTTTATTTCCTGACTAGTACCCATGCCTCAATACCTACAGCTTCCATTAGGAATCAACCTTTCATCCTGCCACATCAAGATTCTGAGGACGGGTATCTCTGAGTATGCTGCAACCCCCAACAAAGTAACAGGCATCATCATAAGCATGACCTGCCCTTGGCCAAAGAAAAAACGCCTTTGGATCGTTAATGTAAGTACATCTGAGAACTCAAAGCAGGCAGACACACAGTCTATTTACAGCCCTAAGTAAGTGAGGCACCTGCATTCGCCGGAACGGTTTGAATCTCAGGCTGCAGACATGATCCCAAGCACCAAAACCTGAAAGAGAAAAAAGGACACAGCTGTGCGGAGACACAGGCTCACATGTGACCTGACCGAGACCCAAATAAACCCAAAGCTCCCTCCACACTCTCCTTCCTCCCTGACTATCAGTGCCCAGCCTCTGCTTGCACCACGCCAGACAGGGCCAGATCCGTCCCAAGACCTTCACAGCTCCAGCATCACGTTATCTTACTGTTCACACAAGCCAGTAGAAAAGAAACAAAGAGCTTTCCGTGAATGCTGTGGCCTCGCTGTCCGACCAGCGAGGATTAAAACAGACAGAAACGCACCGCCACCACTGTATAGGACACCTCTTTCTCCATAAAGAATCAAGACTCAACGGACAGAAACGCACCGCCACCACTGTATAGGACACCTCTTTCTCCATAAAGAATCAAGACTCAAATCTCCCGTTAAAATTAATATTAATCAGGATTACAGAGTACTAAGTGCATGCTTCTTTTGTGAAGAGAACATTCCAGATGCTGCAGAGAGCACCGTACAACCTTTCACTAGCCTAATGTCACGCTATTTATATAACAAATCAGACCAAGGTACCAGAACAGAGGTCCTTGTTATTGAGGGAAGCCTGAGTCAGTCACACATTCAGCATATGGAATACTGAGACACAAAGGCAAAATTCCCATCGAGTTGAGGACGAAGGCAGCACACGCTCCGAGAGGTTTTGTTTAAACAAAAATCAAACCAGCTCAAACATACTGTTCAAAATGCAAACAGTAGGAGTCATACTTACTGCTCAGGAGGGTTGCTGATCCTGGGGAGATGGAACTGACCCTGTTACTGTACCTGTCAGGCACGCGATCACATTCTTTCCTCGGGCCAGCCTCCAGCAAAGCAATCTTCTTATCGTGGAAGTGCATGTCGTGCCCTAGAATAAGCAAATACATGCTTCGCTACGGCGCGTCTGCCAAAACCCTCATTTCTGGAGTTCTTTATCAGCAACACCTCTGCGTTTGTGTAATGCAACAGAATACACCGAAACCTTCACAGCAGTGCTCGTACAACACAGGTCTTGGACTAGGAAGGTAAACTTGGGTGTTTTAAAGCTGTAGGACTACAATCCCGTCGCTGAGACTGGCGACCCTTGTGCAGTTAAAGCAAGGATTAAACGTATTTTTTGTACAAAGTTCACCTTTCCTACAGATTTGTGTCTATTTTGTTATGAAAGCTCATTGCTGAAGTACTAACAAGTGAAACCCACACAGAACACATTTTTCAGAGCTTAAACGTAAATTCACCTATCAGAACAAGAGAGCAAAATAAAACTTCTGTGACACTTAGCAACTACGTTGTTTTCTTTGCCCTTATATTCTGACAGGGGAATATTGTAACTCGCAGTTAAAGAGAAGTGGGAAAAAATAAATGAAGAGATGACTCGAGTAAATGACGCTACAACTGAATTAGCCGCGCTTGTCGCATCTGCCTGCCACGGCTGCACAATGCGCCGAGACCAGAAATTGTATCCCCACAACACCCAGAGTTTACTACTGCTTCTTCAGCCCCAGTAACAGCAGCGTCCTGAAGATACTTTCTAGATTATGCATAACACAACCTCAGCTCCTGAAAGGTCCCAAACCTGCAGGCAGCCTTAGACAGCACTGCTAGAGGGGACCCTTTTGCGGGCTCAGTTCCACTGTGGTCTTGTTTAACGAGACAAGCAAGGTAAAGCCTCATACTTGCAAAGCACTCATGCCTTAAGAGCTTTGCTCTTTTCCTCTTCTTTACACTCCCTTCGTTAGGCTTCCGTCGCTATTACACCCTTCCGAACCAACGCTGCAAATAAAGCGGCAGCGAACATCTCGGGATCTCCGGTGATACAAACCAAGCACAAATCCATTTTAACTTGGTATTCTGGCGTTAAAAATACAGGGTTAGAGACTGGAATCAGAACAGCATCTCAGCTACGGCTGAAATTATCCATCGGGGATTTAAGGGTGACCACATTTGGCAGAAACACTATGCGTAGCCTGCAGAATTCAACGTCGTGGCTACGCGAACGTATACACACGCACGCCCGTAAATAGGACAAGGCTCATGAGAACCATCAGCCAACCAACCAGCTTTAAGTCAGAGTGCTGTCAGGAGGGATGCAGGAATAGGACATTCCACAACAGGATCCTGAACGTTAAGATCCTAAACGGTAACTACACTGTTATCTCACCCTATCTCCAACAGGAATTAAGGCCGACTTAGGAAAGTACCCGATACTCCACACACTGACACACGGAGCGTTTGGGAAAGGTCCCAGTTGGAGGTTTTCCTGGGGAGAGAGCGAGAACAGCGGGACACAAGACCCGCGACTGGCCGAGCGCACACAACACGATGCGGGAGGCTCCGACTCCTCACCCCGCCGGGGCGGGAGGGACAGACGGCCGCAGGCCGGGCCGACGGCACCTGCGACGCCGCCTGAGGCGGGCGAGAAGGTCACGCACGGCCTTACCAAGCACGGCGGCCATGGCGCTCCCGACCATACCCCCGCCAGACACCACCACGTCGTAGAGCGGCGCGGCGGCGGCGACAGACCGGAGAGGGACCCGCGGGCCGGCCCGCAACCGCCCACCGAGCAGAGCCAGCAGTCCCCGACCGCACACGGCCGCCATCATTGCGGAAGTGACGACACGTCAAGCCCCACCCTCCCCAGCCGAGCGGAAGTCGCTCTGGGAAACCATGACAACGCAAGGCGAGCGCTACACGACGCCGCTCTTCCCAAGCAACCAATGAGCGATCGGCGGGTGCTGGCCGTTTTGGAGCCTGATTGGCTACTTGCGGTCGAAAAGGCGGGCCTAGAGGGCTACCGGCTTCGCTGATTGGCGGGAGGTGCGATCGGTGCCGTTGGAGGGCTGAGGCGGCGGCCTGCGGGTGAGGGGAACGGCCCGGCCTCGGCGCTCCCGGCTCTACCTCACCCTCGGCGACCGCCGAGGGTGAGGCAGAGCCGGGAGCGCCGAGGCCGGGCACGGAAGTTGGAGTCGCACCTCCTAAATGAGCACTTACCCATTTTTTTGTTTGTTTTCTTCCAGGTGACCCCGCATCCCTTCAGGCTGTAACGGGCCAACGGGAGCTTGTCGGGATGGGAGGCCGGCGGTCTCCGTTAGAACCGGGCGTATCGTACCAGGCAATGTTAAGGGATGATCTCGGGATATCCGAAGAGGATGAGGAGCTGGAGGGTTTCAGGCGGGAGGTGGCAGTCCTGTGTGACAAGCTGTGGGAGGCGCTCAGGTAGGATGGCACCTGGTAAGGATGGCGGAATGGCTTGCGGGACCTCTGCTGCTTCTGCCCAGTGACGAGGCGGAGCAGGAAGCCCCGAGATGCACGTCTGTAGTACCAGTACGCTGGCCACAAACGTGTTCGCAGATGGGAGGATGGGGCCGACAGGTGCTGATGTAAGCAGCGCTCACGTAAAACATGAACAGCACAAATCCCTGCTCATCACCTGATGGCGCGTAAAATTTGCTAGCAGATTGCACGTGTTTTTAACCAGGGTCCAGTCTTCAGACCTGTGGTCTCTTCAGCGGCCAGCTCTCAGACCTCTTGTCCGTCTGTGCGGTTAGTTCAGCTTGAAGTTCAGCAGCAGATCATATACACGGTCTTACAAAGGAAACAGTTTACAAAGAACAGACTGCAGCAATCACCACGCACGTGTGTTGACCAAGTTCACACGTGACTGGCATCCCCGTTTTTCCCATTTTCCTTTTCTGTGTCCACCCTGATCCACTTTGATCCTTTTCCCTGTGTTTATTCCTTCCCTAATTATCTCCCAGGTTTTACTCAGTTTCACAATCACCGTCAAACATCCTATGAGAAGTTTGCTATTTCAGCAAGGCCCATGAGAGCCTTGGGGCTTTTTCCTTATTATCAATGATTTGGCCATCTTACCAGCTGCAAAGTTTCCAGCTGAAATTAGAATCTCACTAAAGCAGTTCCTTGCAATGGCCCTTCCATCAGCATCTTAGGAATTCCGGTGTTTGGTACTGTTTGTTAGGATTTGCCTATCTGTGTGCCTAGTTTATTGCTTCTCCTGAGTTTGTCTTTTATGTTGAGTAGCTGTTGGGCAGAAAGCTGTGGCCTTTCAGGCAACAGTACTAGCAGCATAGTAAATTGCATGACAAAGCTAAGTAACAAGTCATTTTACACATGGAAAACCCAGGAAACAAGCAAAGCTCCACTCACAAACTTCAGTAGCAAAGCAAAATCCAGAGCCTGAGAATGATAAGCCCTAGGCCTGTCTTTTAACGACCAGCTCAGCCTATGGTGTCTTTCTCTTATCAAGACCATCTCCCTTCTTTTATTTCTATTTTTAAATCATTTCCCTTGTTTCCCCTTCCTCATGTCTTTATCTTAGCTGTACATCTGGTAACAAAAGGCAGTCCAGTTCTTTGATCGACCTCACCTCGGACAGTACCTGGGATCAGCAAAAGCCTCACTTGTTTCCTAAATCCCGCTTGAGGCCAAAAAGCGCTTCATCTCCCTGGATTCCTTCCATCACCATCCCTCAGCCTTTCAAAATGACACTGCGGGAAGCTCGCAAGAAGTCCCAGTTGATGGAGTCATATATGTTTCTTGCACTGGACAAAGAGAGAGACAAAAGGCAAAGCCAGGATGAAGCTGAATGTCAGAAACAGTTCCGGGCGCAGCCTGTACCTGCCCATGTGTTTCTGCCCCTTTATCAGGAAATAATGGAGCAGAATGAGATTCGCAGGCAGATAGCAACACAGAAAAGAAAGGAGCAGCTGCTTTCAACCCAGCGGCCCTTCAGTTTCCTGGAGAAGGAGGAGAGAAAGAAAGAAGCTATCAGACAAAAGTTCCTGGCAGCAGCGACTCCAAATGAGAGCTCCAAACAGAAGCAAGCTAGGAAAAAAGTTCCTAAATCTACTTATGAGCCACTTCTTGGAGATAAACTCAAAGGTAAAATGCCAGGGCTCTTCCTGTAAAAACATCTCCCTGCCTGTCCGTCACTGTCTCCACGCTGGGAAGTAGGATCACAGCACATAGGGCATTGCTTGGCGTATACACCAGTATCACGCCATCGCCTGGTGTTGTCTTGTCCCTGTGTGTCACCGGTCGTTACATTTCATCGACATCCCCGTACAGTGGAGTGCTGTAAATTCAGTAGTCACGCGTCAGTGTCGGCAGCAGCGGTTCTGTACCGTTCCCCAGCACGCTTGGTACAGCGAGCTCCTCACACGTTTCCATACCCCTTTTGCTGCAAATCACGACAGTTTGGGAATCCTTCCCTGCATTGGATTCCACGCCTTTGGTTATGCTAAAGGGACTTAGATGATTGTGGCACAAATGTGAAGACAGATGTAGTGCCCAAAGTGTCCAAGGTCCATGCGGACAATTTCACTCCCACCCAAGTGATGTGTGCTGCACAGAACCCCTGGGAGAAAAGTAAGGGGTAACGGGTTTAAACTGACAGCGGGGAGATTTAGATTGGACATCAGGAAGAAATTCTTCCCAGAGAGGGTGGTGAGGCACTGGCACAGGTTGCCCAGAGAAGCTGTGGGTGCCCCATCCCTGGGAGTGTTCAAGGCCAGGCTGGATGAGGCTTTGAGCAACCTGGTCTAGTGGAGGGTGTCCCTGCCCATGGCAGGGGGTTGGAACTGGATGGTCTTTAAGGTCCCTTCCAACCCAAACCGTTCTGTGATTCTATGATTTCTTGAGCCCAAACCAGGCAGTTAGTTCGGTTCTAAGGGACGGCGCAGCAGTCCAGCCTCTCCTGCCATTCTCTGATGTTTTCAGTTACCTTCCCACCCGCTCTCCACCTTTTTATGAACAGGGGCGGCAGGTGCCAGGACCATTCCAGTCAGGGTGGCAGTCAAGGAAATTTCCCTGATGCTCGCTTTCTTCCAGATGGCTTAAGCCCCCACAGTTGTAAGTTTGAAGTAAGCAATACAGACTTCAGGCTTAAATACAGGAACTAAACCAGTCCTTGCTAATCCTCACTGCTTTCCTTTTTTTTTTTTTTTTTTTTTTAACTGTTTCCCACCGATTTCTTCTCGAGTACACACCAGTTCGCTTTTCATCAGAGAACATTCTGCTGTGGTGTACTGAACTAAATGGGTTAGAAAGGTAAAAGAGAGCAAGGGACAAGCCTGTGTTCTAGAAACTGGTACACCAGTGTCTATCTGGTGTATCAGAAGGGAGGAGGAATGAACATTTCCTACCTCGGTCAATAAATAAACTCAAAAAAAAATCTGCAAACAGCAGTATTGAGTAGTTTTCCCAAAAGCCAACAACCCCCAAACCCACAGCCAACTGTTTGAGTACATTTTCACAAACACTCCGTGCTGCACTGGGAAGGATTCCGTTCTACCCTGAAACATATTCTTCCTGTGAGCAGTTTGTCACACAAGTCACAAGACACGCTCCATCCACCAAATGCTCCGTACTTCAAATCTTTTCTAATCGAGACAAATGTTGCCGGGCATTACACAGCGTGACAAGCGGGAGTGAACTGCCTGTTTTGATCACACGGTCAGCATCACGATATAAAGCCTGGTGTCCCTGGCCATCGGAATGGGAGAAGGCCTGTTCAGTAACTTACTCTCCTAAGTGAAAGCGATATCTAGAGATTAATGCCTAAGAAAGAGACTCTCCCCTGTTTTTTCTGGGATCTTTGAATTTTTTTTCATGGGAGGCAGAGGAGAGAGAGGCTGAGAAGTGGGGAAGGAGAACACAGGGTGTCCGGTCCCTCCTATACACGTAGGTGCCACCATAAAGAGAAGTTGAGAGTTGTGCAGCGGCAATTTCGCAGCCTTTTATGTCACTCACGTTTTTTTCATTGCTTTTGATCCATCAGAAGCTGAACTCTGCAGAGAAATCCGCATTCAAATGAGAGCCAAGGATTTGCTTGAGAGCTCCGTAGCTCTTATAGATACTAGCAACTGTCGGAGGGAGCCTCAGTCCCGAACCGCCACTAAAACTAAGCAGGAAAGACTTGGCTTCTTGCAGGATAAAAGTTTCAGCTTCAAGCCAAGGATTAATCCAACAATACCGGATTTTGAAGGACTTTACTGGGCATTTCAGAGGGAAGCAGTGAGGAGACAAGAAATCAAAGAGGCAACTCGTAATAAACCATTCAAGCTAAGAACCTCCAATCTCCGTGGCAGGCAGAGGCAGGCTAATGAAAAGATAAAGGTGAGATGACTGGGTATTTCTGTGGTACTGCTTTCTCCAGTCAACACAGCAACTTCTTAAATTTATAGCAATTATTTATGGATGGTTAATGCCCCGTGACCTCTGCCCTTCTCGTGGGAGTAATGCAGAATTCTGGGACAAACCAGAGCACAAAATTCTACACGAAGAGATGAGCTACGACAGCTGAGGCTTAGCCACCCTTCCGTACTCTAATCACATCTTCCCTTATCCCTTCCCCATGTAAATCCCTACTGATGGAAGAGAGAAGGATGAGTGCATTGCTCACAAACCCCAAGTGATCTCTCTGGTAGACAAAGAACAGAGGAGATCCTGTACTGGGAACAAATACACTGAATGAAGTTCCTTTTTTCTTTTTTTCAGGATTCTCAACAACTTTCCAAGGTTTCAGTGAAAAAAAGTCATTCTCTGACCGGACTTTCCTCTCTCTCTTCCAACACCCTTCCAGTGCATATTACAGATGCAACTAGGAAAAGAGACTCTGCTATTAGGTAAGTAGGAAAGTTGGTCTACAGGACCATACACCAACTAACCACCAAAACAGAGGAAAAGCAGTTTTCTCTCATTACATCAGCTACATTGACAATACTTTTCCTACATGGTTCTCTGCCTTCTTCCTTTGCTGATTCCTGCCCTGCCTCTCAGTAGATGTGGGAGTTGCACACTCGTATGTCTGGAATTTTGCTTTCCTCCTTAGAGAAGTGAAATTCCCTATGAGCATGTAGTCCAGCAGTCTTAAGTGAGCTCATTAGTGACTTTGTTCTATATAGATGCTCCCAAGATAAAAAAGAAGGGGACAAAGAAGGGATTTATTGGCTGGAGAAACAGAAGAAATGTCAAGCTCTTCGAAAGTCAGTGAACAGCCGAGCAAAAGCCCTGGATCCACACAAAAGTCTGGAGGAAACACACAAGGAGAAGTCAAAACAGAACTGGTCAGTACCCTGTTCTGCACAGAAATAACCGTTTGCTTCACTCACTGGGCACGCTCAGGTAATTCTTTAGGAGGAACTGGGTCTAAGAACATTCCTAGCCTAACTCTTCTGGCTCTCATACCCATTCCATACTCATTTGGATTTCTTTACAACTCCACACTACTCCTTCCATACAGGACAGTTTCCTTTAGATTAACGTTTGTAGAATCTAATTCGTACGAACCAGCCAACTGAAATGTAGGATTTGGTAACACACACATAAGGCAAGGTTTTCCAAAAATGTGAACGCTGGTCCTGTGCAGTAGGTCTAGCAATAATGTAAACTGGTCTAACTGCTGACCAGTTACTGGTATAGCAGTAAAGCTTGGCTAATGGGTCCCTAACTCATCAGCAATAGGATTTTTTTGCCCAGTATTCAGACTACCACAGCTATTTAAAGGATGAAACAGTTACTGAGAATTCCTTGTTCCTGATCAGCTACAGAGGGAACCAGTATTAGACCGGCAACTTTTCCATTTCAGGCAAAATATGAGAGAGAGAACAAAGGAATACAGAAAGGAGCTGGAAGAAATGCAGCTGCGGGTCAAGAACAGACCATACCTCTTTGAACAGGTCACCAAGGTAACTGGTCAAAGTTCCAGAGTGTTTCCAGGCAGGATACCTTGTCTTTCATTTAAGACAGGCATTAGAAAGTCTAGTCTGGAGTTAATTCACAGATAAGAAGGTGCAAATGGGTGCAGTCTCTTGACTACACTCCAACTAACACACATAAGGGCCACCCGAGTATAATTTAAATTCCTTCCCACCACTTGGAAAAACACCCTGACTTATTTCTTGGTTTAGAGCTTTCCATCCTTAGCATATATATGGCAATCAAAATGCATGGTCAGATCAAAACCAAGGCCTCTTCACACCAGAAGTTACACGAATACCTATTCTGCACCTGAATACCATAGCCTACAGTCTAGAAATGTTAAAGTCTTTTTCTCAAAACCCTCTCCAGTTGAGCACTTGTATTTCATACCCCTAGAGCTACTGGAGAAACATGAACGACAGTTACGCTGCTGCTGTCAGCCGCCAGCCCTGCTGTGTGGGGTTGGGTCCGACTCACCTCGCCCCTCACGCAGCAGCAGTTACAAATCTGTATTGCGCTCCAGCTGTAGATGCAATCTCCGCTCTCTGTAAAGCATTCTTGCCACGGCTTTTCTCGCAGTTCTGTCTCCTTGCAGGGATGACATCTGGTTAGAGATGGTGACAACACATCGACACTATGCTCATTTAAGGTTTCTCAACAGGAAGTGCCCCCCTGGGTCAGGCTTTCTGTTCAGAGCAGCGGTTAATGGAGGCAGAGAACACAGTTGTGTCACAGAAACGTTATTTGTTTGCCAGCTTGGTAAGAATTCACCAATATGCAGAGCATTCACTCATGTTGAGACACAGAACACCTTAATCTTTAGGAACTGGCCAGTCCTTCTGGAAAACTGTCCTCTCAGACTACATGAATCTGCAAGGTTTATTTGGAAGCAGTGAGGATATAGGATCCAGGATGCTTGGGTTTCAGTTTCATGAGGATGAGCTGATATTCCACGGGTGCTCTCCATTCACTGAACTCCACTGTCGGTAGCACTTACAAATGACAAGCAAACATGCTTCCAGAATTTCTCACGCCCTTTTTTTGCACGAATTCTCAATGTGGGTGTCAGAGCCAGAACTCGGACACAAGCGCATATGCTAGTCTGGTTAAGACTGGAATGCTGTAGAGGCAGGAGAAAACAAGAATGAAGAAAAAAAAAAGGATAAGAAGCAGAAAAAGGTGAGCTCTGGCTTTGAGATGTGAGAGATTCTCCTAGTACTCAGTTTTGGTACTGTATGGTTGGATGACGGGCACTTTGCTGCCCTCTTGTTCTCACTAGAAGTGTCAGCCGTGCACTCTACAGCTTGAGCGTTACGGGGAAGCCCCAGTTGTACATGCCTATCTTTTCGATTTCATAGCAGGATGCTCGTCAGGGAGCGGAGCGTCGCTACAGACACACCCTCCAGCAGGCTGGGCTAAGTGAAGAATTCGTAAGGAAAAAAGGGAGAGACGCCACTGAGTTGCTGGAAGAAGAATCTGACGTTCACAGGTAACAAAACCAAAGCAATACAGCTCTTGTGCCTGTGACTAGGAGTATTTTCCTTGTTCACGAAAGCATTCCAGTTTGTATCTTCTGGCGTAAGCTGAATGAAATCAACGTCCCTCCTCTTACTAAGCACGATGGCTTCTTAACTCCTGTGACTGCATTCTGTTCCTTGTGCATGGGGCAAAGCAGGAAGCGAGCACTGCAAGCCGCTCCCGGTATTAGACAGTCACTGTTTCTGCAGAGCACTCACGCCTCGGGGTGGAAAGGACGGCTGCACTGTACAGGAAGGAGAACCTCCAGAGGAACCGAGCAGGAAGGAAATGGCAACGTAAGATCTAGCAGAGGGATCCGTCGATCACCTCTTGATTTTTTGAATTAGAGATTCTCCAGGTTCGTCCTCAGGAACGTTATGGTTTAGGCTGACACCTCAGAATTGCTCTGGGTAAGTGAGAGATGAGAACTCAGGAATAAAAGACCAACTGTTGTTCAGAGCATGTCTTGTCCAACCCAGCACAACCCTCCCGTAGCCTTCACAAGCGTTCCTTGTGTGAGCCATTTCCCCCCTTCTTTAACGGTCAACCAAACCAGTTCAAACGGTCGAAGCACTGTGTTTGGATAAAAGTAGGTGTGAAAGATTGAAGAGGTACATCCTCCAGCGTCAGCTCCTCACGTTCACGCCACAGGGGCGCAGAGAGGGGACAATGCCGTCCAGTGTGCTGCTAAACCTTGGCTTGCACATACATGTGGCAGAATGCTTTTAACCGAGGTATTTCTAACAAAACAAATAGCAGGATCTGACCTGCCATGGGAGAAGCCTCAGAGCAAAGTCCTGCTCCGGTGTTTTCAGTCACTCATTGCCAGCTCTGCTCCTTCCTCCCACTGGGAAGAAGCAATAGGCTCGCAATGTTAAAAAAATCTCGCATATTTCATTATTTGAAACTGTTTTAACATCTCACCCATTTGGGACATTAATTTGGCCTGAAAACCAACCAAAGTTATGAAGGGGGTTGTCATTAAACAATGCATCACTGTGCACTGCTGTTGCCCTAATTCTGCTCTTACTGCGATATCAAAGATGGACTTTGGTGGAAGAAAGCCGAGGGATTTCCTGCCAGCACGCTGCACTCCAATGCCTGGCGCCCCTGGAATGGGAGAGCTCACACGTTAGTGCTCTTCCTTTACCTGGCACTAATGACGACCTCAAAAATACAAACCCTTCCCACCTGGAATGTTTTCTGAGAATTGTGATATCAAAGCACTTTGAGATTAAAAGATTTTCAAATGGATATCCTGTTTCTGCACTGTCCAATTTCTTTATCAATCATCTTTGCCTCACTTCTTAAACAGAAGCTGCGTCTCTCTTCATCACCTCGATCCATTCCTCCTTACACTGTAACAACAAGACCTCATCAAGTCAGAAACACAGAGCCCGTACGAGCTACCACATTAGATAAAAACCTGAGATTATGCCATTTTTAATCACAGCCAAGTACTACATCCAAGAATTACAGCCCCAGGTTTTCCAGCTGCAGAGATGGATACATAGCGTTGGGCTGCAGCAGCCCTCCTCGCTGCCTCAAGCAGTCGCCACAGCCAGAAGAGGCCTAAGGCCCCAGGAGGGTTCACGGCAGGCTCTCATCAGCGTACCAGTTTCTACGTGGGTTTAACTGTGTAGGACACACAGAGGCTGTTCTTTCTCCTGTATCCCCTGGGAAAAAACCAGTGATGTAGTCATGCTGTCACCATGCCTTGTCACCTTGAAAGGGGAAGGAAAGATTTCTTCCATGCTCAAAGTCTGGTCTAGAGCCCACTGGGCACGTATGGATACCTCTGGAGCAGTGGGAGTGAAGTTTTAATACATTTTAAGGGGTGTTTACTAAAATTCATTGATAATTTCCCTAAAATAACCTGATGATGCTGGAAAAACGAATTTACAAGTGTGTGAAATGTAAAAGAAAACCTTAAGGAAGGACGAACAAAGGCTTGACTACGTGCTATTCTGCCATATCCCCTTAACAAATACTACGGTGACGTGCATGAATACAGTTAATAGATAAATCCGAGTCTTAATGTGGTCCCTAAACAGAAACGGCTGAAATGGTGATGAGAGTAAAAGCATCAAACTAATGGCCATAAACTGGAAAACAGAAGGTTCAACCTGCACGTGAGGAAACCCTTCTTCCCTGTGAGGGTGGCAGAGCCCTGGGACAGGCTGCCCAGAGTGGGGGGGAAGTCTCCTGCCCTGGAGACTCTCCAAAGCCGCCTGGACTTGTTCCTGTGTGATCTGCTCTGGGTGATCCTGCTCTGGCAGGGGGGTTGGACTAGATGATCTCTAGAGGTCCCTTCCAAGCCCTACCACCCTGTGAATCTGTGTAAACAAAGGGTTGTTCTGAAAGCAGGATTACATTTCTCTAATCCTAAAAGAGATTTGTAATCTCTTGATATATTATCTCAAAACTGGTATGGGAATAAAGAATTTCAACTTTTGCTCTGGATTTTTGCATTTTATGAACGTATTTCGTTATTTTCAGTTCAAAGGATGACAGCCTGTTCAGCTAACCTATACAGATACTGCGTCTCCCGTGGACCGATGAGATGGTAGCCAAACCATGCCACATCCCGATTCACAGGTACCAGGCGCAGCGTCCGCAAGAACCTCCCAGTTACGATGCCTTCGCCGGCAGCAGCACTACCTTCACCTGCAGCTGGGGAGCCAGACAAACTCAAAGCTTTCTCTTCCACAGAGGAGCTACCCTAGACCCACGGTATCTTAGCAACATCTGCATTCTTAATAATAATTCCAATTCTGAAGAA
Organism: Rhynochetos jubatus; assembly: GCA_027574665.1. Lineage (NCBI taxonomy): Eukaryota > Metazoa > Chordata > Aves > Eurypygiformes > Rhynochetidae > Rhynochetos > Rhynochetos jubatus. The sequence goes on along the minus strand of CM050648.1, from coordinate 122,467,465 downwards.
GGTCCTTAAGTCAACAAAACTTCCAAACATCTACAAGGTAGACTCGTTTAAAGAGCTTGATATACCCAACAAATTTTGATGGGAAAAGTGACTGGGGAAAGCAGGAAAGGAACACAGCAAATGTAATTAAATGATACCGAGTAGTACATTTATTTCAGAGAGTAAGTCAGCTTCTGACAGTGAGATGTATTAGAACAGTCTCTGAAGGTAAAGGGTGGAAGGAAGGCCTGTTGCTCAAGATACCCAATGTTTGTACTGTGCCTAGCACAAAGTCCTGGTCCTTCACCGGGGCTCCCAGGTGCTCCAACAAAATAAACGCTTTAGGCTTTAGGAGAATGGACTGCATGGACAGTTTGAAATGGCGTTCCACGACACGGGCTAAATGACACCTAAGCAGCAGACTTCACCTTGTAAGCTCTGCGAGAGAGAAACTTGGTCCGGGAGGTCTTCTCCAACTCCAGTTTTATGGTTCGTTCTCCATCTACCCACCCGCTCTGTGTGCAGTTAAAGCAACGTTCACTCATTCCACATGGGGAGCCTCTCGGAGGAACGATCGATCCCACGTCAGTCACCACATATAAGAGGGCGGAAAAAAGAGCAGCTGGTCTCACCCTCCTCCACTCCAATAATAGACTCAGTGTCTGGCAGGTGCAGAGACTCAACACCAAGGCTGGGCTGAGAGTTCATGGAGATGAGATTCTTACTATGCACTGCAGATTCCTCCAGCAAACTGCTGCCCATCAGGGACTCTATCAGGTAAAAAAAGGGTAAAACGGAATTCTTGTGATGTAATGATACTGCCATATAAGAAACAACCCCTGCCCCTCCCCCCTCAGGTCACACGGGCTTCTTCCCTAGACACCTACTTTATCTGTTCCTGCTCTTCGGACATCCAGCACCCCAGTGATAGTAACTCCTACATTTATTGTTTTGAGCCTTAGTATGGTGGAAGCTCATGCAGGTTTGGCTCTCTCCTTAAATAAATTCGCATTGCATAAAAACCCAGGCTACTAACAACAAGAATATATAACGAAGGGCACAAATTCCATGTTTCAAAAAGATACTAGATTCATGTTAATTCTGAAAACAGTAAACCTATCTGACCCTTGACCCAATACAGAATCACAGAATGGTTTGGGTTGGAAAACCTTAAAGACCATCTAGCTCCAACCCCCCTGCCATGGGCAGGGACACCCTCCACTAGACCAGGTTGCTCAAAGCCTCATCCAACCTTTGTCTTCTATCCTAGAAAAAGGCAGGGTGAGCAATCCATCCTCAGCTCCAAGAGGAACAGTCCTATATTCCTTACCAGCTTGTGGTCTCGTGTTTTCAGGACAAACACCTTCCCTTCTCTTTGACCATCCACTATTCCTTGCTGCACTCCTCCCCCACAGGGAATGCCCCCACCCCCTCCCTTACCTGGCTGTTCTCGCTCCCTGCTGCCAGCTGTTCCAATTCGGGAGTGGTGTTTCCTCATATGCACGTTTCTGCTACCGCTCTGGGAAAACGTCTTCCCACAAATTTGGCACTGATGGGGCTTCACTCCTTGGGAGCAGAAGGGAGAAAAAATATCCCGAGAATTACCAAATTTGGAATAAAGACCTCATCAACCAAGAAGCCATTAATACTGTTCTGAAGTGGCTGACACCACTCGTGCTAATTAACACTGAAACAACAAGTGAGAAATTTTCCTCTTTCCTGGAGAGGATTAAGCTTCTAGAACAGAAGAGTTTTAGATACCAGTCTTGCCAGCTGTTGGAAAACTCAAGTCTGAAGAGCAACACAAAGTCTTCAAGTCTGATTTATGAGAGGGAACAAGTTATTTGGAATTTCTTACTCAGTGACATGGAAATATTTTATGTCCCAGATCTAGAATAAAATGACCACAAGCAAAGAAGCAGAGGCAAGGAAGCTATCTCCTGCCATCACAAAGCAATTTGCAGCAGCTGGTTTACATTACTGAGCAGAGACCGGATGATGATGACTTGTCACTATGAAAAGATTTCCATTTTACAGAGCAGTCTGTAATATTCACGATACAACCAAGTATCGTGATGTGCATACGTGTGAGCTCAATTGCACAGAAGCCATGGAGACAGGAAAGAAAGGAGAACTTGGGTAGTCCCCAAAGTTACTACCCCAGGAAAATCTCCCCTTCCCCAAACGTGCCATATTCATCACGTGCTGAAGATATTTGATCAATCAAAACTGCAGGCAGAAGCTTTGTAACACTTGTGAAATACATTTCCATCTAATGCTTTGTCTGATTACAAGTACGTAGTATTAAAAAAAGGAAAACCCTACTGATAGCAGTAACCCACTCATGAGAGTTCAGATTTGAAAGGCTTTGATTAATACAGAGAGGTGCTGTATTAAGAAAAGATTCTCTCTTTTAAACACTTAAATGGCACCTATGAAACAGATACCCAACGTCATGACATTTTAGAAACAATTTAAAAAAATATGCTTTGAATTTAGAAACAGAAACAACAGATTTGGTTTTAGAAACATAAAATTCACAAACAGAAACAACAGAAAAGATTAAAGTGTACAGGCCACAGGCACCACAAAGGAAGCCGTGAAACACTATGACCAGAAGTCCTGTAGAAACCAGGGGATTTTTCTTAAGTAAAACAAATCCAAGTCCTACAATAAAGACTTTTTTCTCAGATAGGTCAGAATGTCAGACGAAGACTCTTACCTGAGTGGACAACCAAATGTTTCCGAAGGCTGGAGTATTCAGCAAAGGAGCGACCACATCCCTGTGCCTCACACAGAAAGGGTTTTTCCCCTACAAGGGAAAAGTAAGTTCTTAGATTTTGGGATCACAGCTTGATCTGACTGTCCAAGTCCCTGGCAGCAGCCTGGAGATCTTGACCCCAGTCTCCCTTTTGGCCTTACAGGCAGCAATGTTCAACGGAAATTACACATACATACAAGCTTCCAAAGGCTTCTAAAGCATTCTGTTCATTGGCTTTCAAGAGGAAACACTGGCATTCTTCCCAAAATATTCTTAGATCATCATTCACTGAAAGCAAAGTAAGGGTCCACTGTGTCTAAATAGATCTTCCAAGTATATAAATACCAAAAGAGTAATACAAAAGTGCCTGGACTACACCTTCTATACACAGTTCTTAACAACCAGCTCTCTGCTTCACACACTCCCAGGATCCTGTTCCATTTCTGCCTCTCAGTGCCAAAAACCCCACTGCTTGTGTTTCCCTTTATATCAGATTCCAGACTTTACTTCAGATCAGGCTGAACTTAGCAAAATCTCAGAGATGTGTCAGTCACTTGTATTTGTGGGTGGAAGAACAGTAATTCAGGGCACAGTATATTCTCACAGGCTGAAACTTGTTATTTTTAAACACCTCCACAGCTATTTTTGTATTTGTCTAAATGGTGATAAACCGGGAGATGACTATCTCAATGCAATGCAATATAAACGTGTTATAAACACCCTCTTAATAAAGCCTTAAATGTAGAGAGGTAACTTTTGCCTGCAACAGCCCACTAAAGAACTCAACATGCCATGTTTAACACAATGATTTCAAGTCTTCAACTAGATTACTGTATCACAGTAACAGCAACTCCACAGCAGATAAAGCAAGCTGTTTCAGCTATTTTATGGTCTAACACATACATAGTTCTTTCAGAGTAAACTTGTTTTTAAAGTTGTTTCTACTGTGATTTTGCCTTTAGAAGTGCTCTCCCTACAGTTCATTTCTCAGCTCCTTATCTGCTATAGCATTCAACAGGTCTGAGCACAAAGATCAACACAGCATGTTCTGATCGGTGTTACAAAGCTGAAATACATAGCAGATTCTCACACACTGATTCCACCCTTCTGGCTTGTTATAAATATTTAAAACTTGGAAAGAAGGAAGAAATTCTATCATTGACAAAAATAACATCACACAGCTCCATCTGTAGGAAACCCTAGATCTGCTTCCAACTGCAGTCCTGTAACACCTTGGATCTGATCAAGCTCCTAAGTGTGCATCATCAGTTTGCAGTTCAGAGAGTTACTATTTACTCCCCCAGAAGCTACTAACTCTGCTGGTTGCAGAGCACTCCATGGTGGAGGATCGTGCATGTGTCAGCTGAGCCTGTTAACTTCACCTGCACCTTAGCTGGGAGCTTGAAGTGCAAAAGAAAACTGCAAAAACCACGGCTGCTGTTGCTACACATTCAACATGTTATTATCAGCACATACAGTTTTTAACTACATCCCAACATCTGCCCCCAAACCGTGTGTTCTGGCTAGACCGCGTACCTACAAGCTCCCTACCATACGGTGGGGTTTAAGTAAGGCAGAAGGCATCAACAGCTGCTGGCGGCCCACACAATCTGCAGTTTCATTCTCCTAGAGAGGCTTTCTGCTCTCGCAGTTGTCAAGGCTGCTTTGACACGTGAACCAACTGCAACGCGATGTTACCTTCCCAGGCCAGCAGGGACTCTAACAATATTCTGAGAGGCTTGAACTGGGCCGTTTGTTTAAATGGTGTGATAACCCTGAAGCTTAAAAAAATCCCAAACCCAGCAGAATATTCCCTATGAACATGCTGATCAATTCCACACGAACATGTGTGCCCCTCTCCAACAGCTTTCTAGGAGAAAAACATCTGAAGCGCTTTATGCAGTGGTCGAGACTTTGGCTGGGGCACCAACTTCTAAAAATACTGACAAGGCAGGATCAAATTCTCCAGAGGAGACAGCGTAAACAAACCATATATAAAACACAGCACCATAAAATAAAGGTTCTTGTTTTATCTAATACAAAAAGCTGAGCTCGAGTTAAGAGTGCACAGGCATATGGTAACATCCCCACTTAGCATTAGCACAAACACAGCAGTTTGCGTGCCAAAATGCTGTCTCCTAATTACTGCCTTTTTCTAACAGATTTTGCTACTATGTTTTTGCTGCTCATTCCACTGTATTCCCCATTTCCCTAAATTTCCCAAATGTAGTCGTTCTGCAAGGAGCACAGGTAATATAAGCTACACCGATTCAGCCAGATGTTGGTATGGCTACGACTGTACCCACCAGGGCTCCACACTGGAGAAACACCCAAGCTATGGTGCCTTTCAGGAATTTAAAATAGCTCCCTTTATAAAAAACAGTTACAGCAGCCACGTTCACTAACTATTCCCTTGGGAACAGTTTAGTTTCTCCCCAGAATCACACACGCCTCTCCCTCCCTCAAACAAACTTGAGAGGGGGAGGGGAATCTTCAGAGGAAAGGTCTGAGCAGAGTACAGCATCACCATGTAGTATCTGAAGGGTGAAACCTGTGTGCAATTACATGGGATAGTAAAGGGCGTGAACAGTTGATTAATCTGACCTACAGATCAATGTAAATTGATAGAAAAGGGACATAAATCAAGGGTAGAGATAAACAACATAATATCCTCAAACGGAGAAGGACGGAGGAGGAAGTGGTTTATTCCTCATTAAGGACCCCACCTCTGTGGACCACAAATAGGTCTAAAACACACCAGTGTGAATTCGTAGGTGGTTCTTCAGATTTCCAGCTGTCGTGAACTGTTTCCCACAGCCCAGCTCTGTGCACACAAAGGGTTTTTCACCATTGTGAGTTCTCATGTGCACCTTCAGCCTCTGCAAGACGTAGAAACTTTTTCCACAGCCCTCTGCTGGGCAGGTGAAGGAGCGGTCATTCCTGGAAAGCAACAAAAAAGCTGTTTCATCACCAGCCACTGCAATGTATTTCTCACGAACGCGTGACTTCTTTTTTTTTGATTAAGTAAAAAGTAGAAACATTTAAACCAAAATTTATTAGATCAGAAAACAGAGAGATTCAGCTGAAGTGAGTGATCTAAATTAGTCCTAAGGAACTAGAGTCCGGGTGGTCCACCAAAGAATTTGTTGAGGCAGTATCTTGCCATTGTATTACCTTGCCTATTCCCTACTCAGAATGACTCAGGAAAGTGATGCAACAAATTATATGGGAACGTTGTAGAATTTCAGTCACTGGAGGGTCAAAAATGACTGCATGTGTACATGTATGCAATTACTGCTGCCCCTGTCTTGGAGCAAGATGATGGGCTCACATCTATTGGAATCCTTCACAGTTTTTAAGCTTCTCATCTACGATTTACCTTAGAGACTGCCAATTTCTTAGCTAAAAAAATATAGGGACATCTGTGAGAGCAAGAAACCTTGTTCAAGGATATATAAAAATAGGATGGCATCCTACAAGTTCTAATGTTCACTATGTCACAGAAGTGGTAGTGATGCTCTGTACTGAGCATCTGCTAATATACAAATATTCTAAACCAAACACTAACAAGGACCTGCAAAAATAATCTAAATCTGGTCAGTGTTTCAACATCAATGACCTAAAGCAAGCAACAGGCCTAGTATTTCTCAGAGTAATACCAGGCTTTCACAGCCTGTCGGTGTAGAAAACGAACTATCCCAACTACAGAACACAGTTTTTCAAAGACATGACAACATACAGCTTTATTCTGCTCACCGGTGTGTTTTCAGGTGGTACTTGAAGTGAGCTGGCCACACAAATGTCCGATCGCAACCCTCAACCGTGCACTTCAGCTTTCTTTCCACGCGAGATAAATGAGGAATGGGGCTAGAGTCTTTCGGCTGCCCATCTCCTGAGCAAAGATGAACATTTTCACCTAGAAGAAAAAGCCCACCAAAATCTAAAAATGGTACAGATTACTTAATATGTCAAATGGAATAGATAACACCAGCATCATATATGATGCAGGACTGTAAAGCAGGAATGTGCCTGGGTACTAATTGTTGACCATGTCTGACATCCTGCTGCCTAGCCCAGGACAGGGATCAGACACAGATCTGCAAACCTTACCAGGCCCTTAGACTACTCCCAACAGCTACCTGTATCGGATCAGCTGCACCGGATGAGGCTTATCACAAGAACAGAAAGCAAATGCATCAGAAATGGCAAAAATGGTCCCTATATCAATCAACCATCCAACTTTTCAGTCTCAGCCAGGATAACTCTTTTTAAAACCACCTCAGTTTAAAAAAGAAATGTTGCATCTGTTTGCAATCATTTATTGAAACAATTAAGTCACAAAACCTGTGACTAAATCCGATTATGCGTTCTCCAGAAAGCTGATCTCTAAAGCCAGTGGGGCTAAGAAGTATGAATTACAGTATGCATTAAAAATAGACACTTGAAAGTGAAAACGAAAGTTGAAATCCAAGCAACTGCAGTCAGAAAGAAAATATTCTTTACATCTACCAGAGAACAGGCGAACTACAGTGGAACTGGTGGCTCCACTAAAGTTCATTCCCTGAGGAAAACGGAGAAGCGTATCTATAATGCAGAAAAAATACAGGGTTGTTCTGTATCGGTCGGACACTGAGGATTTGAAGATGTCACAACAGGTTAAAAGCAAGAGAGAGTGCAAGAGAGGAAGAAACAAGTTAAAACGTGGGCCTTGCATGGAACATGCAACTTTTGAGACGGATTCAGAGGATTTCCTACCATTATTGCTTGCTTTGGCATTCTTAGCGAGCTGTGCCCGGGTGGCAGCAATTAAACTGTCGTGGGCTAATTCTTGCACTCGCAGGAACCATGGGGTACTGCTGTCTGTGCTATCATGAGAGAGGAAGTCATTCCCAGAATCTTCTGCTTCATCTTGAACAAACACCAAGTGTTCTGCTGGAGACCCCAGCCCTAGAAAAGAAGACAACTTCATGAAACAAGATAATGTAACGGAGGGAAATATCTTTTGCTTCCCAAGGGCTAGTGTTCATGGCATAAACGTCATAGCTGCACTGAAAAAGTCTTCGCTGACCTCTACGTTGCAGAAAGCTGTTGCTGATTAATTGCTCCTGAAATATCCAACGATGCCCAGCAAATTTCACGATCTTTCCCCTTCATAAGCAGCAGGGACAGAGTTGTATCTCCTGCATCCTGCTGTCTGAGACATATCCAGCCAGATGGCAAACAGAAGGAGAATTACCTGCTCTCGTGAGGTTGAGAAGAATAAATGAAGTGCTGTCACTGGGCTGGAGGTCCTGCAGTAAACTGGAAGTCTCTGGACTTGAGAGAAGTTCAGATGGTTTCTGTACATTCTGTGCCCTTGTTTCCTCTCCATCGGGGCCCACGTTTACCTGGAGACTTCTCAAGACGGCAGATGAAGAAACATCTTTGGAAGAATTAGTGTGACTTGGAGAAGCGAGATCTCTTTCATCATCTAGCGAAGAAAGCGAAAGCAGAGTAACTAAAAGTATAAATATACTATGACTAAAAGACACCTATGAAGCTATTTTTCTAGAAAAAAAAATTAGAACTTGAGAGAGATTGGAGGAGGAAGGAATTTTCTAACGAGTCAGACTTCACTGTTAAATGAAAGAAGTTTCAGGCACCCTTCTGAACTCGTTCCTCCACCCCTGGAATGTGCTATCAGCCAGAGGCAGTGGGCGACAGCGGTATGAAGGGCATGCTCGTAAAGATCTGCCGCAGAGATTTTTACCTGGCAACATGAGTCTGTTGCATTCTGAGGTCTCAGTAACAGGTAGGAGAGAAAGACAGGTGATGTCTTTTGGTTCTGATTCCACCAGCCCTTGCCCCAGTGGAATAGAAGTATTCTGAACAAACTGAACCAGCAGCTGAAAGAAGATACTGAAGATTAGGTCAAGAGCAGCACAAGTCATTCACAAAGCTATTGGATAAAATCCCATGAATACACATCAAAGTAAATGGCAGCTTTTCAATTGACATTAATGACAAGGAAGGAAATGTTTGTATTTGTCACCTCTGAAGCGCCTATAAAATTATCATTTCTGTAACATAAAATAAACAGTTCTTGATCATTGCAGACCACTCTGAAGGCTACTTAGACTATATTCCTTTTTAATTAATCATTTACCAAGGTAAATTTCACCAATATATGCCATGTTTTAAAACATATATTCCTTTTTAATCCATCTTTTACCACTTGATACTTTAGCATGCTCTAACTTTCCAAGTCAATCTTTTTCAAGCTCAGCCTTAGGTACAGGCATTTTTTAAAAATCATTGTCTTTAAATACTTAACTGAAAGAAAGTTGGCCTTCTTAAAACAAAAAACAAGCAAAAGACAGTTGCAAAGATGTCTAGCTACTCCAAACACGGAGATAATGATCAGAGAACAAGGTTGGGAGGACAAGGGGGAGAACACAGCATATCCATCCAAATCAGCTACTCCTAAAACCACCGAAGACGGACAATTAAAGCCATTGTCCTTCGTGTGAAACCCATCCCACTAAGGGGACTGAACAGAAGACACTCTCCAGAATACTATTCAAAATAAGAGGGGACTGTTGCATAAAGAGGTATAGGACTTATGCTGGGATGCTTTCCCTGGGAAGGGCTTTGGGATTGAACAAGAGATCTGGGGGATTGTAAGGACCTATTATGCATTATTTAAGGGAAAGGCCACAGGCAGGAAAAGGAAGGGATCAAGGTGGATCAGTGAAGTACAAACACAGGAAAATGGAGAAGGGAGGATAAAAGAGGCCCATTACATATAAGCAGGAAGCTGGTCAGTTCAGTTGTCTGGCAGCCTAAACACCGCAGCCCATCCTGCCTTCTTATTAGACTCCATTCCTAATGATTTCCTGTGGGATACCAGAGTGTGTGTCATATGCTCGTGAGCTCCAAGCCAGAGTAGTCGGCAAGCAGAACGAGGAACGCAGGGACATATTCCGGAGAGACCCATGAACGTTTTCTCTAGGCAGCCACCCTTGGAAACAGATCAGGCACTCTGCGCTGCCTGTGTTTACGTGGGTAAAGCCACGAGCGTCTTACCTGTGCTCATCTGTTTGGCACCAGTCACCACTGTACAGTGCGTGGGTGTGTGCACCTATTTGAAAATGGTACTAAACCTCACCAGTGGCTGGATTTAAGATCAGAAATAGTGGCTGGATTTAAGATCATCTTGATGGCCCTGGGAGTTTAGAGGTGCCCCAGTCACTCAGACCAGAGGATTTAGCTATCCTTAACATCAGTCAGATCTGGAAATGCAGTAATTGCTTCTGGCTAACACCTAAAGATCTTGAGTTATAAAAAAGGAACCATTTGAAAAGGAACCGGAAGTCAGAGAAATGCCTTTTCTCACCCTGGAAGTCTTCCCATATTTAACCAAGTTCCAAGCAGCCAAGCATGTGCCTTGTTGACTCATTCTGTGCCCTTGACAACAGCTCAGGCTTTTGCAGCACTACCGGATATAATGCTGGACTCCTCTTTACCTCCAAGGCACAGACACAGAAACAAGACTCTTTTTTCCACTACCAGTGCCACAGCAGTCCATACTAGAATATTCTGATTTAGCCAAGGAAATGCTGCCGGGAGTTAGGAGATAACACAGCCCAACTTTTGCAATGGACTGAACTAATGACTCTGTGAACTCCACAAGCTTTTTTAACAAACAAGGTCTCAGATCCCTCTTTTGTATGGAATTAAACTTCTGGAGACCAGAAAGACTGAAAGGGGACAGTTCTAACAGACCCAGACACATATTCCACATTTCAGAGAAAATGCCCCTCAAAAACCATACATAGGATCTATTTACTGGGCTGTAAGTCTGTCAGACTTACTCCTATACTCGCATTCTCAAAATATTTTGAACAACACAGATGAAAGAAATACGGAAAATAACAATACACCAGTGCCTTAACCCTCAAGTCACTATCCTCATCTCTAGGAAACTCCTAGACATAAAGATCCCACATCCTGATGCTGTCTAGCAAACTGTATCCAACAGACTTCCTTTATCTTTGGCATTTACATACGAGATAGTTATTCAAAAGCTACTGCCCTCATTGTGACAGGTTTTAGCACGATGGAGTCATCTGTGCACTAAGAGGGTTCATCAGTGTCAACAGAAACAGTAAAAAAGCATGATATGCCCATGGTATATTGTGATTAAAACCCCAACAGTCACTAATAATTCGATTCTTATTTTCTATATTACAATTGTCTTCGCATTTAATTTTCAGAACTACTGGCATCTAATTCCAAATTACTTCTACGGCAGGTACCAGCCTTTTGAGCCTCTCCTACATCAGGACGAGTTCATTAAATCAAAGAAACCGCTTTGATTTCTTTATGCTTATTTCCTCTCATGAAAACACTGGAAATACTGATGCTTCCTCAACCAGTTTTACCTGGAAGAGTTACTGCTGTCAGAGCCCTGAAGCCTTAATTGTCCTGAGTGGTCTCACCCGGGGCTCCCACCCACACCCTTTGCCCAGGGGCTCCATTCAAGCTCAGTCCGTGCTCCCTCGTCTCTTCCTGGGACGGGTTGTAGGTTTACCTGTCTCCAGCCCTGTCTCCTGGACAGACCTCAAACTTCTTCTTCATCAAGCGTCTCCAGCCTCATCTCCTGCTACTCCTGACTGTACTCTCTGGATAGACCCTGGACTTGGTTCATCACTTTGCCTTGTCTGGGGCTGCGGATGGACCCTGTCTCCAGCACCCACCTCTGCCCACTGTGCTGCAGGACTGTGCCCTGGGCAGCGAGGGCACTGCCTGGGCTGGGATCATCCGTGGCTCCCAGCTCACCCTCCCCTAGGAGCAGCCTGTCATCACGGACAATTACGAAGGTAAAAATTCAATCTTGAAGCCACTCAGACAGCAATAAGCCACTTGAACCAGGCCACAAGCCAGACTGCAGTTTGAAAGGTTAGCATTTTTTCCTCTTGGATATAGTATAAGATTATCCAAAAGACCCAGCCAGAACAGGGAACTCTTTTGTTGTCTAAAAAAGTCCATAAGCAGTAAGAGACAATCCCTCCCCCAAGGCCATGCACTCCAACTTGAGATTAAAAAATAAGAGAAAGAAAGGGGAAAAGAAGAGAGATTTAGGAATAACTGAGCAAGGCAGCCAGACGAAAGAAGTTGGGACTAAAAAATGTGACAGTTCTAAATTACTGGATTGTCTCTCATTTAAAAGCTGTCCATGATCCCTACTGCTGCCTACTCCACCAAGAAGCACTTGTTTTATGGACTCTTCTATTTTTATACAGAAAGTCTTAGAGAAAGCTGTCCTCCTACAACAGGAAAGCTTTGCTTCAAACTCCCCACTGCCACACAGCAACACTTAGCCACTAGGGAAAAGCAAAATGCAGCAGGGACGCACACATGCTCAGAAGAAAAGGGAGCCTTTTAACTTTCTTTGTAAAACAGTAACAAACTAGTATAGAGAATTAAAAGGGGGTAAAGGAAGCAGAAGTAAGCAAAAGGACATGAACCACAGTCATTATTAAGGTTTGGAATTAAAAAAAAAAAAAAACCAACCCTTCCCATAAGCTAAAGCAAACCAACTCTAAATCACCAACTCTACATCAAATAATTCAGAGAAAATACAGTTTTCATGTGACAGTTGTATCTTGACAGCTAAGTGCTTTCATAAACCTTCCCCGTGTTCAAAATCATTGATTACCTTTGTGACAACTACAGCAACTGGAATGTGTGTGTGTGGGGAAACCTCATTAAAAACATTGCGTCATGCTTTCTTAAGTTTCTTTTATTTTTGCAGCTATAAGCAAACAGGAACTTGTAAGGGTATCTGGCAATTGGTATTCAGCATACAGACAGACTAGGAACAGGAGAGGTGATAAATTACATGGGCAGATACACAAACCCTGAGGAGCTGCAGATAAGGGAATAACAAAGACCAGAACTCCCCGGACACTGATGGATGGGCCGTTACAGGAACCACATGAGGGTGACCTTGAAGAAATTCAACCAGAAACTTTGTAAGAAATAGGAACAATATTTTATCATGGGTGACCAGAGCACCTCTGAGAGGCAAGAGCAAGCTTCTTATGGGGATATACTGGAAATTCTAGGAATTAAGGTAAAACTTACTAGTAAAATGCTTTAAGAAGAGGCAGTGGGAATGTGGAAAAGCTTCTGGATGCTTAGGGGATGGATCAGAGGCGGGGAAAGGGAGGGAGGGATCAAGGTGGATAGAAGAAGAACATCCATGGCGAACAGGAAGGGGGTGGGGGATAATAGGGGTTGACTGCGCGTTAGCTGGCTACAGATCAGTACATCCCATCACTGTAGTCTATCCTGCCTTCTTCTGAAACGCTGTTTGCTCCTAAATAGTTTCCAAGTACATTCATCTAGTTAACTTCAAGCTGGACTAGCCTGTGAACAGGAGGCAACCACAATCTGGAAAGCCAAGATCCTGGCCAGAGGCCTGGAGATGGATACTGGAAAGACCCAAGGTTTGGCAGAGACGGGACAGATCCATGACTGTGAGTATGCACGTCAGCTGAGAGAGGGTACGCGTGTGATACGCTAGCAAATTTCAAGCCTGATGAGTAGGAACAGACCCCGGCCGTTTGTGGTCTTCCTGTTCCATGTGAACGCCATCCGTGTTTGTGAGCGCCTGTGAAGGGTCAGTGTTCACAGCCACACGTGGATGGACTCAGCCTCGCTTCTGCGTGCACCTGGCACCAGTCCAGCGGTCTCTTGTCTGAAGGACCAGGAGGGGAGGAATCTCCTGGATGCTAGAGTTCATCAGATCTCATAACCACGATATTATGTGGCGTCACAGGGTGGATCCAGATGGGCTGTAAGTATTCCCGAGATGGTGACTATAGAATCCTTATGTAAGGAGGGGACTGATCCTTCTGCCAATGTGGCTGAAGTGCTAGAATTTGGAACCAGGCAGACAGAACATCTTGGGGCACCTGAATAGGAATAGTTAGAGAAGCTGAACGTACAGAATATTAACAGAACGCAAAAGGAACGATAAGAGGTGTGAAGTGGCTTCACTCTACAGCCAAGGCATCCCTTGGAATTTGAAAAAATGTTTATATTGATTAATTGCAAAAGGACATCCTCAGCTTAAGAGATTCAAACTTCATGGGCCAGAATTGAGTCAGAGAGAGAATCTATAAGCCTTGGAGGGACAAAATGAGCAAAGTTAACAGGATCTTGCTATAAGGAATTTTTTTTTCTTGGCTCTGCCACACCTCCTTCTTGAATATACTCTCCTTTTACTCCTGCTGAAACACCACGTAACTCTGAAAATCCTGTAACTAATACAGACACTGTATATACTAAGAATGCAAAATATTTCTCATCTCTTGTCACTAAACAAACCATTGTCATTCCTGGCAGCCAACAAGAGATGGTCTGACAGGATGATCCCAGGGTCTATCACCACAAACAGTGCGAAATGCTTGGATAACGTCCCTGACTGAGAGGGGAGAAACAAAAAAAAACCTCAGTGAAAAATCTGTTTAAAGAACTGGGAATGCTGCCCAGAGATCCTTAAAAAAAATTAAAAAGCACTACAAAACCACGAAAATACGGCCATCTGGGATGGATCAGGTTGAAGTTTGTGTGCCGTAACAGACCCCCTTCATCATCGGATGATTCAAAAGCCACCTATCAGGCAGCTGCTTTGTTTGAGGTTGGGGTCGCTGGGAGGGACACAGGGAAAGTTTGCTCCAGTACTCATGTTCAGATATATCCTCCCACTGGACAGCTGGAGCTCCGGCTAGACCAAACTCCCACAGCAGCAGGACCATGTTTTTAATCGATATTGTTTCTGTTGGAAATTTAACCAGTGAACCACTACAAAATAGGGGTGAAAAGAACATTTAGCAGAGTGGGAGGGGAAAGGAGGGGCTGGAGCTGAAGGGCATGGAGGGCAGGAGCCTCTTGGGTGGAAACCAGCATGCCCTCCTCCCATAAACCTCTGGGGAATTAATTCATTCACAAGTCTCTCCTTGTGAGATACCTATGAGGAGGGAAAGGACAGGCTAAAATACCTCCCTCCACTCGTTTTCAACAGCCAGTTCTGTTTCTAGACCAGAGCTGTAGTCGCCAGAAAGCACCCTGCAGGGGAACAGTGTGGTGGAGGTGGCTGGAAATATTTGCAATGGTAACAAATCACCCTGAAGGCTTAAAGCCTGGAAAAATGCAGATCTTATCAGTTCCCTGAGGAATGCTGGCAATACAGCTCTGGGGGCAGGGAGTCAGAAGAAAAAGCAGATCCATCTGCCAGCACTGTCTCCAAGCAGCTTTGTGACTTCCTATGAAAGGAAGATTCACCTCTATTAAACATTTACTGGCACACCGGTGCCAGTATCCCTCCTTTAGGGATAAAACCAGTATGGAAGAAGCTTATGCAATCCATCCATAGTGCCTTGATTAGTACTATCTAGAAGTTACACAAATGTAAGGTTAGCTCTTAATACCTTTCTCACATGGTAGGGGATGTGAATGAACAGCTGTGGCTGTAAGAATTACGGTGCCATGGCTCACCAGAGGATGTAAAACCATGACTGACGTTCAGAGATACTTCAACTGCTGTTTGGGAAACGTGTAGAAAGGGCATCTACCAGTTTTACGTCAAAGGAGTAGAAAACAGTACTAACTTAACACTCAACTTTCCCAATCAGAACCAGAAAGAGGGTGTGTATAGATTTGGTAATCCACAATGCAACTGAACCCCAAACTGTAGTATAATACAGCGTTGATCAGGATTAAGGAACGTGGTTTAGAAGACACTATCTTTGGAAAGGATGCCCTCTGCAACCACTGTAGTTTTCACACATCAGGCCTGTTCCTACGGGAGAACAACCTACTATGTTCTGGGCTTGCTGGGAAGGAAATGCAGCTCTGCTCTGGGGAAATAGGACCATTATGTAAACATGCCTAATTAACAAATACCTTAAGCCAGAAAAGACAAGGCCCACCTGCAGCTCCTATCTGAGAAATGAAGGAACAAGTATTCCAACTATCCTGGTCCTTGGCTGACAGAAATAATCTATGGGGCTCTACCCACTCACAGACTGAAGTAACAAAGTCCCCCACCTTATCACTGAGAACTGGGAGAAGATCTGATAGCAGTTATGAGATACCAACTCCTTGCAACCCATGCTGAGACTACTCAGGGCTACTACAAATTTGCAGCTGCTTTACCTAAATAGGGTGATTGGAAGGACTTTGCTCCGTTAAGAACCAAATACCTTCCCACGTCACCTGGGCTGATGAATTACCAGCATATAACCATCCTTCTCCTTGGAGTACCAGTTTAGGATACCTGCTGTATTGCATATGGACTGAAAAAAGGATAGAAACAGAAGACTCAATAAAAACATTTCTATTTACACCTGTGAACGTCCCCAAGAAGTACTTCATAGCAGTCTAAGGTACTGCACAGCACGTCCTCTGCTCTAGGACGTGAGCCTTCTGGTAAGGTAGAGAATCAGAAAAGCAAGGACACAAAGCGATACAGTCCTCTCCACGTTTAGGTTGGGGAATGTGCAGATAGCTGGCTACTGGCTATTCAGCTGAAAAGACAAAGGCAAGCACAGGAGAGGTAATAAACATACAACTGTGTTGAATGTAACAAACTGCAGACTGTTATACCTAGCAAATTATAGATAAGGGTAACAAAGACCAGAACTCCTCTGACTCCAATCAATGGGTCAGAGCAGAAGTGAAATATTGAAGAGGTTCAATCAGAACTTTCGTTAACTGGTAAGAAAACAAAATTGTCTTGAGTTACCTGAATGGGCCTCATAGGAATGACCAAACTTACTATCTGGTGTAACAGGGACTGCAGGATGTGTAAAACTTATTGCACAATGTTTAGGGGGTGGATCAAAGGAGGAATTGTGGTGGGTAAGTGGAGAAAGAACCATGGGCATTAGGGAGAGAAGAGACTCCAATCATGTTAGCTGGCTGCTGGCCAGCACACTGCTGCATCTGCTCACTGCAGTCCTTCACTCTACTTACTAACCGTATTCCTAAATTGTGAGCGCACTGCGAGTGAACTTCTAGTCTACTAGTGTGTGAGGAGGAGGCAACCGCAATCTGGAAAAACCCAAGATTCCAGTCAGAAAGTGCCTAAAAACCCTGGGTCTGGGCACAGACCCCAGAAAGACTTTAGGTCTGGCAGAGACAAATGCTCATGAGAGCTGAGTGAGGTTACAGATACATTCTACTAACACACTTCAGTGCTGTTCATGCTGTTTGTGTTTAGCTCTTAAAGGTACTTCACCTGCATACGTGTTAACCTGTTTGTGGCCAGCTGTGCATGCACTACGTGCACACACATACATCACTGCAATCCACGCTCAGCCATGCTGACCCTGGAAACGGTACAGCAGCCTCACCCCGAGCAACCAGGATCCCCTGGGTGCTGCCGCCTACTACTTCTGCCAACTGCAGAATAGAAACACGAGTACTTTAAAAAACAGAACTGGCTGATGCTAATAGAATAATCCAGACTCCCCAAAACCGAGTAAAGTCAATTTGGTTTGAGGGAAATAAGTAGTCAATACAGTAATTTATTTTATTCTTGTAACAGAAAGAATATTATTATAACGAAAAAAAAAAGTAACCTGAGAGCAGGCAAGAGTATTGTCTGACACTTGAAAGGAGGGGAAAAACCCTACAATATTCTTTAATCTTTTACCATTCGGATCAAAACATGGAAGCATTTAGAAGGTGTCACTGAAAACATGTTGAGAATTAACACATAAGCAGCTAACTGAGTAAACTCACTGAACTTATTTCTAAGTGTTGCCCATAAACGTTCCTGGGAACCAAACCCAGTTCATAATAGCTCACCTCAGGTTTGGATTCTAACTCATCCGATAACATTGATTCAAGTGTCCGATTCCTGCAGCTGTCCTCAGCAAGGCACAGATTGATTTTTTTTTTTTTTTTAGTTCAGAGAGAACACCACTCCCTGCTTATTCTCATATTTTCCTAAGTGCAAGACAGTGTGGTGGTTCTTCTGCAAGAAGCTGTGTTGTGCAAATATTCAATTTAACCTAAAACAACAAAAAGGAAATATGAAGAGATAGGAACCAAAAAACGAGAGCAAAGCAAATAGAAGCGAGCAGTCGTTGCATGTACCTAAAATGTTCTTTGAAGTACTGGGAAAACTCATTTACCCAGGTTCCTGCATTTCTGTTGTCACTGAGTCAGCTAAGTAACATCCCAACATTGCAAAAATTAATTTTTAGCTGTTGTTCACCACATTTTCTTTGAAACAGCTTATTTTCAAGGGAAAATTGAATTGTTTGTCCCAGAAACATACAGAATTGACTGAAAAAAAAAAAAAATCACACAGAGCACGCAAAAGAAAAGAAGGCCGAATTCCCTGCCCGAAAAACAGTGGACTTATCCAAACCGTTGATGAAAGGCAACCGCACACAATCAACCTGTCAGCAGGAAAGCTCTGCTATTCCTGCCTGTTAAGATGTTACATTTCTGAGAACAATCCTAATGGCACAGGGTACGTCAGAAGCTCACAAATTCCCATGCAACGCTGCTCCTTTGGGCTACAAGGGAAATTAAGAACAAGTTTGTATCCATGTTCGCCTGCTGGGAAAGCACCCGAGACGCTAGACATGGGAGAAGAAAGTGAACTGTGTACAGTTCTTTCCCCCCGCACTCCTTCCATCGCAATTCAAAAGGTACCGAATGTGTGAAAAGCAATGATGACACCGGGCCGGCTAAAAGGAGAACCTCCAAGCCTCCCTCTAGCACTCCTGACAGCGAGCCGCGCGGTACGAGACGCTCCGTACGGGAGCGTCACCTCCCGCCGCCACGATAACGAGCACAGGGGCAGCAGAGTCGCCCAGACCAGCGCACGCAAGGCACGGCTCGGGAGCGTTCCCGCCTGCCCACCCGCACCCGGGAGGGCGGGCCCCGAGCAACCCACGGGGACGAGAGCCAGAGCTGCCAGGCCCGGCTGCCCACGCCTCAGCCGGGAGGGCACCGGCCGGGGGCAGAGAGGGAGACCCCGGCGCCACGGGACGGGGCAGAGCGCCGAGGCCCGGCCTGGGCCGAGGTCCGGTCTGGGCCGAGGTCCGGTCTGGGCCGCGCCCCTCCCCCCTCAGCGGGGCAGGTGCGCCACCCCTCCCCCACGGCGGGGGGCCGGTCCGTTGACCTTGAGGGGCGGCCCCCGGCGGTGGGGAAGGCCGGGCCGCCCACCCCCGCTCCCGTGCCCCGCACAGCGCGGCAAGTGCCGGAGGAGCGCCCAGGCCCCCCGCCTCCCCCCGCCCGCCTTACCGGCATCTCAGCCGCCCGGATGTGACGCAGCCCCCGACCGGAAATGCCGGACGGGCGGCGGGGGTGGGTGTGGGGGGTGGTGTGCCCTTCTCCTGCAGCTCTATGGTGAGCGCGGTAAGGAGCGCCGCTTCCGCCCGCCGCCCCCAGTTCCGCCCGCCGCCGGGCGGTATCCCCGCCCTCCCTTCCCGGCCTCACCGGCTGCACGTGCCCGGCAGCGCCGTCTCCCTTGGGGGCCACCACCGTGCCTAACCGGGCCTGGCCTTCCTGAGCAGCCTCCGCGGGGATGAGCGTCGTCCCGCGCGGGAACCTCCCACTGCCCCGGCAGCGGGTTTGTTGCTGTTTCCCTCAGCCCCAGCAGGCCGAACGGTGTCAGTTTGGTGCTTGAGTTTTCCCCCGGTCCCGCCGGGATCGTTACCAGGGCTGCGTTGTCCAGCTGCAGCCCGATTCCTCTTAAAATAACCTTCTGATACGGAGAGCATCTTGGAGGTGAAGACGAAGCTTACGGTCGAGTTCGACATTTCACTGCTGAATTCCTCTTTTCTTCAACGTAACACAGAAGAGGTGTTTGTTCACGTTTTGGTTTGCTGCAGCACCTGTGGAAACGCTGGTTTCCTACTCGGTTGCCGTTCCTGTTTTGCTCTGACTTGGGGCATCTATTCTTGCAGTTGGTGATGGAGAACTTCCGAGTTCGCAGCAGCTCGCTAACGACACCTACCACCTTAGTAATTCCAGAAACATACGTGTCTTAATGTACCTAAAAACCAAGATGGGACTGAGTAATTTAAAAGGATTGTAAATCCATGGGTTTTTGCTCATTAGCCTTACCGTAGTATCTGCAGGTTAGCAGGGCAGAGCCCCTGAAGCAGCAGGGTTGGCAGCCCCTGGTCTGACATTAGTGGCTGAACTGGTGACCTCCAGGTCGGTAAACGTTAACTCGGTTACGGCTGGTCCGTAGCTTTGCAGCCACATGTGATTCCTGGCTCCCGTGCCAGAATGGCTGCTCGCGGGACCACGCTGGTGCAGAGCAATGAGAATCCCGGCAATACGGAAATCACCCAACGGGAGCTGTCGAGGCTGGCAAAACCAGGTTCCCCAGGGCGCTCTGGGCACACAGCCCGTTTTGATCCACAGTGGACTGAGGAAGAACCTGTGGTCACTTCCCAGGAAATAACTATCCTCTCCTGCCTACGAACTGAACTGCTTTGGACCGGTTTCCTCTTTCCAGCCCCTCTGTCATGTATGGCTCCTCTGCCTTTCAGCCATTTGAAAATTTTGGTTTGCAGGTTAAAGATTCACGGTTTCCTGCCTTGGCTTTAAATGTGCAGCAAGTGGCTTCACAGGGGGCTACGCACTGGAGTCGCACCGACAGCCTACTCCTTCGGCAAAAAGGCCGTTGGCCAGCTACCTGCTGGAGCCACCCAGGAACTCCCTAAAGCCTGCAAGCAAGTTAGATGCACGTCTTTTCCCGACGTATTACCCCATCAATTTGCAGTCCCTGCATTAGTACTAAAAACAGTGTACATCGTGAAACCAACTGTCAGCTGAAGCACATTTCTGCTATCTAAGGCAGGGAAAACTGTGATTCAGCATGCAGAATCGGCAGCCTCAGAGTCACACTGGCCAGGTGGATGGATTGAACCGGAGAACCTCGCAAAGTCTGGCATTTATCGTGGCAGACCACTTGGCCATAACTGATGACCTGAAGCTTTGGGCGGAGCCATTATTCACTCAAGCCCACAAAACTGAAGGTAACAGCTCCTGAGATTGAGTTTTTTAACATAAGCTCCTGGAACTGAGTAAATAACCATGCAATTGTCACAGTAACAGACCCTTTAACTATATTTATTATCACAGGCACAATCCCAGCATGTCACATTTGCTGATCCAATACAATCCAACTAAGGCAACCGGCAATGCAGAACTACTAACTTCTACACCATTTTTTCTTGGTATCAGCAATCCCAGGGCACTGAATGGTAAAGCTTGATTCTGTAACATTAGGATTCTTAGTAATCTTGGAAGTCCTTTGACTCATCGTCAGCCCAACAACTTAGAACTGTTGAGTAGGTATTAAAATATGGAGACATGTAGGCACGTTAAGTTCCTTTCATTTGCATCCTTCTAGGCCAGATGAGTTTGGCTGCTTCAGAGCTTGCACCTTGACTGCCTGGGGAATTTTGGTCTAATCAGACTGGGGAATCTGCAGTGGGAGTAGCACAGCACTTACCTGAGTTGTTTATGCAGGTCCAAATCACTCGTGCAGGTGTGTGAAGCAGCACTGGTCCCTGATGGGAGGACTTTTCCAGCTGGGAATTTCCTACAGTCTCGCTTTCTCAATAACATCTGCCCTTCTGGGACCTTTCTCTCTAATCAAGGAGAAAGAGAAGACTCAGTCACATTTCCCGCATGACCAGATTCAGGGAAAGAGAAACCGTAGTGTTTTCACGCCTGCTGTGAGACAGAGAAGATGGCTAGTCACGGAGTAAAGGGAGGGTGGTGTTTTAGATTTGATCAATCTGTTTAGAATGGGGCGCTACTCTGGAGGCAAACAGGCGCCTAGGCTTTATTTCTGCTGGCACAT
Organism: Rhynochetos jubatus; assembly: GCA_027574665.1. Classification (NCBI taxonomy): domain Eukaryota; kingdom Metazoa; phylum Chordata; class Aves; order Eurypygiformes; family Rhynochetidae; genus Rhynochetos; species Rhynochetos jubatus. The sequence goes on along the minus strand of CM050648.1, from coordinate 122,445,830 downwards.
CTTTTGCTCTGTCACGTGTACGTTTCTGTACGCTCAGCTATAACACTGTTCTATAAACTTGAGTGCAATGTTCCAAGACACTGGCAGTACTCAGTTTTACTTCAATAAGGCTTTTGAAATTGTAAAACTTACAACTGTAACTAACTTCACTTTGACGTTCAGCCTTTGCGGCACCGGTACGTCACAGATTTTTAGACTCCCTCAAAAGCCTGGATGCACACGTTATCTTTCCACGCCTACGGCTGATGTCGGCACGGGCGTTACGCAGCGGACGAGTTTCAAGAGACTGAGAGAACTGAGATCTGGAGCATTTCCTCGCGCATCCCCTCGGGCTCCCATCCAGTTCTGGCACACGCGGGACTCTCCGTCGCGCTTCGCCCTTCCTGCGCGGTCAGCGCGTTTCCCCGTAGCGGCAGCTGGGATGCTGCTGAGCTCATTCCGCCGGCCCAGAGGCGGGCGGGCAGGTACGGGCCTCCGGACACGAGGCGGCCGGGGTCCGGCAGCGGCCCTCCCGCGCCTGCCGGCTCCGGGGCCTCCCGCCGCACTGCGTTAGGGCAGAGGAGCCGTTGGAAGGAGGGGGGAGGGCCGGGGGTTCGCGCTGCCGGGCCGAGCCCTCAGGGCTCCGGGCCGCTGGGCATCCAGGCGCTCCCGCCCCGCTCGGGCGCGGAGCCGCGCTTCAGCCCGCCGCTCCGGGTTCCGCTGCGGGGCTGGGGCGGACGAGGGCTGGGCCCCGCCGCGAGGTGTCGGGGGCTCCACTACGGGCCAGTGAGGCAGAAGCGGCACGGAAGGGTTAACGACCAACCTCCCTCCTCCCCCCACCCCCGGCGGCGGCGGCGGCGCTGGCTCCGCCTGCCAGTCGACCGGCGGCACGTCCCATTTCCCCCGCGGGGTAACTCCTCCCCTTCGCCCCGCAGGAACAGAGCGCCGAGCCGGCAGCGCGCTCACTCCGCCCTCCCCCGCGCTGGGTGGTTGAGCCCAAGCGGCGCCCCGCGAACGGGTGGGCCCGGCCCACTTTACCCCCTCCTTTCTCCGCCGCGCAGGCCGGTGGTAGGGCCCGGCCCGCCCCTTGCGTGTGTGTCGTGTCCCTCCCCCCCCGGCGGCGGCGCGGGTGGTGCGTCCCGGCAGCCGCCGCGTCCCGGCCGGCGCCCGCCCCCTCCGCCTTGTCATTGATGTTGTTGTTTTTGTCGCAGGAGCCGGAGGCGAGGCCGGGGCCGCCGCCGCCGCCTGGGGCCGCCGCAGCAGCAGCGGGGCTCGGGCCGGCGCCAGGCATGTCGGTGTGCGGGGAGACGGTGGGCGCCGGCTCCTTGCCCAGCGAGCTGGTCGTACACATCTTCTCCTTCCTGGCGGGCCCCGACCGGCTGCGGGCCTCGGCCGCCTGCTCGCACTGGCGGGAGTGCCTCTTCTACCCGGCCCTCTGGCCGCGCCTCCGCCTCAGCCTCCGCGTCTCGCCGGCCGAGCGCCCGCGCCTCGAGTTCCTCATGCGCAAGTGCGGCTGGTTCGTCCGGGAGCTCCGCGTCCAGTTCGCCGCCGACAACTACCCCAACGGCGGCGGCGGAGCGGGGGGGGCGGCGGCGGCGGCTGCTGCTGCGGCGGTGGCGGCGGGTGAGGGCTCCGCGGCGGTGGCGGCGGGCGACGGGGAAGCGCCGCCGCTGTGCCCGCGCTGGCTCGACCTGCTGAGGACCTACCTGGAGCTGGTGCTGTGCGTCCTGAGCAGCGTCCGCAACAACAGGTACCGCCGCCGGGCCCGGCCCGGGGCAGAGGGCCGCGCCTCGCCCGGCGGGAGCGTGCGGGGAGGCGGCGGGGGCAGGCCCGGGGGGATGCTGTTAGGCATGGGGGGGGTGGGGCCGGCCGTCGTGTTCTCTTCACCGGTGGGTGACCCGCGGCGGCCGGTTCCTGCTGGGGCTGCGCCGCTGGAGCCCTGGGAGCTGGGAGTGTGTGTGTGTGTGTGGTGCGAGACCCGCCGTTGGGTCGCCCAGTGGCTGTTAGTGCGGCTGGGAGCTGGGCAGGGGTGTAGGCGCGCTGCTTCAAACCGCCTTCATTTTTAATCCCGTTCCGTAGTTCCCTGGAGAATGGAAATAGAGGCGTCGGGCTGGCGAGCGCCTTGTCTGGCTGCGAGGCAGGCGTAGCTGCGATGATCCAAACTTCACCCGCCTTTGGAAGGAAGGGGGGGGGCTGCAGCTCCCGCAGAGGGGAGTTCGATGGTGGTGCTTGACGAGGCGCTTTTCTCACTTTAAAAATACAAGCGTTGCTGCTCGCAGGCTTTGGGCCTCGCATGCGTGCCTGCGGAATAACTAACGTCGTGAGAAATTCATCGGGGTGGGGTAAAGCTGCAGTAGTGGTGTTTTTCTGGAGGGAGAGGGGTGAAATACTGCCCCAGTAAAATACTTCCACCTTTCCGGCCGTGAGGGGTTTTGGCCGTCGAAAAGCTGAGCTTTCCTGCCGGCTCCCCTGTGACCTGCCGAACTGGGATTTGACTCTGCTGTAAACAGGAGGAGGTTCTTGTGTTTATTGAAAATAAAATGCTTCAGATGTAGGGCTTTCTTGACCAAATCGAATTTAAATTATAGAAATCTTTTCCTGTGGTTCGGACTTAAAATGTGCGTAGACCCCGCTTCATCGCGGACTGACTTTGGCAGGTTAGATACTTAATTTCCTCAAGTTAGGGTTCTTTAAAATGAAAGTTTTTGCGTTCTCTTTACCCTGTGTGGGTGTGCTCAAGATGAATATCTCTCTAAAAAGATAATAATCAGATATCCTAACATTATGGCCTCTAGTCAGCACCTGGGACAAGAGAGCAAGGATATTACAGTTAGGTTATGATGTGTTTGGAAAGCCATGCAGATTTCAAGATAAAAAGTGGTTAATATTATTATTTCACCCCTGTGCATATAGCTTCAGCTAGCAAGGAAAAAAAGCCCTACACCTATTTCAGGGTGTCTTTAGGACGAATTAAACCTTGCTGCTGGCCTTTGGAAAACCGTCTGCAACTGAATCGTGGTCTGGTCACAGTCCCTCTTTGATTCCAGAGGGATTGGAGAGTGGTTTGAGGCCCTCCTGGCGGCTTTATTTTGAATTGTAGCGAGAGAACTTTAAATGTAATTCCTCGTTGGTTTTAGATGGATGCAGATGTGCGAAGTCTCGCTTTCGGTTCCTCTGCTCTGTTGTGCCCAGCAGGCACTTTGTGTGGTGCGACTGCCATGGCCGGGAGTTACAGACCGTACTGGTGAACGCGGCTCCCGTTGGTCCCAGCTTGCCCTTATCTTGATTATTTCTTGCCCTGTGAATCCCCGGGGTTCAAATCATCATCATCTGTCTGGATCGGTCTTCTCTTGCCTTTAAGGAGCTTTCTGAATCTCTGGGAAATCCAGCTGATGTCATAAGTGGAAAAAATGTCGAAGTGATGTCTGCGATTATCTGAGCCGAGACAAATACCACGGTGAGATGTTGCCTGGGGTTTCCTTGAAAAAACTAGAATGCTTCCCCCCCCACGCTAAAATAGGAGGCTGTCAAAACTGAGTGCTCTGTGAGAAGGTGTTTGGTATACTTTTTCTTTTGAAAAAGACTCATTCTCCATGGCCGAATCGGAAACTTGTACAGGGACGCTGGCTTTCCAAAGCTCTTTTCACAGATTCTGCATGCAGAGTCTGGCCCACGACTGCAGTGGAATACTGTGTAGAAGCAGTTGTTTCTCCAGTACCTGTTCTCTGGTAGATTAGTGTTGTCTCGGTGGTAAACTGGGGGTGAAAAGTCACCGTCTATGACAGGATTTTGTGTTACTGTACTTTCTTGCTGTCTAAAACATCGTTTGCATGCTGCTCTTTTGTTTTCCGGTGAATGATGTGTGACTGGGGAACACAGGGTACCTGGGTATTGCAGCAGGCTTTTTTTTGACGAGCATTTAAAAAAGGAGGGAAGGGGGGATGATGATGGAAGATTTACATTAAACACTTGGCTTTTTACCCAGATTTACTTTTTGAATACACTCTTTTTTTCCCTTGAGCAGACAAGTTTTTTAGTTTCTTTTGCTAGAATTTTTTTTTCTTGCAAGGTAACTTCTGGTAACTGGTTTGTGTGTAGAACATTGGCTTTTTAGCTCTTTAAGCAGAGTTTTGAGATTGAAACAAGGTGGGAAGGAGCATTAACACATACCAAATTGCTGCTTCGTTCTTAGCGTGACCGCACCTGTAAACCACAGGCACCGTCACCTGCCTGATGCTTAGCTTGGTGCAAGGAATGACCGCAGTCCAGTCCCTTTATTTCTCTGCTTCTGTTTATTCGTCTGTAACTCAAGGATAATGAATAATTCCTACTTGTGTTTGCTGTATGTCATTGTACATGGGATAGCTATTGTAATTTCCAAAATAATGGAAACAGCAGCGTTTTTAGCTTCTCCAGTGGCTGAATCACTGTAAACGCATTCCTTTTGGAATTAAGTTTAAAACAGGATGGTTCTTTCATAACTCCTGTCAGCCCTTCTGATAGCTTTTTGGCAGAGAAGTTCAAAGAACTTCCATCTTACACTCCAGAACTGGGGAGGAAGAAATCTACTTTTGTGAAATGGTATGCTGTTTCTTAGCTGCGTAATCTGGTTGGAGGCTTTTAAATCTATCATTAAACAATACAGTAACAATCCCTCTCCTTGCAGGGAAGGAAAAAAAAAAAAGTACTTTAGATGGCTCTAGAATTCCTTGAGGATTTACGATACCGCAGAACTTAGGAAAAGTGGTGACTACACGTAATGCAGTTTCTAGATGCTCTCTTGGGTAGGGGACAAAGATGTGTGGTTTTGCTAATAAAAGCATTTTCTGTATAACATAAAATTGCCAATTTCTAGGCAAATCCGCCTCTAGAAAAACATTTGAGAGTGACCTTTGCTAATTCTGATGGAATTAAGGAAGTAACTGTGCGTCTGCAACTTTTTTTAAAAAACAACTGATAATATTCTGACAAGTATTCCTGCTGGCAGCCAATTATCACCCCAAAAGGTACGTTCTAGGTTGGCCTCATATTTGAGAGAGAGCTCAAGTTGCCTTGAACTTTATGTTGTGGGTGGCAGCATATTGCTCCCAAAATACTGTTTAATAGCACTGGGACCATGATGAGAAATAAAACATCTACATTATATTTAATTAAAAGGTACTAAAGCAGTATTTATAGTGATCTGCAACTTTGCCATGAGCTTTTGTTTATAATAGCAAGTGAAGGAAAACAACAAAGTATATTATTGTTTAAATAGTTGATGTTCTACTTCCTGTTAAAAATAAAACAGGTGTGTGGGCATAATGTTCTGCAGCAGTATGGGGAGGGACAGGTTATCTCTTAGTGGCTCTTAAGAGATCCTAATAATCTTCGCCTTCTCAAGCTGATCTTTCTAAACAAAGTTCTGGAAGGCAGGTGGGAGGGCGACAAACTTTCTGTGAGTCGTTTTGGTGCATGCAGCAGCTAATAAGCAACTGCTGATCCTTCAGTAGGAAAATTCTGTTGTCTTTTATCTAACTCCGAAGTCCCAAAGTATGATCTCTCCTCTGGCTGCTTACAGGGGAAGATAGGAAGGTTGTGATTCCCCCCCCTGCCCGCCCCTTTCCTCTGCAGCACTTTGTGTGACTTGTTTGATGTTTGCCGTGGAAACAAAAACGCAGATGATGGTAAAACTGTGGTATCACGGTGAGGTACGGTATCTATCTTGGAGTCGCTAAAAAAATTGCTGAATTGCTCAAAACAGTAGACTGCTTCTGTTTTTGAAGTTTTCTAATGACTCTCTTCTGTTGGTGTGAGCAGGCAGCTGAAACTGGTAAAAACCAGTATAATAATACAATATGTGCCTTACCACTTCGTGTTGAATGTAAGCAAGGCTGTTTTGTCCTTTTTTTCATTGGCAGTTCCAAAGAAGCGACCAAAACTGAGGATGGAGCCTAGTGAAGAGCTTGTTAACTCTCAAGTCTTTTTGAGCTAGTGGAAAATAAGTGTTTTAGAAATCCCCCCAAAAAAACACGTGTGTCTCCCCAGCTGCATGTCTGGGTGGTACGTAGGTTTAAGATGCCGCTATGACTTTTAGCTGAAGATGATGATTAACTTCTAGATAATTTTATTTAAATGATAGTCACTCTATGAAATAAAGATGGGATGTGAGCTGAGTGCCGTAGAGGCTATATGACACTGCAGATAGTAGCAAAAAATCTCATACTGTGTTGAACGGAGATCAGATTGTTGACGGTAATCACTGTGCTGTGAATGGAAAAAATAATTGGTTGTTTTCATTGCTGAAGTCTTGAGGCGGAGAACGTTCCCGTGCGTCTCTGGTGTGTGAAATGGCAGTCCAAGAGATGTAGTAAAAATGCGTGGGATACTAGTAAATAGTGTTTTACGTGTCCTGCAGTTCGGTGGCTCTGAAATCAGTACCTGCCTACAGCAGCGTTCGCTGGGGGTATGAGTAGCACAGAGCACGTCGATGTGCGTGATGTGAAGGTGCAGGTGATACAGGATTGTTCTGAAGATTGCGTTTTGTTTCTTAGCTCTCAGAATTAAGTCACTGAGATCAGAAGATAAAAGCTTAATTAGAGCATTGGCTGTGAACACTGCCTTTCACACCAGGTGGAGAGGCTTCTGCTGCTTTCCCTGTCATACCAGACTCTCTTCCAGCTTTTGAGGAAAGAAGAGCCCAAAATACTCATGGTGGTGGTGCCAGCATCTTCAGATTTCTCTGCCAAGCCTGTTCTTCAGTATGATCAGGGTTTATCTTAGCGTTATAGAATATTGACCTTGCAGTCAGGGCCCAGTGTATGTTAAAGCATCATCAGTACAGTATTTAAAAGCCTAAATCTTAAATTGTTAGGATATCTGAAACAGTTGTAAAATCTAGGTGTTTTGCTCCAGTATTTCCCTGGCTTGATATGAACCTTGTTGCTCACCTATGGAAGAAAAGGAGCAGGAGCAACAGCGGATAGATTTCAGGAAACTAGTTTATGGTTATTGAATATACAAACTCCAAAACAGGTAAATTATGGTTTATGGGAGATAGCAGTTACAGACTGCGATTCATACTTACGTAAAAAAAAAGTCAAACGTGACTACTTGATGCTTTCTCCCCCCCGATATTGGTAGAATATCCGCTCATGCTGTGGAGCTAGGGAGCTGGCACCAGAGCTTCCCTCCGCTTTGAGCGCTGCATTGCGTTTTCCTCAGAGCTCATCTGAAACATCAGCGTGTGATTTGTAAGCCAGCAGGAATAAGGATTTATGTAACTCACTTAATTGTCAGCTGCAGGTTAATTGGCATCTAGTGTTAAAGATGAATTCAACTCATATATCCATTTGTGATGAAACTGGAGTTTCTGCCGTGTTAATTATCAAGCGCAGACTAGTCCTTGCGTGTTAGGAGTAAATCTAATTTACAGCATGTATAAATAAAAAAATGTTGACCCGAAACTTAGTTAGTTAAAAAAAAAAATAAAATCTTGAAAGTAAATGCCACAGAGCTACTCTAAAACTGCAGTTTTTTCATCTCTTGCTTGAGCTTTTTTTTTTTTTTTTTAGAATAGTAGAGATGCAAGTCAGAAATAAACTGAAAGGAAAACTGACTCTCTAGCATGCCCAGTCACATCCAGCATAAACTTAGGGCAGGTTCTCTTGCTTCTTTTTAGGTATCCCTTCTAAAAATTAAAGTTATGTGTGATGGTGCACCACTAATCCTCTGCTGGTCACTGATGGGGAGAGCAACAGCCTCCCCTGCCTTGGTACGGCAGAAACGAGACACTGATCAGGGTGCGGGCAGCTTTCGCTTTTCCTGCCTGGGGTTCCTTGCGTCAGCTGGGGCAGGTACGGGCTCCCGCTCGTAACCCTGCTGAAGCGCTCAGGCAGGGTTGTTTGTGGTTGCGTTCTGTTTGGGCATTAAACGCAGTGTTACATGTTAAAAGGAATAGATATTTGATGTTCTCATCTGTGACACTTAAAACACACGTTCCAAGGATTAAAAGCACATGAAAGCATTGCTAGAAGTTTTCTGTGTGGCCCTGGCCTGCTGAAGATACTTGTGTGGTGACTGAAAGCTGTCATTTCCTTCTGCAGCTGGGTTCAGCAGTTTGCGTAGTCCTCTTCCCCTTCATACTTCAGTCTCAGGTTTTGTAGTTCCACGTGTGCCTGTATTCCAGAGCAGTAGGATGGTTCCCAAACCAGACAGTGTGGTCCGTGTAGTAATGCGTTCTTATTGCCTGTCTTTGTCTTTTCCAGAGTGTTTTGATGGTGTGTACAGATTCCTTTTTTATTTTGTCGTTTCATAGGAACCTCCAGAAGTTAAGTCTCTTTGGGGATATAAGCATTCTGCAGCAACATGGGAGTATATCGAATACATACCTCGGCAAGGTTGACCCTGATGGCAAGAAGATTAAGCAGTAAGTTTTATTTGTAAATTACCAAATGCATTAATAAAAACAGATGACAACACAGATTTTTCATGCCTGAAATACATGACTGAGCAAGTTACGGTTTTTAATAGGCTGAGAATCTAAATTCTTAAATTGAGTTGATTTCTGTTCCTGCTATTTACATGAAGTAGTCTGCTTTTGCGGCTTTTTGTTTTCCCCTTCTCAGCAGGGTGAGAATCCTTTCTTTCCTCTTTTCGTTGTGTTCTAGAAACAATATTATGTTAATGGAACAAAAGGGGAGGAAGGATGGGGGGTTGTTACCAGCACCTCTGCCGTTGGTGTGCATGAAAAAATTAGAAAAGGAAGTAATCTCTTGTATTTCACAAGAATTGAGGACGTGTAGCAAGTAAACTTGAAAGAACTTAAACACAAAAAAACATAGTTCAAGTTGCATCTCACAATTAGGGTATGTACTTGCGGAATTCCTGGAAGATCATAGCTCAGAAGCAGCTTGTTTAGTTCAGAGATATATTTTAGCTTGCCATAATTACATTACGGTGCAGTCCTTGGACGCTTATAATCAGAAAAGCTAGTTACTCCTCTTTGGAAATGGTTAAATACGATGTGAAAAAGCTACCAACTTCTGCAAATAAATTACCACAGAGGGAATGATGCTAAGTTAACTATTTTAGCAGTTCTGCTAAAACTTTCCTTACAGATAAAACCTGAATACTGGCGTTTTAATTTGTGTCAGTTTAAACATCCTTCTCCCCGTAGCTTGGGAATGGAATAAGTACAGCCACCCTGGATCTTTACTATCACCTTTTTTAAATGGTTTTAGAACTAGTATAGGAATGTTATCAGATCAGTGTGTGTATGTGAACACAACCATGGAACTAACAGTGGGTCCTGACTTGTACTTGCACGGTTTTGCAAATTTAAACGTGCGTTACATACTGTGTCTTTGTCATCCATTATGCTCAGAATGTAGAACTTCCTGCGATTTGGGATGCTGTTTAACATCTGTACTGTAGCGCTCTGTGCAGGTAAAAGGCTGGTGCTGTAAAAGCTCCTTCTTTTTTTTCCTGTGAAAACGTAAATATATAATCAAATCTTTGCCAAAGGGCTTGAAGAGAGCCATCTAAGCAGATGTTTACGCAGCTGAGTGCACAGTTAAACGTTTCTTCAAACAAATAACAAAAATTAGTATGCATATTTGAGAGTCATAAACTATATAAAACTCATTCTCTGTTTGAAGTTGGTCTTTCAGGTGAATATTGACCTTTGCGCATTTTGGAATGAACAAATAAATTCTACCTCTTTTTTTGTTTGGGTGGGGTTACTTTTGCTGGAGTAAAACAGTGTATTTGGGACCTGCTGGCAGTGTTTTATTCAGCGCTCTCAAGTTCATCAGAACTAGCAGCAGATTTACTTCAGGAAGTAAATCTTTATGGCTCCCGGGTCTTGTCTTTTACACTTGGGGTTTGCATCAGCGAAGTTGCAGAGCATGGATGCTGAAAACTAACACTGAGAGGTGTTGAGCAGCCTTCGGAGACAGTGTTATTGGTAGTTGAGGACTTTTTGGAACCTGTACGGTGGTAAACCTTACTAGCAGTTCCAGGAATGTCCTGTAATGAAAGCAGTCAGGGAACCAAATGTGACATTTCCTTAACTCGGTAGCATTGAGCTGGGTGTAACAGACCGTGGGTGAAATCTCAGATGGCACAGAACCATTAGGATACTCCCCCGGATTAAGACTAAGGGTTGTCCTGAGGGAGAGGAGGCTTCAGACTGTGTTTTCAAAAAACGTGCTTCTGCGGTGCTCAGCATGGGTTTGCATGCTGCTGCTTTTTCTGCATAGCATGTGTGTCCCTGGTTACTTTCTGAAATTCTCTTTGCGACTCAGTTCCTTAGTTTTGGGAAGCTCAGCATAAACAATACATTTGTCTTGGGTAGAACAAAGGGTAGTTGTTTGAAATCTTGGCTTTCTGAAATCTGCTTCCCATGATTGATCAGATAGTTTGGTTTCCGTAAGAACTAGTTTAGCCTCTGTTATTAAACAAAACGCTTTGATTGATAGTCTTTCATTAAAGAAATGGGCTCCATATGGACCTTAGGAATATGTTTGCTTCCCGTCCCTGGCCATCGATGTGCTTTGTTACTGGTCAGGACTGGTTTTTTGAACTTAAGTAGTAACTCAGATTGGCTAGTCAAGACTTCGGTCTGTCCTCTGGCTGAAATGCACCATTTGGGACATTAATTGTGAAAGTAATTTATTTTGAGATTCTTATTTTTTAAATATTTTGCTCCACTGTGGTCATGTGTAGATTTTGGGTTGATAGTGAGCATCCCATAATTGCTGCTTACGGGGAGCAAGTGGGACTGATTAAGCACGCTTGTTGAGGCGTAACGAGGTTATGTTGCTTTCTTGCATGTGCTGAGCTCTGCTTATATTTCGTGTTATACTGCGTAAACCGTGCTTAAACTTCAGTTTTGTAAGTGAACTTTAACCACGTGTAAGCTGGGATAGAAGTTGTGCTACGTGCTAGGCAGCTAAAGTAAAAGTTAATTAGATAATAAAGTAGGTGTTAATTCCCAAGAATTCACTTAACGGGTTTAAATTTCTAGATCACAGTTCAGGCTACTTTTGCGAACTCCAGTTAGATGCAGTCTGTTTATGAAAAGTAGGATGTGCGTAAGGGTTTGCAGGGGAGGAAAAACTCCTGTTGGGGTGTTTAAAAAAATTACTTGAAATATGTGAAAGCCAATGGCCTGCGATTTATGTGATGCTTCCTGTCTGGCCTTATAGAAAGCAGGTATTGAAAACAGTCCAAAAGTGATCATTGTTAAACATTTTCTATTGACGTGTTCGATCTCTTATTAAATTGGCGAAGAACTGGCAAAAATTTTCTTAGGACCGATGGGCTGGTAGACTGTCAGCACACATCTGAACGCTTGTATGAATACTTCGGTGCTTGCACTCAGAATTGATGTGTAGACAGCATTAAATTAGTGTGTCTCTTCAAAAAAAAAAAACAACAAACCACACGACAAAAAACCCCCAAGACTTAGTGCAATTCCCACAGGAGTGAAAACTCACCCTGCAGCTGCAGAGTTCCGAATCGGATTTCATTCCGTTGAGCGAGTACTAGAGCAGTGCTCTTGTAAGCTTAGGTGTGTTAAGTTGTAGCAGAAGCACAATTTAAACCATTTTTTAGTGCAGTGAGGTGTATAGATGAGAGCATTCTACTGAGCATCTCAAAATTGATGTGTCATCTTTTCAGTTGTGTAAAACAGCACAAGCGCTGTTAAGATTGACTGCTTGGACTGTCGCAACGTAAATTTGACCCCTGCTGCCACCATTACAGCACCTTTCGTAGATGTGTGTGGTGAGAGGGGGGAGGGAGGAGTCTTTGTTCGCTGGAAGAAAATGGAGAGGTTCCTGTGGTAGAACCTTTTTCTTTGGGGAATTGTCAGAGAATCTGCCTTCCATTTCACCATTGGCAGAAATAATTATGAAGCAAACATTGCCAGGGGCAAACAGGGGGCATCTCAACTGTAAAAAAAAAAAAAACAAACCCCAATAAAAAATTAGGAATAAGATAGCAAAACTACGCTATCTGTGGCTCTTGACCTGCTGTTTACAACTGTGTTTAGTTTGTGTGGCAGTTGCCAGCCCTCAGTTAAAAGAAATAATCATAGAGGATGTGGAAGAAGTGAAGTCTTTAAACCTGATGGCTGTACTCGGCAAACCCGTGGGAACGGGGCTGAGGTGTGTAACAGACAGATACGGTAACCACGCCAGCTTCTCCACTTGGGAGAGGTCAGGCCTTGCAAACCCGGTGTGCTCTTAGGAGAGGGAAGAAAGCACCGTGCAGGCGAGGCAGAGGATGAGCAAGGATTTGCAGAGGGAGAGGATGAATAAGGATTGATCTTTTAACTTTCTTGCAACCAAAGGATTATGGGGCATCAAAGGTAGTAGGTGACAGGTTCAGAGCAAGCCAGAAGAGGGGGGACTTGCACTGCAGAGATCTTTATTATTGGGTGTTACAGCTGCTAAACACTTCCTTGGCTCAAAGAGAACCTGGATAAATTTGTAGATTGAGTTCCCAGAGGGTTACTAAATACAGAAGACCACCTCTGGCTCAGGAGGTCCGAGTTACAAATTTTTGGAAACTAGGGAGATACTTGAGAAACATCCCTGCGTGCCTTCCTTGTTCTGTCGCGCTTCTTAAGGCGTTAGAGTTTCTCTGCCGTCAGTCAGGATACGGGGCTAGGTAAGCCTTTAATTTTGCCTGGACATGATCTTGATTAGAGATACGTGGGTGAGAACAGTAACTTTGTAAGCTCATTGTGTTTACATTTGTGAAGTACACAGACACTCATAATACAGGAGAAAGTGTTCTGTGCAAAACCTGACTTTACTTGAGGCACAAAATTTCTGCTAATTTTGTACTGGGGATGTTTACATCTTATTTCTTGACATTTTGTAGGCCAGGATCTGTAGCCTGGCCTATGTGCTTCCCTTAAATCCTGATCTTTCCTTCTGGCTGACCCAGGGTTTGAGACCAAACATCTCATCTACAAATATATCCCAAAATGCATATGCTCAAATAACACTTGTCATTTGGGCAGGAGGACTCTTGGGCCTTAGCAGCTGTGGGATGAAGACTGGAACAATATTTATTTGGAGAAGGTTCAGGGTTTGCCTGTACTATTTGAATTTAGCATTCAAAATCTTATCTTTAAAATACTTTTGTTGCCTTCTTTAATTAAACACCTAACTTAACATCCTTTCGTTAAAAACGAAAGGGGTAGGAGAGGTGGGATGCATCAGAACAAGCGCTTAATAACCACGCAGCATAATAAATGGCATGAGGATTCTGGCTCATAATCTGAGATTGAAATGTTACCAAGTCCAACTTGTTTTGGTAAAACTTGGATCTGTTGACACTTTGAAATCCAGTTAGCTGTAGATTTTGAATTATTTAAAGAATCTTCTTATATGTTTGTTCTTTATCCTTTAATGAGGAAAGTCAAGCAGGTAGTTTCACATTGTTCTAACTTATGCTCAAAGTCAAGTTTCTGCAACCTTTCACTGAAAATTACTTCCCCCCTCCCCCCCATTGAAATTGCACTTCTGGAGAGGTTAGAAAATATGAAAAGCTCTTTTTAAAAACAAGAACTGTGTTTTAAAAGCATTATGGTTTTCCTTATTTGCATAACCTTAAAATGTATGTGGGAGGGTGTTAAATACGTGCTGGAAAATACATGAAATGAAGGTTCATAGTGTGCCGCTGTTTTTGAAAGACAGACTACATCATTTTTTTTCCAAGTTATTTTACAATTTTAACCTTTAGGCGCAGTGAAGGTTAAATGGCTGTGGGAGTTGCAGAGTCCAGCACTTTGTAGTTCACAAGAACCGTAATAATGGCACCTTCCTGCAGAATGAGGCTGTAAACAAATGAAGAATAACTCCTGAGTAAAAAACCAGAATGGTGTGCAATTGGTGAGACTAAACCACGTTTAATAGGATCGTTGTCTGTTTTGTTTACTTGCAGAATCCAACAGCTGTTTGAAGAGATATTAGGCAATAGCAGGCAACTGAAATGGCTCTCTTGTGGGTTTATGCTGCAAATAGTAACTCCCACGTCATTGTCCTCCTTATCAAACCCCATAGCCAACACCATGGAGCACCTGAGCTTATTGGACAACCACATCCCTGGTAATACCACTCTTATCACTGCGGTTGAATTGGAGCGCTTTGTGAATCTGCGTTCGCTCGCTTTGGATTTCTGTGATTTTACAGCTGAAATGGCAAGAGTCCTGGCTGACAGCAACCACGTGCCTTTGCATCGACTGTCTCTCCTGGTCCACAGTGTTTCCATCATGCACAAGTCATTGGACAGTATGCCAGAAGATGAGAATTGGAAGGCGCTGACTCGCAACAGCACTAATCTTCGGGTCTATATAATGGCTTTCGATGTCAAGAGCGATGATATGTTAAGGATTCTTAAGCCCAGTATCCCCCTAGAGAGGATTCACTTTGACAGCTACATCACTTGTGTTTCAGGGGCTGTTGTTGACCTCATATCCAGGCAGTATGACAAGTTCCTCACTCATTTTATACTAATGAATGATGTGATAGATATGTCTGGCTTCCCAGATCTTAGCGACAACCGGAATGAAGATCCCCTTGTCTTACTAGCCTGGAGGTGCACAAGACTCTCTCTCCTAGCTGTTCATGGTAGGTAATACACTGCACGGGCATCGTACGTGGCTTTGAAATGCTTCCATCGCTTCAGCCTTTCTAATCGTGATGAGTTGCAGCGGAGCGCTGTTCGAAAGCCTGCTGCGCGGTGTCTGTACACGCTGTTGTACCTTACGCTGGTGGCTTTGTGCTTGAAAATAGAAAGGTGTTTATTGTGTACGAGTCCTAAATGTGCCTGTAGCTTACTAACCTCTGTTGAGAAGTCACACAGGGGGTTATTAGAGCGCTCACAGATGCGAGGATAACTGAGAACTGAGCCTTGCGGGAGGCTTAGGCTGAAAGCGGTCTGTCCTGTGCAGCTTTCACCGAGTGGCTGGTTAACGTGAACACGTTGGCTCTTCTGCTGGGTGCCCATACGCTGGCGAGATTAGATGATTGTGCTTCCTGTTTGCAGATAACGTGGGTTAAGCGCCCCGAGGCGGAGGGGAGCAAGTCTGTTAGCACTTTGGTAAGACTTGGCCAGCAGACGAAGGCTGAAAAATACGGTGTGGAGGAGGTAGCCTCGCTGAGTGCATCGGTGTCACCCGTAATCCCAGAGCTAGGTTTAGCCCACCTATTTATTTGCCATACAGTTCCAAATAAATAGGCGTGCGTTTGTGTTCAGCCCTGTCATCGGTGCAGTACCTGCTGGAAGTTACAGTTGTTTGGCATATTTTAAGGCACTTGAAACTGAAATAATGCAGAATAGTTGTTTGTGCTGAAATCAGCTTACCGAGACCAAGTTTGCCGATGCGTGAAGGAGTTAAGTGGTGACTCTCTATGGTGTTGCGTAAGAACTGATGCCTTTTCCTCAGGCTGCTTGGGGGAGTAAGTCTCTGGTCCTTCAGCACAAATAGAAGAGGCCTTCAGCAGTGAAGGGGGTTGTACATTCAGGTTTCTGGTGGTTGAAGTCAGAAGGCCCTGCTGTTTTCCCACTGTGCTACTGAAAAATCATGGGAGGGAGGAATCAGTTCAGCTGTCTCTCCTTTATAGTTTCATATTGTAACAGATTTTGGATACTGACATATGACCGTACCACTTCAAATGTAGATTTTAGCAGTTTCTTTTAATATTTGGATACAAAAATAAATTATGTGTTACCTGTTAGCTGGGGAAGGGTCTGGAGCACAAGTGCAGAGCGGCTGAGGGAACCGGGGGTGTTTAGCCTGGAGAAGAGGAGGCTCAGGGGAGACCTTATCACTCTCTACAGCCACCTGAAGGGAGGGTGCAGAGAGGTGGTTGTTGGTCTCTTCTCCCAAGTGACAAGTGACAGGACAAGAGGAAATGGCCTCAAGCTGCACCAGGGGAGGTTTAGATTGGATATTAGGAAAAAATTCTTCACCGATGGGGTTGTCAGGCACTGGAACAGGCTGCCCAGGGAAGGGGTTGAGACACCAACTCTGGAGGTGTTTGAGACGTGTAGATGTGGTGCTCAGGGACTTGGTTTAGGGTGAACGTGGCAGTGCTAGATTGATGCTTGGGCTTGATGATCTTAAAGGTCTTTTCCCACCAGAACAATTCTGTGATTCTATGATTCTATAAATTATCCTCCTACTACAGGAAGGGGCAAAATATCACCCTTGCTGTGATGTAGGGATTCAGATTCTTTCTTTTGTCCCCTCTTTGCAGCCAGAGCTAGCTAAGCGGCTTATAAATGCCTCCTGATCTTTTCTAAGCTGTGAACATGACTACTCCGATACTGGAGCATAAGCATCTTTCTTCCTAGTGGTTCTTCTCACAGTTGCTACTCTGGAAGAAAGATGCAGAATGCTGTGATGCTTCAGTACAGCCTCTTGGCCTCACGCTTGTATTTTCTGAGGTTACCAAGTAATGGTTTCTGGCTCCACTTGTCATAGGATACTGTCAAGGCACCTTCAAGGAAATGTGGTGGGTTTGTTCAAGGTGCCACAATTTGCTTTGTATGTAAGTGCTCAGCTTTCCTCTCCTGTCTCCTGAAGTGGCTGTTCTTTAGTTTCCAATGCTTCTCAAGATGTTGTGGTTTTTTTTCTGTTTTCCCTCTTTTACGATAAGTTTTCTCTGAAAAAGGCTTTGATTTACATATAGTTTTGGCTGCCACTCATCACTGATCAAAAGAAGAGGGAGAAAACATAGCCTACAGACACTTTTTTTAGCTTGGGTGCCTCAAGATTTTGTGGAAAGTCATAGCATTTTTCCACCAAGGCAGCATCTTCAGGAGCAGGGGAAAACTGAAGGATACTAAATACATTCTTGTGGGATGAAGGAAGGGTGTGAAGAGCGTGTGGTTGTTTGGGATGGGAGCAGTGGGATAGTCAGGGTGGTGTGATCGGGCACTGAATAAAAAGCACAGCCCATCTAGGCGGGGCTGAAGCTCTTTATTTTTCTTTTCCTTCCCTATTCCTTAAGAGAAGGATGCTTCACGTGGATTTTCAAGACTTTCTGCTGTGAACATAGTGTGTTACCTGTGAGATTCTCAGTTTTATTCTGCCCATGAGCAAAACTGAAATTTTTACGAGCAAGGAGAAACAAACGATGGTGCTGCCCATGGCGAATCTCTTCCGCAGTGATACTTGTGGCAGAGTGATCGTTTCCTGTTACCTTCGAGTACTTCAGATGGACAGAGGCGTTTTTTTGGCAGCTGGGAGATTACTGAGAAACTTCAGGCAAAACTTTTGAAAGGGAAGTTAATTTATCACGAGATTGAGCTGAGAACACGATGATTGTTCCAGAGCACAGAGGACCTGACCGTGTAAAGTCACAGCAAAAGCCGTATGCCTGAACCCCAGGAATGGTTCAGCGGACTTAACCGCAGTTGTTGTTCCTTTTGTTCTTGCGTTCTGTGTCAGGGATCTCTTTAGTAAGCTCCTTTGTGAGCAAGGTAAGTGAGAGGTGTTGTGAGCCCCTTCAGAGCCTGATAGGGGAGCGTCACCATCGAGGCGGGATTTTCCATGGGGTTTGATAGGCGACAGCTTCATCTTCTGTGGACAGTTGTGGTGGAGGTGAGGTATCAGCAGATGAAAACTGTGGGAATTCATGCATTCCTAATGGCTCATATACCAGACACGAGCCATTAGGATACTGTGCAGGCTGCAGCCTGGCTTGGAATCCCAGTGGGCGTCTCACCAAGAGGCTCAGCACCAGTGAGAACAACGAGGAGGGCAGAAATGAGCCTTCCCTTTTGCAATGGAAGGGCTGGATTGGCAGAGCTCCCCACAAGGGACGTTCCCAGATGGTCTGTGGTTTGCATCTGGATAAGGAGGAGCTCAGCATTTGCCTTAGCCCAGGGTGCAGAAAGCTGACAGGTAGCTGGGGAGTGGGTGTTTTTAAAGAGGGATGCCGGTATACAGGGATGGGAGGAGAGGGAAGCTTTGCCATTATGTTCAATCTCAGAGAGAGTAACAAGAGACGTGTAGATTTATATATGCACTGGTGTGATCTGTTTCCTGGAGAGGGTTCTGGTTTGTGTGCATTGGGTTTTTTGTTTGGTCAGTCGGTTTGGTTTGGGGTTGGTTTTGTTTGTTTTGAAGTTTACCTCTAATGCAACAAAAGCAAACTTCAGAGTTTTTTTTTCTAGCACAAGCACAGTTTTAAAACAATCCTCTGATACATTGACTTAAAACAGTTGATTATTCACCTTTTTTTTAAAATACTGTTTCTTTATACTACGATGTAGATCACGGGAGGTTTGAAATTGTAAATGTAACTGGAGTAGAGAAGTCTGCTTTTCTACAAGTGTTGAAAACATGAGATCTAGAAAAGCTTGGCCAAACTACCCGAAATATTTCTGATGCTTTCTTATTCAGAATATAAAATGGGGCTTTACCACTTGCAGCCAAAAAGAGGAGGAAAAAAAAGCTGTAGGGAGATTCTGCCAGATGGAAGCTGACAAAATAGGTTGGGGAGGATGTTGAGATGCTTTGGTATTGAGCACTTCTGTAAAAAAAAAACGCCTTGTAGCAAAATGAGAGTGTGACTTAGAGTCTTCCTCTTTCTTTTTTTTTTTCCCCCCCCCCGTCTCTCCCCCAGGTTACACAGTTTGGGCTCACAATCTTATTGCAATTGCTCGTCTTCGTGGCTCTGACCTGAAAGTTCTGGAGGTCACAGAGGAAAGCATCGATTTCGACCAAGGAGAACTGGCTGACCAGGATGTGGATCCAGTACACAATCTCATTGAGCAAGTGTCTCTCGGATTGGGTCGACCTTGGCACGCGGTCATGGACATAGAGCTGCTCAGCGTCTTCACTGAGCCAACCCGTCACTTCTACAGAGAGATGCAGAGCTTCAGTGAAGGCGTTTAGCTCCTTATTTACGATTCCTGTGGTTACATATGCAAGTAGGGTCCTATTACGTTTTTGGTTTTTTGGTTTTTTTTTTTCCAGTAGCGTGAATTAACCCCTTTTTGTGCTGTGTTTAATCAGTATTAGCTATATAGAATTATATATGTGTATTCTACTTCTTGATCAAAGAACGTAGTCGGGTATTGGTTTAGAAGCTGAAAGTGGCAGTGTTTAGGGTTTTCACGGTTAATGGACTTGTCTACCAAACCTTACAGAGATGCAGCCAAAGGCTGTCTGAGGTTGCCGGCTAACTTTACTTCTGTTGAGTAACTGCGTTTGGAACGATTTTAATATTCTATCGGAGTTCTGTGCTCAGGAGCCAACTCTTTTTAACGCCCATTTCCGTAGCCCGGTGGATTTCTGTGCTGTCGTTAACCTGGTAGCGTGCCGCTACTTAGGCTTAAAGGAAGAGAAGTCTGCCCAGGGCTGTTCACCGTAAGACTCTCACCTTGCTTTATTCCACGTGCAGACGCCGCGGCATGACGTAACTACCATTCTCACTTTCTCTTAGCTGTTGAGCGGCGGCGTGAAACACTAGCTTTTCAGGTACCTGCGCTCGCAGATTCGCTCCGTAAGCTGTAGTCTGTCGGATTCTTTGCAAGCTCCTCCTCGTTTACTCTCGTGTCCTGTCATCTTCCTTAAAAGTTAGCTTTGGGCCAAAGTTTAAAAGAAAAGAGGCGAGAACGTGCACTCCGATGAGGTAAAAACCTAACAGTGAAGACTTCAATGCAAAGGTATACACTGCAAACAAACATTAGTCGTGAAATCCCTAGCAACCGAGTCACTGGATTTTCTCTGTCAGCGCCTGTGTCAGCTGCCAAAGAATAGATTAAAAACGAAGAAGTGCCCACATGCTGGCAGGGGCAGGCCAACTTTTGGCCAGCCAGATACTGCTAGATTGTAATATATAAGGTCGAATTTCGACCTGTGGTACACAGCTGTGCTGTGGCTCAGTCAGCAACCTCAGAACTCTTAACAAACATGCACCTGTTTCACTGTGAATAGTGAATGTAAAGGAAGGAAAGGAAACAAATGCAAAGCTTGTTCTATCACAGGTATGAGCTGCTATGATGCATGAAGAACATTCCATGAAGTATGTTTTAAAATCTTGTTATATCTGAAGAGGCTTTAAAAGCCGATTTAACTGTTTCAGGGCAACCGCGGTACAGACGTGGTCTCTGTGAGACTTCCACCTGACCCCAGTTTTAAGTGGTACGAATGTTGTGCATTTAATGTTTAAAGGACAGTCTGCAATAATAAAGTAAGTGGCCAACGTGGGTGCCCAGCAGTGCTGAGACCTGGCTGCTATATTGTAAGCTTTGGAAAACACAATTTATGCAACAGATGTCCAGATATGATTCTATTTATGGAAAAAGTTTATATGTGTTTTACAAATGGTTTTACCATCTTATATTAAAATGACCTTTTGACAGGTGTGCGCTGTTTTGTCTCCAGTGAGCACATACCATGCGGATTTTATATGTACATCAGTAGAGTGAATCCACTGGCACAGTGTGTGTATATGCCAGATGTGGTGAGATTTTATCTTATAAATGTGATCAGATAAAAAAAAAAACCTCCTGACAGAAAATGTAAGGAAACCAGCTGAATGTTTGAACTGATGACTGATGTTGTATGGTTTATGTTAAATGTATATTCTTTTAATCAATGAATAAAGCATTAAAAATTGATCGCTGTATAAAATATTTTATTGTATCAGCATGAAGATTTTTTTTTTTAGAATGGAAAAGCAACATCGTCCGTAAGCTGTGTGTAAACCGATAGCTTCCGTTGTGTTTAGGTCAACAAAAGAGTCTAAAAGAAGTCGTACGGTAATTTTTATTACCTTTTTTTTTTTAATTTGGCTGAACTTTGTCAACATCTTTTGAGGGGTGGAGGAAGGGGAAGGATGCTTTGCTAAAGATCAGACTATCAGACCAGTGAGTGCCAACAGTAATACCACGATATGACTTATTAGACTGATACGGTAAACTGTGGATTGTAGAATATAGAAGACTTATTTTCTGAGAAATTCCTGCATCCGTTGCAATCGCTTAAATCACAATCTAATGTGCTCAAGAAAACTGTGTAGTACTTCTTTGGTGTCCCACTATTAAATAGATTATGCTTACCTGCAATGCTTCAGTTTGACCTTTTATCCGTACTCAGAGTACGTAGCTGCGCGCTGGGGC
The DNA here is from genome assembly GCA_027574665.1 of Rhynochetos jubatus. Lineage (NCBI taxonomy): Eukaryota > Metazoa > Chordata > Aves > Eurypygiformes > Rhynochetidae > Rhynochetos > Rhynochetos jubatus. The sequence continues at coordinate 122,424,713 of CM050648.1, read as the reverse complement.
ATGGAAGCCGCAGATGGCCGGAAAGCGGTCCGAGAGCGGCCCGCTGTGCCCCGCGGTGGCTGACTGTGCTGTGAGAATTGTCGGAGTGGCTGGTGGGTGTGCGTGTGCCCAGCGCGGCGTTAATCGGAGCTTCTGAACTTCGCTTTGCGGCGGGGCGGACGGCTTCCGCGCGGGAGAGTGGCCCTGCTCGTTTCGGCGGTCTCCTGGCCCTCCTGGAGGCGGTGAGCCAGGTCATTTACCAGCCTGCTGAAGAGATGCCGCGGGTAGTAAAGATGAGGTGACCGCAGGTACGGCTGCTCGTGTTCCACTAACGGGTCTCGGTGCCTTTCCGGGCTCGGTCTCAGGAGGGAAGCGTATGTAGCAGTTAAATGTGATCGGAATTGTTCCGCATCGTCTGGACCTTAACTTTGGCCTTAAAATGATCGAGATTTCTGGCCGCTTCTGTGGAACCTCCTGAAGCAGACGCTGCGTCCTCTGGCTTAAATGGTTGCAGGATGCTAATTGTGTCTCTGCAGACGAGTGCGTTTCCATGGATAGCGGCCTCACTTGACGCAGTTGGGACGTAACTTGTTTACCTTTCTGTTACACAGACGAGGTTCTCTTTTCAGTCTAACCTATTTTCTGCTTTCTCTTCAACTAACTTCTGAAAGGTAAAAGGAGCAGGAGAAACAGGCTGCCTGACAGGTGTGCAGTCCCCTCACGCGCTGCGGTTACAGCCACCACGTTTGATAGGCCACGTCAGTGGTGCTCCGGGCCTGACTTCCCGCGCGGGCTGAAGCGTTCCGGGTACTGAGTGAATGCGCTTGGTACGTACAGGCTGCTGCGGCCTTCCTCACTTGGCAGTACGGGGAGAGGGGTAAGGCAGGAGGGGGTGATGAGACCCCTACCTTGGATGGGGTCCAAGCTACGCCTCCCATACTTCTGTGGCCTTACAAATGAGTGAAAGTTGGGTTGGTTGGCTTGTGTTTTTCGTGATGATCGGGATTAGTAATGCCAGGATGAAGGGATTCAAGCGGAAGCAATTCGTTGTCACGTGCTGGGATGCTAAGATGGTCCTAACGTGGAAGGTGTAGGGTGTGTATTGGGTGTATGTGAAATGACTGAGCTTGCATAATCCCAAAAGGGATTTTAAATTTGTTTGTTTCCCTTTGTTTTTCCTCAAGAGTCTCGCTGCATTCTAGATTTAGCAGCAGGAACTTGGACCACAAGCCCTCGATTGTTCAAACTGCATCGCCTTTTCTTTTTGGGGTGGGAACAGGGACTTCGCTGCCTATGAAACTATTCCATTCTCTCTGTGGGATTATCGAGAGGAGTGGATTGTAATGAAGGTAACTCTCTGTAAAAAGACAGTTCCTCCTCCACCAAAACAATCCAGAGAAAAATACTGATTTCTCTGAAAATACAGTTGCATTCGTAAGTAGTTTGCAACCCTCAAGGTGAGTTGAGGGGGAGGAAAAAAAGGCTTCTTAGGGTGGCAGTATTGTCAAGCTACGGACCGCTGCGCTATCCACCGGTTCTGTGTACGTGGGCAGGTCGATAGTTGGCGGTTCTGGTGGTTCTGGGATGGGTATTGAGGGCAAGGCTCAAACCAAATGGTTTCTTTTTAAATCCTGGTGAAGTGTTCCAGGCAAACTCACAGCCTCGAGAAAGGAATTCATTGGCTAGAAACGATGCTGAATGGAGCTAAATCGCGGTTAATTTAACCTGGATGACGCCTGTAGCAGCTTTTGGTGAATAGCACCGGTGCGAGGGCTTACCGAAATGCCTTTCAGGACTAAAAAGTAGGAATAGAAAGAATAAAGCGAAGGAACGGGCCGTGGCAGAGTTCTGCAGCCCACACGAGCCTACGCGGAAACAACGGTAGGAGTACCGAGCTGAGGAAAGAGAAAGCTCCCTTGGCTGGCCGGCCTGAGCTGACACAAAAAAAGCGGGCTGGCGGTTTTATCGTGGTGCCTTCCAATTACGGGGCGCGGTGGCGGTGTTTATACTGAAGGCTGAAACCGTGTGTGGTGCTTGCCTAAAACCAGCTTCCTCCTGCGCCTTGAAAAGGTCGCTCTCGCGGTGACGGCGCTGCGAGCCGCTCCGAGGGTTGAAGCTAAACTGAGGGAAGAGCCAGCGGCTTCCAGCAGAAGGCCTCAGGTACTTCTGCGTGTGCTCCTACAGCGTAGGCGGTAAAGGTGGGGCGGCGGCATGGCACTGCAGTGCCTGCACTGGTGGCCGTCACTTCGAGGGCAGAAGCAACGGGTCGCCTCGAGGGCAGAGGTGAAGGAGACGATGCACCAAACGCTTTCACAGGCACCAGACTCTTCAGTGCTGTAGTCTGCCGCGTCTCTCTTGCTGCGTTTTAGCCTCGCAATTGCCGTGAAACGTGCACGGGGCACAGTTCAGGTCTAGAACTCTTCGTTTGAGGTTTTTACATGTTTGCTTTTGCTGGGGTTTCTTTCATTTGCAAAGCGGTTTTGGGAACTCGCTTCGGTGCTTGTTCCAGACGGCAGGAAACTCCCTGTGCTGTGTGTTCGGACGAGCACGTGCCGGCAGAACGCCCTGCCCTGTCCCGTGTGGCCGTTGGGTTGATAAATCCTGAGTGCTTTAGCCAGCTGTAGGAATTGGGAAGTGTTCCGTTTGTCCCACCCAGCTTCCCAAGTGCCAGCATTAGAAGCTGAAGACAAGCTGAATTCTTGTTGAGCCAGTAAAACACCCCTAGGATGGGTGTCTTCAGAGGCCGAGGGGCTGGTGCTGCTGGTGCATCACTGAGCTGGGCCTCCCCGCCACGTCGAACAACCGCAATGGGGACACGTATCAGTACGGCACTACTCTGTCGGTTTTGGAGGATGGTGAGAAGGTTGCTCTGCCTTTCCTCTTCTCCCCCCTGTCGTGGCAGGACAAGTGCCACTTTGTAAAGCTTTGACAGCGGAAAGCTTCCCCGTGATGTCACTGACAGTAGGGAATGATACCGATTCCTCTTGCCTTCGGCTGCTCCCCCCCTACCACGCTAACAGCGACACTGCCACCTTTTTCAGTAGGCTTTTATTGTCGGTTTCAATTGGTTTGCACAGTCTATGCATAAAGCAGCAGCGAGCATCGCTTTTGGCATGCAGAGAGATCCCCCGTACAGCTAAACAAGGACGAAGCAGCTGGACTTTAAAAATACGGTTCGCGTGATTTCATTCTATACACCTCTGAAGAGATCGCTCCGGTTAGAAACACTTAATTTAAAAGGACTATCGTACAACGGAAATCACTTATTCACAATATCCATAGTTATTCTTTATTTACAAAATACTATCCTGAGAATTTTCTACTGAGCTTCAATTTGAGCGAAGTCATTTATATATACCTAAGTAACAACGGTTACTTGACACGAGGGCGAATGCCGTCAGGAGGACAGAAAGGGTTCAGCCCGGGTGACTGTCAAGTCTCCTGCTGTGGTTCTGGTTGTTCTACGGCTGACGGGTTTGACTGAGGTGGCTCAACTCTGTTTTCAGGAGGTGGGGCTGGGGGTGGCGGCAAAAATCCAGGTCGCGGAGGTGGATAGTGAGGGTAAGATCTCATCGGGAAGGGATTTCTTACTGCGAGAGAAGCAGAGCAGTCCGGTTAGCGTCAGTCACACCAGCAAAGGCATACCTGCTCCTCCAGCCCCACATCTCTCCACAGCAGCCTGCCTAAACAGAAGTCATAGAATCACAGAATGGTTTGGGTTGGAAGGGACCTTAAAGACCATCCAGTTCCAACCCCCCTGCCATGGGCAGGGACACCCTCCACTAGACCAGGTTGCTCCAAGCCTCATCCAGCCTGGCCTTGAACACTGCCAGGGATGGGGCAGCCACAGCTTCTCTGGGCAACCTGCTCCAGTGCCTCACCACCCTCTCGGTGAAACCCTCGGCACCTGCCACAGGCTCACAACACCAGCTGCTGCTGCCACCATCACCTCTGGTCAGCTGGAGCAGCCCTTGGCTGTCACACCTCACAGCTGCTTTGGGAGGTAACCGCTTGGTTCTTCACAGGTTAATCACAAGAGCAAGAGGCTGCAGCAGGCCTGCAGGCTGACACATCCTGCTCCACTAGTGCAAACTCCAAGGAAAATGAACAGCCGTGTCCCGAACGCATGCTCGTGTGGACACACGCATCCCTCGAAGCTAAAGCGTGAAACGTTAAGATTTGTGTGTGAAGCAACCTCGTAGGAGGATTAAGGTAAGCACCTACTTGCTTTCCTGCCCCGTAAGAACCCTTTAAACGCTCCACAGCGTGCGTATTTCCCAGCCAACACCAGTACATGTAAAAACGCCGTCGACGTGAGCGACTGAAGGCGGCAGCGCGCAGAGAAGGAAGTGTACAGCGCCACGCGCCGTCGCCAGAAAGGATGCTCCCAGGCAGCTCAATGGGGAAGCAGCACGTGCAAGTAAAATTCCCCGCGTTCACCCGGGGCGGTAACTCGCCGCCTGCACAAAGCCCTCGTGTTCATCCACTCGCGGTAAACGCTGGCGAAAGGTACGTACTTGGCAGCGGAGGGCGCGGAATCCCGAAGTCTCGTACTGGAAAGCATTCCCGTGGTCCGTACATGCCAGCGGGAGGAGGGGGAGGGAAGGGAGGTCCTCGCCTCATGAAAGGTGCTCTAGGATCCACAGGCATCAAGGGAGGCCTGACTGGAGGGAAAGGTGGAGGAGCAAACCCCGAACTGACGGCTTCGCTTTCAGACGCCAGTGACTGATCAGGCAGCGAGTTCTGCAACACAATGAAAACAGGGAAGTGAGCTCAGGAAAAGGGATAAGGAGAGGGAACATCTCCAGGCCCGCTCCAACGCAGACCGTTACACCAGCTGACAGCTGTTTCCAACTCTGCCTTAGCTACGGCACGATCCTGAGCAAGGCTAGCTGTGCGCGCTGACCATCAGTCTGACCACAGTCCCATCTTCTGGATGAAGAAAGGAATGAAAATGCCTTTTCAGCAGGGATCGTATCAGTCATACATCAAAATTAATTCACAAGGCAGTAAGTGCTGTGATAAAAGTACAATACAAATGTATAATTTGGACTGCACAGCGCAATATAAGGCACTAGCAACACCTTTTCCTAAATACTTTGCGGAAAACTGAAGCTTCCTCCAATCAAGTTCCTGTTTAGCTACTTACGCTGAGGTTAGAGGGATCTTTCATCCCGTTTCCACTTGGTTCTGTTCGTGGGCTGTTTTCTGAAGATGTTTGTCCATCTGCAAGCAAAAGTGAAACAAGTTACTCAGTGCTGACCTCCTCCTCTCCACCACTGAGTTCAGGTTCTTTTTCTGAGATCAGGATATACAGGCAAGCCGAGAAAAGAAGTAGTATTGCTGCGCAAGCAACTCGTCTGCAGGGGGACAGCAGAGAACACAAAGCTATGCCTGACTACTTTCTCCACCTTCCGTGCCGGTTGTGCATGAATTACAAAGTTGTCGCTTTTACTAAGGTTTTTTCTTCTTCTTTTTTTTTTTTTTTAATAACTGTAAGTGCATTTTCCTACTGATACGTCTTAACAGCACTGTAGCGCTTCCGTTTTCCCACTCCCTCCTGCTAATGCTGGATTTCTCTGGTGAGTCTCAACAGCGAGGCTGGATTTCAGTACTGTGAGACACGTTGCTGTTCTGGTCAGACAGTGTGTGTTGGATGGGGGCTGATTATTTTTAATTTGTTGGAGGTTATTTTACTGCTTTTACAAATACCCAAGTCTAGTGAAATTGTAAGCCTCGAAAATACAGCATTCACATATGCTTCGTGACCTGCTAAATGGTGGCAGCAAGGTTATGCAGCCCCCCACTTCCATGAAGCAGGTTTTGAACTGCCCACAGACTGAATACAGCTTTTTAAACTGTTTTTTGAATTGTTGCTCTTCAGCACCTGAAGAAAAGGGTAAAAAACGGCTGCAACAAGTGAGCGCAAGGACAGTACCCCTCTCCTGTCCTTCAGTCAAGCTGAAAGACCTCAGTGGAACACAAAGGATTAGAAAGCAGAAGTAAAGCAGAGAGGCTTTGGGGAAAGGGGGTAGGAAGGAGAGCGGCTGTACAAGAACAGAACTGTCTTCCAGTCGAGAAAAATCCCCTGTAAAACCTGACCCTTCAACCTGAACCAGAATTCCACGTTCCCAGTTCTCACATCAGGACACCCAGTAAACACAGGTTCTCTCTCCCACTGCCAGAGACTGAGCGAAGCTGGTAACCTGCTACTGCTCATCAGGTGCGTAACCGAACACGGGGTGGCAAAGCTCCGCTGCGAGTTTAACAGCTTCAGCCTAGCTGGTGAGTCAGCCACAAATACTTATTAAGCAGTTTTTATCCTTATTTAATGCCTAGTAAGGCTTCAAGCTCTTCAGCTGTTTCAGTGATGAGGCTTAAGTCACCAAAACTTCGCCTCCCACATTCTGGCTGCTGCCAAGTATCACAAAACTCTAATTTACGTAATTAGCCGGTTTAAAACGAATGGTACGGGGGTCAGAGACACGTGTGATTCAGTTGGGGCAACTGCCCTGTGAGCTACACAACGTTGCAAGCACAGCGAACGCTTCGAAGGACCTTCTAGTTCGGTACGCGCAGCCAGGGGATACCTGGAGGTTTTGCTGTTCTATTTTCAGACTCCAAATCTTTCTAACTTCGCCAAACGTGGCATGGAAACACCAGTAAGGGTTTGTGATACTTCAGTGCTGCGGCGAGCCTCGTGTGAGGGGCCGAAACAGACTGAAGGCCAACCCTGAACGGTTAGCACACAGGGCAGTGAAGGTGAACAATAAAAATACCTCGTGACTGCCGTTCCCTGAATCCCATCCACCCGGCAGAAGGACTGCAGCAAGGCTGGCAGGTATTAAAGGTTTTTACCCTATGGAACATCAGGCCTGTGGTAGCCATAAAGTTGTCCGCTTACTGCGTATAGTCAGCCTGTACTGAGATGCTCCATCTGATGGTATCATGGAAGCAATTCCCACCTGTTTTATCGAAAGACTGCACGCTGTAACTTCGTAGTTCTGCTGGTCCAGAAAGTCTTCCAGTATTTGGAGGATTAGGGAAAAATCTCTCTTGTCTTCGAGGAGGAAGAACTAGATCAGTGTAAGGCTCGCCTAACATCGAAGAAACCACAGAACAGGTCAGTGAAGATTTATTCCCCACAATTTTAGACCAGCAAAATTCTCTGGATACCTTATGCTCTTGTAAATACCCAAGCGACTATTAATCACGGTGAGCAAACAAGCCTTAAAACAGCCCGAACCCAGGAATCCCGCCCGGTATGTACCACAGCTTAGGTTTCTAAGGAGCTGCACCGATTTTTGGTTTAACATACAGCAGAATCCTGAAAGCGATGATTGCTTACATCATAACCAGTGGGGCCTTGAACCAAAAGCACAGCGATGAAGGTCAAAGGCGAAACAAGGAACGGTACGTTATCAAAGAGGCAGTACCGGCATGAAAATACGGACCAAACAGGATGACTGTCCCACAGTACTCCTGTACTATTAATATCCTTCTTTTGAAAAACAATGTTTTTCAACATTAACTAGCTTTTATTTATTTATGGCTAATGTACCATCAAACCCTTTTGCTTGCTCAGATCTCTCATTAATTATCCAGCCCAAACAGGGTTTTTTGAAGCGCTACACAAACCCCCAGTAAAACGATGAAACCCAGGAGCTGACTGTACGCTGCTGGTACCGGTATGTATTTAAAAAATAGCAGAGAGGAAGCGCAGGCAAACCACACCAGTCAAGAAGGGGCAGAAAACTACTAGTAAAAAACACTTTCCAGTGCAGCTGCACATGCAGTTCCAAGAAAATATTTCAATATTTTTAAGGAAAACAATACTTCAGTATATACACCGCAAGTCAGTCGCTCCATTTTTCCGCAGATACGGTAGCTAAGCAGATTCCCGTACCTGGTGGAGGCAGAATTATCCTGCGTTCTCTGTCCCAGGGAGGAGACAGGGACCCGGTATCCGACGGTGGTCTGTGGGGATCAGTTAATCTATCCACACCCAGCTCTCCTCTTTCGTTCCCAGCTTCATACATGGCAGTTGGTCCTCTGGATCCTAACCGAAGAAATCAAACAGCTATTTACCCGCGTAATTTAAAATCCTCTGTTACGGCTTTCTTCATTAAGTCTGAAAATAGGAAAATAAAGCACGGCATGCCAACACTGTCAAGGTAGGAGAGGCACAGGGCTCCACAGGACTCTCCAGCTGTTTGCTGATGGCCAGTTATCTTTACTAGAAGCGTTTAAAAGGTTTGTTTGTTGAACTGAGACTTTCTCATTCCAAGACTGCGATCTAGAGTACCTGCAAATTTTTAAAAAGGAGTAATAATTTTAAGAGTTTCGGTTCATTCGAATCAGAGAAACTGGTATCCTCACAATAAATCTTCTCAGTGCTACAAAACCCTCCTGCTAATCTGACTAAAAATTAGCACATGGCAAGCTACTACCTTCACCATTCTCCTGGCTCTAACTCTTCATTCAAGAAAAAAAAGGTAAGAGAAGAGCAGGTCTACACATGAGCAAATGAACTATAACAATGAAGGATTTTAAGGTGCAAGCTTCCTTTAAAATAGATTTTGTCTGAAAAGTGACAAAAATACTGAATTCTGGTATCATTTTCTAATATTCTATCCTAAAGTTCAACCTAAAATTTGAAGCCACTTTGTGTCTTGGGCAAAGTCAGAGGAGCACGCTAATTGCTCTGTAGCTGGCATTATTCAAACACACAGTTTAATCTGCCCATGTCACACTAGGGCTCCACTGTGAAACAGGCACTAGTTATGCCTTTGCACAGTCTCTTTCCTTGAGAATATTGCATCCTGAAATCCGGTTCTGACTCACCAGCAACAGCTGAGCCACAATTTAAAGCCACACTGGACAGCTCAGTTTCATGACTTCCCGTCTCTGCACAAATAAATTGTCAAGTACAATTTTGCTTGTGTGTGGTTGTGCTACAGTCGAACATTCAACCTCAAGCTTTTCTGACTTAGTGTGCTGGGTTCAGTCAGGAAAGAGTTAACTCTCTCTACCGTGGCTGCTATGAAGCTGTGTTCCTGGATGCTGAGAGAAGCACTGATAAGTTCTTAGCTGGCGCTGGGGAACGCCTGCACTGAATTCAAGGTCTTTGTCCACTTCTGATCCTGCAGCTGCGTTCCCAGGTGAGAAACTGTATCATACTGTATCATATGTTCTATTTTCTCTTATTTTAATTAGTAGTAGTATCTGTATATTTTATTTAGATTTAATTAGTAAATAGTTCTTATCTCAATTTTACGAGCTTCCTTATTTCTTTTTCCTCCGATTCTTCCCCTCCACTGGAGAAGGAAGGGGAGGGGGATTTGTGCAAGCGGCTTCGTGGTGTTTTGCTAGCCGGAGTCAAACCATGACACTTAGAAACTGAACCAGCTTTTATATGCACCTGGATATGCTTTTTACAAAGAATTAAAAGCAAATAAATAGTCCCTTCTGGCCCTTCAAAAATCAGTGTTCATTAGTGAAATCCTATGGAAGAGACATTTAGACGTATTTCCCATGAAGAGAGCACAGGTTTCAGTGGGTGTAACAGTAGTAGGAAATTAAACAGTAGCTTGTTTATTACCTGCAACAGATCCTGTACTCCACTCTAGCGTGTACCTACACTGTATCCATCAACAGCAACAATATGAAGGAACAGTGGTTTTCCTCCCTCACAACCCATGACAGCACAGCTTGCTTTCACCTACTCCTCAACCTCTGGTCCCTTTTATCACTGGGGAAGAAACTGTCTCCGCATACAACAACTGCCCTAAATTTAGAAAAAAGGGAGGAAAACAACTTACTGAATTAGGAATTTTCTAAACTCTCATGTTTTTGACAACGCAGGCACCCTCTCCTCCTCTCACCGACTGTATTCTTTCTTCAGAAAACTAATCAGCTCTCGTTTACTTTGATATCATAAAATTTATTTCAGCAGAACCCCATTTGTCCAAGAAATAAACCAAGACTGATTAAGTTTGGCTTTTCACTTTTCTCTATCTTTGCTTCTACAGTGAATCCACTGACCAGCCGACTAGTAACAACCGGATTTTCCACTGGGCTGTTACGCGTCAGACAGCTTCAGAAGCAAGCTGAAGTACAGAAAGAGTTTGTCCAATTAACTCTTTACATTGAATGGCTTGTTTCAATACTTCTTGTCACCAGCAAGAGGAAAAGGTGTGACAGGTTTATAGTAGAGGAGAGAGAAATCCAGAATAGATACATTTTCAAGTTTAAGAGTGTACCTCTTCCTCCTCCTCCTCCACCTGGGAGCATAGGTGAAAGCCTTAAAGGACCCTCCAATAAAGTTGGAGGGGAAAGAAAAGCTCTTGTTTCAGATGAAGGCCGGCCCATTGGTGAGGGTCCATATGGGGAATGTTCTGGAACAGTTAAAACAAAATACTCAAGTTCACAATATTTAGTTTAGCAAACTGTAAAAACTAATTAACTTCTCAGGTGAAGTTTCACACGACATTGTATATGCGAAATGAAAACTGTGCTCCAATTACCATGTGTTTCGTATTCCCAGACTACTCTCATCGATACTACAAACGCTTTTGTTTCAGCGGAATACTCGACATGACCTAGAGTCACTTATGACCCAATTATTTTTTTTTAAATGGCTGTTACTTGTACATACACATGGCCAAGATAATTTTCAAAGAATTACACATGTGTGGTCTTGGGAAACAAAACCATAAACCAAAACAATTAGGCTGTAATTTACAATTCAATACTGTACCTCTGCCAAACGGTCTAACTGGAACGTCAAGAGCATAAGGATCTTTTTCTAAAAGGTCAAGTTTAAATTCTGTTTCAGTTAACCTGCAAGTAAACAACAAAAAAGCAGTAAATAACCAAGTGGAGACGTTTTACTGGACTGCACACCGTTTACTGCTAGGCTTCCTATTTAAAGGGTTAACGAAGCAAGGTATTTTATTCCCTAGATACAAAGAAAAAAAGACCAAGGATGCCACAGAACTCTGAACTTAAGAATTTCTGAAAGTATTTCTCTATGCTGCTGCATTTAAACTGTAATTCAGAAGTTGAAGCAACATGGTAGATGTCACGATTCCTAGCAGGACGTTACTCTCGTGAGTACTCTAAATTGCATTCCAAGTATTAGCTCACCTCACACCTAAAGGTTTCCCTCAACCACCATCACCTGGTCCATTAGCTCAGTACTAACTTCTGAGATAAGATGCAAAATCATCAGGCAACCATGACATCTGGTTGATACTTATTTAAAACAAACAAAAAACAACCCCCCAAAACCTTTGGGTTCTAGTACTACGTTCTGATTCTTCCCTAAAATAGTTCAAGACTTCACGTACTTCTTAGGTTCTTACTTTCTAGGATGTAACCATTACAGGAATGCTCCCTTGCTTTCAAAACTCCACTGGACACTGCTCTCTCTCTGCCCTGTTTGGGCCATAACTGATTAGCACAGGTCTAGAAAACACGAAATTGCATGAACCCAAAACATACTCCCATGCCAAACTGCATTGGTTTAGAACGAGATGAAGACTGCACTTACTTTTGTCTGTTGTGCGCATTTTCTTTTCTTATATCACTGAGGTGTCTTTCAGCTGCTCGGGCTGTCAGCTTTGGGGAGGGATAAAAATCAGATAAGACACTGCTATTTATTAACTAAACGCTTCATAAATGTGACAGGTCCTAGATACAAGCCTTTTTTTTTTCCTTATCCGAAGTGTGTGGACTTCATTATCACCAGGTATGACTCACGTATAAAGCATATGAAACAAAGCCTGGCGTACGTCACCGAACGACATTAGCAGCTCTACTACCCAAATTTTTGAGGTATTACATGGCTTTTCTGAAGTTTTAAGAAACTGCAGAAATTAAATTCCTTGGCTATAGCCGCTTTGAAGCATCTACAGAATATGTACAAGACTTAAAATCTCAAATTTTATGTAAGAAACTTCTATTTTAAAATCATACAGTTAAAAACAGTAAAATTATGACCACGAAGCGCCATAGCTTTTAACAGGATTCTGTCTTATACAGACCATTCTGTGAAACTGAAGAATGTATTAGTCAGGAGATACTTTAAAGTGGCCTGTTTGGAAAAAAAAGGTAAAAATGGATTTTGTAGCAACATTCTTAGGAAGCCGTCAATGGAACATACTGTTCTCACAGGACATAACGTCTTCTATCAGTAGATAAAAGGAGTCAAGAACATCCAGGGAAAATATTACAATGGCCTTGAAACAAGGCCAAAAGCTTTTATTATTAGCAAAATGTCACATGCTTGTTAAATGGTAACATGTTATTCCAGCAGATTTACTGCTATAGCAAATAATACTGTAGTATCATTCCAGTGTGCTCATAGGCTTAATTATTCCTGCTGTTTTATACAACGGAAGCATTTTTAACTTGCTTTTGTTTATTTCTGCAAGACATTCGTATGTTTAAAGGTGACAGGTTAATTTTGATTATCTGTTTTTAATAAGAAACAAAAAAAGCGATCAAGCAAGCTATGCAAACCACGGAAAATGCACAAAGTTCAGAGAATTCAGTATTTGGAACTTACCCAATTATCATGAGCTTTTTTCTCATGTGAAGTAATCTGTGAGAAACAGGTTCATCGGATCATTATTCATGTATCAAAGAAACCTTACATTTGAGTATATGCTCTTATTCATAAATATAATGTGTGGGGATAAGTTATAATGAGACAGCTAAACTTAAATTTAACTTTTTATTAAAGTTATTTGGTGATGTCTGCTATGAAATTGTGTCAGTCAAAACCAGACGGCATGAAAAAAGGGGGGAAAACAAAAGGAGAAAAAAACACCCAACAAACCCAAGGCAAATACAGTATCACAGCCTCGCTATAAGTGGTGTTTCAGTTGCAGTAACGTCTCTCCTACTTGGCAGGGAGGGCAAGTAACACAAGGCAAATACCTGATTCTGGTAAGAACGAATGGTTCTTTCTAGCTCTTCTTCGAGATCTTTTGCTCGCTGTCTGTAACAAAATCAGGATTGTAATCAAATGTGGAGGAAAGTAATTTAAAATACATTAAACAATGGTAAACACAAGGTATAATTGAGACTTTTTCATCCAAAAGATAGTATTGTTACTTAGGCCCATGGGATACATAAAAATTACAGTAGCAGTGAAAATCCTAGGCCCTAAATTAGCGCAAGCAGGAAAGTAAACAAAAGACCAGAACCCAAAAACGCCACATCTCCCCAACTTTTCAGTGGTCTGTGATACGTTTCCAATACAAAAGATACCCCTCCACGTATGCCCTAACAGCCAGCCTCACCCCGCTCAGCAAACGTACCGGTGTGGCTGTCACATCATGCTGTCACAGGCCACCACGGTCCGTCCTGTGGGACGGTCACTTGCACCGAGGTTACTTCAAGGCCACAGAACGTATGATGCCACCTTTGCTGCCAGCTGCCCTGCGCACAGCCTCGCCAGCTTCTACACTCTCTCAGCAGCTTCATCATTTAGTTATACTCCGTTTGCAATATTAATATTCTCTCAATTAAGATGTCTACAAAGTTCATGTTCTGAGTAAATCAAGAAGGGTGAGAATTCTGTTTTTCTGTATGAATTCTGAAGAATGTCAACAAGAAGTTCACATTCTAGAGAAAGAGCTAATCTAATTAACTCTTTTGGAAGCACTGCTGATCAGTACCGTTCAGTTAGAGTCAATATTCCCATAAATACTGAAGGAAGATGGGGAATATACGTTACAGATTGAAGCTTTATGCCATAGTTTGAGAAACAACAGAAACAAACCAGAGGTGTATTTTGTGTTGGTGAAACACAAAACAAAGTAGTTAAAAACAACTAAAGAAAACAGGCCCTCATCACAGTATTTTAGTAAAGAATTTCTAAACAACCGTACTGTTTGACAAGTTTAGGGATACAGAAATAGAACACTGTAACTGTACAACATAAATATGTTAGGAGCTACAGGAAAACTGAACACCGCATTTATTTCACAGCATTTTCTTCATATTTTTCCCTTTGTTCAGTAAGGGGAAGTAGATTAGATACTAATTTCTACCATTCCATTAAAGCTAACATCAATAAAATCATTCTCTTAATGGAAGAAAAGTTGCTAGTGATCTTCCATACCCAAATTTTTTAACAAATCAAAAACCCCATTAGTATGTATTATTACACACTAACTAGCATGTAACACACACAAAGAAACTGGAAGGAAATACATTCACTTACGTTGGTGTTTTTATTAATTCTCTATTGCCTTTTGTTCACTTTGGAACAAGTGATTACAGCAACCAAAATCTGTAATTACCTGTAGCTGTTTAGTTCTTCAGCAGCATGATTAATTTTTTCATCTACTTTAGAAAGCTTTTCTTCCTTCTGTAGGCGTTCTCTCTCTTCTACTGTCAGCTTCCTTTAAGAAAAGTCAAACCCCATCATTAATTCTGTTTCAAGTCAACAATTTTGTAGTTGGTCTATCAAAAAAAACTTCTCTGATTATTGATGCGTGATGAATACATGGTATTTATCCAGACAGACAGCGTTGTAGGCAACATATGAAGTGGCATAAACAGCACTAGTTTGTATTCATACTAGTTTATTCAGCTCATTAACTGTTCTAAATGAAACAATCAGGTTACCACTATTCCTAAAAATAATCTGGAAGGCAATCCATATTCCCAAAGAATTTTATCATCTGAGGGTGGAAAGACAAAAAAAAAAAAAAAAGCAGCCACAAATCACATCAAACAGACCAAAAACTAAACTACACTCATTTTCAGTGATTTGTTCGGGTACTTTTAAAAATAATTTTCCAGAGACGAAAAAGTTTGTTATTGCCTATTAAAAACAGCAATTAAAAAGAATTATTTCCAGGTCTTTTTTTATGCCTTATCGGGCACTACAGAAGAGAAACCCATATTCCAGACCACAGATGATGCACAAGGTAACTCTGCAGAACACACATGGATGCTAGTGCTGACAAAGCCCAGAATGGATAAACTGGACATTTGCCTGTAAAGAGCAGCCCTTGGCAATCAAACTATCAAATCATGGATTTTTCAACATGATTTAAACTTCTACTCAAACGTCACCTCCCACTTTTCTATTTCCCTTGTTTGAACACACCTAGTTTTTTTTAAAAGATGCCTTGTAAGACTAATAGCCTCTTTTACTCTGCACTCTCATCTTCTCCCCACTCCTTCTTGGCTTTCCTAAAATCTTTTGACAAGCAGAATACATTTGCTGAGCCTCAGTGTGGTATTTTGAAATGTCATCCACACAGTCTACAAACATTTTTCCTTTCTGACTGTCCATCGTATCTTCTTTTTAATAGGTTCCTCACCACTCCACAAGTTCCCACCCCCTTTTTTTAAAATAGAACATTAATGTAGTGGATTTCTAGGTTTTGTTGCATCTACAAACACGCCAGATGTATATACAAATATATATATTACAGAGCAGATACTGAATACTTTAAAAAGGCCCTGCATACCGGCCAGAACAGGACCAAGATTTGTGCTGTTTTCCTCTCCACCTCCAAGATTATGTCTGCTCCTTGAAGAAATAATTTCTAGCTAGTAAAACCGTAATTTTACCATCATGCCCTGAAATGTCCTCTGCTCTCTCCCTGCCACATACGCACACACTTCTGAAGGTTACTACATGCCCCGTCCTGTCCCAATCAACTGTATTTCCAATCCTTAACATCTTTCCTATTTTCATCAGTAAATCTTAATCCCTGCTATCATCCTGACCGTGAGGCAGAGAGTACAGCCCTTATATTCTGTCTGTCTTGGTGAGGAAAGCTTGATTCATGGGGTTCTATGTTGCTTACTGATAATCGTTAGCTTGCCTATATGTTAACTCCAAGCTGAGTTTGATACATACATCCCTCCCCTGCTGACATTACCAGCTCTCTTTACTATATAAAATACACCTCAGCTAAAGCAGCTACTCGTTATCTTTCAGCAACTTTGACAGCTCCATCACATACCTTAATATATATAATGAATGATCACGCTTTCCAACTTTACCCACCTTATTCCATAGATCAAAAATCTGTTACTTCTTGTTTTATCTCTGTTTCTGTACTTGCTTGTGGGAAACTCCTAAAGCAATACACCACTACTTTCACAGCAACAATCTCTGTAAAATTACTGTGATCACAAACATACACAAGGGTGTAACATAACAGGGTCTTCAAGCTTCAGAACACGCTGGAAAGCGGCATTCAAAGTTTCAATCATTTTCAGCCCCCCCCCCCCCCCCCAAATCAAAGAGTTACATTCGAATCAAACAGCAGGCACTGAATATAAAGAGAGGAACCAGCACCTGTGTAGTTTCATTTCATTTTCTTGATAGAGCTCAGTCATCACTTTAAGTTTCTGCTGAAGCTTTTGAACTTCATTTTCAAAACGCTCGTTTTCAGACTGCAAGGAAGCTTGTTGACTCCGAAGGTTTTCTATACGTTCTGTCAAATTTAGAGATAATTATATTGTAACAATGTACAATTTACAAAATTAAAATATTTGCAATATTTTAATATCTTAAAAGTATGTAAAAATCTTTGATCCCACATTGATTTAATAATACAAGCAATAATATATTCATAGATTTTAGTAAATTATGCCAATTGAGAAGCACCATTGCTCCTTTCGATGGGAAAACAGCAACTATACTCTGTGCACGCCACGAAGCGCAGCTCTGAGTGTGTATCCAGCCTTTGCTCCAAACTGTAGCTGCTTTCACAGCAATGCAGTTTTGTAACTCACAAGGTAAGTTTTCATTCACGACTCTTACTACTGTAATTATTCTACTAACGAAGTAAAATCAGTACCATCGTACAGTCTTACAGATTTACCCACACAAGGTCTGGCTGAGCAGCCTGAAGGCATAAGGTAGTTTGACAAATCCCAGTGATCTTTCCAAATTAATAGCAGTCCTGTCTCTTTTCCTATTTATTATTCCTATGCCTCTCCTCAAGAAACATAGAGAACTTCAAGTAAGTTTGAATATCTTTATGGGACAGTTATAATCAATTCGGAATACGCCCTAGCACAAAGAGTCAGTTTAAAGGACTATCAGAACCGGAAAATTACAGTTTTAGGGAGCATTTCATCACCCAAATAACAAAGCGCAGTACATTCAAATGTGATGGCTACTCTGCTGGCTGTCACCTATGAAAACAACAGCTAGTTATTGATTAAACAGACTTTAATTTGAATTACAGTGGCAGTGTTTTCATTTCATAAGGTTTAATTCAGTATGTCCTACACAACAACAGAAAAAACCACAGAGAAATATGCTTTTAGGTTCAATTCTCTACATGCAGTATTCTCTAAACCCAAAGATTTTAAGAAGTATTGAGCTTGGACCCATTACAAACTAGTTACAATTAATCTACCATTTTTAGTAGATGGCTTTAAAAACCTAGATTAACACTCCATTGTTTCATGTCCAGAAATTATGTAAAGAAGGTATTATATATTTATTAACATCACTTTGCTCACGCACTTTTGTAACAGTTATAGAATATTCCAAGAGAATACAACAAAATGTGCAAATGGTGCTTTAGCAACTTCCCTTGCTCTGCCTCTAAAATCAAATATTTACAATAGCTAAGCAACTCAAATTCAGGCATTTTTAAAATCAAGCAGAGCTATTAAAGTTCATTTAGTTTTTGCTGGAAGTAATACTTACAGCCTGTAACACCATTGTACAAAAGCCGCATCTTATTAATCTTCGAGGCAAAACAACATTTAATTACCTGTAAGTTCTCCTTTAGCTTTATTTTCATCAGACAGTTTTGAATACATTTGATCTCTTTCTGTTTCCAGGGTCTTTAAACAAGCATTTAACTACAATCAAAATTTAAAAAAAAATAATGAAAAAATTATAACTAAGATTATCAGAAACTGCTTGCATGCAAAAATATTTAATTAAACATTAAAATATGAACTCTGATACTGACAGCTACATGCAATTAACTTACCATAAAAATTGCATATAGTCCCTCTAGCTTCCCCCCTTCCACCCACAAATTTCTTAAAACGACATACCTTTGCAGCATAGATTAACTTCTTTATAGTTCGTTTCTGCTGATCATCTGATTGACAGAATAGAATAATACATCACGTAAAAAGCACAAAATGGTTTGTGGCAGAGCTTACTACTATTATTTTATTTTTATTAAAAAAGCAAGCCCCAACATACCATGATAGGCATAGCATATTTGGAGGAAAACAAAAACCAAACCCAAAAGCAGCAGGGGCAGGATGAATATGCCTGTATCCTAGAGACTGCCTGTGCTACGGGCGAGATGCTGAATACACACGGTACGATTCACTGGGATGAGCTCTATGGTATAATCAGCATCAGCATAAAGAGAAGCTGCATTAAGAGAAAGGAGGAAGAAAGGCTCTTCCATGCTGCTGTTTTGAGGGGACCCACACCTACATCCATCTGATTCCAGTGCTAACCATTCTGCCTGCAACAAGCAACACCTGCCTAAGGACAAGGAAGCAGAAACTGGGCTCTAAGGACCCACAGTGCTACTGCTGGGAGGAGCTTCAAGAAGAAATGAAAGCAAGGTTTCCACCTAAAAATGTTTGAGAAGCACTGCTTAATGCTAACATAGGCTAAAGGGATTCTGCAACAGACTGAGCACTGTCTTTACGTTGCTCTATGGCAACATGAATGATTTAGCTATATCCACACACTGCTAAATAGTAACAAACGTTGTTACTCCGAAGGTATCCAAGCATCAGTGGATAACACTGGGTGAGTTTTGAAACTCCAACTTCTACAAAGCTAATCTTTCAACTTTCCTGGAAGTTCGTTGGTTCCGTATTTCTAAAACACCTATTAAATTGATATTTAAGATGGGAAGCTATACAAACCATACCCAAGTGCTCTCCGTTCTCTGTTTCACCCTTTATATCTGTGTCCCAGTGACTATCTTCACCGTCATCATCGTCTCTTATTGCTGAACTCCAGTCTTTCATCTTCAGCAAGTACTGTGTCAGCGACTAACCCCACAAAACACAAACAGCAAGATAAATACAAGCAATGAAAATGTAGTTACCATCACAATCACTTTTCCAGGATTTCTGTCTTCTACTTAGCTCCCTTAGCAGATTAAGTGAGCCGCATATACAGGTTTCTAGATGTCTGAATAGTAGTTTTTCTATTAAAACATATCCCTGCAGGTCAACAGGTGTGCCCTTGGGAAGGCTTTTCAGACAGCCAAGTATGCGTGCTTTTAGCAGGGCTCATGTATATAAGGCACACACCTGTAAGAATACACTCCCAACTCCCACATTCTAAATTCAAAAAAATGCAAATACTCTATCAGAACTAAGAGAATTTTTCCTTATTTAATGTGCTGGCTTCCAAGGCCATTAGACTGCTCCACCGTGCTGCTAAGCAACCTTTTTAGCTTAGCAGGAAACAAGACACTAGAGGATGGAGACAGCAAACAAAAACCCAAGCCAGCTGAATGCACATTAAGACAAGGAGAGGTTGTTAAGGCTGTCTTGGAAGTCAATAATTAGCATCAGTCTGAGTAATGTGATCCAGTGCAGGCTGTCATAACTTACCTTGACTTGACTCTCTTTATTCTTCAATACTTCTTCTATATCTGATTTAGACGATTCAAACATCTTAGTTTGTTCATTTAGTTCACTAAATCGTTCACCCCATCCTTCAGCTTCCTGTAAAAGCTAGAAAGGGAAATACCAGATTAGGTGATTATCTACTACAACCAAGAATCAAAGATGAACAGTACTTGAGCCTGTTAAGTATATTTTCTCTACATAAGCAGAATTTTAACACCCAATCCATCAGAAAGAATTAACAGAGATGGACCACAAGACAGTTAAACCTTGAGTTGAAAAATCAGACTTCTCTGTTACTGTCCAGTTGCTTTAGCTGTGATAGCTCTCCACTGTAAATAGTTCTTAGGATATTTTTAAATATTTGTAAGAACAGTTAATATTCCACTCAGTTTAAAAACCCTGGTGTGACAACAGCAATGGATATAAACCACTGACAATCTGTGTAACAGCTACAAACACTGGGGAACAGGAGGAGAGGAGAACACTCGCTCCCCCATATGTACACACACACTTCTGAAATTGTACCTGTGTCTTTTTGACCCTGACAAGGTCAGTGAGGTATGGGAAACCAGGAAGCTTTTTAAGACAGCTATTTAAATTCACTTGTTATTTCTCCTACTCTCTTCCATACCTCTTGAAGTAATTTATCTTCCCTCTTAATTAAAGTCACAGCAGCTGTATGTACTCAACAGCTACTAGTATGTATCTTTGTAATTAACTGTTTAGTTAACTAAAAAGACAGGCAGATTCCAAGATCACATTTTACAGACATCCCCGAGTAAAATCTCATTTCATGAAGATACTTTACAGCAGTAAAGGGATTAGCGCACTTACGCACCAGTTCATAAAGAATAACCCCTGCGACATATTAACGAATTAAACCACGCCTTCATATTGTGAGAACAAAATGGAACTGATGCACAATCCCGTTAAGACTAAACATGCAGTACAGTACAAAAAAAATTGTCTTAAAGTCCGTCAAAAGAACATTGCTTAATGTTGCACAACAGGCAACCCGTTTAAAGGCAGTGAATGTACAGAAAGGAGTAACTAGGTTGAGCAACAAGAACGTAACAGCCAGCTATGCTAAAAGGAGAAAGTGGTAGTTAAACAGGGGAACTGCCATGCAAATAGACAAGCAAGCCTGGACACCACTTATCAAAGATGAACCAGAAGGCATAAAACAAAAGGTATGTGACTAGAATTGGATGAACCCCAGTTGGCACACAACTGCACCCTTCAAGCAGTAAAAGCCAGGTATGAATTTGCAGCAAACTATGCATTACCGATAAAGCAAAAATACTCTCTAGGCTAATACTGCTCACAAGATGTACACACGCAACTCCTCTTGTCATTAAATGTCATGCTCAAAGGGAAGCTAAACTTTAAGAGATTCCTTCTTCATGAAGCTGAAGTGAAAATAAATTGTCATGACTTTATATACCCGTAAGAATTACAGTAAGAAACATCACTAGGATTTGCAATAAGCTAGAGCAATATATATTTATAATATTCCTGAAAAAAACCCAAAACCAAAGCACAGAAAGTTTGGGAGGTCATTAACAGTTCCCTTGTTCAAACTAAAAGGCACAATCCTCGCCCTGACACATCATAAATCTGAGACAGCACATCTGTTAGAACGTTTAAGCTATGATGTGCCAGAAGATTATGACCCATTAGTGCAAATGGACAGAGGAAGAAAGTACTCTAGTTTCTGTGAACGAATAACACCTTCGTTACCTTTTGAGCATAAGTGAAACTCCATCTTTAAAACGAAAGTGAGCAAGAAAAATAAAAAAAGGGATATGGATATTCTTATGTAGCAAACTAACTCACACGCTTACAACCACCTCATAAAATAGAATACAAATAAGCAAAGCTTATACACTTTCTCTTCTTTCCTTATCAGGTTCTATCAACTTTTAACCAGGTTATTTATCTTCTGAAAAGCACAGAAAAATACAGTATACGCACATGTTCTCAAATTACTAAAAACTGCAACAAAGTTCAGTTAACAAGAAAGTGTTATTCATCCCAAATAATGTGGTTAAAAAGTAACCTGGGTATAGTAGTTCTATCTGGAAGGAATGCAAAAAACCACCTTATTTTTATCTAGGAACCTGGCAAGTTAATTACATCCTGGGAGTGGTTTTTACTAATTTTTTCCTGGATTTGCTTGATACAAAATGCCTATAAAATGTAGAGTAATCGTCAGCACTCAGTACTATCTGTATTATCTTACTCTAAATACTTCTTTTTTTTTTTTATAAAAGGAAAGAACAAAGAAGGTTCTTTTCACAATAACTGGATTATTACACAAATAATTGGATTATTTCTGTTTGAACCCAAGAAATTACCAGAGGAAAAAAAAATATCCCTCTGTGTTACATAAGTACACAGTCACATTTGAAATAAAGCACTGAGACCAGAACCTTCCTCCTCACAGAAACAAATGAAAAGGATGTACAGATTAGACAAAAACACACCCTTGAAAGAAGTAATCCTCAAGCAACTTTATCTCACAGCGATAACACCCAAATCTACTGTTTCTCCACTCACAGCAGCATTCTGCAGTCACAATAAAAAATATGAAGCTTTACTGATAATGGAGTTGTGTGGAACTGAAATACTCCTCCTGCAGAAAAATTTCCATTTCCAGTAACCTCCCTCCCTGCCCTTGAATCGGGAAGTCTGATATGCACAATTTTTGACAGAGAGCACTCCCTGGCTTTTCATAAGACTGCTAAAAACCAATCGACCTGTACTTCTCCCCTCGCATCCCACAAGGTATCTATCAGGTTCAGACAAGGAGGAGATCATCAGTCAGTCAGGAAAATAAGTATATATCCATTAAAAAAACCCTAACCAAACAAACAACCCCCCAAAAAACTCAAAACATTCCATGGAACATTTAATGTTCAGGGCATGTATCTTTTTGTTAGAAAAAATCAGAATAATTGTAAAATTAGTTATTTGCATAGGACAACTATTGCATGTGCTGAATGTTTTAAAATATCCAGCATTCTTTGGGGTCTAGTTACAGCACTGAAGAAAACAAACAGCTAAAATTTGGGAAGCAACAGTTTGTTCTGTCTCTTTGTATTACTTACCTGTCTGCCCATGAATTCGTCCACAGTGGTACTACAGTAAGTTTTTTAACCTGCCTTTTCCATACTCTGCAATTTCCTAATTCCTTTTGTTTTCTGGATCAAGTACAATCATTTTCTCTCTGTCTCTGTAGAGGATCCTAGCTGTGGACTTGCTCAAATCTTTCTGCTTTCCTCCAGGTCTCTGCAAAATTCCTGTTGGTTTTACATTACCATACACTCTCTTTCTCACCGACCACATTTCCCCACAAACATTAATTATTAAATTTGTTTTAAAACAGGAGTGCTTTAGACAAAGTTATTCCAACATCAAATCATTTTAAAGCCATCTCCTCCTCCTCCTCATTCTATTTACTAGAACACACAAGGTCTATTAACAAACACGCTGAGGATGAGCTTCTTGGAGAAATCATATTTACACAGTATCATACAAAAATACAGTATTTCTAAGGACAACTAGGAAGAACCTACCTGTTTCTCACTTTCCTGGAGATGGCAGTTTTCATCTACTGCATCTTGAACAGATGTCTTGAGTCTCTCTGTATTAACCTGATAGACTTTTAGGGTGGACTTGGCCTACAAGAAATAAAAAAGCATGTTGTTTAAACAGTATAGATGCAGATGTAAGTGGGGTCATGATGGTATTATTGGGCTTATTCTTAGGTTTTCCAGCTGTGCCATACACATATTCTCATGTTTTCCCTACCATTTCAACAGGTTTTGCAACACTGTGTATCACAGTGGAGTAAGAAGGCCAAGAAAAGACAAGGTAACATTGTCTTCCCAGTAAATGCCAATCACCACATGAAATTTAAAGTTGCTAAATCAAGGCAAACGTAAGTACTAAGCTTCACAAAGTCTTTCAGTTTACACAACATATTGTTTCTGCACCCTTAACATAAAAAACATTAAAGCAGTAACTACATGGAAAGACAGAGAAACTGCAAAGATTCAAAACCAGAAACTATGAAGATCGGACAATACCTCATCAATCTGTGACTGGAGAGATCTTGCTTCATTCTCTAGGGACTCCACTCTCTTCTCAATTTCAGCCACCTGAAAATTATTAGTTGTCATATACCCTCTTCCAGAGATTTGACTGAAAAGGTCTAGGCAATTAATAAAGTTATTTTAATTTTCAAACTGAGAAGGTTCTATTGCCAAATCAGTTAAACCAGCTTTTCTTGAGTATTTCCCTTTATGGGTGTTATTTTTCTAATATGCTACGGGGAGCATGAGGGGAGACAAAATGGGAAATGTAGTTATTGTTTCAAAAAACCCAAGGAGAATAGTTTGTATTCTCCATAGAGAATTTTTTTTTAGATGAATAGTAACAAAGACAGGATCCTATTTATTCTTACCAAGTCATCATTTTCTGATTGCTTAGATTTTTCATCTTCCAGTTCTTTTTCTAGTTTCTCTATTTCTCCGTTGAGTTGCAAGTGTGACTTGTTCAGTTTCTCATGCATTTCCTAAACCAAGTTGTTTTGACAGTTAACATAAAACATCTGACATTAATTACATATGAAGACAACATGTATGTTTTAAATATGACGGCAAAGGATGTTTATAAAATTTCACCATATCAAGGATAAACCTTAAAGTATTCTAGAGACTCCTGCACATTAACAAAACCTGTAACAATTAGCTCTGTAGGATTGGAGGTGCAGAATAAAATAAATCTATTTGCTATTTTGTTACATAAATACCTAATGGGCTCCATAAAATTCGCTTCGCTTTTCTGGAACTTCTTGACAAATATATTCTCGGTTTGGCGGATATAAACAATGTAGTGGTAATTTTGTTTACAACTGTGTTCCAGAAGCACATAAAATATATTTGAATTAAACCAGATGTGAGAAAAAAAACACTTCATGCACTGCACTCTCTTTCCTAGAAACAGGAGCAATTTACTTTGTAAAAAAGTAAGTATTGTCTAAGATGCCATTTGCTCTACTGTCAATTATTCTTAATGCAAATATTACATAAACTTCTCTCAATGCTTTGCTTCTAAGTCATCTTCAGTATCCCAGGACTAAAATAACAATGCTCTCAATTAAAACAATCAAGGTTTTTTGTCTTTGTTTTCAGTGTTGGGGCTTTGGGGGGGGGGGGGGGGCAGGATTTTTAGTTTGTTTATTTTTAAATACGGGCAGCCTTTTCCTGAAATGCTGCCTTAAATTGTAGAAATAACGATTTCCATTTATCTTTTTACCTCAAAATAAGATGTGTCTGTTGTTTCTTTCATAGCATTATCATCCTTCAGAGACAATTCTAAATCTTCAAACTGAAAAGGAAACACTTTATGTCAGAAGGCACGCAAAGAATTGCTTGAATAACAGCATTAATTTATGATGCCCTAGTCTGAAACATAGCCACCACCTAAATATTCACAAATGCACCCTGCTGGATATCAGGAAAGCCTTAGCCCTAGCAGATTATCCCAGTGGCATAAACCAAAGACATTTTAGGTTGCTTCCAGTGAAACATATGGTAAAAAGAGTTAAAGGTAGAATTCACTAACACCTTAATTGCACTTAAAGGCGCTGACAGGAAAAAGCATTTAAAGAATCAGTTAAAAAGGTTTTAAACGTCTTACTTTAAGTTACTAGATGATCTTTAAGGTCCCTTCCAAACCAAATCATTCTAAGTTTAATACTTTAAATACTTGATAAATTGAGCCCATTTCTGTGACACATCTGAAAGCAATAAATGAGGACCATTACCTCTTTTTTGCAAAGGCTGAGTTTTTCAAGAATTTTGCATTTGTCTTCAACTAGTTCAGCAATTTTATTGGCGAGCTGTTTTTCCCTTCCTAAAAAGACAGACACTTCAGTGTTGCAATATCCAAATAATTAAAAGAAGGGGGCAAAAAAAAAAAAAAAAGAAAAAAGTCATACTCCAAAAAAACGGTATGAAAAATAAGCTTACCCACATAAAGTCGACTTCTAACCTGAAATAAAAAGAATAAATGCTGAAAATGTCTGATCAATTACTCTTGCACAGTACCTGAAAGCTAGTCTTTTAAGCTGTGGTTCCATGATCAGTTTAACCATGGAACTTAAAATCAATATAAATACAGGCTGATGTTAAAAATAGGCAACTGCATCCTCTGCTTTTAGCCCCCCCCCAGCTGTGTGTTTGTCCTGTCCTTCTCCCACTCTCATTAAAGAGAGAAGAGGGGAAAGAAGATGAGTTTTCACCTGGAT
This sequence comes from Rhynochetos jubatus, assembly GCA_027574665.1. Lineage (NCBI taxonomy): Eukaryota > Metazoa > Chordata > Aves > Eurypygiformes > Rhynochetidae > Rhynochetos > Rhynochetos jubatus. The sequence goes on along the minus strand of CM050648.1, from coordinate 122,398,798 downwards.
CACTTTCATAACATACCCCTGTACAGTCACCACATAACCATGACTGCCAACACAAGTGGGTAGCAGACATGCACAGCCAAAAGAGCAGGAAAGGGAAGGAGGGGGAAAGCTCCACGTGTCAGCTCAGAAAAAAACCCACACGTAATACACAACAGAGTTGCAGTAAAGGTACTACTTGATGGGCATCCTGCCCAGATGCAACTCAGTGGGAAATGCCAAACCAGCAGCTGCCACGTGGAATCTAGTGCCCTAGAAGCACAATCTAACAAACCGTACAACAAAATCTGTTCACAAACGGCCTGGACAAGAGATGCAGAACCTGGCTGAACCCACAAACGCTTTACAACACAGCATTCCTCTCACGGCTGGGCCTGCATCATGTGTCTAACATACAATGGGTCTCTCAGATTTTCCCCGTTTCCTCCTCATTTAAAGTTATGGGATTGCCAAGGAGTCCAAATAACAGAAAAAAAAGGGGAAGTCATAAGGACACCTTATCCTATCATCCCCCAAAAAACCCCAAACCAAATCCCTTTACTTTTGATTAAGTAACCATTCATTCTTCCAAGAGTTGTCAGTGCAGTCCTAAGTATGGACAACTGAAAGAGCTAGCAACTTCTGTAATATCTAATGCTTTCGTGTCATGTGCAGGAGGAAAACAGTACTAGAGTCACTGCTCGACTGATTACAGCTGCAGCACCTCTTTCATACCGCCTAGAGGGATCCTGCGAGAAAAGGAATGACCCAAATTAGAGACACATTAAACTACACAAATACAGATCCCTCTCCCAACAATCTGAATCGCAGCTGCAGAATAAGGTGTTATTTTTTTGCAGCTCCAAGTTGATGTTAGAAACCTAAAAATGCAGTTGCTCATACCTGAAAAACTAAACCTCCATGCAACCTATCTTCAACCATGAGCATCATTACACCTAGCACCTAACCCACATTCTGTCTGTCTGAGAGTATGCAAAAACTGCGGAAACAATTTACGATACTGAATTACGGACAGTGACCCCATTTCATTACTATGGAGAGTATGGTAGGCAGCTGTTAGTACTCAGATCCTTACTCACAACAGAAGACAACCCTTACCTCAGAAGTATAATCTGATTTGTGCATTAAAAGGTTTCAGTATTACATTTCTCAAAGTCATCAGCTTAGTGCTGACAAAACAGCACACAGTACAATCGGTTCAGTGTTCCAATAAACATAATCAAGGTCACTATCCAATGAGTTTTAAAATGCTTCCCTTGATGGGAATCCATCTGGATTGCTTTTGCTTACAATTACTCTGAAAGACCTGAGCTGGTCTGGCTGTAGGCAGGGTACTCACAGAGCTACCACTACACACAGCAATACATATGCCCTAGGGAAGGGTGTAGATATGACCGCTATGTACATATGACCTCTACATCCCACGGCAATAATTTAAGGGCTGACTTTGAAAGCCTAGTGTACAAATGAAAAAGGAAGCCTTACTACAGTGAGTTTCACTGCCTGTCGTCTAGTGACAATAGTCACTCAGTACCTGTTCAAACACCTACTGTCTTGACAAAACAGACGACTACTCCATTTCTCTTTTGGAAGGATTTTAAATTCAATCACAACAGTTTTTACACAATAAACACAATCACAATGGTAACAATTTAAATTCAAACTATTCCATTCAAACCATTAACACACTTTATATATCTGCATGTAATGTGAACACTTACAGACTGATAACTTCTATACAGGAACAAGAGAATGGTAAAGGCTCCAACAATGCCAGCACAGATCACTATTTCCCATGGGAAACCATACAGATCAGGACCAGGTCTCATGTCTTCAGGCAGTGAAGCCACAGCCTGCAAAATAAAGTAAGAAGCTTCAACTAAAGGAAAAGAAGTTAATATTTTCAACAGAAACAGACATTACATGTTGACTTGTATCGACTGGTTGGAGTGAGTCCAGAGGAAGCCACGAAGATGCTCAGAGGGCTGGAGCACCTCTCCTGCGAAGAAAGGCTGAGACAGTTGGTCTTGTTCAGCCTGGAGAAGGGAAGGCTCCAGGAAGACCTTATAGCACCTTCCAGTACCTGAAGGGGCCTACAAGGAAGATGGGGGGGACTTTTTACAAGGGCCTGTAGTGACAGGACAAGGGTAATGGGTTTAACTGAAAGAGGGCAGATTTAGATTAGACACCAGGAAGAAATTCCTCTCAGAGAGGGTGGTGAGGCACCGGCACAGGTTGCCCAGAGAAGCTGTGGCTGCCCCATCCCTGGCAGTGTTCAAGGCCAGGCTGGATGAGGCTTGGAGCAACCTGGTCTAGTGGAGGGTGTCCCTGCCCACGGCAGGGGGGTTGGAACTGGATGGGCTTTAAGGTCCTTCCAACCCAAACCATTCTGTGATTCTGTGACTTAGTTTACTTCTAAGGTTTGTACAGACTTGTACATCTATTTTTTTTCCTAAACTCGGAGAAGTGAGTTAACAGAGCCTTTGATTTTCAAACTGTACATTTACTGAGTGAAGAAAAATAATAAGAAAAAATAAAAGCTCCAACAAGATATGACAGTGACCAGATAAAGCTCTGAAAACTTTTCCTTCTGAATCTGCCAATTCTACCAAGCTCTCCCCAGCGGTCTATACGTGTCACCGTTAGCAGTATCGGTCGTCAGTGTTTTCCAATTTACTGGTAGCAAATCTGTTTGGCAGGAAAACCTGCTCAACCAACTTCAGGCCAACGTACCGAACACCAGCAACGCTTTAAGGCATTTTAAACGGTTAAATACACTCCGCGTTTTACCCGTAAAGGGCTGTCACTGTTTTCTCAAAGGCAGAACCACCTCTTCAACGCGGCTCACGTTAACCGCGTGCGAACGTGTGTGCAGCAACGCCTTTATCTCGGTGTCTTTAACGGAACGGCCACACGACCCCGCTCCAGCCAAGGGGTGGGGGTGGGGGTGTGGGGGTGGGAGTGGGTGAAATCTGGGAGTCTTTTCCCTCTGAGACCGCTTATTCCCGAGTAAACGGCGGGCTCCACCGGGACCCGCGGCGTCGCCCCCGGCGCGCCCCCAGCCGGCTGCCGGGCCCCGGCGCACACCGCCGAGTCACAGCCCGGCTCTGCGCCGCGCACCGGGTTTCCGTGCCGCGGCCGCGCGCTCCGGTGCGAGGGACGTTTCTTTCGGCTCCCCTCGCCACCCCCGGCAGCGCCGTTTGTCCCGACGCCGAGGCGCCGCTGCGCCAGACGCCGCGTTCCGCACTCACCTTGCGCGCCCCTTCCAGGGCCAACGCGCAGTAGCGCTGCGCGCTCTCCCGCAGGCCCAGCCGCCAGCTGGCGGTGGTGACGTCCGGAGCATCCCCGCGGCCGCCGGCAGCCATCTTACCGGGCGGCGGCGGCACGAGCCCACCGCCGCGCGCCCCTTCCGGCCCGCCGCTTGACACCCGGCCTGTACCACTGCGGCGGGTGGGGGGGGAAGGGAGGGAGGAACCACCACTCTGGCCGCAAAGGGGGGAACGGCGCGGGCACGGGTGGGAGCAGCCAGGGGAGCCTGAAGGGGGGGGCGGCAGGACGTACCACTGCGACGTGAATGGGGGGCGCAGCGCTACCGCCGGGGGGATGGAGTGGGAAATACCACTGCCTGGGGAGGTGAGAGCGTGACGGCGGCCGCGGGCCCCGGGCCTCACCCGCCTCGGCCCCAGAGCGGTGGAGCCTCGGGGCAGGTGCGTCTCAGCGGTGCCCTCTCTTCGCCCTCCCAGAGCAGCAGGTCTCCGGGACCCCTCCCGACAGACACCCCCCCCCACCCGTTCGCATTACGCCCGCGGGCTGGGCGGACCGACGGCTCCCCTCAGCGCGCTCCCGCCGCCGTGCCCCGGTATTGACGCGGCCCCTCTGGCCACGAACCTACTCCTGTGCCTCCTCAGAGTTAGGCGCAGGGCAGCTCACCTCCCCCGCGGCGGCTGCCGTCCCCATCGCACCCGTGCAGCGGCGGGACTCCGTCTGGGCCAGACGGCCCGGGCAGGGCCTGGCTCCCGCCGGGCAGACGCGGCACCCAGCCGCTCACGGGGAGCCGGGGCTGGCGTTTGCCGGGCGGCGGGGGCGGGGCGGGGGGAACAGGTGGCTCAGCGACCGGCGGCTTTTTCTTTCACTAACTCTGGCCCTGTTTGGTTTTTTTTTTTTTCATGTACCTAACTACACTCTTTTTTTTAACATATCTACCTCCGTTTTCACTGTGCAAGGTGGGCGACTTGCCTGTGAAGCTGGTACCACCGTGATATAGGTAGAAGGTGGAAGTGGCTTTTTTAGAACACGTTTGGCCGTAGCACTGAAATCCAGTCTGGTTCATGAGAAAAATAAAAAAGCAAAGACCTTCAGTTTTCGTCTCCTAGGCTGCAGTTTAGCCAGGATCTGTGTAAGTATACTGGAAATCAGGAACAAATCTATGCGGGTCTTAAACTTCAATTACCCAGTCTAAAACCAAAGTAATGAGGTTTACCATATACCGCTTTACCTCATACTACTCTGTTTAGAGGGGACACTGCAACACCGTCTACCTTTTCTCACATTTCGCTGGCAGTATTGTTTCTGGTGCAGTTAGGTCCATAAGGTCCACCTTCACTCTGTCCCTACAATTTGATCATAGAATCACAGAACAGTTTGGGTTGGAAGGGACCTTAAAGATCATCTAGTTCCAACCCCCCTGCCATGGGCAGGGACACCCTCCACTAGACCAGGTTGCTCCAAGCCTCATCCAGCCTGGCCTTGAACACTGCCAGGGATGGGGCAGCCACAGCTTCTCTGGGCAGCCTGTTCCAGTGCCTCACCACTCTCTCTGGGAAGAATTTCTTCCTGATACCTAATCTAAATCTCCCCGCTTTCAGTTTAAACCCATTACCCTTGTCCTGTCACTACAGACCCGTGTATAAAGTCCCCCCCCAAGCTTTCTTATAGCCCCCTTCAAGTAGTGGAAAGGATACTGGAAAATATCCAAGTACTGGATATTTAGGACATGCCCCTAGCAATCATCATCCATTTTATATTTTATATATTTGCTTAGAAAAGTTTTTTTTTTATGCAATTATGAACTATGGGAATCTTCAGGAATCAAGACTTTGAAACTACTTTATAAAAACAATGAAAGTATTTCAGTTACTTTACTCACCCTAACCCAAACTTTATAAGTCCAAGCAAATTTAATCAGTGCTGTCACAGGAACTAGAGGGAGCTATGAGTTTCATTTAAAAACAAATCCAAATGCTCATATTCTGACCACTGCGGTACTTCCTGACTACAGCCCCACACTAAGTTCACCAGATTCTGCAGTGCAGACAACAGAGGCAGATGAACAGCAGCTAACCTGACATTTTCGTCATTTACTTGTTCCATCTCTGTCTCATTTAGCATCAGAAGCAAGGGAACTGCAGAGGGTTTACTTAAAATGTTCTTCCTTTTTTAGGAGCTTCATTACAGAAAATAACCAACAACTACCTTAATTTTTCACTAATGTCAACACTGTATTACATAAAGAATTCTTACCTTTTTAAGAATTCTCATCGCTGCTGAAAACACAGATTTTATTGATTCCCCGATCTCTAGAGCGTTCAGGCACAGGAGTATCTGATATATCAAACCTCCCCCTGGTGTATTCATAAGGGGGGGAAAAAGGGTTTACATTAGAATTTCCAATATAATTACAACTTTTTTTTTTTTTAAGCTTGCAAAATTATTTTCCTTAAGAAACTTAGCACTTACCATTACTTGGAACGTAGTTCTGGATGGCATCTGAGAAAGGCTTTTTGACATCAAACTGAGAGTCAGGTAGTGAACCGTCCAGTTTTTCCTCAGAATGTACCGAAGGAATCACTGTTGCTTTTGAATGCTGGTCACTGTCGCGTTCACCGTCTACAGCTACATTCATTTCATGCTCCTTTTCTGGTGTCTCTCCTAGTAGCTTTCTTCTACTGCCTACTCCTGCAAATAATTGTGAAGGGAAATCATGCTTATTTTCAGAGGATTCAACTTACACACTTTTATAAGATATTAACCTCTACAGAGGTTGATTTTTCTATTTACCTCAACTTATCAGATCCCCAAAATACCAAACATCAGTCATGAACTGCTGAGCTGAGCTCGCTACCTCTCGATTTTAAATTGCCAGAAGGAGACAGTGTTGTTTCTGTTGTATTTTCCCCTCAAACAAAGCTTATTTTGTTCTTGCTAAACCACTGTCAGTGAAGCATTAGTCCAGTACCCCTAGCTGCAGTTTGGGCTGCACACTGAATTGTTATAGCACACAAAAGCTCTGGCAGCTCTAGAAGAACATTCCTGTTTTCCATACGTTTTTTCCTGCCCAGTGTCGAAATTGTGCCCCTTTTGTGCAGACACAAGCACTTGTTTCCTCTGCACAACATTGTCTTTACATGAGTAAGCTGTGGTTTCATGATGGATCTTTTCAAATTGCTGGTGTGGCTGCATCAGTTTGCACTAAGGGTTGCTTAACATCTTGTTTTAACTTTAAATAAAATTGTTGGAATATAATCAAATGGGTTAGGTAAATGTGTCTACCGTACAAAATTTTCCTAGTTCTGCTTGGTTTTGGGGACATGAACTCTGTCTGCCCTGCTATGGCTCTGTCAATTTCCTTGTTTTCATTCATTCTGCAGCAGTGTATTTGCCGAAGTGCCAAGCTCTTCTTCCTCACATCTATCTTGCATGATTTCTAAATTGATTTCAAGATTTTCTGCATCTTCTCCTATGGATATAATAGTATCTTTTCTTGTTCAGATTCCTTTTCTCTTAACTCCATCTCATTCTTCTGTGAAGTATTTAATTCTACCAGTCCCTAGTGTCATCCCTATTTTCATTTGGGTTTTTTGACAAAACATGTATCCTTGTTTTTCTTATGCTTAATTGTTTTACTAACTATATCTGCAAAGAATCCTGATGGTATAGTAAAAATACTACCTGGAACCCTTTCTGTTAGAATATAATTATATTATTTATATTTCTTGGCTTTGACTGTTTTTCAGATTCTTTTTTTCTTTCCCTCTCCTATCTTGTTTTCGTAGCAGCAATTAATTTTTCAGTATTATCCATCCTCGCAGTTACAGCAGTATCTTCTTTTTCAACATACACTTTATCAGCCATGTTTCCAAGCAGTCCCAGGTTGCTGAGATTTAATCAATGGGGTTTGTTAATAGCAGTCTCACTTTCTAGTTTGAGGAGTGTAGGAAACACTAACTCTAATGCTTTTTTTATTTCCTCTCCCTTCTTTAAAAATTACCCTAGCAACTCTAAAATAGGACGTAAAAGTTCGTGTTCGGTCAGACTAATATCACGTAACTGCTCTGTTGCTTATTGTCCCTGTATTTTCTTCATAATGTTTTTTTACTTGGATTCAGCTGAAGACTTTGGTATTGACTTTGCCTTTTGAAGCAGTGTTTGATGATGCCTTCCAAAACTCAGATTTGTTTTCTATGTTTTTATATCTTGCACTGTCAGAACATCTTGAATCGATGGGCCTAAATCTGGTGATACAGAATAATCTTTTCTTTGACTATATCACATGTGATTTTTGTATTTCTTTCTAAGATCTGCATTAAGACTGTCCTCTGACCCATTCTCTGGTACCAGAAGCTCATGTTGGAAACGTGAATCTTCCCATGTTATTTCTGCTCCACGTTTCTGATGACGTTGCACGTTCATAGGAATTTGACAAACTATAAGGAAGAGCATCAAATGTTATCCTACGTTCCACTGATCTTTGTAGATCAGTAGATTTCTGTTAGTTTTTTTCCCTCCACTGCCCTGTTTGCTATTTTGCACTGCCAGCTGAAAGGAAAGATCATTCTCTTTGGAGGTATCTGCATTACTGTTATCTGATTTGTTATGTTTAACCTTCTGATTTGAGGTACCTTCAGTTTCTGATCCCCACAGTATTTTATGAAGGCTTATACTGAGGCTTTTTTTCATCATAGAAGCCTAGTTCTTCTATTCTTATCAAGCAGTTTTTACCTTCCGTTCTGAAACTCCACGGGTCTTCCAAATGGCCATTTTCTTCTGAAATTCTGGTATCTGTTAAACTGAAGCCACTAGATAAGTGGTGGGGAGAGAAAGCTTGGTCTGGAGTCAGTTCTTGGAGCTCCTCAGATTTCTGATCCTGTTCATCATTAAAAATATGCCAACTGAAATCTTTGATGTTGTTTTCATAAAAACCCAGTGGGTCTTTTTTACTCGCCGGTTTGTGAATTTCCTCTTTTATATCACCACCCATTTGGGACTGGCTTTTCAGTGCTGAATTTTGTTCTGTATCACAGCATTCCACCGGTTTTCCTTTCCCAGATGTTTCCAGAGTAAGACTCGGCTCACTGTCACATGGGGCCTTCTTGATGTCTGGATGGTTATCTGCAGTTTCTGACAGTTCCCCATAACTCGGTAATTTGTTTTCTGAATTGACAGATTCTTGAACACAAGTGTTGAGGTTATTTTGTTCTTTTTGCGCTGTTTCAACTGTTTCCATTTTTGATTCTTCCTGCAGATGAGTTCCAATTTCCACTGTGTTTTCAAAATTTAATTTTGAAGGTAAGTGTAGAGAATCTTTGGAGACAGGGTCGTTGTAGTAACCTTTTATGTCGGTGTTTTCCTGACTCTCGCTACTCTTAAGTCTTTGAGACACTTCAGGTTGTACTAGTGTTTCGGCAGAAAACCTTTGTGAAGCATCGCTATCACCAACTAATTTGACAAAATGTTTTGCTTTTTCGTTACTGCGTTCGTTATTTGGCACAGGTAGTGAGGAAAAGAGATTGCCTTCTTGGATTACACCCTCAACTTTTTCCGACAACTCCTCTTTAACTCTCTGATTTGCTCGTACTTTCATTGCTCTGTTACTTCCTTGTAATATTTCATCATCGTTTTCGGTTTGAGAGGTTTCTTCACTAAAAACCACATCATCTCGCAAGCTCTGCACTTGCTCTTCTTTGGCCACTGAGCTCCTAAACTTCAGTAGGTCTGCAAAATGACCGAAAGAGAAGAAATGGCTCTGTTCTTCAGATATGTCAGGCTTTTTTTCTGTATTTTTTATGTCTGAGGGGTCATGAGTCCGAGGTGTGCTAGGAGAAGAAGAAATCTGATCTGATGCAATAGATTCATGTCCCTGTTGACTGTCATATGTGTCCACATTATAATTAATAAGGCTATTATAGATGTTTGTATACCAACCTGACTGGCTGTGTTTGCTCTCTGACTCCCGAGTTCTCTTTTTAGCTTCGGTGGTTTTCAGCAGTTGGCTTTCCGATACCGAGTCTTGCTCTGAACTGTAAGGTTCAATTGGCTTCTCTTTGTCACCTGCTAGTGTATCAAAAGATGATTCTGTGCTATTTGAGGTGCCTTTGGTGTCATCAAGAGTACCCACACCTGCTGATATCTCCTCAGGGTTTGGCATGTTACTGTTTGGATCTAATATTTCTTGTACATAAATCTCTTCATCTGTCACCGCTTTAACTGTGTCCTTTGATTCTTTGCCCATGTGTGATTCTTTCTGGTCTGAAGTCTGCACTTCTTCATTCTTATTTGCGTCATCCTCTGTTTCTCTGCTTGGCTGGTCTTCCGTAGCAACTGCATCTTTCTCAGCGTGGCCAAAATTAAGAACATTACTTAATCCCAAATTGAACCAATTTGATCTGGATTCTTGGCTTTCACTCTTTTCTTCTCCTGTCACTAACTCTGTGACTGCTGTTTCCTTTTCATTACTGGAATGTCCAGACACACCAGAAACATCATGGATTTGTGGATCATGTTTTTCTGGTGCCAAACCAACACCCACATTCTCTTCACCAAAATACAGAAGGCCTGTTAGTCCACCTTGAAACCAAGCAGATGCTGGGGGTTCTTCATCCTCCTTATCATCTGGCTCCTGTAGGTCATTTTCAGCAGTTACCACTATTTTTCTGCCTCGGTATGTATTTTCTTCTACAGATTCAGTAATGGCTTTTAAGGGCTCTTCATCATTTTTCCTTCCTCTGGTGAACCATCCTGCAATCCAACTAGACTGGGTTGCGATGGGTTCTACTGGGAGACTGTTTTGTGTTTGTGGCTCTTCAGTATCATCTTTACTGTGCTCATTTTTTATAACCAACTTTTGGCTTGCAGACTCCTCCTGAGTGTGGGATTCCTCAGAATCATTTTCAGAAACCAATTCTACTCTTTCTTCCTTTTGCTCGGAATCTCTTGCATGTTTTAAGAGTTCGTTTTCATGCAGCTTTGATTCTGCGTCAGATGACGAATAGTCACTTTCTTTGTTGTGATCGTGTAATGCGCTATCTTCATTTTCAAAAGCGTACTTATCTCCATGAAGACAAAGGAAATCAGTTTCCTAAAAGAACAACATTGACTTTTAAAATGTTTTCATGTGTCATTTTCTACAGCACTGTGCAGCCCAGCAGCAGACCTTTATTCTCTTTCTTTCTGTGTAGTTATACACTTTGTATGTGTATAACTTTACACAAAGGACTGTAAGTAATTATTCCTAATGGTTTTATATTATTTATTAGGTAAGTATTTTAGAGAACAATAAACATGCAAATGGAACAACAACGAAAAAAACTGTTTTTAATTATCCGAAACAAAATACACATCGACACTCGAGTTTCTAACTGGATAGTAGATCTTCAGTTGCTGTGAACTACACTGGAAAATCTGGTGATGTTGGCTTACCTTAGTGAGCACTTCGACTTCTTCTGCAATAAAAACCTCCTCAACCTTCACAGCATCTTTTGGGAAATATCCAAAATCCTTTCCTTTCTATAAAAAATACAGAAAGAATGAGAGCATTTAAACTTCAGTGATAAATCCATTAGGTGATTGCATATATGCTAGAAAAGTAGGAATAAGGAAACAATAAGCTTATAGGACTGCCCCTACCCTCTTCATGTGGTTTGGTCAGAAGCTTGGTTTAGTTTTCCTTCCCTTCACAAACGTGTTCCGTTTGCCATTTCAGAAAGCAAGGGGAAGTGTGGTACTCCATACTGTTATTTTCTGTATTATTTTAGGAACGTGTGTTTGTGCAGAACCTGACCAATAGCCTTAACAGTGCTTCAGCTGCAGACAGTGTTGTGTGCACAGGTGGTGTCGGCCAGCTCCTGCTAAAATCCGCTGCAAATTTCCCATTGGCTCAAGTGGGAGAAAAATTGTGCCTTAATAACTACTGACCCATAAGGAGCTATAAGAAAAGTAGGATATGAAATTCAGGTATGATGCCAGCTGAAGAGAAAATGGCAATGAAGGTGGAAACACTACAGAAAATGGGTTGATGATAATGCTCAAAAGAATCCGATAAGGGTCAGCCTGACTAGAAACCAACCCCTGGCTTTACATCAAGCCCTTGCACGTAGCCTTTAACGGAGGAAGAGTGAGGTACATGCAAAGATACTTTTGGATTAAAAAAAAAAAAAAGGAACACAGAATTTCACTCTTAAACAATAAACGTGACAGACCATTCACAAAAAAATAACTTCACCAATATCTTCTGGTTTTGAAGCACTTCTACACAGTTTTACAAGCAGCTGTATTGAATCAATGTGTCTATTCCTTCTTAGCTAGAACGTAACTACATGGCTGTTCTAACTACATTGTCAATTGCTCCACATCATTAAGCATGTGTGATAAGTTCTCTGGGAACGTTCCTTAAGCACCAAACTGTGAAGTCAGGTCCCAGTACTGGAACACTGATTAAGCAACTGTAAAACCTACTTACCCACAGACCTGTAGGTAGGTACCTGCCTGGCCTGATAGACCTGAATGTTCTTAAGGGAACCAGGTGAAATCATGACAGCCAAATGATTAATGAAGCATACAGAAAACTTGGATTCCAACCTTGACTTTATTTTTCAATGAGGGATCTTTGCCAAGGTTTGATTTTCACTTTCTATATAAAAACAGTAACAATGACCCACCTCCCAAATGAAGGAAGGTGTCCCTGCCCATGGCAGGGGAGTTGGAACTAGATGATCTTTAAGGTCCCTTCCAACCCAAACCGTTCTGTGATTCTACGATATGTTGATCCATGACTGGTTAATATTACAAAAGAGATGGAAGATCCCTAGAAGCAAGCAGACTGCAGTGATTACGCTATTATTATATTATCTAAATTATGGGGAAAGTTTCAGATTGAAGTACTTACACTTCCTGTCCACAAATTTTCATTTTTCCTTGAAAGTTTGGAGTATACTATTATCTCTTCCCCTATTTTGAAGTTAAGATACCGGCAATCGGGCCCTAAGTAGTCTGCAGTGGCTTGAACTCTGCTCATTGCCGCTGGAATAGGATGTAGAAAGAAAGAAGCAAATCAGTATAGCAGCCAGGTTGTCTGAAGTCAGGTTACTGAAGAAGTCTGATATCTATAAATATATTAAAATGTTCATTAATACATCAATATATGCTTTGTTATGATACTAATCCATTTATATCATCATGTGGAAAGCAACTAATGAAAAGGGCAGCCCTATTTTCTTTCCTTATTTACTAAAGACACCAAGGAGAAAAGTTCTTGTCCTATATGGGCATTTTCCACTCCTTATTCAGCCAGGCTTTCAGTGCTGAAATGCATGTGGAGAATTGGCAAGTTCAACTACTAAAACCAGATCTAAACAGCTAAAAAATAGTTCCCAGGCATATTTATAATTGTAATTTTAGAAATTCTAACTTAAACATAGTCATTATTTCAGGGATTTCGTCTGTTATTTTGAATACATTTATATTATGAAGAAAATCGGTAAGTTAAAGCAATATAAACCTTGAACACATTGTCCAAAACAAAGTTTCCAATTCAATTCGAATGACTTCAAATTCTGTCTCCACTCCTGTCTCCCCACAGAAAACACTACTGATGTGCTCTGGTGAGTTTAGAGCCCATTCCAGATGCTGTTCCACAAAGACGGGTATCTCTGAGCATCCAGAACCCACTGAAGTCAGCATGGCTCCACAGGAAAATAGACATCCATCAGCAGGGAAAATCTAAGCTGTCTTCCGCTTCAGGACAAGGTATCCATACTGCAAGGGCAGCAATGAAGGCTGCCAAACTAAATGGAGACAGCTTAGAAAGAGCTTCAAATACATATGGCTATGACAGGTTTCACAGTGGTAATCAGTGGATAATAAACGGGCCATTATTTGTCGCTGCCCACTAGTGATTCAGTGGCTCTGCCTCCTGCAGAGCTGTTTACTCCCCAGGAAGTCCATGGCTAGTTACTGCTCTTACTTCAGGTTAAAGAACAAAAAAGAAGTAAAGAGGATATATTAACGGTATCTTTTGTAAAAAGGATTACAAAAAACCCCAAACCAACCAGTTTTACAGTTATTATACAGTAGATAAACCACATATAATATAGTAACAACCAGTTAATACACAGTTGAGAGAGTTTTGCAGAATGGGCTGTGAGTGTACCAGTAACATACCAGTAAGATACAGAGTTGTGTTTCTCAGTTTATAGCCTACCATTTTCGGGTTTTGTAAATTTCTTTTGTATCTGTGAAGACTGAGGTAAAAATACTTTAAAGCTGCTTTATCCTGCTGGTTTTGAGGAAACCTGAGAAAAGCTAACTATTCAAGAGTATTTTTACTGAACTTTGATCTTTATATACTTACACAACACAATCCAGCAAGTACTTTTTTCCCTCTGTTTGAAAAGTTTTAAGCTTATTGCTCATAAACTCAGTATATTGGCAACAAATATTTTCTGTGGCTACTCATTTCGGTGTGTTTCACTGCTAGTTTTGACATTATTGTTCGTAGTAGCCGCACATACACCATAGACTCCTTTTGAAAAAACAAACACAAAACGAACAACAAAACAACTCTTTACTTACTCTCACATTCTCGATCGCCACACTTCTTCCATTCTGAAAGTACCTTTGTACTCTGCAGACTTGTTAAAAACGAAATTACTAACAGCAGAATTCTCCGATCCAAGATCCTTGACATTTTAGATTAAATCTAGAATGCACTGAAACTGTGGAAACTGCATCAATGTGCAGTTAGCAAGAATATTCTGCTTTATTTTTCTTAGCCCAACAAAACATTGCAAATAAACATATCACCCTGTTTTCCTTCTCTCATCTGCTTAAACAGAAGTACACTGTGCTAACCTGCTCACAATCTGCAAAGTCAGGTATCCTGATTATACACACACGTTTAATAATTAACTGTGTTCTGATAGCCAGGGCGGTGTTTTGAATACAAAGAAACTAGTTCTAGTCACATCAAACTCCAGCTTCTGTCAGGTAGGTTCTTTTGTACGGAGTTTATGGAAGACTCTGCGTGGGGAAATTCGACAAGAGTTGTATTAGGATTTTTTCTGGATTATGAATGCATTTTTAATATCCATCTTCCTTCTGATTTTAAGATGGACTATCAGTTTTATGCTTATATAGATTGGCATGATTGCTAGTATAGGTACTGACAATTTTCTGGCTTTTTTTGTTGCACGTGCACTGATATGCTTCAGATTATTTATAGGTGGTCCTTGGGAACTCGGAACAGAAGTTCCGAGATGCACTAGATGCCAAGTCCAATCCTTTTAGCATGGGGAATACTTACTCAGCTCCAAAGGCTCTTAAAGGTGCTTGGCACTTTTCAGGCTCTTAAGACAGCTAGAAAATCCCTGTGCTATCTCTACAGAGATAACATCACAGAGCTAAGCAGATGATTTGTCCTGCTTTTTAAGGAACACCCTGTTTCTTAGCAACCTATTATCCCATATGGAGTCATCAATAATGTTTTCTCCAACACAGGCTATGCTTTAAAGCAGCCACTGTGCAGGGAGTACGCTGGTTATGTGGGTATGAAGTTGTGCTGTAAATGGAATCTTGTAGAAAGGCTTGCATTAGAAGTAAGCTTTCCTTCAAAGGCTTCACATCGTTGTCCTGCTCTTCCTCGCCGACCTAAACACAGCACATCTAATTTACCTACTGAAGGGGCTTCACCTTTCCTTTCCCACTCTCCTGCCTGGGGTAGCCTCTTCTCTCTCCCTTCTTGAGAGCACCCCAAGAACCTGCATTCCTTCCCAACCTGATGGTATTTGCAGTCATATGCTTCCTAGCAGCCCTGCCCCTCCTTCAATCCTGAGCATGACTCACACAGAATCCATGAACCTAAGCCGTATCCTACTTGCAGCACAGTTCCCCCTCCCTGCTGCTCCGCAGCTCAAACCTGCCAGGCACTGGTGCTTAGCCTGATCGACTGAGCCAGCAAACGGATCATCTGCTGGAGGCTGGGAGAGAGGGCACAAAGCGAGCCAGGGTCACGCTAACCAGAGATGACCTGCAAAGAAAAAAAAATCACGGTGGATGTAACGTCCGCCAGTTGCAATCTAACACTTTGGCCCCTTCCTTTGCCACATGACCTGGTAGTCAGACAGGCCTATCCTATGACCTAGTACACCAGCTGCTGCTGCTGTTAGGTAATCCACCAGAGAGCTGCCTTGTGCACCAGGGAAAATACACCACAGATCAGCCCCCGCCACTCGCTCCTGACTAGCTTTGATGTGGACAAGAGGGTCAGTGACTGGGGACCCTCCCTGGGGCCCTCTATGTTTGTAGGAGGTGAAGGGAGAGAAATGGAATGCCAAGCAGCCAGAACAATGGCAAATACAAAGAAACTTGGTGAGAAGAAAAGTTGTATAGATGCCTTTTCTTCCCCCACCCCCCCCCCAAGCTCTACAGATTTAGATAGATGAGTGAGAAGGAATATGGAAGAAATTCGTATTGAAGGGACTCTTCCTATATACCAAGTGTTGTACAAAATAAAAACAAAGGACAGATTTTTTTATCCCACCGAGATTAACAACTGGTCAAGAGTCTTTCCTAATGTTGCATACCAACCGTGGAACATGGGACAAACCCCAGTAACGCACCCAGGAAGGGTAACAGTCCCCAACAGTGAATTTGTGTGGGAGGACAAACGATAAGACCCACGTCTTGAGAACTGCACATTATTACTGTATTTGTCAAAATAGCCCCGATAATGGATCTGACTTCTGTTTCATATGGATACCCAAACTAATTCCCAAGTTTTTATATGGAGATAAAATGTTGAAGCTCATCCTACCTACGCAGTTTAAGCTACATCTGCAGTTTTCAAGTTATCCTGGGCACTGGTCATTGTGTAGCTTAGTGTCAACAATCATTCTTCTAGGCTTGAAGCTGTTACAATGCTGACGAGCACTGCTCTGATCCGTGATCTGTGTTATCCATTCCTCTAGTAACTTCAGTAATAAATCGTATTTATACCAAATATTCTTTTCTTCTAGGTGTAAATCCTATACTTGCAGATGTTACACAAGAAGAACTTCTAATCGCCTGTGAACTAAAGTCAAAGATGGAGGTTGATGAAGTTTATCATAGCTGGCTTCCAAAGGACAAAGTTAAAAGCTTTACAGCACATTGACTGAGACTTCAGTTAATTCCTGTTCTGCAAAGCTGAAGCGACAAGTGTGAGTACGTGCAACAATGTTAATAGAAGAGTAAGATCTACTTCCAACAGCTTTTGTTAGGACAGAACTATTACCTTTCTATTTGCAATGACATTTTAGTAACTTTATCGAACTGGAAATGTAGAGATCCCTTATGATACATGCAAATCCACAGAAGGATCAACAGAGAATTAATGGTGTAATTTAAATAAGCCAAGCAGTACAGCAGACTGGATGGCTCTGTTGTGATTTTGTATGAGATGCTACATTGCCTAGACTATTCAGTACCCGCATTAACAATAAAGATCCCAAAGTAAATCATAAGTTGGTAAAAGTTCTCTTAAGTACCTAAAAATCAACTCCCCTTTTATAACAACAACAGTATATACAGCTGTGGTTGTATTTTTGGTAGCACCTAAAGGCTCCACACAGAACGCAGGGTTTCACTGTGTAGAATATTGCACTAATACATGGAAGAATACAGTCCATGGCAAGAGCACTGTAAAAATAGAGTTCTCTTGACTTAGGACGTTTGGATGAAAATAGAAATCAACTTTTACACTAACTAAAATGTCATGCCAAAACCAAGTATCTTTTAAAAATTAATAAATCAAAGGAAGAAAAGGAACACTGTTTCACTCTTCTAGTCAGACAAATCTAACCAGGTAACAGTCATTCATCATCCAGCTTTAAACCAACTTTTTTAGCCTGGATAACAAATAGCAAGAAAAAGCCATTATTGCTTCCCCTCTACAAAACCAGCTACAAGCATGACAACTAACAGTGCATTTCTAAAAAATCATGGAACTTGTGGCTTATATTACTTTGAATTTGATAATACATTTCCAACCTTTCAATGCCTCACATTTTGCCATATAATAGAACACTGTCACCTAATAACAACTGCCTGAACATGGTTTGTGGTAAAAACCACAGGTTTGCTATAAAACTGAGATGGGGGGCGGGGAGGGGGTGGGACACAACGACAACCCAGATCTGAAGGACCAAAATTATATCCTCCAAAACACAGATTTCTGTGTATTACTCATACACCACTGCTACAGCATTTGATCCCATCATGAATACATGTGGTCTCAGCGAAATACTACTTTGAGCAGGAAAACTGATTTTAAAGATCTGGGACATACATAGAATGAATAGGTTTGTCCTGTTGTACCACAGTAACTGCTACAAAATCAGCACTTGAACCTGAATCTCAAAAAGGTAACTGATACCTCACCACAAGACCGTTACCTTCCTGATTAACAAAAGATGCTCTAAACCTATTTGCAGATTTACTGGTTTTGGAAATTAATTTTGCTGGTGGGGACGTGGGCTTTAGCTCACTAATATCTACTTTCTGCAGAAAACGTTTCCCGTTTACTTTGACACATACAATGAAGCTCTTCCAAGCACAAGGACATCACCTTAAGAAGCAGGAATTTGAAGAACTGTACCTTTTATGCAAAGTCATGTTTCAGGTTATAATTAATTAATGAATCATCTGTGTAAAATCTATTCTGACAAGGACTCTGAATGGAGCACCATGGAAAAAACACATTCTTGGGGCCTTCCAATTTATCTGTGCATCAGGACTGGAAAAAAAAAGAAACCTACTAAATGGTATAGAGTCAGTGCATAATATCTTAAACACCCAACAACTACCTTCTAAATTTATACTTAAAGCTAGAAGGGACCATCTGATGCAAGACAGGCATAGAGCATACGTGGTATGTTGCCCACTCACACAAAGCACCTCAACTTCATTCTTGGGTTTGCCCCTTTTCCATCGTTCCTTTTCCCACATTACTTGAGTGAAAAGAGAACGAGGTATTTTTCCTTTGATCTCTACTCACCGCTATGGGGAAGGGAAATCAGGAAGTTTTTTAAATTATTTCCTACCCCTACACTATCTGCACTTAATTCTCAGCAACCCCAAACTGTCTTGAAAACATGAGCTATTTGAAAGAGCAGACTGGCAACAGAGGAGGGAAGTTACACTGATGGTCTCAGCCCTACCCACAGCTCTGAAATTGTTCCAGGGCAAGGGGATGGGACCTTGAGGGCAAATGTTACTAAAAATACTACTACTTTGTGAAGACACAGGTCTTTACGCGATATTGGACTGCTAGTATACTATCTTACGCTGTTCCTGCAGCGGAATATTGGTTGGAGTATCTAGCTTTTAGAGAACTTTGTTCTGACAAATTTATGACACACCGATGTTTGTGTTGCATTGAGCTGCTTAGATTTAGCAAGGCTAACAATTAACAGCACAGTTTAACCATGGCAGTAAGTATCTTTTAACAAACATTAAACTACCAAATACATCACCAGCTTTGTACTCGGCAACAAAATCCCTGCGTTTTCACCTTGTCAAAAATCACATTGCTGCCTGTGATATAACCTGAAACAATGCCATCAATCCATTCCCTAGCTCAGTTACCAGAACCCACCACCTTGTTTTATAAACCCTGTTAATACGCTCCTCTGAAACAGTGGCTTCTGATTAGAAACTCACTTCTCTACCTTCGCTTAATGACTGCGGCATCAGCCATTAAAACCTGTACAGTAAACACACTGCAGCAGTGAATCACTCAGTTAAGCTCAAAGTAAGGAACCTTGAAAATGTTACCAAAAAAACCTGATCGATGAAAATAGAACAGCTTCCAAAGGGAATTTGAAATGTGAAATTACTTGAAACATGCAAACCAGTAACATTTACTCAGCTACCCAGTATAAAAGTGTGTTCATTGTGGTAAACGCCTGCATTTAACATCTTCAGTAAGGCATTTCAACTTCTGCTTGTCCATCCCTTGCTAGACACAATCCTTTAAGCCAGGAAGTTCAGCACTTCCGAACACGGAAGTCTGTCACTATTGAGTTCAGATGAAAAAAAATCCCAAAATTGACACCCTCTCAAACTACAACTTTACACAGATCTGCTCTATGTTCCAGAAAAACGGGATAAGAATGGCATTTCACACACCAGAATAATCTCTCTATGACCTCCTGGACTGCGATTTGGCATATGAGGTGTGAGAATTCTCTTCCTGCCAAGACAACGCGTGTTACAGCAGTTTCATATTCAATTAACAGGCACTAAAGCTTGTAAGAACAGAGTGGGATACAGAGCTTCTAATGCACGGTCACCTGCAATTATGATTCATGCTTTAAACGTAGAAAGACTAAGGTAACACACCTGCGTTACAGAAAACATCATAGACGGAGAGGGAGTAGTCTACAAAGCCACATTTATTTGCACATGTACAGAACAGAGCGACAGATGTTATTGTTTTCCATACAAAATGATATAAAACCAGTATTCACCTTCATGGATAACACCATACCACTTTAAGTTGTATTAAATACATTCAGAAAGCATTCTTGCACGCACACAACATTAGTATTAGGTAGTCCCAGGTAACTCCAACACTGCAATGTAATTATTCCTAGTGGTATGAAGGGATCAAAGATTAGTCTGCAACTAAAATAAAAGGAATCCCGGTTGAGAAGCAAGCTGAAGTCTTTCCTCCACTGGCCATCAACGCAAGGAACATCATTAAACAGATTAACTGTCTCCAGAACATAGATGTAAATACTACCAAAGCACCTGTAAAAGGCAGATAAGAGTGGTATTCCAGACTGACTTGAGCTAGCTCGGCCAGCATTAACATTCCCATTTAATCGCAGCTTGCCTACGGATAAGAAAGTTTTATAAACTGAAAGACAGGATCAAGCAAGAGCTTGTGACTACAGAGGAAAACAAAAGGGATAGATCCAAATCCATCATTTTCCCTTCCTACCCAGCACTGGAGAGATTACTCCCTTTACTGGGTTTTGATTCCCATTTTTGCAAGGAATAGAGGGGAAAAGCAAACTTTTACATTTCCTGCAACACTGCCTCCCTACATATAATCTAAAAGGGGAATTTAATTGTCAACAGGACATCTCAATTTATTTAAAATGCACATTTATTTCTACAAAAAAAAGTGTATGATACAGAAGGATTGCTCACACCTACTTAAAGGTTTGCCTATTAAAATATACAGAGGATCTTAATGAGTACAGGGTATTTTAAAAAAAGATGCGAAGGAGTGTTAATCTTTTATTTGTACATTTTCAGGAACTTCACATAATTTTGGTAAGTAACCTTTTACAAAATTATGTAAAAAGTACAAGAACGCCTGGTAAACAGTCTGCTTTTTTCCAAAAGATTTTTTACAGCATGCAATTCTTAAGGCAGCCTTCTCCTCCTTCCTTATAAGGAATCCTTTCACTCAAATAATCTTCCGCTGCAAAGATTAGGCTAAGGAAGCTTGGTCTCTTCTGTTAACGCCTTTTGTCTTTCCTGTCTGATTTACGGTCTCTTTCACTCCGTGAAGTTCTCTTGCCTGACCGACTACTTTCTGATATAGACCTCTTTCTGTCAGATCTTGAACTTTTGTCCTTTGAGCTTTTGGTATCTCTACTCCCACCTTTTGAGGACTTGTGACTTCTATCTACTCCTGAAGCGTCCCTTCGCTTCCTGTCCGTGCTCCTTCTGCGTTTTCTATCTCTGTTATGCCCTCTGCCTCGGCTTCGACTTCTACTTTCACTACTACTAGAGCTACTGCTGCTACTGTCCCTGCTAGTACTTCCACTTGTAGTACTGCTGCTGGTGGAACTACTCCGACTGCTACTGCTGCCGGTGCTGGAACTACTTCCACTAGTAGTAGTGCTTGAAGTACTACTGCTACTACTGCTGCTGCTGCTACGGCTATGACTCTTACCAGTTTTGTTCCCTGCCCTACCCCTGCTCCTGCTCCTAGTCTTATTCTTAACTTCTGCACTGGGTGTCTGACTCTGCTCTGCCTGTGCCTCAACCACCTTTACAGACACTGTTGCATTTTCGTCCTTGTCTGCCTGGGGCTCTGTATCCTGAGTGGACTGAGACAACTGAGGTGACTGTGGCAGTGGCACAGACTGCAGCTGAGACAGAGCCTCAGCCACAGGTTCTGGCTGAGCTTCAGGTGCCTTCTCCTGTTTTTCTTCAGGCTCAGCTTCCATTTCTGGTTTGATATCTTTCTCCTTCTCAGGAGAAGGAACGTTACATACTTTTTCTGGCTGAGCATCACACTCTGTTTCTGGTTCCACTTCTTTGCCATTTTCGTTCTCTACAGGTTCTACACTATCTGCCTCATTCATTTCAGCCACATCCTGCTCATTATCCACTGGCTGAACGTTTTCACTTTCCTCTTTTACAACTGTGACCTCTTCAGGCTGACCATCCTGTTGCTTGTCATTCTCCCTCACCTCAGTAGTCTCTTCACCTTTAATTTCTATTTCATGTTTCTGTTCATCCTCCTCCTGGTCTTTCTCTGCATCACTATGCCCTGAACCTATTTTTCCCTTTTCCTCCCCTACCTCCTCCATTTCTACATCATTGTGCTGATTACCTGTCTCCAACTCTTCCACCTGCTGAGCCGCCTTACCCTCTTCCTGCTCCTTGTTCTGTTCTTCCTTCTTTTCTTCATGCTGCACCTCCTGCTGTTCTTTTTCCTTCACAGATTGTCTTCTGGGCCTGGCCTCCATTTTGTTAATTTGCTCTGCAAATTCATTCCGCCTGCTTTCAAAGAGTGCTAGGGAATAAATGCACAAATAATCATTTCAGATAATCTACGGTCACGGAAGTCTATTTTCCCCTTAACTATGAAGTTATCGAGTTTTTTTAACTTGTACATCCTGCATCCTTACTCATTCTGAGGTAGCAAGCTGTTCATGCATAATGAAAGAGACTGCTAGTTACCTTAAGAAAACAAAGCGAAGGGGATAGTCAGCTCAGCTGAGCATCAGAACAGTAAAGCCCTAAATCTAAGCTAACAAAAAGAGGGTTTGACTTCATTAAAAGCAATCCAACCAACAGTATATCAAAAGAATACCTTAATTTCCTGGTATTTACATATTAACAAGGTTATACCTCCTAAGGTAAACAAAAGACAGTGAGAATCAGCAAAAAGCTGGTTAGGTATTAAAGAAAGCTTAAACACTGTAAGCTATTTCAGACAGGTGAGCTAGCTTCTCTTATCCCTCCAACCCCACACGGTGAAGAAAAGCTCCTTAAGAAAAAAACCCCCAATACATTCTCAGTTTAATAAAAAAAAAAAAACAGTAGGACTACCATCAACTGCAGTATATAAATTGCTTTCCAAAAGAAAAATATAGTCATCCTGTGAAACAGAAACGAACACACGTTAAGGTAAAAAACCCAAACCATCATGAAGTTCTAGTGCTGTGCTTAAGTAAACTCTTCTCAGATACTGTCTAAAACCCTGCATTTCCTTGGGTCTTCAATCCACAGAATCTGTCTTTCAAAAACTACCTTGCTGCACTGGCGTACATCCGGGTACTAAAGCTAATGTAAGGGACTGTTTTACACACACCCCTCATATGCATGCACCTTCTTGTAAGAGAATCAAAGCCCATCCCACATAAAAACAAGTCACTGAAAGAGTAACGTTCACTTATGCTGGACACCCGTGGAGGAACAGAGTTTTTTCCTAACCATGAAATTAATGTATTTAAGCAGAGAGACTTAAAAGAAATCTGCACAGCAAAGGGAAGCAAGAACAAGGGCCTTTGTATCACAGGCCACTTACCATTCATCTTTTTCTGTGACTCGTCCATCAACTTCTGCGTAGCAGGACACATTCTGCCAGGGATGTAGAATAAGTGAGGTTTTGTCTTCGTTCTTATGTATTTAATTATTTTAGCGTTATGTTCATTCCACTCTTCTTGCTGAGAAATGAAAGAAAATAACCCTCAGATACACAAGAATAGTTTAAACAAAAGATGAAGAGCAGAAAACTGAAACTCACCAACTGAGCAAGCTCAACCTTTTGCTCCAGTAACCGCAGCTCTGTCTGTTTAGCACGTCTTTCTTCAAAGAGTTCTCGCCTTTCATTTTCAACCTGCCTCCTTTCTTCTTCTGCCTGCACTTCAAGTTTTTGTTCGATTTCTTGTCGTCTCTTTTGCTAAGGTACATAAAAAAGTATCTTAAACATTTTTTCTAAATCAAGAAAGTGTTCTAGTTTGCTCCAAACAGACTTGTTAATTATGTACACTATTAAAGGCATTCCAAAAAACACATTAAGAAATCTCTCCTAAACGGAAGAAAAGAGTGCCATTGCTTCCTGGCACCTAATTTTTTGTGCATTAACTATAAAATTATTGGGCCCCTGTGGATTTCTGTCTGCTTTTTTAACAGTCAATTTGGATCTGAATTTTCAATACAAGCTTCATCAATTTGGGTTTCTTCCCCCCAGTGGTAGAAAAAATAGAAATATATTTCAGGCACTCCACTTGGAGAGAACAGTCAACTATCCTAGAAGCAAATGAAGGCTGCAGGCTGGTGTTTATGACCAACAAAAATTACACTGCGGATACTTCCAGTACGTTCATCACTAATTAGCTACACAACTGTAATCTAGGAATGCCCTGTTTGCATGTCCTGGACAGCCACATGCTCAGATTGTACAACAGCGGTTTAATAAAAACAGCATACAATTCAGTGCCTGGACAACAAAACAGATATGTCATAAAACTCCTCAGGCCTGTACTCTGATTCATAGTAAGTTTTTATGTACAAAAAGAACAACGCCTATACAAATTCTCAGAAAAATATTGCAAAAAGCAGTAACTCCTCAAAGTCTCTTTATGCAAACACATACTACTTTAAATTAGACCAGGACTCCATGTTTCTAGGCCGTCCTAATCTTGTTCTAAAGACAAGTAGGCAGCAAAGAACTTTGGTCCTTTCTCATGTGCTACGTGACAAGTTAGATAGAACAGCAGGATATCCAAATACTGAATCTGAAAGCAATCAATACCAACACTGGAAGCCAGCTATGCTAACACTACACAGGAAAGCTTCTAAGATCGAAGACTTTGTTTCTACTCTCAGCAGTCTGGTAGAAGCAGATCTTTCAAACACTGTAAAGCTTATTAGTGCTAACTGAATAACCCATTTAGGGCAACAGTAAACAAATACCATCCCGTCACCAGTTAAAAGGGCATACTAGGAATAAAGTTACCACCATCCTGTATGCAAGTTTTTTTTGAAGCTACCACTAAGCTATGCAAAGCCTTCACTACAGTCACATATCCATTAATTAAAAATGGCAATTCTTGTTACCTACACTGGGAGGGGGAAGCCACGGGTGGTCAAACAGATAGCATAATATAATCATACATTTCTGTAGACACGGTTATAATTTAAATATCTGGAACACATCAGGGCAGCACTGCTTCTGCAATACTGCCATCAGTATTTACAAAATTAGCCTATGACCTATTAAATAGTTAACCTAATTAAATTCCATTTACTTTGAAATCATCCCCAAATAACATCAACAAGAAAAAAGATAATATATTTTGGTTTACATGTTAAAAAAAAGCCAATCAAAACATTACTACTTCTTTTCTGCAATGGTCAGTGTGTTGTGGAGTCATGAATTTTAGTCCCTTTCCTGCCTCCCAGCCTGATTCCACTAAACTAAAATACCTACACATACTCTTGCCACTTTGTTGCACCTGCAACCTACTCCATGGGGAATTTCATTCCAATTTGAGGCAGTGTAAGCACACAATTTTGCTTTATTATTTGCAATCTAGAATCTAATAGAACCAAAAATAAGTACCCCCTCAGTAGCAACTGTGGACTCCTGCTTAAATTTTTGAAGAGTGCCCATCAACAAGCCAAATATACGTCGATTCCTGAAGAAAAAGAAAAAAATTTGATACTGAGTTCAAGTACTGAGATTCTTATTTGCATAAACAATCAGAGAAACTTTCCACCTCAGAGATGTTTATTTTTAAAGGCTCAGTATTACTGAAGGCCATTAGCAACAGGACACATATTGACTGTGCCAGCAGTCAAGGATATAATTTACAGTGACGTATCATGTTTTGCTTAAGACACAGCTCTTATCCATAACGCAGCGCAGTTAGCACTGGGAAAATTGGAAGCCTCCACATTTTACACCTGGAAATAATCACATGAAGGAAATGAAAAAACACAAACCAAAACCAAACAAAAGCAGACAGTGCTGAAGGAAAGGTTGACAAATTACAGTGAGCTATCAATAAGGCAGTGAACTGGAAGGTCACTGGGCTTTCTGAAAAACATGCCCACCCCGCTCAGAAGGTTTATCCGTCACAGTTTGCCCAACAATATCACCTACAATGTGACACTGCACTGTGGGATGAATCCAGAATTGCTCTCATCCAATTACATGTTGTTTTGAAAAAACTTAAATAAAATTCTTCAAGGAACTCTCTTCTGAAGAAGAAGAACTAATTTCTTGAATTTTACCTTTCCTTTCTTTCCATTTAATCCCAATTAAGCTTTTACAGCAAGAGGCAGACTTATTCACCTTGAACTCTGTTAAGGAGAAAGGAAATGCTGCTCTCTTCACTCAGTACCACTCTACTACAGCGACACAAACCTGACACAGAAAGGTAGAGGTAGAGGTACTTGTATATTGAACAGTAGAAGCAGGAACAAATAAAGAATTGAGAGCTAGAGACTGAGTACTCAAAGTGTGTTTGCATATGAATGACATCCCAGTAGACACTGAGCAAAATCAGAGTTCAAGGGATGGTGTCCTCTTAAAGAGCCTCTTTCCACCACGAGTCACACAGAGATCGATACTGGTTTTCTCATCTCTGCAGAGGCTACTGAAGTGCAAACCAGTAAAACTACAGTTCTGAGGAAACAAGCTTGTAGTGCTCTAGGAAGTCCACCTGGACTTTTGAGAGTCTTTCTGCAAGTCAAGCAGTTGGAAACTGGCGGTGGAGGGAACAGCAGTCTGCTGGTGGCGGTGTAGCTGTAAGAGAAGCAAGCCAAGTGCCTTTTCTGTACTAACTGATCTGTGGTTTTCCCAGAGAAGCTCTCTATAGTTCCTTATTCCAGCTCTCATTCTTCCATTTGAGGTATGGGTTGTTACTGCACCAGGTGAGCAGCAGACTGAAGTGGGTGGAGTCCAAGAGGTTGGACACAGATGCAAATTCACTTTTCCAACACCTCTTCCCAACAGAACCGCATTTCAGCAAGAATTTATATGAGCTACCCCGACACAAATACAGGAAAAAGGAGATATACATAGGAGGAATCTAAAAAGAAGCAGGCAAAAGGAAGGTCAGACTGAACACACAATGAGTCTGAACGTACTCCGAGAAAAGAAACACAGGCTGCAACTTTTGCCTTAAAAAAAAAAAAAGGGCAGGGATGGGGCAGGAAGCCCACACCCACAATCCTCCTCCAACCAACTGAATAAATGAAGTACAGTTGCAGTTGTCCAAAGTGTTAATAACCAGTGCAGCTATAGGTATTGCTGTCTTACTCAAAGATGATCAGTTACAACGGCACTAGCAAACCTACTCCTGTAGGTGGCCTGAGAAGTGGAACCTCTGCCAGTTCTGTGAACCCTTATTACTGCTGTGAAGCAGTTTGACAGAACACTTGTTTAAAATCAATTTTATACCATTATGGTACCTCTTCAACAACATCTTTGATACATAACAGCATTTGTACAATACTTTTTAAAGCTACTTCCTACGCTCGCACTCAGTACGACATTAGTGCTTAGGAAGAGATTTCTGCGTACCTTTGCTTTCCTTTCTCATCCATATTTTGATCTTGTATAAGGTCTCGACGTGTTCGCTCTTTGGAGGTAGCAACAACAGAAGATGGCAACGCAGGCTACAATAAAAAAAAGACAACAAAATACTTTGTTCATGCTCCAGATAAGTATGTTTCTTCCTGCACAGCTCCACTTATCACGTATTACCTTTTTAATATCATCATCCTCTGCGTCGCTTTCTTGGCGTGATTCTCTTCTTGTCCGACGTTCTCCACCCAGCCTGAGGAACACAAAGCACTAGTGGTCAGTACAGAACATATATTTAGGACAGTGTCTGTTCTGACATGAGAAAAATACTAGTCAGAAGAACCAACACTTCCAGTAAGAATCTCCCCACTATTTCCATGACCAGCAGCATTTTACAGAGTCTACGGTTGGTAAAAATCAGTGAAACTGCTTGAGTTCCAATACAACTTGCAAAGTAAAGCAAAAGAGAAAAGCCCATTTTACTACCATATTTAACTTTAAGAACTACCTTTGGAATTTATTTCTTGGTTTTAGTGTTTGCACTTCTCTTTTTCCAGAATCACTAAAACAGCTATCAGTATAAGGGGATATAAGACAGATTTAAATGCATCCAGATCTAAACACTGGTGTGACTTTTCAACTGGGAAATGCTATTTAAGTGATGTAGCCAAATACCTAGAAAACAGGTGAGGAGGGGCACAGCACTCCAGACTTGAGAACTTGGATGAACTTTAACAAAGCACGACTAGGCCATGTGTTAAATAAAAGTTATTTTCCGCTTTCGCTCTCAGCTTTACAGTGCCACGCTTTACCGCTGGTAGAGCCATTTCACAGTATTCATTTTGCATTAACTCAAAAATTCAAGAGCAAGCCTTGCTTTAGTCAAAGTAAGTCAAACCCAGAGAACAATGCTCACTATGATCAGTCACACCTGACTGATCTACATCCGGATGTGAAAGCTCAAAAGCTGAGTCTATTGTCACACTGTATGCATTCAGTCTGTTGAACAGGAGATCTCCGTCATACCTCAGTTTGGGACTATTGTAAAACAAATTGGGGCTACTAAGGTGGACGTAATATAGTGACTGTACACCAAGTAAAACAGAAAATTCCAAGAATCTTTGTACTGCTGTATCTTTATATTATTGCAATGATCTTTATAAGGTATGTGGGGAGAAAAAACCAGGTTTCACCAGTGAACTGCTATCATCCAAATACATTTCCAACCAGTCTTGACTATGTAATTTCTCGGGAAGACAGTGAAAGTCATCAGTTATTAACAGTAATTGAATCTAAGTATTTTATATTGACTCATAAATTCACGTTCTGAGAAGCAAGTTCTTTGCATCAGTTTTTGCACCCACCTACTGGTTGCCCCTTCAAGATCCCTCTGTTTGGCTGGGGGTCCTCCTCCGCTATCCGAGAATCCACGCCTACAAAGAAAACACTTGTGATCTCAGAACAAGCTCAGCTAACCCCAGGTCAACGTTAAGCCTGCATAACCGAACTGTATTTTGGCTTTCTGCTCATGATGTAACCATCCATTTTTACTCTGCTCTAACATCATTTACTGTTACTACTGCAACAGAGTGATCAAACGTACCACTCGTGGACCAACTAATTTAAACTTGAAATCTGCGCTTACTCAGTTGAGTAGCTACACTCAAACAAGGAGCCCCATTATGTTCAAGTGGTCATATTTGCAGTAATTTTCCAGATATATGAAGTCTTAACCAGCAGTTTAGTATTGAAATTCAACAAGAAATCCCGTACACACCCCATTAAGAACTACTGAACGTAAATTGGCCTTTTTGTTCTACTCGAGATAGGAAAAGGAGGAAAAAAGAAGGGGGGGAGTAGGAAAAAAAGGAAACCCCACAACAGAACACTAGCAGTTTTATCTACGTGCATTTTAAAGTTCCTGGTGACTTCAACTCTTTCTGTTCTTCCTGGAAAAGCTAGCAGTTTTTTAATTACTGATAGATTAATTTGGGGCAATTTCAAAGCAACAAGGTCCCAGGTACCACACAGCACCTCCCCCTTAACTTTTTTTAACCTCCCCCTTATTTTTCAGACTAAGGCCTGAAAGGGTTAGGGAAAACCACCAGTTTAAGCCTGTTATAACTCAGAATGACGGGATACTTGGGATTTCAGGCTGTGACATAAACCCCAGATGCCCATTCACTGAAACACAATACAGTGGGCAGCAGGGTCAAATGAGAAACATAAACCGCCTGAGCTTAAGGGCAGGCAAGAGAGAACCCAGGGGGAAGGGGGGCACTGCCCCTTTCTGCGGCTCCTTACCTTAGCAATAAGCTTCCGCGCCCTCTACCTCCACCCGAGCCTGCGAGGGCTAACAGTCTGCTTTGAGGGGGCCTGCAAGAGACAGCGGGCGCTGTTAGCGGTGCCTACCCCGCCCCGCAGGCCTCTGCGGGGACCCTCCCCCGGGGCGCTGCGGCTCGCCCACCCCGAGGGGCCCGCGGCCGTTCCCTCACGCAACCCACGGTTGTGGGTGCCCCTCTCTCCCCCCCACCCCGGCCCACGCTGTAGCAGCGCGTGAACGGCCCGCAGACGGGCGCGGCGGCCCGCGGGCAGCTCCTCGCCGCTCAGCCCTCAGGCGCGGCACGCAACACACACCCCACCCCCCCACACACCCCCAGGACAACGGCGCGGCACAGACCAGCTTCCCTCACATCCCAGCAGCCCCCCCCCCCAACCCCGGGCCGTCCCTCCCGCCGGCGTCCCCCCCCCTCCCCCCCCCCCCCCCCCCGCCTCACCTCACGTCATTGGGGTCGCGGCCCGTGAGCTTGCGGATGTTCTCGTCCACGTGCTTGAGGCTTTCCTTAGCCTTCTCCAGCTGCTCCTGCAGCGCGCGCACCGCCACCGCCATCCCGCCCGCAGCGCGGCCTAGCCGGGGCCCAGCGCAAGGCACCGCTGGGTAATAGCGGGGGGGCGGGGGGGAGGGCGAGGAGAGGCTCCGGCAGCCCCGGGGCCGGGAGAGCGCAGCCAATAACCTCCCGGCGGTCTCCTCCGACCGCCAATAAGCGGGCATGAGAGGAAAGGGCGCGCCCCGTGAGAAAGGCTCGGGGAACGCGTTCACCAATCAGAGAGCCCAAAGGAAGACTGGCATCCCGACCGACCAACTAGCGGAAGCCTCCCGTTGCCCGGCTCTACGAATCACCGAAGCAGCCGCCGGAGTGACATCACTCAGAGCTAACGAGAACTCACTGCGTCATTTTCCCGCAGCCCAATCAGAAAGCCACCTCGAGGACGTTTATCCCCACCCACCAGGCACGCAGCCTACTTTCCCACCCTCTGTAGCGCCGACAAGCCAGCGCGCAGGCGTCCCGGGCGGCAGCCAATCACGACAGAGCCCGCCGCGCAGGGCGAACCAATAGGCGGGGTTGTTACTGAGCGGCGGTCTCGGGGGTGGCGGTAGCGCGTCCGCGCCTGCCTTCACGCCCCTCAGCCCGGGCTGCGTGGCGCGGCGTTGGGCAGCCGGCTCTCCGGCTGACGGCCGGAAAACCCCGTTACTGGACGTTACCCGTGACTCCTGGGCTGCCGAGGATTTCAACCGCGCTCCTCCCGGCTAGGCAGCCGGTGCCGTTTCCGCGGGGAGCCTGGGGTCAGCCCGCAGGCACGGAGCCCGCTGCCGTCTCACCGCAGTCGTTCTGACGGCAGTAAAGACCCCACGACACGCCCCCCCCCCCCCACCGGCCCGCACTCAGCCCCCAGCGGTAAAGGCGGGCGGGGGCAGCTCCGCAGGGAAGAAGCGCGTTTGTCCCCTAGCCCTGCTGCCCCTCCCCACGGCACTCGCTTGTGCAGCCCCGGTTCGCGTGGCCGCCCGAACTCTGGAAAGCGGTAACGAGCACCGCGAGAACCGGCCCGCTCCTCCCCGCCCTCGCCCCAGCCGGAAGGGGCGGCGCGGCGGCAGGCCCCGGCGGCAGCGGGCCGTTGCCGTGGCGCCGGGCGGGGTGAGGCGGCGGTGGCTGCTGTGGGGAGCCCCGCTGCGGAGCGGAGATGGCGGACGAGGCGCTTTTCCTGCTGATGCATAACGAGATGGTGGCGGGGCTGTACCGCGCCGCCGAGCAGGGCGAAGGGGTGAGCGGGGCCGCGGCCGCCCTGGGGCGGGGTGGGAGGGCCGCCCGGCAGCGGCCGGGGTAAAGCAGCGGACGGCGGCGCCTTGTGTCTTGCAGGAGAACGGTCGCTGCACCACCAAGCTGGAGAGCATGGGCTTCCGCGTCGGGCAGGGGCTGATCGAGAGGTGAGTCCCTGCCGCTGAGGCCCTTCTTCCTGCTCCGGGGGCGGGCGGGCGGCCCTCGGCCTCGGGGCTTTTGCCCCTGCGTCTGCCCGGCGAGGGCCCACGCCCCCTTCCTCCCGGGCTGCTGGGGCCAGCAGTGTTGGCCCGCTCGGTGCACAGCTGCTCGCCGCTCGGGGTGGACGGAGGGTTATGCTGGGATGCATTCCCTTTACGTTATGCATCCTCTCTTTTGGCGTCATGCTCTCGCCGGGACCTGTGTCTGAATAGCACAGGGCAGTTTTGGAGGATGTGTTGTCCCATTGCTTTCCTTCATGAAAACGGAGTCAGGGTATAGAGTTATTTTTAATACTTGTAATCCTTTTTAATTGCACTTTTTGTAGACCTGCTTTTGCGTGTTTCCTACTTCTGGTCCGTGTCATGATTTTCTTCTCTTTCTTTCTTAAACATAATGTTATGATTGGCTACTCTATTTCATTTTTCTAAAGCACTCTCAGTCCTTTTGAACTTTGCCGGCCGAGCATGTTGCCTCCTTGTTTCCCCAGGCCCTTCGGGGATGCAGGATGACTTGCTGCACATCCAACTTCAGCACTCTCGTTCTGAAATCGTGCGGAGCTTCTGAAGTCATGCTTTCCTTGAACAAGTGGTGCTTTAGTGCCAGATAAAGACCCTCAGAGAGGACAAATGGAGAGAGAATTATGAAATAAACAAGAGAAAGAGGTCCCTATTTTCGAAACAGGAACATGTTTTACATACTTGTTCCTATGTGTTAGGGCATTTTGGCATATCCAAGCAGTAGCATAGGTCTGAGCTTTTTGTTTATTTAGACATGTAGTTAAAGATACAACTGATGGAGTGCTTTGCATCTTTCCATGCTTCAACTTTCTTTAATATTATAACAGAGACCATTTATTCTGCTGTCATGTTGCAGGAATTAAGATAACAGTGTTGCTCTTAAGTTAAAATACTTGGTGAACCCAGAGTGATGCTAGAATGATACTGCACAATGCTTGGAAAACTGATTTCTGTAACAGCCTCAAAAATAATGTTGCATAGTACCATTTTTTTTGTATTTTTCTGTTTAATCAGTCAAGTTGTGTGTACCTTCATTATTGATACATGTCTCACTTCCCTCTTAGGTTTACAAAAGATACTGCCAGGTTCAAGGATGAGTTAGATATTATGAAGTTCATTTGCAAAGATTTTTGGACGGCTGTATTCAAAAAGCAAATAGATAACCTCAGGACTAATCATCAGGTACTTATGCTGAAGAATAAGATTTAACTTGCAAAATCAGTAACAGTTTGGAGTTACTGGTGCATTTTTGGGTTTTCTTGGTCTAGAATTAATTACCTGCTAAGAAACTAAAAATACTCTATGTTTAGCTTAAAGAGCAGGTTTTTAAGGTTCGCGTTAGCATGTAGCTTCAGAATACAATTTAATATTTGCTTGTGATGTCTTTATTGCCACCCTGTTTGAAAAGACTAAATGCTTTGAATTTCATTTGCGCTGTTGCAGTTACAAACTGACAGGACACTAATGGTTACAGCTGATTAACACTTAAACAGGAACTTTTTTTATGTATCTCCCAATACATTTTAGTGGAAAACTAGCATGAGAAAGTGATGCTGCTGCCTTAACGTCTTTTTAAACAGAATGGCTGCCTTGGAATTTTTTATTTTGAAGAACATTTACAGTTTTCAGCAGCTGAGACATTTAGTTGCACTCTACTGAACATGCTTGTGTAAGAAAAACTTACCAGATTCGTGTGTTGGTGACACTGCTTTGTATCTATGTCCTTCCCTATATCAACAGACACAGTTCTTCAAAAAGGATCAAAATAATTAAAGGACCCATTTTACTAGAGTAAAAAATCCTTTTCCTTTTGAATGACTTGGTTTTCTTATGGCCATTTTCCTGTTGTCTCCAAGTAGGAACAAGAGAATTTGTACAAGGATTATGCCAAATAAAATAGCTTTTATTTTTCAGTGAGCTGTTTATCAAGTAATAACTTTAACAGATAAAAATTACCTTAGAAATCAGCTTTTGAATTCAAAGAAAGCTGCAGTGTTGATCCTAGGTCTCAATTGTCTATACAGCCTTAATTTAATTCTAAGGATTATGAAGTTCCAAAGTAGCACAGTCATTAGCAAAGAAATTGACAGGCATAGATGAAGATATAACGTGTTCATACTTAATAAATTAAAATGCATATTGTGGCACAAAATTGTAATGTAGAAAAGACTAAGCTTTTAATTTGCTCATCTGCTGGGTGTTGTTTCCTGCATCGCTATTAAAGAAGATAATTCTCACTGAATTTGAGAGTTAGAATAGGGAGTGGCATACTGAATGAAGATTAACATTTGAATGTGAAACTCGGCATGCATTTGATACATAAACGAAGAGTTTCTAATACGGAATTATTGTTTCTCAGCACTGGAAGGACTCTTCCAAGAAGAATGTAAATAAACATTTTTTTAGGGTCCATATTATTATCTAGGGGGTTTGTTGTAAACTCACAATTAAGTATCTTTTGATATTTTATGTACCTAAGTAACACAGTTTAAACTTAAATCACATAGGCCTTAATCTAAAATTTCGTTTTTCAACCTGAGAACATTTATATTGTATCTACAAACCAAATCCCTTCACATAAAATGTTGATTATGTGTTACTGCACATTCAACGAAAAACACTTTCCTTTTTTTTTCTACCAGGGTATTTATGTCCTTCAAGACAACAAATTTCGTCTCTTGACACAGATGTCTGCAGGAAAGCAGTATTTAGAACATGCACCAAAGGTATCCTTCAGTCTTGTCCTTGGGATCTGCCAGCTTGATTTGAATTACCTTGATCTATTGATAATAACTTTAAATTTTGTGATTGGATGGATACCAGCTCTTCAAAAGGGCAGCTCAAGTTTAGTCTCCAAAACCTGTGCTTTTTAGAAATCCACCGTGTTTTGGAACAGGGGATTTGATTTATCTTCAAGAAACAGTCGTAGTCGTGAAATCTGCTGGTGTCATGTTTGAGTTACTTGATGGTAGGAACCGGTCTGCCACTATCCTGCTGCTGTCACACAAATTCTTTCTTTTTGGAAAGCACGTGCTTTGAGAAGCTTTTTAAAATTTTTCAAAACGTGTTTGGAAGATGCTATTTGGTACCTAGAACAAGCTTCTGAGATGATACAAACATTCAGAAAAGACCTTCCACCAATAAAAAATAGTTCGTGTAGATGCTGAGTGAGGGTAATAGTTTAGGTAAGTAAAATCAGTGCCTTTGCAGAACCTCTTAAAAGCACTTTGAGGTGGATGTAAGAAATGGGACATTCGGTTCCATTTTATGGTGTCTTAATTCTTGATCTTGTTAGTCATCACAGTTGCAGGCTACTGTCCTTGGGAAGTTTTGGTGTTTGGTGAGATGTCTTCTGCTCACAACACGTATTCTACATACCTGCAGGCCCTTTTATGCTAAGATGCAGCCTGTGCAAAAATGTTATCTTGGACTGATTTTCCTTTGTTGACTTTAATACCTGTTGCTAATTTCAGTGAAGTCTTGGGAAGAATTGTTTTAAGGGTATTAAGTTCCTATAGGTTTAGTGGAAATAGAAACAAGTGATTCAGGATAGTGCCTCTAACAAGAGGAAGCTGTACTGTGAGCTCTGCTCTACCAAATATGGGAGCTTTCGTCTATTAGAGACACAACAAAGTCTCTCAAGCACTGTAACCAAACCTCCATAGTTTTATATTGTCTCGCGGCCAATGGCATCCTGGGATGCATTAAGAACAGCGTGGCCAGCAGGTTGAGGGAAATTATCCTCCCCCTCTACTCTGCGCTGGTGAGGCCTCGCCTGCAGTGCTGTGTCCAGTTCTGGGCTCCTCAGTTCCAGAAGGACAAGGAGCTACTGGAGAGGGTCCAGCACAGGGCCACTGAGATGGTTAAGGGCCTGGAGCACCTTCCATAGGAGGAAAGGCTGAGAGAGCTGGGGCTGTTCAGCTTGGAGAAGAGGAGGCTGAGGGGGGATCTTATCAGTGCTTATCAATATCTAAAGGATGGGTGTCAGGAGGATGGGGCCAGGCTCTTCTCAGTGGTGTCCAGTGACAGGACTAGGGGCAGTGGCCACCAACTGGAAAACAGAAGGTTCAACCTGAACATGAGGAAACCCTTCTTCACTGTGAGGGTGGCAGAGCACTGGGACAGGCTGCCCAGAGAGGAGGGGAGTCTCCTTCCCTGGAGACTTTCCAAAGCTGCCTGGACTTGTTCCTGTGTGATCTGCTCTGGGTGATCCTGCTCTGGCAGGGGGGTTGGACTAGATGATCTCTAGAGGTCCCTTCCAAGCCCTACCACTCTGAATCTGTGAAAGTGTTCAGTCTTGTTCTTGAGTCCTTAGTTTCAATCTTTAGCAACAGGCTTCACCCTTGACACTTACTTAAAGTGCAACTTTGTCTTTAGTATTTAGCATTTACCTGTGGATTAATCAGAGGAGGCCTATCAAATTTGGGAATAAAGAGTATCGTAACAGCTGAAGTTTCATCAATGCCTGCATGTAAGTAGTTCTCGGGGTATTCAGTTATTAGCTCACTTGGTTCTTAGTGACTTCATCACCGTGTAAGCATTTATCAAGGGGGGACTAGTTTGAGCTGGGCCGTAGGGGTCAGTATGAACTTGAGGATATGGCTTGTCACTAAGTGCTTTAGTGTTTAGAAAATACTGACCAAGGGTGAACCTCCATGCCACTGAGTGGAAAACAAAACTACGAAGTCTTATTTACATTTGGAAGCATCAGGTGCGTAAGGATGTACCTCCAGAGTGCTACTTGAACAAGTGAAGATAAAAACAACTAGATACATGCTCTCTCTACAGAAGCCGTTAAGAAAGGAAGTGGAGTCCACTGTAACTACCCAAGCTGCTTAAAGTAGATTAAAAAATTTCCACAGACTTTGCACCAGTTTTAAATTTAGGTGTACCAAACTGTTGTAGTGTGGGACATGGATCAACCTAAAGGAAAAAAAAAAAAGAAAAAGCTGTTCAGCTGGAGTTAATGTTAAATTTAATTAATGGCTATATTGTTAACAAACCATGAGATTGAAATGTTCCTTACTGTTCCATATAACAAAACAGTTACAGGAAAAGAATTACTTGGAAAAATAACTCTTATGGTGACACTTTGAACTGACTTTGCTTTTGCTTTGCAGGTAAATTTCAGGTGATGATACAGAAGATGTAGAGCGCATTCAAATCTGGATATCTACCTTAAAATTTTTGTGTGTGTCGATTCAGTGTCTTAGTTCAGCTTTATATGTAGCTTGTAAATTACAGCGGTGTGCAGTGCAATTCCAAAATATAGAATAAATATTAATCAAAGTAAGTTAACACTATCCTCATGTCTTGGTATGAAATTTATTCTACACCAAGGTATTAATGTCCACATGGTAAAAACTGGCTACTCAAAAGTTTTCAGCAAAATACTTCTGTTACCAAAATAGCACGTACAGAAGACCAGAAGCATATTTTGAGAACAGAGTAAAAGCCTGACCAAGACTGAATTGGAAAAAGAAACTAATGTGTTTTGCGTGACCTAACGTAGCTGCCCACCTGCTACCTTTCTCTGCTCAGTCTGAGCTGGGAGGCAGCAATTGCGTTTGTATTACTCTGAGGAAGCTATGGTCGCGTGAACCAACAGCCGGAGTTAAAGCTGTTCAGTGGAGGCTTAGTTCCTTTGTAGGAATGATACAGGGCAGTAGAAAAGAGAACTTGCGCAGTTACACTGTTTCTCCTACCTCCCCTAAAATTAGCAGCTGGTTTTTCTGTCAGAACAATTGCACAGCTGAGGTCATCTATACTGGCCAAAGAAGGACACTTGTTTTAGCTTGTTGCGTAAGTTCAATATTAATATAATTGTTTTGAATTGCTAGCTACAGCTCATTTCTGTCATGAATGTGTGCAGAAAGATGATTAGGCCTGCAAGAAGCTATAAAGATGTCACCAAGACTCTGCAGGATATTGGGGTTTGCTAGGTACCACTTGTTACAACGTTTGCATAACAGTATCTTACTGTAGGCCAGCATGAAAACGTGTTCAAACTTTTAATGAATTTTGCTGTAAGACTTTTCTGTTGGCGGGTTCAGGCCTTGTACTTCCAAAGGAATCACAACAGAAACTTAGGGCATTTATTCAGAAGTGTGACTAGGGATTCACAATAGCCTTGGGATAGGGGTTGAGTTTCTACTGTGAGACCAGTAGATAATGGGTGAACTAGAAAAACGAACATGTCAAAATAGCACCTCTGATTGTTTGTGCTGGTTCAGTAACTACCTTCTGTGTTGGGAGAAGTGCATCTTGTCCAGTTGCATGGTGGGCAGGAACAGTGGAAGCTGTTCTTGCCTAAGCTCTAAGGACGGTCTGAAGTTTGTAAGGGATCAGGCCTTCTCTAGATAGCTGTTACAAGCTATAGATTATAAATGTGATAACCAGGGGTTTATTACACTTGAGCTTAAGATGTGACCAAATTCTGATCTTTTCAGGTATAGTGAATGCTAGTTCAGATTAGTTGTAGCTGAAAGGCAGTTCTAGGAAACATCTAGAGCAGAACTCAGAACGGGCAAAACACTGTCCCGTTGCTCACAGAATTAGCAACAATGACAGTAACTACAGCAATATGGTACTTGGTGGGGATCAGCTGTTTGGCTGATTGAAAACGCTGGGTTCTTACACTGGCAGTCTGTAGGAAGGCTGTGGTGGTTGTTCACCTTTGTAACCTGGATTTGTTTGAAACTGTAGAGCTAGAGAATTAGCTAACTAGTATTCTGGCATTTCATGGGTTTTTCAGTTGCCAACTCATCCTGCTTTCAACATGCTGAAGATGTTACTGAAGAGATTAGAAACGACTTGCACTGAATGGACATTTCGATGTCATCACACTGTATGCCTCTGCAGGGTGGTAGGCGTTCACTATCAACGTATACAGAATCACTGTTATTTGCATCTCCAGAACGAAAACTCTAGTAGTTAACTGTCACGTGAAAAACTAAAGTGAATTACAGTAAGGCTACCATTCCACAGGCAAAAGTGCCAGTCATTCAGAGACACGTTGAAGGTTTATCAATAACTGCTTGTGGTTAGTGATTATTTTTAGTAGCGAGGGGAGGGACTGAAATTCTACAATATACAGAAAGCAGATGTCAGTTAATACTGTGTATCAATGTGCTGCTATCAGCAGAACTCACAGTTTCTTTAACATAGATTTTTAATATAGTTTTTTGTTGAAGATTGATTCTAACTATCTGAGGGAGTCAGGTATGTACCAGGCAGGTGCTCATGCTCTTGGGGAAGCACCCCACGTTAAATATGTAAATAGGTGAGCTTATGTATTTGTCAAGATAGCATACAGAAAGTAATTTTGTTCATTGTGCTTAATGAATGCTTCTATTGAAAGTAATTTTCACTAGTTTATGCAATTATTTACAGAAAAATAGGCATTACTACTCAGGAAGCAGTACTTCTGTTTTACTCAACTAATTGTTTCAGTATCGTAGCGGCTACAGTTGAACTGCTTAGCAGTGCTTAACCTCAGGAACCAAAGTTTGAAAAAAACACATTGAGTCCTAGTTGTGTACATTGCTGTAGCAAGCCTGCTGTTGAATAGTCAGAAGAATGAGAAAAGCCACAGCGTTTTAAGAACACTCTTTAAAATACTTGAATTTTATTAAAAACGCCCTCAACGGGCATGCGTTAGGTAAAGAGCAATCATTTGTAACGTAACGTCAGACTTCACCTAATAGAAGTGTCCACGCTCAGAGGGTAGAAATTTGTAACCGGAAACGTAGCTTGCAGAGACAGTAGCTTGAGAGATGATGGCAGACACTTCACTGACCATTTTGCGATGATGATGATATCGGAGGCATTGACAATCCCATGCTACAGCTCAGCTAAGTTGTCCCCAGTGCACTATCGTGAGGGAGTTCTGAAGGGGTTATAGTACTTGGTCGGAACAGTGCAGTGTCTTGCTGTTAACTGATAATGTTGTTTGTACTATGGCAATGCAAAATACCTGATATTCTCAAAACAGTCTAGGAAGGCTCATCAGCCAAGTCACGCTGATCGAAGTACCTAGTGGAGAGAAGTGGAGCACAGGAAGAAGCCTCTAATGCCACATACTTCTTTTACTTTGCTCTGAGCTCTTAGACCCCTTGCTTTCTAGCTCTTCTTTTAGTGTTTCTCTCATAATTATAGCTTTGCAGTTTGGGGGGCTCATCTGAGGAAATCAATAAGTAATTACTTTACTCTTAGGTTTATTTTAAGTCCTTTTAGCTAAGTGTATTTGCTACATAGGCCCAGGGTACTTTAACTGACTTCCACTTTAAAGGAATCTAGGTTAGGACAAGAGTCATCACACACTTACTCTAGACAAACTTGACTGTTTTAGGTATGTAAGTTGCATTACCTGCTAACTAAGCAGATTATCAAGTTCAGAGCCGATACTCGTTCTTCATTCTTGTTCTCCTGAAAAAGAAATAAATAGTAGAACAGTTCTTTTGTTACCTGTGTCACATAAAAAAGCTGCTATGTGCTGTGTTAGTGCTTGTAGTCTTCCCTTCACACTCTGCCTGAGAATGAAGTCATGAAAAGTCATTTGCAAGATTTCAAGAACTGAAAAATCACCCTCCTACTAATTCACTAAGTTCAGCAGGTCCTTTGCAAAATGTTCTATTACCTCTAGTACTCTGACTTCCGAGCATCGTCTTGCAAGCTGTCGAATAAGGGAGTGAGCTTCAGGTAGTAAAGGTTTTTCAAGGCAGGCCAACAGCGCATAAAGCCATCTACCCTGTGTGGATTCAAATAACCAAGTGTTAATTCTGAGCATTTCCATTCTTGTTATACAGAGCAGGCCTGGAGTGTAGGTCTCAAAACCTTTATTGAATTTTGTGCCTCTAGGTAAGCTTCTTGTGAGCAGCACTCCTGGATTTCCTGATACTTTTTCCAGTACTGGCCAATATATAAATTAATACAGCTTACACTATTGAAGTCTGAGGGAAGGATTATTTTAGTAATATCTAAAGATTACTACTTAGCTATTCATTTTTAACTTCAGGAATGTTTTTCCACAGATTGTGAAGAGTGAATGTATCAAGTCAGATCTTTGTGGAACTAATACTTTTAGATCACCTTTAAGATTTGCACCACTGTGAAAACATGTCCTTTGCATTTTACTTCACTGAATTGTACTGCAGTCTTACAAACGTGACTTCTGCTACCAGTCTGACCTCTTTGTTTAATTCCAGTGTCTAGTGGCTTTCACGATGGGAATAAACTAAAAGTCAATGTGCTTAAACTGGTCAGAACCAAAGCTGCCGCAGTCTGACCCTCCTCTCTCCCCAGTGCCAATAATCGTCTAACCTTGTGGTTTAGTGTGGGGAGAACAAAAAGGGGAGGGGGTTTCAGCACTACTTGATATACCTGTACCTCTTATGTTTTGTGACTAGCCTTCCAAAAAGTCCTGTTAACACTGATTTTAGTATCTAATCAAGAAAGTTTTTAAAGTAACTGAAATGATACGTGCATCTAGAGAACTCTTTAGAAACTAAAGTAATTTCATTGAAAACTATGAACAATTTTTCCCTTGTTTAATGTGTTCATGTGCAAGTAGTTAGAGTAAATTAAAAATTACCAGTTCTGGAGTAAATTTCTTCTCTCCAAACCAGCTTATCAGGTATTCTAAGACGCTGGTTACTGTTGCCTTCAAAAGAGGAGCAGAAAGAGACAGTACAATACCTGCAATGTTTTGCTTTGCTGTCCTTCTACCCAAAAGATTATATAGAAAGCAATGTGATCTTTTTAAACGTACGCATGACGTATTTCTACTCCGCTGTGATTCTATATGGTATTTATTCCATGCTGAAATTACATGTAAGGGTAAAGTAAGTGTTAAAGCAGCAGTTCTGGAAAGAAATTTATATAAAATGAAGTAATTTTCTGTGTTAACAAAGTTACGGGTAAGTAGCTACAGATTGGGAAAGAGGTATCACACTGACTGGTTGCTTCTGTATAAAGGTGACTAGTGGGAAACTGTACCAAAGGCAAGGTAAATGGGATTGTTCTAGTCTTGCAGTGCATGGAAGAGTGAGCAGTCAAGTTGAAGGACTGCACTCACAACACTAACCGAGAAATTTAAAACACTTCATGGGGCATTCAGCAAAAATCCAAACATTAGAATGTTCTATAGAGAAATTACAAGGACAAAATACTCTTAAAACTGGTGATGATAAAACATTCACTAGTTCAGTTGTTTGTAGCTGAAGGTGAGATAACAATTCCGTGTTTTCTTTACAAGTGTACCATGAACAGCAGTTCCCATAATAAACAATCACCGCCTCTAGCACAGAAAAATGGATCAAACTTCCGCAACAGATAGAATACGGGAAATAACGGCTTATGCAACGGCACTATGTTATTCCAAGAGGTAGGCTTACCTGATTCATTCTGCTTACGATACTCAGCAAAGGAGGAAAGCCCACCTGGAAAAAAAAAATCAAGTTGGAAAATGCAGAAACATTATTGTAAACATTTTTGTTCTAATTTAGAACATACTAACACTTCAGTGGAATTCTTGGACATTTGTAGTGATTTGAAAGTCTGTTCTGAGCTCTGAAATCTATTAACAAAAATATTCAAGCAAGTTGAAGATTAAGGTCCAGTCGAACCTTAGCTCAAGTTTTGTTTTTTCAAAGTGATGCAGTGAAGGGCGTGCTTGTAGGACGGCGTGTGTGAAGAGAGGAACCACGTTATCACCATTTAACAAAACACTAAAGCAGACTACGCAGAAAGTTCAGGGAGCAACAGAGTAGTTTTCTGTAGCTGATAACAGGAGAGAACTCTTCAACTTTTTGACTGAAGGGAAAGACTTGTTCTCTGCTTCA
Source organism: Rhynochetos jubatus (assembly GCA_027574665.1). NCBI lineage: Eukaryota > Metazoa > Chordata > Aves > Eurypygiformes > Rhynochetidae > Rhynochetos > Rhynochetos jubatus. The sequence continues at coordinate 122,356,530 of CM050648.1, read as the reverse complement.
CTCAGTTGCCACTTAAAAGGGAAGAAAAATGGGACTTTCTGAGCTCTCCTTCTATTTAGCACAAAGTGGTAATAAATTGTAGGATTGTTTCTGGCAGTTACTCTTGAAAACAGCAGCTGAAAATTAGGTAGAAGTCTTGTACTCACCTTTATGTAATCAATTCCTAGATTTTCACTGTCAGGCGGTGCATCTATTTCTGAATATACTTTTTCACCCAGGCAGAACTTCTTCCAGCCTTCTTCATCCTCTGATTTTGGCTGAAGTAAATGAAAATTGTGAAATATTGCTATCTTGAAGGCAGTGAAGACAAGACTTGATAATATTCACAAGTTGTTGCATTAAACTGTAAAGCAAGATTAACCATGGATTTAATGACTGGATAAAAAAACCCTACAGCACTGTTACGAATTCTACTCACCATAGCAACATTGCTGTCCAAATGTAGTGACCGCCAGTGATTCCTGTGCTTGTTCAGGCTCTGAGTAATTAAAACAAAGCCAAATCACTTTGCAGTTATTTTATCCTAGCCATAACTGCTCTTCATTGTCCTTAAAATGTACAAAAAGGTGTATTTTATGATGTTCTATAAATCAGCATAACTGGCTAAATATTTCCCATGCCTCAATATGAATGTGACTAAGTTGCTCATGCTGGGTTTTTGGAAATAATGTTAAAGCTAACGGGATTTTAAAGTCTACTACATAAAGTTAAGTTGAGGCAATAAGCTGTAATAGTCTTCTAGACTTTTCTTGGTATAACAAGCTTAAGAAAAACCCTGTATTTTGTCCAAAAGCACACATAAAGCCGATACCCTGTTTGCACCAGCAGCCTGTGTCAGATGCCTACGGAACTGTTAGAGAGAAGGCAAGCACGCTTTCCTGGTACGTTTCTTCTACCTGGCAGGGATGCCATGTAAGACAAATGGGCCTGCTGAACCATTTCCTTTAGAGGTGTGAACTTCTTGTAACAGAAGAAAGTTCCGTTGTTGTTGCAGCAGTAAAAATGACCCCTAAAACCACTGTAAGTAACAGTAGCTGATGCATGTTGTTTGAACAAGTGACTTCTGATGCTCTTTATTCTCTCAAGTGTTTCTCAGGCTATTCTCATGCTTCACAGTGTTAATTCTGGCACAGATGAGAGCACAGTGAAGATGCCTTTAGACATCAGTTTCCTTAGTTCTACTAAACCCTTCAGATTATGCCCAATATACAGTAAGCAATGTGATTCCTTGTAGAAACAGGGGCTAGCTCAGTTCATGTTTGCTACGTAGATGCAGTAGTACAGATCTCTGCCTTCACTGATGTACCTCCCTGAAAGAACAGGGTAGATGAGCTCACGCCAAGTTCACCTGCATGAACAACTGCTTCAGTGCAGTTGTTTACACTTCAGTTATGTCAGGTATTCCCACAATGCAGTATCAACATGTTGCAAACACGCCTTCTGCAGTACTGGAGTCATATGTGATCTCTGCCTACATCTTTGTTTTGCATTTCACCCTGTCTGAACTGTGGATAGAGCGCTCAAATCTCTTATTTTTGTTCTGCTATTTAACAACAGGGTGCGGTAGGGAAGATAAAGGCTGTGCTAATGCTACAAGCTCACAAATACATTTTACCAAATCAGTGTTTCCCCTCATAATGAGTGCCACACAGTATATACTCAATTCTTTTTCAAGAACTTGCCTACAAATACGTGTCCTACCATCAAGCCATAGCATTTCCATAGTAGGTTGTGCCCCGTAAAGCACAGACGTGTTGTATCTGGAGACTGCAAGTCCCCTCACACACACCACTTTGTACCTGACGGACGGCTGAGAAATTGGCCACTTGCTGCTGCTGCCACTTGAGCGTTGGAGAGTATCCTTCAGGAGCAGGCTGACATCCGGAAATCTAAGAAAACACTGGCAATAATTATAACGTAAAGAAAACTTTATAAGAATAATCCTTAAGAACAAGAGAATCAGTAAATGTTTACTATCAGGTAAACAATATCCTTTATATCTTCATTTAAGAAAGGTAACTTCACGACCTCATCACAGACTGACTTGGCAGTTGGTTTAGACAAAATTTCTTCTGTTTGACTCTTCTCATATGCAAATAAGAAGGAAAAATAAGTATTCAAAATGCATCATCAAAGAACTACTGAAGTTCTTTTTAGCAATTGTGCTGCTTTGATTTCCCTGTTTATAAAAAGTGGGGTGCCCTATCCTTATCTTGGGCAGATGCTATGGATCTTGGGCGTTCTACCTGCCAAGACAGTAAGTCGAGGAAGACAGAAGACCACAAAAATACCGTTTAGGAAGTGAACTCTGACAGTTAAGCAGACATAACCTTTTTAAAGATGAGCATAAAAGAGTTACTTCAAGGAAAAAGTCTACAAATGTTTACGAATGCCACTACAAAGAGATGGGACAAATGAGAGCAGTCACAGCAGTGCATGGCCCTGTATCAGCACTAGAAACTTGTCTTGAGCAATCTAGTACTGGAACTTCAGATGACATGGTTTACAGAAGGGCAAACTTGGTCTCTTGAAGTATCCAAAAGCAGATCAAAAACCAAGCAGGCAGGGCAATATGACAACATCTGCTTGGGCAGTAAGGAAACATTCCGAGAAAATACTCCACCAGAAAGGAAAAAAGTGGTGCTAGAATTTCACCTAACTTCAGTGACGCTTAGCTGTGCTTACTACCTAGATAGGTACAGCTAAATATAGGTATGGAGGTATCTTTCCTCTAAAGTTTATCCAGGTTTTATGATTAAATATTTGTAAAATTCAATCACAGAATGGTTTGGGTTGGAAGGGACCTTAAAGACCATCTAGTTCCAACCCCCCTGCCATGGGCAGGGACACCCTCCACTAGACCAGGTTGCTCCAAGCCTCATCCAGCCTGGCCTTGAACACTTCCAGGGATGGGGCACCCACAGCTTCTCCGGGCAGCCTGTTCCAGTGCCTCACCACTCAGACAGCAAAATAGTGCGCTGTGCATCAAATACTATGGACATTATCAATGTAAATCAGTTACAAAGGCTGTTGTTAGCCAGCAGCTGAACAGCTGTTTCTTCAAAGCCAGGCATTTAGTTTAATTCTGTAGCTGCTTCTAAAACCCAGCAGTGCTGTTGCTCGGTTATGCCAACCGTGCCCCAAAATTAGTACAATCATTATTTTCTCTCTCAAAAGCGGTAAAAACTCTCAAACTTACCGAAACGTTTACTGTCTGCTTCTTTCTCAATTTTTTGGGGTCTATTTGCGCCACGACCACGTCTGGGCACCGAGCTGCTTCAATCCTACAAAGCAAAATCAAGCGGCTGCGTTTTTCCTTTTTCTTAGGGTTCTCTGAATTACCGCAGCGGGGGAGCTCTCCCCAGCGCGCCAGGCACTGCTGACACCTGCAAGCCTTACAGGAGGCTTGACCCCACTTACACATCACGTATTGCGAGTCCAACTCGCCCGAGGCCCGGCTACGCTCCCCGCAGCGACACCACCTCGGCAGGCCACCGCGGCGGGCACGGACGGCCCAGGGCCGGACCTCCGTCCTTCTGCGGACAACGGAGCAACGTCGGCCCTCGCAGTGCGGATCGGTGCAGCCCCGCGGAGAGCGGGTGGGTTCAGACGCCGCCGCACCGGGAGCGCGGCTGCGGACGGCAGGTTAACGGCAGCGCGACACAGCTGCCCGCCCCCCAGCGCGAAGCTCGGCCCTGCCGCCCCGCCACTCACTGGACACGCTTCAGGTACTCCTGGGGGGTCCTGGGAGGCACCGTGGGGTCGAAGTCCTCGGCCAAATCACAGTCATCCACGGGCAGCAGCCGCGGCATCAGCTCCTCCACGCCCGGCTCCATGGCCACACCGCTACGGGCGCCCGCGCCGCGCTCCGCCCCGCCTCCCCGCCGGCGGCCGCCTGACCGGGGCCGGCCCTCCGTGACGCAGGCGCGCTGGGAGGCGGTGCGAGGCGCGGGCTGCTCTCGCGAGAGCGGCGTCATGTGGGCCTTCCCGGCGGCGCCGCGGCCTATCCGGGCGCGGCGGGCACGTCCCGGGCTGCTCGGGACGAGTGCCTCAAGGAACGGGTCCTGGGAGCGATGCCGTTACACACACCCCTTGCGCACCGATAAGGGACCGCTGGTGTTGGGCCCTGACGTGGACGTGGTGCCGCGAACGGGCTGTGCGCTCGGGGTCGCGGCGCCGGGAAGCGCCGGGCCCTGGGCGCAGGCCTACGCTGGAGGTTTTAGCTGCCCTGAGACCCCAGGGAAATAGCTAAATAAAAGGAAACAAAGGAATAAAATTGGCCAAAGACCAGTGCAGAAAGCGGTTGTGTCAATTTACTGCCCAATAACCCTGCCCTGTTTGTGTGGTGAATCAGTGTGAGCTTCGCTAACCGTTATTAGGCCCTGTGCCTTCGTTCAGCTACACCCGAGTTCTGCAAGTGGTTCCTTCAGACTCCTCCTTAGCGTTTTCCACCTGCAGACATGTAGTTGTAATAATGCCCCTGCCTTGAAATGCTTTGAGATCTATGGTTGAAATTCATTACCAAAAAGTTAATTGGTTGAGATGAATTACGTTAATTGCTGTTAAACAGAGTTCGCATTGTGGAAGGGTCAATGCCTGAGTTTTTATTTCGTTGCTATATGGGTTTATCTAAATAATACCATGTGGGAGTATCCAGGGGCTAAATCAAAAGCAAGGTAGCATTAGCAGAAGGGTGTGTGTGTGTGCTTCTCAGTTAAGATAAAAAGCAAAAGAGTAATGATGTAATCATTGATGTTGAGTATTATGAAATTCCTGCTATGCAAAATGTCAATCTGTATATTACTATTTTCCTTTTAGTTCTGCTAAGTCAGTTTGGTGCTACCCACAGTCTGTCTAGTAGATCAGATGTTTCAAAAAGCTTTTTTTTCCCTACAAGGCTGTATTTTAGCCAGTTCTGAACAAACACCTACCCTAACTCCTCCTCTCCACTGGCTTTTGTTTGTTTTAAGGTGTTTCCAAAACCACCTACGTGTAACAGAGTGTTTCGTTTCTGAAACCCGGATCCAACATCCTGGTTGAGTATGGAACGATTGCAGTCACCACTTGAAATAAAACCTTCTTAGCTAAAACTGCAGTGATGTCTCTGGAAAGGCTGACCAGGACAAAAACTTCGGTGAGTCCAGCTGTTAGAAGTTCTCTTCTAAAACTTTGGTCATGCTCAGACCTTTTTTTTTCTATTTGCCATGAAGTGAAGAACTATGAACAGAAAGAGATTCCACAGATATAAATATACTGTAAATATACTCCCTATCTTTAGATGACACTTTTTCTGGAACGTTCCATTGATACTTTTTAAACGAAGTAGCATATTTTTAGTTATTACATGTAGTCTTCCAAGGATAATGAAATTGTTCGTAACAAGTTTTGCCAATTATGTTGATGCAGTGGCTGGCAAATATGGCTCAGTGGAAGAAGAGGAAAAAGAAGCTGGAAATTCATATTCTTTCTCCTTCTCAACTGCCTAGGCATTACGGAAGACCACTTTTCCAAAGAAAAGGTGAGTTGCTGTTAGTGGTAAAGCACTCCTGACTACAAAAAACCTAACACAAACTAAGAATTCTGCATTGAGAAAAACAAAATACTTTTACTGTACATTCTAACCCTGCGGGATAATAGAATGTTTTGTAATAATGAGTACATACGGTGTTAGAACCCTATTTTCTGTTCTAGTTTTTGCTTCACTTGATTTTCTCTGTGGTTTGCACTATCCTAACAGCTGGAAGACATTTCTTGAAGTGTAGAGTATTGGATTGAGTCATTATGTAATGAAATTTAATTGTGCTAATGACTGATTACAAATACTGTATACCTTTTATTTGTACTGAACTTTCAGAATAATACACTTTCCCGTTCATCCTTCTTCCCTTTTAAATTTCTGTGTCAGTTGCTCTTTTTCTCCTGCTGTCTGCAGAGTTCATCCCGCAGTTCTGACTAGGGGACTCACCTCTTTTAAGTGTAACTTTCTGAAAACGTTTCACAGAGTATCGTGAATCCTTTTCAAATCATAACACTGAATTGCTTTCTGTGCAGCTGTTTGAAGTTCACCTTGTTGTGGGTTTGGGGGTTTTTATTTGGGTTCTTTTGTTGGTGATTTTTTGTTATGTTTTTGTTTTGTTTTACAAACTGAGGAGGTTACATGGCCTTGACAAGCTCCTGCTTAATACTCCCACAACTAGCAGTGAGATTTGTGGATGTGGAAATTTAAAATTCCTCCCTTTAAGTTCTGCTGTTGTTTACCTGCTCATGTTTTTAGACCAAAGAGGACTGGCAATACTGGAGATATTAATGGCATAGAAATTCTATCACAATTATGTTTGACATGTAAGAAAAGAGGATAAGGATGGTTTAGTCATTTATATTTGGTTGGTGGCCACAGCATGTTTTCAGAGATGCAGTGAAGGAGGATGTGGTCGTCAGCGGAGTGTTTTTCAGTCCTCCCTCATGCCTGCATCGGTTGCACTGAAGTCTTAGGAAAGACAAGTTGCTGTTCTACCCTTTGTGGCAGGCTTGTTTAGGACTATTCCAAAGTGCCCTGAAACCTAAGGGTCACTATAACTGGGGTTGGGGAAGATAACCACACTAGCCAAAATATTGACCAAAACTGTACAGTTTATGGCTATGTGAAAGTTACTGTGTGGAGAGTAAAGAATCACAGGATGGTTCGGGTTGGAAGGGACCTTAAAGACCATCCAGTTCCAACCCCCCTGCCATGGGCAGGGACACCCTCCACTAGACCAGGTTGCTCCAAGCCTCATCCAGCCTGGCCTTGAACACTGCCAGGGATGGGGCACCCACAGCTTCTCTGGGCAACCTGCTCCAGCGCCTCACCACCCTGTGAAGAATTATTCCCTGGTATCTAATCTAAATCTACCTGCTTTCAGTTTAAACCCGTTACCAAGAAACTTGTTGTATTTCTAAAAAACACCAGGAATGTAATTTCACTATTTTTTTTCCCAGGCCGCCTGAGGAAACATGTAAACAAGCTTCCAGCTGAAATAGCTGTTGATGGAAGACAGGCAACAAGCAGGGTGAATTGGAGGACTCCCAGAAGCCCGGCTGGCTTGTTCCCGAGGCTTTCCCTGAAACCAGCCCCAGGCAGGCAGAGGCCAAAAGCTGCAGCCGAGCCGTGCGTCGCTGGCGGGGAGGACAGCAACGGCGGGCACAGGCGCGCCGCCCGAGCGTAGGCGAGGCGAGACTGCCCCGGTGGCTGGGATGCCGTCTCTCCCGAAGGGCTGCGGGAGCGCGACTGAGACAAACGGCCTTTTAGAGGAAATCTGAACGCCCGTCGGGGAAGAAAACACAGGCGAGCAGGAGCCGTCGGGGCAGCGAAGCTAAGGTCAGTGATGTGGCGTGACTGACGCCAGGCCCCTCCGCTCCGGGCGCACGGCGGGGCAGGCCCGGCGGGAGTATCCGCAGCCGTGTGCGGTGAGGGCTGCGCCGGAGGCGGGGGAGCCGCGGAGCTCAGTCCGCCCCCCGGCCCGGCCCGCCGCTCTCTGCCCCTTGACGTGGCGCGGACTCTCCCATCAGCCCTGTTGACTGCGTCGGCGGCGCCGGGCGGGGAGAGCGAGAGAGGCGGCGGCGGCTGGGGCGCGGGGTGAGAGGGGCAGCGGAGGGCGCGGGGAGCCGGCGGCGCGACCTAGGGGGGTGTCACCGGGAGCAGGGTAGGGCCCTTGGCTGGCGCGGTGCCGGTAGCCCCGCTCCCCCCGCGTACGTGGGGGCCCTCGGGCCGTGGGGCCGCTGCCCGGCTGCCGGGCCGGGAGGGAGCGTGGTGGGGAGCTCCCCGCCTCCCCTCCGTGGCGGTGGGGGGGTGACCGGGCGGCCTGGAGCTGCGGTGGGGGCTGGGGATACCCCCCTTTTCGTGGGGCGAGGAGCTCCCAGGCTGTCCGCCGCGGGGGAGCCGGGCTGGGGCGGTGCGGGCAGCCGCCCAGAGCCCCCTCCTCGGGCGGGGTCGTTTCGGTAGGGCCGGCGGGGCACGGCCGCGGCGGCGGGTGTACAGTGCGGCTCAGCCTGGCAGGGGCTGGAGCACCTCTGCCCCCGCGTCATGTCGCTGCCAGCGGCTCTGACGGGTGCCTTGTGTAAAGCTGCACAAAAATTGGGTTTAGGCAGGCCCTGCTGTGTTTGAATATGTGTTTTTTAATTTAGGTGGGTTATTACGTACACTGGATGTTAAAAAAAAGGTCCTCGGTGAACAAAACTGGGAGAGCAGGTTTGGAGGATGGCCGTGTTTGAGTACTGAAAATTAAACTCCTGTGTTGTCAGTTTGACAACTTGCAGTTGCTTTAGATAAGTACTAAGTCATTCTCGTATATTTGAGTTCCTCCTTGGAGCTGAAATAGATTGGCATCTGAAATGCTGATTTTGGCATAAACATTTAATTAAAGGCTTATTATTAATCTCTTTTATTTTAACAGATTGTTAGTGCATAATAAACTGAAATAATAGGTTTGTTGTAAGAAAAGCGCACAGTGAACTGTACTGATTTGCTGGTATATAAATACCTGGTCAGATGAGGGACTCTGATCCATCTGTGCTGGAACTCTTAAATGCTGTAGAGAGGAATGTTTTGGTTTTGGCTGTATATGCTTCCAAGGATTAGTGGATATTATTTTGATGATCCTCTGTATTGGCACATGTTTACGGGTGGTGTGTAAATGTGCTGAGATGGAGGAGCTTTTAGAGTAATCTGTTGTGAAGAAACTATTGTTGCTGTTTGAAATTGCTTCTAGAAACATTTCAAGGTAATGTATTTCCAAACTGTTTATTCAGCTATAGGATGGCTTTCCGAGTGGTGTATCAAACATGTTTGAAATGTGTGATGGTTAGAAGTTCCTAACTGTATTCTCATATCTAGTTAGAGTAATTACATGAATACTCTTATTTATCCGAGAATCAAGCCTTCACGGTCAGGTGTAGTCAGCCTGTGACTCTGGAATTCAGGTGTGTCTTCTTAGTGTCACACAGAGTGCGATTGCCATGGCACAGGGGTGCAAGGTAAATTCAGCCTCAGCAGTGGGAGGGAGGAAGCTTGCCAGGAAGGATTGCTTGTCTTCTCTGGATGCCCTGTTCGGCAGCAAAACCGGAGCAGTGACACCCCAACATGGGAGCTGTTGCTGTTCAGCTCTTCTGAAAATCACTTCTGGTTTTCTGAGGTGGGCAGTATGTGATTTGAGGCAGTCAGGTGTATGAAGTTTGGTATGTAGCCCGTTGGTCAGGAGGGTTTGCTGTTCTGGTCTAATGTAATGCATCCCCACACCTATCCCAGGAAACCTGCCGGTGCGGCTGTAACACTGGTGCTGAAACCGAATGTAACTTGTCAGACCATGAGTTTCACGTTTGAGGAATGATGAAACAGGTAAGCCTTATTGGCTCTTGGAAAGGAAGAATGGAGGAAAAATTATTAGCAGGTTCCGCCTTCTGAATAGGAAATACATGTTTTACTAGAAAGTAACAGTATTTAACTCACTAAATCCAGCAAATCTTTGATGTATACGTGTGCACTTTATTAGTTGCTGCACACGGGTGTTTGTACATTGCCCTCTGAGGAGCAATAACTGAGTGGTAAAAACAGTATCCGTGTAGAACCATTTCAAACGTAGCTGGGGTAAAATGTGGAGAAAAGACTTTAAAGTCCAGTACAGAAAGTGGGAGTTCATGTGGCAGCGTATGGAGATGGCGTTGATGGACTTCGTAGCAGATGCCTGTGGATAGGCTGAAATGGCCTTCAAGTTGCAATTTTCTCTTGTTTTCGCAGGAGACAATTTTAAAAGGAGAGATTATTCAGTTTGTGGGTACAGCTGAGATAGTTGCCTCATGCAGATTGTTGTATGAAGACCCCATTTTCAGAGATCATGTTCCTTCACCTTTTTCTTTACAAAACACTGATATTTTGACATACTAGGACAGAAATCTGTTAAATTCTAGATCCTTTCTGCATACCAGGCTGTTCTTCCCCCTCTTAGTTTAATTATCTTGTCTCTGATCCCTCTGTTCAAATTACAGCTTCCAGCAGCCCAGTGGGCTCGTTCAGCCCGGTGGCCTTGCAGCACTTTGAGTAAAAGCAATGGTGGAAGTGCCCTTCTTCTCAAAGTCCCATGTGGCTCCCTGTGTTGCAATTGCTGTGACATCTAGGTTTGCTGCATACCCATTAAGATGTTGAGAGACTGCCTATGACAGTATTTCTACTACAATGTGGAGATCAGTGATAGCACCTGTGGAAAGAGTCAAGTTTGCCCGTCAGTCTGTGTTTCATAGGAACAATTTTGAGACTGTTTTATAGCCTTAATCACATGCTGACAGTTGATTATTTCCTAATGATACTGTGAAATGTGAGGCTTCTTTTTGTTTTATGGATGTTGTTAGTCTGTTTTCTTAAAAGTCTGCATTAAAATAAAACTATTGGGTTAAACTGTAATTTCAAAGAACTTAAAATGTTTTTAACTGTCATAGAAACTAAAGGGGCAATGCCATTATAATTTTAGTAAAGAGAGCTAGGTCTTTGTAAATGGAGAGTTTTCCAGGAGTCTTCCTTAGCGTATGTAATCGCAGGACTAGGAAGGTTGGTGTGCTTGTGAGAATTTGTGATTTAAATCCCAGTTCAGGAGGATTCCAGCATTTCTAAAAGCTGTTCATTATCTTAGTGCAGTCTAAACTGACACCTAGGAGTATTTTCGCAGGCTACCTCTGAAGTGGTTCATGTAGGCTTTTACAGTAAATTCTTCACTATTAGGCAGTGGGAGTTTAGATATTCTAGTTGCTGGAAAAACCTGTACTTTATGTACTGTAAAATATACTGGGAAGCATGCAGCAGATATTCAGGAACAGTGTGTACATAGCTGAGGGGGTTTGGGCTAGTGGGAGGGAGTGTGCTGCTTACTGGCTTTCCTAGATGTTCACAGGTACCTGTTGAGCTTTTGAGATGTGTTTGTGTTCCCCAGTGCTCCAGCATCTGAGTAACTGTAGCTCAGAATTTTGAAAGCTTTAGGTTGGTGCCCAAAATGGTGAATTTGAGTTCAAGTAATAGTTGTAAGGAGCATCTTGATAGATAATGTAGTGGAATATGGCACTCACATTTCTTACAGAGTTATTTCCTGGCAATGTAAGAATGTACTCTTGTGCAATATCGTGTTGTTATGCCTTTACATTTGCGTGTAGGCTGCATCGTGAGTTACCAAAAAGTGGTTAGAAAACTTCTACAAAATACAGTACAGCAGAAGACATAAACCAAGTATACTTAGGAGGAACACTTTCTGCTATTTGATTCTTAAAAGAAGTTAGAGGCTTGAACGGTTTGCAAGAATGAATGATTTTTGAATAATGAACAGAATGAATAACTGAATGCATTAGTGGAAGTCCTTAAAGCAGTCTGTATTTTTTTTTTTGTAAGCAAGTCTTTTTTTTTTTTTTTTATAGTTAGTGTACTGCATATTCTCTACTCTGACCTACCCTAGAATTATTGCTTTAGTTATAGTATTCCTTGCTGGAGTTTGTTGCTGAAGTCAAGCGATCTGGATATGGACTATTTTAACACTACGTATTTAACTTGCAACGTATCAAATATTTGTTATTTTGAGAAGGTTGCTGCATCCTAGGAGTCTTAATTTCTTTTTGTTTCACCTTGGAATTCTGTGCACTGCTTTTAGGATTTAAGAAGCACTACTCAGTGTTTATTCATTGTAACTCACAGTATCTGAATGTGTGACAGTCAGTAAGTGCATTCAGTATTTAGTGGATAAAATTGTTTTCATTTTAACATTCTGCTTATGGTTATCTTTTTATTTTAGAGATAAACAGAGAAGTTGACCATGACAACCTTCCTGGAATTCATCCAGCAGAATGAGGACAGAGATGGAGTTAGATTCAGCTGGAATGTTTGGCCTTCAAGTCGTCTTGAAGCCACAAGAATGGTAGTCCCGGTCGCTGCCCTCTTCACGCCTCTGAAGGAACGGCCAGACTTGCCTCCTATTCAGTATGAGCCAGTTTTGTGCAGTAGGACCACGTGTCGAGCTGTGCTGAATCCCCTATGGTAAACCTAATACACATGTTATGCCAATATTTTACCTTATGAACAATCTTTACAATAGTGCCAGTTAAACTGTGCAAAAGATGTGGCGTGTGAAGTTCAAGTATACATGCGTACACATCCCAAACTTCTAGGTCTTAGAAGTTTCTGCACATAGATTTACATATGTAACATACAGTTAAAACATAGCTTTCATTTAACCACTCTTTTTAACATTATTAATGATTAGGTATGTTATTTTTCTGGAACTACATACCTTGCGTGTTAATAGACTCCTGCATTTTGCCTCTAGAAAATTACTTGGGTAAACAATTACTGTGCTTTATCTTTTTAACTGTTGGGCCCTGATACAGTTTAACTTCCAAGTGAAATAAACTGTATTCATTACTGAACTTAGTTCATTAGTAGACCAAAGCAGGTTAGCTGGTTTAGTTTACCAAAAGAGAAGCTGAAAGATGTGCTAGATCAGAAGTAGGCATGAGAAAGGGTGAAAAGGACACTAAGGTAAAGGCTGATATTGGCACAAGCACAAATGATTGTGGGCCAGTCATGGGTAAGTTAGGTTGGAAGCAGAGTAAGTGTCGTGTGTCATTCTAATTGCAGAAGTCTGGAAAAGAAACAGAAGAATTTCTAGGGTGGAGTTTGACAGGCATGGGAAAGGGTACTGAATGATGGTGAGAGATTAGACATGATGTGAAAGATCCTGTAGAATGAACTCGGTTTTATGAACGACTTGTCCCTGTTTGGGTGAAAAGACAGTTTCGAAGCAGATGTAAAATTGTGTTTCAGTATTAAACAGACATAGTGGCTGATTATCCTGGAAGTCAGACTTAGTGGAAGCTAACTTTTTCAGAAGCATTATTTTTTATTGAGAGCTGGAAGAAAAATGATGGAAAAACAAAGCTGCAAAACATCAGTCGGATCCCTGACATTACAGTGAACTGTGTACGTTTTTCCTGTGTCCTGTATGCAAGTCACAACTGGATTTGGTGCTTGTTTTTTCTTTCACGGGGTGTGATTAGAGACTCAGTTCTGGGGACCTTTAAATGCTTGTGTGGCACGGTGGATTAGGCCAGATAATCTGTAGTCCCTGAAATTGGTGTAGATCATTTGATCTCAATAGAGCCGTGTTGTCTTTACAGCATGCTGGGACATATCCAAAGATTTAACAATATTTAAAAAAGGCTTTTGCCCTTGTAGACAGGAGAAGGTGTGACAGCAAAAAGTGTACGTTGAAAACACGTAAAGTTTACTTTACCTTAAGGTGTGAGTAGGACTTTTAAGACATCTGCATGGCATGAAGATACAGGTTGCATTTTTTATTTTAACCATCTGAATACTAATAAAAATGTACATGAAAGGAGGTAGTAGGCTCATCAATTGAAAAAATGTTATTTTCAGAAGCGTGTTAAGTTGGAACCTGTTTTTTTAGGGCATAGTGTATATTCAGGACAGGCCCAGACTCTGGCAGCTAATAGACACAGGCTGAGAAAGGAGTAAAATGCAAAGGTACGGTTAAAATGACTTGCCTAAAACCATGCAGAAAGTCTCTAATAAAGGTGATGAGTCTGTATTCTTAAATTTCTTCCTTGCTTTTTCCCCTTGAAGACCAATTTTCCTCTCTAAAGACAGTACTGATATATCTGTGTAAGGCTACACTGTTTTGAGTATATAGTGTGGGTATTTAGGAGAATGTGTATTAGGAGGAAGCTTTTTCAAAGTCAATGTGTTTTTGAAAAATTGAAAGAAATGGTCAGTGGAGGAAAATGCATTTTTCATGCTATATAAACCTTTCTTATTGTATTTTTATAGCCAGGTGGATTATCGAGCAAAACTCTGGGCTTGCAACTTTTGTTATCAGAGAAATCAGGTAAGAAAATGAAACACTCAGGATATAGAAGATCTTTTTTATATGTTAAAAGTGAAAATCCTCATTTTTCAATTTTGGTAGTTGTGAAGTGAAATTGACAGCAGGAGCATGAGTGTGCAGCTGTATCTTCAGAGATGGCATTGAGATTTTTTTCACGACAGCAATAGTGAATGTCTGTTGCAGAGGAAATTAGCCCATATGTATGTTCTTGGTTTTGTACAACTTGTAGTTTTTTTATTTATTCTTCATTTCTCTGGTTTTATTTGCAGTTTCCTCCTACCTATGCTGGCATCTCTGAAATGAATCAGCCAGCTGAACTTTTGCCTCAGTTCTCCAGCATTGAATATGTAGTACAGGTAAAATCATTAAATAAGATCTTTAACATCTATAGCCTTGCAATATGCAATCCAATGTCTTGAATTTTAATATTAATTCTTTTTTAGGATAGCAGTAACCTGAATAGAAATAAAAAATAGACCTGAACCCCCAAATTGCAAACATTTGCAATTGCAAATTTGTAAACTTTAAATTCCATTTTTGAGGATCAAAATTATTAAGACTTCAGTGAGGCGTCCAGATTATGAGGAGTGAAAACTGAACAGAATCTCTTATTTTTTGCCAACTCTAATAACACAAAGTAAAAGGGGATATTTGCTCATAGAATAGCAAAATTAGTTTAGAAGGAATAAAGCCAACCGTATCCTGGGCTGTATCAGGAGAAATGTGGTCAGTATGTCGAGAAAGGGGATTCTCCCCCTCTACTCTGTTCTCGTGAGACCCCACCTGCAGTGCTGTGTCCAGCTGTGGAGCCCTCAACACAAGGAGGATATCGACCAGTTGGAGCGAGTCCAGAGGAGGCCACAAAGATGCTCAGAGGGCTGGAGAACCTCTGCTATGGGGACAGGCTGAGAATTTGGCTTGTTCAGCCTGGAGAAGAGAAGGCTCCAGGGAGATCTTGTAGCACCTTCCAGTACCTGAAGGGGCCTACAAGGAAACTGTGGGGAGGGCTTTTTACAAGGGCCTGTAGTAACAGGACAAGGGGTAATGGGTTTAAATTGAAAGCGGGGAGATTTAGAGATTGGATATCAGGAAGAAGTTCTTCCCAGAGAGGGTGGGGAGGCACTGGAGCAGGTTGCCCGGAGAAGCTGTGGATGCCCCATCCCTGGCAGTGTTCAAGGCCAGGCTGGATGAGGCTTTGAGCAACCTGGTCTAGTGGGGGGTGTCCCTGCCCATGGCAGGGGGGTTGGAACTGGATGGTCTTTAAGGTCCCTTCCAACCCAAACCGTTCTGTGAATCTGTGAAAAGGAACTGATGATTTCTAGAGTATAATTATGAGGTGAAATGCCACAGAATGCCATCAGGTTGGAATATTTTATAACTATGAATAGCTTTATGACTAGTATGTTCACTTGGAGCAATAAAAGCACATTGTATATTAAAAGATGTATATAATTGACACAGGCTTCAAAACTGTCATGACATCCTGAAGGAGTTTTTTCTTTTCTTCTGTAGTAAGCATTTAATTTTTGTGCACAGCTCATTATGGTAGGGGTTTTGTTCCCCTTTAGCCCCAGATACTGATTATTGCTTGAGAGGGAGCTATGTTAGATGTGACACTGACATTATTGGTATGATTTAAATGAAAACTTTTACAAAATGTACTTTATTTGTTCATTTTTGGTCCTGTAAATATGGCAAGGTTTGTTTTTCATGTGATTAAATTTGTGTTTCTTAAAGCGTGGTCCTCAGATGCCTTTGATATTTCTTTACGTTGTGGACACATGCATGGAGGATGAAGACTTGCAGGCTCTGAAGGAATCCATGCAAATGTCACTTAGCCTCCTGCCACCAACTGCGTTAGTAGGTCTCATCACCTTTGGCCGTATGGTGCAGGTTCATGAGCTTGGCTGTGAAGGAATTTCCAAAAGTTACGTCTTCAGAGGAACAAAGGACCTGTCTGCAAAACAGCTTCAGGTAATGCACAAAAGCTAACAGAAATGAATCATCAGGGCAACAGTGATGAAGAACTTCAAATAGCCTGTAAACAAATTTTGCAATAAAATCTTATGTATTTGACGGCAGGAAATGCTGGGGCTTACAAAAGTAGCTGTTTCACAAGTCGGTCGGGGTCCTCAAGTGCAGCAGCCACCACCTTCTAACAGGTAATGTGCTTAAGACATTTGAACCCATACCTTGACTATACTGATTTACTGGAAAACTTATATTTTATGACAATGCAGACAATCAGCTGACAGTCAAACCTTTTGAGCAGGCACAAATTCACTAGGAGACTAATGGTTATAGCCTGTTTCTTTCCTACAGACTCCGCTGGGAAGAAAATGGGTGATAGTAAAATCATCTGGATGATGCTTTGGAAGTGTTCTCAGAGAACGTTGTGTAGGCATATTATAGATATGTAAACAATGATGCTTATGTTGGTTGGTACACTGAAAAGTGTTAATAGCTGCTTTAGTGCCCCTTTCTTACGTGGATATCCAGTTTTGCCTTCCCTCTTTCTCCCTCTTCCACTCCCCTCCCCTTCTGTGTCTCATGTGGAAATTGCGGGTTGATATTTGATTCTCCTGTGTATTCCACTGTGACAGAGAAGAAATGAGAGACAGTTCTACAGTCTCTGCCTTTCAATAATTAGCTGCCCTTGTAGACAGCCTGTAGCAGAGAGCATGAAAAATTCTTTATACGTTAATGTTTCGTCTGATCCTTGATTTTCACTGAAGTAGTGAGAACTTGAGTTTCTTTTTGAGATTCATAGGTCATCACGTGCTGTGTTCTTTTGGCTAGATAGGGTTCCATCTGGACAGTGGGGGTATCTAAGTCAGCAAGTTTTTGTTTTACAGGATCTTTGCTGAGCTTCAGCTGAGTGTGCTGTGTGTGTAGTAACACCATATTGCATTACCTTAGTGAGGCAGAGGTGTTGCTCTGAATCCAGACCAGTGTGCTGGTTTTAGTCAGGACAGAGTTAATTTTCTTCACAGTAGCTGGTATGAGGCTGCTTTGGATTTGCGCTGAGAAGAGTACTGGTAACACTGGTGTCTTTAGCTGTTGCTGAGGAGTGTTTGTACCAATTCAAGGACTTTTTCAGCTTCTGATATTGCACCTGTGTTCCCAACGTTCTCGATACAAAAAGCTGTGAGGGGACACAGTTGAGACAGCTGACCCAAACTGGCCAAGGGGTTATTTCATTTGATAAACTGTCATGCTCAGTATATAAGTTGGGAGTGGGCCAGGGGCCATGTTGGTTGGTTGGTTTTCTCGTTGGTGCTTTCACTCATGGGGCTCACTCTGACTCTGGTGCGACCTCTCTCGGGCTCTGGTTCCTGCTACTTGGGACCGGGTTGGGCATCAGTCAGTGGGTGGTGAGCAGTTGTGTTATTTATTTTCCATTATTTTCCTTACATGTTATTAGTAGTGTTGTTAATATTATTAGTATTATAAGTATCACTATTTTATTAATTTACATTAAATTATTAAATTGTTCTTAGCTCACAAGCTTCCTTGTCTTTTCCAATGATTCTCCTCCCCTCCTGGAGGAGGGGGGAGGTGAGCTGTGTGGTACTTAGTTGCTGATTAGGATTAAACCATGACATCTAGAATTAGACGTTGCTACTACATCTAATATATCACTAGTGAGCAACTGATAACATTTCATTTAACAATTTGAATCTAAATTAATTTCATGTATTCATTTACAGATTTTTGCAGCCAGTGCAGAAAATTGATATGAATCTTACTGATCTTTTGGGTGAACTGCAACGGGATCCTTGGCCTGTTCCACAAGGAAAACGACCCTTACGTTCTTCTGGAGTGGCTCTTTCTATAGCTGTAGGGCTCCTTGAGGTAATACTTTAACTACAGTTGTGCTAATATGTAAATAGAATATTTTCTTGCAGAAAACCCGCCACAATCAGTATGTTAAAACCTTAGTAATCGATGCATATTAGATTTGTATGATGATTCCAATGGATATCATCCCTTACGTGCATGGAATAATCGTGTTTATGTATTTTAATGAGACAGAATCGAGACTTTGAATTAACAGCACAAGTACAGTTATTGTTAGAACCCTATCAATGTGATAAATACCTGTGTAGCTATTTCTTTTGGTCAATTGGTAGCAAAACCTGATGGCTTTACTTTTATGTCCTGCAGTGCACTTTCCCTAATACCGGTGCACGTATAATGATGTTCATTGGAGGACCAGCCACGCAGGGACCTGGCATGGTTGTAGGGGATGAACTCAAGTTACCTATAAGATCATGGCATGACATTGAGAAAGACAATGCTAAATACGTTAAAAAGGGTACAAAGGTAAGAGATGATCATGGCGTGATATTTTAGGCATCTTACCAGTAAGTAAACGTTTACATTTCCTGGCACTGTAAAATACTGTTAATAGCAGCAAATGTATAAAGAGGAGGGAGTTACGCGGTTTTGTTTACTCATCTCTGAATAGTGTTGTGACTTCAGGAATGTCTTCAGAAATGTCAGGATATTGATTAAGGACTTTAATGTGAGCTAGACAAAGTTCTCTGGAGTCTTTCTCTGGTTTAAGTCAAAAATGATTTATGTGACTAAATGGTATGTCTAGAGGAAGGCTGTCTGCTTTTAAGACAGCTGCTCAAAACTGTATTTGGGGGAGGCAATAGAGTTTAGGTATAGTTCATTTAATCTTAAATGTACATTTGGGCAGGTGAACTGCATCCAGAAACTGCTGAATTCATTTTAACTGCTTATAATGGAAGCTTAAACAATTAGCTCAGTTGCAGGCACCTGTCATTATAGACACTTGAGATTAAAAACGTAAATTCAATTCTGTTGTTGGATCTAGTACTTAATGCAAAGTTTGAAAGGAAAAAAATCAAGGTCATATTCTAGTTTAAGTAGCAACCACTGGTCTGTAGTGAGAGTCAGGTTGTCAGCTGGTCAGAAAAACCCCCAAGTGTTGAAAACTCCAGTCTTCATTTTACCTTTGGGAAAAAATACTCTTTTAGCTTGTATTAGAATGTGATGTGAATAAAGTCTCATAATTTTTTTTTTAGAAAAAAATTTGGGAGCTTAGGATTTAAGTTGAGGAGAGTTTACATCATAAATTTTGCTATGAACTGTATTTTCATCTTGGATTTAGCATTTTGAAGCCCTGGCTAATCGGGCTGCAACCAATGGTCATGTTATTGACATATATGCGTGTGCATTGGATCAGACTGGTCTTCTGGAGATGAAGTGTTGCCCCAACTACACTGGGTATGTGCCTATCCATTTTAAGTGGTATATGAAGATGCAGTTTTAATTTTTTTTTAATTGTTTAACAGGAAGCATTTAACCAATAATATTCTGCTACTTAAAAAAACAAAACCAAACCAAATGCATAAACCCACTCTGATATACTTTGGTGGTGGCATTTGTACTGGAATGTTAGAATGTCTCAGCCTCTGGGAAATTTGTCACCACCATTTTTTGTGTAATCAGAAGGGATTTTGCTGTTCTTCTGTTAATATGATCTGTTTGAGGCTTAAGTAACACGGATATCTTTTGAACAGGCAATTTATCCTATGCGCTGTTGCTATTTTTCTTTTTCAGTGTGTGTATATGTAAGCTGCAGGTTTCTGTAATGATAAAGACCTGTCATCCTTCTCTTTCTTGCTGTTCAGAGTGGTACAAAACCCTGTGTTATTCTTTCTGCCTTGTTCATGCCCTTCTATATACTGCTGTTCATCAGCTCAACTACTGTCTTAGGTGGTGGTCAGGTGCACCTGTTGCTCCTAATTTTTGCTCCCTCTACCCACTTCTACATTTTAGACATGGTCTTGTATTCCCTCCATCTTGTCTTGCCATCAGTTCACTTTCAAATGATCAAAGCACGTTCTAGTCTTTCTCACGAAACCACTCCCCTGCTTGCTGTCACTGCGGATGACACCCCCACCCTTCCTGTTATGCAGACCTACAGTCAGGGATAGCTTTTGACTCTTGCTTGGTGTTAAGTACCTCGTTCATTTTGTGACTCCTGCCAATTCTTCCTCCATATTTTTTCAAAGGCTGTCTTTTCTTTCTCGTTCTGAAAGTCTTTTCTATACTCACAGTATTTCATCTTTACTAGTTTAGCCCCTGCTTTACATACTATTTGATTTTTAGGTTAGACTTCTGTATTCAGTCTGGGTACTTCTGCCAAGCTCATTTTTTCTTGCTCGTTACTGTTGGCTTAGCCAACACCAACTGCAGGTAAAATTCAATGAAGCTTCTTTGCTTATCAGTTTCACAGCTGGTATATCTGTGAGTAACGGGCCATCTTAGCTGCCTGTCAGTATGAAAGAGGATCCCAAGCACATGCTACATATCTCTGCATACCAAGAGGAATGAGAGGTGCAGCCGCAGGTTGTGATGAACGTGCGCCACTGAGATTCAGGCCAGCTTGGCTATGCTAATCACTGCTGGATTGCTTCTTTTCACAGCTGTGTGTAACCTTAGCTTGGGAGTTTCCACTGCTCAGAATCTTTAAGTTCATGACTTTCCCTGCACATTTGACTCCTATTCCTTTTCTGCATCAAACTCAGGCTGTATTTTTCTATAGACTACGGTGTAATTTTGCTCTTTCTGTCTGCTCCAGTGACTCGCCTTACCCTGTTTCTGCTCTTCGAGCGAAACTAGCCCTAATGTATAGTTTGTCTGTTTCTCCTACAGCTCTTCGTGTTTTCTGTTTGGTTGCATCCTGCATACAGGGAGGAATTTCTGATTCGGCCCATGTCTTATTTTCTCCTGTCTTTGAGTATCCACCTGAAAACTTACATAACTTCTTTTAGGTGTAATGTTTGACCTATTAATATATTTTACTAATATGATTTAATTAATAATTTTGGGTGAATAAAAATAATCTCCCATTACTATTTCCTAAATGCAGTGTATGATACTTCATTGTAAGTGGCAACTGTTGCAGTTACATCCACAGAATATTGCTAAGTATAAAAATAAAACATGCTTCCTGAGCATAGATTTAAGCCTGAAATAAGGAGTGAAGTACACAAAACGGTGTGGAAATAAGCTTGGAGTATTGAATATGAGAAGTCAACTGACTCTGCGTGACCAGGTTACGAGACATTTGTAGTGTTGAAGTCCAGTGTAGTATTTTCCCAGTGAAAGATTTTGTTATATGTTATAATCACAATGACCTTAGGTTGCTGACTGGGCAAGAAGCTCACTTAAAAATGTCATCCCTAACATTGTAGCAAAATATTAATGTAATGATTGTCCATTTTAAGAAGGCAAAAATGTGCCTCACAATGAACTGGCTTAGTTTTAGTCTGTAATAGAAATAAGCTATATAATGTGCTCAATTATTGCATAATAAGTAACCTGTTTTAACTCGAGGGTTTGGTTTGTGTTGTTGTCTAGAGGCTACATGGTAATGGGAGACTCTTTCAATACATCTTTATTCAAACAAACCTTCCAGAGGGTATTCACGAAAGATATGCAAGGACAATTTAAAATGGGATTTGGTGGCACCTTAGAAATAAAGGTAAGAATACAAAAATGCAGCGTGTTAGTGAAACACTGGAACAGGATGGTTGCAAACTGTGGAATCTTTAAGGAATTTTTAGGAACATGCTATACAGATGCGTTAGGGTTGACTCGGACATAGCTGTGACTGCCTAGCTGTCTTTTTGCAGTCCGTGACTCTGTAAATGCGAGTTAGTTACAACGTTAATTCCTTCCTACTCGGCGTTCAGCTGCAGCTAAAAGGGAAACTAAAATCAAAGTCTTTGTTAGAAACTCACAATGCTGTGTTCGTAGATATTTTTATCAGTAGTGAGTGTTCCTTGGGTTTAGATTCAGGTTCTCTATGTAGTCCAGGACAGCTTTCCTTTCATTTTCCATCCTTATCAGAATCCACTCTGATAATCCACTTTAACAATGCTCATTTTCACCTCCACTCTGCTGAGAAGCTTGGAGCTGCGTGTGCTGTAGGTTCATGTACTGTCTTCCATTGTTGTCCCAAAATCGGGGTTCTTTCACCCGGTGTGCTATAAGCCAATTCACACGCAGAGCTGAGATTTATTTCATGTCTGTGCAGCCATGGGTGTCTAGGTGGTAACGCCACAAAGCTGGCACAGTTCCATACAGCAAGCTATGGCATATTTACCCCCTTCAGCAAACCTCAAGTTCAGCCCTTTCCTACACTAATTGGTTAGTAACTTACCACAACAAACCTCACTGGTTAGTTGTACTCTGCTTCTGTTTAAAGGCAGAGTGTCCTTTTAAATCAAGGCTCATGCTCAGTGAGGAGTGGTTAAAGGAGCGTTTATTGAGTCGGTAGTCTGGATCTCCCCCTGCTGCCTTTACCTAGTTACTGTTGACTTCAGTGCTCTTGTGGCAGCCATCCAGGTGCCAGGATGTTCCCTTTGATCAGTCTTCAGCTCCTCTGCAAGGGCACAGTCATAGTCGGCAAACTTTATCAGTCCTGAATTTTGCAACCTTTATCAGCCCTTAATTCCACTTCAAGGGTACAGTTGTTAACAAGACATGCAAGTTACCTTGCAAAACAGGGAACTGATTAGTATTTGACTTGAGGTTCTTACTTAATGGAAAATTCCATTTTCTATTGTACAACACCATGTTTCTTGCAAAATATAAACGTGTTTATGAGATAGAGTATAAATTCATTGTGTGGTATACACAGACTTATTTTACCAGTGTTCTTCAGTTTTAATCTCATCCTGTGGATATTTTAATTACCTTGCTAGAACATAGACATTATCCAGCATACTTTCTAGGCTCTCAGGTTTAGAAATAGCAGCAGCTTTACTCCATGTTTTAATTGATGTTCATGCTGTTGTTTCAGATGTACTAATTGGTACAGCAAACATGTATTTAAGTGTAGAAAGTGAACACATGAAAAGTTTCTCTAAATGTGTCAAGCATTATTGTGTGTATAACCTTTCCTAGAGGTATCAAGAGTCTGATACGCACTGAGGTTTTCATTAACAAACGATAAGACTGAATTCTTCTTAGTGTGGCATATTAAAGTATGTTTTTCTTCTAAATACAAAGACTTCGAGAGAAGTGAAGATTTCTGGAGCAATTGGACCCTGTGTCTCTCTCAACTCTAAAGGGCCTTGTGTCTCAGAAAATGTAAGTAAACTTTACTGAAAATGAAGGTAATATCCAACTATGGAAAAACAGGATTTAGGATGTCTGGCTGAAACTTACCGTAAAGGGAACAAATCGTGTTTACTCTTTACCAATTTTCAATTAAATACAGGCAAGGGCTGGTTTTGGATAAGCTCCTCTTCACTGCTAGATTATATTCAAGTTATATTAGACCTTGCAGATCCCTTGTTACTTGCTGAGGTTTGTCCACTGAGTGGTTGCTTTAAAATTATTACAGAGAAGTTATACACTGGCCTAGAAGAAACCGAGTAGAAAGTGATTTAGTTTGCTGTGTTGTTGAAATCAGAGATACATCCTTTTATCCAAAGAGAACCATAAAAATACTTTGTTTAAAAACACTGAGAGGGCAGAATACCATGGAAACATCCCCTATATCTTGACTCTTCCCTTTTGTTTAGATATTTTACCAAATACATGTTTAATTAGTTGATTATAATACCCAACTATTACAGGCTCCTGAAGTAACTCCTCTAAATCAGACCTAAATCATCACTTACTTTCTTAGGAAATAATAGTATTACAGCTTAATTTTGCATTTGATTAGTAAACGGAAATAATTCCTGGAGTTAACCAAAATGTCTTACATTTGAAAAGTCTCGGTTTTGTTCCTAACAATCTGCATAGTAGAGCGCTTCCAGTGTGAAAATGCTTACAGGTGGCCTGCTTTAAACAATTATATAATGATTAATTTCTATTCCAAAAACCTCTTTGTTGAAATTATCTGAATTAAACTTTTTGAGGTAAAACATATGATTAAAATGTAGATGCAGCTCGTTTAAAGTGGTAACTGGACAAGTATTCTAGCCATAGCGCTTTTAACAGTGAATGCAAGCAGTAACACCATTGCATGTGTAATTTTCCTTGAATGTTTTGTTTGGTTTCACTGGGTTCGCTATGGATGACTGATTATTTTATTTGGTTTTGCTGGGTGTTCATGTTGTTTGGATGACAAAAAGGAATTGTCACTTCCTGTACACAGAAATCACTGTCTGTGCACAGTTACCTTGTTAAGTTACTGGAGGCGATTTAACTACATACTACGTAGGCTATTTACTGGAAGTTTTACTGCCGTGCCTTAGAAGAGTCCTTCTACATATGTTATTCTTACCTCTTCTCTTGGGACTGTTTAAGTGAAGTCTAGTACTTTTTCCTGTTTCAGACTTGCTTTGTCCATTTTTCTAATGCCGTTTCCCTACGTTTAATCTTTTGCAACCGTCTCTTTTTTTATTATTCCCGCATCCAATGCTGCAGTTGTTTTGCGAGAGTGTTTGTCTGAGAAGCTGGCAGAGTGAGCAAGGACAAAACTTGTGACAGAGTAGTCGTAAACAGTTACCTATAACGGCCAGGTGTTGTACTTCACAAGCAAGGCAATACTTGGTGTTTGTAAAAGCATTATAATATCTTTCTACAGGAGATTGGAACAGGAGGTACCTGTCAGTGGAAGATTTGTGGACTTAGTCCTACTACAACACTTGCACTGTACTTTGAGGTGGTCAACCAGGTAATAAATATTTGTCTGCTTGTCTGTTAAACACAGTCATTGTATTTTATGTGGCTGCTGAAGCCTCTGGTTTTGTGTGGTTCCCTTGAGCACAGTAGCATGGTTACAAAGGGTGTTGCCATTTTGGGTTGTTAAAGTTCAGAGATGGGCACTAGCAGCTTAATGATGAGCTAATCTTCTGCTTGCGTATGATAATGAGAACCTAAGAGCCCTACAGATTTTGGGTAGAGCTCATAATCTAAGTCCAGTTTTTCTTTTCAGTGTTACTTGTTAAAATGTATTTCAGTTGCAGTATATGAAAACACTGTAATCTGTATATTCAAAAATGCTTTTCAGTATTTCTATGGTGTTTTATTTACAAAGTGATTAGTCCATAATATTACATTTTAATTTATGCTTTAATTGCTCAGTATTTGCAAGTAAAGAGTGGATTCACTGAAACACAGAGGCGTGCAGCCTGGTTTCCTGCCTCCTGAAGGAGTACAAGGGAAGGGGATGAAAGCCTTACAAGCAAATGGCAAATGTGCTAGTTCCTTGTAGTACTTTACCTTCTTCCAAATATTTAAAGCTCAGGAACTCTGTGAGCTGCCGGTAGTTTCTATATATTTAGTATGCTATGTTGCATACTTTATAACCTATTTATAAGATTGCAATGCATTTATATAACTCGAGTGACTGCAAAGAATTTTATCATTTTCTAGTAATTAATTTATACGTTGGGACTTATACTGTAAAATCTTGAGATTCACCTCCATTTAATTATTTTTTCCTCCTGTACTTAGCACAATGCTCCCATTCCTCAAGGAGGACGTGGTGCAATCCAGTTTGTGACACAGTACCAGCATTCCAGTGGACAGAGACGTATCAGAGTGACCACAGTGGCCAGAAAGTACGTTTTACTGGTGATGAATCATTCTCAAAAAAGCAGGATATATATTTGCCTTCTAATCTTTAGATTTTGTAACCAGTCTGTTGTTCTGGGTTATGCAGTGCCGCAGGCGGTGCAGGCATGATCGTAGCTTTGAGACAGTTGACTCTCTTGTTCTGTGGGCTGTTTCTGCTCGGAAAGGTTACAGTGGCTGTGTTACGATGTTATGGGAGTGCTCTGAAGTAACCCGAGTGGTTTCAGATGAAGAGGAAGCTTTGAGTGAAATTCTATGGCCTAAACTGAGGAGGTGCTTGGATGTAGGGAATGGCAAGGATCACTAACTTGAAAGTGCTAGCTGCACTTCAGGGGGTGTAAATAGCTGTTCTTCCATGTGTAACCTTTACTTGCAACTTCCTTGATTCACTTTCCTTCACGGTTTTAGAAAGTGATGCTTAATAGTACACATGCATTTTACATTACACAGACATTTCCTTTAAGATGAAGGAGATTATAGATTGGTTAATTTGATGAAAAATTCGGTTTATCATATGCCCTTACGGTTGATATGAGTATCTTGTTAACTTGTGTTAGTTATACTAGTAAAATCTTGGCAAGTGATAAAAGGACAGGTTTAATAGTTCACATAAATTGAAAAGAACTAGTGAGAGCAAGAATCCGCTGGTGTGCGAATATGTGATTAGCTTAATGGACAGGGTTTTCTGTAACTTACCTTTCATAATTTATATTTTTTAAATCCAATAACTTCTGTAGTGGAATTATATTTTATTTTGCTGGTTGTATGGTATCTGTACAAACAAGGGACATATCTAATTAATGCACGGTTAACTCAGAGGCTGCTCATTTATTCCCAGTGGATTTTTGAAGCTCCAGCATGAGTTTGTTAAACTGCTAACGCTGCTTTCTTTGCCTTCATTTTGAAAGGATATTTTGAGGTTGGACACCTTTCCTTTCACTGTGATGCAAATACTTGCATTTTTCTTTTGCAGCTGGGCAGATGCACAGACGCAGATTCAGAACATTGCTGCATCTTTTGACCAGGAAGCTGCTGCAATTCTCATGGCTAGATTGGCAGTGTATAGGGCAGAGACAGAAGAGGGGCCTGATGTACTGAGGTGGCTGGACAGACAACTTATACGACTGGTAAAATGGACAATAGTAAAAGAGTCAGATTGGTTTCTTGCCTCCAGACACATCATACTTAAATGACTGGTGCTCAGTGATTGTGTCTTGAAAAATAAACCAAAAAATGAACATTGAATGCTTCATTTGTGCAAGTGGGTATGCAGGACTAGCTGTGATTTTCTGTTTTAAATGGAAAAAATAGCAGATACGTTTTTAGTTTGTTTATTAATATTTCCACAGTCCTCAGCTGTTGGTAATGGCCAGCAGTTGAGAGAAATTCTAGCATGAGATTAGCAGAAATTGAAGCTTTCTCTACTTTTTTTTTAGTAACAAAAAAAAAGTCAAAGTATCTAGAAAACCATATGGAATTTCTTTATTTTCAAAAGTTTATTTTTCTGTGTGTTTTGTTTTTTTAATTTTTCTTATGTGTAAGTAATTATTAATAATTTAATTATAAACATGTGCTCCAGGGCTGTTTAATCATCTAACTCTACTTAGGGATTTTTGAGAAAAAAAACCAAAAGGCCATTTAAACCTCACAGGCAAGGACATGACTGCTTGTTAAGAAAAGAATTTACATTGGTTTTGTTTCTGTTTGCTTACAAAGCTGTAAGCACCTCAAATCCTGTCTCTGTTAAAAGCAAACAAATTTACAGTAGTGGCATGACCAAGCAAGTATATTTCTTAATTTAGATAAATTTTTGTTTTACTGCAGTGTCAGAAATTCGGAGAATATCACAAGGATGATCCAAGCTCTTTCAGATTTTCAGAAACCTTTTCGCTTTATCCACAGGTGAGTAGAAGGAAGGCGTGTCTACAAGGGATAAAGGTAGAATGCTTAGTGAAGGAAGAGGCACTGTAGCACAGTGAAATGAGGCTTTACACTGGATACCAGAATGGAAAGACCCCAGCTAGTGTCTGGCACATGATATTCGGCAAATCACTTCTGTTGTCTGTGCTGCTGTGTCCCCTTTTGCCCTCTGACCTTACAGCTAAACTAACTGAGTGTATGTTTTGTTTCTCCTGTAATGGAATCCTCAACTCTACTACTCTAATTACAAACTCTTGAGTTTGTGATTCATTAAAAGTGCCCTTAAAAAAAATGTGTCATTATGTGAAGTGTGCTGTTTTTTCAGAAATTCAGAAAACCTAAGAAAAGATGGTTTTGCTTTGTTGTTTTTTGCTGTAATGGGAAAGATTAAAAGCAGCCCTGCTGAGAAGGGCTTGGGGGTACTGGGGGAGGAAAAGCTGGACATGAGCTGGCAGTGTGTGCTGGCATTGGTCTCGAGTAGTTTGTGGCAAACATTTTTCTCCTTGTTCAACTTTCCTTTTTACCTGTGAAAGTTCAAAGAAATGTTTTTTGTTTTGCAGTTCATGTTTCACTTGAGAAGATCTCCTTTCTTACAAGTTTTTAACAACAGCCCAGATGAGAGCTCATACTATCGTCATCATTTTATGCGTCAAGATCTAACCCAGTCGCTTATCATGGTTCAGCCAATTCTTTATGCCTACTCTTTCAATGGACCCCCAGAGGTATCATTATATATGACCTAATAGTAGGTTAGAAGGTGCTGTTTTGAGATGATTGTTGTCCTCACTGTAACATGTTACAAAATGTGTTGTTGTAAACTTATTGCATGAGAAAGAATATTAATTTAATATAGAACGTACTATGAACAAGGCATATCTCAGAGTTTTGATGCAGCAGTCTTGAGAACAAAAATGAGCTTATGAAGAGGTGATGTTTAAAACGAAGGAATGGAGAGGTTGCTTTTGTTAGTTTTTGAGAGCTGTAGGAGTTCTGCTTTTGGTTTTGTGATCCCAGAATGTAAAGATCAACAAAAATGTTTTTATTTCAAAGTGTGCTTTTTCTCTAGATTTTGAAAGAATAGTTGGGTTTTTTTGGGAAATGTACAGAGTTCCCTCTATGTGAACACCCTCATCCAAAGTTTCTAATGTTGATGTGGTTACCATTATGTATAGATTTGGTGGAGAACCTTCCAGCTGACCTTATCATGACACATTCTGTATAAACATAAAGAGGTGATTTTCCAAGAAGTTTGTGAAAGAAGTGTAAGATAGGAGACAATACAATTAGTCTGACAGATGAGAGAGCGAGGAAATGGTAAGACAGTGTAAATAAACATAGTAGGCAAGGATCTTGGCAAGTTGGAATTCTGACTTCTGTTAGGATTTTTTTTTTTCTTTCAACTATGTCATGGGGATAAAAGAGTTTTAAAAGTGGAGTTTAAAGTAATGAGGTGGTTTGTGGAGAGCTACTCACAGGTGTAAGATCATTCTCCCATGTATGAATACCAATGAGAAGCATGATCAAGCAGGAGCTGACGCCTCAGTGTAGAAAGAGTAATTTTTTTTAATTATTATTGGAATAGTCAATGTTTTTGGTATCCCTAATAAAATTGATCCAATTAAATCATATGGTACTGATTCAGTTAAATCATAAAGTGCCAATAGCGTGTCATAGCCCTTAAAAAGCTCTATTAAAACCTTAAATACTACATAAGGTTTCATAAATCATGAGTACTTACTGTATACAATATTAGTGGATATATATGCACAGTAAGAATAGCTGCAAGGACGAGACTTAAAAAACCCAAACAACCCACAACGCCCAACCTTTTAGTTGAATTACAGAATTTTTATACGTGGAAATATCAGTCAAATTAATGGCATTTTATAGGTAAATATGGAGGTACTTGAAAGACTAGAAAAATGCATAATAATGATAGTAGTTTCAGCTCTTGAATACATTTTGTAATTACTTTCATGAAGTTACATGTTCAGAATCAGGCTGGATAACTTCAGAGTGAGACTGTGTGGGTTGCAGATGTATAATGTGAAAATGAGCAAATAGGGAGCGTTGGTAAGTGATTGGAAAAGTTGCTAAGATTCAGTGACCTGATTCAGGAAGCTGGTAATGCCATCTGATTGCTCAATTCTGCATCAGTTAGTCATTTTTAATTTATTTCTAAATCTTAGCCTGTTCTTCTGGATAGCAGCAGTATTTTACCAGATCGCATTCTCCTCATGGACACCTTTTTCCAGATCCTTATTTATCACGGAGAGGTAAGATTTGTCATTTCTTACATAAATATTCTCTTTCTGTGGGAGTGCTGCATTATGAAAGTCAAGCCCTGGTTCTAATGCACTCTGGTGCTTGACCTCCTCTCTGCACGGCTGAGACGAGGCTCCTCATCCATGTTTGTATTTCAGTAACCTGATGGGCCTGTACCCAGATACCTGACGTTACTTCCTATTTTGGGCCTGTTTGTCATGATGTGTTTAAGGTGAATTAGCTTCAATATGCAGATTATTTGTTTCAGAACAGTGTTTTTCCAACTTTTGAGATCGTTATTCTCTGCACACAACCCCTGCTTTTCACTCATTTATTTTAGACCTCTAAATCAGTTCTTCAGACTTAGGGAGTCAGAACACCGAGTTTTACGGTCATCCTTCATCTGCACTGTCCTGGAGGAATGAAACTGCTCCTGGCAGATGGGTAAACAGATATTCACTAGTAATATAAATAGAAATGCTTGTGACTTGTTAGTGCTCTGCTTCCCTGGAGGAACTGAGCTGCCCATTTTTATTGCTTTGCAACTGTAAATGGTTCACAGCTGAGAGTTTGAGGAATACTGTTCTGGATCATGTCCTCATGGGCTGCACTTTTTAAATGAGTTACTAAACTTTAACACTTCTTAAGTAGAAAAATGTTCTCTATGTTTTTGTAAGATGGTGTCAGGAAGCAGCAGGGGCGGGCTGCTCCCTGTGGGAAGGGGAACAGGGAGCTGAGTGTGATCACAAGGCAGGCAGAGGCCTCATCAGTGAGGACCTGGCCCCATGGCACCTGAGCAAGGCAAGCAGAGCAGTTTGTGGGCAGTAGCCAGGCTCAGCCTCCAGCCCAGATCACCAGAGGAGTTGATGGCGATGAGGCGGATCCCCCTTCAATCCAGGTAGTCAAGTCCCTGGTTGAGGGTACAGATGAGTGGGGTAGCTGTGCGGGTACAGGCATGGCAGGAGTGTAGCTCAGGCAGGAGCCAGGAATGAGAGCCTCAGCCTGAAAGCAGCTGCTGGGCAAAGGAGGAGGCTCCTTCCAGGTCGTAGTCCAACAACAGCCTGTATCAGTGAGCTGGCCTTGAGTGGCCAGCTTTGCTCCTAGAAGGCCTGGAGGCTGCGCTACAGGCCTTGAAAGATAAATAGCAATATAAATATTTATTTCCTGTGACATAGACATACACATTAGAGAACTGTAAATAGTATCCTTGACCTCAGGCACTAAATGTTGAGCATACAAGGGACAACAAAAAAAGGAAATTCAGATGGACCACAAATAATTAGAGTTTGAAATAAAAAAATCTAGTGGCATGTTACTGCACATCTTGGGTTTTAAAAATCAGCTCGCATACTATAGGGAAGAATGGAGTGAGTGATAGACAAAGAGGTCAGCAGTGGCACATTCTCCTCTGAAAATCCCTGTGTATCCTCCCAAAAAGACTGGTGAATCAGTTCTAAACTCTGTGCTTTCTCACCCCTATCCCCAGACCATAGCTCAGTGGCGTAAATCAGGTTACCAAGATATGCCAGAATATGAAAATTTTCACCACTTGCTGCAAGCTCCAATAGATGATGCCCAAGAAATTCTCCATTCCAGATTTCCAATGCCCAGATACATTGATACAGAGCATGGAGGAAGCCAGGTATGGTGAAATGTATATTATATAATCTAGGAAGTGATGTGTTAGTAATGTCATGCGAATTCTATTTTTTGATAGTAAACATGCATTTCTGTGCTAAAATATATGTAAATTCAAAGTGAACATTTTGAATTTTAAAGCCTTTACAGACCCAGATATTTAATATCTGTGTAGCTTTTTTGATTTGTGAATCCAGTTACTTATTACTGTTTTACCATACTGGCTTGGACTTTCAGCTTTCCTTGTGGGAGGTGTGTAGGACAAAAGAGATGGTACTTGTCAGGGTCTCTGGACCAATACCAGAATTACTCTTTGTGTTATTTTTTTGGAAGCTGATTAAATACTGTCTTATTGATGTTCACATTTACTTGGATAGTGCTTAGAAAAAGACAAAAGCTCACTTTCTCACTTCCCGCTGCGTTGAAAAGTTGTGAGCAGCTCTGCATTATAGCTATAGAATCCAGGGGGTGGCTATATTTATAGAGGTGCTACTTGCTCTTCTGAATAGGTATCTGTGCATGTTTTTATCTCCAAGTAATAGAAATGATGTACTTCATACACATGTAATTTTTTTCTGAGGGCAATAAGCTTCTGTTTGAGATCAATTTATTGCCTGTGTTTTGTTCCTTTAAAGGCTCGTTTCCTGCTTTCAAAAGTGAATCCCTCTCAGACTCATAACAATATGTACGCATGGGGACAGGTAAGTAGGAATCTGCTGCTGAAGCTTGTGTGCATGATTTTCTTTTTCCCTGTTTCAGAAATCGAGTGACACATGGTGTAAATGTAAGCAATAATGCCAAGATTTGAAATTGAAGAAGAAAGGCAGTTTTGGCCTCATGTCACCAAAATTGCGAGAGTTAAGAAAAGTGGATTTAATTTCTTCAGACAAAAATGATCTGGTTTGCTATTTTAAGCTTCTGTTAGGCTGCTTTCATATTTAGCCATCTTCCTTAGACACCTTCAGATTTCACACAGTGAGAGCATTTACTGCACTTAAAAACTAGGGGACCTTTTTGCACTAGGGGAAATAAACTTTGAGGTTAGATATAGGCAAGAGCTGAAAAGTATAGCAGTACCAGTGTACTGATGTTTTCCTGAACTCTTGTGACCAGGTCCTCAGTTGACCAGGAATCAGTTTTTCAAATCTTGTCTACAGGAAGTATGCTGGTTTTAGTCAGGACAGAATTTTTTTTCACAGTATCTGGTATGAGGCTGTTTTGGATTCATGCCAGGCCGTGTTTTGGATTTGCGCTGAGAAGAGTACTGATAACACTGGTGTTTTTAGTTACTGCTGAGGAGTGTTTGTACCAATTCACGGACTTTTTTGGCTTTTGATGCTGCACCTGTGTTCCCAACTTTCTCACTACAAGCAGAATCTATGTAAGAATTTAAAAATTAAACTTTCTGGAGAACCTTGTATTCTTGAATGTTGCATCCCAGTTCCATGCTCTCCTTCTATATTCAGCTTTTATAGTGGGAAGAGAAACACTGCTGTGGGTGAATGCTAGTGCAGTGGCATTTTCTCATGAAAATGTAATGGCATCAGACAGCTGAAGCTACATATTAATGGTACTTTCAGAGTATTTTGCTAAAGGGCATACAGTGTTCAGTCATGAGTGAGAGGGCTCTGTAGCATTTTCATGGCAGTGATTTTTGTCAGGTAAATTTTGTCAGGGTACGTTTTCACAGGGACATGTTGGCTCTAATGGACCTTCTGGCAGTGAAGAGCACTGAGATCCAGAGTGAAAATACTTGAAAACTTTGTACTGAGTCACAGACGGTGTGATTTGAAACCAGCTTTCTTGCCTCCTAAGTTAATAATGTAATCAGCAATTTGTTAGTGTCTCTCTTCATCATGTTTCCTCCACAATATACACACAAGTCCTGTCGTTTGAAAGGTCTTGTTTTTATCTAAACATTACCTGCAAATTTTTGAAGTTTTGACGTTTCCAACAGTAAGAACAGCTGTTTCCTGCTCTTAATTAGTAAGCAGATGAAACAGTATTTCAAATATAAATGCAAATACAAAACAATTCTTGAACAGATCTCTAAGAAATCTGTTCATGCTGGGTAAGTGAGACTCTGATTCATCTTAGAAAACCCAGCTTTTGCTCTTAATGTTAAAAAGGATTCAGTTCTAGGGTAACATAAGAAGTGGTGCGTTAATCTCCTCTGGCATTGCAGCGTGTGTGCTCAGTGTAATAGCCTCCTGTGTTTGCAGGGCTTTTCGTGAACCAAGTTGAACCAAGTACAAATGAGGAAATGAGAAATGTCACTGCTGGGAGAAAATTTTAAGCTGAATTGCTTTTGCTCTTGTTCTTCACGTGAGCTTCCTGGGTTGTTTCATGGCATTTTATTTTGGGCGTAACTGAAAGGCTAAGAAAAATTTCTTAGTCCCTGTTGCCCTGAAGAGGGCACCCACACACTATGGGTGAAGCCGTGCTTCAGGAGGCGGCGAATTGGCTGGTTTGGTTTTTCATATTGTATGTAAAGATTTTTTTAAACTTTAGCAGGTGGGTGCCTTATGGCATAGAAAACATTTGCAGAAAATAATGGGAAACTTCTAATACAGCTCTATTAGGTTGGTTAGTCTTTGAAGATGCGCTTGAAACTTTCAGATTATATTGGATATGATATTTATTTGAGAATGCCTTTACTTTTTTTTTTTAATCTTTTTTTGTCTTGGTTATTATGGGGGATTTGCAATTTGAAATGAAAGAAGAGGTCAGTGTCACAAATCTTATCAAATGCCCAGCTGTCACTAAATCATTGTTAATTTAATTTAAATTCTCACTGGATGCCTTGGCTTAAAATTTTGTTTGAACAGAAAACTAAAGTTAAGGTATGTGAAAAATCAGAGCTAATTCTCATGCACTTTTCAGACATGTGCATTGTAACCTTGCTGGTTTTCACTTTGT
Source organism: Rhynochetos jubatus (assembly GCA_027574665.1). NCBI lineage: Eukaryota > Metazoa > Chordata > Aves > Eurypygiformes > Rhynochetidae > Rhynochetos > Rhynochetos jubatus. The sequence goes on along the minus strand of CM050648.1, from coordinate 122,322,298 downwards.
TCCCCAGGAAATAAAATGCTCTGCTACCTTTCCTACTAGAATGAAGTGTTCCCAGTCTCGAGAGTAAAGCTTCTGCTGTTGGTGGTAGCAGCGGTGACAGCAGCTGCCTGTGTGCGCGTGTTGGATGAGGTGTTCAGCTTCAGGAACTGAGTCTGTGCATGGGTTTTAATTACCCCAGGTTGCCACTAGCAGTCATCACTAGGGATCTCTCTACTTAGGATGTCTGGCAGCTCCTTTGGTGGTTTACTTACTAGAGGATGGTGTCCTGTTGCTCTGTGCTTAAGGCACAAGGTGGCGAATCATATCCTGCTGCAGAATCTGCTTGTAATTCCCTTGTGGCTTCTTAAATTAGAGAGCACAGGCTTGGCATTTGGCAGCCTTGGAAATACAACATCCTTTATTCTCATCTTGCCACCATCAGCTGACAGACAATTTAGCGGGCCTTCCCTGAGAGGGGCTGTGTATTGTGTTGTGGTGATCTAAGAACTCTTACTGTGCCTGGATTTGTCCCTTGATCGTTAACCAAGAACTGGTTTTTCGTCAGTTGTCAAAAACGACCACTGATCCTAAGCATCCTCCTTCAGACTTCCATGCTCGTGTTTTGGAAGATTTTGTAAGAGTTGAGACAGATCTGATTTCATTGGGAAATAGGGTGCTTAGTACCTTTGGAAAGGTTGAGTGTTTTAGATTTATAGGAATTCTTCCTACATCTGAAAATGGAAATACCGGCAGAGTGGTTTCCAAGGACTTAAGAGAGTTACGGTGTAACATCTGCAGAGCTGCCAACTGCCATTTTATTTAGATTGTGTTTGTTTAAAAATAATAATTTAAAAATGACCATTTTGGACTTTGAAATTCTGAAAATTACTTCTGAGGTCGGAAAGTAAATTGCAAAAATTCGCTTTTTGGGTTTTGTGGTTTGTGTTCTTTGCGGTTTTTTTTGGTTAATCTTTTGTGGTCTGATTTTGCAGTGGCGTGACTTTCAGATGTTGGCTGTGTTTCTCTGAGGTGGCGCAGGGTTGTAGGAGAGGTTTGGCCCTGCTTTCCTTCCTTCACTCGTCAAATGAAATCCTTAGTGGATTTATTTCTTCCTTTCACCATTTTGATACGCCTGAGCTTCAGTGACAGATACTGAGTTGTTAATGGTGTCACTTGCATGTTTCTGTTTCACCTTTGCTCTGCTGGGGTAGGAACGATACAGGAATTGTGGCATGGAAGTTATATTTAGTTTTAAAAATTTGTCAGTTGGCGTTTGGCAGCTGTTAAAAAAACTCTGGAGTTTTGTATGGTGGTTGTAAATACCGTGCTATGCTGCAGCTCACTGCTGTGTGCATTAATGTGAAAGAGAGGGTAGTTGTGGTTTATGCCTGCATTTATGTAAACGTATGAAAATTTATGTAAATGTGTAGTCTGCTGCTTTTTTGTCAGAGGATTTCAGCAATGATACACTTCTAAGGTCTTTCTAAATTTAGTGGAACATATTGGTTCTTAAAATGCTTTTTCTTCACAGTAAGTATAATCAATTCTCCTTGTTTCCTTTTATTTTGTAGGAGTCTGGAGCACCCATTCTTACGGATGATGTCAGCTTGCAAGTATTTATGGATCATCTGAAGAAACTTGCTGTCTCTAGTGCTGCCTGAGATTCTGCAGTGGTGCATTAAAGGCGCAGATAAGCTGTAGCCATATTTCAGCTTTTTCTCCTTTACCCTTTTCCGTGTCTCTTGACAGAATGCTCTGATGTGCACAAGCTGCCTGACTAGATACAGAACACTGTTGTTTTCAAAGAAAAGCTTTTGTTACAAGCATATGTGAATTGCAGTTTGTAAAAATGACAGGTAGTAGATTAAGTTATAATTAGAGGAAAAAGAACAGTCATTTCGATTATTGTGATACTATAATTACTTTGAGATCATTTATAAGAACTTTGAGATGTGATTTCAGTTTCCTTTTTAAATGGTTGAGGTTGATTCTGCTCTGCACTACAAAGGCACATTGAACAATAAAGGAAATCTTCGGTGATGTCAGGCTTTCCAGACTGCCATATGATAACTCTTGCTTACTCAGTTTGAGCACAAAGTGAACAAAGGAACAAAAAGCTTGTACAAATAGTATTAACACAGTCTTTTGACTTAGGGTGCTGAACCTTTTTTTCCTGCAGAGATATTATTGTTCATGATTGTTCATTTCAGGAGTATTTAATTTCATTAAATTATTTTGGTTGGAAAAGACCTTTAAGATCAGCAAGTCCAAGCGTTAACCTAACACTGCCAAGTCTACCACCAAACCATGTCCCTGAGTACCACATCTGCATGTCTCATAAACACCTCCAGGGATGGTGACTCAACCCCTTCCCTGGGCAGCCTGTTCCAGTGCCTGACAACCCCATCGGTGAAGAATTTTTTCCTAATATCCAATCTAAACCTGCCCTGGTGCAACTTGAGGCCATTTCTTGTCCTATCGCTTGTTACTTGGGAGAAGAGACCAACACCTACCCCTCTGCAACCTCCTTTCAGGTAGCTGTAGAGAGCGATAAGGTCTCCCTGAGCCTCCTCTTCTCCAGGCTATACAACCCCAGTTCCCTCAGCTGCTCCTCACAGGACTCGTGCTCCAGACCCTTCCCCAGCTCCGTTGCCCTTCTCTGGACACGCTCCAGCACTTCAATGTCTTTCTTGCAGTGAGGGGCCCAAAACTGAACACAGGATTGGAGGTGCAGCCTCACCAGTGCCCAGTACAGGGGGACAATCACTGCCCTAGTTCTGCTGGCCACACTGTCCATGACACAAGCCAGGATGCCATTAGCCTTCTTGGACCACACTGCCAGCTTATACTCATCCACAGCCTTTCCCTCATCCACTAAGCAGGTCACCTTGTCACAGAAGGCGATCAGGTTGGTCAAGCAGGACCTGCCTGTCACAAACCCATGCTGCCTGGGCCTGATCACCTGGTTGTCCTGTATGTGCTGTGTGGTGGCACTCAAGATGATCTGCTCCGTAACCTTTCCCGGCATCGAGGTCAGACTGACAGGCCTGTAGTTCCCTGGATCCTCCTTCTGGCCCTTCTTGTAGGCAAATGTTACATTTGCTAACTTCCAGTTAACTGGGACCTCCCCACTTAGCCGGGACTGCTAACACATGTTGGAAGGAGGCTTGGCGAGCACTTCTACCAGCTCCCTCAGTATGCTTGGGTGGATCCCCTCCAGCCCCATGGGCTTGCGTGTGTGTGTGTCTAATTGGTGTAGCAGGTCACTAACCATTTCCCCTTGAATTGTGGGGCTTCATTCTACTCCCTGTCCCTGTCTTCCTGCTCAGGGGGCTGGGTACCAGAGAACAATTGGTCTTATTTATCTAACATATATAAATTACACGTTTTGTTTCCGGGTTAAGTAAAGGTGGCCTGCCCAACTAAGTATAAGCTGGTAATAAGACACAGTTGGTTGTGTCTTTTAATTCTGGCCTCCTGTATTGCAGGGCAGTATTCTATAATATGTGAAGAGGTCTCATTCTCTGCTTGGTAATTCTGACATGATGTAATTTGAATTTTCTCTCTACCCCTTGCTAGAAATTCTCATGTGGGGTAGGCATTTGCTCTTAATTGTACAGCTGTAATGAGCTTCCTGTGGGGAATGCCTCAATAATGTTCAATCCAGTTGTTACTGATTTTCTCAAAGTTAGAAATCCCACAGCCCTGGGACAACAATGTGGTCCAATTTTAAATTCCTGTTTACACTAGTCACAAGGTCTCGGAATAATTACTTTTGGTGCGGACCTTTCCCATTCCAAGACTGTTTCCTCACCCCCTATTTCTTCAGATATCACCACAATCATTTTTGAGTCCCAAACAGATGGCATTTTGTCCTTTTTTCCTCCAGCTGTAATCATTAATTTTTCAAACTCCTTCTCAATACCTTCCTGCTGAACAATTGATCTTATCACCTGAAGACTACGCAGTTCTGTGCAGTCTTCAGGCTTGTACACTGGGAATGAATCCTGAAAGTCTTGTGATGTCTAAACCACCAGTGCTGGAATATAGAATGGCATCACATATACTTGATGGTAAATGCAGCCACTCCTTGATGGCCGATCGAATTTCCAAGTCAAGGGATTCAAGGTACGTGGCTTTTACATCAGCTTGGTCAGCCAAATAGATCAGTCGCAGAATGATACACCCTTTCAAGATGTCAGCCTTTTGAAATGGTTTTAACATTGCCTTTCCAAGCTGTTGTAACCATCCTTTTAATTCCTCTAGTAGTTCTGGCTTTGTTATTCCAATCCATGGGTCAGTACACCCCCCCAGATGTGTCTCTGAGTTGCCAGGTTCAATCATATTCAAGGGGGTGCTGTTAATTGATCGGGAAGAGCAGTCATTGATAGTGTGTGTCTCTTGTTTCATGGATGTGAAATGCATGGCATTTCTCCCCTTGCAGCCGGAGGCCAGTCAGTTCACAAAAGACATCTAAGATTCCAATATTCTTTTGCATCCCATCCCATGACCTGCTTAGTAGCACCAGGTCATCTGCAAAGGCCATTGTTGTTATACATTTTGAGTAGTGTTGGAATCTAGCACCTTCTAACTTCACAGCAAAGGGTCCATAGATAAGTTGGATAGAGTTGGAGACATCGGATCATCTTTTCCACATCCATCTGGCCTCCAGTGGGATCTGATTGTTCATTCTTCAGGTCAATATGCGTATTGATGTTGTGATACAGATTTGCAATCAGGGCAATAACATGACTATCACTGCCCTTTTGCTCTAGAGCTGCAATGCTGTGAGAATGGCTCCGTGTCAAAGGCTTTGGCTAAGTCCGTGGGTCGATGTTCTCTCTTTGTGTTGCGGATTAACATTTGCAGTAACTTCAAGTTCTCCACATAACCATGTTACTTTATAAATCCTCTTTGTCTTGAATTGATGGGACGTGCCTTGGTCAACCTTGCTGTTAAAATCCTTGAAAACAGTGGTTCATCCTGTAGTAATCAGTCACCAGTTGCTGTTGTTCTTTTGGTGTTCTGGTAAAGCAGGTTTTGATATTAATACAGTCTGACATTCTCATCACATCTGGTAGCAGGCCAGACACCAACCACAGATTGAGAAATTCCATTAACTTGGAATAGTGAGGATCTGTTTGAATGAGATCTCACAGACTCAACCCGTCTTTCCCACCAATGACTTTTACATAAAACCCTCGAAGAATGGGTAATTTTTCAGATGCTAACCAGTCAGAAATCAGTCTTCAGTGCTGGGATTGCAGTCCCCTTCTCCACACGATCCAGTGTCAACAAGATGTTTCCCCTCTCTCTCTCGATGTTTCTTTCATTCTTGATTTTTATCCTTTCTTTTCTCAGGACTCATGTAGTTTTCTTCTCGTCTGTTTTCTTTTTGACGGAATATGTTCCGCCGTCAACTTAGTGATGTTCTTTCTCCCTCCGTATCATTTATCCAGCTTTCGCAACAACTCCACCTCCTCTTCCATCCAGCACTGTCGATGTAACCCTCTTTGCGGTACTTTCCTTAGGGCAGGGGGCTACAATCCGCTTAATATTCCTAATGACTGGATGGGCCAATCGCTTATGTTGTCCCAGTCTGATTTTTAATTTAAATACCCTTCTGCATTCTCCAAAGTCCTGTCCTCCACCTTGGGAGATTCTGCAACTCCCTTACGTTTCAGAAAAGACAATACTATGATGTTTTGTATCCGTTCTCCCACATCGGGCTCACTGAAATAAGATCTTTTTTCCATGTGCTCTCTTCAGATGTTTGGTCACGACATCTTTCCTAACCAGTTTGCGCAACACGGACGTGATGGATTTTTGTCTGGGACCTTCACCACTGGTGTGCCCTCAGTTGGTAGCTCAGCATTAGTGCCCAGGATAGGCATCGATGGCAGCAAAGGAGATAGAGCCATAGCTCCTGGAAGTGCAAGTTTCCCCCCTCCTCACTTTTGGCTCTCGCCAGCCGTGGGCTGATGGGAGGTAGGTACCTCATACAGCTCTGGGAACATGGCTAACTTATCCTCCCACATGGAAACCAACCATCCTTACTATTGAAGACTGAGGCAAAGATGGCATTAAGTACCTCACTCAGCCTTTTCCTCATCCTTTGTCACTGTTTCCCACTGCATCTGATAAATGATGGTTTGTTGCTACTGTATTTATGGAAACACTTTTTTATTGTCTTTTATGGCAGTAGCCAGATTAAGTTCTAGTTCTTCTAATTTTCTCCCTGCATAACCTCACAACATCCCTGTAGTTCTCCTGAGGGGCCTGCCCCTTCTTCCAAAGGTCATGAACTCTCCTCTTTTTCCTAAGTTCCAGCCAAAGCTCCCTGTTTAGCCAGGCCTGTTGTCTTTCCTGCTGGCTCATCTTTTGGCACATGGGTAGAGCCTGCTCCTGGTGTCTTTAAGATTTCCTTCTTGAAGAATGTCCAGCCTTCCTGGACTCCTTTGCCCTTCAGGACTACTTCCCAAGGGACTCTGTCTACCAGGCTCCTAAACAGGCCACAGCCTGCCCTCTGGAAGTCTAAGGTGGCACCTCTGTGACCTCTCTCCTTCTCCAAGATTTGAAAACTATAGTTTCATGTTGACTATGGCCATACGACCTCCAACCATCACATCCCCCACCAGCCCTTCTCTGTTCACAAACAGCAGGTCCAGCGGGCGCCTTCCCTAGTTGTGTCGCTCGCCAGCTGTGTCAGGAAGTTCTCTTCCACACACTCCAGGAACCTCCGAGCCTGTTTCCTCTCTGCTGTATTGTGTTTCCAGCAGGCATCTGGTGAGTTGAAGTCCCCTATGAGGACAAGGGCTGGTGTTTGTGAGACTTCTCCCAGCTGCTTACAGAATGTTTTGTCTGCCTCTTCATCCTGGTTGGGTGGTCTGTAAGGACTCCCACCATGGTACCTGCCTTGTTTGCCTTCCCCCTGGTTCTTGCCCACAAACACTCACTCAACCCTGGCATCACCACCATTAAGCTCTAGACAATCAAAACACTTCCTGACATACAGGGCTACCCCACCACCTCTCCTTCCTTGCCTGAGCCTTCTGACAGGTTTATAGCTGCCTGTTGTGGCACTCCAGCTGTGCCAGCCATCGCACTGTGTTGCCATGATGACAACTAAATCCTGGTTTTCCTGCTGCGCAACGGCTCCAGCTCATCCTGTCTGTTGCCCATGCTGCGTGCACTGGTGTAGGTGCACTTCAGTTGGGCTGTTGATCCTGCTCCTTCCTGGGGGGAGAGACCACAATTCCTACGTGACCATTCCTAGGTGCTTCCATGGTTTCTAACACACAAATAACACTTGCATCTTTGCTGCCACATGGATCTCCATCCCCTACCTCCACTGAGATGGCAGACTGAAGCACCTCACTAGCACACTGTCCCTCAAACATTGGCATGCCACCCCCAGTTTTTTCTCTAGAGAGTGGTTTTATCCCTTTCCCCCTTCAAGTCTAGTTTAAAGCTCTTTCACTGAGCCCCTATAACTCCTACGCAAAGATCCTTTTCCCCGCTGGGACACGTGTGCCCCACCTGTTGCCCGCAGGCCTAGTGTTGTGTAAACTGACCCGTGATCAAAAAACCCAAAATCCTGTTGGTGACACCAGGCTCGGAGCCAGGTATTGATCAGCTGGCTCTTCCTCTTTCTTTCCTCATCATTCCCTGCAGCTGGAAGGATAGGGGAGATGGCAACTAGTGCTCCTGATCCCTTAACCAGTTGTCAAATATTTCAGAAATTTCTTCCCGCTTACCCTACTCGATTCTTTGGGAACAGAGCTTGTCTGGATATCCACATAAAGAATTTGAACTAAAAATATAAAAGTCTGTAATTGCACGGAATTTAAACCCACATGTTGTATTTTTGACTAAAAGTCTCTGTTACCAAACACAGTAACAGAGAATATGCTTGAAAATTAATACTTTCAGCTTGAGCTAAGAAGAAATACTACACTACAGAAATGAACTGACTAAGAGTACAGCCTTAATTTTTGTCTTGGCGAGTATACTTTAAAAAAAACCCCAAGTATTTACCTTTTTTATTATTGCCTTACGATGTTATTACACTAATGCATGACACTGCACATCTGCTTTTTGTTTCTGCATCCTTTCTGTTATGAATTCAACAGGGTATAGTTCTTGTTGAAACAGTATTATATAGAACATGATGTAACTAATTTGATATTTAGTTCATACTTGATTATTTGGGGGTGGATAAATTAGCAGGGTTTCCCCTCTACATGTTGAAGTTTACACATAAACCAGATGTTTACGTAGATAATATGACGTTTTGACCAGTAAAGTGTGAAATGTGGTAGTGGGCAATACAGAGTTGTGCAAGACTCAAAGAAGAGAGAGAGTTTTGACATACGTAATCCAGTCCTATACTGGTGTGATAAGCATGAGGGTGTTTTTTCCTGTTTTCTGCAAATTCTCAAAAACTTGATTAACTACTCTCTATTTCTTTGATCAAAATGAGATAATCTCCTTTTGCCTCAATAAAAATAAACCACCTGTTTTTCTCTCACTTTTTATATTTATTGTGCTGGTTTCTGTTGGTGTTTGAAATTAAATGTGAAAATAAAAGTAGTAATGATAAAATTTAGAATAATTTCACCACTTTTATGTAATAATTGGGATCAGACTTACGTAACTTCCAGAGATACCGAACTGTTCACATTAGTGGCAGTTTAGGAGATGAAAGTTCAGTAGCTCTCTTGACTGTTTTAGCTAATAAACAGCTTTACAAAATTTTCTTGTAACCCTAAATATGTCCCATTTATTTGGCAGTTAAACACCGTTTGACTAATAAATCAGTTATCACCAAGTCATGATGTTGGACGGGTTTGTGCTTTCCTACCTACCCTTTAACCAGCTTTCACCGTGTAATAGGTACTGTTATCCAACCTCTTGGCAACGTTTGCTTCCTCTGAAACTATTTGACATTGTCAAAGACTGTTTGAAAATCCAAATATATCTGAGGTATTACCTTTCTCCTCCTGCTTATTCACCTCTTCCAGAGACCCTGTGTGGTTAGTGAGGCAGGACTTGTCTTCACAGGAAGCATGCTGACTCTTTCCCAAAAACCCATGTCTATCTGTGGGCTCCTAAGTCTTGCTCTATATTGTAGGCTTTACCATTTTACTGGGGATAGAGATTGGGGATCCCCAGGCTATCCCCACCCCCCCAGACCGGGGATAGACTGACCCTCATCAGTCTGTACCTTGCAGGATTCCCTCAGCAGCCCTTTTTGTGGATGAGGGACGTGGGCAGCAGTCTGCCAGTCATCCGCACACTGACTGTAATGAGTTGCACACGTTCACGGACACCTCTGCCTGTCATGTCTCACTTCCTTCAGATCTTCCGGGTGGAGGCCATCCAGTAACATCCTGGTAACTTGCTAACAGCTCCTTCATCTACTTGATCTAATACCTTCTGCACATTTACGTAGGTCAGATGGGCTACACCAGGAAGTAAGCTCTTTGTTATCACTGAGAATTGGTCAGCAATTAAAATAGTATGTTGTAGGCTTGTGCTACAGCAGAAAGTGGTTTAAAAAAGATAAATTGCTGCTATTTGCTGTCCTTGTGAGCATCTGCAGTGCTAGGGTTCTTGGTGAAGAGTGGCTACAGGTCTGTGCAATATCCGTGACACGCAGACATCTTACCACAGGGTATCACCTGTTTATGATAGCAGGCTTTGCAATGGTTTTTTAAAATATTTTTTGCCTGGACACCCATTGGAAGTCAGAGGAAGACTTGGTCAAATCTCCTTGTGAAAAACACAAGGCCCTACACTCGGAAAGAGGGTCCTTCTGCAGGACAAAGGATAAACCCGTTGCTGACTGGTCTGTAAAGGACTGCGAATGTGAAGACTGAAAATTATGCCTGGGCAGTCAGAGGTCAGGGATCAAGCAGTTGGGTGCTGCTTTCTATTCTTTGTGAGGCAGACTGTGGGGTTTAGAACAGTACAAAGTCTGCTCTTGATGTAAGCTTCCTTCCTGGGCTCGTATGTGCCCAAAGCATTGCCACCTGGGAAGTAACATTTGTCTCAGAGAGCAGCGTAGGTGAATGTGAAGGTAATGATTTGCCAGGATCATGAAATAAGAAGGAGGCTCATAGCAATGTTACAACTGCTCATGTTCTTAGGTATTGTTGGGACTGGTGTTCAGACATCGTATAGAAAAGCACATTGTGATGTGCTACACAAACATCTGAATTTTTCTTCTCTTTTCATGGCCTTAAGTTATGTACTTACAGCCCATTTACTATGTTCACATTCTCCAGCCCTCAATGGATGTTAAAGATGAGGTAAAGTTTGCTGGACCTTGTAAGTGTGAGAAGTGCCCTTCATTCAGGAAGAGGAATGGTGTGTAAGCTCTATTTTAGAATAAGCCACTTAGAGCAATAGAAGCTGTCATCCAAAATGTGGATGAAATTCCATATTTATATGTATAAAAGCCTCAAAGCTCCAAGTGTTTCTGACTGAACCTCACAACCAGACTCTTCACCACCCACACAGAGATGCAGGTATGCTGGAAAGAACGCCTGACCGTGTGCTGCTCTCCTACTGGTGTGGCAGGCAGCAAGCCTCTGCCGTTGGGTGTCTTGATGACCGTGCTACGTTTTTGCTGGTGTGACTGACGCCCTGACTTGGCCCCTCCTCTCCCCCCACTTCACAGCTCTGGGAGCGGCACAGCCGGTGTGTCATGAGCCTTTGGAAAGCCTTAGAGCAACTCAGTCCATGTTACCTTACAGCTTCAGGATCTTTGTTTTTTTGAGAGAGATTTGAGGATTTTTTAGCTACTGTGTGTTTATTTCCTCTTTTCTGTTTTTTAATACCAGCTGTCAAGTTGCTTTCCTCTTGCTTGGGAAAAGGTGGAGTTGATAACTTTAGACCGTCATTTCCTGTCTGGGTGCGATAACTCACAAGATGCCAGGCTCAGACACAGATCTAACAAGCTCAGCGAAAACCTGAAGTTAAATTGCTTAAAGGCCTGTGGATTTGCCTAGAAATACAAATGCTGTCAAATTTCTAGAATCTCATAGTTTGGTCTGTGAGACTGTGACGTCCATGAGCGGTCCCATGGCTGCCTCCAAGACAAAATGGCGTGTTTGGAAAACCGCATTTCCCAATATTGCCTCTTTTCCACAGTTAAAAATAATAGTTGAACAGTAACCAGGAGCCTGTTGTGTTCTTCTACCAAATCTGCGGCAAATGACATTATTATCCCCATGTCAGGTTGTGAAGCACAGCAGAACTGAGCTCAGTTTAGCTTTTGGCATCTTGAGTTCACGGAAAAGTGAAATGTTACATGAAAGCCAACAGGCCTGAACAGAACAGATGGAAAAATTAATGAAGCTGTTATTCTGCTCTGAATTGAATGTGAAATCTTATTTAAAATAGCAGGTTGTGCTTAACAGTGCAAGCTTTTATCTGAAGAAAGGACAGTGACACTGAAAGATAAACAAAACAATGCCCATAAATTGATTTTTGGCAAAAATGAAGAAAAATAATCTCTGCTTGCTTCAACAATGGAGGTTGTCCCCAACACCTGCAGAGTATCGATTGCGTGTGTCTTTCCGTCCTGTTCCATGAGCACCAGCCGTGTGGTTCACTTGCCATGGAAGTGGGGTAAGAGTTTGCTAGGAAGCAAACGTGTGTGGAGTGAGCGATAGGCTGTCCTTTGCCTTTCTGAGGGAGAAACACGCGTGTCATGGTCTGCAGTCAGCTCAATGCACTGGGACTGTGCACAGTGGGGTGTTTCTCTGGGTAGAGAGTGCCCAAAGACCAATATACCTTATTAGATAAAGACCCTGTGCCTCACAGACCCCACGATTGGCAGCCCTGTAATTTTTTTCCTCTTTTCCCTAATACTAGGAACAGACAGACACTAGGGGGATTAGCTGCTTTCAAAGCACGCATAGAAATTATAACTTGGAACCATAACGCTTGTCAAGGTGGTGTTGTAATAAGGCAGGAATAGCCTCTGCGTTGCCTGAATGTGCACTTCCTCCTAGGTTAGAACTCCCCTCTGTGTGGTTGCCGACCTTTCAACCCTGGGATTGATGCCAGTGGCTCACGGGTCACAGTTTGTAGCCCACAGGTAGCATGTGGAACTTCCTGCTTTTACAGGGTTAGAAATGAAAGTTCAGCAAGGGAGCATAGCCATGGGTGAGGCTTTGAGCAACCTGGTCTAGTGGAGGGTGTCCCTGCCCATGGCAGGGGGGTTGGAACTAGATGGTCTTTAAGGTTCCTTCCAACCCAAACTGTTCTGTGATTCTGTGTGGGAAGTTGAAGCTAGGCAGAGACCCAGAAGGGTTTGAGTGATACTAGATTGGTATGAAGTAGGCACTGTAATTAGTAAAGTACCAAAGAAGAGATTACATTTCTAGGGTTCAGCTGCGAGCTCCTTTTCAGCTGCATACTGAGGGCTGGTACGTATCTCACTGCTTTCCGTAGCAGCACAGACATATTTGAACCTTGGCTCTGAATTGGTATGAACTTCCTAAGACCCTGTCCTGTATGACTGGAAGAGAGTGCTGCCATGGGAGAGGGATTAATTTTTTCAGCTACTCAGCATTACAGGACAGCTTGAATTGGTAATTGAGACGTGTGGACAGCTTAAACTGAGCTATCTTAATCTGCAGATGTGTCACACCTGGCTAACGCGGTAGAGTCGTAGGTGGTTTGTCGCACTGCTGATCTTTATTCATCTCAGAGCAAGTGTATTTTTGTTGGCGCTGCTTTTTAGAAGGACTTGCATTGTAGTTTTCCAGAAAGCTTAAATGATGTTTATAGGTGGGCAAAATACTACTTGCAGCACCTCTTCTGGTGTGCCGTGAAACAGCTAAAAGAGCGAGGAATGACCCTCAGCTCTCTTCTTGGTACCACAGTCGCTGTCCGCATGGGAGCCCAGCTGCTGAGCCCCTCTCCTGCTCGTCCAGAAGCAGATGTGAAAGGCTGCAAGGAGAGGGGCTGACAGCCAGCCAGGCTGGCAGTCAAAGGCCAGGCTGGGACTGTTAATTGCTGAGGAGCTTGTGTTTCAAGCAATGCTGTCAGTCTAGTTAGGATCAAAAGGTCACCCTCCCGTACAAGCTGCTGTAATATTTCCTCCCACTCTAGGTATTTACACACTGCACTGAGTGGAAAAATAGCCCAGGTGGGTCTAGCACTGTGGCGTGAGCAGTGCTACAGCATAAGAGGACGTAGCTTCTCGTTTCAGACTTGCTCCCACTCCCCTGCAGAAGGAGGTAAATGGAGATGACACCCTTCAGATGATGGCACTGAATCAAACAACAGCACTGGACTTCATTTTTGTCCCTGTAAAAGCAGAAAATGGGAGACCCTCTTACAGACTTCGCAGAATGTGTATTTTGTCCTTTAGAGAATGAGGATTTTCTTGCAAACTCTTTGAAGCTAAAACTGTTTGCAGAAGATCTAGAGTGTTTTTTTTCCACTGGAGTAAAGCAGGTCTGGAAAGAGAGATTGCCATCAGAGCTGTACTTGTGTAACTAACACTTTGCAGACTCCGTGTCCACTTCCTGCTGTGTCCCGTGTGAACGAGCCATCAGCCACAAAAGGTGTTTTAACAACGATTGCAGAACTAATACTTTTCTCACAAAAATGCAGGATGAAATTTGCGCTGTGTCACGGGAGACAAAGCAGCAGAGATGGAAAGTATATGACAATATCTAGGGTTCTCTGCATTAGCCAAGAATTTTAAGTGAAACGCCCAGGTGACAGGAGGAAGTTGGCCACGTGAAATGCCATTCCTTGGTAGTCCCTGCCAATCTAATCAAACTAGAAAATTCCTTGCCAGCTTCCAAATAGGAAATACTAGTGAATACCCCAAATACTAGCAAGACACCTTGGAGCTTTCATCCGATTATGGGCACCAGCTTGGCATCTCGGAGCAAGCCGTGGTTTGCGGCTGTTGGATGGGTGGAGCAGCAGACAACTGCAGCCTGTGCAGAACAGCTTATCCAGTATGTTCGTGGCAATCAGATCTTCACCCAACTCTCTTTTCTGATTTTTGACCCATCAAAGGTAACTTGGGCCAAGTACACTGTGACTGCTACTTTTATAATTTGTCTGACTAAAATGAAGAAGAAATTGTAGCTCATAAATGTCCTGTTACTTCCTTTCCTTTGGGAATAACTGAAATTGCTTTTCTTCACACTTATCAGATGTGTCAGTCCCACGTTGACAGGATGCTTTTGAGCACAGATGCACAAACTGATGGCTACGCCTTCCAGACTGAAGTGATTGTTTAAGTGACTTAATAACCTAATAACCACTTTCTGGCTAAGGGATATGAACAGATTTTCCTTGAGAAAGCAAGAACACAGCCCTGTTAGATAACTGTAGAAAATGAGACGGATTTGGTAATTTCATGTGATCTACCAAGCCTGCGGGATAGAGGGTCCCATTACTGTTCCTGTTACTTTTCAGAGAATCACAGGGTGGTTGAGGGTGGAAGGGAGCTCTGGAGGTCATCTTGTCCAACCCCCTGCTCAAGCAGGGTCACCGAGAGCCGGGTGTCCAGGACCTTGTCCGGATGGCTTTATTTTGGCTTAAAAAAGAGTTGAAAATGTACGGATTTAAAGACAGGTCCTTGCACAGGCTGCTTGTTATCCAGCATAATTGTAGCCCAAATGGAAATAGTCCCAGAAACTGCAGGAGGTGGACCGATAGCTCCCTATTCCCTGTGTCAGTCTCCGTTTTTGTGGCACTGTGCAAACCTATGTGTATAAAGGTGCAGAGAATACTTCCTGAGAGATGATTTTAACTGGAAAGATAATGTGGGCAGAACACTTTCAAAGGCTAAGTCCATCTTAATCAGTAGACTGAATACAGATTAAACAAAAAATTAAATTGTTCCCTGTGCATAAGTATCTGAAATCCATGAAGTGACAGGTCCTCTTAGTAGGCCAGTTGCATCTGAATCAAAAACATCCTTTGTCCTAGTTCAGTAATGTGTATAAATATGTCTGGATTTATTTTTTGAGATGATATATTTGGTAATGTGTGACATAATGCCACTCTCAGCAGAGCTTGAAATAACTTGGAATTAAGCTGAACAGAACAAATAGGACATCTGTTTCAGTCAGATTTCTGCAACGTGTTAATCTTAGACACGACTGTCTTATTTGCTAATAGAAATATATATTAAGGATATGTGTTATTTGAAATACTGCATTGCAATTGACAGTTCCTATGTCCATACAAGAAGCAAGGAATAGTTTTACAGCTTCTGTCTCCAATCTAATAAAGAAATGGGATCATTTCCTTCTCCAAGTTTGCTCCCAATGGAATGAGTGGTTACTTTGCTGTGCGTGGATCAAGTGTGTGTGCTAAACCCCTGCAGGGTCAGAGCTTTGGTTCAAGGGAGACGTTCTCTGCTGAGTGCCAGTACTTGTTGCTAACAGGTAAGCCCTGCCATACTCTGGCTGCAATTCTGTGTTTTTCTGGGATTGCAGGAGCAGGGCAGCTACGGAGAAAACTCGTATGGATTCGCAGCTTTCCAGCAAGCGGGAATACTTTAGTTGCTGGCATTACCTTTGGCAAACCTCGGGAGGGCAGTAGGTGCATGAGGCTTCTGGCCTGGTTCTGGCTCCAGTTATGCTCGTTACTGGTGTAGTCAAGTGGCTTTGATTATTCCTCTTTTACATGTAAGCGTGGGCCAAATCAGTGTAGAATTTGAGTTAAATTCACCTTCACAGAAAAACACAGCAATACTTTCTTTCTTGGTTTAAACTTTTATGATAAAAATAATGACACGCCTCTAAAGTAAACAACCTGTCATAAGCATTTTTGATGTGTTAAGAAATAATCTTGAAAGAAGAGCTACAAAGAACTGATTTAAAATATTTTAATGGAATAAGATGAAACTCCCTGAAGTGTTACAAAGCGTCTTCTTTTAACAAGGTGAACCGGTAAGATAAAATGTGCACAAATAAACACAAGAGAGGGATTTCAGCAGGATGATCATCTTTTGAAACTCATCTTCTAAAATGAATACAAAGTAAGCAGAAACTAAATACACAAGCACTGATTTTCATGACTCCTTTTTTTTTCACCTGTAAAAAGAGAAAAGCAGGGTGCGATCGACTAAAGGAAATGAGATGTGTTCTAAGACTTACCCAGAATGTTCACTCGACAGGAACCAGCGTAAGAGGACAGTTATCTTGGAGGAGGAAAATGTCCAGAAGAAAACTTGTTAAGTTAGGATTTATGTTGAATGAACCCTTCTGATAACTCCAACTTCATTTATTAATCACGGGAAAAAAAACCCCATGGAGTATACAAGGAACTGTTAGTTCAAAGAACAAGAGGGTCATCGCAGGTAATCTCTGTCCTACGTGTTGTACAAATGAGTGAAGCAGCTCTGCAGGATACTCAGCTGGGAGCTCTCCCCTGACATCGAACAGCTGCAACAGACAAACCTGAGTGAGGAGGTCTGAAGTGTCAGGAAAGAGAAGCAAATGATCTTGAAAGGCTGGAGCAGCCACGGGTGTCGTCGCAGCTGAGGAAAGGTACTTGGGACTTGTAGGCACTGCAGAAAAAGTTTTTATGATGACAGAACTGGTGGCTTTGATGTGTGGAGTCACTGAGGGCTGTGTATCATCTTCACTGCTCTCCCCCTTGTCCACACAGCAAGTCATTTCATGAGAGAAAGCAATCACACTGGTCAGGGCTGACCTGCTCTTTGTAAATCCACACTTTTCCTCACTGCTTTCTTGTCCTTCATTTGTTTGGAAATGGGTCCTAAGGAGATGTGTAGCGTGGGCTTTCTAGGGACTGAGTTGAAGCTGGCCAGCATTTAGTTCCTCTGCACCCTTTAGCCTCTTTCCATGGACCTCCCTGGGCCATCACATGTTCTGAGGATGATGTGGCTTCACAATCACATCACCCAGCTTTTTCACTGTCCTTCCATGGTCTTCTGTCGATCTCTGTAGACATGAATAAACCCAGTTTCTCTAAATCGTCCTTAACTCTCTTACTTTTGCGTTTCCTCCTTTCTCAAACCGTGCAGGTGTGCATGGGGAACTTTCTGAAGACTGAGGCAAAAAAATAATTATTTCAGCCTTCACTATATTGTCTGCCACCAGGTTGTCTCCCCCATTTAACAAGAGCTTCACGTTTCCTTTGAACCTGTTTGCTACTAGCATGTTTACAGAATTCTTTCACCCTTCAGGCCCCTCATAACCTGAGCTCCAACCGGGCCCTGTCCTTCCTGATACCATCGCTAATTGCCTAAGCAATGCTTTTATACGCCTTCCTTATTGCCTGTTCTTGTTTCTGCTTCTTGTATGTTTTCTTTTTCTTTTAATTCATTAACAGCTCCTTGCTTTGCCAGTTGGGCCTTCTGCTGAAGTTTATGGCTGCACACAAAATCAGCCCAGCCTTTAACTAGAATCAAGGAGTGTTCTGTTAGTACTTCTATCTCTTTATTATTTTTAGACCAAATTCTGCCATTGGCCGACTTGTAGATCTTGTGACCCAGTTTTTATGACCATCCTGCCCTTCGGGAACCACTTTAAATCTGAATGATTCCCCTCTGTTTCAGTAATTTGGAGTTTTGCCTTACAGCAATGCAGATGTAGTTAAGGCGACATTCACTTGTAACCTTTGCAAAAAGCAAATGTAGCTCAGATCCAGCTGACCTGTCTTTGTTCAGATCACTCATGCACACCTGTACTGTTTCTGAGTCTGTAATCTCACACACCGTGGAATGTGCTCGTTGTATGTGCGCCTTGCATAAAGGCATGACTTTTGGCGGACTCAGCTTTTGATAAAACAGTGCTTTTCTCTTTGAACACAATACTCGAGGTACACTAATTGGGGAAAAAGCAGTCTTTGTTCCACAAACCTCAGAGTTCAGCTTGGAAGCTGTTGTCAGCTTGGAAGGCTCAGGTCACGAGAACTTCATTTTGATAGGAGGTTTTATACGCGTGAGGACTTTAGAGACCTTGTGAAGTTCTTCCCATGTCAAAGGGAGTTGAAGACTTTTTTGGGGAGGAAAAGGAGGCACCAAAGTTCAGCATGCCGAGTAGTGTGAAGGCAAGACTCCTTCCATACTATAAGAGTGATGAGGAGAGTGGGCTCAGCGGTGAAAAAACCAGCTGTGATTTTGACTGAAGGAAAAATTGATACGAACAAGGTGATAGTGGCAATGTGTGACCCCTGAATAAATTTTCAGATTCATTGCTAGTAGTAAGAATATGTTGACCTTCAATTCTGGAGCGACAGGGAATAGATTGGAAAGTTGCTTGCTTTGTTGTTCTTTTTTTAATGACTCATTCAAAACAGAAAAAATGATGTAATAATTAAACAAAACGCCCAAAAATCCCCAAAAAACCCCAAAACCAGGCAATGTAAAAGTACCTTCTACTACAGCATCAAAGAATAATGACTTTGGTGAGGACAGGATTTGATTTCACTTCCCGAGCAGCTCAGAGGTTAGACTGCAGAGGCTGCTGCAGCCGTGAAGCAGCAGTTGTCGCCGCGCGATTGAATTAGCTGATTTCATCAACCGTGGCTGCTGATGTAGAGACTCAGGCTTGCCTTACAGCATGAAACATCTGTTAGAGGGACCGAGCTGCGGACAACCAACAGAGCTTTGGGAACAGGCAGTAAGACAGTTGCTTTGTATAATACCTCATTTCTGTTTATTGTACTGCATCAGGAGCTCACTTTGGAATCAATCCGTTTATATGCAGTTGATCCCTCGTGAAGCTTCGTTTTCTGGAGAAGGCAAGCCTTCTGCATGCTTACTGTGAATGGAAATTTCAAGATAACTGCAAGAATTACTCTGCCTTAAGAGCAACTTCAGCGGCAGACAACTGGAGATTTAGTGTGTTTTTAATTAAAAAAAAAAAAGGTTGTGAATTTTAGAAACCCTGCCCTGTGCTACTGGCCTGCCTGCTAGCTCGGGCAGGCAGTGGAGCCATTGGAGGATTTTGTTCACCCGCAACAGGCTGTGGGCCCTGCAGCCACCTCACCACGGTCACGGCCTCTGCATTCAGTCTCCCAGTTCGGACCTTGATGCATGACATCTCTGCCTGCAGCTACTTCTAGGACACCAGCCCCTCAGTGGCTGCCCACTGGCCTTCACCCCCCTCAGTCATGCCCCATCCCCATCCCCCTGTGCTCTTCTTCAGGCCGGCCACTATGGTCTGGCCACGTACCTGCCGCCCACCCTCCTCCCTCGTGTGAGGGAGGCACAGACCTGGCTGCTCCAGGTTGTTTCAGGTGGCAGAAGCATTTGTTGGGGCATCCTGGCAGAAATGGAGGTATTTGTCTCCTTCAGTCTCTCACGAAACACAGGAAATCCCAGTTCTGCAGCCCACCCTGCAGTGAATACACCCGATGTTGGCCAGCTCCTGCCCCTGGGCTTCACCGTGGACACCACGGTACCCTCCTCCTTTGGAAAATGGTTGCATGGCCACACCAGGGGCTAAACGCCAGGTCCTCTGCTTACTGTAGGAGGACATCTCCAGGCACACGGTCCTCGCTGGTGAGACCATTTTCTCCCCAGAGTGCAGTCACCAAAGAAACAATCTGGCTGCACTTCAGGTGTGGTGGCACAGCAATCATCAAACGTGAGGAAATGAGGGACGGCTGAACATTTCTGGTGAATCCAGACTCTCCTAAGCATACCAGCCAGACCCAAGAGAAAGTTTTAAATAAAACTGCCCTGTGATTTTACAGTGAGAGGGAGGTTAGGAAGCACCTCTGCGAGGTTTGCCTACGGTGCCACTCATGCTGACGCTGCCGTTGCTCACCCAGGCACCAGGCAGAACCTGCTCTGCCCCTCACAGTGCTTTTTTTATTACAGAGCTCAGAAAAGACCACTCGACTTGCTATTTGGTGGAAATACGGGCAACGTTGGACATTATCCTATAACCCGAGAAGGGAGGATGTTATCTGGAGAGAATGTCATGCTACTGATAGTTTAACTTTGTAGTTTTTGTACTAGTGTAAGATACCTCACGGCTGTGGCCTGAAGCAGTACAGCAGATTTCCATGCAGCGTTGCTCCTCCTTCGGTGTGGCTCCCTTATTCAGTGTGACTGCATCCTCAGGTGGGATTAGGGGACGGCATGTTCAAGCACAATGCTGATTAAAATCAAAACTGTCTGTTCCCTTGTATATTGAGGCTACGGCTTTGGGAAAATAGCCTGACCTGATTTTTTCTTTAAATTAAATAAAAAACGGAGTTATCCAATGGAGGTTTGAATTGTCATTATCTAAGGCTTTTGCCAGTCATAAACAACAGGAATTAAGATGCTTTTGAAATAAATGGGACAAAAACATATAAAAACCAAGTAAAAGCATCTAGGATTACAGACCTCTTGCCTGCCTGGAGATACTGCTTTAAGCAGGCTACCAGCTAGAAATGGAGAAGGTCAAAAAAAGTAATAGAGGTAAATGATGTTATGCTGCTGGCACACTTTCACAGTACAACATAGAAATAACTGAAAACCCACAAGGTCTCAGATACAGATGGGTCAGGGCAACTGGTACTTTGCTCCTTGTTTACATTCCTTCAGGCAGTTAAAGGAATTGGGCCCACATGGTCCATGCAGTCATGCGTTATTCCCTTTGCTTTTCCAGGTGTGTGAGCACCAGAGGCAGCTGTAGCTGGAAAGCTCTTGGAGACGGTTGCTTTTGTTGGGCAGCGCCATGCAGGTAAATTTTCAGCAGAATTCTGCAAATTTGTGTTGGGCAAAGCAGGTAACAGTCTTGGTTTTGTGATCTGACAAGATGTGAAGCTTTTTTTATCCAAGAAGAGCTGAAAAATGTTTTTTTGAGTTTGAGTTCCTATTTCCTAACAGACCAAAGCTTGTTATCTTGAGGGCTCTGGCTTGTAGTTGTTGAATGTTTTAGTAGATTTGCATTGTAGTCTCTGGGCCTAATCTGGATATTTATTTGTTGTGGTGGTGTGTTGTTTTACTATAACGGTTAGAGGACTATAGCCCTGCAGTGTAGGGTGGGTTTGTTGGCTGCGCAGTCCCAAATTGGTCAGAAATAGTTTGGGAAAAAAAGTTAGGGAATGTTCTTTGTTGGAGAAAGCTTGTATAGAATTTCTTATTTAGGGAGTCACACCAATTCTTTAATTAAGACTGGCTGAATAACCAAGGGTACCACGTTGTTGCTGGGGATCTGTTAATACTCTAATGACCCAGTTCTTGCTTTAGTGAGGAGTAATAGCTAACTTTGAAAGTGGTGTCCTTGTTTTCTTCTTACAATGAAATGGAATTTTCAGTTCCGAGTCAAGCTGTAGAATGTTGTCAAGCACTTTCACATTGGAATAACTGCTTAATGGATGCATTTATTTGTTTTGTTTTCTTTGGTTTTACCAGTATGAAGTCAAAACGTCTAGATCTTTAAAATGTGTATGACATGTTTATTGAATTGGTTCCTTTACTTGTGCGTAGGTAGAAGTATTTTGTATGCTTATGCAAGAGAATACTAGAGTTTACAATGTTGTCTTCTCTTGCATCTATTCTTTTTGTTTTCCTCAGTAGACAAATGTGCTAAAAACTGTAGAAAACCTGTTAAATGTATCACTGTTATTACATTGTTATTTTATGTAATAAAAGCTATTGCAGGAAAAAACCTTCTAGATTTTATTTGGACAAAAGCTGATTATATAAAGGCTTAATTTACATTTCTTTTTTCCCAAGAAGTTGTATAAAGTGGCAGTAGCCCAGTCATTTTTGCAATGAGGTAATTCTGTGCTTGGACAGTAAAAGATGTAAGTTTAGGTGAAGCTAAATGAAATAATGAAAGGCTAAAGATATTAGGAAAAACTATATATGTTTTCTGAGTGGTTTCCTCTGCTTTCTGCATTGCTGAGTGCTCACAAACAACTTTTTAGGAGAGACCTAGAGCTAGCTTGTTTGCACCATCACCACTTTCACCTGAGGAATCCTTTTGAGTTAAATGAAGTAACAGGATGGTAAGATTAGCAACAGGAGTGGGAGAATACACACCTAGAATAGCAGATCTTGTGCTGTTAAAGCTCAGTACTCTTGTATTTGCTGTTCTGTTTTCACTTGCAAATGCCACTTATTTATAGTGCTTTGGGAATTTGTGTCTTAGTCACCGGCTGACACTCTAAAGACAAAGGGGAGACTCCTGGGTTATCTCACTGGTTGAACACAGAGCTGGAAGGAGTAGTGAAACTACAGCTTCCAGTTCTGATCTAGGTGGCCAGTGAGCAGAAAATAAAGAAGATGCCAACATTTGAAGATATTGTAAACACTGGTTAATGTATTGCAACTTTCTCCTGCCTCTAGGAAGTGTTATCCTTCTTTTATGGATAGTGATCCCAAGAGGTTAACAGGCTTAATCAGTAGTATATATCAAGTCACAGCATTGCCAGACATAGTGTTTTCATCTCCTGGATGTCAGTCTGGCACCTAAAGAGAATTGTCCCTTCTGTCTGTTCCTGTGACCCTGTCAAAAGATTGCAAGCAACCCATTTCCACATAGTGATATGGAAAGTCATTCCCCTGTGATGTAAAATGTTCAGTGCTTCGGCTTAATTCTGGGTCACCACCAATTCTTTGGCTACCTTCAGTTTAAGTAGAACTGATCATGAATGTATTTCTGCAGTTACGTCGTTTCTTGGGAACATGACTCTTGCTATGCCATCTTTATTTTCCCATTAGGACAGAGTTATAATCTCAGCTCTAAATAATGGTAAGGCAAGGAAAATGTTTCAAAATCTTTCTTCAGACCACTGAATATCTGCCACTGAAAACCTTCAGAACGCTAAATTCTCAAAGGTATGTTGGGATATTTTGGAGTCAGAGAAAGGTGATGAGGACTTTAGGTTTCAGTAGTGCCAGCATGCACTAGGCAGGAGCTTCTGTTAATGACTGCAGTCCACAGATACTATCTCATTTATAATCATAGGGTAGGTGTATAAACCTGTGATTTAATTATCTTATTCACATCTTATTAACTATTTAATAGGCAACTTTTATGAACCACCTTGAATGCGTGTTCCTTTGGTCTCTTCTGTTAGCAATGATTTGTGCATAGTTTATGCAGACACTATTGACTGTGTATACTAAACTGAAAGAATCTTTCATGGAGTGTTTTCCATTAAATTGTTAAATAAGATTGTGGGAGCTGCTGTAAATCAAATGTAAAAAAGCAAGGTGGTAGCTATACAACTAGGTTGTCTTTCATAGTATTTTTTAAATAATGGTAAATGAATTACATGAATACAAATATTATCACAATTATAATTTTCAATGGCTGTGTTTTTATCAGACTTATTTCTTCTAGGGTATTAAAATAGAGTGTAAGCCAGACAGTGATACTTTTCTTTTTGATGATAACTTAGGTATTGTATCAGTAATGCAGTGATCTTTGTACTAGAAGTGAGGAACAAGCTCAAATAAGTGGCCTGTTCATATGAGCTAACTAAAGGGGGTTTGTAATCTATTTGCATGAAGAAAGTTTTTTAAAAGCTTTCTGGAAAAAGATAACCTTGGTAAAGGTGTGATACTGAAAACAAACAACAAAAAGGCAGTGACTTAAAGATGAAGTCCTGTGACTGCTGATGCTAGCAGGACATCTACTGGTCCCAGATTGTCTTACATTACCTGAAGACTGAAGAGTGAAGTTGACTTTGGCTTTCTTGAGTAGCTGATCACTTCAGGAATATGAGAGAACTAGCTGTAGTGGCTTCTCCTTGCACCTTTGGACAATGAGTCTAAACAATATAGTAGGTACTATGACACTGTAGTATGCTTTCAGCTGCTGCAGTCACCAGTCTTGCATTATGTCTGTTCAGACCATCTCTGGCAGCTCAGGAACATTTATCCACTTCCAAAATCCGTGTTTTAGTCTCTCCAAGGGCATCCTATTAACTACTAAGGGTAAGAGACAGCACCTTTTTCATCATCTGTCTGTTTAAAATGCATGGAGGGGCCTTTAGCAAATAGCAAAATGTGATAAGAAGCTTCAAGCAATCAGCTTGTGTGGAGGAACTGGGAAGGAGAGGTAGCCTGTCAAATAAAGAGAGCTTTGAATAATAATAGTGACGGTGATAGATAGCGGCTTTCTTTGGGCTTTTTTTTGAAAACACGCTAAGAGATCTATTTAGAGATGTAGTGAAGTGCTATAAATCCTACTGGATTTGGGAGGTCGAGGGTTTGTCAACAGCCAAGCACAGCTTGCTTGAGGTGAAAAGCTATTGGTACATCATCATCTATGTGGAGTGAGGAAGCTTGAAGGTACAAAATCAATAGATATAGGCTCTACTTTCTATTTTCAAATAGTTGATCCATTGTTTCCTTTTGGACTGTATGCTATTATGGCTGTTTGTCACTTGATATGTTGTCAGCTTCTCATACATTAAAAAAAATCTTTACTGCACACTGCCTCTTCACGCTGATGTGATCTTATGTTGCTTTTAAATGTTTCATGTTCACTAAAGAACACAGCTGGCAAAGTTAAAATGCCTACTGAGCCTTTAGCTTTGTGGCTGCTACGATGTGCACCATTGCTGTGCTTGAAATACCCTTCCTCCTAAACCGGCAGATTTGTAATTACATCTGACCAAGCATGGCCTAAACCCTACCCCACGGTGGATGTTGATGCTATGCATGTAGCGCCACAGAAAGTCTTCTGCAAAGCTGCAGCTCAGATTACTGTGAGCCTGGATCTCTTATACTAACCTGCTGCTAAATATGAAGCCCTTTCTTTTTATTTCTTTTGCCATTAAGAATTCCACTAGTCTATCAAACCAAGCACAGCCAGCGCAGAATGATGTTGCTCCAGTTGCTGAACACGTGTCGCATTACAGTTTTTGTCTGTACACAGTGGTCCGTCTCAATGAAGTCTGAACCCTGACTGTAGCTATGTGCCACAGCTTATCTAACAGCTAGTGACAGGTACAGACACTGCTGTGGTGGAGGAATGCCCTTTTTGAAGGTCTGGTTTTTTTGAAGTTGAACGGTACTAAGCAGCAACTACTCCTTTCCTTGGAGTATATATCAGGATATATTTTAATTTATCCCTGAGTTCTTAGTTGAAAACCTGGAAGTCTGTGCAAGAATACTGTAATTTTGACAGGACTGTTTGGCTTTCTCACTTGGTAAAGTTGGCATTTATCATATCAGGAGAGGATTTACCAGAGAAACTGGTAAAATAAGAGAGCTGATAAGAAGTTTAGCCAAGTGTAAATCTGTGTACTGACAGAAGGCACTGTTCAAAGCAGCGTCAAACCTCTCTCTGCGTATAACAGAGATGCAGTTTTGAGGAGTAGGTGCCTTGAACAACTTGATAATTATGAAAGATCTTCAATTTTTGAGCAGCTTTATCAGCCTTAGCTTCTACTGAGAACTAATTAACAGCATCCAAGTCCTTGACCTGCATTATTCTGTTGTTCAGATAATACTGGGTTTTTCTGTGTCCTAGGCTCAAGCTCCTAACAAGCAGGATCACTGACAGAGCTGCAAGTGTTAGCCTGTCCTCACCAATAATGTCTTTCTGCTGGATCCTCTTATGCAGGCATTTGACTACTCCAAACTCTAGATTTATGCCATCAACCAAAAATTACTTAAGGAATATGGAAAACCTGTTCCTAAATCTGTGCTGTTACTTTCTGCTGGCTTCTCTAGGAGACTAATAAAGGTCTTGTAGAATTATTAAAGGCTATGAACACAATCAGAAATTCATCCAGTCCTGAGACACCTGGCACTCATGACACAGCTGAGTATTGAGAATGTCTCAGAAGAAGGGGTTCCAGGTCTGGGAGTGGTGTGGCAAAGTCCTTGTAGCTGTAACTGCATGTGTGCGTGGTCAAAGACTCTGTATACTTCAATGTGGAAAAGTATTTGTTTTCTTCTTCAGGCTCTCAGGACACACAGACAGCTGAAGGCACATGTATGCATGAGTTTTGAGTGGCAAGTCACATCCTGGATGTTCCTACTACATAAGCCCTAACACTTGGTATTCCTTTCATCCTCCATGTAGTCATCAGTCTTCCCAACACTTTTCCCAGCAGATGTGGAGACAGGAGTCCTAATCTACCAAGACTTTGGATATCCCTTTTTCCTTTGAGTTGCAAGATCAACTAATGCTGTCTTTTATCATCGGTGTGGAAAAACAAACCTGTTTTCTCATTATCTCCTTTAGGTGCCACCTGAAAGTAACAGGAATCCTGTGGTTATTGGTCCAATACACAAGTTGTAGACATGTAGGAAGGTGGAAAAAAAAATCATAAGGCTCTGCAGAATTTGAGTACAATGGGTTTTTTCCTCTCCAGCATCAGAGGACGACAAAAGATATGGGTTCACAACTGAAGTACTGCAACAACCAGGAGCGAGGCTGAGGTAGCTAGAGAACAACAGTGTCTGTGGACTTGGGGAAATACGCATGGGCATTGTGAGTGAAATGGCTTCATCTGTCCAGGCAGGCTGGGAGGCTGGCCAGTTTAAACAGCCTCAGTGTTCAGAATCGGAAAACTATTTTAACGTTAGCCACTGATTGTCTTGGATGTCTTTTTGTTTAATAACTCTGTGACTGTAGGTTGCCCCAAAAACGGCTGAGATGGAAGGCACTTTATTAGCTACAGAGTTTAAAGACAGTGAGTGGGCAGAGAACAGGGGTTGGCTTAAAATGTCTTGAATGTTAGAATTTGTCTGACTTCTTAAAACTTCCAAACTTCTGCTACTCTTTACAGTCTAGGGCTCCTTAATGCCAAATGCCAGCCCTTGCCCGTCAAACAGTCAGCTGTATTGATTTTTTTTTTTTAAAAGCCTAGTGTGGGCGTTCCCTCTCACAGTATCTTTGTGGCACAACTTGCTCATTAATGAATTCCGTAGTGCCCTACAGTCTGCACATACAACCATATTAAAAGATCCATCCGAGGCTGAGAAAGTGAAATGAGAAAGCTTATAGCTCTAATTGATTAGGGAAGGGATTATCTGCCATCTTCAAGAGGAAGCAAACAACTGGTGTTTGCTTTATTAAAAAAGCTGTTTGGCGATGTTGATATGCTCTGCAGAGGCAGTCTGCTTCCTTCTCCTGCAAACTGATGAACACCTACAGGGAACAGTTCCTGCTTCTTTTTCTTCGGGTGAAACTTAGAATCACAGAACGATTTGGGTTGGAAAGGACATTGAAGCCCATCCAGTTCCAACCCCCTGCCATGGGCAGGGACACCCTCCGCTAGACCAGGTTGCTCCAAGCCTCATCCAGCCTGGCCTTGAACACTTCCAGGGATGGGGCATCCACAGCTTCTCTGGGCAACCTGTGCCAGTGCCTCACCACCCTCTCCATGAAGAACTTCTTAACCCCATGCAGACTGTGCTCTGAAAAAGGCATTCAGCTCCCACAGTGAATCAAATCTAGCTTCAGTAATAAACTGAACTACAAAAGATTCTTGAAACTAACCACCTGTAGCATGAGATTGTCCGTGATGCATTCCTGTGTGAGTCGCTCTCATCCTGCCTGCCTTTAAAGGGATCTGAGCATGGACCTGACTGCAACCGCTGAATGAGAGAGATTTTTGTATGCCTGGAGAAGCATAAGGCCTTGAACACAAAATAGATGAAATATCTTAAAAAAAAAAAAAAAGTTGGCTTCCAGAGCACTCCAACGTAAAGCCATTTTGTTTCTTTAAAAACATTAATTACAAATACAGCTGTACAACAGCACACTCGGTGGCCGTGAAATGGTTTATCAAACATATGGGGTTTTAAGTTACCTCTAAGAGTAACAGATTTTCTATCCAAATAACTTTTGATTGTCAGCACGCTAATTTCATCATTCCACATGAATTTTCCAGAGCGTGGGTGAGAGTCCAGGCTTGTTATTGTATGCCATGGGCAAGGATCCTGAACTGGAATGCCATCCTCTGTCGCTAGTTTAAAATAATCCTAAAATGACTTTAACCTGTGCTGGGATTCAGTCTGGGCTCTCCCTTTCACTAGCTGTCAGAGATAAGATAAGGTGAGGTAAAATGTGTGCTGTCATTTATACCAACAAATCCTCCAGGACCACTGTGTGGCTGCCGTGTTCCTGAAGACCTGTTCTCAGTCTATTATGCAAGAGTTTCACTAATGCTGATAAAATGAAGAGCTGCAATTAGTGTGTTCAAATACAGCCCACTTTTCTTAAGCCCACCAGCCTCAATTCTTAGACTTAGTTCTCTTACTATTTAACGTTTTTATTACTTCTCAGTAACCACAAAGGATTTTTAGTGACATGACACATGAATAGATATCTGTGCGTGACTCCCAAATCTTACACCAAATTTCTTATGACTTAAAATATTCCACCAAGTTTTGAAACTGCTTATAACAGTAACACTAATGGATTCATGACCACAGCTCTGTCGTGTAAGTTGTCCTGTGAAGTTTTCAGTCTAAAGCCTTAGGGAGTAAAGCAGACGTGTTTATTAGCTAATCCTATGATGAACTGCAACAAAGGAAATATTCATGACAGAGTAAAATTTCGTGTAAATGCAGTGCTGTGAAATGCCCATTATAAAAATGCATCTGGATCTAGGACAATCTTGTTACAATAAATAACAGTGAATTATTTTTGCCCTCGTAACTCCTTCAGTCTTCAGCCAAGTCTCAGTAAAAGTTACTGTTTGTTTTTTTTTTTCCTTCATGTTGGCTTATGCAGGACAGACTTCTGACCATCTTGGTAGCCTAAGCTGATCCCCTCGTGTGGGGAATATGGAAAAATCTCTTTTTTTCTTAGATGATGGCAGTAAAACGACATTACCAGACAAGATCTCTCTTCTGCAGTAGTTGCCCACGTACAAGTTCCCACAGGAAGAAAAGGCAGCAATCTTCCCTGTGTGCTGATCAGACTGAGATCTAATAGATTAGGTCTTAAGTTTACTATATTGGCTGAACTGCTTTAATAATGTTCTTTTCACTCTTTTCCCTCTTCCTATCAGCTCTTCTTTGTATCCTTAGAAATGGGAGCATACTTCTAGTCACAAAGTACACAGAGTCAGACATTTCTAAAGTATGCTGTTGAATGGAAGCTAGTATGTCTGACTGGGAGCTAATTACAGTGGTTGGGAGACAGCTCAGTGACAGGCCCAGCACTAGAGAAGTTATTTTGTCAAGTAGATCGGTGTTGTAAGTGATGGTGTATCTCTGTTAATTAATTTACAAATGATGTATGTTAAAACGAAATGCGTTCTGGTAATAGGAAGGATTTTGATTCTCCAGTTAGTTTCTTTCTGGCTAACGCAATGATATGTTTTGTCTGGCACTGGTTAAGGACACATTCACAAGGAATTAAATGGAAACATTATTTTTATTTTTGGAAGTGTTCCATGATGCTTATACATATTCCATTCACTTTTATTTTAATAATTTGATTCTGTATATAGTGGAGTGGTGCATCAAGTTAAAGAATCAAAAAAGGTACATTGTTTTTCCATCAGTTTTCAGTGGATACACGCACAGAAAATATTACACAGCTTTCTAAAGAACAAGCCTTGGGGCCGTGTGTCCTTGGCATAACTGGTACGTGTGTGTTTTGATGGTTGACTGCTCTTTAGAAGGTTTCTGGACAGACCCCTGTGGACCGATTCAGAAGCTGGAAGACTGCCAGATGGTGAGGTCAGACTTGGCACCTCCAGCACCTTCAATTTATATGTAGATGTTGTATTGTTCACCTTGGGTTTTTAAATTAGGGCTTTCTCATCCACCTTGTCAAAGGAGGCCAGTTGGCCCTGCTTATCTGCATGACTGGTTTCTCCTCACCCCATATCATTTCTAGTACTTCTTGTTAAAAAGGAAAATGACCTTTTTATTCCTACACTCTCTTCTTCTATTAGAATTAGCTCTCTCAATATCTTTGACACGTGGTTACAGTAAATATGTTTACGAAGCAATAAAGATAATCACAGTTTTCATGGTGACTTGGGTTCAGTCACTTGAAACACGTCTCTACCCCTGAGTATTTGTTTATCACTATGCAGCTTCACTTGAGAGCAATGAAAACCAGGCAGCACTGATTTTGCCATTTTGAGATGGAAAATGGAATTCTATGTTTATTTCACTCGCATAACCATGCAAAGTGTAAATGCTTTATTTCTTGCTTAGTGACCTTCAGGACAGTTACAGATTCCGTGTCCTGTCAGGATGGGAGATGTTTCCACTTAGCTGTGCAAAGTGATATTAATATTTTTGGAAGCAGTGAGTAGTGAGG
Source organism: Rhynochetos jubatus (assembly GCA_027574665.1). Taxonomy (NCBI): domain Eukaryota; kingdom Metazoa; phylum Chordata; class Aves; order Eurypygiformes; family Rhynochetidae; genus Rhynochetos; species Rhynochetos jubatus. Next base: position 122,292,101 of record CM050648.1, on the reverse strand, counting down.
GGGAAGTGGAAAGAGAGTGGAAATAATCTCTGTGTGCAGGTTTAACTTCAAAATAGCTTTTAAGGTAGCTGGCACAAGAAGAGACAAACCCCTTGAACTGGATCAAAGGAAAGGAAAATGAAAGTGTTTCATTTTTCTGTCCATTCACATAAAACTTTTGAAACTACATTACCAATATTTTAATTTTAATGAATTTTTAATTACTTTTTAGCATAACTTCTCTTTAAGGGTGATTTTTTTCAAGGTAGCTGCAAAGTATTAAAGCAATATATCCATATTCTATTAGTGTTTGGGGGGGAGGGAAGTGCCAGTATGGGGCTTGATAACAGAAAAATCTCCATGGTTGAGCGATTTCCTCTAGTACTCAGGTAACACCAGGCAAAGTGGCAAGCAGAAGGACAGCAGGGAGGAGGGCATAAACTTTGAGAGCCACAGTAGGAAAATTTAGTAGGAAACATTAAGGAAATTGATGAGGAATGTGGGTTGTGGTATTTTTAATAAGCTATTTATCCCATCTTGATATAGTTGGTGCTGGGATAGAAAAAAACCTGGGCAGTATTGTAAAGCTTGCTTGTTGAATGGGTGTATCTGCTGCTGCTGGCTAGCAGGTTCTTAATCAAATCTAACAGGGCACACATTTATTGCTGAGTTAATACATCCCTCGGCAGCAGCAAAGATCATCTGATAAAACTACTTAAGCAAACTATTCAAGAATGTGCTGAGGTTCTTGGCTTCATACTGACTTTTTTTTTTTTTGTTTACTTGCCCTACTCATTATTTATTATAATTTACAATTTTTATCTGCCTATGTCATCACCAGGACTAATGCCTTCTGAACTAAATATTAGAGTCCTGTATTTATCTACATTTGAGGCTTCACCATAAGTTAGTAAGAAGGATAATGCTGGAAGCTGTAGCCTCCCAGATAACACATCCAGTATACCCTCCGTGACCTCCACTGGCTAGCAGGGAATTTCCAGATGAAGTACAGGGAAGAGCTATAAAGGAATTTATTTAGGTTTCTCTCTAGAAAACTTAAAATTATATATTTAATTGAACACTGACTTTAGGTAGACGCAATGTACTGTTTCAATGACACAAAATTCCACAGTTTATCCAGGGAGTTACAACTTATGTCCCTATGCTCTTTATTAATGCCCCGTGTACTCCCCTGGATTGATGACCTTTGTGCTTTGTCACCTGTTCAAAGCCCTGTGCTTTGGTGCATTACAGGAGACTGGGCCTGTTTGAAAGGTTTGACCCATAGAAGTGACGGAGGGCATGAAGTACCTAAAGACAAGTCTTACATGATGTTATGAACCACACATGACAGATGGACCTTGGAGTGGTCTCCCATTTGTGGTAATGATCTCTTGATTGAGCACAGCTGCCTTAATTCCTTGAAACTTTCTGCACTGGAGCCCAACTACTGAGCAAAACAAGGCAATTGATGAAACTTGCTCATCCAAGCCTTTTTGATTACAGCAATTACGGCACAACCCTTTATGGAAAGGGAGGAGGCGAGTCCCTGAGAAGTTAATTCCTCAGGGCTACCCCGTCCAATGGAAAACAGCATCGAGTTAGAGGGAGAAAAGCCCACCCAAACTCCCTTCCCTGTGACCAGCAGAAAAGCAATGTTACTATAATTCAAAGATTCTGCTGTGTTGGGTGTCAACAGACAGGAAAGACAGACACTAATGTTCCAGCTCATGCCAGATTGGATTGCAATTTAACATTTAAATGGGTTAGTCTGTCTATAAATCTATTTGTGGCTATTTCTGATCTTCCCTTGAGAAAAGCAAGGAAAAGTGATCTATAAATCATGCTGTTACAAACGTGTCTTATTTTCCCAGTTGGTTTTAGGAAGAGAAGCAGTATATTTGTTTCTTTGTTTCCCTTCACTTACGCTTAAAAAACAGCTTCGGTTTTATCTTTGTTAAACAGAAACGACCTTTCTGTTAGTAACTAGGCTGATAATGTTGTGTAAGCATTTGGCACTGACTGCGCGCTGTGCAGGTTGTGTCAGAGCGGGTAGGTCTATTCTTTCAAAGCACCGGTAGAAATGTAATTGCACATTTGTGTGGCACTGCATAAGAGCAGGCACGTAAGCTCACCTGCTCTGCCTGTCGCAGCACTGATGTGTCTGGGGAGCTCTGGGGGTGGAGTTTCTGGGGTGCTAGGCAGGACTGGCATTTGCCACCCTCACCAGCTCCCCTCCACACTTTCCAGTGAATGGTCTAGTGGGGTGTGTCCCTGGCCATGGCAGGGGGGTTGGAACTAGATGATCTTTAAGGTCTCTTCCAACCCAAACCATTCTATGGTTCTACGGTTTATTTTATTTTTTCTGTGCCTCCCTATTCCTCCCCTTGCAGCATTTAGTAGCACGTTATTCCTTCTGCCTTTTACAGTGATAGGTGTTAAGAACCTGTATTATTACAGCACAGTGTCAATACAACTGCTTAATTTAGAAAGGAGAGCTGTGCACTTTGCAGAACCTACGGAAACAAGTCCTTAACTGTGTACAATGGAATAAAATCAATATTATTTTTTTTAAATTTACTCAATGCCTCAGTAATGCCAAGCTGTGGCAGGTTTAGTCAGATGTAGTCACTCCACTCCTTCCACATATCTTCCCCACTTCCACTGTGACTAGTCAGAGATAGCTGTTTGGTGCCAGGAAACCTTACATCATTAGCTGGCGCTAGGTGGAGGACAGCCTGTCAGAGGCTTCCATTTTTAAGCTAACACTGAAGAGGTTTTCAGCTAAATATATGTTCCCCCAACATATTTTGCTTTAATACATATTTTTTGAAGACAGATGGCAGATTTTCTTTTCTATGAGTGGGTGTTTTTTTTGTTGTTGTTGTTGTGGCACTCCCCCTCCCCCCCCTTTGTTTTAAGACAGAAAGTTTTTAGTTACTGCTGGGAGGAAAAGGAAACCATTTCTTTATAAAACTCCCTTTAAAAGGAGGAGGCACTCTAAACTTTGTATGCACTTTCCATGCTGGTATTATAATGTATCACCTGGCCAGTGGCTTAATCTCAGTAGAAGCATGTAACTGGAGCTTACTATGCTTTTTCTTGGATGTAATAGATCGTTTAGTTTTGGCTGTGTTGTTGCTTGTTTTGCAAGTGGTGAATCTGTTTTCTTATAGGCAGGTTTCTTACCTGTGCCTTAGGCTTTTAGTAAATGAACTCAGTTTGCTATGTGTGGTGTAAGGAGTGCTTCAACAGCTAAAAACTCGATCCATGGAGAAAAGGACAAAATAAACATACATCTTTGTTCCTTTAAGGGATGAATAGCTGATCTGATGACGATAGTAAAGGCAATTGCTCTGCTCAGTGCACAACTGCACCAGTTTTTGTGAGATCTGACAAAATTCAGGACACGGATGAAGCAGGAGGAAATATGAGCAACAACAGAACATGCAGTCTGTCATTCTTCACATATGTTGTGGGTGTAGGTGAAAACTGGTGTGGGGAGCGATGGCAGCATCTCTGAAAGACAGGCAAATCCTCCTGGCTTGCTTGCCTTTCTGTTGCAAGGCTGAAAAAATCTAAGCCTATGCCTCTTCCAGGTGGAATGGAGCCAGGAACTGTCCTAGGGAACTGAGGCCAAGTACCACAGCGTAGAGGTATTTGGATGGCATAGTACTTGCCATAAATCTCTTGTGAGCCCCAGGCAGAGACTCTATGTTTTAGTGCCACAATCTGGAGCAGAAGTGCTGGGATCAAAGCCTATGGAATGACACATGTCGTTGTAGCATGAAAACCTGGGACTTGGCACGAGGCCATGCAGGTACACTTTAGGGTGCAAAGCTGTCTGGGGTAGCCTTAGAGGACAGGAGGAAGGCAAGCCTAGTGCAGCCTGCCCACGTTGCCTGCTGGGAATGGATCCTGGCATAAATATGGCAGCTCCGAGTTATGCCTGTGCATTGTACAGGGGAGCAGTAGATCCAGTATGCCAGACCTATGCCAGAGCAACAGCAAAACGCTAGGGATGAGCTCCAGTCCTGTACCAGAGCTTGTCCTATGGACTTACCTTCTTTAGGACTCCGTAACTCTGCTACTGAAACAGACCTTCAGGCCCTCAGAAATGGTCCACATCTCCTGAGGCTTTGATGTGACCTGTGAAGTAGCAGGCAGCCCTGCAGCAGTGCAGAAGAGATGCTGTGTTGTTGTTGAAAGAATAACCCTGTGTTGAGTAACATGGGCTTTGATAAGCTTTTTGGAAATGCTGCTTGTATATGTCTTTAGAGAAAGAAACATTGCCGTTCCTCGGAGAGAACTGGTAAAATATCAATTCTGTAGCAGAAATGTGTTGAGTCTTGTTCCACACTTTTTCTAGGACTTCTGTGAAATTACAGTGTTTTTCTTCTATATTATTATCGTGGATTAGGCCCAGGTGGCAACTGAGCACCAGGCAGCTGCTGCTCGCTCACTCCTCCCCACAGTGGGATGGGAAGGAAAAAGTATAAGGGAAGGCTCATGGTTCGAGACAAGGACACTCACCTGTTATAGTCATGGACAAAGCAGACTTGACCTGGGGAAGAAGAATCAATTTAATTTTGTTACCAATCAAATCAGAGTAGGATAATGGGAGACAAAACCCAGATTTTAAAGCACCTTCCCCTCACTTCTGTCTTCTTCCTGGGCTCAGTTTTGCTCCCAAATTCTCTATCTCTTCTCCATCCATGGCACAGGGGGATGGGGAATGGAGGATGTGGTCAGTTCATCACACATTGTCTCTGCTGCTCCTTTTTTCTCCTGGGGAGGGAGGACTCCTCACACTCTGCCCTTGCTCCACCATAGGGTCCCTCCCATGGGAGACACTCCTCCATGAACTTCTCTGATGTGAGTCCTTTCTACGAGCCGTAGTTCTTCATGAATTGTTCCAGTGTGGGTCTCTTCTGTGAGGTGCAGTCCTTCAGGAGCAGGGGGGTCTCTGCTCCTCTGTGACCCTCCATGGCTGCAGGGCACAGCCTGCCCTCTCACCATGGGCTGCAGGAGAACCTCTGCTCCGGGCACCTCCTCCCTGCCTTTCTGCACTGACCTGGGTGTCTGCCTGGGTGTCTCTCCCACATCCCACTCCTCTCTGCTGCAGGTCCCCACAGCAGGTTTCCCCCCCCCCGCCTTAAATACGCTATCTCAGAGGCGCTATTGCTGTTGCTGACTGGCGGGGCCATGGCCAGAGGCAGGTCTGACTTGGAGATGGGGGTGCTTCTAGGAGCTTCTCACAGGAGCATCCCTGTAACCCCTGCCCCACTACCAAAATCCTGCCATAAAAATCCAATACAATTATTCCCTCATGAATTCTGGTGACTAAAAAAACAATAATAAAAAAAAAAAATCAGTGTTCTGCGTTGCTTGGTTTGTTGTTTGTGTGGATTTTCTAGACACAGTTGCAACTTCAAAAAACGGCCTTGTGTTAGAAACAAAAGTGCAACGAAGCAGAGGCAATTCAATGAGGCACTGTGAGGGTTTCAGCTTACAACAGATGTTAAAAGATCTTATTGGTACAAGAAGGTTGAATAAACTGATCAGTTTCTAGTAGTTCTCATACGACCTTCTTGGAAACAAGTGAGTTCTGATTTCACTGGCAGTGTTTCCTAGGTAGAAATTCAAATAGGCAATGAACATTGATGTGTCTGTTACCTGAGGCAGAAGTGTTCTAAAACCATGGTGGGAAGGTGTCTGTTCTCTAGCCCAAGTCCCCAAAAGCTGACTGCTTATGCTGACTTACAGTTGCCCTCTACTCCGCTTGTCTTTGCTATCTTTCACTCAGTACTGTTAGTGGTGCTTGTGGTTTTGTGCCTGTGGTGGTGAAAAATTATTGTAGCTGTGCGCAGCCAGATGTTTTTTCCAGTACGATGAATAGGAGAGTAAGTAGTCTGTAAGATCATGGCTTATAATTCATAGTATAAGATTCCTTTGCCCAAGGGCCTGTGAAAAATTTGAAAATCCTGCAGAATCAATCTGAAACTGTGAAACTGGGGAATTGTTATTTCTCCAGTCTAGATTCCCTACGTTGGTGTTGGGTTTTTTTAAGTGTCTGTATCTTAAATAATTTTTATTTTACTTAGGAAAGAAATAGTTTGGTATTTTTAAATAAAAACCAAACTGGTATAGGTGTGAAACAGGGAACAAATCTTGATGACCTCTAAGTATGAGATTGCCTATTCCTGAAGTGGTACAATGACACCCATGATGATAAATATGTGCTAAACCAGAGAAATTTACAGTAAATGAAAACAGCACAAAACTGGAATGGGAACAGAAAGCAACAGAACTTCTGAAACTGTATTATATCCGTGATGGTATTTGGTATTTAAGTCAAAACTCTCCTAGAATATTTGTCCTTATTACTTCACCTCCAGATTTTTCTTTCACAGTCTTGTTGCTTCTCTAACTCTGGAAAGATTGGTAAATGCATGACTTGGACTACTTTGTTCTTCTGACTCATCTGTCAAATAGTTATCTGCATCATGGCAAGACGTGTCATTCTGATTTCCTTTCGGAGAATAACTAGATTGCAAGGTTGAACAACTACAGGATATACTAATTAACATCATTTCTCTTCTCAGATCTGAACGTGATTTAGATTTTCTTCCAAAAGATTAATAACAGAAAGTCTGGGAGGAGAACTGAATTTAGTATTTTATCATCGAAACAGGATATTTTGACTTGATATTGGTTTGAACCGATATCTTCAGAACCCACTCACGTTGCACAAGTACTTTTTTTTCTTAAATGGAGTGTTGCTTAAAAAAATAATTAAACCTGGTTTTTTTGGGTGGGAAGAGTGCTTGCCAATAATCTCACCTCAGATAGCCTGAGGGTTAGTCTGTTGTCACATGTTTTCTGTAAATCCAAGGCCATCCATTGGAGACACTTGACCTTACATTTTCTCAGGACATAATGATTGGATAGAAGAGGACTAGGAAGTCCTGGATGACATTACTAAAAGGCCAAATCTTCTGCTATATTAAAAGAAAAAAATGGATTAGGACAAAGGAGGATCTGCTGCCATTAGCAGAAAATATAATCTGGAATCTGTTTTGTGGTGAGTTTTCCTGTATAAAATAGGAATATGCAGTTACTACAAGGAAAAAAACTAAAATCAATGAATCACAGAAAAAAGTGGGTTTATGTCACAGTGAAAGATACAGCTATGTGAAAGAAGCCTTAGGATGACAGAGGAAGAATATATAAGGAAAAGGAAAAACAAGTGTCACAGAGAACAAGAAAGTAAACACATACAAATTACACCACAACAACAGGTTGAATGTCTAAATGTATTGACTCTGTTGAAAGATGAAGGCTAGAAAAGGGGTTGGAAAGCTGACTTGCAAGGCAGGTACCAGGCTGCATGATTTTGTCCTCAGGTATCCATTGTCCTGTACAGATACAACATTTTATCTCTGCTAAAAACCAAAAAACTTGGAAATTATGTTGTCATTTTGTAAAGACTGCCTTCATGTTCAGACCTTTCAGTGGTCTTTGAAAGAGAGCAGTGATACTTGGTGACTACTTTTGCTCTGGTGAAGAGTTCAGTTTTGAAGAATGGTTTATGATAGTTGTGTTTAGAAATAGAAAATACTACAGCAGGGCCTCCTAAATAATCTCTTCTTTATATTAATGCTAGTTTATAAAAGGCATGCCCTGTAGGAGGCTTTTTAAAGGAAACTGTAAATACAGAATAAACCTGGAGGTGAAAACAGTTTTTAAAGATGCTTTTTTTCCCTATCTCTGTACATCATCAGATAATCAAAATATTATTGACACTGCTTTGATACTGCAGCAGTTTGTACTACAAGATATTGAAAAGTAAGGATTAGGTATCAGTGAAAAATTCTTCACAGGGTAGTGAGGCACTGGAGCAGGTTGCCCAGAGAAGCTGTGGGTGCCCCATCCCTGGAAGTGTTCAAGGCCAGGCTGGATGAGGCTTTGAGCAACCTGGTCTAGTGGAGGGTGTCCCTGCCCATGGCAGGGGGGTTGGAACTGGATGGTCTTTAAGTCCCTTCCAACCCAAACCGTTCTATGATTCTATGATTTTCTGTGTGCTGTTCCCCATACCATTCAAGGGGAAGCTTGTACACCTACTATTTTAGGCTTCTGGAATACCTTTTACCTTTACCCCTTAACAAAATCTTTACCTGGATGGTCTGCATAAGGTCAGCAAGATTGATCACTTTCTAGCAGAATGCAGGAATTGTACTTTTCATCAGTTTTGCGCTGTTTGGCATATTTTCACTTTTTTTTTTTTTCTTTTTTTCTCCTGAAAGGAGGGTGGAATTCTAAGAATTGTCTTTTTTTCAGTGACATAAAGAATAGGCCAAAGTTGTTTGTGATGAGTGCAAGTCATTGAAATTACTGAGATTGAACACATGGCTGCAGAATTAATCTCACTCAAGTCTAAGTAGTTCAATATGGAACATGACTGGAAATGAACAGTGAAATTAGTAAGCAGGAAAAGATGACATGATATATTCTTTCTCAGGGTCAGTAATTCCAAGCCAAGAACTTGTGTATTGCAAATATGTAAGAACTCCTTTGCTCACCCTCCAGACAGTAACATGGTTTGGGATTTGTCCAGTAGTTGTTTAGCCCTACTGAAAATGTGAATGCCTATGTAATCTCTGTGGTGGGAGCTTAGTGCAAGGGAGAAAATTGAAATGGAAACAATTTTAAAAAAGCAGCACTACACTAAGGAAGCTGAAATTTGGTTTGGAAATATTCATAGGCTGAAGAAAAGTGTTAGATGATAACAGGTATTGTGAGCTATTAAAAGAAGGAAAATTATATAAGGTAAAGAATTGGGAATCTAGAATACAGGTTCTCCTTATCTCTGACCTACTAGGTCATCCTGAAGTGTTTCAAACTGATGCTTGCACTGGCTCAGTAGGGACTCTGATTGTTGTAATGGCAAATGAAGACACTGACAAATATATGAAGATGTTTCTTCCTTTGTATTTGCCTCTTCATCCCAGTGTCTCTGGCCTGCATGTTTTGCCTTTGTGAGTATGAGTGTAGTGAAAATGATGCCTTGTGAAAGCAGTCAATTAAAAATATGTATATTGACAGCAACAGAGAAAATAAGGGGCAGTACAGAAACTTGGTTTCTTCTGAGTTCCTGTTCAAGAGGACATGGTGACTGCCACTTCCTCTCTTTGAGCATGGATGCTTTCTCCAAATCCCCAGATTATTCTGCTGAGTGGCTTGGGTGCATTTTGGTCATGTGCTTCTGGAACGAGCCATGGGGCAAGGAAACAAGAGTGTAATCCTGTGGACAATGGTATTCTGAGCAGGTTACAGAAAATGTTCCCTGTTCCGAGTAAAATCAGAGGCACTCATAAGGAACACAGAGAAATTATATGTGTGTGTATATATATGTATATATATATATATATATATATATATTTTAAATCTGAATGACTCACTGAAAGAAGCCTCTGACAAAATCCTGAACTCCTTTAACTTGCCTCTACCATCCCATGTCATATTGTTCCATGACTGGTAGTTCTGGTCCGAAACTTTTGATAACTGCATTCTATGTTCTCAATATTTGCAGAGTTCAAAAACATCTCTGTGCTTTTTAATCATTTAGTAGAACTTAGTTTACTGATTCTGTGGACTGAACTGTACAATTTTCTCAAAGACAGTACCTTTGTGAAAGTGAATTATGTTGTTTATCTGTTCATTCAGTTTGTGACAGGGACTGGAGCAGCAGGTATATTTTTAGATCAGTCATCCAGTAAAATTGAACTTGTGAATAACCCTTTCATATAACATAAGAAAAGAAGTAATTGGACTGAATAAATCAATCTGCAGTGAACAGCTGAACCAAGCTGTTGTTTACAGATATTTAAAAGCTTAAAAAGCAACAAAGAAATTAATCTAGTTTAAAGAAAACAAAATAACACCTTTAAATCCCATCAGGAGACTATGGCTTGCGGTCTTTAGACATCACAAGCTTTCTTAGCATTCCTGATGTGTTGGGATGTTTGAAGCATCATTTCCATGATGTCTTGTGTTTAGACAATACATCTAAAGGCAGAATCTATGCATTAGGATCCTATTTTTATCTAAGTCACTTCAGTTTGATTGCATTCTTAGGTTGGACAGTAACTAATTACTGAGTCATGTTTTAATGTGATAGCATCTATGAAACCTTAGCATTTGCTTAGTACTTCAAAGTAGTATCTATCTTGAATGCTGTTTCATTCCCTGGCCCTCACAGATGCAGAGACTGGAGCAGGCTACTGTCAAATATACGGCATTGGTGTATTGGCAGCCAAGCTGTGGGGGAGGAATTACCATCCTGTACCAAGCTTTCAAAGATGCAGTTCCCTGCAACTCTGCTGCTAGCTGGAGTGTCATTGCATTTTTAGTATGGTCCTTTGCTTATTCCTTCAGTGCTTTCTTCACGACACCTACAACCTTCCTGTAGGAGGGATGGATGGTGGTTCTCATTCTGAACTTCATCGCTCATCTACAATTCAGCTAGTTTAGGTAGGTCATATACATTCTTGAGCTTAAATTAGGTAACTGGAAGCAGGGAGAATCTTGGCCTTCCTGTAATTCAGTTATCTGTTGGCCCCCACTTACAGCTGAGGTGGGCAAGATGGGAACAGGAGGAATGGTTTTGGGGGAAGAGAGAGTCTTGTGCTGGAAGTGATACGTTGCATCGTTCACTTCTGGCAACTAAGACAGGTGTCAAGGCAGAGCAGGCAATGTAAGTAACATTCGTGTCAGTGCCTAGTTTGGGAGACCCTGACCTGCCTGAGTGCTCTCTACAGTCCCTGCAAACTCTCATGTAAACAACAAACTTCCACAAGCTATAAAGTATTGCGAAAAATGATTTGTTGAGAGGCAATACAAAATGCATCGCTTATTTGAACAGTCACAGTAAATGTTATAAATGGGTCCAGGCAGCAAACTTGAAATCCTGACCTTATTATCTGTTAGAAAACCTGGTTTGGCACCATCCCTTGAAAGCAATGTTAATAATTGCGTTTAAAAATGACTGTGTCTGGTGAATTAAGGCCAATTGTGAAACTGCAGCCAAAATTCTTCTCACAATGTTTTCACTCCCCCCTCCCCTCCCAAACTAATCAATAGCTGACTAAACCCAGAAGTCATTCTTCTCCTGTGCCCATGTAATTTTTTTATTGAAAGAAATATTTTGCTTATAGTCACTGTCTCCTCTGCATCCAGTTTCAATGACTAGAATAGCTTTTTCTTTTAACTTGCATGTTCTGCTTACTTATTTTACTTCTCTGGATATCAGGTACAAGAAAATACCATTTCTCTTTTCTGCAGTGGGTAGCTGATTTGTCTTTCAATAGCTTTTAGCAATAACAACAAAACCCCCAAAATCTCAAAAGTTGCTGTTAAAAAATGAATTGTTACCTGTCTGCATCCTTCTCCTGAGATCAATAACTCCTCACTACTTTTTCATTCACACTGCCCACCATGATTTGCTGTTCAGATAACAAGAGCGTGCCTGCTGTAAATGAAAGCAAATGTTAACACTAGCGTGGTAGTTTTCTTTTAAAATAGCAAACAGAGACTCAAGCTCCCTTTTGTCTGTGACCTTTTCCATAGCCTTAAATAGATTCCAACTCTTCCACTGAGTAATCAGCATGAAGAACTAATGAGGCATACATGCAAAAGTTAATATAATAAGGAAGAAGACTTTTTATCATAGCAACTGTATGTATATTCTATCATAAGAGACAGAGGTCTCTTGGATGTGCGTTTGTTTAAATGGCTTTATTGCTGTGTGCTTACACATGGCACGCTTGGTGCTAGCCTGATTAAGCAGTGTGCAACCTGAAGAACATAGCATTAATGACACTAATGAAAACTTAAATGTGTCACTAGCTATCCTATATTTTTTTTTTCTTTTCCAAAATGCTGGTTGTATATTGGAAAATCACAAAACTAAATCCAACACCACTTCCGCAATTTCCTTCAACAGTTGTTGGACTGAGCTCATCCTCCCCATGAAACATAACTCTTGTGATTCTTTCATGATCTTAGTCCATTACAAGGATGCTTCTTCCTGTCTGGGCAGACACTTAAATACTTCAAAAGAAGAAGGGGAAGTGAAACCATTCTGAATTTTGTTGTTTTTCTATTGAAGTGCTCTGCTAAGAGAAGATGTAGAACATGGTCTCTTTTCTGTATGTGGGAAAATACACTGCTCTAGATATATATAGTGATATAGCTCTGTCTCCGTGCAGATGGAGCTTCCTTGGAGCCCAAACCACTGTGTGTTTCTTGTGCCTTTCTTTGGGGCCTATTTTCAGAGTCTTTTAGGCTGGTTGGTGTGGTTCCTGCCTTCTTGCATAGAAAGGATCAATTTTCACTTTTCTGACCAAAGTTGGTTGTATTTATGCTCAAAGGACTTCCTACTGATAAGCAAAGGAATGCAGTATGGGTGAAAAGGGGTGGTTGTGAGATTGAACCCAGCAGTGATGAATTTCAATCAAGGCCTCAGTCTAAGTGTAGTGACTGTTAAATTTCTGTTGCTGTTCATTTTTTAACATGAAAATTTCTTTTGCTGGAGTACTTTCAAAAGTCAACAAAGCAACCATTATTCCAGTTTTATTTTGATGTGTTTAAAGAAAAATTACATAGTTACCAAAAAAAAAAAAAGAAGTAAAGAGAAGCTAATTATGTAAACCAAATGGATTTTTTTTATTCTCCGAAAGGTTATGCTTTTCCAGATCTTTCAATTAAGTTTTGACTTGTTTTATCCTTCTCTGCTTTCTCATGGTACTGCAAGACATTATTATGTTCCATATGGCCAAAGTATTTCTCCTAAATAAATAAATAAATAAAGATAATTGTAGTGGTGTATTCAGTTACTTTTTCTTTATTCTGTGGTTTTCTTTTCTTTATGTACTTAGCTTGACACACTGTTCTTCCTAAGTACTGCAACTTTTAGACTTAACACGTTTGCTTGTAGTCTAAATGCTGTCTTTCACCTTTGGTCCATTATACTGACTTGTTTTCCTTTTAGCTTGACTACAGTAGAGTTTATCTATTGTGTTTCCCCATCTCTCTGTACTGCAAGGACTGGCCTTGAAAGCTTAGTGTAATGGGTTATTTTAATAGTATTTTCTTGCATTTTAATCTAGATTAAATAGTGTAATACCCAGGAAAGATTTTAAAGATAAAATTTTTAGCGGCACAAAGAGAGTGATCTAATTTTTGTGAGACTGAGAACATCTGTTTATTACAGTAAATGGAAGTAAGAATTCATCAGTGAATTCTTAACCTTTCATTTGAAAGACCTTCGGAGGGAAAAAAAAATAATTAAAGACTGTTCTGTATATCCTTACCATGTTCAATGCATTCAAACATCCTAGCCTTTTACGCACTTATTCTGGTTCCCATCAAAGTCTGTGGCAATTTTATAGTGGGAGTAAATTTCCTGCAGTGCGTAGGTGAGACTGCACCAGGGACAGCAGTTGGCTGCTCAAGGATCCCCAAGGATTATGAAAACACCTAGGACTGAAATTCTAAGGCAGCTGACACTGATATGCAATGAACCAGAAATGAAACAGAATTATTATGTAAACCTGAAGCAAGAATTTTTTAATTTCTCTTGACAATCAGCAATTTCAGGAAAATTTTCAGTATTGTGAATACTACAGATTTTATTTTTTTTAAAGTATTATAGGAAATTTTGATCACAATCTAATATCTGTTAGCAGAGACACCTGGCGTGAGATATGCAGGACTTTGCCTTAGGCTTCCTCATGTGCATGAAATAAGATAACACAACACATATACTCTTAAGTTTGGAGTACATAGTTCTGAAAAATTCCATGTTTGTGTCTGAAATTAGGCAGTTTGAAAATGAGGAAGAATACTTTGACTTCAGCATCTTAAGGTTTGCCTGGATTATCTGTGACAGAGGCAGGGATAGATGCTTCAGAAGCTGAATTACTTTAACCATGGAACCAATTTATCTCTTTCTGAGTACACTTAGAGTATTCAGTGTGCCTTTTTCAGTTTCTGCTTTAAAAAAATCCAACAACAAGAGAGAAGTTCTGCAGACAACTGCAACCTATTTATTGCGATTCATCGTTTGTAGTGAACTTGGATGTAAAAGGGCTGCGTGTAGATGGAGGACACGATGAACTTCTGTTGCATGGACAATATGAATCGTAGTGTTATTTGAGATCCATTGATTTGATGTTACAGTCTTGGTGTTTTGCTGACATACTGGCCTTGTACTTTCCCTAGGTTACAATTAAAAGAAAATCTATCATGCATTACGGGAGACTTTGAGCTGCATCCAGAAACTTGGGCCTATGACTAGAACTGAAAACTTGCTGGAATAGCTTTTATTCTTCAACATTGAACTGGAGGCTTTCAAGGACATGTTGTTTTCTAAGGATGTTTGAGACAACTTATTGGAAGAGCAATCTGTAGAATTACACAACGCACAGAAACCATCTCTGGTACAGAAAATGCCTGATTGGCATTGGTGGGCCTGGGACAGAAGGAGTATAAAGAAGCAAAGATAGTACCTCTGTTTCATCATCTCTCCATATTTTTCTCAATTCAATTTCTCTTGTTCATATCATTCATAGTTCTTAATCCAAATTTAATCAAACTGGTCATATGTACCCTTACAAGAAGCTGGCTACCAGCCATAGGAAAGCTTATTTTCTTGTATTTCTCATGCTAGACACCACAGCGACTCCTATTAGTTGGAATACAAGCTGTGGGAAAAGTACAGCTCTCCCTGTTCCAAGAGGCTTACATCCTCCAAAGGGATGGAACGTGCTGATGCACAAGAGTTACGTACTTGGCAGATTTTTGTATCAAAGTGTACACCCAAAAACGAGGGGAACATCATCTGGAGAAATTTCTTTCTGCAGGGCAAGGCAAGGGCTAGTATTTTCTTTCAGCACTTTTGCTGAGGAAAAACATTTGAGTTAAATGGGGCACTACTTTTTCTCTGCTAGTTCCTTCTCAGAATGAAGGAACTGTTTTAAATGAAAATTTCCATATTGCTATTCCAAGGCACACACTTGGTACAGGAAATTTCAGTCCAGACCCTTAGAGCTTAGGAGGCTTATCGGCACTGAAAACAGGACCTTCAGTTGGAAACCCTGAGGCAAGTTTTTTAGTAATTTACCATCTCTGCAGTATCCAGACAGAAACAAACACACTAGAAGTGTGTGGTGTCAGTAAAGGTGTTTAGTGTCTCATGAATTGTAAATCTGAAAGGTATATTCCAAGTAAAATGTAGTAATTCTGCTCCAAACTCTGAAATTTGTGTTATTAACGAACTGCTTCAGGGCTTCCTGAGATCTTTATGACTGTCTTGATATGTTCTGGCCAAATATGATTGACTGATATAAATTACCCTTTCTGTTTTATTCCTCTTTGCTGTGAAACAAAAAATGTAATGTTAGTGTGCCACAGAAGGCAACTTTCTTTCAATGCAGTTTTAGGATTTTCAGTTCTGAGTTGAACAGATACTCCAAATTACTTATTATTATATTCCAGTGATGCCTGAAAAGATCAATGACATAATAGGGTTAGGTAGAGGTAAACAAACAATTTTTTAAACGTAAAAATAAAAGGACCTATGAATGTTGCTGCTGTTATATAGCTGTTGCTATGAAAATTGCTGTGCTGTGAATACGCTTCCCCCTGATGAGCAATGGTTCAAGTGTGTACTCATCAGGCAGGGCAATAGAGATAATTTAGTCTTGATGATTAGTCCATTGTGATTGGTAATGGAAATGCAAAGGAAATGACTGCTCTGCATTTCAGGAGGGGAGGAAAAAGACAAAGAGAGTAGAAAAATATCAGAAGCTAGGGGAAAAATATTCAGAGGAAATGAACAGGAGAGGCACCAAAAGGGGGCTCACAGAAAGAATGAAAGAAAGGAATCACAGCAGAAAATTTTGGGTGGGTTGAAGTGTTTGGGCATGCTTATGAGGGAAGGACTAGAACAAAGAAAGGAAACTGCTGAAAGCCCTGTACTCAGCAGATATCCATTGCAGCAGAAGGCTCCAGCCATTTATTCCAGGCCTTCTTTGCCTGTTTCTTAGCCAGCTCCTAATCTGTGATAAAACATTCCCGTTTGTCCTATGGTATCTTTAGATTTATTTAAGAGCCTTAAAGAAAGGAATTAACAGAAAGAAAGGAAAAGGGAGAAATAAGAGACAGGTTTAACAATATAGAGGAGAATGTGAGTAGAGCCTAGGAAAGATCAGTGTGTGGACATAATCATTTCATTGTGCTCACATATGTGTGCTCTCACTGCTCCTGGGAACTGAGCAGTGATGTGGCAGAACTTACCAACGATGTGTTACCATAATTTTCTATGCTTTCATCACTTTCTATGCTTTCAGGTCAGGAGCTTTCAGTTCTCTATTACTACCCTGGAAAAGTCTTGGCATTGCTATTCTTTGTGCTATGAAGAGTCAGTTCAGGCTTCATGATAACAAAATAATAACAACAGTAAAAGTACTAGGGAATAGTAGCAAAGAAGCAAACAGAAGATCACAGGTTATCGTCATGCCATTTTCTAAAACTGTACCTCATCCATCACACAGTTCCAGTCTTGTCTTCTCATGAGAAAAGTTTAAACAGCATTAGAGGTCTTCAGTGTGGAAGAAAGAGGAGGTAGATACAGGAAAGGGCTATACAATTCTGAGTGTTATGAAGATGTATAAGCGATAATCATCCACTGCTGAGTATAAGGACTATCCAGCAGCAGGTTTAACTAAACAACAGCAAAGTGGATATTTTACGTAGGATATCTCAGCAAAATTTTACATAGGACACTAGAAATGAAGAGAGGCAAGACCCGTTGTGCAAATTAACATGAGAAAGATTTCTCAAATTCTGTTAAATGTAATGCTACAATCTCTGGCTTGGGAACCAAGAAGATATCACTCAATTTACTGTATTCTTACATATGCTCCCTCCTGGGAGATAATGGTCAGAAGTGGCCTTTGGTGATTCAGTTAATCTCCACTTAATGAATTGAAGTGAAAGGAAATGAAGGAGGATGAAAAAAAAAAAAAACACCCACCATCCAAACCTGTCCTAGCTCATAGATCTAGTGATAGAAGGGAATTCTGTCTTTCTAAATATTGCTGTCGCAGATGCCATTGCCTCTTCCAGGTTAAGGTGAGCAGAGCGTGAGGATGTAATAGCCAGGCAGTGTATTTTGTAATAATCTGCATTCTTGTGTGCTTCGTCCCATCAGGAAACAGCAGAAATATCTTAGAAAATATGCAAAGCCTACCTGTGTGTACCTTTCTGTGTACATCAATCAAATGCTTCCTGAAAACTTCAGCTATATGCTAGGAAGCTTGTGCCATTTTTGCTTACAAACCTAAATTTGCGTTATGTCCCTGTTCTTTGAGCCCACATCCATGGGAAAATTTACATTTCAGGAAAGCTTGTAGATGTAAGAGAAGAAACTTGAGCATCCTTCAGCTTGGAATGGCTACACCCATACCTGCAGTGCAGATAGGCTGGGTAGGACACAGCCATCTCCTTTCTTTACACAACAGATGTACCTCTTGCAAGAGCAAAGGGTGCCCAAACCACTGAATGATCCTGCTGGCCCTTTTCATAGATCTAGGGTGCTGGGAAGGGCTGGAAAATGAGCTTTGGGATCAGGAGGGAAGAAAGAATAGCTACCTGCTCTCTAATACTTGTGGCAACTTCAGCAGCTATCAGGTCTTAGCAAATACAGGCCTTTGCTTGTGTGACCTGTGACCTTTGCTTGTCACAGGGGCAAGGAGTAGTTGCTGTGAAGACTGGACAATGTCAACTTGCTTGCTTCTCCTGAATCCTGGATGCAGCCAGGTACTGCTGCTGAGGTCAGGCCATCCTGATATGACAAAGTGAGCGGGAGGCTATGACACACAAACATCAAATTAATTTCCTGGATGGGGAGGGAGGGTATTTGCTTACGTATAAAAAACACAGGTTACTCACATGGTAAGTTAGTAAGCAGCCTGCTGTGTCAAAGACTGACTGGGGGGCAGGGAGAAGGGTGGGGTACAGGCTGTAAGGAAGCAAACTGCAATGAAGGGTAGCAAGAGGGCAAGACAAGTTTGGAGCCAGAAAATACACGTCAGCAGGCAGAACTAGTGTGGCTAGGTCTGAAAAGTGCTTTTCGGCTGTTCGGTAGCAGGTCGTCTCTGCATGTGCTTACTGCTGCTGAAGAATAGCAGTCCAGTGCCCCAGGCTATACGTCTTCTGAGCAGCTGTGAGTGCAGGAAGTGAGCAATGACTTTGCACATCAACCTGTAGACAGCTCCTGTCTGACATTTTCTTGGTAATCTGTGTCTTTCTGCACAGCCACTGAGATTCATTTATGAAGGGAGAGTTTTGATATTTGCAAGAATATAGCAAGATGATTTTTTATAAATGTAATCTGGTTTTCTGTGCTGTTTGTATGCATATACTCTCAAGTAGTGCTGTAAAGCAAGTAAGCACCTGCAAGAACATACTTAGCATTTCTTTTGTTAAGTGAAATTTGCATTACAAAGTAGAAATAACCTCTTAAGATGAGTATCTGGCAGTAAAAACTATTTTCCAGGTGAAAATAGAATGGAATTGGAAGCAATAAAAATCTTCACTAGCTTTCAGAAAAGAGAAAGGGACATGAAAAATAATCAGGGTTGTTGGGGTTGGAAGGGACCTTAAAGACCATCTAGTTCCAACCCCCTGCCATGGGCAGGGACACCCTCCACTAGATCAGGTTGCTCCAAGCCTCATCCAGCCTGGCCTTGAACACTGCCAGGGATGGGGCATCCACAGCTTCTCTGGGCAACCTGTTCCTGTGCCTCACCACCCTCTCTGGGAAGAACTTCTTCCTTATATCTCATCTAAATTTACCCTCTTTCAGCTTAAAGTATTACCCCTTGTCCTGTCACTACAGGCCCTTGTAAAAAGCCCCCCTCCAGCTTTCTTGCAGGCCTCTTCAGGTACTGGAAGGTGCTGTAAGGTCTCCCCGGAGCCTTCTCCAGGCTGAACAAGCCCAACTCTCTCAGCCTGTCCCAATAGCAGAGGTGCTCCAGCCCTTTGAGCATCTTTGTGGCCTCCTCTGGACTCACTCCAACCCGTCTATGTCCCACTTATGTTGGGGGCCCCACAGCTGGACACAGCACTGCAGTTGGGGTCTGACGAGAGCAGAGTAGAGGGGGAGAATCACCTCCCTTGACCTGCTGGCCACACTTCTTTTGATGCAGCCCAGGATACGGTCAGCTTTCTGGACTGTAAGTTCGTGTAGCCAATGAAAAAATGTAACACTTCTTACGAATTTTGTTTTTCCTCATCAAAAGCCAAGTTGTGACTCATCTAACGTGTGAAGATGCTCAGTTTCTCATTCTCTTGCTTGTTTGCTGTGTGTATTACCTAATGCATCCAAGAGAAACGATCTGATGGCACATTAGGTAATATAGAGCCGTTTCTCCTGTGTCGATATATGCAGTACTTCATCCTGGCTGTTCATGTGCTTTCTCTAGTCCTGGTTCTGTTTTCCTTGCTCGAATTAACTTGAAGAACATGAATTAAATCCCTGACTCAGCAGATTGCTGAAAGAGGTCAGCAGGAGAGCCAATGTAGCCTTCTATGTAGTTGTAGAGGGCTTTGTTCCCTTTCTCTCTTCTATTTCCAGTCTGCTGAGGTAGGTAGAAGCCTGTCTGCTCGCTTGTCTGTGATGAGAGCAGTGTTTCTGAGCTATCAGTTAGCTTTGCGCTGTGCTGGCCTGTGGCCTTCTCCCCTTCCTGCGAGAACTTTCTGGCAGCCACTCAAGTTCTGCTGTGCCTTGTAAAGTGACATTTCTATTCCTCTTACCTACAGGGCGTTTCAGACGGGTTCAAGGGAGAAATATTTAGTCAGAGAAATGAACGCTGAGCTGGTCAGAGAAACTACACGAACTTAAGTGGATGTGAGGCCTCTTTGGAGCAGAAAATTTCCACGGGTATTAAGAGTAGACTTTGGCATTTTGTGTGTGTGGATGCTATGGAAAACTGATGATGATAATAACTGCTGAAAAAACAGCTTAGATTTGGTCCAGAGCATATGTGAACATATTGTCTCTCAGCAATTAAATCCGTGCTTGTATGCTCTTTTTATGACAAGCGAATGTGTAAATATTGGTAGTCTATTACAAAACAGTTTCAGGGAAGAGAGGCTGGCATAAGTTTCTTGCTGTTTCAGTGGCAGAAACAATTTAAAATTAATTTTAATTTAAATTATTCATATTTATAGTGTCTATTAATTGGGGCAGTGTTAAACGTTTAAAAATCTTTAATGTTTTCTGCTGTGAGTCACATATTACTGTAAAACAATGAGTAATTGGTTTTGCTTATGAAATGTCCCTTAAACAGTATGTTTCAAACTCATGTTGACTAGTGTTCTAGCAATGGTTACAGTAGTACATGCAAACCGTACAGCACTCTAGATGAGCTTAGTAAAATTATCCAATACAGAGATCATCTTCAATAGTATTTAAAACCCAACAAAAATATAAGTGAATTGATGCCAGATAGACAAACCAAGATGCAATTTAATAAAACCTGAACACTGAGCATGTTGTTACCCTCAAGCCTGGTTACTTAACAATGCAGAACTGGCATGAAAACCCCTCCAGACTGGGATGATGATGTGCAGTCATTCTGATCAAGGTTAATATATTTGTCTGCGTGCAGTGCAAGGTAGTGAGGCAGTGGACAGATTGGTGGTGGTAATCTGCAGATGGAGCATACTGACTTAACATTTGCCATCTAAATGCATTTCAACACTTTGTGGGATGGAGAACGTGAAATTTCATCCTTTTGATTCTGCAGATTTGAAAACTGAAACAGAGGGCTAGAATGAGTTGTATGCCAGGCATTGGAACAAGAAAACAAGTCTTCTAGTCCCAAAGAAACCATTTCATCCAGGAGCTGCTGAAGAACAACTTCTCCCTTTGTGGAGACACATGCAAATTGCATTAGTATTTAGCTATAATTAAAAAAATATGGGTTTTTTTCTCCTTTCCAAGTAGTTTACACTTTGTCTGCTTCCACATCATGTTGTCCCAACTCTGTCCTGAGCTGTTGGGTACTCTGACAGTTTCATCTAATATCATTCCTTACTTTATTCCTGTCTTCTATCCCGTGTCATCTTCTGGGCCACAAAATCTAATGTCCTCCTCTAGGAGCAGTTTGGGGACTTTTTAGTACTGGTTCTTGCAACATGTGTTCTTACAGACCAAAACACCCAAAACTTAAAGGTTAAACAAACCAGAAAGGAATTAGCAGAATTAGTCATACTCAATTTTGTCTCCTACTTGCGGAACCTGCTTATTTACTGTTTTTATTTAGCTGTACTTTGGGCACAGATCTCTCGGGTGCCATCTTCATCTATGCAATTCCTACTTAGGAAAGAAAGCTGTTCACTTGATTCTTCTCTGTGTTGTTTTGGAGACCAGTGCTGCCCATCCCTAGTACTGTGTATTACATCAGCGGCATTTTCTGCTCTGTTATGCTTGAGTTGGCATGTGCTATTTACAGACTGCTAAAATTTGAGGCATCAGCTAAGCTTTCAAAAGTAGAGCTTATAAATATTTCAAAACTTCTTGATCTTCCAGAATTATTATTAGCATCCTATGACATCTTCAGAGACTACCCCAGAGGAATATTTTGCTACAATTTGACTGCAGTTTCTTCCCCATTCTCCCTCACACCTCCCCCCCCTTCAACTCAACAAACCAACTTTTTTAGAAGAAAGTTCTTAGCTGATCATCTTTGGTATTGAGTCATACTACATAGAAGTTAGCAGCAATTTTTAAACTAACACATCAGACAGACTATCATTCTATGATAATTTCCAGCTTTCAGTTCCCACAAATAGTCTCAGTCATGTACCAATGAGTGTGTCCTTGTTGTGTTTAGGCCTAGTTGGCAACTGAGCACCACGCAGCTGCTCACTCACTCCTCCCCAGTGGGATGGGGAGGAGAAAATGTAAGGAAAGGCTTGTGGGTTGAGACAAGGACAGGGAGGGATCACTCCCAGTTATGGTCACGGGCACAACAGACTCGACTTGGGGAAGAAAAGATTAATTTAAATAGTTACCAATCAAATCAGAGTAGGATAATGAGAGACAAAACCAGATCTTAAAACACCTTCGACCCCACTCCCCCTTCCCTCCCCTTCTTCCTGGGCTCAGCTTTGGTCCCAGTTCCTCTACCTCCTCCCTGCCATCGGTGTAGGGGAATGGGGATTGTGGTCAGTCCATCACACGTTGTCTCTGCCGCTCCTTCCTCCTCAGGGGGAGGATCCCTCACACTCTGCCCCTGCTCCAGTGTGGGGTCCCTCCCATGGAAGAGAGTACTCCACGAACTTCTCCAATGTGAGTCCTTCCCAAGGGCTGCAGTTCTCCTCTAACTGCTCCACCATGGGTCCCTTCCACGGGGTGCACTCCTTCAGTAGCAGCCTTCTGCAGTGGGGGCTCCTCATGGACTCACAACCTCCTTCAGGCACAGCCACCTGCCCAGCTGTGGGGCCCTCCCCAGGCTGCAGGGGGTCTCTGCTCCCCTGTGACCCTCCTTGACTGCAGGAGCACAGTCTGCCCACTCCCCACGGGCTGCAGGAGCATCTCTGCTCTGGCCACCTCCTCCCCACCTTTCTGCACTGACCTGGGGGTGTCTCCCACATCCCACTCCTCTCTGCTGCAGGTCCCCACAGCAGTTGTTCTGCCGACCCTTAAATATGTGATCCCAGAAGTGTTACCATGGTCACTGATTGGCTCGGCCTTGGCCAGCAGCAGGTCTGACCTGGGGCTGAGGAAGCTTCTGCCATCTTCTCACAAGAGCCACCCCTGTAATCCCTCCTCTGCTACCAAACCCCCACCACACAAACCCAACACAGTCCTGTATTACTGAAATCTTTGTTATGCTGGGACACAGTAAACCACGGGTGTTGAACTAAGAATATTAAATAGGGTCTCAAATATAAAAAGAAATGGAGCTGTTCTATAAATGGATTTCAATGGGAGGTAAAAAAATCAATATCCTCCTCATCCATATGTTTTGTAGGAGCAGTGATAGATAATGAAATATTTAAGGACACAGAATTTGTTGCAGTCTTTTAAGTATTTTAACCAGTTGTTATCTTTTTTTCCCCTCTGTTTTCAGAAGTTCCATGTTTTAATTGACAATTGACCCGTTATAGACTCCTTTGTATTTCAGTCTGTCTGGTCAACTGGAAGCTTAGTATGTAAGGAGGTCTCACAACCTGTCCTGCTCTTTTTCTTTTGATGGGTGAAACCAGAGGCATCTCTCCCCATTATTTCTATGGAGTTGGGTTCCTAAAGGTAGTGAAATGCATTCAAATGTTATCCTGAGTGGAGCAATAATAATGTTGATGATAATAATGTAACACATAAACCAATAATAACTAAAACAAACCCTGCCAGTGACATACCTCTTTCAAAGCAAACTTCTTGGGCTGTTTCAAGTACTGTACACCTCTAATCTTTTTTTCCTAAGCTTGCAAAAACTTAGTTCACATATAATGAAGCTTGTCTGTTTGAACACCCCTTATTGGTATCTTCAGCTATTTATTGGCAGCACACTTTTTCCCCTTAAAAGCCTAATTTCAAAGATTTCCTTCATAAAATATACAATGATGCTACCTAAAGTGCTAATAACTCTGGATTATGTTTGTTGTCTGCACTGTTGGATCGAGGTATAGGAGCTTTGTTCTCTACTTCACTTGTCTTAATTTTGGGGAGCCACACTTCTTTTTGAGTTGGTAGCTTTTCACTATTAACTGTTTAGCATATATAGAGCAGGGACCAATGAGTAATCAGAAACCGGAAAAGGGAGTTGGGCAGTAGAAATAACAGTGTTAGCAAAGGACTTTATAGCACTATATCAAAACTGAATCATCTTGCACAAAGGCTGAAGCCTGATCTGACTCTAAATCTTGCTGTGGGAAGAGGAGCAGGGATATGAGCCACACAGCGCTTGTTTTGTTTCTACTGCTGGGAATGGGGGAGGAATGGGATATTGTTACATCTTCTAGGAGTACTTAGTTTGATTCTGGCACTGGCTGCTGTTCCACATGCCCAAGCTACTCCAAAGTTAAGACCTGCATATGCCAGCAACTGTCTTAGTTTCAGAAATGCTGTGTACCTAGCAACACTCTAGAGTAAAATGACTGATGGACAACATGAAAAACTTTAAGGCATCTCTGCAGCGTATTATGAGATAGTTCTGATTTAATTTTAATTTCAAATACTTTCCTATTCTTGCTGCTATTTAAATGAGAAAGGCAGTAATTTGTACTTGATCTTTTTAACATTGACAGGTTTTCTTAATGTCAAATGCACACGGAAAATTTAAATGCGTAGCTAAAGCTTTTAACATTATGATCCTGACTGCTCAATGGTGTACACGTCTGACTCAACTATTTTTGTTAGAAAACAAGTGCAAATGTCTAAGGCAGTGCAAAGTGCAGACTAGTTTGCAGAACTGGGTCTTGCTTCACAAAGATCACTTTTAAGAAGTACTAGTTTAATGGAAGCAATTTTCACTTAAATAATTTTCTGTTCTGGGGAGAATATCAACGGTTCTATTGGCAAATTAATTTGCAACTTTTAAACTACATTTTGTGTACTCTTCCCCACATAATTACTGCTTAAATTTTGAAAGGCAATGTACAGAAAGCCATCTAACTCAATAAGAATTTAGTTTTGTATAAACAGTATAAAATCATCTAAATTATAATTTTGTATAAAAAGAACATGGATGTTACTTTAA
This sequence comes from Rhynochetos jubatus, assembly GCA_027574665.1. Lineage (NCBI taxonomy): Eukaryota > Metazoa > Chordata > Aves > Eurypygiformes > Rhynochetidae > Rhynochetos > Rhynochetos jubatus. Next base: position 122,267,286 of record CM050648.1, on the reverse strand, counting down.
ACTGGTTCACTAGTGTAGATTCAGATAAAATTGTGTTTCTTGTTACACCTAGTCTCAGATAGGTTGTAAATCTGTTGTAAAACATAGAGCTATTAAAAGGCAGTAGGACAGATACATACTGCTCAAATATTTGGATAGGCCTATCTTGGAAAAGGGAAATGAGACTGAACCTTCTCTCTTTTCAGTGGTCGTTTGCTGTTCTTTATTTCTCAGGTGTTGCTGTGAGGGAACTACTTAAAACCTTGACTGTATCCTGTTTTTAGGACCAATCTAGACAAGTTATTGCATTATTATGATGGTGCATGCTACTCTGTGTAGCAGCAACAGTGATACAGTATAGGCACAGGGAGCTGTCTGGGTCACTAGCCCATGTGAGGTAGCAAAAATATCTGGTACAGGCACTGTGTAGTCCTTGAACAGTCTAAGGGCAACTGCTGCTGTTGCTGCAGTGTGTGGGAAGGTGGATAATGCTTCCTCCAATTGCCACGGCAGCGTGCTTCAGCTCTCCAGGGCTTTCCTGTTATTCATTGTCACGCTTCCACCCTTTTCCAAGGCAGAATTAGCCTACTTTAATCTCCTCCTCAAGGAGGGTTCTTGTACTGGGCACGCAGCTAGGGAAAAACATTAACAAAAAGATCTCTGAGGAATTGTAGTCTGAATGCCTGGAAAAATGCAGTGTGAGACACAGCTAGTGATCTGGCACAGACTATGGGATTTCTCCAACTCTCAGCTTCCCTTTTCGTGAGTGCAGGCAGGTTCACACCAGCATTCACATAATTGTGTCTTAACTGCTGCTGATTCTTAGTATAAGGAATTCAGAAGGTGTTTTCAGTACCAACTTTCTGAGAAGATGCTCCTGTGGCACTAGTATCTGGCAGCTTTGACATTAAGAGTTAGTTTTCCCCTCCAGTATCTTTATAAACTGAAGATACTGACTCTGTAGGAAGAATTTCACAAGCTTCTTTCCCCTTGTGCATTTTCTTTTCCTCTAATGTTTTTACTCTTCATCCTTAGGAAAAGATTGTGTAAGTTTTGCCAATATTTGTAAACATGTTGATTGCTAGTAGAACAAAAACTGGCCATAGACTCTTATTATCTTGGTAGAAAAGGCTAATATGGAAATTTCAGGCAAGTTTAAGCAGGTTTCTGCTGAACTTTCCCCTGCAACCTAGCAAAGATATGAAATATGTCCCAGTTAGCACATGCTTTTCTAATATAGATGTGATTTGAAAATAAGATGTAGCAATATGAAGGATGGCAGGTAACTGCAGGAACCTTTGCAGAGAGAAACTGAGCCAGGTCCCTGCTGCTCTCTTCCTTTTGGTCCCTGTGTTCCTTTGCCATGGGTGGGTGAAATAAGCGTTTCTGGTGCAACTGTGGACTTTGGTCAGAAATATACATTATCATACTCTCTGATGCTGTCTGTTTCTAGTTAAGGTATCTGTCCCATGGTCTGAAGGAATTAAATTCTCTCAGCATCCTCACGCCCTCTTCCTTTTTCTTTCTTCCTTTTTGAGGAATGCAGACTTGTAGCAGCAATATTTGAAGCAAACGAGATGTTTCAGAGAACACTGAAGTAGGATATGAGGTGAAAAGACTATAGTAATTGCACAATATTTGGTTATGTTCTACATACTTGTCTAGGAGATGTATCTGAGTAATACTGGTTAATATTGTGGTGTGGTAATATTATCAGTATCTTGGTCCTTTTCACAGTTTATTGTTTCAGTACTTCCAGTTCATTATTTCCTTACTTCTTGGGAATAAACCTCTGTTTATTCTCAAACGGCACAACCATGAAGTGTGTAACTCCTGCCTCTGTAAAATTCCTGTGAACCATAATGAATTCTGAGAATGTGCAGAGCAGCACAATCAGTCAGCAGCTATTTGCATCAGGTAAGAAAATGTTAATTTGTTACATTTTTGCAATCACACATAATCAGATATCTTTGCTACAAATAAAAGCTTCTTAATTAAGCATATTTTAAAAACAGAGCTTTGGAAATTGAGTAGTCTAGTGCAGCTGCTTAGATGTGTCATAAGAAAAAAACAAGAGATTATACTTTCAAATAACAGGGCATTTTTATCACCAGAGGGCACTATCCTTCCAGGCTAAGATTAAACTTGTTGGTATTGCACCTTGGGACCTCTTTAATTTAAGAATAAGGATTTCAGGTAGTAGTTAGCTTTTATTTTTTCTTACATATTCATTTAAATAAATATATTCTGACCATTTTCTCCTTTCCCTTAAGTTTTTCATATTTATATAGAAAGGGTATCCAGATTGATGTTAGGCTAATTTTTAGAAAGCCCAAACAATTTGTGGAAAATGCAAAAGGTAAATGTTGCTGTACATTGTCAGATACCTCTTTGTTGCAGTCCAGCTGCTATTGTAGGAACAGACCTGCTTTTGAAAAACTGCAGGGTATTGAAAAACTGTGGAGCCTTCCTGTCTCCCTCCAGAGGGATTATTTAGGCTGCTGATCCGTTTTCTTTCACTCTTGCCAATCAGTGCTTCATTAGCTGATAGCGGAGGTGGCTTGCAGGCCACGCTGACCACACTCCAGTGTGAAGCATTCCTCTTTCCTGGTGACTCCTGCTGGGTTTTGTCCCTTGCTGACTGCCTTGTTCCAGTGACCATTTCTGGCACTGCAAGGACTCCAGTTGCTATTTGCCCTCCTCTTGGGGAGGACTCCTAGAGACAGTATGGGAGAGAGTGAAAGTTTCATTTTATACATTGGTGGCCACACAGCAGCAATAGGTTCCAAGAGCATGAGTCCTAGGTGTTGATTTCTTATAGCATACAATGATATCTTGTCTTTTTATATATAGTATTATTCACTACAAGCAATTGTTCATGCTATGACTATGTATAACATAGCCTTAAATGCTATATTTGTACATTTCCCTATCTTCATGTAGTTCTCTTATTAACTAGGGAAGATCTTAAATAGTCCTTTGGACTATGAGTGTCTTCCTTGTTTGTGTCTTTACTAGCCACGTGTCATTCCTTCCCAAGCTCTGTTATTTCAGTTGCATGAGTATGGCAATAAGACATCCCATCTCTTGGATTTGCCTGCCGTGCATTAGCTGTGTTACACACTGGACTGAATTCCCATATCAAATATTCCACAGATGATCATCTTGAACTGAAGACATTAAAACTTGCCTCATTCCTAGCAGTGGGGAACACTTACAGCTCTAGCTTATAATAAACTACTTGGAACTGTCAAATTATCAATCCAAACTTGTGATTGACAGAAAGGAAAATGAGTGCAAGTGGTTCAATGTTCTTTGCTGTCTTCCACTTTGCTGCTGTGTGAAATTCCAGGTAGTGATGACAAACACTTCAAATAACTGAGATCCCAGCTCTCCAACACTATTATTTTGTGTTTCACCCCTAGCAGCAGGCTGCATATTTGGAAGGAGTGCTTGGTGTAGGGTGATGGGAGCTTCTGCCAGGGAGGTGCCATTTGTGGAATGACTGCTTTGGTTTTCAATCCTGCTGTTTATTTCTGATCTGGATATTGGTGGCTTCAAAACAGGGACTAAGATTGCTGTTGTTGGAGCTTCCTGTAATTGAAGGCCATTGTCTAGGTGAGGAACAGACAGTAAGAAATTATCTGTTATCTTGTTTGACTGTAAATATGGCATTTCGTTTAAGGGCAAAAGAAGGATTTACTTTGTGGAGGGGGACTCTCATAAGGAATCATCTGAAAGGTAAAATCCTGCATGAAATGAAAGATTAGAAAAATGAAATGTAATCAACCTCTGCTGCCCCATGAAGGTTCCCATGGTGTTCATGTGTGTGCATTTTGGTTAAGCAAAAAAGGTAAACTACCTTTCCTCTCTTCTCTGGGTATGTCCTGGTAGCATCAGGCCTAGGCATGCCCTTTATTCTTGGTGGGTTTCTGTGACTGACCCTTTTACTCTGACCTGCTTGATCTGCTTTTGACTGGTCAGAGCAACAGCTCTGGTTCCTGCTTGCTGGAGCTGCCGTGAGCCATCACATACAGTCACAGGGAACCACTTGTACAGAGCAGCATATGATTTGTCATTCCATAGGATTTTTGCAAGCAAAAAGATTAAAATAACAAATCCTTACCCACAGAGAATTTTATCTAAATTTGGCTATTCTTTGCAAGCTTAGGCAGGTCCTTGCTGCCCAGTTACAATCTGCTTCTCTGCAGACTATCTTTTTTCCATTCTGTGCCTTTTCAACTGTTTCCAAGTTCTGTTTAAAGTTTCTGCCTAAGATTTCCTGTTGAGGAGTTTTTCTCTATGCCTTTAATCTTCTTGAAGAAGCAGCTGTAGGAAAGCACAAAGAACATATAACCTCCATTTGCTGCATGATTACAGCCCCTCTTCAACCAGTGACTTTTTTGCTCCAGCTCTCCAAAAGTAACTGAGGCTATTGCAACTCCTTGGGTTAACTCTTACCTGATTATTGCAGTCACTGAACCAGTGGAGATGCAATATTTGTTGAAAAAAAAATTAGGCCTACCAGAATAGCAAAACCAGGAGACTGTTTTTTTGAGTATTTCAAGCTATGATGTAATTAAATTACTGTGGGGATTCTCATGATCTACATTGCCAGCAACAAATGTCAAAATTATGGTAAACCTGTTATTCAAGAAAAGCTCTAAAGGATTTTCAAGAGGTCTTTATATCCATTTAGTTCTGCTATGAATAAAGCCAGTGGTATAATTAACTTCATTTGAAGAGAGCAGAGGTGAGCAAACTATAATCACTTCTGAAAATCCCACTCAGTTTCCGAAGACCTTCTAAACAATATCAAATGCAAATAACCCTGTACCTTGCATAATACCTTACAGTACTCATGTCCCCAGGACATAGCAGTTACTGGTATTTCCTGCAGTAAGGATGACATCATCTTCTGAAAAAACATCTTGTAGTTGGCAATGTGGGTGTTTAGTGTTTGAGAACATATCCTTTCTAACGCATGGCAGAATTTGCAAGATCTTAGCAAACTGATGAGGGAACTTCGTATCTTTTAAAAAGCAAAATGAAACAAAACCCACCCTTGTACAAAGTTATTCATGAATTCTGTCATCAACGTGCAGCTAGTTGCTCACTTTTCAGTACAGTTTGTCTTCATGCCATTTGCTGCGTTTGTGGCAGCGACTGGCCTTTAGGGATGCAACTGCAGCCTCTTTCATTTTCTAAATAGACATATGTGTGTGTACGTGATAGATATACAAATATGCACGTGGATGTGTGTCGTTATATAAAATTACCTTCCTCGCTCAATGTGGCATCGTAAGGCTGCGTGATTGAAAAAGGTGTTTGGTGAAAGTCCTTTTACTGTTTAAATGCCACATTGAAGTGGGCAGGCTTTAGAAGGAGACTTCAATCCTCAATGACGAAGTAAATTCATGAAGTGGCATTACTTTCCTTCCCTGAGAGGACAGCAGCATTGAAGCCTGCTTGAGTTTTGGTGTTTAACAACTGTTTTGTGTTTAACAGCTCAACAGCAAAATTTCAGCTCATGGCATGTGAGTTCTTGGAGTGACCTGGCTTGAGTATGCCACAGAATTGTTAAGGATTTGAATATTTAATGATGGAAGCTTTCTTCGGCCTTTGTGTTTTCCTGTAACAACTAGATATTGTTGATATATAACCCATCCTAGGAGAAAGCAGCAGGGTCTGAGACCATGCAGCTTCCAGTATTGTTTATAGATGCCCACCCTAGCTTTACATGAGACGACTTGGGAATTTGTAGAAATCTTGCTGCAGCAGCAAAAGGCTTAGCAGGGGTAACTTACCTTTCTCAGAAGCAGGACAAATTATCCTCTGCTGAGCATCCTGTGGTTAAGTTCAGGCAGATTCTGATACTCAGGCTTTCTCATTTCAAGCTTACTCAGATCCTTACACCACGTTGTAGCCTGTGGGATAGCTAATAGCCCTTTGAACTGAATTTTTAGTAGAACCAAACCCAAATACTAGAAATGTAGAGTTTTGAGTGGCAGTCAAAGAGCAGCAGCTAAGGAATTGCTGGCATTGAGTAGAATGCTGGAGGAAGCTTCTCTGGTTTTACAGAAGGCAGCTGTTCTCTTTCTGATGGGCCTCTACAAGGTATAATGTAAAGCAAAACTCTGGGTAATCTAGCTTCCTAAGGCAAACGTTTGGCTAAAATCTGACGGTCGTTTTTTGCCTACCTGGCAGTTTACTTTATGCAGCGTTAGGGGAGATGGCTTGGGTCAGAACTGCCAATTGAAGTAAACAGTTAAGATTATGGAAGCTGAAAAAGAAGACAAAAAGGTGAAGAAATACTGCATCCTGCTGCTAGTGCAGAACTCTAGCTTGCAACCCACCCACCTTCTGTTTTACCATTCAGATCTAATGCTTTATGTGTCTCAGAGTTATTCTCTCCTGTGCATATTCTCAGTTATGTAATAAAAAGTATTAAACGTGATCCACGCAGCTGCATAATCGACAACTGAACTGAATTTATCCCACCAGTGAAGAACACGTCCATGTGCAAACTTGCATACTGTTTCTACATTTGTTCCTGTGGTCTCAGCAGTTACTGCGTGGCTCTTGTATTTTAGGCAGCCTGTGTTTAAAGATAAGCACTACCAGGGGTGATTTAAGGTCTGAAGTAAAAGTTGGAGTGTTCTTACAGGATGTGCTTTTGTGATTTATGTTGGTCAACATGGTGTTAATTACTGATTCTTTAACAGCTTAGGTGAAAGAATGACTGACACCAACTCTTCAGAACATTATCGTTATTAAATTTCAGATGGCTGCACAGCATCGATAATTACATTCAAATTTTCAGCTGTCATGGAATGGATCTTGAAATGAAATAAAATCCTCGATATCTTGTGAAAGCAGAAACAGTTCTGGATGTGTTCTCTAACATAGCCATTCAAGTGTAGATGGTTCTGATTCTTCCCTGCCTCCTGCCCTTTCAGTTATTCACATCTGTATGGGAAGAGAGTATCCAGTAGTATTGAGTAGCATTTAGTTGAATACCCACCTAAATGTTTACAGCATGTGAAACTGTGGAGGGTCAGGCTTGCGGTACTTAGATGGAAATCTTAAATTTTGGAATAATGTTTCTGTGACTCATCTTTCCACCTGCACAGCTGTCAGGTTGCGACATAGACAAGGTATTTCTTTACCGCCTTTAAAATTGGAAAAGAATATATGCTGGATGTCTAAAGATTGTAGAATAACTCCACTAAAAAGTTTGGGGTGAGATTCACAGTTCTTTTACTTTGGCATGCTGCCTCTAGTCTAAGGGCTTGTCTATACAGTGGAATTTATCCTCTACTGAATTGTTTTGAATAAAATATCTTGTCTGCACTGGGCAATTCCCTCATAACATAGTATGATGCCATACTGTGTTGCTCGGAAGTAGCAGTTCATCCTGTGATTTGTTATTGAACGTTAATATTTGCCTGCATTGCATGGAGCTTTTTCAGGCCTCCGTTTGCTTCTCCATGTTGCTCAGGCCACCTGTCTTCTACCTGTGTGCCTGTAGCTGCTCTGCAATCACACACATAGAACGTTTGATCCCTACTTTAAAATGCAAGGGAGCACTGATGTTCAGTTTCTTCATGCTTTTAGGCTCCAGCAATCTATGCAATTACCGTGGTTTTATTTTCTAGTCTTCTTTTCTAGCCTGCATCCAACCGGTGCAACAACAACAAAAAAAGATTACCAGAGGACAGAGAGTTGGGAAGGGGAGGCAGTTCCCTGAAATCCGGACATCATAACGTGGCCAGGATGTTGCTAATGGGGATGGTGAAACAGAGTCGTGACTTCAGTATGTATGTGGTACTGTGTCAGAAATCATGAAAGTGAAACCATCTTGTGGTAAAACTAGACATCTTCTTTTTTGGGAGGTGGAGCAGTGCAGAGTTCAGGTTCTGCTGATGAGAAATTAGTACAGTTTTAGCACAAGGCTCTAGTAACTGACTATTTCACCTTTGCATTGTTGGTGCTGAAAATAAAGACAAAGACTATGGGCAAGGTCATGCTTTGAGATTATGTGGTAGTCAGGAGGCAGCCGGCACTCAAACATCCTGCCCATGTCATAGCCCCACAAGGCTGCCAGCAGGCTGGCAGAGGTACCAGTAAGCAGCATGGCACTGACGTGCTGTAAGTCAGTCCTACAGTGAACTACCACTCATTCTTCACTTTTCTTCCTGAAGCCAGAGCCTGTCCTGCTGGCTTTCTCTCTTCTTGCTCCCAGAAAGTCCTGCCTGGCCATATCCTGCATTCGGAAGATAGCTGTCCTGGCCCTAATAGAATGAAATCTTATCATAGAAATGTGTTTGTTGAGGGCATGCCATTCTTACAGTTGTGTAATAAAATATGTAGTACACAATGTATTTTAATTAAGTCAGAAATTAATTCAATTAATCAGTACAAGTCCACCTGTCCTGTCCTCCCTAATATCAGAGGCTCCAACAGTAAGGAAACTCCAGGCAGGAAAATTGCACGTTGTCGTTAACAAGACTCGAATGCTATTAACCATTAGTTATGCTGGGCACTCACTGTAGAGCAGCATTTATTGAACAGGGGCCTCTGAGTGTGGTAAAGCATGGGATTCTTAGACTCATGACGTGCTGTAGTTGGCCCTAACTGTTCAGGAGCAGGGTGCTTTCCCTTTCACATCAGAGAAGCTGGCTATCTCCTCCAGCATGTCAGGGGAGGACCATTTCAGTGACTTGTGACAGCTGACCTCAGTCTTGCTCTTTTACCTCGGGGTGTCATGCAATTTTTTTTTTCTCCTTGCTGTTCCTGGACTTAACCTGTCTCAGGTGACCAACATATTACGTCCATTCACTTGGATTTTGTGGGTAGGCACTTTCTTCACCTTGCTGACTGAGGACCCAGACCAGGGATGTGTCCTCTAGCATTAATGAATATGCATGCAATTAATTACTTGTTTGCCTGCCTTCAGCATCTATGTCACTCCTGATAGCACCATTTATAAATACCTTGGCCATATACTCCTTAAAGCTGTGGCCACAGACCCGTTAATGTGAAATGGGGTTTAAAAAGTGGCCATCCAACATGACCTGAGTTTAGCATGACGGCTACCCACCTGACTGATAGCGTGTGCAAACTAGAAAGTTCTTACTGTGAATGCTGGCGAGCCCAAGTGCTTGAAGATATTGCCCACTTCAGTTGATTAAAATACAATGTTCTGAGAATCAAGAAAGAATATTCAATGAACCTCTCAAGTGCCACATAGCTCAAGGTATGAGATGGTTTCTCAAGGCTGAGAGACAGGAGGGAGGGCCAGAGACATGAGAGGCCTGTGTGAGATGGGCTAAGTGATATGGAAGATTTTTCTGTGAAGAGGGAGAGTAGGAACAACCCCTGGTGACAGGGAAACCACCAGAGGCAGTAGGGAACACCAAGGCAGACACTGGGGATGAACAGGCAGATCTTAGTGCTAGAAGATATATTCTGTGGAAGTTGCTCTTCCAGTGTATGAAAGTGAACATTTGTTGGGACACAAGTTCAGGAGAATGTTCCGTCCTGGACCCCAGTGCCCCATAGCCAGAACGTTGAACTCTTTTTTTTTTTTTTTTCTTAAGACAAGTCACCACACAGCCTCTTATGTAGCTGTCCTGTACAGCGCTACATGAGGCAGTTTATTAACATCATCACCAGTTTACAGGTAACAGTGCTGCCTCAGTTTCCTTTCTGGTAAAACCTTTAGCTGCATGCTTTAATTAATTAAGGCTTTTTGACACTTGTACCTGTGGATGAATGACAAAGGCCATATGGGATGCCTGGGATTTGGCACAATAAACAAGAGGCCTCCCAAGTCTTGTGTCTGTCTTACTGGCTGGCCTCTGTGATACACTAGGAGGGTGCTGAAAGACTAAGGCGTGTCTGTCTGACCTCTGCTGAGGGGATACTTGAATGGCACAGAAACACCATTACTTTTCCTGCAACTGACTTATGCAGCATAATTATTGTTCATTGCTTCTAACGTTCCTACGCATCTGGGACTCCCTATCCAGCAAGTGCTTACTTGGAGCTGTGAATCAAGAGGTGCAGTGTCACAAGCTGCTGCAGGCCTGTATTGTTGGTGCCTGGATCAATAAAAGCTGGTTATGCATTTGTCTCCTTGTGTGCAAAGCAGAGTCCAGCTGACCAAAGGATGGAGATGGCTTTCTGTGGGGCATTTCCCAGATCTTTGCTCTATTCCTTGTTTAGAAGTGTTGGGCTTTTTCTGTGTGAGCAGAGTGAGCTCTGCCTTGGATGCTCTGAACTCAAGCCTGGTATTTGTGACTTCCTCATCTTTGGATTGAGTTAGACTGGAAGGTTTCTGTTTGAACCACACAGAGGAAAACACTGTATAATCTTTTCCATCTGACGTTTCGTTGACTTAATTCTGGCTAATCACAGCCAGGTAGGTTTTTTTTTTCCTTTTTTTTTTTTTTTTCTGGGGGAAAACAGTCACTTTTCTGATAAAAAGGTCACTTAATAAATGGAGTAATGCTTAATGAGTTCTGACTTACATGAGATAAGAGGTAAGATTGCAAACAAAGCATAAACCTTCCTGATTTCATAGCTGTTAATAGAACTCTGCAATCATTCAGTAAGTTGTATTACAAGTCACATACATGCTTTTTTAGTTCTGTATGATTTTTACTGACTGAGCAATTCATTTTATTTTGATCAACCTAGACAAACAGCAATAAAACATTAATTCAGTGTTAAATTTAAACATGGCAGAATATATGTGCAGTTCAGTGATCAAAGAAACCCATGGGAGTGACAGGTTAATTGCCCTGTTAGTACCTGCTGTTATGATAGGGATCGCATTTTCAAGACTGGTGTGTATCGTACATAGTGTGCCCAAGGGATATATAAACAGCATTGAACAGCAAAACCAGGAGGTGAGCAAGGGGCAGGATCTGAAACTTTTTGAAAACTCTTTCATATTTTTTTTCTGATTTTATCTGAAGATTTGTAAAAAACAGGAAGCTGCAACAGAAAAGCAGCTTTTTAAAGGTATTGGCTCTGGAAGTTGCAGTAAGTGCAAATACTCAGTTCTGACTACTACACCTCTCCTGGCTATCATACTTTCCTCTACACTTGTAACAGCAGGGAACAGTTAGAGAGATCTGTATGACTGTTGTTCTACTAGGATCATGTTTTTTGCCCTGAACTCTTTTTAATGATCTTCAACGTGCTCCCTGACACTCCTACTTATCAAAGTTTGTGCTAGTTTTTTTGCAAGAAAAAAATTACCTACCATAATTACTACTTTCTGCTTGTCTAGTTTGAATGAAAAATATCAAGGACATGTCAAAATGCATAGTTTCAGCACATCTGGCAACCTCTGTGTCATAGTTTATCCTAACATACCGACTGAAATCTGTTACTCCATCTGACTTGGTGGTAGGGAAAAACAAGCTTCTGAATTAAGTTTCCTTAAGGAACCTTGATCTCTGATTTTTTTGCTTTGTTTTCAGACAAAGCAAATAGTGACACCAGTAACAACCCGAGTTAAGATTTGCTATGATGCTGAAAGTACAAACCATGTAGAAATGGTTAGGAGTGAGAGCTAGAATAAGAGGAAATGGCCTCAAATTGCACCAGGGGAGGTTTAGAGTAGATATTAGCCAAATTTATTTACTGAAATAGTTGTCAGGCATCGGAATGGTCTGTCCAGGGAGGTAGTTGGGTCACCATCCCTGGAGGTATTTAATAGATGTGTAGATGTGGTGCTCAGGTACATAGGTTAGTGGTGGACTTGGCAGTGGTAGGTTAATGGTTGGTCTTGATGATCTTAAAGGTATTTTCCAACCTAAAAGATTCTATGGTTCTATGAAAATACAATGATCTATCAGTGACATGTCCAATAGCAGAACTATCCCCCCTTCCTTTCTTGTTGTTTCTGTTTTAAATATAATTGAATATTTTTGTCAAGAAAAAGATAGTGGGTTTGCTGTTTTGTGTTTGTTTGGGGTTTTTAAATGTGTTTTTATCCCTTTTGAACTTGACTCTGCAGTTCTGCAATAGCTTAGCCCCAGTGCTCAATGAAGAGGGATAACACACCAAGCACAATATTTCTAGTTTTCCCTTGGGTTGCCCAAAGTCAATTGATTTAGTGCATCCAAAGAAAGGTGATTGATTTTTACTGTTTTGTAAAGTACTTTTGACCTTTCTATGTTCCTTGTTGTCCTGCTGTTCCAAGGTTGTCTTGCCTCAGACATCACTTTTGAGGTGCTCAGACTATATTGAAGGCAATGATGAGGTATAATGCTGCTGACTTTTGCCACAGGAGGCAAAAGGAGTGTAACACATCTGGGATACAACTGGCACATCTGTGCAGTTATGCTTTAAGCCCCATTGAAGTAGAATATCCTGTCTGATTTCTGTGTAAAACAAAATAGTTGTTAGGGAGTACAGCTATTGTGAGTCATGTCCTGTGTTGAACCTTTTGGGGTTTTTTGTGAATGTTGTGCTTATTTGTCTGTCTGTCTGTTGGAATGTGCATGACGTTGAATAAAACATGCAACTCAAACCCACACGAGAATAGTTGAATTGGTTCACTCAATGCAAGTAAAATAAAATGAGCTTGTGGTTTTATTCTGCACTTAAGGTAATAAGGGATGTTATTTGCAGTTCAATTCTTCTTGGTGTGATCTCTGTTCTTACAGCTGAAAGAGAGGAGGGTCTAGTTCTGAACTCCTAGCTTTGCTGAAGTAAAAACCAACTAGGAAAATCCATTAAATATTCACTTGTGATTTCTATAGTGAAACAGTTCAAATATGTTAAAGACTAGGGATGAATTATTTTTGTTAGAGTGATGTTTCTGTATCCTTCAGGGAGGAAGATGGCAATTCTGTAGAGGGGACAGACAAGCTAAGCCATGAATGCACAAACCTGTTTGTGTAGTGAGGCACCTGTTTCAGGATACAAGCTGTAACATCTCTTATAAGGTGAGATGCTCTGCTGCTGTTCTTGTTAGATCCTTCCCTCACATGCCTCTCCCACACCTGAGAAGAATCTCTGTTCCCTTCCCTTGTCAACAATAAATAAGTCAGTGGTTAGGACAGCTTCATCAGAGCAGTCTAGAGTCCAGCTGAAGTCAGTCAGCATCAAGCATATGTCTGAAGGTTTGTATACAACAGGACATATATTAGAAATTCATTTGGAATAAGTAAATATGTTAATTTAAAATGAGCTAATTAAAATCACCTTTAATTCCTGTGTAGGTGATGCCATTCAGAAACAATAAAGCCTCACTGTACCTGTATTAATTTACTTCAAGACTAATTAAAGCTGAATCTTCAGGTGCTTGATTCTAAGGAATCACAGAATGGTTTGGGTTGGAAGGGACCTTAAAGACCATCTAGTTCCAACCCCCCTGCCATGGGCAGGGACACCCTCCACTAGACCAGGTTGCTCCAAGCCTCATCCAGCCTGGCCTTGAACACTTCCAGGGATGGGGCACCCACAGCTTCTCTGGGCAACCTGTCCCAGTGCCTCACCACCCTCTCTGGGAAGAACTTCTTCCTGATGTCCAACCTAAATCTCCCCACTTTCAGTTTAAACCCGTTACCCCTTGTCCTGTCACTACAGGCCCTTGTAAAAAGTCCCCCCCCAGCTTCCTTGTAGCCCCTTCAGGTGCTGGAAGGCTGCAATAAGGTCTCCCCAGAGCCTTCTCTCCTCCAGGCTGAACAAGCCCAACTCTCTCAGCCTGTCCCCATAGCACAGGGGCTCCAGCCCTCTAAGCATCTTTGTAGCCTCCTCTGGACTCGTTCCAACTGGTCAATATCCTTCTTATGCTGAGGGCTCCACAGCTGGACACAGCACTCCAGGTGGGGTCTCACGAGAGCAGAGGGGGAGAATCATCTCCCTTGACCTGCTGACCACGTTTCTCCTGATACAGCCCAGGATACGATTTGCTTTCTGCACATTGCTGACTCATGTTCAGCTTTTCATTCACCAGTACCCCCAAGTCCTTCTTCTCAAGGCTGCTCTCGATCCATTCTCCACCCAGCCTGTACTTGTGCTTGGGATTGCCCCGACCCAGGTGCAGGACCTTGCACTTGGCCTTGTTGAACTCCATGAGGCTGGCACAGGCCCACCTCTCCAGCCTGTCAGGGTCCCTCTGGATGGCATCCCTTCCCTCCAGTGTGTTGACAGCACCACACAGCTTGGTGTCGTCAGCAAACTTGCTGAGGGTGCACTCAACCCCCTTATCCATGTCACTGACGAAGATGTTAAACAGTACTGGTCCCAACACCGACCCCTGAGGAACGCTGCTCGTTACTGGTCTCCTCTCAGACGTTGAGCTATTGACCACCACTCTCTGAGTGCGACCATCCAGCCAGTTCCTTATCCATTGAGCAGTCCATCTGTCAAACCTATGTATCTCCAGTTTAAAGGCAAGGATTTCATGCAGGATGAACTGTTACATGACAGAGGTAGAAGCTATAAATACACCCCAATGCTGTTTCACAGTGCCCTCCTGGACTGCACTGCCTTTAACTATCCTGAATTCACTAGTCCTTGGACTGATTTGGTTTAAAATAGGGTAGAGCATTTTGGGACATAGTAGTAGTTACAGCTGCTTAGGACCTGTCTGGCACACAGATGTGCTGACTGTGTCCCTGTATGGGCAGAGGGGATAGATGCTTTGTAAATACCTCTATTTGCTAACCGATAATTGTCTTCAAAACCAGGAATCCTATGAATTTTCCTACCTTCTTTTCAGTATAAAAATAGTATGAAGGAGCAGGAGCAGACTGCTTCCAGAGTGTCCATCCACTTGACCGAATGTAGTCATACAGTCTTTAAAACAAATGCATACACAGGTCAAAAAACTACCCCTGAGACTACTTCATACCTCTTCAGCTAAACCTGAGAGTTCAACCAAGGACCACCTCTCCCCTTTGTGATTTCTCATTGCAGCTGTTGCTGCTGGCGTTGGGGAATAATCTAGAAAATCAGAACTAGAAATGCAGAAGTAACAAATTTGCTCTTGTCCATCCCTTTTTGTAATTACTATCCAAATAAAAAGAAAATACACTTTAAAGACAGCATTTGAAGTGTTCTGATCACGTCAGATGCAAGCCACACCACCAGATGCCTCTGAAGATATATTTATTGGCAGGCACCCAAGTGAATCATAAAACTGGATTAGTAAAGACTAACAACCAAATAAAATTGGAAATAGCAACTCTCAGGGCAAGGTACACTTAAAAAGTCTTAATTTAATGGATCAGGTCCAAGAGAAGCCATAATACATCTGCCAGCAAAAGTATATGTCTTTACTGTCCACTAGAAACACAGATTTTGGGTGCTGTGAAGGTGTTAACACTCTCTGTTTCTGTTTGCCTCATTTGTTACCTGCTTTAGCTGCTATGATCCCTGTCTGGGAATTGTTTCATTTTCAGTTGGTTCAACATGAATTTCAGATCCTATATGCTTGCTTATACAGAAGTACTACCCGTTTGATGTCAAAGCTGAAGAGGACCTCGCTGGTTTTGTCTCACTTTTTCCATAATTAAATAGGTGCTAAACCAAGATGAAGGTAATTGTGTTAAAGACCAGAGAGGTGCATGCTATACTCGTTCCTGCTACACCAGCTAGTGCAGAGCAGAAGGCGAGATGCAACAAAGGGGCAACTAGTGGCGAGTCTCATGGGAAAGACCCATGGAAAAGACCCAGGGAAAACGTTGAAGGTGATTTAATCTGAGGTCTCTGCTTTGGGTCTGAAACAGAGTAAATGTGCACACACTTCTGCCTGCAGCTGGTAAGCGTTCTAGGAAGCTGCTTGTTACTGCTTCCCAGCAGAAACACAATACCTGGTTGTAAGAGCATTTATGGATTCAGCACATACTAATGCACCAAATGTTGATGCAAAATTGCTGGTTTGGGAGGTGTGCCACGAAGGAACTTAATTATACAGACAGGATAATTATACAGCTGCTACAGATATGCCTGTAAAGCACAACTTACAGCAGAGAGCTTCAAATAGATGCTGCAGTTCTCTTTCGCTTTATACCTTCTGAATGGAAGGCAGTATGGACTAATCTTGCAATTTTAAATGTTGGGAAAGCATTCGTCTCTTTTATTTGTCTGTTTCTTTGGCTTGTAAACTTACTCATTTAACTGATTTCAGTGAAAAGGAGACATCCAGAGTGCCAGATAAAGCATTTATTAAAGTATATTTCCATGGCATGGTGCACAGGGGCCTTTAAGCAAAAGCTGTAAATGTTAAGTACCAGTTTGCAGTATAAGTCTTACAGCCTCTACTTCCTTTCTGATGCAGACTGCCTGCAGTCAGAGAAGGCTCAAGCAATACTATTAAGCAGTGATAATCTGAGTTTTCTGAAGCAAAAATAGTGGGCTCTCGTGTTTTAAGCTCTTGCAAGCTAAGAAAAATGTCCATTAGCTGTGAGAGTAATAAGGCTGTTTTTCATTTGTTCTAAGAAGCCATTCGTTGGTGGGTCTTCTACTCTTTCCACTTAGGATAGTAGAAAAGTACTCTTTTCCAATACAGCTTCCATCTGTTCTAGAAAGGTGTGCAGTGGACATTTGTGTCAGGCTAAACAGTAGACCATGTGTCATATTAAAATTGAAGCCAGGCATATGCTGGAGCCAGTGTTAAGACGGTAGGGTACTTTCCTAATATTACAGGGATATTTCTGTAATTGAAGGTACTTCTTTAAAACAAGGGATGATCTGATCCCAATGGACCGGTTAGAGTTTAGGAAAAAAATAAAGAAGGGGGAGCCTAGGTGGTGACAATTTCTGATCTTCTAGTAATGACTCGCACTGGTGTTTGATAGGGTGTTACTGCAGACAATTGATCCACACTGTATCCCAGCGTAATCCTCTGTGAATAAGCGAGACCAACACATTCCTCAAGGTTTATTCCCTCTTTTCTCCCAACTGAAGCATCTGAAGGCAATCAGTGCTTGATCAGACTGCCTGGGAGAACAGAGCATTTAATTGTTATGCTGAAGGGACAAATACAAGAACGAACAATTAGATAAAAAGGGGTTGAAATTCTGGCAGAGAGGCTCAGATATTCTTTGCTATGTATAAAGATTCCAGCTGCCATTAATTTAGTTGCATTATCTTTTCATTGCAGATGTTTAGGGATGGTTTTTCTAAATTATAGAGAAGAAAAGAATCTTTACTAGAAAAAACAAATGTCATCATAAAAAATATAATTGTTAGTGTGATAAAAGTTTTTGATACTCAGATATCTGGGAGAATAACAGAAAAGGAGAAAACTTTCAGAAAGACATTTAACTGAAGGGTGAACAAAATGACACAAATATATTTCCAGTTATGTTGCTTCTGAACTGAAAATGCTTAAGAACAAGTGATTGAGCTGAATGAATGTTGTCTAGTGACATATTGATATTCAATCGTGAGCTGTTCATTAACTGCGTTGCTACCACTAGTGATAACTAGTTAGCACTATGGAAGCTGTAATGGGATAGTTTGGCTAATGTATGTAGCTCCTAACAGTTTTATAAATCATTCTTGCAAACAGATCAAAGCAGATAGAAGAGTAATGTGACCACACATAACTTCATGATGGTTTGTCCTGTATCTTAGATATTGGCAATGTGAGCTTCCGCAGTGGTAAAATGTTTGATGGATTGAAAACCTTTTCCTTTGCTATTTTGGCTATATACGTGATAAACCTACACTTAAAATTTATTATCCTATGAAAAAACCAGGTACAAATGGCAAGCACAAGTGTTACACTAGGGGTAAGTCTACAGGTATACTCAAGCTCATGCTAAGTGGAAGAACAGAGCTTCTGGGGGCTAATTTGGTCTGCTTCAAGGTGCTATAGGCTGTATCCAATATTGAACTAATTTATTTAGAGCTTGTTTTGAGATCTTGAGCTACATGCTACTGTGCAATATATGTAAACCATTAGTTTAAGATTTATGCTAGTTATTTTATTACTAATTCTTTAGAAAGGCTCATAAAGGGAGACCTTATTGCTCTCTACAACTACCTGACAGGAAGTTGTAGTGAGGCAGGTGTTGGTCTCCTCTCCCAAGTAACAAGCGATAGGACAGGAGGAAATGGCCTCAAGTTGCTCCAGGGGAGGTTTAGATAGGATATTAAGAAAAATTTCTTCACTGACAGGGTTGTCAAACATTGAAAACGGCTGCCCAGGGAAGTGGTTGGGTCACCATCCCTGAAGGTGTCTCAAAGACGTGTAGATGTGCTGCTCAGGTACATGGGTTAGTGGTGGACTTGGCAGTGTTAGGTTAATGCTTGGACTTGATGATCTCAAAGGTCTTTTCCAACCTAGATGATTCTATGAACAAGAGAGGCTTGTAACCAGACGTAGTGCGTTGAGCTTGACAGTTTACTCCTGGCAACAGGAAATGTTAATGCAATTGGACTCTTGTGGCCATCTCCACGTGGTGTGTTCTGTGCCGTGTAGGCATATGAGCTCTCTTAGCACAGGACTGGAGTTTTCCAGCATTTTCTATATGGTACTGCGCTGACATAGGTCAGCAGAGGCATAATGAGATTGCTGAAGAACAAAAGCTGAAACAACTAATCTACCTCTTTGGGCACCCTCTATCTGGAAACTTTAAAATGGAAACATCACCAAGGAAGACTGTGTCTGTTTGGATCATATGTGGTACAGAGAAATATTTGCTCAGTATACTTCAGAGAAGGGATCTAAACCTTTTGTTCAGAGCTGATCATATTTTCTGAACAGAGCTTGTTTGTTTCTTGCTCCCTGAAACTCCTTGTGAGAGGGAAAAATTATAAGCTTTATAGGTAATTTTTAATTTATTCGCCTTTTTTTTTCTTCACTAAGTTAAAGACACAGTTGAAGTGCAGAATCTTCATGTTTTCTCTTTCTTTCCTTTGTCTTTTTTGCCCCTGCAAATTTTAAATGTTGACAATAATGTAAATGTAATAGAATGGAACTGCTGAGATTGCTGTGGAGTTACATAACAGGTTTCTGTATTTTTCCTTTTCTACTTGAAATTCTCCTAGAGGTAAAAAAAAATTAAAAAACACAGTAAAACCAATAAAATAAACTCCAAAACAACGAAACAAACAGCACTATGTGGTAGAAAACAACCATCCAATTTGGAAATAGAAAATTCCCAGCATTTAAAAACTGAATCAGGATGAAAGGTTTAATTCTAAGTAAATTGAATACTGGAAATTACAGTTATCCCAGTTAGTTGAATAACATTAAGATATTTGAATAAAACTTTCCTGGGGGGAAGAAAGGGAGATAATTGCATTTATTTTGTCATTTTCAACCTTTAAGGAGCATGCCTTTATGATCATGGTTCTCCTTTTCTCCTTGAATTCCACCTTGGTGTTACAGGACGTTATTGACACACTGACCTCGCTTTTGTTTCTTGGAGTACCTAGTGGAAATAATGAAGAAATAAAATCCATGTAGAGTCACAAGATGGTGCCTGTTGACATTCGTTATTTGTTCAGTGTGAGTCTTTGCACCGAGTAAAATCTACATTAAGGGTACAGTTGTGTTAGAATTTTCCATTGCAAACACAGCAAAGAATTTGTTTATGGAAAGGGGCAGGCTTTTATATATCTGAATCTATTTAAGTTTCTTGCTTAAAACCATCTTTGAGATGCTGGCTGCTGTTGTGCTTCAGACTGCTTCATGCTAGGTTTTAACGAGAGAGAGTCAAACTAAGTCCTGTACCGGAGATGCGGGAACGAGGAGCTAATGCTCCGGCAGATAAGGGGTAGAATTTATCCCTGACACATGCACTAAGGAGCCTGTCACTGTGGAAGTTAATGGAAAGATTTTTATTTTTATTTTTTTTTTTTAGTGTATTAGAAGGGCACTTGAAACTAATTCTTAAGTGCCTTTTTTCACCCAGCATCCAAACAACTTAGTTATATAACAAAAACAAAGGATGTGGGTGGTTTTGGTGGGGTTTTTTTGGTATTATGGTCTACTGCAGGTTGCTTAGACCTTAGTCTCCCACTGAGAGAAAGAAATATCTTTCTGATTCACATGAGTTGCCAGCAAGCTTCATGAGAAGCAGTGACATTTCATTGCTCTTCAAAGGCAGTCACTAATACTGAAAAAGGTCACATTTTGTTTTCAGCAGAAGCACCTTTATGTTATAATTCAAAGTTGAACAACAGCAACTTCTAGCTCCATGCAGAAAGACATATATATATTATATGTAGGTTCAAGGCAAAATGTTAATTTTAAGTGCATTGGTGTCTAGAAGTTCAAAGTGCGTGTTTCTGAATGATTGCTCTTCAACAGTTTTTATATGTTTTGAATACTTTTACTTCTGTATGATTATTTTCTGGCATTGAATCACTAGTATATTTTTGACAAAATTAGAACAATTGGCTATTGATCTCATGAAAAAAACCCCATGTAATTTGACTGAGAACCAAAAGCACATAATATTTAGTATTGGATTGACATAACATGACAAAACAAAATATGATTCTTGTGATGCACACTGTCAGTCCTGTGTGAAATAGGACTTTCCATGGTTTCACTGTTCTGGCAGCAGAAGGACCTACCGAGTAAGACCAGGAAAACAAATGGCAGATTTTGTCAAACTAGATTGCATTTTTTCACTGTACTCTTCAGTGAACAGTTGTATTTGGTAAAACTTCATTGGCTCCTTTAGAACCTGTAAATCTAAAGTTATTTAGTGATTTCCCACCCCCCCCTTATGGATCTAGTAGCTCCTGGTTTAGGATATGATTTCATAAACACCTGAATGTAAGAGTGACTTTACAAATACAGAATTATCACCTTGGATGAAGTTACTCACCTGCAGGGTTTAATACTTCTGGATGAGGAATATCTTCATTAACTTCAAGACAGCTAATCTGTGCAAAACTGGAGGAAAACTACCAGGGAACTCATCAAGTATCTTATTTTATAAAAAAAATATCTATAACCAGAAACTTCATGCTGTATGTTTACTACAAAATGACATGGTTTGCCTTGAGGCATACTACTTCTTCTTGTTGTTATAGGGCTGTAATTCTGACCGAGTCTTATGTAGATCTGAGGGGTTTTAAGAATGAATATATATATATATATATATATATATATATATATATATATATATATATATATATATATATATATATTTTTTTTTTTTTTTTTTTTTTTTGCTATTTACTGATACCTTCATTTGTAATGGTTAAGGCAGATAAGATGTTCAATCTGACCCTTATTCTATCTTGTGGGATTCAATCTAGGGCTAGACTGAGACTTTATATGTATGCTCTGAGAATGAGACAGCATGTGAATACACCACTTTGAGAGGAACTCAGGGAAAAAGGAGTAGTTATGGATGGATCCTATGCACTCTTGAGGAACAGTCTGCTGGATATCGTTCACCTTTCCTGCAAAATCTCCACTCTGTTGTGGAATGCTCTGCAAATTCAAATCTTTGAATGATTCAGGTGAAAAGATAGAAGGGAAAGGCAAAGTACAAAACTGTATTTGCCAGTGAGATTTGGAAAGAAGCGAAGAAAATGAGGTTACAAGGTACAGTTAGGTTGTTCCAGATGGGAAAAGAAATGGACCAAATGAGCCTTGCCAGAACTGAGAGAAACAGAAAAGGCTTTTTACTGCCTCACGGGCACTATTGCAGAGCAACTGGCTTTCTGTCTACTGACACAGTGCTTTTTATGCTGGCATGGTACAAGTGCAGCTGGTTATCTGAAGTGCAGAAACATGGCCAATCTGGTCCAACCTGTGGAAGGATTTGAGCACTCACTGAGAAAAAGAACTTATTTGCCTTATGGGTGGGAGCAGGAGCGTGAGGCTAATAACTTCTTTCTTCTCCTGGAACTCAATTTATTGGTAGGACAGGAAAAAATGGGAAGAAATGTTGTATACTTACTCCACCACTGCATTCCAGTGCATATCTATTCCCCCTAAACCCCCCATGTGTCTGGCTAATACATTTGGTTCCTTCATTATGCACAGGCTGAAAGTTGCATCTGACATTCAGTTGCAATTATAAATGCACTTCACTGGTGACTCCTTTGAAATACCTGCATTTTCATAAATATTATTTATGTAAAGATAAACATATTTTGTTTGAGCTGCTTGACTTGGTTAAAAATAATCACTTTTAGACACTGAAGAAGAAAAGAGGGTTTGAAGGGTTGTTTGAAAATCTCAGTGTGAAAGGATTCTGTTGCAGAGATGTATATAGCTGATAAGTGTGTGATATTCTTTGTAGCCTGATAGCTTGGTAAATAAAGTGCCAGACATTTAATCTATTTTGCAAAAAGAGATGCCTTTACAGCTGGCTAATTTACCTCCTTTATTCCCTTCTTCTCCTACCTCCATCTTTTCCCCAGAGGTTATATTTTCATCATTTAATCTGTGCTTCAGACCTTTGAGAGATCAGCATTAAAAAAGCCACTCTCGTTTTTAAAGGGAAGCTCTTCCATTTTAAGACCAAATTCTACAAGGTCTGGAATAATAACAGAGAGGATATGAAAGAGTGGATTTAAGATTTTGGTCCTAAATCTATTTCACTGATTACAGCAGGAAACCATGAGTGGAAGCTGATTGCTTGAGAAGCTCCTCAGTCTGGCTCACTGCCTTATTTCCCTGGGAAAGGCAATAATAATGAATTTGCTCTGCTTGTATTTCCGTAGCATAAT
This sequence comes from Rhynochetos jubatus, assembly GCA_027574665.1. Lineage (NCBI taxonomy): Eukaryota > Metazoa > Chordata > Aves > Eurypygiformes > Rhynochetidae > Rhynochetos > Rhynochetos jubatus. The sequence goes on along the minus strand of CM050648.1, from coordinate 122,244,624 downwards.
TCTTCACATCTTTCTTGTGGACTAACTCATTCTTTTGTATTCCCAGTCTAGATCTTGTTCCTTTCCCTCACAATTAGACTGGGGTTGGGGAATGAGAAAGGAGGGGATGTTCGAATCGTTTAAATTGTTTTGTTAAAGAATGTGTACCTGTAAGTACAAGAGCTGAAGTATTTGCACAGAATATGAGGGGTGCGTTACACCTTTTTGCAAGAAGGGATTAAAATCCCTTTAAAATAGGGATTTCCCTTATATGGCTTCTTTCTTGTTTGCTGGATTGCACTGGCTTCTGCAGAGGGATTTAGTGGTTGAAGAATGCGGTATTAGGGCAGCCAGGTTTCCAAGTAAGGTGTCAAAAGTTGAGCAGGATAAAACTAGGCCTAGAGTTCACATAAGAAACTTGGATAGTTTCATTTTCAGTACATTAGTGCATCCTTCCTCTAAATTCTTTCACAGCAAGTTACATGAGTTTATTGACCTATTCATCAGTACACTTAGGAGTATGTTTCTTGTCATCTGCCCCTGCTGTGCAGTTTGCAACATTGAGCACTTGATGTTGCACAGCCTCATAAGCGAAAACAGCTATTTTCAAGCATTGTTCTAGGATAATGGCTAAGGGGTTAAGCACTGCGGTGTAGCAGTGATGCAGATATGCAGAGATGGAAAAGGTCTGAACGGAAACAAGTTTTAAATGGAAGGAACTCAGCCTGTTTAGGGAAAGTGCCATGATCTTGTGGGCTACCATGTTTTGGGCAGGCACTGCCTACAACAGCGGTATACTGGGGCTTAATGGGCCTCCTTCTCTCACAGTATGTATTTGCACTTATGCTGTTTCTCCTTCTGAAATCGTTTACATGTCAAAAGCCATCCTTAACTCTTCTTACTTCTGAATTAGTGTATAAAGAGCTCTTCAACAGTCACTTACAATACAGTCTTAAGATGTGCTGGTCATCTGCAGTTCCCTTAAGAACAGAGTGATCAGATCCTCAGCATCGTTCTGGATTTTGTTTCTGAGTAAAGAAGAGTTTGGTGCTCTAGCTCAAACTTTTCCTCCTTTGGACTCGAATCAGTAACAAACAGTTCTATTTTGCCACTTTGCCCGTGTTGAAAATCCTTTAACCTCAGAATTCAAGGCCAGGTGTAAGGTTTCTATGTGAATGCTACCACAGGCACTGGGAAAAGACAATTACTTCTGTTTGTTTAACTTCTTTAATTTGCGGTCTGACATTTCTCAACTGCACTCGGAGCCAAGATGAGTTTGCAGTCTTAAAGCACTTTAGATTTTTTTTTTTAAGAGTGAAGAGATTTTTCTGTACTGACTTAAGGTTTTACAAATTCTTTTAATATTAAAATCAAGGAATTATTCAGAAAAGAAGATTTACTATAAAAGTTGCCACTGGAGAGATAACTTATTGGAGTTTAAGTATCTGCTAATTTTGCTCAAGACTTTGGCTTGTCTTTTATTTGTCCTGAAATTGTTTTTTCCTATAGATGCTGAAAAATCCCCTAGTACTTTATTTGGCACAAGAAAAAAACCCCTCTGTGCAATCCCCCAAACCCTTCTCAAAACTCAGGGACTTAAATGGGTCTATGCCATCTGTTTCTCTTCTCCTTGGCAGCTCTGACTTGACATCTGGTAGTTACAGAACTAAGTGTGAGCTTGTAATTGGAATTCAGGGATCACGACAGGGATCTTATGTTCCTTATTTTAATAAAACTTCCTTGTGCTATGTGATGTTGCAGAGATGCAATCTGAACGCTGGTGTGTCCAACATGCTTGTACATTTTTGATAACTCATCTAGAGTATGTAGAAAGAAGCAGCTTTATTTGATTTACTTCTTTCAGCTGTGAATAGCGCGTGCTTTAATCATGACTGTAGAGTTATTTTTGTTGGTGTTATAGCCTCACTATTTCTATAATCTTTCTCTGGAAAAACAGGCAATATGACTTCTTCCACTGGGAGGCTTCTCAGCTGAAGGATAGCAGGATTAATCCCTGAGGAGATACTGTGTTCATTTGTAGTACATAAAATGTCTGAGAGCCTCTAAAGAGTAAAGCACAAAGTGTCCAGGGACTGGTGGTGTTATGAACTATGAAATTGAACCCAGTCACCAATGGAGAAGGGAGGGGAGAGAAAAATAAGAAGGACAGGCAGAAATTGGTTGCAAGATGAAGTTAGCTGGTAGGAGGCAGAGAAAGTAAGGAGCTGAACTTAATTTCTGCTTTTTTTCTATAGGTATGGCTCTCCCTCTCCAGTCAGGATTTCCGTCCTGAGCACTTTCTGATGGGTCATTTTTGTTCGTTGTTATTTTTCTTTGCCTCACCAGTGAAAATTATTTGGGGAATATATCTTTACTTCAGTAAAGAGATAGCAATTTGGTTTTTTGCTTCAGTTAGCAGCTTCAGCTCAGTTCTGCAGGGGATCCTGAGAGTGAGCTTGAGCAGCTGAATTTGACTGAAAACCCAGGTTAATGTGCTTCTGCTGCCATTTAAACCCACACTGTTTAAGATGGTTAATTCTCCCCATCCCTCACTCCCTCATGTCGTGCACCCCTCTTCAGTCAGGGAAACGGAATTAAAATGTCCTTTTAAAGGCAAGGTGCATTATGCTTTTTGAGGACGATGTTTATTTTCCCTTGATTTGTCATGATGCTACTTTTATGAAAATGCTATGATTTCTTTTTGTAACAGCTTTTCATTTAATCCAGGGTTGGATTTGTTTGTATCTATTACAGTCTGTTTCCCTGTATGTTTCTTATGCAGCTCTAAATTTGAAAGAGAGCCATTTTACTGACATTTTATTTGGGCTGGATTTTGAATAAAAGTAATTAGGCTTTGTCACACTTCTTTTAGACAGTCAACACTAAGTTATTTCTTTTCTCTTTGCTATAAAAAGCTCTTTTAAAATGGTTCCCTTTTAATTACTCCTTAAGATGTTCATATTTGAATAAGACTGTAAATGTCAAGTCTAGATGAGTCAGACCTAAAATGTTAGAAAGCAAACCATCTTCTAATGTTCTCACCCTGGCCCAATCCTTGTGAGGTGCCAAGAAGTTCCTTGTAGGTGCTGAGTGCTTTTTTCCAGCATCATAGACAGAAAAAGCTGAAATTGCTAGCACCTGGCCACACAATCCCATATCCAACAGCCTGCATTAACCCAGATATGCCTGATCTCCACAGAAAAGAAGCTATGACACTTTTCCCCAAGAATTAAGTATCTTATTGTAATTGGTTTCTTCATTTTTATCTCCAGATAGATAATAATATGGGAACCAACACATGAAATGTGACTTGGCTTTGGCTCTGCCTTTCAGAAATGAAGTCAGCAAGAGCTATCCGTGTAGGCAGATGCCTGCATAGAGAGGGGTTGGTGTGAAGTACAAGATAAGAGAACTGTAGAGCTATAGAGTTGTCCTTAGGCACATGTAGACATACTAGCTCTGTTCAATACTTTCTGCTGGCTCATTCTTCTGCCTTGAGCTGCACTGTGGCATGTTAATTAGAACTCATTTTTACTTGGAAAACAGGTGTAGCAAACTGTGGTAAGTGGGGAAAAGCAGCAGACCATGGGTCTGATTTCATGAACCTCTTCAGTTTCTAAAGCTTCAGTATTTCCAGAATGTTACAGTATTATGTAGATTCAGCAGGCAGCCTGATTGTTCCACAAAATCTTTAATTCTTCCTTCCTCAGCCCCATTTCTCTTTCAGGAAACAAGGGTCTTGAGGCAAGGTCTCCTTTTGCTCCTACTGCCTGGTTCTCACACTGCGCTGAGGATATCTGGAGAGAGAAAACCTACCGAGCCATTCGTCTCCCGTTAGCATCTAGTGCTGAAGGGGGAATACTAGCTCTCACTTGTCTTGAACAATTCTACCAGATTCTGATTTTCTATGGTGAAAGGGCTTCAGCCTTATAAACTGCTGGTGAAGTCTTTTTTGTTGCTTTTCCTCACAATTTTCCTTTTGGATTAACAGACAGCGAAGGACTGGGAAGGTGGAATTAAGCTGAGGTTCCTGACAGGGGAAAATAGTCTTTTGTGCCACTTGCATCTGTCCTTCCACGTGTCCCTGATATTTTTTCACAGCTGACTGGCAATTTCATGAAGGTTGAGCTCATGCAAGATCATTCCAATGTGAAGTAGAGAAATCCAGATTAGTGTTAACTTGATTTGGTTTGTAGCTACATGACTATTCATATCAGAATTTAGAATTCCGCACTAGCATCCTCTCACTTGTTTCTGCTGTGATTGTTCCTCCTTGGCGGGTTGAGCATGCTGTGATGTCTGACTGAACTTATTTCTACCCTCTGGGCGTGTGCCAGAGACCTCATTAGCTTGTCATCTGCAGATTCTGCACTGATTTCCCATCCGAAGTCTGGTTAGTGTCTCTACACCTGCATCTTCAGCTAGATGGTGTGCCAGCTATGAGAACTTTTTAGGGCCAAACCTCTCAGTACTGTGGGTGGGTGGCAAGAAATTAGTCTGTGGGTTTAATGGGTTGACTATTTTCATAACGTTCCCGCGTCCATGTTGACAGAATACATTGTTTGCCTTTCCCATGTTTCCTACGCACCTGTGCTTGTCTTCTGTGTCACGGTTTTAATAGTGCTAACTCAGGTTTAATATGCCGTTCACAGTAACTCGCCAAACATTGTTTTCCAGGTGACAGCCATTCGATAGCTTTGCTTCACACTCTAGCTCTTGGCAGTTGTTCTAATGTTCTGTACAAGGTGACTCACGTTATAATGCAAATTGTCTTTCTTGCTCTAATCTCCAAAGCATTGCAGCTATTCTTCCCTTTTAGTGGACCTGTGACTGTAATTTACAGACTTTGTAATCTGTGTGTTTCATTTTCTTTATCAATGTTAGTAAATTAACAGTTTTCCTGGAGACTAGTTTGATATAAATGTTCTGCATCCATTTACTGCTTCATCCGTTTTGTTAATCGTTTTGACTGTATTTATTGTCAAGTTCGTTTGAATTAGTTTTGTGACTAGGAGAGTCAGGACATAGTAAATTTTGCCCAAAATGATGATGTTTGCCGCTTCGTATTGCTGTGCTAGGTTTTAAAGGAAGGAAAGGTAACCTGTCTTCAAAGGGCAACAAGTCTGAATTGGAATGGGAATTTTAAAGACAGAAACTTCTAAAAAAATTTGAGCCAATGTTTTTTATACAGCCATTAAAGAATACAATAAAGTGAGTGGGTTGGGTAGAGATATTAGAGCTCAGATTGTTAAACTGTTTGGGCACTGACCCACAGATGCAGACAATCTCCAAGAAATCCTGGGATGATGGGTGATACCAGTAGCATTCAACAGAGCAGAAACAACACAAGAAAACTTTTGTTAATATAGTCTAGCACTTCCTGATATACTCCCTGTTTTCAGTTGTTTACAATTCTAGCACAGGATAAGCCTTCTGGCTGAAACATTTCACATTTTTTCTTTGTCTCAGTTTGAATTTTGAATTTTTTTTAATCAAAGCTTTCTTACACGGGAAAAAAATAATTAATTTTTTAAGATGAAGGAATGGAAAATAGATAGTGTTGCTGATGTCAAAAGCTCCTGTCATCTGTTTGCTTGATTTGATGTTGCTTGGTTTATCTGTTTCAGTACCTTGCATTTATGTTTATATCTACATTGGAAGTGTTCAAGGCCAGGCTGGATGAGGCTTTGAGCAACCTGGTCTAGTGGAGGGTGTCCCTGCCCATGGCAGGGGGGTTGGAACTGGATGGTCTTTAAGGTCCCTTCCAACCCAAACCATGCTATGATCCTATGATTACATTGCATCGGGCCATATGTTTGTTACTGAAAGGTGTTTCCGTGGCAATCAGCTTCACCTTTCATAGCCTGGATTATAAATTTCATCAGCAAACTGTCTCACATGAGGCTTCATCATCTTTTCCAGATTGTTTATGAATATATGAGAGAGTCAATGGGCTCAGTACCGATCCCTGTGAGAATTCATTAATGACTACTTTCATTAGAAAAACTGACCATTTATTTCTCTCATTTCCTAATTTCTAAGGAGTTATTCCTAACTTTTTAGTTAGCTATTTTTAAATCCATGTGGGAACTGTCTCATTGCTTACCTTCAGGAATCTATGGAGAGGGACACCTTATCAAACAGACAGCAAATTCAGACAATCTGCACGGCCCATTCAAATGCTGATTTGAGTTGTTGAATTGTTTTATTCACTCATGGGACAGTTTTCACAGCTCTCTGAATGGTTATTTTGTAAAAGTGTGATTCTCTGGGCAGATGGGTCTCTCTGTCTAAAACCTCCCTGTGATTCTCTGAGCCAGGTCTCTGTCCTAGTTATCTAGCTTACCCAGAGGTAGGGCTTAACATCGCTGCAGCTTTGTCGCTCTCTCAAATAGGAGGCCTATTAGTAATTCCAAAACCACTGATAAACCCTGGTTGTGTGTATGGTTGGACTCCACGTGCCAAAACAAGACCAAACAAATATTTTTCTGCTCGGAAATGTTGTTTGAGACCGTGCAATCGTGCAATCTTGTTCCTGGTCTGGATGTCCTTGCTGTGTGTGTGTACACACGTATGTAAGTACATATTGCAGCAAAGAGCTATAGGGATGACTGCATTTAAGGGACAATTTATTCTCTGACTGGAGAGAGATACAGAGGACGCTGAAGTAGTGCTGGGTTACTATAACTCCATACAGCAGGGTCTAGTGCAGATATCTCAGTGTGGGTCCTCAAGGCTGATTTCCCAAATCCACATAGCAACGAACCTGAGCGAACAGAATCTGCTGCTTCAGTGATGCTACAAAAACATGGCTAGGATGTTTCTGGTCCTGAAATCACCTTAGTTCTTCCTAGGCTGGGGCTCTCTATATTGCATGTCTACACAATAAAATTGAATGCTCTAGGATTCCTGGAATGGGTCCCAAAAGCACATTTGTTACATTTTGTTCCAGAACGTCAGTCATCAAAAAATAATGTAACTTTCAGTCACGGGAAAAAGTAATGTATTCTGCTGTATGTCCTTCTGAGGTAGAAACTGTGCCTACACAGATATTCATACAGCTCCGTGATGCTAAATTTCATCCATGTCATGCAGCATATCTTGCATTAATCTTCTATCCATAGGACAGATTTTATTGTTATAGTAACAATTTAGTGCTATAATATGTGATTGTTCAGCTGGCTTTTATCCTAACATCAGTGTTTTCTCTGGCATACTCTGTTTCTCCTAATCACCTCAAGAAATTAATTCTGAAGACTTTTAATATACTTACATAAAACTCATGGGAGTACATATAGCATACAGCCTCTTGAGGATCTTTGGGTGCAGTAACTCCCTGTTTTCCTGCTCATTCTCCATACATGTTAATGCCAGTATGATGAATGTGAAAGGCAAGGTGATTTTTCACTGTCAGAGACCTCATAAGTCAACTTATGGAAGGAATTCTTCAGAGAAAGTAACCAAATATATTTCAGGGTCAGCTATGGATAGGTCTGTAAGAAGACAGTTGTCAGTAGATGTAAACATAAAATGACCAACCTCTGAAAATGCTTCTGGAAGGAAAAGCAGTTCAGATCCTTTATATGATAAAGCAAATGATCTGATGAAATAACTGATTTACTTCAGTCAGGTTTCCAGAACTGACCTTCTGAGGAACACAGCATGGTCTCGTGTTTTTCTTCAGGGCTCATTTCCTGCTGATCTACATGCAACATCGACAACCAACACTCTGGTCTAAACTGAAGGACAAGAGCTTGGGTTGAAGCATGATAGAGACTGTTAGCTGTGTGAGCAAAATGTATTAAAGCATTTCTTGAGATGATGTTAGATTAAGCTGTGCAGGCAGACGCATCCAATGGGAAAGCAATTTTCAATGGGTTTTCTAAGTAAATGATGAGGCATCTGCCATTTTTCTAGTCAAACTCTAGTAAAATACTTGAAAAAATAAGCTTTTTGGGAATACTGAATTGACATGAATTCTGGACAACCTGAATAAAGTGAATTCCATAGTGACCAAGCAGACAAAAATCCTTTGTATAGGGAATGTGCTGGGAGGCACTGGTTCTTTTAAAGGATGTTGAGTTGTGCGATTACTCACCCAGAAGAGGTTGCTGCCCTTAAAAAACACATATTCTTCTGAATTAGGAAATGATGAAAAAAAATCAGGCCAACTTTTAATTTATCGCACCATACAGCTAGACACAGATCTTCATCTTTCCATGGACATGTGTTTCTAATGGTTTTCTCCTCCATATTTTAATATTTGGTATATATGAAATTCATGAAGGCATATTTGTGTTAGAAATACCATTGTCGGTCTTTAATTTTTTATAAATAAAGGGAAGCATATTGGGTTTTTTACATTTCTTACTGTAAATAATTTTTTCCAGCATTTTACCATCCTCTCATAATTCTATAATCTTTCAGCATCCTGCTCTAAAATATTGGCAGCAGAACTGCCGCTCAGTGTAGTTCATTGATGCTGGACATCAATACGTAACCATTTTACTGCTGACTATTCTGTTCTTTGGGAGGCTGATGTTCACATTAGAAAATCCGGTTGAGGCGTTCCTGACCTGGAAAAATTCCTTTTAGTACGACTTTTATTCTGTTTGCCATTTCTGTGAGATTGTTGGACATAAATGTTTCATAAACGTATCATTGCTTTAGTTTTGTAAGTGTTTGAGTAGTGAACAAGCTTGATGACATTGTATGCTTTTGGTATTTAGTGGTTTACTAAACACTGGGGCATCTACAATTTTGCTAAAAGTAGTTGTGTATCGACATTTGAATCTTAATTATTGTGTTGAATAACTTTAAGCCTGAAAACAAACCCTGAAGAATGCTACTAACGTACTGAGTTACAAGACATGACCAAAGTAGCTACTTTCTGCTAGCCAACTATTGAACAGCTCCCAGTTTATTTCATGTAGGACAGATAGATCTTTTGTAGTGCTAATTCTTAAGCAAGATTGTTGCCAGTTAATGGATGCTCAAACATCCTTCCAGACTGTTGTATTTACCAGTTATCTTTATCCCTCTTGTAGTCTCATGCAAAATGTATCAATTTGCTTGATGAGACCTATCTTCTGTAAAATCATTATGGCTGGCATAAAATATTATTCTGTATTTATTCATTGAATCTCTCATCAACTTTTCTTTGTTTTCCCTCTGCTTTAATGGCAGGCTAGCAAGCCTGTAATTACCTGGATGAGTGCCATTACTCTTGTTGAGTGTCAGCAGAACACTAGCATCCTTCCAGGCTTCTTGAATGTCCCCACAATTCTGAAATTAGAATTACCCTCATCCAGCTGCTTTAGGGTGTAAATTACCAAGGCCTCAGTTTTAAAAGTATCTATACTTCATAGGGCTGTTGGGCATTTCCAATTACTAGTGAACGGTGAATCACTTCGGCATCTTCTTTTGAATACCTCATCTTGCTTTCTTTTAAAAAACATAACAGAAAATTAAATAGACACTTTTACTTTTCCACAATATTTGTGAATATTAAAAATCTATTTAATGGTGAGGCTATACCATTATTACAATATATGGTGCTATAAGTATACTTCACAAAGCTTTCATTCGTATTTGCTTTAGCTTTGCTAGATATGAATGTCCCCAGAGATTAACTTTCCTAAACATTTTACTCCTTTTTCATTTGATATTAAAAATAAATATTAAATATTTTGAAAAATCCTGCCTGCATTCAATATCTCTTTTAAGCAGCTACGTACATGCAGTCACATTTGTGGTTGATTATTTTCCTTCAAATTAATGGTCTTCAGATTTAGAAAATCAGCTCTATTGAAGAACCTAGTTTACATTGGAACTGGCATTTGTCTTCTGTTATGAAATTTAAATCAGGTTGTGATTACTGATTCTTAGATTACACAAAGTTTCAGTCCAGTGATTAATTCATCTTTGTGTATTGTGTGAGTCTGATAACGGTTACATCATGCTTGCTACAATGCCATTTGCATTAGAAAATTATCATCTCTATTATTTAGCTGAAACAGTTTCAGATTTTGGATTCAATTATGGAACATGTTTAAATTAGTCATGCAGAAATGTTTTTGAGAGAAAAAACACAGGCTGGAGACCTGAGCCAAACTAAGATGGAAATCTGAGTTCTGTCCCCTAAATCATTTTCAGATTCTGAGGTAACAAACTGATCATTATTTTTGCTTATGCCTAGAAGTGTCTGAAGTAAATAGATTTATATTTTACTGTGTTTTGAAAATATGATTTATATGTATTTGACTGTCTTCAATTAAAATTATATGAAAGCAACTGTGTATAACTGCTCTTGAAAGATGCAAGAGTCACATAGGGAAAACAAAATATAAATATCATAGGAATATTTGTTAACATTTGTATGTTCCCTTTCAACAATGGGCTTGGATGCTCATGGTTGCTGTAACCACCAGATGCATGTTTTTTAATTCACATAGACAGCTGAGGTCTGTTACGTTCACTGTTTGTCCCGGGTGTCACTCACCAATTACTGATCTGATGTTAGTCTGTGAAGCCCAGACAGGTGAGGATAAGCAGGCATTATTGCCAAATCACTGAGACGTACTGATGATGTTGTGTATGGACAACAGCTTTTTAAGCATTGTCTTTACAGGTGGATTTATTGAAGCATGCAACACGTCTGAAGAATAGAAATTTCTGACAGCATACTAATGTTTTCATGTCCCTGACCACTGCGTTGTGCTTAAAATCTCAATTATGTACAAATTAAACAATGAAATAAGCCATAATGTTCTCTTGGTCTTTTACATAACTGAAACCAAAATGTAATGTCAAAGTCTAAAATAAATGTGTAGGCAGAGTGAGTTGCCCATTCATAATAAACTTCATTGGTTTGGATGGGATATTCCAAATGAAATCTTCTTCATAATAACAAATCCACTGAATTTACTTAATTTAATAGATCTCCAAACAATTCTAGGTTCCATTGGCATGAAAAATATCATCTGTGTCAAACACCTCCAAAACAACTCGTTCAAGTCTGTTTCTTCAGTGCCTGTTTTTTTCCTATGGAGTATTTCTTTTATTTTGTCACTGGGGTCCTCTGCTTAATCCAAAGTAGATATTAGATTGAGTTGAAACACTTGTGTAGCGAATGAAAGGCTCAAGACTTTATCAAATGTCTATTGATACTTGGGAATAGTTAAGCAGCAACCTTGAGTGCTCTTTGTCTTCGGAACTCCTGTCCAAAGCAGTCACCTGTAAGGGTAATGAGCGCTGCTGATTTTGTCTTGATTTCCTTCACAGATCTGGTTTAACTAGAGAGAAAAAGTCCAGCAATAGAAAAAGAACTGTGACAGGATTAAAGGCCACTCTTTCATTGATATATAGACAATTCAGCTGAAGCCTAGGCAAAATAACAATGTCTCTGGAGTCATTTAAGTAGACTTCATTTGTGGTAACAGCTTTAGGTAAGAGAACCATGCACACAGACTTGTTTTTAAAAATCCTGTTTTTCTAAATACTAAAAAAATAATAGCTTCTTATATAAGAAGAAAGTTTCTCTTGCCTATCACTGCTTATGTTCTGGAATGAAAAATAAAAAAAGTAGTGGCAGTATGCACTGAATGCTAGGGACTGATTTAAGAAGAAGAGAACCCAAGAATGGTATAAGAACAAGGCCTGACTCCTGAGTGAGTGAACTCAGGGGGACCAGTCAAAATTTCAATAGCTTTGTAACTGAACTATATGCTACACCCCAAATCGTGGTGGAATTTGGGATGCTACACAAGACTTTGCTATCTGTAAAGCTCGCTCCCTTTCCAGATTGTAAGGAAACAATAAAAAATAGGTTGTTCCTTAAAAAACAGTATGAATAGATCAAACCCTAAAATGGATGTAATATTTCCTCCTCTTCTGAGGACCCTCTCCCCCTTAAAATCTTCTACATTGAATCTGTATTTTCTTTCCCCAAAATGTCACCCATCTGCTGGGTTTGGCAAACCTGCCTGAATTCAATATTTCTACATTGCACAAGGAAATAATGAAATGAACTTAAGCCCCTGCTGCTAAGTGTGGAAAAGTTGGTGCAGCTTGCCTGGATTTCCTTGGGACTCAGGAAATCTCTTCTAAATAAGAGCCATGAAATATTTTGCTAACATGAATGGGACAGAATCATAAAGTCAGAGAAAATTGCAGCAGCAGAGTATGTACATATAGCTAACAAATATAGAAGCTCTTCTTTCAATAACTGTCAGAAATCCACCCACTCCTTTCTCATCACACAGCAGGGGCACCCCACAGAAAGCAGTCCCTCAGCTTCACATCCATCTGTAGAGCAAACCCTTCTCCTCTCTTGGACCAAAGGGTGGCAGTAGACCAGATCCCTCAGCACCTGCTCATCGCCAGGTCAGAAGGAAGTTTTTCTCAGTTCCTCTCATGGAAAAGGGAAGGGGCAAATATTTGCTATTACAGCCATGGGAAAAAAGGGTTGATACTGAATTTCCATGTAAATATATAATTCCAAGGCAAAACCCCATTTCTGAGTGTGTAACCTGGTAGCAGAAGCGGACAGCTTGTGCAGAGGCCCCTCAGCTCTCATTTGCCCTGGTCTTTGGCAGAAGGAGACCACACTGGGCTCTTCAGATCTGTTCTACTGTGCACAAAGCTGCAGGCTTTCATTAACTCCAGGATGAGGGTAGGGGCAGGCAAAAGCCTTCTTGGTAGAGGGAAAATCTTGTAAAGACCAAGTACTAATCTCTTTCTGTAATCATCTAGTCTGTTGGAACCACAGGAACACTTGCAGTGAAACCTCGCTGTGATGCCTGGTTTTTAATACCTATCAATATCCCCGTATGGCATCATAAAATTCCAGGAGAGAAAACCATATTCTACTGCCCTGGAAGGTTTGTTTTTGGCACGATTCTCAGTTTCTACTTCTTTAGCCATATGAGGGGTGTTTAAGGTAGCAGCTGATTGCTTCCACTTATCAAAAATTAACACAAATGTATTAACGTGGGTATAAACTGAAAGTGGGTAGATTTAGATTGGATATCAGGAAGAAATTTTTCCCGGAGAGGGTGGTGAGGCACTGGAGCAGGTTGCCCAGAGAAGCTGTGGGTGCCCCATCCCTGGCAGTGTTCAAGGCCAGGCTGGATGAGGCTCTGAGCAACCTGGTCTAGTGGAGGGTGTCCGTGCCCATGGCAGGGGGGTTGGGACTAGATGGTCTTTAAGGTCCCTTCCAACCCAAACCATTCTGTGATTCCCTGAAGTATATCTAGGGAAAGTCTGGGATTACTCATACCGCCAAACCCTGGCATTGAAGATGGTGGACTATTGTTGTTCTTGTAAAAACACGTCTAAGCTTCTCTGGGGAATTTTTCAAAGCATTTTAATCAGCCTCCTGTTTAAATAGCCCTTTAGAGGAATCCACCTCTTCTATACAGGGATCTGAAGGAGGAAATACAAGGAAATATTAAAACGTACTGTGCCTTATTGTTGGGTAATTATCAAATGATTTTTACTTGCAGTAGTGACTTCAAAGAGCCATTCTCATTATACAGTTAGTGTCACAGAAATGAGGCTTTGTAATCATGCAAACTTTTTTTCCCAGGGAAATGAATACTTTATGTTATTGAGTTGGGCTGTTGAAATCCTTTGGGCTTTTAAATTCCTTTTTTTGAGTTGGACTTTTGAATTCTTTTTATTTGATTCAAATGAGCTGAAAAGGAATACTTTATTTGAACATTTTGGTGCAATTTTATTAAAGCTGTATTCTTAGAGATGTTACCTTAAAAGGGGTTTTAAACATTTACAGTACATAGCTCAGAATTAGCATAGCTGAAGTGGGTGTAATTTTTCATTTTTATCACTCTCTGCCATGCCTCACTTACCTACTAAGTTCAGTCTGTTCAGTGCAGCTTTGATGGATGAAGCAACATACTTGTAAATAACAGATATATTTATACAGCTTGCTGATCAGGAAAGAAACACATCAGTGCCACAGCCATCTATCCATAGCAGCTTTAAGGCTCTGCCAGGACTCTCAGATCAGCTTTTCAGGTTAGTGTCCAGAAAGTTTTCAACTTTCAAATTTCAACGTGATAGAAAATAACAGACCTGTGAAATGACATCGAAGTTAACTTTACTATTGACTTTCCCACTTTTTTTCTGGTCTCTATTAAAACTATTTTCATGTTCTGTAAAACAATGTGGGAAAGCTTGGTTGGGACAGAATTTAGACCCAACTCTCACTGTTGCATTTCAGGCTCAGCAGTATGTATTTATGTGTCAGTAATCTCTGTCAACTGTCTTAGCCCAGTGAGAGAGAAATCTAGAGGTCATTCCATCAGAAAACCTAGATCCATTTGCAAAGCCCAAGATCGTCAGGGCTGTGTGGGTAATTATAGCTTACTAAAATGTAGATTTAGCAGTCTGAAATATGAGGGCTACTTTTCAGGCATACTAAACACCCTTGTATTTTCACTGACTGCTAAATAATGCAAAATTGACGACTGAAACATTCAAACTGGCAAGCAATTAAGAAGGAACTGCAAAGTGTTGTACCAAATCCTAACTTCTTCTGATTTTTAAATTAAGAGGTAGAAAACCACAAGATGAAAATTAATATTGAAACATGCATATGTGCAATTTCATGTTTAACAGATTTCTGACAAAGTTGTTTGAGAGAAGGAAAAGCATAATTTTCCCATTGAAAAGGAAGACTTGTATTCTGTAACTCATTTATCCAACACACCTTTTGAGGAATAAGACAACAAAATCACATTTTTCTTATATGTAGTTAACAGGCAGCAGGTTTTGGCATCTTCAAAATCTTTTTCTGATTTCATGGAATCGTCAGCTGAAATTTGTAAGCAAGTTTTGTCTCTGTGTACCTGCAAAGAAATGGCAATTTTCCAGCTGAGGAAAAGGAAAAGAAAACTTTTCTATTAATGACAGTAATACACGCTCCCTGAAATAGGGGGTGAAGGCTCTGAGTGGGGCAGAGGAAAGCTGTCTGATCAAAGAGCAGACAGCTGTACTGTGCTGTTGTGAGTGGGGAATGAGGTATGCACCTGTACAGCTGTCTGAATGCCTGGGCTTGTTAGGAGAAGGTGTCTTAATCTCCACTGGTGGCTGACTGTGTCATAGCACTGCTGGCTGCCCTAAGGAAGTATTCTTCAGCCAGTATCAGGCTGTTATTTGAGTTGATAACAGGTGATCCTATTACATTAATATATTTCCTTTAAGACTATGGCTTGATCTGGAGTAATGAGGGATGGACTGGATCAGAACTAAGGCCAAATCTGTGTTTATCTTTGACCCACTGAGACAGTGGACCTGACAGTTCCACAATCTATTTTTCTTGCACACTTTCTCATGCCTTTTGTCACCTCATGGTGTAACTTCAGTGCTTCTTCTTGCTTCCTTCTTCTGGCCACTATGACCTGTGCCTTATCATCTACTTTCTCCACTCCCAGTTTGAAGGTCCCTGTTCTTTTAGAGTGGGGTAGGGAAGACCATCACCGATATAATTTTTCTTCAGAAGGCAGCGATATACCCAAAGGTATATCAACTTCAGTGGATATTTTGTGCTCCCATACTATTGGAATTTCTCTCTTGGGAAGGAGTCTCTTACTACTCATTTGTTTTTAAGGACCTCTCAGAAGTTGAGGGGTTTTTCTGGTTATTTTTTTTCCCCATTTAAAGTCAAATCCTTTTCTTTTCCAGATGCAATTTTATTGATGTGCTGGTTGTGGCTGAGGTAGAGTTAATCTTCTTCATAGTAGCTAGTATGAAGCTATGTTTTGGATTTGTGATGGTAAGAATATCAGTAATACTGATGTTTTAGTTGTTGCTAAGTAATGTTTATGTTAAGCCAAGGAGTTTTCTGTTTCTCACACTGCTCCTGTTCTCCCAGCTTCTTCTCTACAAGAAGCTGTGAGGAGACACAGCCGGGACAGCTGACCCTAACTGGCTAAAGGGATATTTCATGCTATAAGATGTAATGCTGAGGGGAGATCACTTCTTGAGAATGGACTATCAATCACTAGGTGGTGAGCAATTGTTGCATTGTGCATCACATGCTTTTGTATATTCCTTTGTCAGTATTATAATTATTGTTTCCTCTTCATTTGCTGTCCTATGAAACTATCTTAGTTTCTTATCTCAACCCAAGAGTTTGTTTTCCGATTCTCTCCCCCATCTCACCTGGGGGGAAGGAGGGGGTGAGTGAGCAGCTGTGTGGTGCTTAGTTCCTGGCTGGGCTAAACCATGATAGTTGATCAGAATGGTGTGATCTTTTGCCTCTAAAGAGCAGTTGGTGTCCTCAGAGATTTCAGAGATCTTTACTTTCAGCAGTAATAGGTGTGAAATGCCCTACTTCATTACCACATTTTAAGAATGTCTCCAGACAAAATGTCAAGTTGTTGATCTATGAGATATGTCCAATTTATGTTTGGAGCAAAAACTTGGTTTGAAGCAGATCATTCAATCCAAGGGGCCAGGCTAGAGTTGGCCCAAAGTTTGGAAAGCAAACCAGACTGCTGCTGAAATGAGTATAGGGTGGACATTAAATCCTTATGACCAACTATTTGGCTTTACAGGTCCACTGTGACTTGTCTGCAGTATTTTCTAGCTGGACATAGCTCCCGTGAGAATGTGTGCTGAATAAACAATGCTTGCACCACTGAAACCAATATCCTGGCAATCCAGTCATATTTTATTACAAGCCGATTCCAGATCAACATATAAAAATCCAGCTGCGTACCTGTATTAAAATGTAACTGTATTTGTACTGTAACACAAAAGCAGTGACAGTGTATTTAGTTGGTATTTCACAATAGGAAATATGTAATAGGAGTATGTTAATATGAACATCAATGTATTTTTCTGCGTTACTTACTGTAGTCATTTAAATTAGTGGCTCATTGTGATGAGTTTTAAGGTAATGTGTCTTATTAACAATGAGGCATCTGAAAGTTTTAGGTTCATAAAGGGTTTATAATTAAGTAATGAAAATTAATTTAGCCATTTATAATGGATTGTTAATTAGTTTGCTAATAGGGCTGTCACTTCCAAACTCTCTGCAGAAGGTGAATATTAGGTTAGTTCTGTCTCTTGAGGTTTTAGGGTGGTTTATGACATTCCTCATGAAAGGTATTACTGTCTAAATTTTTCTTGTGAAGAGAGCTATTTCCTGCCAAATGTTTAAGGATTATTATTCTGAATGCTGATGATTTCTATTCTGCCATGTCTGCTTTCTGGCAACCTTCCCTGGATAATCAATGTTCCTCCCTTCCCGCCCCCCCCCCCCCCCCCCCCCCCCGACATTGATTACTGCAAATATTTGAATAAAAAATAAAGGATGTAACAGAAAATCCTGTCTAAATGCTGGAATAACCTTACTGTACCTGGAGCTTGAGGTATACCAAATACCTTCTAAAAGAAGATGAATTGATTCTCTTTAGAAAGAGTGTATTCCAGAAGTTAACTTACATTTATTACAGAGATATTTGCTGTAAAGTATTGTACCAGTGGTACTAAATCCTGAAAATTACAGTGAATGTTAATTCAGGTCAGTTCTGCACAGATTTCAGGTGTACACAGTAGTTTTCCACCATGTTCCATCTATAACTGAGCCCTTCCAAATGACAAAGTGAGATGCTGCTTCTAAAAAAAAATCATTCTGGTCTTTGTATAATATTCCCCTTCTCCCTGTTTTTTGGTGAATGCTATCTCTGGTGGCATCAACGTGGTGGTATTATAGGTGTCATCGCTTAGACTGAACACAGCTGAGGCAACAGACAGTTTAAAGATTTCTGATGACCCAGGCTTCTTCAGGCTCAATTTGCTATTATGCTGATTTCAGGTGCAGTTGGGTAAATTAATTCTGCTACTGTAACCTCTAGAAACTTTATAAAAACTACAATTAAAACATAAGCTCTACAGACTTGCTAAAGCCTGAGATTTTTTCTCTGTACTTAAATCACATGAGTTGGCTTAATCCAGCCCTGGGCTATGAGATGAACTCAAAGTCCAAGTGGTTCCAAGTCAGTTGAGGTACAGCTAGAAGACGTATTTGCATTTTTAATACAACTGTAAATTGCTTTGCCTTGTGGTTTTGTCAAAGTAACAGTTACATATATAATCTGCGACCACAGGGAATTGTTCCAGTCAGATTTCATACCTGGAGTTTCCCTACATGGGTATAACCTTGTATTCATTTGGTATAACATCAAAGAATGAGGCATAAATATACATGCTTGTCTTGGCTTAACCTGGGCTAGCAGTAAATACCACTCAGCTGCTCGCTTTCCTCCTCCTCCCCCCTCCCGCAGTGGAGGAAAAGAGTTGGAGGAAAAGACCAGGAAGCGCATAAAGTTGAGATAAGAACGATTTAATACTTGAGTATAAATGAAAATTATAGTGATACTACTAACAATACTACTACTAAGTAATTAAAATAAGAGAAAATAGAACATATGATACAATTGCTCACCACCTGCTGGCTGACAGACAGCCAGGTCCCGAGTAGTGAGGGTCCGAGCATCTGAGCAACACCACTGCCAGGAAAAAGCTAGTGGACCCCCAACCTGCTAACAAATGGACCTGTCCCACTGCTAACAACCACTCCAAGAGTTCACAAAGGAGCTAATGACCGAGCTGTCAAGCTAGCCAGTCTTAATGTGCACCACTTCCCGCCCAATTCCCACCTAAATACTCCGCATGTGTACTGAGCCTGACTTACCATGAAAAGAAATCCTCCTTTGGCCACCCTGGGCCAGCCGTCTGCACTGTGAAGCAAAGCAGCTCTTTCCTGCCTTCAACCAGTACAATACTGTATAAAGGATGTCACTGGAGTGAAACTGGAGGTTCTACAAAGCAAGGAGTCGTTCCAAATAAGAGCTATAGTAAGGTAGAAAAAGGAGGGCAGGGACTCTCCTTAGGGTTGGTTTGTGGACTGACTTTAACAACAGAATTTTGGATGGTGGCACAGATGAGAGCCTGTCTGACCAAACATGTGCAATTCCACCTTATTTGCTCATCATGGTTATTTTACTGACGTCAATATGCTACTGTCTGTGTCATAAGTAGGCCTGATGGCAGAGTCGAGAAAGTAATTAGTGTCGTTTCTCTTATTTCTGTACTTACAGTGATGGCCTATTCATGGTATTTGTACTTTATTATTGTCCTAGATATTTGAAACTGGGGGAAAAGGAATTCCTTAAGCATAAAATGGAGAAAATCTCAAGGGATTTGTTTTTAACAAATAATATACATTTATTCAAAGTAAATCAAATACGTTAGGTTCTGTAGAAGTCTCAGTGCAAATTTACTAGCTTCATAGGGGTTAATAAACATAAGGAGTGAAAACCTGGGAGTATTTTGAGCCCACTTTTAAGGCTACACTTGTTTACTAATTTTGGATTCTTTTCGTAAGGGAAATATTAACTTTCTAGAAATATATTTTCCCATTCTGCCCTAATCGTAAAAGTATTATTGCTTTTTAAATTGCTTTTTCAAAGATTTCTGTAGTCCTCACAGAAGGTGATATATTGTTGAATTCTTTATTGGATTCTAAAGAAATAGTCTGAGAAGTAGACATTTCCTTCAATCTTTTTTTAAAATAATAACTACAATTAAACACAATGACATACAGAGATGTAGAGCCATGAATTCAGAGAACTAAACTTACCATGACATTACTTATTTCAGTAAGTTACACTTACAAATGAAAATAAATGTAGGTCTCAAATAGTCCAGTTTTCAAGGATGATTCTGGGGGCAGATGGAGAAAAGGAATATATTAGTAATTCCAATATCATTTGCAGTAGAATTAAGCTTGTGGTTATTTTTTTGGTTGTATGTGTTGTGGGTTTTTTTTTTTTTTTTTTTAATTAGGGTTTGTCAAAATGTGTGTGGGTAGGATTGCTTATTTTGTAATTTGACCAAAATCCTTGAAAAAGAGCTAATGGAAAAAGATGCTAATGCAAGATTTGATGT
The DNA here is from genome assembly GCA_027574665.1 of Rhynochetos jubatus. Taxonomy (NCBI): domain Eukaryota; kingdom Metazoa; phylum Chordata; class Aves; order Eurypygiformes; family Rhynochetidae; genus Rhynochetos; species Rhynochetos jubatus. Next base: position 122,224,665 of record CM050648.1, on the reverse strand, counting down.
CCCCTCATCTTACAGTATTTAAGACATTTCCAGTTTCCAGATCTCAGGCTATTCAATGATAATAAACCAGTTGGGTTGTTAAATCATTGATATTCAAGGTGGAACTTTAATCCTCTTTATTTTCTGGTCTATTAAATATTAAATAAATGATACAGAATACTAAGGCACACGAATTCAGACTTGCTAAAATTCTTAAAAAGCTTCAATTAGCTATTAGCATAGATCTACTTTTAACTTACTAATCTAGAAAACTTTGCAAGTGTTATTAAATAAATATAACAGATTAGTAAAAATCTTTATAGCGACAGTTGATTAAGATGATGTGTCAAGAAAGAAAATAGTTTAATAAGAATTCTAAAACATGGAAATGATATAATCAGTAATCTGATATAGTTTGTATTCTTTCTGGATTATTTATTTTTAGCTGAAATCTCCTAGACAGGAACTTCTGTGATAAGAAGGCTTAAAACAAAGTACTGTTTACTCCACCAAAATGAGGAATGCTTATTACACATATTACACACACAAAATATAATGTATATGTACACATATTTGAATTACATGTTTATGCCTTGCCATAGCTGGAAGGATAACTTCCTCAAGGATCTTCTCAACATTCCCATTTTTAAATTAAGAACAGTGTATTTTTGAGGAAGTGAACATATTCCCGTTGTGGGAGAGACACTTTCTGTGTGCTCTTTGACACTGATGTTCCTCATTTCCAATCTTACTCTCAGAAAACTCTATTTTAATAATTAAGGTAGCTTCCTACCTAAAGTGAGGGGAATATGTGATTATGAAAGGGGGAAGAAATGTAAAAAACTATGGGGCATGGAAACCTTAAAAGTTATAGAGCTCTTCTTTGTTTTGCCCTTTACCTCTTTTTTATACTTGTTTTTATTACTGTTTAGTTTACAAGTGCTGGATGTTCCTAATCTTTTTGCACCTCCTTGCTTCATATTCTGCATGCCTTTCTTCATGAGAGGCGTCAGTGGCCATTTGGAGTGATATTTAATTGACAGTCTTTTCTTTTACACAGAAATACTTGATTATCAATGGGTTCTCCTACTCTGCACTAATCCCACTCTTAATGCCCATAATTTCCATAGAATGCATCTGTGATTAGCTATTTTACTGCCAGGTCCAAGCCTTTTTTTTGTTTAGCACAGTGGTCAAACACCTCTGATGGCTTTCTTAGTGGTCATGTTGTCAGTGGTGCTCTTGGCACCGACACAAAAAACCCCCCATGTACCAGCATTCATACTCTGCACCAGAGATATTTGACCTCCTGTACAACTTACAAGTTGTGTGGTGTCTGTGTTTCAGTCAGTGCTTCCCGCAGCCTCAGGAGCTTTTGCTCCAAAAAGGAGTTTAACTTCTGCTCACATCAGTGGTAAGTGGCTCTTACCTACACCTTCAATGAGGTTTCACCTAATCCCAAAATAAGAGCATTTTCTTCTAGCGGAAGAGAACAGAACATGAAAACCTCCAAAGTATTGGGCATTATACTGAAATTAAGTATGGCATACTGAGCCCTCAATGTTTATATCTCACAGTGAGTCAAAATGCCTTCTATTTCAAGGCCTTGGATGAAGAGTCTTGCTGAGGACCCGGAGGCTGAACGTAGCTCCACAGCGATCCTTTCTATTCAAGGTCAGCAGAGGGGGAAAACTCAAATCCTGCTTTGATTAGGCTAAAACTTATTTGCTATATGTTGTTTCATAGTCACTTAATTATAATTGCATTAAAAATCAAGTCAAATTTAAATGTTAAAGTAGCTTTTTCTTGTTAGCTGTTGTGCGATTTCTGCAGGAAAAGGACAGGATGCTGCATTGTCTAAAAGAATTTTAGTATGTAGGTTATTATAAAGATAGAAAGGAACTGTTTTCCTTGTAACCTAATATATAGTTACGTAATATTTGGGGCTGCTAAAATGAAGATACTTCTGTCCATCGCTGAAAAGAGGATGAAAAGGTACCATATAGCTTTTAAATACTTACGAGTATCAGGCATGAATTTAGGAGGAAGAGTAAGAAGCCACTTAGAAGACTTTAGTCCAGAGACTGAGATATCAAGGACTTTGGGAAGGGGTGTCACTGTGTTGTGAAACAAGACATTAAGGAAAGTAAATGGTTTATATCATCTTTTATTCATTCATTCATTACTCTCTGTCACACCCCTTCTACACCAGGCATCCAATCACTCTCTCATGTTTTCAGAACTCCATTGCAAGGTCAAAAAAAAAAAATCTAAATCTGTGTTCTTCCTAGGCCATCTGCTATGAGCTGGGACATAAACAAGGTATTTCTGTCTACCCAGGCCCAGTCTCTTTTCAAATCCTCTCTAGTAATTCTCCTACATTTTCCCTATTCACATGCGATTTGACAGAAAGATGCTTTCAGCCCTTTTTAATGTATTTCTGCAGCTTGATCCAGTACTGGAGAGGGTCCAGCGCAGGGCCACTGAGATGATGAAGGGCCTGGAGCACCTTCCATAGGAGGAAAGGCTGAGAGCTGGGGCTGTTTAGCCTGGAGAAGAGGAGGCTGAGGGGGGATCTTATCAGTGCTTATCAATATCTAAAGGGTGGGTGTCAGGAGGATGGGGCCAGGCTCTTCTCAGTGGTGTCCAGTGACAGGACGAGGGGCCATGGCCATAAACTGGAAAACAGAAGGTTCAACCTGAACATGAGGAAACCCTTCTTCCCTGTGAGGGTGGCAGAGCCCTGGGACAGGCTGCCCAGAGAGGAGGGGAGTCTCCTTCCCTGGAGACTTTCCAAAGCTGCCTGGACTTGTTCCTGTGTGATCTGCTCTGGGTGATCCTGCTCTGGCAGGGGGGTTGGACTAGATGATCTCTAGAGGTCCCTTCCAACCCCTAACACTCTGTGAATGTGTGAACGTTTCTCCTGTGGCAGATCCTCTAGCATTGTCATTTGTATTTGTCTCAGATTGTTTCATTTTCTTTTAGGGAAAACACTGGCAGGGGTTTTTGAACCCTCTGGATCATCTCTGCACTTGCTATTATATCCTTTTAATACCTAATCTTCTTCCTGAGGCACTTGCTTTGGAGGATATTTTGATATGTCTGCAACAATCTTATTTCCTATTGTAAAGATTAGCTTTCGTGCTTCCATAACAACGAGATGGGCAATATTACTAACCTAAACAACCCAATCTGTACAATTGTCCCACTAACCCACCTCTCCTCGCTGTCAGTTGAGCCTGGAGAGGATGGAGCGTGGTGACCTCGGCTTCTGTTCCTTCCATGCCTCACTCAATAAAATTATCAGTGCAAGGGAAGGGGAGGAAGCTGCTCCCATCATGGCTAAGTGGAATGAATAAGCATTTATGAAGGATGTATTTTTTTTCCCTTCTCTGAATTATTAATTTCTGAACTCATTGAATTGTTTAACATTTCTGTCTTCTAACAAAGGAAACAATAGCTAGAGGCATGTAATGAGGATATTTACAGTAATCCATCTGTAAATACAGCATGTGTATGGTATAATCCATTTGAATTTAGAAGGAAAGGATGGATTATTTTCATGCTTCATTTACATGTGTGTTTATGACAGCCATATTATTTCTGTCACTGAAAATACAGACATGGGTCTTTTTGTATAAACACATACTAGTATGCCTTTTCTCCATTAAATTGAGATACTAGTCGAAGCAATGACAGATCATGGACTCTAGTTTGAAACATTGGCTTTGACTGAGATGTTTTACTGTTGTGCTGGTTTTAGTCAGGAAAGAGTTAATTTTCTTCACAGTAGCTGGTAGGAAGCCGTGTTTCTCAGGATTTGCCCTGAGAAGAATGTTGATAACACTGGTGTGTTTAGTTGTGGCTAAGGAGTGTTTGCACCAATTCAAGGCCTTTTTCAGCTTCTGATACTGCACCTGTGTCCCAACTTCCTTGCTACAAGCAGTGGTGGTGGTGACACAGTTCAGACAGGTGACCCAAACTGACCAAAGGGATATTTCATTCCATAGAACGTCATGCTCAGTATATAAGCTGGGGGTGAGCCAAGGAGCCGTAGTTCGTTGTTAGTGAGTTGGTGGGTTGGTTGGCTTTCTTGGTTGCTCTCTTACTCATGGGGCTTGCTCAGACTCTGGTACAATCCCTGGCTCTGAGTCTTGCTGCATGGCACCTGGCTGGATATCAGTTGGTGGGTGGTGAGCAACTTTATAATTTGGTTTGTGTTCCATTATTTTCATTACATATTGTTATTACTATCACTATTTTATTCATTTATATTCAGTTATTAAATTGCTCTTGTCTCAATTAATGAGCTTCCTTGCCTTTTCCTCTGGTTCTCCTCCTCCACTGTAGAAGGGAGTGGGAGATGAACGAGTGACTGTGTGGTACTTCATTGTTGGCTGTGGCTAAACCACAACTGTGAGGAAATGCATGCTGAATGGAGAACTTAGTGAAATAAGAGCTTGGTGAGACAATGAGGCCAGTGTCTGGCATTAGCTTACAATACTTTTGAAGGACAATGTTACAACACTGTGAAATTCAGAGTAAAAAAAGTGTTGAAATTTAGAGTAAACAAGGAGGAAAAAAAAAAAAAGAGCAGTTATCTCAAATACTTTGAGTTGCTGACTTAAAAGATCAGTGGAAACTCCTGTACTTGAAATTTTACAGTTGTTGAAAATGCAATTTCATTTCTTTGACTGTCAATGAAATTCCATCCCTTAAAACTTTGCTGGCATGCAAGATGACAGTGTTCTGCTCATATTTTGTCTTGTGAATTGTTAATATAGTGATTGTCCTTTAGAAACTTCGAAGTTGTCTTTGTACCTACTTTAATGACCCTAGTAATGTTACTAGAGGCAAAAAGTATGGCAACATTCTCCTTAAATCATTATTTCTGTGCTATTTAAGGTTATAATGTGCCATTTCCATAGGGATCTAATTTCAGTCCAGATGGCAAATACTGTTTAAGCTGTTCTGTGAATTAAACAGAAGAGGCCAATTTTAGTTGTTGCAAACAAGACATCTCAGCACAAAAAGAAAGTCAAATGTGGTTGCATTTTTCTTAATAACTGCTCTGAAATGTTTATTAGCAAATATTTGACATTTCTAAGAGTAATGGTTTCTGTTCCTATCCTCTGAGAGACAATACAACTTCTCTATCCATAGAAACCAAAGAGTTAATATACTCCCTATACTCCCTACTGCTATTTACCCTAGAATAGGGCCACCACCAAGGCTACCATAGGAGGTCATATTTACTAGCATGCCTTTGTTTCCTAGGCCTAAAAGAGAAGCCTCTCAGACCTGCCTTGAACCAAGCTAATGTTTGTCCTCTGAGGAAAAGCATGGAAAGTTTACCTTTGTCTTAGAGCTGTCTCCTCAAAGTTAATTTGGTTGTCCAGGGTTGACAGAAAGGTGTCCAACTCCTTCCTTGAAACTCTTCTTCCCCTTGTGAACACAGTCCCTGACCTATATGACTTTTTATTACCAAACAGGGACTAGTACTAGTATTACAGGGTTCACTAAAATTTATGTATATAGGAAAGTCTGTAACGTCTCTGAGATACACATACTTTGACAGAGCAGGCACAAGAATAACAGCTTGTCTGAGCTTATGGAACTTTATTATTCTATCAAGTAGGTGGAAGCAGGAACTCTTTGAACTACTGGATCAATACCGTTAGTAGTTTTAATCAGCATATTTCTATCACTAGCAAAAAACTGTGTCTAGTAAAGAGCCCTGAAACTACAATAACTAATGCCAAGCAGATAAATGAGAAATGGTCACATTATTGAAAATATCTTATACTTGTCTTCCAGAACCAAAAGTGTATTGTAAAGGTCATCAGACTCATGTGCACTAAAATCCATTTATTTTACTCTTAGCATTCATTTTTTTTCTCAACAGCAAAATATCATCTAATAAGGATTGTTCTGTATAGTATTAGATTATACTTGTTTTATCATTGCCTTTCTCAGTTCTTGGTCCAAGTGCACTTGACATAAAAAAGGGAATGAAAGTATTTTAATCAGCATGAAATTCCTGTTGAACTCATATGTACAACACAAATGCTTTCATTAGCTCTGTAGTTATATTTCTGTTTAAAGTAAAGAAAATGAGCAATAATATTGACTTGGCTCATACATTAAAATAAAATGAATTTAATTTAAATATTCTTTTCCTGCCTTGCTAAAATGGGAAGATTAGTGACTTTGTGGAGATTTGTGTTTCCACTTTTTTTTTTTTTTTCTTTTTAAATCAGACTTTCAGCACTTTGATATTTTCAAATAATAGCTTTGGCTAGACCAAGCCTGTAGCCTTTAGGTAGTCACATCTCCCACAGAAGGACATCAGGCCAGAGGAAGAAAGGTGTGTTCTGCCTTTAGCAATCAGTAGATGCAGAATTGGCCGCTATGACACGCTCGTTCAACTGCTGATTTCTATTTAGTCTTAGTAGCTGAAAAGAGAGCTAGAGAAAAACCATACAGCTAGCTGCTATTCCTATTAATGCTCAGGTTTTAAATGTCTGCGCCACTCAACCGTGCCTTTAAGGATGGAGGCAGTTGGATTTTGAAGTTTGAGTCAGATTATTTCCTCTGGAAGTATTCCTAAAGATTAATAGTGTCTGAACTTTTAAACTTTTGTTTTCATTTAATCTTTCTGAAGTGTTTGTATTGTCTATTCATGTGTTTGTAATGAGATATGCATACTGCTACTCCTGCCTTGCTACTTTAACCATTCTCCCAGTTATTCATGTGTGTTCCTGCAAGTTGTCAGCTCAGAAATAAGTCACCCAACTCCTGACAGTGGGTCACAGATTTTCAATTTATTTTTCCTCTCCTGCTACAGTCCAAGACAGATGAACATCAGATTTTTTTTTTTTTTAAACAATTGCCAAAACCATAATGTTTTTTAAATTTATCACCCCTGTCTCAGGGTATCTCAAATTCTCTTAATGAAAGATACTCTCAGAGGACCCTGCACCGCTATTGCTCTTGATGGAAAACTTCCTGCTTTTAAGTATGTTAGGAAATCTAGGTCAAAGGTTTGTAATCCTGACTAAATCTTTGACTATCTCTAAATTCCTCCTTTATCTCATTTATAGACTCCTTTTTCATTAATGTCTTTTAGTCTGTGATGGAGCAGCTAACTGTGCTTAGTTACTGGACTCCTCTTATATTGATTTTGTGTGTTGTATTGGGAGTTTATGTTCTCATCTTTTTAATACTTTTTTTTTTCTCCTTTTTTTTTTTTTTTCTGTCAGAAGTTCCTGCATTTCACATGCTTCCACTTTCAGAAGATAGCCAAAGAGTCACTCTTCAGAATGGGCTTATAGTTTTGGGTTTTTTTTAGGATTTAAAAATACCTGCAGGTAGATGATATTTTGTGGGAGTGGAGTGAGTTATAAAACACAATTTACATGCAAGCTATAGTCTTATAGCTTTCACTGCCTGTGAATTATTCCTGGAAAGCAAAGTTGCTGCTATGAGGATCTTGTTCTGTCCATTATTGACAGAAGACAGAGATTCAAAATCTAGAAAACATTTTCAGGAAATGGAAATTCTATTAGCATTACTTATTTGTAGTAAATAGCATAATAAAAAGATGAAGACCTAGGTGTATTTGTAGTAACTACAAACACCCCAATTTCTCAAACTGGAAAGATACAATGATCTTTTCTAATAAGGACACAGTTCTTACTTAGCCAATTTGGGACAGATTGCTTTTTTCCATGAAATTCATTCATCCTGGGTTTACAAGTTCAGACTAGATATAAGGAAGAAATGGTTTATGATGAGTGTGGTGAAACACTGGAATAGGTTGCCCAGAGAGGTGGTAGATGCCCCATCACTGGAAACATTCAGGGTGAGGTTGAACAGGGTTTTGAGCAACTTGATCTAGTTGAAGGACACCTCTGCTCGTGGCAGGGGGGTTAGACTAAACCTTTAAAGTTCCCTACCAACCCAAACCTTTCTATGACTCCATCATTCCATGATTCTATACTACAAAGGTAATGGGATAAAGGATCAAATAAGTTATTTGTGTATGTATAGAGATGTGGAACTGGCTTACATTTTGTTTTATAGTTTATGTTTTTTACTGCTTCCTGCCATGCTGCCTTCAACACTAGAGGCCTCTTCTGATGATTCACAACATGATGGTTAGTAGAAGAAAAAAGTGGAACAGGAGATTTGCAGTTGGTATTAAACTTACCGGCATGTCACTCTGACCCATGCAATGGGAATTCAATGGTCCAGAAAATCATTTAGCATATTCCATTAAACAGTCAGTGGTAGGAAAGACAATGCTGCAACAGAAAGAAAGCTAAAGCCAAAACCTGGTTCTGACTTTACTTCTGGGATATAACAGCTGGGGTCATGAGAGTAACAGCTCCTCAAAAAATTAACAGGGGAGACCAAGAGGGACTTTTATAGTTAATTGATCTGACTGTCTCTGTGAAGCAGACCTCAGTATTTCTCCTAATAATTCCAGCATGCAACCTGGTGTCTTCTCATTTGACTGCAGCATGTCTTTTGGAAGCATGGCCTGCCTTGGTTTATATAACTGAATCCAATATACCAAATTACAACCTGAACGTCTTACTGCGCAAGTAGCCTCCCATAATTCAGGTATTTCAATGCATTGTACAGTTAGAGGAGCAGATGGGAAATGGAGAAGAGAATGAGTGGGAAAGATCCTGATTTAGGACCTTTTTTGGGGGGATGAAGGAAGAAGCAGTTGGACAGAGAACAGCTCAAATTTTTGAGATCTAACTAGCAGATTAGCAGACTATGCATTTGCCCAACATTTTACTTTTGGCTTAAAGAAAAAGTTTCATTGGATGGACTTCTGAAAAACTTGCTTCTGTAAAAGTATCTCTCTATTGAGAAAAAGCAGTGATTTAAAACCTGTTATACTTTAAATACTGGTCACATCAGCTGGTGAACAGAAGTTCTAGGAAGAGGCAATAAATGCCTCTCTTTTATAAGATGGCCCTTGGAACATATTGTTCAGCTTTGATCATAATGGTATTTTTTATTACCTGAAAAGATGTGCAAAGAACAAGACAGGTTGATTCAAGTTAGGATTTAGAACATGAATGCTTGTTCATCGATGTAAATCCTAAGCCTATCTGAAGAAAGGATGAAATGGACTTTTAGGTTTGTGTCACTTCAGGGAAAGAACGGAAAACTTAGTTTCTCTCACTGATGTATGTCGCTGAATTCCCCAAAATGGCCTTTTCTTGTTGTAGTCTGTAAACAATTGGAGAGGCACATAATCCATTTAATCCATGAACTACTGGAGAGGCAAGCGATCTCCAAGTGACATGAAATCACCTACCATTAAACTAAACTGGCAGGGTGGCCCTTGCTATCCACCAGTGTTATCATTTTTGAAGGAGCAGATGCAATTTTATCTGCAAATGATAATTCTGTTTCTTAGGCTCTGTACAAACGTGTACAAAGATGGTCCATATAACCAATGGTTTGCAGACCCTGAGTAGTACAGGAATAGGTTTTTACTCTTTAAACAGGCTTTAGCTATAGACATTGCAGTTTGCCCTAAGCAATCTATTCTAGCATTTTGTTATCCTTACCACTGGTAAGATTATCCTAATTGAATTTGCTGAAACTTTTGCTCTTTATTGCTAATGTAGATGAGATGAAGAGATGGTTTCACTCTCTTAATTTGGGAAGTTTTCTGCATGTGTCTTTTACATATCTGGACATATTACATTGCCTTTTAGTTTTTCCTTTTCTAAAGTGAAAGAGTTATCCTATCATTTGTTTCCTAACATTGTCTCTTAGTCTTCTGACCATTATCTCCTTGAACTCTTCTGGTCTTTGTCTAGTCATTTACATCTTTCTTGGAGGCAGTGGTAACAAATAAACAGAATTCTCTTGCTGGAGCCTGAAAACCGGAAAGATTAATTTTCGTAATGTACTGACAGAATACTTGCTTGTGCATCCCTACATGAAGTCATCACCCAGCTCCTGTTCTACAGAACTGCCCACCTTTGACTTGTCTTTACTGAACCAGCATAATTGCATGTTACTTTACCCTAAATGTCTTCATTTTTTCACAGTTGTCCTTAACTGCAGCCCTGGACTTTTATGTGTGCATGGAGCCTCCTTTTTGATACCATCTTCTAAACATATACTTTGTTTCATCCAACTGGTTACTAACAAAGTACCAGAAAAGACAGCTGCCCTAGGCTCTTTCCAGTTTGAGAGTACTCTGTTGATAACTATTCCTTTGCATGTGTCTCAGAGTAATTCCATTTATACCCTGCTGCCTTATATCATGCAAACCATGTTGAAGTCCCCCTAAAAGTCAGTGTATATGGTATCTACACTATAGCCCGGGACTTCAACAGTAGTTGTCTATTTTTATCCTGCATATATTTGTCAGTCATGAATAGTTTTGCTTTTGTCAGCTCTCTGTCTTCAGCTCTGAAGGCCACTTCTCCCTCTACATTAGCCACATCCAATTCTTTTAACTGAAGAACATTCCACAGGACTTCCAAACAGTGCAAGTTGTGGTTATCATAATTTTCAGGTATTACATTAATTAGTACGAAACATGTCTTCTCTCTTCTTTACAATCATACCAACCCAGTGCCTACCACTGTCAATGGAAATCTTCACTTGACTTCAAGATACACTGAATAAACTTCAGCTAGTAAGTCCTATCAAATCAGTAACTACATGTTATTGATCCAAGCAAGGGCTGGGAGTGGCAGTATTTCTTGAGGAGATAGACAGTGGTAGACACGAGAATGAGGAACATGTACTTGTTCTTGCATTCTTTTGCACCATGTTTCCATTTAGAAAACTTTTCCAGATCTCTCCCTGTCCTTTCTTCATGCCAACAAAACATCTTAAAATGGTAGAAAATCCACATCAATGAGAAATGAGGCCAATCAATGGAAGACCTCTGAGTCTGAGAACCTAAGAATAATCGGTATTATTTAGACCTGAGAATATGTGAGATATCTTGCCCTAGTTTATTAATAGACATTGAAGTCCATGACCATTTTAGTTTTGGGCACACTGAAAATGCCTGCCCTCTCTGTTATAAGGTTATGAGCTAGTTCAGAGATATTTATAATTATGAATGCTCTTCTTCTGGCAATTACAGAAACAATATCCCCTGCATCCTCTCAAGCCAGTGGGCTGTATATCATCTCCTGTCTATGGTTTTGTTAGGAACAGTGCTGGAAACAAACCCTAAGCTTCTTGTCTCCAGTTTTCTTTCTGTTTTTTGTCAGTTCATTTAGATATTTTATACTGCACATTTATGTGAAAAATTCAATTATGCCTAGCCAGTTAATGGCCACTTAATCCAACTGGTGCCTAAATGAATTCAGAACCTTGTGATCTGTCACAGCAAGTGTCAAGAGATGACGAAGGCTTAAAGTAGCTTCTACTAGCAAAGCACTAATAATGTCGTACATGAAAGAGGAAAGCAGAAAAAAACCAAAACAAAACACCCCACCCAACCAAAAAAAGGTTTTACCAAGTTTTCCTTCTCTGTGCATAATGGTGGAGAACAGTTATTTTCGAAGGGAATGCAACATGTATCTTAATGTGAGGAGTGTTTACCCTTATGACTGCAAATGCATTAGTCAAAATAGGAATGAATTCCACCCTGGACAGGGACAATTAGAACAGGAGAGAAGATGAAAGCCTTTAGTAGATGTAAGTGAAACTGTGTCTGGTATTTCGTTATCAAAGCCCGAGTCTGAAGAATTGGAATTCAGAGGAGATGTATTATTAGGCAAAGAGGACAATTCAGAATCAATTTTTCAGAAAACACTGGAAGACAGTAGTTTACTGAAAGTTTAAGTCACAAAAAGAGGAAGCTGAGGTTTTTTTATACCATAAAATGAATTATTTTAGCCTGAATCATAGTCAAATGGGACTTAAATTAGACCCTTTCCTTCAAGTGAAATGTTTTTTAAGCATAGATTAGCATTTCAGAGCAGAAGCTCAGAGGCATCTGGGGATCTGATCAAAGTCTCAGCATGAATATGCAGTTGTGGTATTTTACAATACATAAACTATGCAATTGTCAAATTCTATAATCATTAGGAAAATTAAAAGTTGCTAAACGTCTTATAGTTTGTTGTCTTCATTTCTAACAGTTGACAGGATCAGCCCTTACTTAATGATGTGGTAGAAGATACTACCTTTACCTACAAAGGTAAAGGTCTGGCTTTTATCCTTTATTTAATTTCCTAACTGGAAGACAAATGAGCATTTCATTTTTGGTCTGACTTCTCTAGCCCTGCTTTTATGAGTTTACTTTTCAGAGACTGGGTCTGAAACCTGTGAATTGATAAAAAAATTTCTACTTCATGTGTCCCATTGGAAACAACTTCCTTACTGTGGTTACTGAAAGTAAAGGTAATGAATATTTAAGTTTAAAATATTATATCTTTTAATAGTATCATCAGTACTACAAGAGAATACTGAAGAAATAAAACAAAAACATGGTTTCCGCAATTGAATGTGTTTTGGAAAAATGGTCTTTGAAATGCAGATTTTCATCTTTTACCACTAACAACGTAATAATATTAAAAGATTAAACAAAACTATGTCACAGAAATTTGAGTTAAAATAACCGTATTGTTGATGTGAGAAAGGCTTCAAGTCCATTTCCCTGGAGTCTGAGTGGCTTATCCTCTGGCTAGACTGTGAAATCAGACACTCAGATGACATTATAATACCTTACTGAAAATGTCTTGCAATGGTTCCTGCTTTATTTGTATTAATATTTCAGTGTATTAAATGGAAGTAGAATTGTTTTCCCTCTACCCTAGTATATATGTGGTATGCGCTTGTTAATCGTTCCTCACGATGTGTGGAAAATATAAAATTAAATTAATTGCATAATGAATCAGTGAACAAAGTACCTTATTTATTTGAAATTACTATTTTGAGAGAAAAACCTAATTAGGGTAATGAGGGTTCAAATCACTGAAAACATGAAATGTTCTGCAATTTAATTGTTAGTGAAAAAAATTCATATACTGAGAAAGACATAAGCAAGAAAAATGATAAAAACCTATGTAAATGAGAGACATTTAACTCTAGAAAGGAATAAGTATAGAAAACCAGCAGTGATTTAGAGCAACGCACCATGATTTCACAGGTGAGAATACTTATTTTGGTGTGAGAGTCATGAAATCTACAGGTAATATAGGATATGAAGAAAACAACAATAAGATGTCTTTGGTTTAGGTTTTGTATGTGTGTATATCTACATCAATATATAGCTGTATGCAGTCAGATATTAAACAGGGAAAGTCAGACTTTAGATTCCTCACCACAGACTTCAACACAGCATTAAGCCTTAAGACTCCATGGGGTCAGTCAGATATTTCCAAACTGTGAGTTTCTGGAGAAGCGTCCGCTTCCCTTGTCTGGGCAGATGCGTTAGTTGCGTCTTGAATCTGAGCCGGGATAAGACGTAGGTGTCTCCTTCTGCCCTGGTTTCTGCAGAAGGAAAAACAAGGCCAGGGCCTGGAGGAAACGTACTGCTGACCTTGGCGGGGTCCCTGATTTGGACTGAAGGACTAGTTCTTGAATGTGCTTTGTAGATTATTTTTTCCCTATCATTAGTTATAATTTAATTTATAAGCATGATGCAGCACAGCATACCTGTATAACTTGTCCTACCTTAAGCTGTTAGAAAGCACAGCTCTGTAGCATGGTTGGAAAAGAGGTATGGCAGTGAGATGAGACAGGGCTAGCATTGTCTCAGAGTTCCAGAGCTACACTTTAGAAACTCTGTCATTTCCAGATTTGAGCTATCAGGGGTCAAGCGTTTGGTTTAAATTATATTAATGTGATATTTAAAACAATATGCTGTTTTTTTATTATTTAGCTTCTGGTTCTGAGCTTTTAAAAAATGCGTATTTTCAAGCTTTGCCCTTCAGCTACCAAAGATATGTCTTTTTCTCTCACTTGAGCTTCCCACACCATCACAAAGCCCTGGGGTTTAAGACTCTCAGGACAAGTGCCAGGTGACTGAAACTCCTGGTAAGACAGGGAGAGCTAGCAACTGTAGAAAACCAATGTATGGAAGGTCAGGTGTGCAGTTTGCAATGTATGGCAGATGGCTAGGAATATGTGCCGCTTTACAAACTGTATGTGTATGCTCCTATATTTCACTCACAGTTGCTATTGTTGCTATTGACCCTCTCATATTGTGTCCATTGCTTGGATATGCAATACATTTTTTCTATGTAAGCATTTGAGGTTTTTATTGATACAATAACATGAAAATTTTCACCTGCACTCTAATTGGATGTTGTCAGTCTAATGACACAGCTCAGGTGTGCTCGAGTCTGTGCTAGTTACTTATCTGTGGAGGGAGCAGATACAAACCTGAGAATATGTACTGCTACGTCTAGTCATTTCATAACTCATAAGGTTCAGCGAGTGGATCATAAATGTTAGAATCTATTTTCTTATTTTATCACGTTTAAAAGGAGACAGATATTTCTTCCCCCTATACCCTGTACATTACCAGTTCTCTTTTTCTCGCTCTCTCTCAATATACTGAGCTCATACCATTGCAGCGGCTGTCATAATCTCAAGATGTCAAATTGTCTTTCAGACCTCTGTTAAGGGACACCAAGCTAAATGATGTAGTGGCATATTGCATTGCTAAGCTAGGTTCAAAAACTAATTAGGATGCAAACAAGAATGAATGCGTAATGGTTTCATTCTAGAGCTGAGTAGAAATTTGACTGCAGCAGAGTTCAGCAAATAATTTCCAATGAATAATTGATTTCAATGTCACCTTTTCTGTTTATGAATTATCCACTAGCCTATTACAAATTTCACTGGTTTGTTAATTTTATCCAATCTGTGCTTTTTTAAATAATTGGTTGTTTCTTGACCAGTGTAAGTGATCATAGGCAGTGAATGTGTGCATGTTTCTGTTATCTGATGAGTCAGGTAACTGAACAGTTCTGTGAAAAGTAGAAATTCTGAAAATACAAAGTGCAAAATATATGTTTGGTAGATATTTCTGGATTTTAGTTTCCAAGCCAAGAAAATGTGAATGGTAAAATGACTGTAATACTGCAGTACTCAAGTGCTCTTGAGTAACTGTTCACAAGAGGGTCACAAACAGAAAGGAAGAGGTATTTTGCATCTGGGTAGATTTAGTCAAAAGTGTGTTTCTACTTTTTGCTCTATGCTCATTCATACCTCAAGCCATCAAAACATTTTCCAGTGGTTTTCTGTTAAAGACTGGAACAACAGAGATAAGTTGTATTAGAAGAGATTCTTATAATCTTTCCATAATATACAGAACATTTTCATCAAAGTATTCCTTACACGCTCCAAAATGGGATTCCAGCTGGTTCTTTGAATGGATTCATAGTATAAATAAAGGCTGGGTAAAAAGCCTTGATACTTTGTGTGTATCCAGCATCGGGGACTGATCCTCCTCTAATCCTTGCAGCATATCAGGTCTCTCTCTCTGCCTACAGGGTGTATACTAAAGGAGAATTTCTCTCATCAGCAAGAAATTGGGCCACACTGACCCCATAAGTGTTGACCTCTTTGCTGTATGCACTGCCAAAGTCAGACAGCTTTTCAGTGCTCATCAAGACTGCTCACAGGGTATCATGACCTTTAATTAACATGGCAGCTGCTGCAGAGTTGTGCTGCTGCCCTGTTTGCCTTCACAAAGATGTTAAGCCAAATCTGTAAGTCAGTACAGGCTTTTTTTATTCTACTCTTCCTTTGACTTCCCATTTATGTGTATGGATCGAGCTGTTGACATTGTTTTTACCCCCTGTAAAATACTTGAAAACACAGGGTCTGCGCAACTGCCTCCTTCATCAATGGCCTGATTTTAAACCTAACTGTGCTTGTTTTTAAACCAGTATAACTTCACTTATTTCAAGGAGTAACTCAGTTTCACATGAGTGGAAAGGAAGAGTTCTTTGTATCTTCCAGAAAATTGAAGAAGAGTTATGTTACATTAAGAAAAAAAAAAAAAAATCTGTGGGTGGAATAGTGTTTGCCAAGGGAAGTCCTGGATTTGGAACTGAGGTATATCACTACTCCTTATAAAAATCATACTGAAGTTATAAGGCACTCAGAATAATTGAGATTTTTGCGCTGTGGGATATACAGCCAGATGCCAAATTTCTGGAGGCATATGCTACATTGCTAAATACAAATAATTCATGGGGCTTCTAAAACCATTTAGTTGGGTGCTGTGGTCGTTTGACTTTTCCCTGTATTGCTTTACAGGAGGTGTTTTGTTTTTTTTTTGTTATATTCAGCTGCTAGTTCATAAGAAGTGTTGATTGGTAGACAGCATCTCTATCTCTTTTCTCATTGTTAACGGCTTTAACAAAGTGAAAAATGGCCTTGTATTGGCTGACAACCTACGCTCTCTAATTCTAAAGCAAGCAGGGACAAAATACATTAGCATGTTAATAGAACTTTGCACCCTAAGGTTCTGGTTTATCAGATATTAAGAATGCATTAGCGATTCACAAACAGTGATGGACAAGATTCGTTAGCATGCTAATGCTACCTGAAAACATAGAGCTAATGTTGTACCAAGCATCAGTGTCAGTGAAAGAATATTTTAAATGTGAGTTTCTCATTTTAGTAAGCTTTCCCTGTCACTTTGCTTTATAAAACCCATTGCAGCATTTTCAAAGGTGATTGATGATTTCAAGCATTTAAGTATTATATTTGGGGTTCAAAGCTCATTGGAAATACAATATTTTTGCATAGCCTCAACCTTGTTTGAGCTGAGTTTCACTTAGTGTTTTAGCTTGTCTAATTGAGTGAGGGAATTTGAATATACACACATAAAAATCAGACATAATATTTCCATGAAGCTAGCTCATCTGAAAATTCTGAGTTTCCCAACACTGTAATGGATGATAGTTCTACTTGATCCATCTAAGTGCTTGAAGTGAAATTAATAGCTATCTTGGGTAGAAACAGGCCGATTTATCACTGTGTCTTTGGTATTTGTTCTTCTTTATCTTTTTTCTTTTCTCTGCTTTTGATTCATAGTGCACCTAAAGCTAGAAGCTGACAGACTATTACTTGCACAGACACATGCTATCCTGAAATATTTTGATAGGCTTATGTTAAGGCAACAGGGAAAAATGACAATATGAAGTATAAGCCCTAGTATAATTGTTGGTAAAAATACAATTTTTGGATGTGAAAGTCTACCAAGAGAGGTGCAGGGAACATTTCTGGAGCTATAGCTGACTGAACATATCTTCCTATTTTGATTTTTTCTAAGAATAATAACAACATAGCTTTTACATTGTTTATGTAGATTAACAGTTTCACTGAGCACCTCTCCCATAATTTAGAGTCAGCAAAATACCCAGTCTTCAAGTGTGGTAATACAATTAAACATGACATTGCCAATGAACCAGACAGGTTAGCTCACAATTTAGCCAGTTCTGGATAACTTGCAAGTCTCCAGTTTTCAGTCACTGTCTTAATATTTTCAAGTACAAGATTATTCTCATCTTCGTATTCAACTTCCCCCACCCTCACCTCATCCTACCCCTCCAAGGAAAGGATCCTGGTGTTTTCTGAAGGTGTAACAACTTATATAATACTTTGTGTCTATAGAGTTAGGGACCCTATCTCTTAATCTCTTTTATCTGGGTGGTGCTTTTGTGTCAGTATCAGTCTACGGTCTTTCACCTCTCAGATTGGGCTGACCTGATGTTGGGTCAATGGGGTTCATGTGATGACAATGTGGCAACATCCCAAGGAGATTCCAGTTCCTTAGATAGCTTCTTCCAGCATTTACCTACCCCATTAAGTACTCATTAGATCATCTAGATCCAGGAGTGCTAGAGCTGCTTTGGGAAGGAACAAGGACAAGACTGTTTCTAGGATCTGTAGATTTTTAGGATCTGTTTTCACAGTGCTCTAGGCTTATCAGGTCTATCTGTCCTGGCTGAGCCACCTCTAATGTACTAAACTGAGTGCCATAGCACACCTCTAATTAGAGGGGGATTTGTGATACCCTCCTTAATTTTTCTATGGGGCAAATCAAGAGGATTCCTTATTGATTTTGCCCCCGTGAACTAAGAGAGCAATTTAGGTTGGTGAGAGACGTGAATCTGCATATTATTAGACATGTAAGGATTGCTCAAGACTCTGGAGTATAAACAGCATCTCTGGATCTTAGCCAGCACAAAGATTTTCTAGCAGAGCCCAGTAATTCAACAGGTTTACTGCTATGTCTGTATTACCTGGGCTAGCATGGAAAAATCATGAGGAAGGGTACAGGAAAGCATTCTGTATTATTTATATAAGCAGCTGGGAAAAAATAATTAGTGCTGTCTCAAGATGTTATTTAATGATGTACCTATAGACTGGAAATCACTGTTCTCTACAAGGTAGGGTGTTTGTTTAGTCCTCCACAGCTAACTCTAACCATATCATATATCAGTGAAATTACAACAGCACTATTGGTATTGCACCTATACCTGGGAATCAATCCTTGTGACCACTGAGACTTTTCCTAACAAATTAATGTGAAAGTAATAGGAAGGTAAGACTCCGTCAAGGAATACTATACTATCTACTACATAGTAGTATTTAAAACTTGTTAACTGTTTTTTTCATTTATCACTCTTATGTTGAAGTGACCAGAATTTTTAGTCAGAATACGAGACCTGTCATTCCACTCACCATAAATAATCTTAATAAGAGCCTTATTCTTCCCTCAGGAGACACTGATAATCATACCTTGCTCTTACTCAGCACATCTCACCCACAGATCTCAAAGCACTGTACAAAGAAGTTTAAAAGTAATTTTAAAAAATGGATTGGAAACAGGTTGCTGTTTTATGCAGTTTACATTTCCCTTTCCTTCTTTCAGTTGAAACTTTTGCCCTTTCTCCCGTACGAACAAAAGCTAACTTGGAGATACACAACCCTGAATGTTGGGTGACTCGGTGGGTAGGAAATTTTAAGATGTAGTTCAGGGCTTGGTTAAGTTCCTTCAGGCTTTGGCTCAAAGCAGAGGTTTGTACATTTGTAGTGAGCTCTTTTCAAATAATTCAGTACTAAATGTAGTGAAACTCATAGCTGCAAATAATTAATATCAGTTTCAGTCTTTTCATTTTGTTTGTGCTTTGTAAATAGACCTTGGGTCTCATTAATTTGTTTGCTATTCATTATTGATTGGATGTATTACAAGAACAAATTTTAGTCTGTGTGAGCAGTGTTTATTGGCTGCATCTGCTGTTCAGTACTCTGCTCTCAGTGATGTGTGGGATTGGTCACTAGCACTCCAGCTCTGCTTTTCTCCCTTGAATGTTTTTGTGGTCAGTTGCCACCTTGGGGAAGGGATGGTAGCGGTTCTGGTGTTGTGGTATTATAATCAAGGAACTCTCACTGAATAACAGCAATTGCTAGATGATCTCTAAATGCAAAGCTGCATTAAGACTCTGTAGACCACTGGCAACAAAGGTCTACTGCTGTTTAATGTGGAGTGGGCTGATGTTCATGCTTCCATTTGCTTCTTTTCATCCTGATGGACCCTAAATTGTTGGCTGAAACAAAATACAATAAACCTGCAAACAGAGCATGAAGTCTATTGATTGAGGAAGGGAAGATAAGGGTTAGAAGGAGTGAAGCAAGCAGGAAAAAGCAACAGAAGAGGAACACTATAAACATGGTGGAGGAAGAATGAGCAATTTCTTTCACTTCTCAACGCTCTCCTGTGCAATTGCTTTCTTTCTTTTCTCTGTTATCCTGCAGACTTGAGTCAACACTTTTAAGCTGCTCAAGTACGTAGGTTTTTGCTGTTCAGGACTTTCAGAGTGAGTCTCTTAACAATTGAACAATCATCATTTATGCTACTGTTGCATGTATGGGGCATCATCATAAATGATATCCTGATTCTAGTGTCTCTTATAAATAAGCTAGGGAATAAAATGGAAGAGGAATTGACAGAGTTTGAGGAAACATAACCAATGTTATCCAGATTATTTTTCAATTTAATTTGAATCCATTTTTGCTGTATGTGTATGCCAAGACTATGATTGCACCAGACCTCTTCATCTTTAAACCAAACAAATAAAACTAGATAATATCTAATCTCTCCTTTCCATGGCATTGCAAAGCTGCATGAAGTATTTCCCACTGGAAATTATGCAGACAAGTTTCTGGAAATGGTTAGTTGATAAGGTCTATTTTGGCAGATTTACTATCAACATTGTTGCACTGATGCATGAATATCCAGCCCAGATTAAACACCGTTGAACTTGCTTGTGCTGACCATTTGACCCTCACTAGTAATGGTAATGAGTTAACAGAAACTGGGCTGGCTGAGTACCTGAGAAATAAGGTTGATAAACTCTGAGTTTATCAACTCCTTACTGGGGGTACCGGTGGATGAAAAGCTGAACATGAGCCGGCAGTGTGCGCTGGCAGCCCAGAAAGCCAACCGTATCCTGGGCTGTATCAGGAGAAGCGTGACCAGCAGGTCGAGGGAGGTGATTCTCCCCCTCTGCTTTCGTGAGACCCCACCTGGAGTGCTGTGTCCAGCTGTGGAGCCCTCAGCATAAGAAGGATATCAACCAGTTGGAGCGAGTCCAGAGGAGGCCACGAAGATGATCAGAGGGCTGGAGAACCTCTGCTATGGGGACAGGCTGAGACACTTGGGCTTGTTCAGCCTGGAGGAGAGAAGGCTCCAGGGAGACCTTATTGCAGCCTTCCAGTACCTGAAGGGGCCTACAAGGAAGCTGGGGGGGGACTTTTTACAAGGTCCTGTAGTGACAGGACAAGGGATAACGGGTTTAAACTGAAAGAGGGTAAATTTAGATGAGATATCAGGAAGAAGTTCTTCCCAGAGAGGGTGGTGAGGCACTGGAGCAGGTTGCCCAGAGAAGCTGTGGGTGCCCCATCCCTGGAAGTGTTCCAGGCCAGGCTGGATGAGGCTTGGAGCAACCTGGTCTAGTGGAGGGTGTCCCTGCCCATGGCAGGGGGGTTGGAACTAGATGGTCTTTAAGTTCCCTTCCAACCCAAATAATTCTATGATTCTAGGAACTCTGAAAATATCCATGTTCCAAGAGCAATTAATTTTGCAGCTGAACTTTCAGTGTTACTTGCCCAGAGATGGCCAATGCTAGGATTTCAGTGCTTGAAGAAAGAATGATTATTTGCCTGTGCAGTCGTAGTTCTACACCTGGTGTCTAATTATCTCTAGAAAGAGAGGATAAGAGACTGGTAACTCTGCCCCAAATGTAGTGATATTGCTACTGTACTGTCTTTGGTCCCTCCCTTGACTTTTGTTTGGGTAAGCACATATCAGTTGGAGTGCTTGCTTAACATAGTTATTGATAGTATATGATTTGCTATGAAAAGTTCTTTCTTGTTGCTGCTGTGTTTTCTGACATTATACAATTTCTTCCTTTAAGAGGAAACAATTGTTCTGTTAAAGATGATATGCTGGCTGTTGTACCATTGTGCCAAGCAATAAATGTCTAATATATAGGTAAAGGTTGTTCATGTAAGCAGAAAGGAGTTGCTTGTAGCTTTGATGGTAGCCCGTCTTTCAGTACCGCCTCCATGTGACATTTCTGGCTCAATTTGCTGTGCTACTCTGAGTCATCACTGACAATCCTTTCCTTTAACTACTTTCAGTCGCAAAAGGCATCTTGGCTAAGGAAAACAACAGAATGTCAGAGAAAAGAACCCATGAGTTATCATGAGAAACACTTAGCAAATGCCACCCGTTTGGAGTGCACTTTCTAAAGTCTTCGAAGATTAGGTCCTCAGCTGCCATAAAGTAAAGTAACGGTTAGTTTAAGGAGCATTGCATCGATTTACCTTAGTAAGAGGTGGACCTATGTTCTAGAAAGAAATTGTGCTCCCAAATCTCAGTAGAAAGTACTTCAACAAGCACTGCAATTCCATTAATTACACCCTTTGCAGTTTAGCAAATATTCAGTCATTCTCAAGTGGTGTTGGGCTGGCTGTGTCCTGGCAGATGACATTATTCAGGTGGAGGGGGAAAAGAAAATTTAAAGAATTATTATCTCACAAGTCTTTTTCACCACTGGCAAATAAATCTACGTCTCTCAGTTGTTCAGCGAAAGGGTTAACATGCTAGAAGGATGAAGAGGCTATTATAAAGACACATGATATCAAAATTATTTTATGTATTGAAATGCACTTCAGCAGCAGAACTGTGGTAACTGGCCTTATTTAGAAAAAAAAGTAAACTTATGTAAAGTGGCATGCTTATGGATGCTTTTCCATATTGAAAAGAAAATTCATGGTTTTTGAAAGCTGACTGTTTTGGTTTCAGTCCAGCACACAGCCCAGCACCACACAGCCACTCACTCACTCTCCCCCTTCTCCTGCTGGGATGAGGGAGAGAATTAGAAGGGTAAATGTGAGAAAACTCGTGAGTTGAGATAAAAACAGTTTAATAGGTAAAACAAAAGCCATGCATGCAAGCAAAGCAAAGCAAGGAATTCATTCACCACTTCCCATTGTCAGGATAGTGTTCAGCCCTCTCCAGGAAAGCAGGGCTCCATCACGCATAATGGTCACTTGGGAAGACAAACACCATAACCCCAAATGTTGCCCCCTTCCACTTTCCCCCAGATTTATATGCTGAGCATGACATCATATTGTATGGAAAGTCCCTTTGGTCAGTTGTGGTCAGCTGTCCTGGCTGTGTCCCCTCCTGACATCCTGTGCACCCCTGGCCCATGCGCTGGTGGGGTGGTAAGAGGGGCAGAAAAGGCCTTGACTCTGTGTAAGCACTGCTCAGCAGTAACAAAAACATTCCTGTGTTTTCAGCACAAATCCAACACACAGCCCCATACTAGCTGCTGTGAAGAACATTAGTTCTATCCCAGCCAAAACCAGCACACTGACTCAATCACATGTGCTGCATTCCTGCATTCAGAGTGTGAAGGTCCAAAGAGCAGGTGGCTTGTTCTAATTCAATTCTTTGTTCTTTCAAAGCAATAAGGTTCTGAATGGGTATAGTACACGTTTGTGGGCAGCACTCCAATAATCAGTATGTTATAACCATAGAAATAAATATGTAGCCAACATTACATTTTGATCCATGTACATAACATTGAAAAGATGGATCTTGTTTAAATATCTTAATAGGAACTTTTGAGTATGTAATTGAAGTGTTCAATAGTTGAAAGAATGAACACGTGAACCATCCAAAGCTTGGTCTCTTTTGAGCTGTAGAGGGAATGAAGTTCTTGAAAGGGTATTTGCAAGTAGTCAGAAGTGTTCAAATATCAATGATTTTTCAATGGGAATTAGGTAATTCCCTCCCGTAAATTCTATTTGCAGCACCTTTCCTTTTCCTGTATTGCTTAGACAATTTTTCTAGCTATAATGAGATCCCAAACCAGGGGACCAAGCTCTTATTTGGATACATTCCTAGTAATTACATAATGATCTTCTCATGAAATAGAGACTAATGCTCAAGAGTCCTATGAAAATAGCTCATCTTTCAACGTTTTTTTTTCTGAAATTTACGAATTTCAGCAATTCTTAAAAAGTATTATTAAATCAGCTAGAATTTGATACAACAGAAAGGCTGGAATCTAATTCATCCTTGAATTTGACTAACTTATTGCACCTTGGTCCATTCCTCATTAGTATAGGGTTTCAAAAAACAATTAGTTTCTGTTACTAATTTATATATGCTGATGTTATTACAACATGTCAAAATAAGGAAAACCTATGTGTACCTTGGTTTATATTTCTTGACACTTGTGGGGTCTTTGCCAACAAAAATATGAATCAAAGGTGAGTTCATTACTGTCCTTGATAGTCCTGCCAGTTTTTGGGTTTGCTCTATTTAATTTCCTTCCTTTCCCCCTACCCTCCTTTGCTGCTATGACCTTGGAAACAAGAATGGGAACTGACAGACTGACTAGCTACAGAGGGGAAAATAATTAAGTTGACCACCTGCAGCACTGTCAAATATACAGATAACAAACTGAAGGGGGGAAAAAAAGGAGAAAAATAATTTTTTTTCTGTTGACCTTTTCCTATTATAGTTCTTCTTAGCTATATAACATTCTTACAAAGGATTCTTACATAAAAATGTTTTTAAACATTCTATGTCCATTACAAATGGCACATTATAGAATATATTCTTAAAACAGAATTGATATAATAAAGTTCTGAATGGTTTTCACGTGTTGCCAAAAAGAGTCTGCAGTGGCTCTTAACATACTCACTTCAGAGAGGGTGTTGATAAAGTATTCAGTGTATTGTATTGACCTGCCATGCATTTTAAATAGCTTCAAAACCCATTTAAATAATCAGGTACCTCTGCAATTAACAATAGCTGCTACATTATGCATGATTCTTGGCTACTAATAGTATGAATCAACTGCAGTGTTCCATTAGTGATTTTCAATTTGCTGCTAAGTTTTCTGCAATTGATTGATGCTACTTGAGTTAATCTACAAAGCTGCAAAAACAAAAATAATGTGCTTCTCTAAGAGAACCCTTCCCCAAGGAAAGGAACCTTTCATCACAACTGGAATGACAACCGGGTAGAGAGACTGAGCAGATACAAGCTCACATTCCCCATCATGTGCCATGATAAAAAGCTGTTTCCTGGCTGCCCAGCAAGCAGTGACATTCACAGTTCTGTTGGCAGCACAGGAACTTGCTCTGCATGACATAAAGCGGTCAGGATGAAGCTGACTGTACTTATGGCCCATCCTGATGGGAGGAGATATGAGTCGGACTACAGGGTTGTACCACTTAATCTGAGAAAACATTTCACATCACACACTCAGTGTGGCACAGCGAAGTGTGAAGACCTACGCTGTGAGGAAATGGCAGGCAGAGCTGGGAGCTTAACTGGTGCGCAAGGTCACTTCTATAGTTTGTGTGAACATGGCAATGGGAGGTTCGTGAGTGTGGCTCATGGCTGGTTTTATAGCTGGTCTCCTAGGGCATCTGTGGAACTTCCGTGTACCCTGCTCTGTCAGGCTGTGTTCTGTGTACCTCTACAAAACACCACTAAATCTGGCTGTACTCTGAGCAAAGTCCTGATGCACCGCTGGGAAGTGTGAGGTAACAACTTCTCTGTGTTAAGGCACGTTCAAGAACAAATCCCGCCAAATCTGAAGATGTGCCTGGACACTGTGCTGGCCGGGCGGTGGCACCTGCCTGAAGCATGGCTGCTTAACGTAAACAGCTGAGGAGGCGCATGGCGATGTGTGTTGGTAGGGCTTCTTCAGGCATCCCTAAATGCCACCCTCACAAGACTTGCAATACTGTTTTTGCTGCCATGTTTATTCCTGGCACCCGTAAAAACTGCATGTCCCAATAACATGGGAATTCCCGTGTGGGTCTGCTTGCAGAGCTGGGCTCTTCCCCAGATCTGAGATAGCATAAGCCCAAGTATTCTGCCAGACACATAAAGGGGGAGAAAAGGATGGAGAACATGGAGAGGGAGGGGAACCCCAGAACAAATGTGTGTCAAACTGTTATCTGGAACAGGACCTTTTCAACATGGGCATTGCCCAAGCCGCTTCCCCCCTTGGGAAACTGGCTTATTATTGATGGTTTCTGAAGCAGTATCTCTGTCAGCAACTCATCATCAGCTCTCTTGGGTCCACCCTTGGGAAGAAGGTTTCTTGTCTGCCTCTAAAAGGTTGATAGCATTTAGCACATATGATAATGCATGGTATGCTGGTGATACGTGATCTTTCACTAACAGTTATAGCTGACAACTTCCACAGAATTACTGTTGTCTTGAGTCAGGTTTTAGTTCTGCGGACAAACTCTTTTGCACGGCCAAATTTTTCTTTGATGTCAACTGTGTTGCCATAGGATTTGGGAGCATGGAATTAATAGATCCATTAATTTTGTATGCTTAGTGTAGCAAAGCAATCTCTGCCCAGGAAATGAGTGCTGGTATGCACAATCCAGAAGTCCTCAAGACTGAAATCCTCACAACATGAATCAAAGGTTTCATCTACATGTAAGCCGCTAAGAAAGAGAATCTGATTTCTCACGAACAAGACTCAGCCTAAGACCAGTAAGTGGCAAGCTGCTAAAGCCATTAGGCAGTAAGGTTGACTGCTGAGAGAGTGGCCTGGACCATTCCTGTGTTATTACAGAACTGTTACCAGTGTAATGCTTCCATCCACACACAAAACTACAACATCTGGCTCAGTTATTCCGTATATTTTATAGTATAGTGGAGCATTAAGGCTTATGGTAGTAAAATACCCAATCATTCTACCCACTTTGCTTCTTTTGTCAGATATTCAGTGTAATTTCCAATGTGTTCTGTAGATCCAGAGAAGAAATGCATTTTACTCTGTGTTTTCTGAGTTAGTTAAATTTATGTTTTGGGGTTCTTTTTCAGTACTGTGTTTTTACATATCAGACTTTAAACCCTGAGAAATGGTATGAAATGGTTACACAGCTTGAACAGTGCTTGCTGTACCCTGATTTATTATTTTCTACTTCTGCCATGGGTGTCTCAGTTATGGCCCTCCTCTATTGGCAGATCTTATTCACGTTGCAAATGCTGTTAAGCACAAATACATTGTGTAATTTTCAAGGACCTGATCTTTAATATATTATCTGTCAGTTCAGTGGAAATGGTTGAATACAATTGAAAGAAATTTGTTGCGCAAATCTGGGCTCTTCAACTGGCCTGCCAAAACTGTGATTTGAAACATGCCATAAGATAGCAGATAACAGTACTAGCAGGCATGCAGTGTGTGAGAAATACCACCTCATCTGTACAGCTTCTGAAGGTGATGCTGAGAGTCCTGGTACAATGCAGAGGTCAAACGGCAAGGCAAACCCCGGTGAGTGCAAGGGCAGAGTCCGCATGTGGCAGGGTGGCTGAGTCGTGCTATTCAGCTGTGAGTCTTCTGGAGGCACAGTGCAGCAGCCCTCTGGCCAGAGTTGTTCTTGTAGGGTTTGTGTTGAGAGGACGGGGTGGTGTGATATAATTGTCCAGGAGACTGATGCTAGGGAGAAGAGGAGCATTTTCCTGCCCCAGAGCTGCAGAGTGGAGGGATTGTTGTGGGTAGCTCTGACTTCTGCTTGGGAGCAACAGAGAATCTGAAAACTTATAGCTGTTGCATCTGGAGGATCCTGAATCTTGGACAGTGGTGGGGTGAACCCTGCTCTACCCATTTCTTGAAACCTGATGGTCCTGAAAAGCTGAGGCACTGATTGGCGCAAAATGTTGAGATACCTGACAGGCCTAAATTTGCACCTGCCAAAAGGCAGATGAGACAGGAATAATGGTTAAAAAAACCCAGTAAGACATGGGTTGCAGAGTGGACACATACGGATCAAGCTGAGGGGAGAACAACAAATAAGGACACCCTTGGACATGGGGTCATGAAAGGCAATGCAGGTGCACCCATAGAACGCATCTTCATAGTCTAATAGAAGGACCCTAAGGAGAAGCCTTATAGGATGGTGTCACTCACAATATGAAGTTATATTGCAAGTCTTCTTCACCCTCAGTTAACAAATGCAGTAGCTCTGGTTTCAGTATATGCAGACATCTTTATGAATGGGTGGCTGTGCTTATCCAAAAGCCAGAAATAAGAATATTTATTTAAATACAAACTATGATCTCAAGGAAAGGCTTGAGAGATTGTTAATGGTCCATATATACATATATGCACACATACATATAATTTCTCTCATCACTCTTTATAATTTGAAGCAATACCTAGAAAGCCAAATGGTCTCCAGGGAAAAGGACAGGCAAGTGGCTACCATCCCTGCAGGATTCTGTTGCACGTAAAACTGCAGCACAGACACAGCAAGTGCACATGAGCTATGTGGTCAGAACAAGGACAATAGTTCTGGCTAGTGTTTCTGGTGCCAGGAATACATCCAGCAGCTGCTGCTCACCTACAGATCAAATATGTATACAGTACCCTGGAGCATCATGAACTGATGAGATGCACTGATTGAGGATGACTTGCCCTCACAGTAAGTTCCTTGTGTTCAGAAAGCACTGATGTCTATCCTGAGTACATTGATTGTCAGCTTGCCATGTAAAATGAGCCTGCTCTGTATAGAATGTTCTAGATTCAGAGCACGTGCTGCACAAGGTGTGTGTGCCTATTTTCATGCAGGATTTCCTGGGACTGAGACACTGAAGTCCAGCTTCTTCTGTTCTCTTTCTACACCAACCTAGTAAAACGCCACCAGGCTGCAACTCTGGTTTTCCTTACACAAATTATTTTGGGAATTTGGTTGTGCTTAGAAGTTATGCACTTTATCAAAACAAACATACTTTCACACTTGTGAAAGTAATCAGCATGTGATACGTTGCAAAGTTTGGCAAGATGCTTTGTTTAGTTGGGATTAACAGATTCTTCATGTGCTGATGTGTTTTATAGTCCTCTTATAGTCAACTTTTTTGTGACATCAACCTAAACATACAAAGTGTTGTGTTAGTGAAAGGGATCAGTTCATTTGAAAAATATTGACTCGCTATCCAGCATTCCTCCTATGAATTATGGAACTAATGGAATAGAAAATTCATTGTAAAATATATAATTTTAATGGACAATACTGCAAGTCATTACAAAGAAAAGATCAATAGAAGACAATTTTAAAAGCAAATTGTATGAGGGAGGCTGTCTGGTAGACAGAGCATCCAAAGTATATCTGATATTTTCTTCCTAAAGCAACAACACAAACCCAAAAAACCCCAATCCAAAAAGTCTGCAAAAAGAATTTAATCATATTGAAATATTCTGTTTTATTTTTCAGAAAACCATTTATAGATTAGTGCTTCATGCTGCATCCCTACTGCTGGGTAGCGATGTTGCTTAGCAACACTGGAACATGAGGCATCCTCCTGGATTGGCTTGTGTGGAGTGTCAGTGCAGGTTATAACGTGCAGCCGGAGAAGATACATGCTGGTCTCTTAGCTCTTACCTTGAAATCTCATTTTCTCTTTAAATAGGTACTTTGATTTCCTGCTTTATTTAGCTACTCATCCGTGCTAGACGCTTCTGTATTTCATATACATGAGGAACTCTTTCAGTGATCAGAACATACTAAATGAAGTTTTGAAGCTACAGAGGCAATGGTTTATATTTTCTAAAGGCTTTACTACCTCTTTCTTTGATATTTGCAAATATATCCACTCAGTAATGCAAAATCTCACATTTACGTTCTCTGCTTACGCCACCCACACCACACGCGCGTTAGCTGGTTTAGGGGGATAAAAGCTTACCTTTTTAAGGTACTTATTGGGAAGATGGGCAATTTATTTTCTTATTTTCTCTTCCCACACCCACTCCTTCAGTTGTATTTGACCCTTCTTATTCACATGCAAAACTAGTTCAAGGTGCTTATCTAAGAATATAAAAGGTTTGCAGAAACTGCCTTGCCTTTTATAACCTATTACAGCAGTAAAGTTGGACAGAAAACTGCTTGTTAGTTGGTTCAATTCAGAGCAGTGTTTGCTTGTAATTTATACCTCTGCAAAACGGGTGTGGAGGGCTACTATTCTGACTCCATGGCACCTTCTACCCATCTTTGTAATTTATACCTTTCAAAATATCTGCTGAGTGCTATCAAACCTAAAGTCAGATTTTACGTTCATATTGCAGAGGTATAAATTTCAACAAAAATTGTAGGGCAGTCGTGTATTGGACATGAAGTATCTTTATGGAGACTTACATGAAACAGAGATAATCAACCCTGAAGTCTTTAAACAGACAAAACTCCTACCAAAATTACAGTTACGTAAGGACTTCCATTACCTGTGAAATGCTTTGGAAGTTTTAGTGTCAGGCTCTACATTGATAACTTGCACAGATCTACCACTCTACTCCAGACCTATTAACTGCAATCCAAATTAAACTGAAAACTGGGCTGATGGTCCGTTATAGCTGTCTAGCCATAACCACAGAGTATTTAAACCAGAACTCTCAAATGTCTTCTTCAAACCCTCTTTACTTCCTGCTTTCTCACCTGTTGTTGATAATAATAACAGCCTACTTGTCGTGTAGATCCGTTATTTGAGACTGACTTCTTTCTTGGTCTCTTTGTCCATTTTACATCTAGACATTTTATCTCTGAAATACGGAGGTTGTTCAAATTTTGTACCCTCCATCCTAAAACCCTTGTCCAAAGTATTTGTTCTGAATATTTCAGTGTCTCTTTTGAGGCTGGACAAATGCTGTCTCGTCCTCTCCCATCCACTCAGACAGCTATTGCATCAACCATCTCTTCACAACCCTTCATCGACTGTGCCTCACCTCTAGCATAAGATCCTTCTCTCCACCCTGACTCTTTATCTCATGTTCACTCCTGCATCGTTGATTTGCAGCTCCATTTGACTGTCAATGAATTCCTCTAAGATGTATTTTAGTTCAGGGCAGGAACCCTAGTAGCTGTGAAGTTTCTAAAATTGTCAGTCTGGCTCATTCATATTAGGGCTACTCAAAAACCGACTCATCCTGTGGTTGCTGTCTTCAAAGCTGACACTGAGGAACACAAAGCTATAGTACTATGTGGTGTAGGTGGTAGTACAGGAATCCCTGCTCTCATTTCTCTGTTACTCTCAATTCAGAAGCTTAACGTCAGCTGCTTCTATGTTTTGATGATTTCTGACCTGATGACTAAGGGATTGGAGCATCTGATGTTCCAGGAAAGGCTGACATATGAGAAGGGCACTGGGATTGTGTTTAATCTTGAGAGTAGAAGGCTCAGAGGGGATCTTATAAATATGTATATATACCTGATGGGGAAAAGTAAAGAAAACAGACTCTTCTCAGTGCTGTACAGTTAAAGGACAAGAGGAAAAGGGGGACAATAAGAACAAGAAATGCCTTTTAAGCACAAGAAAAAAACCATTTTTACTGTGAGGGTGATTAACACTGGAACAGATTGCCTGGAGAGGCTCTGGAGTCTACATTCCTGGAGAGCAACTTGCTCTAGATGACCTGCTTTGAGCAGGGAGTTGGACTAGATCATCTCCAGAGCTCCCTTATACCCTCAGCGATTCTGTGTCCTGGTCAGCCGTGACTGGAGACATTTGGGGTACGGCGGGCATTCTGTTACCCATAGGGGACTGGGGTGTCTGAACTCTCAGGTGAATGTTGGCCTAGCTGCTGACCTCCACGGGAATCTGGGAGCAGAAGAGGGGCTGCATCTTAGTATGAGGCTGGGAGGAAAGGATTAGCAGACTCCAAGTGAAGTGCTTGTTACAGGGTGAATGAAATGCAAGTTGGGCTTACCAGTTGTGAGGCTTTGGCCCTGTATGCTTCTCATGGTTTCTGAGACACGCTGGCAGTGTTGTGGCTGGTTATTTTAGCTATCCAAGATTATCCCACTGAAAGAGCCAATAATAGAGATTCAGTTTTGTAACAATCACTTTTTTGAAAGACTTTGTTCAAGTGACTGCTTCTGTAGGTTGTTTTTAGAACATAACTGCAACGCCAGATTCTCCTGCAATGTTTTCTTCAGAGTTGCTGCTTTTGTAATTTATTTCCTAAACTTGAGTGCATTGCATACAGCTAGCAGGCCTTTTTTCTTCTTCTACAGTAACAAACTTCATGCAGATTTCTTCCCATGAACCAATCTAATTTTCTTCATTTTCCTGCTTGTAGTGCCTCATACAGATTCACCAAATTATGCAGGAGATATTTGATTTTTTCTGAAAACTCTAAATATTATTTCTTGAAAGGTAAACCAGAAAGTTTTATATTATAGTGATATTTTGGCCTTCAGTTTCTTTAAAAAGCCAGTTCAGTGTTTTCAGCTAGACTTTGACAGCACTTAAACAGGAATGCCAGCGTTGTATTTTCTTGTAACTTAAATCTTTAAAGGCTGTAACACTGTTGAGGAGAAAATAGTAGTATAATTATCAAGATCACAATGCCTGCTGCAAAGACTTCTACACATCTATGGGTTTGCTTATAATACATTTCAGTACGACTTCAGTCTTAAAACTTTCGTTGCCCAGATGGGAGCGGATACAGAAAACCAGACTATGTTATGTTCATAGAATAGAGGCAAGGCTTTTCAACATGTTGGCCTGAAGGTATATAGACAACTTACTATCTTTGCTCTCTTTATACAAGTAACTGATAGACATCCCAAACGTACGCTTTCTCAGAAGGTTGGAATTATCACACTTTGGGCATGCATGAAGATGGATGAAAAAGAGTGTGTAAAACAATCAGCTCAGCAATAAAAAAGGGGTTCTTATATGGCTTTGGATTCTTCTAGGGATGATCAGGAACTCACATTCTCATAGTTGCTAACAGCACCCACTGTCATCATTAACGTCCAATTACATTATGTATATAAAGCCACAAGGCAGTAGGCGAATGGGTTTTGCAGAGACTGAGTATACTACTGCTATTCTGCTCCTCCTTAGGATGATTTAAAAGTGTTAGGTGGTTTTTTTTTTTCCTTTTCCCTTCCAAATAAATACTGGATGTAGCTTTTAAATCACTAAGCTGTACAAGACAAAGGGAAACTATATCACATAGTGAATGGAGGAAGCATTGCTCTACATCTGGTTAACAGTATCTCTGACACCAGGTTATCTTTTATTGCACTGTAAAGTACCTCAATTATAGCAAAAATATCAAGTTTTTCAGTGCTGTATTTCTTGCATTTATTTCTATGCCACACTGCATGAGATGATGTTTCTTCACCTAGGAAATTTGTTTTTCACAGCCTAGGGGAAAGTTCTTTTCATATCTGTTTTCCCAAGAAGCCTCATTGAGAAAACATGAAGTGTGATTCAGTTTTGGAAGTTTAGTTATTAGAAAAAAGTTGACTAATGTGTTTTAGATATGTGTATAGATTTTGCTAATAAATTACTGGATAAGAAATCTGCAACTGCCTTGAAAAGATGTTGAAAATTAGAATATAATTTTTCTCATGTGACATTTTGAAACCAATTCTACTTCAAAAACATTGTTAGCTGGAAGCCTAGGCATCTTCAGAAGGATTTTGATTAATTTGATTCAGTCCTCCTATATATTGAAACCTTTCAACTTCATTTTCTAAGTTGGTAATGATAGATTTTCCACCCTTAGTATATAACATATATAATCACAAAAACTTCCAGTTTCTCAGAGGAAATCTCAGTTTACACTTACAGAAACTAATATAACAGTCATACAAAGTATTTTCTTTACTAGGCCTGTATTTCTGAGTTTCAGCAGCATTATTCACCAAATGACACTACAAAGGCATTGTAACATGATTACTGAGTGTGAGGGTAAAAGTAAGCTGTGGCTTAGACACTTCTAGAGAAACTGGGCTAGGCCAATGGCTCTTCCAGAAATGTGTTTGGGAGGAGCAATTAGTAATTTGTGTACAGATTTTTGGGTATTAAAAAGGTAATAAAAATTGCTGCCTATCACTTCTTAGCAAAAAAGTGTTTGGGTTTTTTTTTCTTTCACCTCCTTTTCCTAAGATGTTTCCAAAAGTAATTTTTTCTTTTTTTACAATGACATATTCCTTATTTTAAAAATAAACAACTACCCCCCTCAAAAAAAAAAAAAAAAGTAAATCACAAAACACCAGAGAGATAAAGATGTTAAAATAAATAATGTATAAAAGCCAAGCAGGTATCAATCCCTTCAGCTAATGACTTTTTAATGTAATGGACAAACATGGCACAATTTGTCATCAGTGTGGGGAATTCCATATTGTGCCATTCAGCAAGATATAAGCCTTTCAGTATTTGCTTCTTTTTCAGTCCCTTTTAGGTACTCTTGACTCCTGCCAATTTCAAAGAATAATTGTAGCAGTCTGGTACTCTCAATAAGTCAAATCCATGGAATGGATAAATTCAATTTATCGTGGAACCATGATAAAACAAATGTTATTTCTGTGTGCTGGCTTGTAAAACAAACAAAAAAACCCCACAAGAAACACCCAAAACCTGAAGTTAAAAACAATCCTACAGATACCCTCAGTCTTAGGCTTCACCAATCTGTGTAAAGACAGTTAGGCTAGTAATCATTAACAGAATAAGTCTTCAGTTTATAAATCAAACTTGCCTTTCAGAGGATTTATGGCTTCAAATTCACATAGCATTACCATTTCTGATCACTTCTGAATATACAATAAGCTAAAAAATGGCTCAGACTGGCAATTATTCAACAGATGTACGCTGTATTATGCTCGAAGGAAGAATTTATGAAAACCCTCAGTGGTGGCCTATCTTTACTCCAATTGAAGCCAGTGGGCACTTTGCCATTCATTTCAATAGAACATCTGGGTAAATACTATGCACTTCTAAAACTCTAATATTGATGTCTAAAAATCAGAATTCTGAAGCTTCTATTACCATATGCCATCGTATTCAGAAATGAGGCAATTTTAATCAGGGACAGAAGATAGTCAAAATGTCAGTGAGCATCCTTGTAGATTCAGATCCAAATAATGGTTCTGCTAGAGAAATACCATCACCAAGGTCATCTGTGAAAATATAGCTATATAACTAAAATTAAAAAAAACCCCAAACACAAAAAGCTCAAAAACCCTAGATTAAAAACAGGTTGCTAAAGCTGGAATGAAAGCAGGATACAGAGTTTGTAGTGGTCAGCAATAAGATTGGGCAAAACACTGATTACAATTAAAAATTATTTATATTTATTGCCCTTCCTCTACTTGCATGTTAAGAATGTTTCTCATTATCTGACCTTTACGAATGGGTAAACAATCATATAAGAAAAACTTTTGCTTACTCAACTCATTATGGTTAGCTCTTACTGTGGCCTTGAGACACTCACAGAGTGTTCTGGGACCTTTGCCATACCTATGCTGAATAGGGTGTGTAAATCATGGAGGGTGTGACTGTTCTCTATTTCTTTCGCTTTCAGCAGTTCTTGCTGGATACTTTGGTTCGTTTTTAAAAAACTGGACACATACTGAGCTGAAAAATCTCCATACTTGTATCCTTAGCAAGCCCGATAATTTAATTCTGATAATGCAGTAGAGATTTATCAACATTTTCTCATCATATAGATTTTGGCTACAGACTGTTAGCTCTTTTAAAAGAAGAAGCAATAATGACCCCAATCTGAAATTAGGTATTTGGGTCAGGTTTCACTTATACGTTGTGCCTGGCAGCGGGAATTTGACTGTTATCTGACAGTATATAATCTAAGGATAAAAATGCAATTTCCAGGTTATTAAAATGTAAAAAGGTCATACTTCAATAACTGAATACCTAGTAGAAGATTTCTAAGAGGACAGAGTATATCAGTGCTGTTGACAACAAAAGAGAACTGTTTAGAAGAGGAATGTTCTTTGCCCTCCTAAAACCAGAGCTGCTGCCTTCTTTAATCTTGCCTTACACCAAGTCAGAAGTATTGCACTCCTGTATTTCTTTCTTAGGAATGAAACTACTGACTCACTGAATTTTTTTAAATTATTATTTTTAAAATCCATAATTGTTTTATTAAGTTCAGATATGTATGTTTGCAGCTTCCTAATGATTTCTTTAAAGGTAAAGCCTCAAGAAGCAAAGGTTAGTTTTCAAATTAATAATAGCCATCTGAGTTTATTTACTCAAGTAACTTCCTTTAAATCATAATATTTCTAAGAAGGCAGTTTAATTTTGTGGTGAGTAAAATGGAATGGAAATATTAAATAGAATATGAACTGTTTTAATAAAAGTCATCAGAAATGACCTTGAAAGCCAAGGACACATTGCTATATTCTGTGTCTATAACAATTAATGCGTTCATTTTCTTAGAGCAAATATTGTGAGGCATTAGATAAGGATATTTTACAAAGGTGGCCTCTGAAGTGTAGAGAAGATGTACACATAATCTAGGGTTTGTTTTAGGATTTGATAAAGTGTTGCTTTGAGATTTTGGCTGTAACTGATCTGGAATGTGAAAATGCTCCTTCTCTGTCAGGCGCAGGGCAGTAAACCAGTGCAGAAGGTTAGATAAAGAACCTGGATGTCAGAGTAGGCCTAAGCTTTTTCAGTCAAGAAAAGCAGTGGAATGGCTGCCTTTTTCTGCTCAGGGGATCAGCAGGAAGCTGTGGCAGGGACTATGTTGGTGTTCACACAAACATCCTACAAGGCTCTACAATGACATGCCATTTTCGAGCACTCAGCCTGCGCATCCAAACCACACAGGCTGGAAGCCATATGTCAAATGATCTTCTAGTGGTAACAGTGATGCTGTACTTAGCTGACGTGTTCAGCGCTCTATTAAGCTCAGATCGATGGCACTGTTGCTATTTCAGGTACTATCTGTTTCATCTCTTGTGCAAAAGCATGGAGACCTTGAGACTTTTTCTTGTTCCTATTGGCTAATAACAGAAACCAAAATATAGGGGATTATGTGAGGAACCTTGGAGAAAGACTGACAAATCCCACTGCCAAATTTCATCACATAGGTCTCCCACTGAATACTTGCCTTTGAAGAGGTGAAGTTCTTTTAGAAAACTTACTGGAGGGGTGAGTTTAAGGATGTGGGCTACAAAATTCCCCATAGGAAGAAATATCTAACTATGGAAAATAGTTATAGTCCCTCTGCGACACTAAACTCCAGCAGGAGGCTGAGTAAATAAGGGATTAGCTAAAATAAGGAGCTGTGAGCCAGTGAAACTGCACTAACAAAGGAGAGGGGTTGCTAGCCCATTAGTTTCAGGTCCTACAGGAAGGCTGTGGGTATAAGGGTTGTCCCAGAACAAGTCACGGGTTCAGTCACTGAGATTTCTGTTAGTCAGATTTAGTACAGAGGTTCAGACAGGAGCCTGGACATTTGGAAATACAAACAAGTAACTTGAAGGAAGGTGTTTGTGGGGCCCTCTAGCGTGGGGGTCTCTAGCACGGTTTGCAATTGCAGTCTGGCTGACAGTAGGGGAAGGAGAGATTGAAAATAGACCGTATATCTCAGCAAGTATTTTGCCTGTGAGTGTTAAGGCTTGCCTGGCACGAAAGGTTGTTTGGATCTAAGTTTTTCCAACAGTGGGACTACATGTGAGAATTTGTAGAAGACAAAATGTTGCATCTTCTTTTTTTTTCTGCTTTCTTTCTCTCCGCTTTTCTGTGCTTATGTATTACTTTAAAGGAAGACAACAATAACAGTATGAGCTCCTTTATTATTTTTCTTTTCCCCCAAAGGGACAGACACTTTTTTTTTCCCAATTAGAGGCACTTAAAATGGAAATATTCTCAACGAAAATTTCCATGCAATCAAAGAGAAAGTGGAATGCTGTTAAAATGAAATAATAATATTTTACGGTTCACAGATTTATATATTTTAAAAGGTTAAGATATGTAAGATGATATTACAGTTGAAGCTAAACCAGACATAATTTGAAACAGGTTCCTAATGCATTTAACTATTTAATGTGATAACAGAATTCTTCTTCACTTTTAATTCTTTTGCTTATGGGATGTCTCAAGGCAAATAACCTGGTTAATCAATTTCCCTGTGTTTGAGAGGTCTAATATATGTGGCAGTCATGCCTGTCCTCTAGCGAGGACCCTTTACATGTATAGCAGACATCCAGGTCAGACGGTGGTCTTGGCTGAAGCCTCAAACTGTTGTGTGAAGTGGTGATGGTGTCTTTAGAAGTGTTTGGACAAGGACTGCTTGTTGTTAGCCATAGTTTCACTGAGGCCTCCAGAGGTCATCCAGTCCAACCTCCTTTGACAATGCTTACAGTAAAAAACTACAACGAACAACCAAACAAAAAACTGTTTCCTTAGATTAGAATTTCCCACCATGGATTTCATGTCTGTTGCCTCTCATCCTTCCACAATGCACCTCTGAGAAGAGCTTGGCTCCATCCTCTCTTTACCTTTCCATTAGGTAGCAGCAGACAGAGACACAATCTCCCTTAAGCCTTCTCATTTTTAAGGATGATAAACTCAGGTCCCTCAGCCTCTCCTCACATGTCGCATGCCTCAGCCCTCTGTCCACCTTGTTGGTATCCTGGACTTGATGTGCTGTGTCTTTGGAGAACTGGTCTTACAGATGGCACACAGAAGAGGGATAGTCACTTCCTTGGCTTGCTCTTAGAGCCTGAGACGCAACTGGCCTTCTTGGCTGTGAGGCCACAGTGCTGACTCATGTTCAGCTTTGTTTTCTAAGCCCTCCAGATCCTTTCAGCCAAGATGCTCCACAGCCTGTCCTGTTGCAAGGGTTTATTGCATTGGAGATGCAATACTTTGACTTTATTGAACTTCCTGAGGTTCCTGTCAGCCCACTTTTCCACTCTGCCCTGGTCTCCCTGAATAGCAGCCCTGCCCTCCAGCATATCAATTGCTCCCTCTCACTTGGTATAGTTAGCAAAGCTTCTGCTAGGACACTTTCTCCCAGCATCAGGCACTAGGCTGCATTTCACTGTGGCTTGGCACAATAAAATGGTCACACCTATGTGCTTGTGCTGTACAAATAACGGCATGCTGATGGCGACAATATGCTAAAAGCTGTGACACAGAAGTATGAAAATAATTGCATTTGTGCCAAAGTCTTTTGCATTAAAATAAAGCATTCTAGTGTCTACCGCATTGCAAGCCTTCATCTTAAAACCAAACCACAAATAACAAGGAATTTTACATAGAAATATTAGAATATTATAAAAGAGATATTTGAGAAGTAATTCTCTCCCTGGATACAGGGGAAACGTCTAAGTTTTTATGCTGTCTTGAAGGTATTGGCAGCTTTAATTATTTTAGAGTGAATTTACTGTTCCTATATATGTGAGCCATTGACCTTAATGATAAAACTTAACTATACTGCTGCCTCTGGGCTATCAAATAATATATCACCGTAATAGTATTTTGAAAGCGCTTTCAGTTCTGTGTGTTAATAAGATTCAATTGTAATGTCATTCTGCATTTAACGTATATTCTAGCATCTCCAATTTTCTTTTATTCAACATGTGAAATGCTTAATCTGCTTTGATCTGATTGGATCCTGACCTAGCAGTGTAGGCTAGATAATGCAAAAGTGTTCCTCAGAGGGACAGCATATATTAGCTTAAATATATATAAAAAGCTGTATTTTAACATGATTGTATGGTTTCTTTTCAAATAGGACAGAGACTCATTCAGATCTTTGCATCCCAACCTGTATATTAATATCTCGTGGTACAGAGCAGTAATGACAGAAATACTGCCCCAATCCAAAGGAGCAACTCTGATCTGGGTTGAGAGATCCTTAGGAGAAAGGCGCTAATTCACTTTTAGGGGTCCTCATGTGCTTTCCTCTCTGTACAGGAAATTTATTATTAGGCAAGTATGACAGATTTGTCGTACAGAAGCATACCCTATTTCTTTAATGGAGATTTAGCTCATTTGTATCAAACTTATTTTTATTGAATCTTGCTACACTTTGGTCTCAATGATGTTTGTTTGCAGAAGGGTCCATCTACGAGTGTGATTTCATTCTATTATTTCTAGCTCTGCTATCATATTTTTTAACTTCAGTAGTTTTCTTGTACAGTAAAAGAAAGTTAAAGCTTCCTTGAACAATAGAATGCTTTATCAACTGCCTCCAGGAACCACCACACCAAAGGAATTCATTGTACTTTTGTGATTTGTCACAAGACAAAACCCATGAAGCTTCTTGACAATGCCTGTACATCAGCAAAGCGAACCGTGTCCGATCCATTCTTTGTATGAGGGCTGCAGTAGTCATATGGGGATGTACTCTACGTCAAAGAAAGAGGCTGGAATACTGACTATCTCCTAGAAGAGGTTTAAAACTTTCCACAGGTGGGTCCAGCTCTCGAATGGCTAGCAATTTTAATAGCTGACATAACAATCCCTCGATTTAGTTGAGTAAGGGTTTTAAAAACAACTTCAAAGAAAAGAGTAGTTATAATCATAAAGTAAATGCAATGAAGGAGCATGGGAACAGCAAACATGAAGAAAGGTTTTATATGTCAGGCAAACCTGATGTTTTCTTGAAAAGGCATTTTTAACTTTTTTCTTAACCTAAAATAGTGATTCTGATCCCTCTGAATTTCCAGCCACCATTTGATATGTTGCCATTCAGGAATTGCATTTATCAGGGAGATTAGGCTCAGGGCTGTAAGGTTGACAAGAACTGTCTCAAGGGAGAATTACCGCCTGGAGGGATGTTATCTTTAAA
Organism: Rhynochetos jubatus; assembly: GCA_027574665.1. Classification (NCBI taxonomy): domain Eukaryota; kingdom Metazoa; phylum Chordata; class Aves; order Eurypygiformes; family Rhynochetidae; genus Rhynochetos; species Rhynochetos jubatus. The sequence continues at coordinate 122,184,544 of CM050648.1, read as the reverse complement.
GCTCTGTCAGATCAGTATAAGAATAGATTTTTTTTTTTTTAACTTCTTGAAATATTCAAGAATTATACTCATGTTCTTCATACTAACCTTTGGTATGATCCTCTCTCAGTTGAAGGAAGTGTTGCAGATTTAACTCATTTATTGCAGAGTAGGGAAGCGTAGCATTTCAAAACGGTATTTTGTAAATTTTTATCTGTTATCGCGAGCATCACTCCAGGCAGGGCCTTGTCGTGGTTTAGCCCTGTCGGGCAATTAAGCACCGTCAGTTGCTCTACCACTCCACCCGCCCCCCCGCAACATTCCCAGTGAGGAAGGGTTGGAGGAAAAAACAAGGGAGGCTCGTAGAAGTTGACATAAGAAACATTTAATTATATAAAGGAAACTTATGGAGTTACTAGCAATGTTATTGCTAATAAGTAGTTAAAAGAATAGAAAAATAGAACAACTGATACAGGATCTCACCACCAATGGAGGGACACTGCCAGGTTCCAGAACCTCAAGGCAAAAATAAATCCAAAGCCCCCTGTCTGAGCCCGGAAGACAGGAGCTGCGGGGGAAGGAAGAAAACCTTCAACTGCCCCTTCCCAGAGCAATCTGCCAGACAAAAGATGCTAACTGTCTGTTAATCACCTGACACAAGGTCTGGACAAAGACTTCACTTCCGAGAGAAAAACACCCAGCAGCCCACGTCTTCTGGGTCCAGCTTCTGCTAGCTTCCCCCTGGCCCACTCCCAGCGTCACTGGTACGGGGTGTAACAGTGACCACTCAACTTGATGTATTATGGAATGAAACAAAAAATCGTATAGATTGTCCTAGGAGAACAGCTCATCACTGCCTGGGACCAGGACAGGACTGAACGTTGGTCTTACGTTATTTCAGGCTCTGCCAATGACTAAAAGCAAAGATGATATAGGGAGTGACTGTTCCATGCAGCAGAGACAAGAAGACATCTCTGGATTAAACCTTCACGGTTATGAACTCTCACTTTCCTTGTTCATTTTCACACGTAATATGAATTATATTCATATTGCACACATATGTACATACATGTATGAATTCAGTTATACTTGTAAGTGATAAGAACAGCACAATAACAGTTTACTCGGTACAGTGTATAGCACAACAGAGTCCTGATCTGTACCTGGGACTCTGCCAGTACTAGCACACATAACTGGGAGGTCTCTGGGTTTTTCTTCTTCCTGTTCAAGATCCATTTACCAATTAGTTGTCTCTCCTTAGCAATGGCTTCTTCTGGCTTTGACCAACTCAAGGCTCTTTATGATAAAGATCATATAAACACTGGATAAGGCAGCCCCCGAGGTTAAGCTTCTGGTTAGAGGGCTTGCATTGTGATCTACACAAGTGAAATAGGTTGTCCTGTTACACACATATAGAGCTTAGGAAAGCAATAAGCAATAGTTCTTATTACCATGTTTCAATTCTGCATTGCTACTTTAGGACCTTTGAATCTTAACCCATACTCATACATATTTAATTATTGCAAAGGAGAACCCAATGTTAAACTTTTATTTCTTAATTTCATTAGCCTGTATATAGAGTGTCCTTCATTAAAACCTAAAAATGATCACATTATTTGAGTGCCAAAATTGGTTAAGGAATATATGTTTTTAGATCTTTACAGGATTGGGTTGAGATATTTGGAAGAAACTTATGTTAAAATCTCAAAGTTTAAAGTAGCTGTAGCTGTCAGACATGTGAAGCGTGCAGTGTATACAGCGTGTGCCTTCATATGAATTTCCAGCCCGCTGGCTTTGGAACAACTGGTGCAACATTCTGCTGTTCAAAAGATGCAGTGGTAACAAACCAAACAACAACAACAAAAAAAAAAGAGATAAAAACTTGTGCTTCTTTGTGTGAAAGCCAAACACGGTCGCAAACCGATTGGTGTCAGTTTGCTCAGATTCCATACTCTAGAAAGTAGAGCACTTTTGAAGGAGCAAAGATTCAAGCTTTGCTAAAGGGATAGCTCACCATATGGGTAAATATACATGTTCTGTCTGCCTCCTGAGATGAATTGTCTCTTCAGCTTTCTTTCACCTGTAGTCATTTATCATCCGTAGAGACCTGTTGCTGCTATAGGAAAAGATGGTAGAACCTTACATAAAAATTTGTTCTATGGCATCAGAATGCTTTGCTGCATTGTAACATGTGGCATAAGTAGAAAGGGATTTCTGTTACTGTTATTCTAATCAGATCCTCTTGGAAGGATAACATTAGGTACCTACATATTGGTACCTACATACCTACATTACATCAAAGACTTTATTTATCAGGAAACAGAAGGGAAGACCCTATTTTTATGTAAATGTGGAAAAAGTGTTAATAAAAAGTGCTAAGTGGAACTCAGTATTGCTGTAGAGGTATAATGACTAGCTTGACTATTTTTTTGTTTCTTACTGTTTGCAATGCATTAGTTGGGAGATTCTGATGAGTATTAGGTTTTAAAATCTGATTAGTGCTAGCTGGACAAACAGTATTTTTTGTTCTGATATGGAATGAAAATGAGAGCTGTCACTGGGATGCAGTAAAGCAGAAGAGAGTATATGAGGATTTTTAAGTGTATAAGGCAGAACTGCTGAAGAATAATCATGTATTTTAATTTGCGAGTCAGGATGGGGCAAGGACAAGAGATGTCAGAACAGCAGTTCCCTGAATCTAAAATCACAGAAGACTTATGCTCTGTGTCAGGCAGAACAGGAATATGAACTTGAATCTCTAAGAAGTATGTTGTTGGCTATTATTGCATGAGTATTTTCTACTTCAAATTTTGAATGGTTTCATTTTTATTACAGAACAGAACAAATTCTTGTTTTCTAACTGGTCTCTGTATCACTAGTCATTTTTTCTCCAGTGATGTCTTCAACAGTATAGTAAAGATTGCTGTGTCAGGTAGTACATCCCAACCATTTTTGTGGTCAGAAAGCATGCTCCTAGTCTCTGGTTCAAACAACTCATTAAGGGACAGTGATAATCTTCAAATATGGGGAGACAGAATCTAATGCTATTCAAGTAGATGAAAAGCAAGCTGTCATTCTACCTGTATTTCAAGATGGATGTTAAAAGTGCCTGATTTCCCAATCGCTGCTCAAGAAAAGAGATGAGCTGTGTTCATGAAATGGATAGTATTTATGATAATATAATAAAAATTCCTAAACTGCAACAGAATCAGCCGGTGGAATCTTTCCTCACTAGACAGAACACTTAACTGCTGTGAAAGGAAGCTGTCAGTAATGTCAGACATGGTTCCTACCCCTTGTCCCTGATTATTCTAATTTAACTTTCAAATAGTTTAATCTGCTTACAGATCCTTTAGCCTCCTTTGGCACAGAAGACGATATTCTAAGTATTTATGGTCCTGACTCTGAAGCTCCGACTGCCTTTTGTATAGTGGTTACTGGGAGAGCCTGGAGTAACTGGTGGCATTTGCACCTGGAGCTCAGTGAAGGTCAGCGTGGCTACTTCTCAGGTAGCTGCCATTGTTGCCTGTCTCAGTCTAGAAAGAAAACCAAAGTATTTTATATTTCTCATGAAGCAATCAACAAAACATGGATTCTGAAAACATTTTAGGAACAAAGTTAGGAAAATGTGTGCCTTTTAAAAAACATATTACCAATGGTATAGTCATACAGTAGGGAATACTGACACTGATGTGTTGTGTTGTTAGTAGATGCAGTGTAGTAGCAATATTCTTGCTGCTGTTTATAATATCATTCAAGCCATGCCAGAATAATTGTGTGCAATATAACATGAAATGTAAAAATAATATCACAGAAAAATTAATTTTGAAAATAGGTATGTTCTCGAATCTTTGATACAAGAGCACTTCACAAAAATCCTACTTTTCTTTGTCTCAAAATAACAGCTCCAAAACTTCTTTGATCATCTCTCATTTAACATTTCATTAGACTGTACCTAAATTCATTGAATAAACCCAGTGCAAAAATCTTTGTTTCTAGTAAGCAGTATCTAATAGAACCTGTGGTATTTTGTTGTGTTCATTTGCAAGATGCTTTCTGTTGGTCTCCGTTAAAACACGAACCCCTCTTTAATAAAGGACTTTCACACCAGATTAAAATTCTGGAAAGAGCATACTTCAAATCTATATTCTTTTGTTCTAGCCAAGAGAAAGAATAAGCTTTTTTCCCCCCAACTCTTCAGAATGAGGAGATACTGACTCTCAAAATCATCTGATGCTTTCACTGAAGCTCAGCTGAAAGCTCCACGTGATTGTCTCCTGTGGCTGTCTAAAGCTGTCTTATTATAAACCTCTTATATACAGACTTGGGATGAAATGGGCTGTTTGGAAAAAAGCCTTATAGGAAACATGCTTCCTTCTTGTAGAAGGAAAAGAGTACAAAGCTGAGCAGTTGTGAAAGGTGTTAAACGCTTGGAAATCTTCTCCTATTTATGTCATATTTTTTTTGTCATTCTCTGAGTTCTATAGACAAGTAATTGCGTTTGAGCTGCAGGCCCATGAAGACAAAAGATCAGTGACTTCAACTAAGATTCCTCTTGAAGATTTTAGATAACAGTTCTTAGAAAGGACCATTTAGGCTGCATTTCAATTGCCAGGTTGGTTTGCTTGTACCGAACTGCCGGTGCTCTGGTCTTCCATGCCTCATGCATCCGATCTGGAACCTGTGGGTGATCAGAGTAGGAGCCCGTAGTCACTGCCACCCCTTCTGTGGGACTCTGTGTTGGCATTCAGTCATGTGCAAAGAGACTGTAAGCAGGCACTATGCACATCACAAATATTAACAATTTTTTATTGTCTAACTCTGGGCTGTTTCTCAATCTGATGGGTGTGCAACTGCCCTTGAAACAGCTTTTTAGGTTTTCACAGTAATATTTGAGGTTTTCTAACATCTAGTGTACTGCACTATTACTAACAAAGAGCTACAACTCTTAACTGATCTGAGGATAAATCTGTTTCCTTGTGCCACTCATTCCCATTGTCATCAGTTTTATGTTTACTCTGGGCAGTGTTACCTGCACTGACTCTTTTTGTGGAGGAAGGGAATGGAATGTTGAGCTAATCTGGTAGATCTAATTTAGAATATTCTGGATTGTGTCAGTTATCCCAATGCCTGTTATAATGGTTGATGTCTTCTTCTCAGTGTCCTACACACTATCTCTTACTTATCCTGCAACATTTTTTTCAGGGACTGAATTGTCTTCTGGCATGTTGAATGATCTCATTCACAGCATAGCCTAGCCTTCATCAATAGTTCTGGTGTTGCTCTAGTCTCTTTCAACTGCTGATCTAACTGCTTGGTTCAAATTTCCAAGAAACTAGGTTTTCTATGCTATTCATCATGTTTTGCCTGAATGCACTTCATCACAGAGACTGAACATAGGCACTCTTCTCCAGGGGCACACCATTCAGCATTACCCCTCTTCTTTTCTTCCAGCTCATCATAATGTTTACTTTTTTAATCCACTAAGTTGCCTTTTTACATCTCTCCAGAATCCAAGCTCTGCTTTCAGACCTCTTTTCTTTTCTTGCCTTTTTTCTCTCCAAGTTCTCCCTTAACTCTTTTTAATAGAAGAGGCAAATTATCCAAAGCACTCCGCAAAGCTCATGGCACAGAAGTTCAAATATTGGCCTCAGGTTTAGTGCATTTGTGACAAATTGCAAATGCCTTTCCTGCTTCAATGAACCTTAGCCCTGAAAGTATTCCTGATCCTATACGAGGACACTTCTGAATGGCCCAAACCTCCAAGCTTTTCTTTCGGGAAAGATAAAGAAGCAATTTCCTTTCCCTTTCCCAGATTCACAGAGTGGTAGGGCTTGGAAGGGACCTCTAGAGATCATCTAGTCCAACCCCCCTGCCAGAGCAGGATCACCCAGAGCAGATCACAGAGAAAAAAGTCCAGGTGGCTTTTGAAATTCTCCAGGGCAGGAGACTCCCCCATCTCCCTGGGCAGCCTGTCCCAGGGCTCTGCCACCCTCACAGGGAAGAAGGGTTTCCTCACGTTCAGGTTGAACCTTCTGTTTTCCAGTTTATGGCCACTGCCCCTCGTCCTGTCACTGGACACAACTGAGAAGAGCCTGGCCCCATCCTCCTGACACCCACCCTTTAGATATTGATAAGCACTGATAAGATCCCCCCTCAGCCTCCTCTTCTCCAGGCTAAACAGCCCCAGCTCTCAGCCTTTCCTCCTATGGAAGGTGTTCCAGGCCCTTCATCATCTCAATTGCCCTGCGCTGGACCCTCTCCAGTAGCTCCTTGTCCTTCTGGAACTGAGGAGCCCAGAGCTGGACACAGTTGAGTGATGATTTCTGTATTTAGGTTGTGACCTTTTGTGCAGAACAGTCTGAGCAGGACTCCACCAATTACCTTAAATTACAAATCGACAATCCTGCTTTCAGTTTCTGGCTTTCAGTCAGAAGGATGTAGGCTGTCTATGTCGCCCATTGACCTGTTACAGCTCTTCTTTTGGGTCACAGTGTTCTGGTATCTTTAGCCGTGTGCAGGGAGACTTTGCAAGCAGGATATATGCAGCTTACAAATATAAAACAATTACCCATTGGTCAACAAATGTTTTTAACCTTATAATAAAAGTTAAAAACAATCTAGAATTTAGTAAGCTATTAGACTATGCATTAGTATGCTTAGCTCAAGCTAAGCCCCTGCTAAGACATCCAGAGAGTCTTTGCTGGACAGGCAGACATCAGTTGTTGACGGGTCAGTATCCACTGGTCCCAGGGATGGATACCTACTGTTACTCAGCTGCTGTTTTGCACCAAATCTGTCAACATCAGTGATCTGATAGTTGACCTGACCAACGGTTAATTTACCTACTTGTTTTAATTTCTTTAAAAGGGTTTTACACCTGTTCCAATATGGTCTTTTCCCTCTTGAATCCTTGAGTCACTAACGATTCAGCTTCTTCCGTCTTCTGTCTTTCTGTAACTCTACCTCTCCAAGCTTTCCTCAGTTTCTTACAGCTCTCTTGCAAGCTGGCAGAGTTGGCAGCAGCCTGAGCTGAGGATACACATCTGGGCCTCATCAAAGCTGGGTGTTGGGTCCTGGGAATGTGCTCAGCTGAGCAGAGGTGGAGAGGTTTTGTGCTCTCGTGACAGACTGCAAATGCCTTTCCTGCCTCTCTCTCAGTGCACCTTCGCCCTGAAAGTATCCCTGATCTCATACAGCATCACTTCTGACCTGGAGAGGGTTCCAGGATGCACCACCACACAAGTGACTGGTTTCCTGATGGACAAAAATGCTCAGAGGAAGGCATGGAAGCGCAGATGCTGAGGACCATAAATGTGACCTTCCACACTGTAAAATTCTGGCCCTGAAAACCGTAAGCTCATCATCCTACGGGTAGATGCTAACCCCCATAGGACCCGCATCTCCTCTTGAGGAAGTATAGATTGGTCTGGTCATGACTACAGCCTAGACTATTACTATATGAGGGAGAAGGAATGAAATATCCTTGGCATACCTTTTCACCACATCTTGTTCTGAGAGAACTGGTTCATGTGGGATGATGTCAAGATTCATTCTCCAAATGTAGGCCAGACCGCCCTGAAGTCCAGGAGTGAGGGTAACCATCGTATGTCGCTGCATCTAGGGCAGCAGCAGCACAGGCAGGAGAGCAGGCAGCATAGCTTTGCTGTAGATTTTTTACACCAACTGTGGCTATATGTCTGACATTGCCTCTAATACGGAGGGTCACAACTGTGTACAAAACACAAGACAATGCAGGTCACGTGCCGAAGAGATCTGTGCTGGGTAGGCATAAAAACCTGCAACGCAGCTCACAGAGAGACACTCCCAGGAGCACTCAGGGGAGAAATGAGCCATTGTCTCCCCAGAGACCTTCTCTCCTGCCACAGGGGGAATGCATGCAAGCCAGCTTTTGCCACTTAGCCCAGGGAATAGGTCTTACTCCCCACTGTAGACAACATGGGTGGTGTGCACATGCTCTGCACCACTAAGGGAACTTGCTGGATTACAAGAGTAACAGGGATGTGGTGTGGATAACTGGAAACAGGAGTCGGGTGGGAAACGGAGGGTGTCTTGTGAGATGCTAGAGACACCTCTTGGAGTAAGTCCCACTCTGGTCTCCTCAGAACTGCAGGGAATTGCAACACAAGTCATGTGGAATTGCAGAAAATTGTAGGATTTATTTTTTTGCTGTGAGTCAAACTCCTAATATCTCTCTGCTATAGTTGTGTAGTCAACGTCTTCTATTTGATTTAACTGAAAATTCTTAAAATCAGTAAATGTTTCATAACTAGTTACTGATGAGAGTTCTGAATTTGGTGGCACTGTGTGTGTATATATAGACATGAGATAGTCTATACATCTTTCTTTGACTGGATTTTTGACTTGAAGTTTTAGGCAAGAATCAAGTCCTGCCTCAAGCTGAGAGGTTGTGCTGATGTATTATGCACCATGCAGCAAACCTGGAAGGCAGAGGCATGTCTTCCATAGCCCTGTATACTTCAGAAACGTGGGGTTTTCCACTGTGGGTTTGTTGGCCTGGCAAAACTACCTCTGGTTTTCAGCGATCCACAGTGAAACCAAGCAGGAGTCTGCAGGAGTCCTGCTTTTGTGTCTTTGCTAAAGCTTGATTATTATGAGATATTTTTTACAATGTAGTTTTCTGGTACTTATCTAGGTAAGTTTTGTTTTCTGTGTATTAGGATCCTTCTCTTCCTTCACTGAATTTTAGTGGAAGGAAATGAACAAGGCAGATGAGAGGATTTTGAAGATTGTGTTCTGGAAAAATCCTCTTTCTCTCATTGTTTTTCCTGAAGGAGTTATACTAACTCTTATCATCACCATTGGTTGAAGCTCGTAGCGCAACAGAACTGCCTTCTGTTTGTTCAATCCTTTTGTCTTCTCGTGTGGGAGTAGCCTTATTCATATCACTCCCTCAAGCACTAGAATCTGCCCAGGCTTTGTCCTTTTCCCATTTCAAATTGGATATAGCAATGCCTAACCAACTTCTGAGAAGAAAAATATCACAGAGCTACAACCTCTTTCTTGCTTTTAAAAGGTACAGAATATAATTGACAGTTCCAAGGACTTGGTAGGCATGTTAGGAGAAGATAATACTATAGTCCTGAGACTGATGGAGATTTTTGATGTTTTATATTCCTACCGTATTTAAATTGCAGATCCATTACAAAAGATTTACCTGATTTATGTTTTCAAAGCATTTTCTTCCTTCTAAAAGCAAAATGAGTCTATAACCATTTTGGAATTTCTAGAGTTTGTGGGTGTCCTGTAGGAAGCTCTACTATTTTCCTCTTGAATGGGCACAGAAGTCAAATGTAAAAATCTGCCAAATGATATGTTCAGAAACATGTTGCCTCTTAAAGACATCATTGGTTCTTATGAGATTGTGACATTTCTTCTTTGAACCTTTTCAGTTAACAAGTTCAGTCCTAAAATGTATCTGTCTAGGCGGTGGTGATGTCCTGGAAACAGCAGAGTTTAAACAAGATGATAATTTGTATGTTTTGCTTGTGGGCTGAATTAGGAAGTTCTAGTCAAGAAGTACACTACTTGTAGACTTTGAACACTATATTAAGCTGTGCTACCCTTCTTCATATAATTTAAACTGTGCTGTTTTGCCAGTCCTTAGCAGCCTTTTTGAATGACCTTTTTAGTAGAACATGTTGTATTCCTTGAAAAGTCCGATTGAGTTTGAATACTTGTCTGTGCACATTGACCATATTGCCATTTTTTTCTTAAGGAAAAGTACCTTACATTTTGTTAATTTATGCCCTGTGCTGCAAGGAGGTACAGTCCTATTTGCTTAACAAGGGTATAATATTAAGAATATGCGTAAGTTTTCATAAGATCCAATTTCAAATGAGGATTTAGTCTAACTCTTCAAACCTGGCTGAAAGGGACTAGCTCCTAAAGAAGCAAACTCAGGAAAGATAGTGGGATTTATTATGTAGGAGGAAGAAGTCATCTTACTAATATTAGAATTAAGCTGCAAAATGTATACTTTTTACAAGAAAGCAATTGGAAGGCTAGAGTTATGCACTGTGATGAATATGATATTATGATTTATTTTATGTGTTATAAAGCAGATATAAACCCTTTGTTGGAAAAAAATATTGAATGTATTAGGATTAGTCTACAAGATCCTTGCTTGAGAAACTAATCCAACTAAAATCAGTGCAGTGCATTTTATGTGTAAGTGCTCATCACTGGGTATAAAGGATTCATGAATAAATCATAAGGTACACTTTTGTCACATTATAGCATGCTAGTTTTTTCTGTGCAAATCATGGAAGGAAAGCTACTGTGGTGACAGAAGACTCACCTGAATGATTTTGTCTTGATTGCTGAGCATTTTTCTGCCTGGCTTCTCCAGTATACCCTTCAGTTCCAAACTGAAGTTCTGAAGCTACAAGAGATGTTTTAAATTCTGCTGTATGGAAATCATTACCAAAATATAAGAAGTCCCTTAAACAGGTAAGCAAAAAGAGGTGAGAAAAAAAAGAGATGAGAAAAAGTGATTAAATTTGTGCCATAACTAACCCTTTCTATAGATTCTGTTTTCTTAAAGTAAAATACAATTAAAATCAGACTTGTTAGCTAGTAATTTAAGATTTCAGTATGTTTTTTCTCAAAAAACTAATTTTGCAAAAATATGCAAAATAGGATTTGGTTCTAAGAAATTTGGTCTTTCTCACAGTAATTGAGTCATGAGGTTTCTTCAGCAATTTTATAAGAATGTTGCTATAAAGCTTCAAGAATTCCAGCTCAAAGCAAGATGAACACAGCATGTATATACCAGCTGTCCATGGCACAGGAGTGTTACTATGGGCTGTGACTGGAATGCATATGAATTCTCAAACTGCAGTCTCATTACATATTTTGAAGAAAGACACTCTTTCAGTTTCAGTAACTGGTTCTGAAAGAAGCAAGACCAGGTGCTCACCTTACTGCTCAAAGGCTGGGTTTCCAAGTTCCAGAAGGAAAGCTGCTATGTGGGTTAGATTACAATTATTTTCAGGCCCTTTGCCCTAGAATGTCAAGCCTTGTGAACCTTGTAAAGTCTCACTGAGTTGGGAATCAACACTGCCCATACCCGATCTGGAGTGCTGGGGTAAGTTCTGCGCTCTCTAGTACACAAGAGTCATTGACAAACTGGAGTGAGTCCAGTAAAGGGCCGTTAGGATGAGTAAGACACTTGAGTATGTGTCATGTGAGGAGAGGCTGCGATATGCAAAGATAAGTTTCCATACTAGAGTCAAAACCGCTTTGTGTGGGGTTTTTTTTTGGTTTTTTTTGTAGTTGTAGAGTAAGATTATTATTTGGAATATGCCTTCCCATTGCATGCTCTGAACTTCTCTACTTTTGCTCATCATGGCCCTAAGATGCTTTTTGTCATACATCAATGATCAACTGGGAGACTAGGGTAGGAGAATTAGGTTTGCAGCACCATTTCCAGAGACCCACTTCCCTGTAACTTCACCGAGGCAGAAATGAGCAGTGTCACAGGGTTTGCTCTTTGATGTCAAACAGGGCTGGGAGAGGGCTGTGACCTCATCAACATGTTGTTTTCCAGTGATTTTTCTAGTGAAAAAAGGGTGTTTTTTCTCTGCACCTGTTCTTGCTGCAGCAGGGCGGTCAGGCAACAGGTACTAGAAAACTAAAGGAGAGCCAGAGCTTGGGGCCAAGCCTGTCCCACTTTCATCCACACTGTTAAACTGTTAGCACAATTCCCAGTGAGGCTGTGGCTCAGGTCACACTCAGGGACCACAGCATGGTTCCCAGCTCAGTTTATTTAGAATAGGTGTGCACCTCACAGTTCTGCAAGGTTCCTCTTGGGCTGGAGTATTTCTCAGTTTGTCTAGAGCTGGTTAGATCGTTCATTGTAAGCCTGGAAGGTCATATTGTAAGCTTTATTTTTATTTATTTATTTTATTTAAGTTTGGTTTATTCTCTTTTCCAAGAAGCAATGCAGGATTTGTTAAATCAATTTGTAAATAAAATCCATGAAGGGCTGCTTGGGTGAGACTTTGTTTCTTCTTCTTGCTAGTAATACCATATTGGTCATGTGAGTCACGTGGCTGAGTTCTACAACTCCTTTACTCCAGGCTGATATGTTAAAAGTTAAAAAAGGGTGCACATCTAGTACCAATTTGGCCCAAATAATTAATTTACACTGTCACTCATGGTACTTCTTAGACTGATGAGTACTTTTGTGGATAAACTGTAGGCTGTCCAAAAGAGTGCGAAATCTGTGTGTATGTGACCTTGGGAGTTAACAGTGGGAAGAAACTGCCCCACTTAATTGCAAAAATGTTCATGAATCTGCCTTTGATTGTTCAGCTCTGCTGTAATTACTACAGTGGTTTGAGTCTTCTGCTCTTGTAATAACGTCTGTTTCATTTCATGCCTGCAACATTAATTTTACGTGATGGAATACTACACCAATGGTGCCTCCTGGGATTTTATCTGGCCTCTAACTGAGGGTTTTGAATCCTGAAAAAACTTGATGCCAATTTTATCGTGTGGATTTATAGTTCTTCCTGCAATTTGACTGCAGTTTGATTGTTTTCTTTAATTTAGATTTAATATTATCTTGTATGTTCATTTTTCTTTCAGAATATAGCAGCCAGACATTAATGTGGAGTAAAACTAATGAAGAAATATATATAAATATTTTATAGTGCATTTATAATGTGCACTATTTATTTTGCTAACGAAACAGCACTTCTGAGAATATCTTGAATCATCCCAGACCAGTAGGCACCACTTTAATCTTCAAGTTTATTCACATATAAATTTTTAGAGTGAAAAAATTAGTGGAATTAGGATATATATATATTTGGCTGGTGTTATGTTACACTGCAGAAACAATGCCAAATTTCTGTGCCAAAAAATGTATTCAATGCTTATTGGAACAAAAAGGAGAATGGTAGAGAAAGGAAATTGATATCCATCATTGGTCCTGTTCCTGTTTTGTGAATGTACCCTGGAAGTTGTCATGCTATGACTAACCCTATTGTACTAGAGTCTATTTCCTGAATTCAAATCTAGAGTTCAGCCAAACTCTGTTTTCAGTTCTCCAGCCGCATTTACTCTGAACCATAAAGAATATTTTCGTCTGATGGCCATTTTCCAGCAGAATGAATATTGAATAGATGTAACATAACAATAGACGTTACGTGTATTTGTCAAATACGTGACACACATACATATTCATATATATTTGTGTCATACTGGTCACGCAAAGATTCCAAAACAAAGTTTCCTATCTTAAAACTACGCTTACTAGAAGGTTCTTGCCTTATGTCTAGAAAGTTGTTAAGAGTAATATTAGTAATGTTAACTGACTACTGCAGAAGTCTGAATAGCTGCATTTTTTGTTTTTGAAGGATAGATTCAGTACTGTTGATCAAGGTTAGTCTTGGTCCAGCATCACAACTGTTGGTTTCTGTGATACAAGAGATACATGTCCTTGCCGCTTGAACACTAAGACTATTGAATAGTATGAGGTTAAATAAGAAGTTGTATTCTGGATTTGGAGTCCTGGAGGCAACTTGAAAGTAGGTACCTCCTCTTTAGTTTGCTTCTTTCCTCAGGAGCTTCAGATACCTCTTTCATCCCAGCAATCCATTTAACAGTTTTCCCTTAATAGGAGCACTTTCACAAAGATTGGAAAATATTGCTTCCTATACAGACCATTTCCTTGAAAGTGTGTGTGTTTGGTTTTTCTAAAAATTATTTTAATTTTTTTAAATAATAATTCATTATTGTTAGCAGTCCTCTTCCTTGGTTCCGTGCTAAGTGGTTGTTTCTGTGTAAGGGAGAGTTATCAAAACTTCTTAGTTACAATGGAAAATTGATATTTATGCTATAGCTATGCAGGAACCAAAGAAATTCCTCCATAGTGCTCAAAACTTTGTAGCTATAGATAATCTGAATTAATTCAGGCTTCTTTCTGTAGAAGGTTCCAGATGTTTAGTTTTATATCTGTTGAAAGCACTTACAGTAAATCTTTGCTATGCTCGTGTGAACAAAGACTAGAGGTTTTGCTTATGTTATCAACAGATAGAAACACTCCAAAGAGAAACAATTCTAACATTTGGGATATTCTCCCTACAAGGAGAGAACAACATCTGTGTGTGCGTGCTGTTGGCCAGGCCGCAGTGATCATGCTTTGAGCAGTTGTCAGCGGTTTTGGCTGAAGTCACCTCAAAAGTGAGTGGTGGGTTTATCTTTTTTCTTCCTACATTGAGTTTTGATTAGGGAGGCAGCTATTTGAAGAGGTAACAAAAAATATATTGCCTAAATCTGTTCATTGCTTCTAGCCTGGTATATCCTTTCTGTGTCCTCTGTTGTGAAACAAAACTAGAACCAAATCAGGTTTCTTGGTACTGCCATAATCTAAATCAACTGGAGGGCTTGAGAGGTAGGAGGGGCTAGTAGCACTGATGGAGAAATATAAAGAAATGAAACATCCTTAGCTGTTCCTGGGGCATGATGTCAGCCTCAGATTTCCGAGTAGCTTATTTTTTCACCCAATACTGAGTTCCAAAATAATGCTGCTGCCGCTTCAGCTCATAGATCAATTTGCAATGCAGGGTACGTATGTGTAAACAGGATAGACAGCCATACGGAGAAATAGGATGTTTGATAGCGATATCATGAGAAGGAAAACACGCGTCTTACTTCAGTAAGCAGCCCTCACATGGGATGTTTTGCCATCAGCAAATCGTTATTCACTTCCCTTCTTCTCAATGATCAGCCTAAATATGGCAGGGAAATTTTGCCTCTGCTTTTCCAGCTGCAAATCATAATTCTGTTAGGAATTAATTATAATAGGTATCTGACACCTGCTTCTTGATGCTCTCTCATACTCAGACTTAGGACTACAGTGGAATTCCTTTCCCTCTTTTTGGACTTGGCAGGAAATTAACTTGATCAGTTCACCAAATTTCTGGTGTTTCTGCCTTTAATGGTTTTTTTTTGATAATTCTGATAGAAGGTAAGATTATTGTGCTGTGATCAAACTGTTTCAAAACACTACGTGAAAAGATCTCACAGAACCAAATGATGAAATACCAAAATCGCTCTGGAGAAACACCTAAAAGTATCCAAAGTAGCTGTGCAACCTGTCCTCCACTCATGCAATCTCTCCTCAAGTAAGACAGAAAATGTAAGCTGTAGCGTGTGCCATAAGGAAGGGTATTTCTGTTAAATTATTGAACTACAGCATGTGTAAAGGTCTATTAAGTTAGTCTGTGCTTCCATGTGTTGATTTGAAACTTCACGCTTTCGAACAGTAAGGCAAAGGATTGCACTGATGCCCTTGAAATAATTTTCAAATTCACCACTTCTTGGTGACTACAAATAAAAAGCAAACGAGCTATGTATCATCAAGAAAAGTTATTAAAAAAGGAGTGACAGATCAGAAGCAATTGTGTGTATTCATTTTTTAAATTTATATTAAGATATATCCCATCTCAGCCAGCAAATTCCAGGAAGAAGAGATGAAAGCAAAAGAATAGAATAGAACCAGAAATGTAAGGAAGTATTTTTCCTTGAACTGCAGCTTACTGTCTAAAAATGTCTAAACTAGTGGACCAAAAATAACTTAATAAAGTCCACCTCCCCTTACAATCTGCAAAGATTGTCAAGTAATTATGCAGATTATATGCAACATTTGCATATATTATTCAATATATTTGCAGGAGAGTTTATCCACCCTACCTTGTCTGAAATGGACTAAATTCTATATAAGTTTTGCTCCTTACATACCACTAAACACTCCAGCAAAACACAGAAGTGGTACCATGTTTCTGTTTTTACCCCCTCTAATTATGTATCTTATTGACCATTAATTAATTTATTGGCTTTGGAGCTGAATGTCGTATGAGCTGTTCTAATAATGGAAGTATTTAATTACACATTGCAAGTAGAAATATTATTTATAGCTAAATATTATAAATATTCATGTGAGAGAGTTAAGGAAAAAACCTAATAATTCTAGGTCTGGGCAGAAAGTAGTCTTCTGTCTTTCAAAAATGAGAAACCTAAAACATTTTCTTGTTTCACATCAGCATGAACCAGAAATCTTTTCATCATTTTTATCAACGAATAAAAGTATTTCCCAGTCTCCAACCTTCAGTGTACTTCCGCAGTAACTATAATCTGGAATTCAGTACAATTGCCTGAGCTGTGATTTAGGTTTCATTATCTGTGTTGAATAGAAAAAGGCCAAGAACTGCAGTCAGCTGAGTTTTGAAAATTTGGAGAGGTGCTCTTTGACTCTCTTCTTTCCCCAAGCTTTGGAGCAGAAAAAAAGAAATACTGAAGTTGTTTTGCCAGACACACAAAAGGTTTTTCCAGGCAAACTCCACCCTCACTCCCCCAGAATATCCCAAAGAAGACAAATCCAAAGCAAGCTTGTGGAATCTTTCCATTAACTTCAGTGAGATTTGTATCAAACCAGAAACATCATCTAGCTGAAACTGGAGGGTTAATTAATGAGGCCTTCAAATACTCAAGTAGAAATTCTAGGAAAACCAAACTTTTAACATTGCTGCTCTTACTAAAAGTAACTTTTAATTACTGCAAGTGGTAAAGGAGCTGAGCATTGCTTTAACTATTAGGATTTGTGCTAAAGTAACTTGGATGTCAGATTTATGTGAGAATTTGAACACATCTTTTTAATTTTTAACAAAAATCACTTTAGCATCAGAAATGCCATTCAGTTTATCATGAGCGCGCAGAAAATATTTTGGAATTGAGCCATTGGTTGCTGAACAGCACATGGCCACAGTGAGAACAAAAGGACTGGGAATGGGGAAGGTCTCTTACTGCTTCTTCATGGCATGATGAAATGCAGATTTCTTACGGAACTCATCGGTGTTGCTTAGTGTCGTCATTTAATGTGGGAAAGAATGTATAATGTCTGGGATCTTAAAAGGCCCTTGTCATGCTCAATGTGTTAGTTGAATTGGATGGATCCTCAGATAATTCAGTATTTCTGACATTACATCATTTGCCTTTGCTTGTAAGAACAACCAGTCATCTTCAGTATTGTTTCTGTTTTACAGAAGTAAAAATGCCTCCTTTTTAAAAATACGTTATGCAGAAGTAGATCATACAGGTAATAGAAAAATATTTTGTGGGTGATGAAGTAAAAAACACACGCTTGTTAAGGAAGTATGGCTCAGAAACACTGTCCAGAACAATGCTGGTCCATAATTTGAATTGACAACATCTGAAATGTTGGAAATGTCAGCCACTGATAAACATGTTTCAACGTATTTCATTTTTTTATTTGTGTTTGATACAGCAAAACCAATTTCGTCTTAGACGACTCATTATTCAGGAGTGATGGCAAAGTTGCTAACACAGAGCCAAACTTGATGCCTTTTCCTAAGAACAAAATGTCACTTCTCTCCAGTTCACAAGGCCATGACTTTTGAAAGATGGTTTCAGTAGTGTCACAAGTTAAATCTGTAAAAATCATGATGACACCTTTCTATACATAGGCCAGTTCAGGGGAACCAGAATAAGTGTCTCCTTTCATTTCAGAGATGCAGCATTCTTCTTAACAGTTAGTAGAGGCAGTTCCCTGAGGTGTCTGGCTTATGCTCCAGTAATAAAGAAATCAGTTAAGTTTTCCAGCTTTTTGCTCAGGTGGACACTGATTTTTTACAGCATTTTCTAATGAAATAGTAGAAAAAAACCAGTAGCCATTATAGGTGCCCTTTATTGGAGGATACCCAGAAAACCTCATGCTTTTATCACCGTCTCTGTCCTGCTACAATATATTGGTTGCATTGGGAAATTCTAGACTCTAGCGTGGGTAAATTCCCAAAGGCATTAGGTGCTGCTTAAAGAATGGCACAGAGCACAGTATTTTGGAAACATGTGATCTGGGAAAAATTGCATTTGCAGAGGCTTAACTGCTAGGATGTAGGAGTCCCAAAACTACAAACTATTGCATCAGCCATACTCAAACCACGAAGGGCTGTATTTATTGTTTGTACCTGTGTATAAAACATGTGTAGATATCTGTACTAGTGGAGCGTGTTCTGCACACTGAACCAGAATTGCAGCTAAACTTGCCAACCATATTTTGGAAAGAAATAAAAAAGAAAGAAAAAGAAAATGAATAAAAAAACCTCAAACCCAAAATCTTGTGTGGTGGGGTTCCAGGGCTGCTGTTTTTGAGTGACATTTGATTTCATATGCTATTTAGGAAAGAAATTGTAAGTGTTGGGCATTTATCTAAAGACCTGTTTCATCCTCTTAAATCTGACAGAAGGGCACACATTCACTTGTCTCAGTGGTTTAGTTTTCAGAAACAGTATGTGCAGTTATGCAAAATACAGTCAAAAGAAAACTTACAGGAGAAACAATTCTGACAGGTAAACTAATTCCTGAGGTGCTTACAATAAAAATTTTCTCTCTGGTTTTTATTTTGCAAATCCAGACCATGCAGGGCTGGCGTGCCTCCTGAGAGACGTTGTTGTGAACCTTCAAGTCCTGTGTGCTTAAACAAGCATGGGAGAACTACTCAAATGCATATTGCTTTCTTGTGTAGTTCTGGTTCTCTGGCCGTAAAGAAATAGTGATGGAAATGAGGCACCCAGTCATTAGCATTCTTTGGAGATCATTTTCCACATGATGTTGCTCTGCTTCTGATGCAGGAGTAGCCTGTCATTTTGGGGCAGGCAGTAGAAACCTATTTCTGGCTCAGTGGACCAAAATTGCATTGACTGTCATTAGGGTGCAAATCAGTGCAGATACATTAAAAAAAAAAAAAAAAAGAAAAAAAAGAAAGGGAATAATCTACTAGGTGGAACTGAGTCATTTTACTGTCACTGCATGTTTTAGTTTATTTTTGTCTGTATCTCTAGGGATGGTATTGCAAACCAGAGCATTTGCTGAGTTGGTGGTAGGTGGCTAGGCTGACCTATGGTCAGTCCTTCAAGGCTTTGGGTATTATCTGCAGTTCGGTCACTAACTTCAGTAGATGAACTCTAGCTTTAATGGAAAAAATAAATAGCCTTTTATTTGTTCTTGAATATATTCAAGGTTCACTTTTAGCCTTTTACAGGCCAAAATTAGTTAAAGCAGAAAACTGAAAACTGTAGGGTCTGGAATCACTTCCAGGCTAAGCCTTTAGCTTGATCATCTTCAGTTTCATCAGATGAATTAGTGACTTTAGTGATGCAACTAATTCTGGAGTGTTAGTCACCCTTGGCAAAGACTTTATAATTTGGAGGGAGATGTCAGCATGTTTCCAACCCTTAAAATCATCAAACTCTAAATCATCTTCCGGAGGTGCCACCTCTTGCCATTAATACTAGAGGAGACCTAGGATAATGGGACCGGGAGCTCAGGTTGCTCGGCTTAGTGCCAGTTCTGTTCAGCATTCCTATGAATGAGCTTCCCTAGTTCCCTGTTGGCACTTAGGCAGTCTGGCTCTCTGATAACCTGGTCTGTCTTCTTTCTGGCTGTTGTATACGTTTTGCTTAAAGATTCCTAATGCACAGGTGGAAAATACTGAGTCACTTTATCATTCTCACCTCAGCTATGTGTCTGGGGAGAAAAATGAAATCATTATACTTCAGTTGCCAACACCATCTCTCTAAACAGTTGTCAACAGAATCCAGCATTACTGCTAAAATTTTAAGATCAATTTGTGTCATAAAACACCGTTGTGTGATTACTGCTGGTAAATTTTGGCTTCATAATAAGTCATTATGTGATATTCATTGTGTCATAATGGTTTTAACATATATGTGTCACTGTGGCTTATTGATACCTTTTCATTAGAGGAGAGTTTTGGCCAGCGTAGGGAGGGTCATTAGTGATATTTTCTGTGTTTCTTTTAAGTAGTTCATAGGAAAAAAACCTGAGAAATTGCTGAGGAAGTACTTATAAGCAAGATATTTTAATGAGGCTATGAATATGTATAGCTTCTAGCTTCCTCAAACATTCACAAGTACAAAAAAGTAAGTTCAACTTTTCACAGAATTAGTTCTGCAGGAGAACAAATGCATGGGCGAGTTTCAATATCTGCTTTGGAACAGTTAACAATTTAACTATTTGTTTGTAAAGGTACAGGAGGCTCAAAATTTTACACATTCCATATATATCAACAGTTGTTCCTGAATCTAAACAGAAGAAATAATTAGCAAATGCATCAAAGGGAAGAGAACAACAGAATCTTAGTCCTCTCTTAGCCAAAATGTTTGGAGTTTCTGATGGGAGTGATAGTTGACTGAAAAATAACTTTGTTAGGCTATGGCAGTATTTTGTTCTTACACCTTTGTTTTGAGGTAACAAACAGATTATTTTTAGGAGATACAATAATCTATATTTGGTGTCTGTCACTGACTTTTTAAACCTCACTGAATTTCACTTTATTAATTTTATGCATGTTAGATATATAGTACCGTGTTTTAAATCCCCTAAATGATCATTATGAGCAGAGTTTCTCTCTCGCAGCTAAAGCATACAGTATATTTTAGTTCATATATTAATTTCTATTTAGTGATGCAATAAAATATCTGTTTTATGGCAACCATATTTTTATGTTAAATGCTTTGCAATTGTGTAAAATTGAAATTGGCTTGCTATTGACTTATAAAATTACAGATAAATGATCTCACACATTATTTATTACCTACTCTATCCATGTCACTCTTTAGACTAGAAAACATTCTCTCTGAAGGTTAAATACAAGTTAAATAATTTTTCATTTGAAGTTACATTTTGTTCTGCCCACTACTTTTATCTGGATAAATATAATTTTCTTACTGAATGTAAAAAGACATTTTTCTTCTCTTTGTAACAAGGAAGTACTGGATAAAACCAAAGAAATGTCCCAATTTTCTTTTTGCTGTTACTGCACTCTGGAAATTCAGCATTTTTAAAATGATAAATTTAATCCTACTTTTATAAAAAATATTTGGATGGATGGCAAGAACACATTCTCTATTTTGTGGTGACAGCTGAATGTCAGCAGTGGCAGTATATGATTTTTTTATTTATAACATGATTTTGTCTAACAAAATTATAATTTAGTTGTTCCCAATGTATTTGCTTTATAGAACCAAATGATTTGATGCTTTGATCACTTACCTTTGACTTCCAATGCTTCCATCAATAAAGAACACATAGATTCTTTTTGAGGTTTCTGAAAGTGAATTGGTCATTTGCAATCTCTTTTTATATGCATTCTCTTTACACATACATGCACACACATGCGCATGTAAACAGCAAGAAAAATGCTGTTATAAAAGCTATACATGGAAAGGTTATTCCACAAAGATCCTATTAATTTAGGATGAATCAATATTTTACAATTTATAGGAAAAAAGGTAACAGCAATAATAAAGATCAGAGCTTTCGATGTCTTTCTCATTCTGTACATATGGCATTAAAAGACATTTTAAACTGTTATGCAATAGGTAAAATTTAAATTGCAGAAATACTGTGAAAATTCTGAGACAAATTCTCTGCATATGTGACAGAGGTCTTCAGTGAATTTAGACTCATCTGAACTAGAAGACGACATTCTTGCACTGGGAGCAGTGTTTCTGTCATAGGAGAAAATTCAAAAGCGTCTCCTAGAAATAGTGCTGCTCATGACCCAGTATTTGCAGAAGAATGTTTTAAAGATTCACACAGTATCACTGTGATTCATTTTATAATGGATGCCCTTCTCTATACAGGTATGACATAGTACTGCCCACAGATGGATGTTTGCAGATATTAATAGTTTCAGTAATGATTAAAAAAAATACCTAAATCTTAGCTCAAAGAGGAATTCTGACATGGTTGAAATTAAAACCGAGAATTTTGTTTATTTTGGTAGAGCCAAGAATTAATATCAAACATTACTTAGTAATGTTATTCAGTAATTTTTTGGGGACAAAATAGTATTATGGACTGTCTATTGTTTTTATAGTTAGTCAATCTTGTAGCTCACCTTTACTTATGTAAAACACTTTTGAAAACCAAACCCTACGATACTAGAAATGGGTATCCCATTACCCATGCAATTTATTTCTACAATCTGTCAGGAATTTGCATAACAATTAGAGGACTGTTTGACAGCAAGAGTCTAGGGGTTCATAAAAATGCATCAGATGGCATTTTAAAAAATGCTAATAAGGAGCAATGTCCCTAGCCCCCTCCCCCCCACCCCCCATTATTTTGGGATGCTCAGTACATCACAGCAGTCATTTATACTTGCATTAAAGTTGGAAGGTGAAAGGATATTGACAGCTTGAGTCTTCCTGATTTTGCTAGTGACCAACGTTCTGTTTTCAAATGCAGAATATTGTGTTAGTTTAACTAATGGTTTTATAGTTCTTTCTGTGCTAAAAAAAAAAAAAGTGGAAATTTGTTTTACTGCTCGAACATCTCTATAATTAGCAAATCAATAATTTTCATGAGTTTTGCTACGTTGGAACTTCAGCATAAATTCATGACAGTCGAGAAGAAATTCTTTAGTTGGCTTCAATTTGTCTCTGAGGTAATAGTAGTCCTGAATAACCACAAACTTTAACCCTTGCCCACCTTATATTCTTCAACTCCCACCCCACTAGTATCTTGAAACATAATACCCATTAAGATTGTGTTCATAAGTTAGATAATTACAAGGAAGGTGCAAGTTTGAAAAGTCTGACTCTTAGCCAGCAGCTGTAAATTGCATGCAGGAAAGCAGCTATTTTTATTTTAGTCTTGCTTTGAAACTCATACAGTGAATTACTAAATGTACTAAAGGGCTAGATGAAAAAGTGAGGATTTACTCCATGCAGGGTGGCAAGGTGTGACCATATACAAAAAGAAAGTAGGTACTTTTAACATGAAGTATATATTAAAAAAAACTGTTGGGGGGCTTATTTAAAATGTTGGATGTTGTTTTCAACCTTTGGCTACTTCCTTTTTTGCTCCCTATATTGCTTCCCTTTTTGCTCCCCCTTTTGCTGGTTATATAGAGATTTAGCAAGGATGTGCTATATTGCATCCAAAAAAGCATGCACTACACTGTTAGCTTAGACTAGCTCCATGCTGGAAATGGAGGAAAAGCCAAAGAAGGAGGGTGGGAGGGAAGCACATTGTAGCCACAGTCAGGACTTGCTTTCCGTGAAGGTAAGTGAAGGCTGTTGTTCCTCTTATGATCCAGCTTCTCCCGTGCTGTGCAGGTTACTGCTTCAGGGCGTGTTTCAGCTAACCTCTGTCTTGCTCTCTTACAAAGACCTGGTCCATCTCTCTGCTGTGGAGAGATAATCCTTCCTCACCCATTCCTTTTTTCTCTGCTCATACTTTTTGCACTGTCTGATGATCCACCTTTCCAAACCTGTCTTCCTGTAAGAAAACTAGGATTTTTTTTTAAGAAAGAAAAGGACAAAAATTTTCCTTTAATGCCTGAATTCCACTAGTCAGTCTGTGACTGCCAACACTGCTACCAAGTCACCTCACCAAATGCTGTCAAAATGCTTCCAACTAACGTGCCATTAAGTTGTGATTTTGTCTGACAAAACCTTAATCCCATTTCTTGAGGTTCTTCCATCTTGTATCCTTTGTATAGCCAGTTATCTAATTCTTTGAAACTTTGATGTTTTGTGTAGCCACTGCTTCTCTGTCCCAGTACCTTGCTGAGACTGGTGAAAGTGGCACTTGCTAGTAAGAATTGACAATTCATGTTATTTTTTTCATTTTCACTTCATAGACCATGTAAAATGCAGGGGTTTTATGAAATCTTTTCTTGTGTCTTTTGCTTTACTTAAAAAGATGGGGCAAGGATAATCAATCAAAACCCCAAAACTCAACAACACAAACTAACCTGTGTAGATTTCAGGAGGAAAGATCTAAATGATCAATGTTATACATCAGGACTGACATCTGACATATTATTCAATAGCTCCTTAGCTTAGGGCTTGAATAGACACAGGGTTCTTCTCATACAACACCAGAACTGAGCTCACAAATCTTCTCAGAAAGAGAAGAGAAAGTCATTGCACTTCCAGAAAAATCAGTATCATGTTAAGTCCCATATCTTTTGAGAAAAGCATCCTTCTACACATACCTAACATTGGATCACAACTTCACAACAGTCATAATTCTAGGATTACTAATAACTGTTTAAATCTGAGTCTTTATTACTTTTTCGTTTACTTGTGTCCTATTGGATTTGGATTAAGGGCTGACATGATTAGTATCACTCTTTCTTATTGTCAGTTTACATCATAATCTAGTGCATGCAAGTTGAAATGGGCTTTCTTTTGCTCAGTCTGAGTAATGCATGAATTATTGAACTTCAGATCTTCCAAAACCTTTTTTCTTAAACATTTAGTCATACCAATTTTTATAGTGTAGTAGCAGAGACAAGGTAAACATTGTTGGTTTAACTTGATGAGTTCACTTGGATTCTTTCCTGATAGTTCATAAAAGCAATGAATCCCACAGTGCACCAAAAAAAAAAAAAAAAAAAAAAAAAAAAAAAAAAAATTGGAGAATTCTACGTAAACAATCAATTTGCTACCAGGTGGTTACAGTCAAGATCAATGAATTCTTGCCAAAAAGCAGACAGCAACTGCAGGAATGACCTCCTTTGGAGCCCTCCTTTGATTTACCTTTCATCCCTTGTCCATGGTTTTATAGGTTCTGCCTTATCATCACTGACAACAGTGTTGTTCTGTTATTATTGCTCCTATATCGCCTCTTTAGTGACAGGAATTATTATGTTATTTAGCTTGGTGGAAGACGAGAAGAAATGTGGGAATATTAGCAGGTGTGCTTTGGAGGAGAGTTGAGATTGGGAGGGGAACAAAATGCCTTCTTTTCCTTCTCAAAAAACCTGGCAGATGGGAAGGTGTTTATTATCATTCACTGTAGTGGTCAGCATGTTATTAAAAGAAGTAATTAAAATGGTCATCCCACTGCAGTATGTCACACAGTGTTTTCACCTCACAGTGAAGATGACAGGGCACCGTGAGCATGCTGAGAGCTCTCTGCATGTGACCATTGTAAGAGTTACTAGACAGAAAGGTCTAATAATTTCAGATATTTTTAAAATCTGTCTTGAGTGGTCTTTACTTTCTGTGGAGAATCTCTTCTCATGATTGTTATGCTTTCCTGTAATGTCTCTTGAAACTGGGGAGGCAGGGAGAACCTTTTAACCTTATGCATATTAGAAGGAAGAAACAGAACATTTTTAAATATCTTATCCTTCTTTATCAAGGTTAACAGCAAGAGTTTTCAAAGCATGTTCCTTATTTCTGTGTTCTGACCCTGCACAGAACCTACACTTTCATCTTTCCATGTGCAGTTCTTTGCAGGGACAGCTAATGAGAAAAAAATTGTATTTGGAGTACATTGCAGAGTCTATTTCAGTGCTTATAATATTGATTGATGCAAGGGTGAGGAATGGTTCCACGACCTCTAAAGAAATAGAAGCTTGAGTTTTTACTATTTCAAATAAAGAAAAATGGACAGTAGCAGCCTCAGAGATCCCATGAATCATGCACAAAGAAGGAGATGTTGCACACACTTATGGGAAAATAGAAGTGAGAGAAGCGCTGGCAGAATTCATTTGGAGTGATGTACAAAACTGAGCAATTAAGTGACAGAAAGTGAAGCCAACTCTCTGACTCCCTGGCTTTGAGTGATGGCTGTTTCAGAAATAAACAGTGAAAACATTCTGGGCAAAGAAAGGAGCAGTCAAAAATCTGGAATTGTGATGGACAAATGAAGACTCAGACTATCATTAGCAGCTTCAAGTATTGGTGCCAATAAAAACAAAAGAAGAACATGGGCAGGATTATTTTTGCCAATAGCTAATCCAAAAGAAAATGATTTTGCTTGATCGATTGTCCTATGAGTTTATTGCAAAATATGGCTCTGGATATATCGATATACCTCCCTTTACTCCAAATTCCAATGATTACTAGGACAGGGCCATAATCAAGTGTGTGCAGAAAGGACTGTAGAATTGCTACTATCTATACCTAGAGCTTTTGAATTGCAAAGGCACCTGTGACATTTATCTATTGATGAGATTTTGCCTAATAAACCACAATCAACCCCTCTGTGGTAATTGCTGAGATTAGCCATCAAAAATTGTCCACATGCTTAAGTTCTCTTCAGGCACATACTCAGTTAAGATGTATTTATCTAACTGAGATAAGGTAAGGAAAGCACATAACGCTTTTATGTTACATACCTGATAGTATTTTAAAAAACAGTTTTCTATCAGCCATAACAACTGGCCATTTCCATGTTTGTAATAACACTTAATTTCATTTTATAAAGGACGACTGCTGTTTAGAATTCATGAACTTCAAGCTATTTAATGTCCTCTTACAATATGGGGGGACAAGCTTTGTGGAAAAGGAAAAAAAAAAAATCACATGTAACTTGCCTTTCATCAGAGTTTGATACTCTTGCACAGTATTCCCATAAAAGAGCTATAGAAACATTAGCCAACTAGTGTAGAGTGGGTAAGCAAGTAGCTGAAAAGTCATACTGAGAGCAGCTATCCATTGTTCACACACTGAAAAGATGAGTAAAGAGAAGTTTCTCAAGGTCAGTATTATTTGCAGTTTTCATTAAGCATTTGGACAGCAGAATGTAGAATGCTCTTATTAAATTTTCAGGCAAAAACAAGCAAGGGCAGGACAACTACAACCACTTGGGAAGATTAGAATGTGAAATGTTGATTGATTGGAGCAATAACGTGAGGTAGGCAGGATGTAAATCAGTCAGAGAAGGAGCATAATCCCACACATGAGTATAATCAGCTATGTGCATGCAAGATGGGGAATGCTGGAAAAGTAGTTCTAAAGAATAGAACCTGCAGCCCTTAGAGGATCAAAAACTAAACGAGAGACAACAGTGACTTGGTGCCCTGCCTTGTCATAAAAAGGAAAAGGTTTAAACTGAATCAGGGAAAATGTTTGCTAGACTGTAGGAAAAAGCTTTCAAAACACAAAGGATAGTGAAGCTCCAAAACAGAATGGTTGCCACTGGAGATTGCTATACATTGGCAAATAAAGTAGAGCAGTAGTTTAAAGGCTCATTAATCATCCCTATTTTCTGTGGTTTTCAGTCAAGCTGCTCTTTCTGCATAAATTCTCTTCATATTGATAAACATATGTTCTCTTGGAGAGTTTATGATGAACAAACAACAAACTAAATCTCAGTATATGAAGTAACATATTTGGAACAAATGTTTTGTTGATAACTGAAGATAACTGATAAAATACTTCAACATTTCAGATACTTCTGAAATTTTATACTATAAAAACGAAAACTTGGGAAGAGTAAAACCAGCTCATAACATCTCTAGGTACTTGGTTCCATTGCTCCTGTGGATGTTGCATTCAGTTGTCGAGTTCCAACTGTATGGAACCTACAACATGGGTGAGTGAGCTGTAAGGATAGCTCCAAGTAGACATGCAAATAGTTTTAATGAAGTCAGAAGAGCTGGTTCACATGAAAACCATTACCAGAGGATAGCTCTAAATTCTGCTGTTCTAAGTATCAGTAAAGCTCTTAAATACTAATTCTTTCTTTCCCTGTTATTAGAATTGGAGGTTGCTTTCTGTCAGGGTTAGATGATGCCTAAGTATTAACAACCAGGGCACTGTGAAAGGAAATCCTAGGTAGCTGGGTTATGACTGCTGAGAAGAATGCCTGATATTTACATGGATATGTAGTCTACTCCTTCTATAATTAGTTTAAGTTAATGGATTTTTTTGGTCTGCTGGTGTTTGCAGAAATCCTGAAAATAAAGCTAAGTTTACTTTTTCACATATGAAGCTCAACGAATGGAGGTGAAGGAATTTGCCCAGTGTTTTCAGTAAGGATTGAGTTGGGCTTTTGGCGTGGATCCACTATGTTTGTGTACACATGTGTGTGAAGCTAAGCACGCAGGCAAATCACAGCCAAAATTGCCCCCTGTATTCACTGTTGTGAAAGGAAAATGGAAAATGCTCACGCAGTCCTTTCAATATGATACTGAAAGGGCTTAGAAGTTGTGGAAAAGATGGAATAGCAAATCAAGAGAATAACAGGTATAACAAACATTCACATGTAAAATTGGCAGGACTTTTTTCTTTCAAAAGAACACCCATCTTTCTTGCTACTCTACTTCATGCTACTTCTGTTGGCTTCAGATGCAAAATGACATAATTAGTGGTGTAGGTGGAAAAGAAAGGCATTCAGATCAATTTCACATAATGACTCTATGCACTAAATGCTTGATACTTTATAGTATCAAGCAAACTTACCTAACCGGCTACTTACAATAGAAAACGGGTGTGAGAGATGACCTACCTAACAAGAAAAGGTTAATTAACTGCACTGGGAATAGGAAAGAGGACCAGCCTTTTCCTGTAAACTCATGTTCCAAAGGGAAGGCATTATTGCAATGGCTAATTAGGAACAGGAAACAAAAGAAGGAAACCAGTTAAATTTATTTGCACAGGAATGGGCAGAAAAATCTCTGTAACTAATGATGGAAGAAATAAATGTTGCTCTCTTTAGCTGCAAAGTTTAAGTTTGTCGAGAGGTGTAATTTGGTCATAAAGAATAATGACCTGGGAAAAAAGAAAAAAAGAACACATAATCAGGTCTTATAAAAGAAAATGTTTATGTGTTCATTTACCCCTGCAGTAAAAACCCAAGGCTGGTTGAGGGTTTTTTTTTGGTAATGTTTTTGTTTCTTTCCCTTCTGACTGCATTTGTATGCCAAGAGTATAACAGCTTTCCGTCTCCGTAACTCTAAAGGTTGAAGTACACAGCGTGTTCTTCGCTGAACATGGTAACATTGTGCAAGCTGGCATGTGATTTAATGCAGAAATATCTGAGGGATTTATGAACTTGCTGGGCAGTTGAAGACAAGGATTTTGAATAAATTCATACTCATGTACACAGGATCCTTAGGCTTCTCCTTTTTATTCTCCTTCATTGAATAAAAGCTTTAAGATACATGTTTCAGTTGTGGTACTTTGAATAATAAGAAGCAGTGAGATTAAATTTCTCTTTCCCTGGCCACTCCTAGGTCATGTTGCAGGCTGGTGACATTGGCAGCAGATCAGTGAATTGGCCAGTCTACCAAGTCTTCATCCTAAATCCTCCAGCGGCCTACTCCTAACACTTGAGGATGGAGTCCTGTCTAGCTATACACATCCTGGTGGAACTGGCAACTGGTGGGCTTGGTGGAACAGTCCCCTTAGTTACAGCAAAGGAGAGGAGATTGTATCTCAGAAAGCTATACTGTGTCTTTCAGAAATGTTTGGATGTCAGGAATCCTTCACAGCTATTTACTCATCCACTTTCTTTTTCATATCGTTCAATGCAATATGTAACTGAGAGCAACTTAGCTAACGTTAGGAAGGCAAATTCGTTCAAGCTGAGTACAGTGGGTTGTTCAGCAGAGTATGTCACAGCTGTATGACACCATGGATGACACAAAAGACAGTCACCTCTCATTGTAATAATACAAGTTGCTGTATGTTAATATTATGTTCCAACATATTGTTTGAGCCCTGTGATGCGATTGGTGGTTTTAAGGAAGAAAGTAGTTCTTTTTGAGTTGCTAGGGTGGCTTTGATGCTGTTGACTTTATTACCTACCTTTCTAATTCGTCCAGAAGTTTCCCATTCCATGAAGGTGATGGAGTGTTTTCTATTACATATTGCCTAGCTAGCTGAAGCTTAGTACTTCAGACAAGATGAGAGACACAGAAACTGATTCCTTATCAAAAGCCTGATGGTTCACTTTAGTGAACAGTAGTCAGAACATCCCTCTCCTGCAGAACTGATTGATTTTGTTGGTAAAATCAGTGGTCTGTTTGCCAATGACACATAGAAATCTTGGATCTTCTACAAGTTATATTCTGCACACTGGGCATAAACCTTGAAAATACTCTCCTTTTTCCTGCAATGGACAATGTGAAGGTAAAGAAATTGAGTGATTCAGTAGCAGATGTTTTAGAATGAATCTGTCACCATCTAAAATGGTAGCAAAGAAGCCTTTCGTGTCTCTGCTAACAACCAGGAACAAAAGCCTGGTTACACAGAAGTCAACATACTACTAACTCTCTTGCAGATCTTTTCTTTTGGTGAAGAATCTCAGACTTTTTTCCCAGTTTTTTTCCCTCTTGCTAATTAGTTTTTTTCTGTGTAAAGCTGGCAAAGCATCTGAAGTGTGTAGAATGGGCAAAACAAATTCAGACTTGTACATGTTTACAAACAGGCAAAATCAGATCTGATGATGAGAAAAGTAGGGTTCTATTCATTAAGAGTCCTATTTCCATTCTGTTAACTGGCTGGCTTTCTCAAATTATCATGGCTGAGATGAGGATCTTGGTAAAGTTTTCTCTTCCAAACTTGTTTAAAAGATTCTATTGTCTTAAGATTACACTTAGAACAAGTGATACAAAAAGGAGCTAGCTCGCTGAGAGGTAGTGGCTTCAGATCCGTGGCTTATACACTAAAAACACCTGGCTATTATGTGCAAGTAATCCAGTTGCTGAATGAATGACTGAGTTAATTGGGCAGTTTAAGATTAGTGGCTGCCTTCTATGGAAGTGTTATGCAACAGTCACAGTACAGAACTAGCAGATGGCAACTCTGGAGTAGCACTGCCCAGAAAATAAACTAGTTTTGTTAAAAATGGTGAGGGTTTGACACTTCTTTTGTACACTGGAATGAGAATGACGCTTTCAAAATGAGAGTATTCAGGAAATAAGGGACTGTGTGAAAATTTGTTTGTAGTTTATGCTAGGGAATAATTACATGGAGAACTATGGTGGGGAGTGTCTCTTAAATGCTGTTGAAAGTTGTCCACTTTGTATAAACTAACCATTAATTTTATCACAGAGAGAAAGAAAATGATTCAGTGAGAAAGCAGACAGAGCCTGGGTCTCCTAAGTTCTGGGGGACTGTCCTGCACAGCAAATTTACCAGCTGTGGTGAATAAGTCACATATTTTTGAACAGAGCTCTCATCAGAGATCGGAAATCTTTCTAACAGAAGTTTAGCTATAGCTGGTACTGCACTTTGAAATTTTGGATTAATTTGTCTGTAGAGATGGATTCAAAACTACAAACAACACGGTGAACATGTATTTTAAAAAGCATTGCCTGTAAAATTAAAGACATAAACTACAAATATATGATATGTAGCTGTGAGATGTTAGTTTTCTAATTTTCTATCCTTTGCAAATGCTTTAATTTTATTTATGAGTCTCCAGGAAGGATTACCTTCCCCCCCCAAAAAACATCAGAATGAACCAACCATGACAGTCCTAGAACCTTGGTCTGCAAGGACCACCAAGCACTCTGTAGATTTACTTCACAGAACTGGATAATTTCCTGGAATCTTCTATGGTTTATACCTCTTTTTGGACATAAAAAGGATCTCCATCCTGTTGGCTTTCCACAGTGCCAGGTTCTCACTATTGCATATATTTGTTAAATGTTTTTTGATATACCTTGCCAGATGCCAAATGAATGAGTGAGCCATTGATAGTGACTTTTGACCTCCACTATTAATTCCATTAACTTTAGGTGTTTGACTTTGTTGATAGTCAATAGGCTGTAGCAGACTAGTGCACTACTGATAGTGTCTTCTGGACTTTACAGGCATGATGACACTTCCAAATGCAGGCTCTGTCAGGCTTATGACCACCAAACATAACCAATTTAGTATCTGTCTGAACTGTGAACACTTATGACTGTCGTGATCTATGGTTTATGAAATGCTACTTTCTGTCATCCATGAGAAATGAATAGTTATACAGCGAAGATTTACTGGTGCTCAATGTCTGAATTCTGAGGTGACTGCTCGTGTTTATATCTTTAGGATGTGATCCTTCCAGTTTTCTGATTCAATGTCTTAAAACGGGCAAATTTTCCTATAATACCCTAGGATTGAATGTTTATCAGTGTGAAAGAGTCATTAGTGCATTTATGAAAAAGCAGTTCAGTATGGGAGCAAGCACAGAATGAGCTAGTTCAAAATCTCCTTTGTTGTGTATGTGTTTTGTGATATTTGCTTAGTGCTAATTCTGATGAGTGTTTCAAAACCATGATTTACAGTTCACTCCATAACTTTGCATGGTTGGTCAGACCTGTCTATTTATTCTGATTTTTTTTGTTCCCCAGTCTCAAGGTGACCACACACTTCACGTTGATTAGAGCAATACAGCACTTTTCACAGAATGCCCTATTGCCCTGGAGGGAACAAGAACTGCTATACATTTGCATGGTTCTGATAGTAAACATTGCTCTTAACTACACTACTCAGGACTGAGGCTGACACAGGAAAATGAGATACAGGCCTGAAGTCTGTTATGGGTTTTCACTATCACTTTACCCATCTGTTGTGGCTTTTCAAGGAGGAAACCTCCAAGGAACTCTTTGGCAATGCAAATTGGTATAGAATCTGATTTTGCAGACTTTAGTTTCTACTTTAACAGTCATTGTCCATCACAAAACAATTTAAAATGTTATTAAAATAGTACGTTAAAATATAAACTGCTGGAATATAAGTAGACATTTGGAAACTGTACTCTGTATAAGCAAAGGCTACTGAATATGATTTGTTTCCTTGAATTCTTTCAGATCTGTTTTATTGTTCTTCCTTATTTAACATCCCAAGTAATATATTCTACTTTCCCAGACTTCCAAAACTTTTCTGTGATAACCGTACCATACTTAAAAACTAGTCTACCAGGTGACTCTGTCCTTTGGAAAGTGTTTACAGAGAAAAAGAGCTTTGAATGGTATTCATAGAAAATGGCACATGCTGAAAAATACTGTTTTGAGAGCACAATGACCTTGAATCTCTCTTAAATTTACAGCTTGTATGAAAACACAGATTTTGACTTATGAAAGGCTTTATTTATGAAATGCATTTCTTTGAGTAAAGTATTATTTTGCAGCACGTTGTATGTATGGTATACCAGCAGCCATTCAAGGTCAGAGTAAAGCTTTTTATGAAGGAATAGCAAAAGGCACAATATACAAAACACTCAATATATGCTGCAGTTCAGTAGCATTTCAATGCATTGTTACCACTGAAGGGAAGAAAGTAACTCTGAGAACTAATCAAGGGCTCTTAATTTTGCCAATGTTTTGGCAGTGTTGCATTTTGGAGTTACCTGTATATTGCAACATTCAAACAGTGACTGAAAGGGCAGCTAAAGTCTGACAAGTAATTTTAGAGCAGAAGAAAGATATGTAATAGACTACCTGGCATAAGGACCTTGTACAGAGGTATAGAGCTAAATTATTGACCGCAGCTGGATAAAGAATAGAGGAGCCACGAAGGCTCAGTCTGGAGCTCAATCCCTCTAGCCCAGTATCCTGTCTCTGACAGTCACTGAAAGCAGATGCCTAGGGAGGAGTATAAGAACAAGGTAAATATGCTCCCCACAAATATTCTAGCATCCAAGCATTTACAGCTCCAGGGCTTCTGGAGACAACTGAAGCTTCTACTTATTTTATAGCGCTAGCTAGTACCTCTTCTGTGAACTTTGCTAAACTCTCCTGGAAACCCCAAAAACTTTTACACTCTGTGGCATCTCATGGCAAGCAGTACCATAGCTAAACTACTGGCTGCAGCAATAATGACTCTCTTTGTCGTGGACAGCCTTCCTCATAGTTTAATTTCACATCCCCCAGTCTTGTCTTTGAAAAGATAATGGCCAATCAATCCACATACACCCTCTCCATGACACTTCTGGTCTTACAGAACTCTGTCATATGCCTCTCAGTCATTTCTTTTTTGTTCTGAAGAGTCCCAGCCTACTTAATTATTTTTGATGCAGAAGCTAGTCCATATCTTTGATTGTCCTTGTGGTCTTTTCTGAAACTTTTCCAGCTCTCCTATAACCTATTTGAGATGGATAGTCCAGCACACGACATGCATTATTCAAGACGGAGGACAATTATGTATTTAGAGGTTGGCATAATGACGTTCTTTATCCTATCTTTCCATGTAGCTCCTGACCTTCAGTTTGCCTCATAGACGTTGCCTGATCTCTGAGCTGTATTTTTGGTTTCACGCTTTAGTGGGAATGACCAGCTCAAGGCCCACCATTGTGTATGAGAAACTAAGGTTGTTTTTTTAATCCTGTAACTATATGATTTTATGTCACTTTGTGTCATAAAGACTTGTGCAGTTCTTTGTGTATCACCTTCAGCTTTACTTTATCCAGAATAAGTTAGGAACCTCAGCAAAATCTGTCTCCTCGTGGCTCAGTCCTTTTCGCAACAAATATTCTCTTGCACTCCATTCAAGAACTCCTTCCACTGTAAGGACTAAACATTTCGGCCTGGCATTTTGCTTCTCGCCATTTGGGGTTTTTTTGGAAACTCTTTATCCCTTCAAGGTCCTTCCATTTTATTCCCTGGCAATTTACCTTCCTCAGAAGCCTCTTTCAGTGGACTTGGTCAAAGTCAACAGATTTCCTTTACACAAGTCCTTAGCGAAGACTTCAAAGAACCCCAATGAGTTTGTAAAGCAGGCTTTCTTTTCACAAAAGCTGTGTTGACTTTTCCCCTGGTGTATTATAGTTATCCATGTGTCCATTAGTTCTAACCTCCATTGAAGTTTTAATAATTTGTCTGATAAATACATCCAGATGTCGGCAAACCCAACAAATATTAAAAAATGTGTCTCGTTTCATCAGGGCTCCCAGGCAAAGGAAAAGAAACACAACTTTAAAATTATTAGCCTCCAGCTGACAGTACTACAGACTCCTAAGAAGGCGAAGATAAGGGATAAACGTGGACCATTGTTAAGAAAAGGTTAGACATAATTCAATCCCCATTGCTCACATGTTCTTTTGATACTAGGAGTAAACATCCTTTCTACTGAATGCTAAATAAAAAGTTAAGAAAAGGATGATGAAATATTTGATATTAAGCTTGATAAGGCTGTATGGACACAATCCATACAGCTTTATACAGACGTAAAGGTCAACAGTTTTCTGTGTTACATCAGTGCCCACAGAATCCTAGGTGTCACTGAGATGTTGGAGAAGTCATAGTTTATACCTGACAGCTTACAGTTCATAAAAAATCCATGAAAAAGTTAACGTTCTAGGTGGTCCCAAGACTCAGCCTCTGTTGCTGTCCAGACTTCTGACGCATCTTATCTCTCAGGTTTAAATGCCTAAATGAATGAGTGTCTTTTGAGGACCCTGAGTGATTTTAGGTTGAGAGCTGTGAATTTCTCTTTTGCATGCCACCCTGGCTTGGTGGGCCATGCTGCTGGAACATGCAGGCTGTATAATTTTTCAGTTTTATAAATAGAAGTTGAACAGCCTTAACACAGAGTATTTGAGAGGATGATTGTAGCTTCAGGCTTCATTAACTCTTCAAACTTTAGTTTGCATCACCAGTCTGTTGGAAACAATGAGTTTGTTTCTTAATGGGAGCTGATATGTCAGCAATAAGTGGAAATAAAGGGTTACACTTGCCTAGATTTCTGCATGCCCACTTCAAAAGACAGTAGCTTACATGCAAACAGGTGGTACATACGGGTAGTTTCATCAAACAAAATCTTTGGCTGCCTTTGTCTTGAATTTTGTGGCCATATTATAGCATTCTGAGGTGCCTTTTTGTTTTTCCTACAGAAATTCCTTTTCTACCAATATTGAATTAATTTCTTTGAAATGGTTGGGTTTTATGAGTTGAGTTTTTATGATTTTTATGAGATGACTTTGTAAAAGTTCATGTGATTTTCAAGGTACAAAAGGGGTAGAAAGGGTGAACAAGGAAAATGTAAACATCCCAGGGAACCTGAGGTCTTAATAATGAATTCTACAGCTTTGTTTTGGCACTCCTCTTGCTAAGGCAGAACATGAGACATGACAAACACTCCGAGATTCATTTTCCCTTCACAGTTCTTTCCTATGGATGTTTTTTTACAGCAAGGAATGATCCAGCTCATAGAGAATGTGATTTCCTGTACATGATGACTGATGATACAGCTACAAAAATTTTCTGGAACTTGCATCATTTTGAGTATGCTGTGACTATATAATTCATAGTAAAAAATAAAAAGGAAAAAGTAATTTAGATCATCTAAATTTCTGTAATTATCTTATGTACAGATATTGGAGAAATATAAATGGAGGTATTATGAATAGTCTTATTCCATGGCAGAACATGCTTTGTCTAAATTTTCGTTTCACAAGATATTATGAATTTGTTCATGTGCATCATTTTATAGGCGTGTATTTTATCACAAAGTAATGGGATTTGTTTCACCTAATCTGGAAAAAGTCAATTTCAGCTCATCTTAACAAAGTTTTAATGAAAAATTTGTAACCTGAAAATAATGCTGAAACTTTACTAAACAGAATGCCTGCCTTTTTGCAGCGTGATGTCTTTTTGGCAAAAGCAGACTTATGTCTAAGTACAAGGATCCTGCTTGAGGCAAAGTCCTGCTAAACCTCATGCTATTCAGCGAATTGGTTCCAATTAAATAGAACAGAAAAAGTACAGCCTCCTAGTAATTTCTCTGTGCAGAATTTTATGTGCAGTGCCCTAATGGTAAAAATGTCATTCCTTCCATTTGTGCTGATTGGTTCCATATCGTAACAGTAAATACATTTCCTCCAGATTCTGTACATTCCTGCTATGCTTAATCAGTTACTATAGCTCATATGATGGGAGTAAAATAGCTCAGCATATTTCCTGCTCTTCTCAGCTGAGTCTTGGTCTTTCTGTCAGGTGAGTGGCTCCTCTAGCATTTCTTATGTTCATATGAAAAAGAAAACTGGCACTACTGGCTTCTCTGCCACTGGCAGTTTTTTTAAGGGAAGAGGAATAAATTTTTCTTTTGATGCCCTGCAGCAGGTTGGAAATTAAATGCTCATGATGAAAAGTGTTGATGCAGTCAAAACTCACTCTTCCAGATGAATTCTGCCCTAAAACTGTGGTATGTTAAGCTGGTATTTGCAGGCATTATGCTGCATCATGCTGTATCATCCTTTTGCAGCCATCTTAAAATCAATGGAATCTTGGTTTTCTTCATTCAGCTCCAGAAAGGGAGAGAACTTAGGACACACAGCTGTCTCAATATGTGTCCATTGTCAAGGAAGATTTCGTTCAGACTCCTGATTTTGTACCTTGTCCTTTGTGCTGGAGACTCCTTCACACATTATAGTAGAAACACAAGCATATAATCTGGGACTCATGTGGAGTTCCAGCTACCTTAAGGATACTATTGTGACACCACTGTCCTTTTTGGGGATCTTGTAATTTTCCAGCCCTATTCTATTAATTTCAAAATGTCAGTCCAGCAATAAGAATTGCTTTGATTTGTTAAGTCACCCAAACATATCCCACAAACTCTTTTTGAATGGAGCACTGGTTCATTCTCAATGAAAACTGCAGATAGACTAAGTGTAGGGCAGTTAATAATGTTCAAAACTTCACTCTCTGGAGAAATACAAATTAAAAAAAAAATTACAATAACCTATTAAGATGGCACGTGGCACTTTGCATGGATTATTATTTGCACTGTGTGAATTGGCCTTGTGCTCCAACACCTCCATGCTCTTGGTCAAAGTAGTCAAGCACAATCTTACACATGGGTCTAATTTGAATACATGTTGAAGCTACAGGTCTGAAAAGAGACCATGGTTATCATAGCATATATTCAAATCTGTCATGGCATGATATCACGCATGCTGTCAAAAGGACACACAGTCATGAGAAAAAAAGCAAAATATAACCCGATCTGAACAGGTAATATTTGTACTGAAATGAAATGACAAATGTTTGACTTATTAGCATGCAGTATCCACTGCTGCAAGGGAAAACCTGAAGAAAGCTCAAAGAAGAATCAACACCAAAACCACAAAAAGGTGATAAAAAAGGAGCAGAAACAAGAATGTTTCTTAATTGAGCCTGGGAAAGAGAACCGTGATCGATGGCCTTGCTTTCCACTCTTTGATTATGAGAACACCTCCCTGCAGCAGTCCATGCCAATATTGGGTGACCGTGTCAGAGTGAATAATGTATCCGGCTGACATTATAGGCAGTTGTTTTAGTTTACAGTTTTAATAGAATTGCAACAAAATTAGTAATTTTGTTGTATGTGTTTATTTATCTATCATCTAATTTTTTTTTTTTTTATTACAATTGAGGGCTTTGATTGCTGACAACCAGTTCATTGTCTGAGTTTGATTTACGGGCTATGGAAGTAGGAAGGAAAGGTTCAGCTTTGATCTCTTGTGGGCAGTTGGAAGTTTAACAAATGTCCCTTTGCCAGAAGTGATTAGTTTCTGTTCTCTGAAATCTGTGTGTCTTGAAGATGCAGACCCGAAATGAAGGTGCAGACACTGAGTGCTCTTCGAGGTGCTTTGATTTTCCACTGAAAGTTGTTGCTGCTCCTGGAAATAGCAACCCTTATGAAGAATATCCTTCATGCCCCAATATCTGCTTTTTCTACCTAACCAAAAGCCTCAAGCAGTCAATTATGTTGTTTGCTAGCTGTTCTTATTCCTCATGAAACATTATGAGGACATGTATCCTGTATTTAGTCTGTATGAAGTTGTGGTATTCATCTTAATTAAACCTAGCTGTCTAATATGTAAGCTGTTATGCATCTTGCCATCTAGTTCCCCATTTTAGCTGGTAGGAGACAACTGAACAGTCGAGTCAGGTAAGAGGTGCTCATCTTCTCCCTGCAGCTTTAGAAGCAGCCTAAGTAATCGTTAGACCACTGAGTTTATATGAAGCTCACTAATGGTGAGATGTCAGAGAGGTGTGCTAAAAGTTGTCTGAAATGTGAAATTTTAAATATGTCTAAAACCAAAATTAGAACATTACAAAACTCTGCTAAGCCTGTAATTTTCTACTTTTTTTGTCTGTACAAACACCTTGAAGTTACCTGGGACTGTTTCCTCTTAAAGGTGCTCATGTAGTTCGTTATTAGACAACATTAATTTATGTGAAAATTGGCATGGAAATCTAAACTTTAGAAGCTGTATATGACTATAATGAAATAAAAATTTTATTTTAGCTTTCTGAAGGATTTTGACTCCCTGTCCTTAGTTTTGCAGTTTAATTTACTACTCTGCGCTCTACTCTGTGCTGGTGAGGCCTCACCTGGAGTACTGTGTCCAGTTCTGGGCTCCTCAGTTCCAGGACGACAAGGAACTACTGGAGAGGGTCCAGCGAAAGGACCACTGAGATGACGAAGGGTCTGGAGCACCTTCCATAGGAGGAAAGGCTGAGAGCTGGGGCTGTTTAGCCTGGAGAATACGAGGCAGAGGGGGGGATCTTATCAGTGCTTATCAATATCTAAAGAGTGGGTGTCAGGAGGATGGGGCCAGGCTCTTCTCAGTGGTGTCCAGTGACAGGACTAGGGGCAATGGCCATAAACTGGAAAACAGAAGGTTCAACCTGAACATGAGGAAGCACTTCTTCCCTGTGAGGGTGGCAGAGCACTGGGACAGGCTGCCCAGGGAGATGGGGGAGTCTCCTTCCCTGGAGACTTTCCAAAGCCACCTGGACTTGTTCCTGTGTGATCTGCTCTGGGTGATCCTGCTCTGGCAGGGGGGTTGGACTAGATGATCTCTAGAGGTCCCTTCCAAGCCCTACCACTCTGTGAATCTGTGAATTTCATCCTCCTGACATAATCCCTGTTATTGTTGTGATTGCTCTGTTTGCTCTTGGTGCTGTAGTAAAATGATAAGGGTGATCATAATGGATTCACTGCTACACCAGATAAGCAGCTGCCCTCAAACATATGGGAAAAACCTGGGCCAGGTCCTAGAAAATACAAATATGGAAATATCCCTAAATCCTATGGGTTGTTTTATGTGGGAGATCAGAATGGTCCCAGCTGTAACTTGTTGTCTTCACAGAAAAATGTCAAAACAAACCTAGGGAACATAGAACATTGCAGTGACTTACTGCTGTACAAAAATATCTACCCTTTTCAATTTTTGGATCTTTTGTGAAAAATCAGAATTGAATTCGAATGTCAGATTTTCTGGCCCACACAGTGGTGACCTGAATGATTTCATATCCATCATAAAAGTTCAGTATGGCTTGTCAGGAACAATGTGTTGAGCCAGCATCCAAAAAGTTATAGAATTAATTTTCTTATTAACTGTTATGGAACTATTGAGCACAGTGGGCCTATTCAAGTGAATTCAGACCTCTAGTTTTCACTGAATAGCTCTTGATTCATTTAGATGAATATCAATCTAGACATAATGCTCCAGAAATCAAAGGCTCTTAATAACATATTTTTTCTGTAGAGGGAATCCAGCAAATTAACACAATATAATTTTGACATATTTGTGCGTAAAATTCTGTTTTAAGCAGTTGTTTTCAACTAGAAATCTCCCATTGGTTTTAAAACTAGAGCAGAGTTTTACAGCTGATTTATAAATCAGTGAAGAAACCAGACAGCGCTATCATGGCTGCAGTCTTCACTAGAACGTGAACGGCATTACAACCACTGTACACCTCTATGTTTATGAAGGGTGAAAAAATAGGGCCACTTTAATGTTTGATACACAAGGAAGCAACAAAAAATGCGGCTCCAAAATAATTTAAAAAATTTCCCTTGCATTATACACAGTAACAGTTTGGTCCTGTCCCTTAAAAAAAAAAAAAAGAGACAAAATATGCCTAATCTGATACTGAATCCTGTTCAGAAAGTCTCTAAAAGTAGGAGCTAACTTAATGGCAGGGAGACGGTTCCCTTGGACTCTACATGCACTGCTTTTTACGTATGCCTACGTGTCTTCCTGCGTGTCTCTGCATCTAGTGGGGAAACGTGAATGCTGTCTAGATGCAAAGTAAATCCCTTGGGGACCAGAGTGACAGATGGAATTCAGTAAGACTGCATATGAGTGAAATTACTTATGTGGCCTCATGTTCACGGAGCAAGGATGGTCCAATGATATAACAGATATAGAGGAACCCAGTTCTCTAGCCCAGAGGGCCTGATCCCTTCAGCATAATCAGAAGACGCTGACAGCCCACGGCCAGCCTTTGGTCCAATGAGAAGCACAGCAGGCACTGTCACTTGTCTAGAAACGCTGAAGCGGGTTGGAAATGTATGGCTATCAGCATTTTGTGACACAGATAACTGGTTAAAACCCTCTGGGAACTGGCAAACACAGGTCCCGGTGTCTCCTCCGAATACAGGAACTGAAGCACATTTTCTGGCAGAATCACCCAGCCTCACAACAATCTGGGTGGAAGACACTGCCCCGATTCCTCTTTAGGCCAGGTCTTTATAAACAATGTGTTTCGTTGATGCATATTTCTAACCATTGGCCAGATAAAGAGCCTAAGATCTAGTGTCCTGTCAGGGCTAGATTCCTATTTTCTATGTGTGCTGATGCCACAGGCACAAATCTATGAGGAGTGTGAAATTCTTGATATATAAATGCAAATGCTGGTTTTTATTCAAACACTAGTGGTTAACAGTTCTTACATCATGGTGTTGCAGACAGAAAACAAAAATTTCAGTAACCTGAGAGCATGTTTTAAGAGATTAATTTGCCTTGTCCTGCATGTTTCATTCTTCCTCTTTGTAACAAAATCTACACGGTGAAGCGCTATATTTTATATGTGAAGGAAAAAATGGTGTTTTACACTGGGTAGGTTTGTTGCAGTGGACTTTTCTCTGCTTCAGCTGGGGCATTGGTTACAGTTTTTTTAAGGAGGACTCAGGGACGCTATCCTCTGATTCCAGAATC
The DNA here is from genome assembly GCA_027574665.1 of Rhynochetos jubatus. Taxonomy (NCBI): domain Eukaryota; kingdom Metazoa; phylum Chordata; class Aves; order Eurypygiformes; family Rhynochetidae; genus Rhynochetos; species Rhynochetos jubatus. The sequence continues at coordinate 122,142,799 of CM050648.1, read as the reverse complement.
AAATCTGCGTTAACTTTAAACATTCAAAATCCTAGTGAGAAAGCGGCTTTGAGGCATCATTTGGAATATGCATAGCGCAACGATGAAAGCAGAAAGTTAGGCAAACTCCCTTTGGTTTTCCTTACATAACAGTAAACTGTCTTTTTCTGTGAATGTGAACATACCACACACTGTCTTTATTACAAGATTTTTTTATGTGCATCCTAGTAGCTTAGTCTTTAAAGTGCTCAAGGTCCTTGAAGGTAATGTGTAATGAGAAAGTTAGGCAAGTAACCTTTGCCAATAAAATGTATTCAGTCTTGGATAAACTTGAGTAGCTGTTGGCTGAACAGTTGAACTTGAGGGCTCTATAGTGCCAATCCTTTCTACTCTCTCCAGCCCTCTAATCATCCCATGTGCTTCAGTCTTTCAGCGAAATGTGCATGGACTGGTCCATGTGCCTGTGAATAGCTCTTTGAAGGATCTGGTTTGAATGTCGTGAATTTCATGCAGAGGTTTCTTTTGGAGAATGTTGTTATCGTTTGAAATACTGGACTGTTCTTCATTTGTCACTTGTGATACACACCAAAATGTTATTGTGTTTCCCCCAAAATTCAGTAAACAGAAGATTCTGTTGCTCTAATAAAAATAATAGTGTATTCTATGTAGAATTTCACAGGTATAATTCAAGCACCCAGCTGCCTAATACGGCTATGTAATTAATAGTAGATATTCTTTTCTGCATGCTGCTGTATGATTAACAGTCCCCGCTGAGACATGTACCGTAGGTACAATTGAAATGGATGAGCCTAATGAATGAGGATATTTGCATTTCATTACTATGTTGTATAATTTCACTCATAAAATTTATGAAATTAATTTAGCATTATTTTCTGCAGAAGATCATCATAACTTTTTTGAACTCATGAGAAAAGTTGATTCAAAACACAAGCAAAAAGCACACAAGTTCTTCAACTCAAAAAAGCTTCAGATTTCATGTGAAAATCATATTTTTGCATCTAAATTCTTTCAGGGCACTTCGCTGATCAAGTACGGCCCTAACGTACTGTAACTGAAGCAAAAGGCAAGATTCATGTCAGCTTTATTCTCTCATCTCTAACCTCTAATGACTTGCTAGAAGAAGGTAAGGGGAATTTAATTCTCAGAGCAACCATTAGGTGGATGGAAAAGCCCCCTGGAAGATTAATTATTTCTTGTACAGAAAATGATCCAGAAACGTGTTGGATGTAAATGCAGAGTTAGGGTAATTTTCAGTTCTGTTGTTTGCAATTACGGGTGTGATGTGCTGGGCTACAGGACATAAATTCTGATTTCAGAAAGAGCCCTTAGGGACAAGATCAGAAGTGAGGAGAAGAGGTTCTGGAGCAAACCATCTCTGTGTCTAGATCAGTCTACAAGTGGCTAGGCTCTGCAGACAGGTGCATTTGTAGCAGACCAAGAAAAGACACGACATCAGCAAAATAGCTCAATGAATTTTGATCTCCTTGTCCAGTGTGAGAATGTATAAAGTTTTATTTTGGCTTTTGGTGAAATGGATACACTAACCTTGACACTGGTTTCCCCCGTAGTGAAACTCATGCTTTGCTAGCAGCTGCCCCAAAGTGTCACCTGCAGACAGAGCCATAGTGAGACAAGGATGGCACCCATGGCTTACCCCACCATGTAGCCTCCTCCAGGTTTGTGTCAGCTGGCTGCCTGCACCTCTGCTTTCCGGACAGTGGGTGAAGCAAGCAGTGAGCCTCAGTAACATATGCTCACAGGTGGCATCCCTTCAAAGGACATGCTGGCTTTGCTGCAGCTTGACTGAAAGGCTTTGAGCAAGTAGACATGTGGGTCTCCCATCCAATAATCATCTTGCCAGCGCCAGCTGCATGACAGTGTGGAAGCCTGGGTGAGGACAAAAAAGCAGCGGCAACAGAGGCATACAATTCGAGTGGGGAGAAAAGGGCTGCTTGCTAACTTCAGCTGTCAGTGTATATTCTAGTGGAGACAAGGGAAAAAGCAGGAGTTACCTCAGCATTTCGTACTGCTCCCCAAGGCAATCTCTCTGCCTTACTGGGAAAGGTTCTTTCACAGTGCAGCTCTGCATGTTATGGTGCACTTAGGGTTTGTCCACAGTGCAGAGGTAAAATGAATAAAACTGTTTTATTCTCTAGTGGGTATGCATGTTGTACACCTAACTGCTGTCCTCTTCTCAAGCCAAAATGCCCAATTAAAGTGTACCAATGCTGAGGCAGTGGTTGGCCTACCTGTGGGAAATAGCCTGTACACAATTCCCTAGCCACCACCACTAGTACCTGTGGCTCAGTACCCTGTCTAACCAGTTCTAGCTCCATTTAAATTAACTTGTGTGGAACTAATGTGAACATACATAACTCAAACTGATCCTGCAGTGTTGATTTATTATTAGACAGTGGTAGAAGAGCTCCCATGCAATGTAAAATTTCTTTATATGAGTAAGTGAAGGCAGAGTTTTGCAGTGTTTAAGGCAAATAATTTTTTTCTGAGTTCCATGCCCTAATTCTTAAATCAAGCTCCACATTCTCTGAAAGAACTAGAGCATAAATATACTTCAGAGAGTGATCTTCATGTAAAATTTCATCTCTCAGAAGGAGAAAGAAGCCAGAGAGGCTTTTAGGCTGATGGTTTCTAAGGGGGGCAGGAACTGTTAGGGTAGTTTTAGCAGGTGTGGACAATTGAATGCAACAGCAGAGCAGTCCATTTCATAGATGTACTAAGGCTTGTAAGATTTTCTGTCTTCATTCAGCTGTTAGGAAGATATAGCAGCATTGACATGAGCTCCCATTTTAACATGAATTTTGATTGACAGGGATGTTTGTTGTACTTAACTCTTGTGTCATATCTGTGCATAACAAGGCTTTTGACTGAATCTGTTATGCTGATGACATTGCTATAACTTAGAGGAGTGCTTAAAAGACTACAAAGATCTGAGGATCATAGAGGGGATACAAAATCTTGCATTGCAAAAGTCTTTCCACTTAAATAGAGTGGAAAGTTGCTTTGCCAGCTTGATTATGTTTTAGTCCTGGGTTTCATTTATGGCTTGAAAGATAACGATGCAGAGGCAGTGCTTGAAAGTGCTAAATCTAAAGCAAGCTTTCAGAGTAATCTCTAAGAGAACTTATTGTGACTATGGCTATGCATTTTCTTCATCAGCAACCTTAGCCACTTAGCACTTTAAAAACCTAATCTAATCTCATCCTTCTGTCAAAAATTTAGAAGCAAATATAGAGCAGGTGTTCCCCTTCCTGAGCTGTAACATGGCCAGTATTATGAAACATCACTTGCTGCAGGATACATGCCTGTTGAGGAGGATCCTGCCCAAGGCTGGGAAGTTTTGTGTCCTAACAGAATTCCTTTCCTCAAATACCACAAGACAGTTGAGTCATTTCTTCCACAATGTCCTGGTCTCACTGGATAACACTGGCTCTGCTTTCCTCCTGCATTCAACCCATTGTCTTTTCAGAATGTGCTCATTTCCTTTGTGTAATCTGAATGAAGAATTTGATAATCATGTTTGCCACTGGTTTGTCTCCTTTTGGTTAATGAACAGCTCTATGAAAAAAAAATACCCAGCTAATTAAAGAGAGGTTTAATTTCTTGGATTTAAACTTTTTTCTTTCTTGTTAGTGTGTTTATTTGATTTTGCTTTATAACTATTAGTTTGTTAACTAAACTGAGTCATCTGTGTTCTGCTTTACTAAGTTGGAATGACAGAGAAAGAAGGGATATGCTCGGTTTGAGACAAAAAAGAAGTCGGCTACTAAGGCTATATTTTACCTTTCTTGATTTCTGAACATTGTAATTATTAAAATTCAAGTTCTGGATTTCTAGGTTTTGTAAATGATGGTGGAAAGAAGCTGTTGTAACCCGTAGCCTTCATTTAAGGTTTGCAAAATGTGCAGGAAATGTAACTGAACTATTTAGATCATTCTTCCCAGTGAATTCATCCAGAAATAACATAGGCTAATGGCTATAATACTCCAAAACAGAGGGAACATTAATTCCTTTACTGATTTTACCAAGAAGAATGGTGTAGTGTTGCAAAAGTCATCTCTCTTTCTCAGTTTCACTCTCTGGAAGACAGAGATTTTGCTACCTTTTTCTCTTAAAGCAGCAAATCAGAATGCTTACAGAAGTCATTGTATTGGCTCTGACAGACGGAGACTGTTTTGCTGGTCTTTTAGTGCTAACTCGGAGGCACACCAGATAAAAAAGATGTTAGAACCAGACACCTTTCTTATATTATCTTGGCATTCTCTGCAGGAGAAATACAAATGTTGCAAAACCTCCTACAAACTGGGAAAAAACAAGCTACAATCTGGTCTTCAATTTTAGTAACTGCAGTGAAGAGTATTTCTAAAATACAACAAACCCACATTTTTATTCCTACTGTGAATGTAAAAATGATAACCTTTTTTTTCTACTTTAAGCTGAACATCACTTTTAGTGAGAGCGGGAAACACAAGCAACTGTGAGAGTTGCATCAATTCCCTGAAGTTTGCAGACCACCTTCCTGCCCCTTTAGTCTCCCCAGAACACGGGATATTCTGAAAGGTTGTCATGCAGATTTAGGGAGAAACCATCTCAGCTCCATTACATGCATTTGAAAAAAATGACTGTTTCGATGTGTCCAATATTCACTGACTTTAGTGTCTGTAGTTCCTGAAGACAGAACTCTTACTGGAAGCTCTCAAACCTTGACCAGCTCTGAGTGATTCAGCCCACATGTGCTGACATGAGATGGAGAATGATGCTCCCAGGGGCTGCAGGAACCAGCTGACCCTGAAAGATCTCTTTGCTGGTGGGATGATCTGGCCATTGGGGTTGTCCTCCTGCCTTTTCAGTGCTTTTCAAATTTATAAGGGAAGGAAAGGACATGTGAGAAAGTGGGGTTTTTCAGGCATGGGGAAAGGGATTTGAGACATGACAAACCAAAGTCGAGGCCAGGAATGGGGGAGCAAGGAGGATTGTGAGTGAGAGGAGGTAGTAGGGAGTGCTTAGGGCCAGGTAGCTACAGGAATAGTTGATCAGATGAGGCAGGGGGAGGCTGTGTCTCGCAAGGCACCGGTAACCATTTCACTGCTGCTGAGGACAAATTAGAGAAGTTAGTGGTGGAGATGAGGTGGGAAAAGCCCAAAAATATCCACATAAAGACTAAGGTGGGGAATGGTGCCTGGGTGGTGGATGTAGAACTTATACACTAAGAGCAAGATGAGATAGGGGAAGGCTAAAGCAAAAACAGGGAAGAGCTGAGGGAGACTGGGGAGTGAAGGCTGAGGTTGAGTAGCTGAGCACTGGAACAGATTGGAAGTGCTGGGAGAAAGTCAGAGAGCTCAGAGAGACAAAAACAAATGCTGAACACCCACAAACAAGTCTTCTGCTGTGTTAAATTATGCCCCAAAAGTCAGCTGTTTCCCCTTCAAAACACTTTCCTCTTTCAGTCCATAGATCACAGTAACCCGTTACAATACGCACATGGGAGAAGAGAGAGCTTGGTTCTAGATACTGCCCCAAAAGTACTGCCTCATTTAATAAAATCACTCTCATCTTAAAGTATTTCTGTAGTCAATGGCACAGATTTTTGTGAAATCTCTGTCTCCAAAGGAAGATTTCTGCAGGCTGTATTGGAAGTTGTGATGATTAGAGGGAAGTCAAATTAGTATTGCTGCTCAGAAGAGTCACTGTACTCAAAGGTTATGACATCCACATAAATTTCTGTCTCTGAAGTTAGACTAGACTGATATAATTTCATAATTCAGTTTGGTATTTTCACCTGATGAGCACGTATTTTACTTATCTACCCAATAAGTTTAGAAGAACACGGCATGTTTCTGCTTTCTAGTTAACGATGCCATTTGAACAATATATTACAGGATAATTATTTAGTTTGTGACATAAATTATTTATCTAGAGTAGATAAGTAGCAAAACACATGGTTGTTTCTTGAGGGACTCTTGTGCCTGTTCTAATTGCTTCTCCTCATTTTTAATTAGATCTCTTTTCTGGATTTTCATGGCAGCTATATATTCATCTTGTTCCCTTCCATCTCATTTTCTCTTAGTACAATAAAAATGTTTTTCTTTTAAGAAGTTGTTTAATGAGTCTAAGGCTCACTGCTTGTCACGTGTCCAGCAATCACACAATTTGCAATGCGTGTCTGTGTTTTGCAGATGTTGCTGAAGATAAACATTCCATATGTTGGAAATGTTATTGTTACAGATGGCAACATCACATCCATTGAGTGTCAATTCTGATTTTTCACTTTCTTGGATTTGAGCTATCTCATAATTCTGTGGTTTTAGATCTGATCCTTTTCCTACGTTTCACATGCTCCTGTCTCTACTTAAACCTTTAGAAAATCATTGGTGAGTTACAATATATATTCACAGGACTTCTTTCTTGTCCTGGGTGTTTTCATTCGATACATGAATATAATTTTATATCTTATTCATGATATATCTGTTCATGGTTATCTGTTTGATAATTAGTGTTGTTGCCAATTTATTTTAAACAATTACATTTGTTTGGTAGATTCTATCAGTGGTTCTACACATTTACTAATTGTTATTTCCATTGTAGTGATCGGTCAAACCTGCTACCAAAATATCTTCTTACCTTATTCTGTAAATATTTGTGTGACACTACAAAAGGAGAAAAATACAAGAAAAGGTGAGAACTATGAGGAAAATAAGAACAAAGAAGCAAATCTGATGCAGTGAGAGACAGAAAGCTGAGGAAATAAATCAGAGAGAAATGTACTACTTCATTGTAAATGGTGTTTTGATTGGACTGAGAAAGAGAGCTGTGAAAAACAAAGCCCAAGAGGTAGGGCTATTCACTTTGAAATTTCAAGGTGTGGGGAAGAGTTTCACAGAAGGATGATTTTTTTTTGTTTGTTTTTTTTGCTGTATACAAATAATTTTTCTCATATACTTGAGACTGGCACAGAAATGGAACATTCAGAAAGCCAGAATGATATCTCTTTTTTTCCAGTAATGCTTAAAGCTGCTCTTGAACAGCTTGATTTTCTAACTTTAGCATAACTGTCTCAAGTGTTGTTGTCTTTGGCTCCTTCCCTATTGCCTTTTAAGCTGAGTTAGTGGGTGCACTGAGTAGTACCATGAAGATAAGGCATGAAGAATTTCCCTCACTCTCGACTGAAATTCTACAAAAGTGGTATCAACACACTCTTCCCGCACATTTGTGGAGCAGACAGCTCTCCAAACATCAAATCATGTTAGCTGCTTTGATGCAAACTCATTACAATACAGATGAGCTTGCAAAATATTTTTATGTTTTACAACCTGCCCGACCTTTTGAAAAACTGGCATTGAGGGAATTTATAAGAAACCAAGTACCCATTAGCCACTGCTACTAACTGAAAAATACTTCCTCAATGCATGCAGGGGGTTGGTTATATATTTTTAGGTTTTAGAAGGTTGTGATGTCTCTTTGCTTATTTAGAGCTGGTAGTAAAGACTGGTCTACAGAGGCTCTTTCTTCTTACAGTAGAATTTGTGAGGAGTGGAGTGTGCCAGGCTAATTCATTTCAGAAAGACAAGAATCTGAAAACATTTAAGATCATTAATGTTTAGGAGGTGATTTAAAGGGAAAAAACAAAAGCCCAACCAGTAATTTAAAACTGAAAGGAAAAGATTAATTGGTACAAAAGCCAGAATTAAAAGAAATTATGCAGGTTAAAAAAAAGAAATTAAATATACAGTGGAACAGAGATGAGCTTTCATTGAAAGGAGACATTGCTGCTTTTTGGGACCCTCTTCTCAGCATACTTTCAAAATGGATTTTACCATAATAACTGGGGTAGATAGGATACTTCATGAAATTTTGGCATTTCCTGTACTCTGTCAGAGGGGCCTGGGGGAATCTCCAGTATTTTGGTAGGATCAAAGAGAGAGATCTCTGGAGAGGTTGTGCAAGGGAGAAAATTATCTTGTTATTAGATCTCATTTCTAACTAAGGATGGATTCAAACCCTTGAATCTAAACAATCTTTAATTACTCTAGTTCTAGAAATCAAAATCCACCATTTGGAATTCTGTCAAACCAAATGATGAATGTGAACAGTTACATTAATCTTTACTTCTCCACAATAGGAATGAGGCACTGGGGGGAAAAAAATAGTTTGTGTGTATGTAGGAGGAAGAAGGAAATAATTTATGTATGCCAAAGAGCACTCACCAATCTTAAAAGAAAGGGAACATATTTTTAATGTTTCATCTTCCAAAATTAATTTTTATCTCCATGATCCATATGATCCATAAGATCATATGCTTAATGTTTTTTTTATTTTAGATGTGATGCTCTTGATTATTAGAATTCACAGGGTTTCCTTCCCACAAACTTAATATGCTATTAAATACAAACTACTGAATGTTCAGTGAACACAAATTAACCATTAGAGACCTTACAGCCTTGCAAGGATGCATTACCTTACAATATGTAATATTTTGGAAAACAATAGCAAAGCAACATAATCAAGTACACAGGTTGCCAATAAAATATGTCCCCATCTTAAGCCTTGTCTGGATGTGTTGCCAGGATATGTCAGATATGTGTTTAATCTCCCCAGGTAGAGAAAAACCTACAGTTCAGATGACTTATTTTCAGGAGTACTGACTATCCAGCTACCCTTCCCCCTCTCCCATTCAGTCCACACTTTGTAAGGAAAAGCATTAGGGAGACTGAACCGCTAAATTCCTTCAAAGACATTTTTAGGTGCCTAGTCTCTGGGGAGGATTGAGATGCTAAACAGATGGAAGTGTTTACTCACAGCCCTGATTTAGAAGCATAATCTCTGGAAAGGGCTGGATTGCTGATATTTTTTCCCTCGCTCTTTGCTTTCCCTGTTTGCTAGCAGTCTGTCTTCTCCATGCTCAGTATGCTGCTTGCTTGTCTTGTTAGGAGGAGTTGGCTAGGGTGCTTGGACACTGGGATTTTGCTTCTCAGTGAGAGGCCAAGCACTCATGCCCCTCCAGCACTAATCATCTTTAAAGTTTAACATGTAATGACCCTTCCCAAACACATCTGTCCTGCCCAGAGGTGGGGTCACACGGGGAAGTATGGGGACAGCAAGGTGCCTGAGTCTTTCACGAGTCTGGCTTCAACCGTATTACATAAAAAGTTTCTCTAGTCAGCGTGAATCCTATCAGCTCTTAATCAAAATAACACATTGTTAAAATATTTTTCGACTGTTACCACCAAGATGGAATCGAATCAGTAACACTCAAGGTACATATTAAACCTGATTTTCTATAAGATGCAGCAATGACTGCAACTTGTTACAAGAAAATGGTCATTTGCAAAGTGGACAGCTAACCTGTTGAACTGCTCTGTAATATCTTTGCCTATTACATATGATTTCTGTACTGCAATGTCCTCAGATCCATAACTGGAATATGCACCCGTTGTGTGGGGAGACAGTTAAAAGAAACTGACTGTCTTCATACAATTTATATGTAATACGCAGTGGGGAAAGATTAATAATCTAAAAAAGAAAACTTAAAAGATAAGCTTCTATTTAATTGTCAATTAGGCATTATGAGGTGTCGTATCCCAGCACATGAGGGAAAAATAGTATTTTACAGGTGAGAACTTCCATCCTTGGATAAAAGCCTATTGTTTCTCTCTCCCCTTTGAGATTTGGACCCTATTAAATAGGTCTGAGAAGAAAAATTACAATAACAGGGGCTAGAATATCTGAGCATTAAATGTTGCTGTGAATGTGGATCTGAATTTTCTTCCATATTAGATTCACTTCCAAGGGAAATTAAGTTTATGGGATGCCATTGTCTCTGTCCCAGCATCTGCCAATCCATCATTCTCTATCTCCATCACTAATGCTTGAACCTGCCAACCAAACTTCTGGGCAGAGGTGTAGAGGTCTCAGCAATATTAAATTCTTCCAAGCTGCAGGAAAACAGGAACAGGAGGAAGAGTCAAATTGGCATCCCACTGCTGGGGACCCCACAGGGTGAGATCAATTATATTATTAGAAACCAAATATTCCCCAGGAGAAAGACACCATGAATGTTCCAGCCACAGGAAAGCTTAGAGCAGGACTTGCACTTTACCAGGCATTAAATAATCAAGCAAATGTCACATAAACCCAGACTCATTAATTTCTACTCTTAGAATTATTTGTTTAGGTATCGAACTGTGACTGTAACAACAAATCAATGAGAGTTGTTTTTCCCATGGTACACTCCCCTTCTATTCTCCACATGCAGTGGAAGGGAAGTGATAGGTATTGTTTGTGTGTGTGTGGTTGAATTGGTGTCCGTCCTTACATTTAACTGTCTGTTTCCTTTTGTATAGGCAAACTGATTCTCTGTAGGCAACAGGAGATATACACTGATCCACAGGAAAGCTTTTTCAAGTAGAAATGACAAACAGATGCCCTCAAAATATTTGTAAGAATCCAGCAGAGAGATCATTAAGTCCATGTGAGAAATAATTATAAAGCATAGTATAAAAAGAATACCTCCCAAAATGACATTTGAAACAAAATTCAAATAGATATATAAAAAACCCGAACCCCCAAACTAACAAAAACCCCAACAAAACAAAAACCAGCAAAACATCTTCTATGTGACTGTTCATAAAAATCACTCTTTTAAAAATGTTTTGGCAACCAAAAGTAATGATGTTGTTTAAATAGCATTTCAGTGACAAATTTCAGGCCAGCCTTTTCCGAAAGGGTAAAGAGTTTTGAGATAACGCTGACAGTCTGAAAGGACATTCCTGATTCCAATAAACTTCTCTGACTTCATTTCTCACAAGAAGTTAATGTAACCACTTGCATCTGTTTCATAGTCAAGTTTACTGTAAAGAAATGTCAAGCAGATGAAAAGATACAGCAAGAAAACTGCAGGTCCTTTTTGAGGACAGTATGAAGAATATTAATGTTTCTTGTGGTTGTAGCATTTTTTGAGGGGTTTTTGAACGGCCCAGCTCTCCTCTGTGTGTTATACCATGTGCTGTAGTATGTGGGCTAAAATTGCACAATTTGATAGACCTTCTGTATTCCTTTTAAATCAAAGATCTTTACAAATACATGTTTGTCTCTCAGGCTAATAGAAATGTGAGAGAATATTTACAGGTTCTGTCTTATGATAAGGTAAACGGATCTATGTAGAACAAGATGTACTATAATGACAAATCTTTATTTTCCCCTTTATCCATCTATTTTTTCATTTTGTGCAAAAAGTCTGTAAATGAGATTTTTCCTTCATTTCTGTAAGCTTATAATGAACTAAGAGCAGAGTATTAATGCAGTCCTAAAAGGTAAATTTTCCATGTTTCAAAACAAACACTTTTCAATTCTCTGTGTTCTTTTCATAACTCAAAAGAAATAATCACTTGTTAAAGAAGTTTTTTCAAGGGCTTCAGTGTATTGCTTAGTTCTTTCAAGTTGCTATGGATATCACAAATTTGCTAAAAAGAAATGGAAGATAACATATGTGTTGACCAGGAAATCATACAGTGTAAGTGCTCCCAGTAGTAGCAGTGGGGAAAGCACAGAGATGTGAAATGTCTGACAAAATTATGCAGTGGAATAAGACCTACAAAACTGTAGGCTTTGATCCACATTTCACATTTTTGAAACCCCGATTTTGCTTTTAGAATTAATGAATCTTGGGTGATTTCTTGGATCTTGATTTTATTCAGATGAAAATGACAGGTGTTAAATTTTGCCCTCAACTGTGCGTTGCACCTTTGCCCGTGCCTGTAGGATGACTTTTAAACACACATTACTGAGGTGAACTGGAGCGAGGTGAATGCCAAACGTAGGTCTGGTAGAACGCGCAGAATATGTCTTTCCATTGATTTGAATCCATTTCTGTGAACACTGCATAGACTTTGACACAAAATACCTGCTCTGTTTTGAAGTGGGTTTCTGCGCTGCTATGTGCTCAGGCTCCCAACAGGAATTGCCTGCAAGGGCCCAAAATCCCATGTTTACTCCCGAGTGCTCTTTGCTACCACAGTGCAGCACAGAGACTGGCTGAATTACGGCCTTGCATTACCAAGAGTTGTGGGGCTTACAATCCTGTCCCTTGAAAGGCAGCACATAGAAATCCAGAAAGGTCTTCAACAGGGTGCACTGACAGATGTAACAGCAGAGATCTGTGAAAGCTGAAGATAGGTTTGGTTTGGGAGTTTTGGGGGGGTTACTTTCCTCATCAGTTGTATACTCCTAACCTCTAATTAAAAAGAGAAAGCTAACAGTGACCGCAATATAGTATTTAGTGGAAACTCAGAAATTCTTATATTCTGACAGTTCTGTTGAAACATTCAGCTTCTTACAGCTCAGACTGTAGCAGGATGTCAGTTCCTTCAGTTATTTTTGTTCTGCATTCTTTATTTCGTGACACCTGTTAACCAGCAGTGTTTCTAGACACTTTTTTATTGCTGTTCCTTTGGTTACAGACAATAACCTTTAGTTCAATAAAGCAGTAGGGGTTGGCAGAGCAGGGAGATCGAGGGCAGCTTTATGTGGTGCCTTGTCTTCTGAAGAGCACTGCATGATGAATGTGTCTGTACGCAGGCACCTGGGTACAAGAGAAAGGATTTCATCATTTCTTTCAGGTTTTCACTCCGTTTTTACACTCTTTGCCTTATTTCTTTACTTCTGCTTTATTTTAATTACTATTTCACTTATTAAAAATATCCACATAACTGGGATGGTTTTATCTAACCAAATTTATCTGGAGTCTCACATCCAGTGTGAGGTCAGCAAATTTTCTCTCAGTAACAAGGCACCTGTTCCTATCTGTACTGAAGGAAATTCAACTTGTGAATGTGGATTCTCTTTGCTTAAAATTAGCAGTATCCCTACTTTATCAGATTCGAAAAAATAGTCTCTGAAGATCAGAACAGGACATTTAACGTAATTAATCTGCCGAGGCACAAAAGGGTTCTAGTATTTTTAAATCCCAGTGTCCTTTCTTTTTCACATTTATCTCGCTCAATTATTACTGTAAATAAACTGGATTCACACGTTCATCATCCTTTATGATTTTAGATCCACATGGTTCGATTTGAACTCCTGTAAACACTTTGAAGTTTGCCTCTTCTCATATACTACTATGACAGTCAGGACTAATCAGAAAAGGTTCACAACATTTGGCAGCATTTGCAGCTCATTTTACACAAGTCTTTCATTTTCCTGCTTAATGAAAAATATTCCATTTCCTTGTCAAATTTTGAAGTTATCACAAATAAAATCTACAGTGTTCCCCATTGATCTGCTGGACAGTGTTGCTCTTCAAATAATAAATCCTATTAGTGACAATGTCAATTTTATGATTAATTACATTGTCATATGAATATATTTATTTGAAATACTGCTCATCACCCATGCAAACCAGAGTATGCACAACTTTGTGGTGAGAAATTATGTATTTGGCAACAGCAGGGCTCACCTGAGATGCATTAGGAACTGAGCCAAAATCCTCATTATCAAATAATTTGTTCTCATTTATATGAGAGAGAATCCCACCTGACTTCTGCAAACAAAAACAGAATGTCATCTTAGGGAAGTGATTATATTTCACTATTACAAGCATCCTTTTCTCTTTCTGCAATCTTGCATCAATGTTTATTCCCTGTGGTGTAATACTGGACTTGTTTAATTTTCCTTGCTCCACTTTTTGTCTCTGATGTTTTGTCCTGGCTATGTGTTAACATATATATCATTAGGATGGTCTTTGTTTCATCCTGGAAATAAAAAGCAGAACACTATTTCAGAATATGAGTTTAAATACTGATTTATCCCAAATGCAAAGCACATAAATTACTGTCATTGTCTGTTTAAGTCCAGAACCTCTGCCCCAGCAATCCTGAGGGGGTCTGTATGAAGAGTCCAGTTGCGCTGTTTCTACATCTATACTGCAGTCAGTTGTATATTACTTAAACTAGAAAAGTCTTATCCCTACTGTTTATTCTATGACAAATAATTCAGCATATACCTGTCACTAGCCTTGAACTGTGTAACTCCAGTATCTGTACTGATACAGACATGATAGAATATAGGTAGGTATAAGCTGAAAAGCCTGCCTGAGAAACAGGATAGATTCGTTTGCACTGAACTACTACTATTCTCTGAACAGAGAGCTTAAAGGTGGCTGGTGTATGTCTGCTCCATGCTGCAGTGATCACTCTGTCCTAAACTCTCAATAGTAAGCACATGGAATAATTATTAGGAACTTGTTTATTTTCCTAAGGTGCACAAAATAGGATCTATGCCAGTATAGACATAGTTACAATCATGTTTAAATTGTCCACCGTTGTTTTACTTCAGTAATATGATGTCTCTGACAACTTTGGTGTTCATGAAAAATGAAAGCAGGGCCGGATTTGGTTGACTGTTAAAGCAGAAGTGATAGTTTGCTCACTTGTTTGTGCAGCTGACTGGTTTGTCAGTGCAGTTGTGGCAATCTTGTGGGAAAGTTTTAGCTAGAAATGTTCCTGTTGTTGTTTGAGAACTGATCAAAGTTCTACGTGTTTGTGGCTTACTTAATGAACAATGGACTGATGGAGATGTGTAGATTACTTTGAATACTGTTGTGTTGTAGTAAAAACATAGAGGAAGCAAAGCAAGATGAAAATAGCCTTCAATCCTAATGAGGTATTGGACGTATAGTGCATTAAATTGTTGTCTTATAACTTCGTCTGTTCTTCAAGGGAAAGAAATGTTAAGGAAAGTGTATAGTGAAAGCTATCAAGCTTGAAAAGCCATTGCAGGGATTTTTGAGTCTTTCTTTTCAGTGGAAAACACATTTCGTGTTATATACTTCTAAAGATGACCACAGTTAGGGTATCATTCTACTGCCTGGAAGGAGTTGCACTTCAGAATAAGTTTCTGGTTTAGGGTTTGCATTGAGGGTGCCTTGGACTGATTATCAAAAATCCATGTGAAGCTTCTACTGATTTCTGTTTAAGAAACCAAGGCACCACCCATATTCAATGAAGCCTTTATAGGAACCTGCTCTGTGCAAGGGATTTAAGAATGGCTGGGGAGGATCTCTGTGCTGCTCAGGCTGAGATCGTGTCAGGCTCACCAAGGGCTTTTTGTGCACCCCCTGCCTTGCAGACACCTCAGAGGTGTATTGTGGAATCCAGCCTCAGCTGTACCATTTTAAAAGGCCTACTTTCAGCTCATCTTGTCTCATTTCAATAGTAATGGCATGCTTAGGAAGATAAGTGTGTTGTGCTTTGATATGACACTAAATAATATGCCTTAAAAATGATTCAGTATGAAACTCAGTTGCTCAGTCCAAAACACCTAACCTGTTCCATGCTTAAGATCATCAATCAGCCTCTAAAGTTCACCATTTTCACATCTCTCACATTATAGATATCAGCTTTATCTCCAGGAAATAACATTAGAAACCATTCTTCTCCTATTTCCTCCAGCCCAAACTTGTAAAGTTTGAACTCAGGAAAACAAAAAGGGAGGAGAATTCATAACCCCTGTAGTATGAATTGAATCAGGAAAATGATGACTTTATTTTTCTGTTCTAGCCTGGGTCTATTTTCAGCCCCACCTGGATATGCTGAGAAAGCTGAGGTCAGAAAACCAGGTACTGGGTAGCCAAGTGGGACCATTATTTTTGTCCATCCTTACCTGTCATTTCTCTTCTGGTGGCAGTTTCCAAACTTTTAATTCCATGGGTTTCCAGGCTGCTCTCTTCATTAGCAGAGGTCCTTGTAAGGCAGATACGTTATCCATAAACTTTCTATACAGTCTTCATGCAACAGTTTACACTGGTGAGCTCTCTCTGTGCTACATCACTATCACCAGTATTGTCTCATCCTTTTCTTGCCCCCCTGGTCCACTTGAATGTGTATATCTCTTTTCTTTCATTTCAGACTGCAGGGTTCTTGGGGAAGGGGCCACTTTTCTGTGTTTGTATTCATAGAAGATGTGTGGTACTACAAATAAACAAAGGAGGATCAGGTGCACTAGTTTAGGTTATGAATCCTATGGAATTTGAACAGCACAAATAGTTCCAACAATTAATTATTATAACAAGTTGTTCTAGCTGAGAACAAAGAACATACGTTTTTCATGTCACGTGCTAGTTGTGTCTAGGGGGAGAAGAAACAAAACTGAAAACATGATACTGAAGATATGACACATAGATGGTGATAAAGACTTCACTACTCCTAGTAACTACTGTAATAGCACTTGTAAATCCATGGTATCATCTAGGGTCACCTTCTGCAAGGCTTTCATTCCTACCAGAGAAGCAGGAGACAAATAAGGGCGGTGTCTAAAACCAGCGTAACTTTGGTTTTTTTCACAAAAGTTTCCCTGTGTTATCAACACTTTTTAAATTGTGATTCTCATAAATATGGGCAAGGCAATGGAAAGGCTACATTGTAGTGATGTTGCCATATGTAAAGATCAAATTCTGCTTTTTAAAAGCCCTTTAAACCTGTATAATTTCAGAGAAAAAGTCTTGAAAACATGACTTAGGTGAAAACATCAACACTCTTGCAGTTCTTATTTGCTTTCTGGGTTGGTTGAAAACCAGCCTGATGAAGCTCTGTGGAAGCTGAGTCCCCTGTTTTGGTGTTCTTGATATGAGCAAACTTGACTCCCTGTCAAGCAGGAATAAAGCCAACCTGCACATACCTCATCCAGCACCAGTATCCAGCACCTCATCCATCCCCCAGGAATGGGGATTCGTGGCAGACTGCAAAGTAATTGGACAGACACTTCTTAACAATGTTCTCATCCCCTGTCAACTCCTTCTAAGGTTGTTTTTTGTATGAGTAATTCCCAAAGTACATTTCTGGAAATTAGCACTCTGAAAATGATGTCATTAAATTGCAGGGCTCCTGAGACTGTTTTTCTGCTTGCTAATATTGTTGCACCATTGTTTCTAGCTGCTACTGCCTTACCCTTATTGCATTTTCCCTCCTTATTGCCGAAGAAATAATACGGCTTCAGCCTGGAGAAGGGAGTGTTCTACTTCATCTCTTTCCCCATTATGTTCCGTTCCTCTTACACTGGAATGGAGCAGTAAAGGCGAGATTTGTCATACACCGGAGGAACTCATTGTGCTGTAGAGCTGAAGCACTGATTTACTCCCCTTTCTACTACAGATCATTGCTCGTCCTTTTGCTAGCTCGTCCCCAGTGGCAACACAAATGTTTCCTGCAATGCAATTCGGTTTTGAGGTTTGTTCACTGTCACTGCTGAAAATTGCTGGGTTGTTCAGGAGAGCTCAGGCTGCTTGATTAGTTAGGATAACCATGGCTACAAGAAAATGTTAAGTGCTGATAAACCTAACTGTGTCTGCTTCAGAACTGCGCTCTGCTGGCACCTTTCAGAAGAAGGTCAGAAATTAAATGGCAAGGCAGATATTTCACTGGCAGACTCACAAAATGACAAAATTGCTGAGGTTGAAGGGATCTCTGGAGATTGCCTAGGTTAACCCCAGTGCTCAGATGAGGCTCAGCTACAGCAGGTTTGACTCTTCGTTTATGTCTGTTCATCTGGCACTGACTATTCTAATGCAAAGCTTTGATTTGTTTTCTTATTCCTCTCTGAAATGGGGGCTAGACATGTTTTTCAATTAACATACATGCCTGATGTTTATCCCGTTATTACAGCTGCTGATATAAAAGACATTGAAAAGCATTGCCTTCGTGGAAATTCACAAAGAGCATATCGCATCTGAATCATCATTTCTGCGTTGCTAGGCTGAAGGTAGCATGTTCTAGTCCTCATCTGTGAAAAGGGTTCGATGACCCAGAGTATCCTGGTAAATTCTGTGCATTTGCACAGAGCTCCTATTGTAGGTAACTTCCGTGGATATCAAAGTTCTCAGAGCACTACAGATATTTTTTACGTAGACTCATAGATAAAAGTTGTCCTATTGGAAGACATGAGAATTCACATAATCAAATACTGTTAAGTCCATGAAGAAATTTCTTTTTCAGTGATGCATCTTGCTGTAGTGCAAGTGATTAAATAAGATTAAAAACCATAAACAGTATTCAATTTTCTTATTTTTTTAAAATAGGGGTACTATTTTTTGGGGTTCCTTAAAAAACCCAAAAACTAAAAAAATCCTGCTTGGAAAGCCATTGAAACTTGAAAATCCAGTGTAAAAAATCCTGAAATATTAAAATAGGGCTTATAAATGTAATGTCTGAAGCTACAGACAGTTTTAATAAGCTCAGTACACGAAGACACATGTTGTTCATACATTGTGCTATGTGCAGCATGAGAAGGTGGAGGGTTAGTTTTCGGTCATAACTAAGCATCAAGGGATGTTATGACCAAATGAACTATATTTTTTTGTTGGAACCAGATGTTCTCTGTGATAAACTCTGCCATGAACTTTCAAAAAATCAGTGAACCGTCTTTACCGTAATTGGAAAACATGTGTTGGGAGGCTCACTTCAGTAGGTAGCTTTAGAATGTATCAATTTAGTAAAGTGCTCATTATCATAATATCTGAACACCAGAATTTCAATATTACTGGATTTTGATGGCTTGCTCTCCTGTCTTTCTCTTGTAAGACACTTTGTTTTACAGATACTACGGATTCAGCCTTGTTGACCTGTCTAAACAGTATCCTGCCTGTACTTTTGAAATAAAAGGACAATAATTTCTGTGCTGATATTTGCATATCAAGTATTTCATGTTCTTCATGTCAGATGTGCTGGAACTATTGTGCAACTGGTCAGCTTCTGGGCAAAAAGTCTGTTGCATGTAAATTGTATGTTTGCTGTCCATGCATATGTGTCTTTCCTTATCCCAGAGGCATGGGCAGATGTCCAAAAATGATTAGACTGTGTACAGTGTGTAAGAATAAGCACTGTTCTACGCTGGGAAAAGAAGGCTAATTGGCAAGTTTGCATTATCCTTATAGAAAGGTTAGGCTAGTTGTTCCTGTCGGATGTTGTGGTTCTTACCTCACTAAAGGTAATTCATCTGTATTTCCTCTATTTATCTGGGACCTGTGCATTACCTTCCAGTTTTGACTGTCACATACTCCATGTGTCTTTTTTTTTGCTCTGTCAGTAACAAAAATGGTCTCAAAACCCAGCTAAATCTCCATGTCAGGATATGAGGATATCACTTTCTTGGAGTCAAATAACTAATAACATTATCTACATTTTAATATCTATTTTACTTTTACAATGGGAGGAGAGCTTATTTTATCCTTTTTCCTCTCCCTTCAGTGTTAAAACAGTGGTGGTTGTCCCAGACACAGAATCCCTACAGGAAAGATGCACTTTCATAGACAGATGATGATTGATTGTCAATAGTAATCAAAACACATAGTAGGATTTTGGCATTTAAACGGAACTGACGCTTTCAGAATACTAAAAATATCATTAAATAATTCAGTATGAATAATTGTATCTGATGAAAGCTACCCTGTTTTTCTTATTTGCAAATACCTGTGAACTGATCAATTTTTTTCTGAAATATTTGCTACTAAGTCTTTGTGTGATAGACTAGAGCAATTTTCAGCCCTTGCTCACGCAAACCTTGGTTCACTTGTGAGCTGATCGTGGAAGATGTGTAGGTACTCAAATCCCACAGTGTCATCTTCTCTTTTGTCATCAGACACTTACATAAAACAAACAAACAAAAGGAATGGGTAACAGAATAGAGAGGAACAAACAACAGGCAGTCTTTTCCACGCACAACTTCCTGAGTAAACAGTTGCTGAACAGCCTAAGCATGGCTCCCTATGAGCAGTTTAGAACCTGAATAATAAATTGGGAAAAGTTTGTTTGCAATAACTAATCACATTTAGTAACACAGTTTACACATTTGGTATGTTGAGACAGTTGGGATTGTTCAGCCTGGAGGAGAGAAGGCTCCAGGGAGACCTTATTGTGGCCTTTCCGTACTTACAGGGGGATTAAAAGAAAGATGAAGCAAGGCTTTTTACCAGGGCCTGTAGTGATAGGGCAACGACAAAGTGTTTTAAACAAAAAGAGGCTAAATTTTGATTAGATATAAGGAAGGCAATTTCATGGTGAGGGTGGTGAGGCACTCGAACAGGTTGCCCAGAGAAGCTGTGAATGCTCCATGCTTTCTAGTGCTCCACCTGCCCATGACAGGGTGGAAGGTAGATGATCTTTAGAAGTACCTTCCAATCCAAACCATTCTGTGATTCTATGTTTTGCCATTTGTTTCCTACAGAAAGAAGTGGTAACACATGCAAATTGATTCAATTTAAACTTCTAGCTTTAATTTTGTGACAGTACTTGCTAACATATTTAACATACTCATGTGATGGCAATGATCAAGTTGTCTAACTTGAAGAAGTTGTAGCCTGTTAAATTATTTACATTAACCCAGCATTTCACAGCTTTTAGCACATCCCAGTTGCAAAATAAGAGGTTCATCTTAGACCACCTATTTTTCCCCATTTTTTCCAAAGGGACCCTGTGCATGAGAACATCATCAAATGCAATGCATAAAGTGATGTGGAACTGGGAGCAGGCCCCACAGGCAAGAAGTTCTTTTCCAGAGGAATGCAGTTGTCAGTGGGCTTCAGAATGAAGTTTCCTCTTTCCTGATTTCCTCCAGTGCTAGGTGTCTTACATTACTTCATATTTAGTGGCCTCACTTCAGCAGGCAGAATGGAGAGTGCTTCAATTCAGCTAGTTTTATGAAGAGAAGATGAGCAGTTTCCTGGGGAGGCTGAAGATGTACTTCTGAATCTTCTCAAGCTGAAGAGGGAATTGAGCTGCCCTGGTGAAGTGCTGTAATCACTCAGCTATTATACAATAAGATGGGCACCCGGGTTATTTTCTCTTTTCAAAAAGGGGTGCTTCCTACTGAATGTAATTCTGACACTGACAGTGTTGCTGGCAAATTCTGAGCACACCTGAATCCAACCAGACTGAGGTGTGGGGTGCCTAACATGTCCATGTCATTTGGCCTTATACATCATAGAATCATAGAATGGATCATGAGCCAAGCAGGCCACACTTCCTCTATGAATGTAGTAAACTTTAGGTGCCTGACCTAAGTGATTTACTTAAAACGCAGCAAAACTCCTTGTTTGAAACGTGAGATTTCTGAGGGTCACTCTGCTGGACATAGTTGTCTGAAGTATTATTTAGATAGGATTATATACATCTAGTTTTAATCTGGATTTGGGTTCTCAGCTTGTTTTTTAGATAACATTTGGTCCCATGTCCATACCAAATCTTGTATTTGTTTGCAGCAGGCTATACTCCTGTATAGGCCATCATTTTTTTCTTCCCTTTGGATAAAACTACTTCTGTCTAAGAAGTAGAACCCTAGTTCTCAGGAGGAGCAAGCCAACCACACAATAAGATGCAAGTGTCTTGAGGTCTTCCTTTGAGGATGTGATGGGGCAACAAACACTGTTGGCGTAGAGGATAGTGATGTATTCAGGGACTCTAATTTTAGAAATGGAAATTAGGTTGTGTAATTACCTGACTCTTCTAAGGAATCTTTGCTCTTAGCTCAGACTCAGTGGGAATACATTATTTGGCCTACAGAAAATGTCAGGTAATTTGAGTTACCTTGGCTTTCACTTACCAAAAACCTAGCTCATTTAAAGCACTTTGCATTTGCTAAAGGCAAGCAGATGCACAGTCATTACAGATTCACTGACACATGGTAACTTTTTACTTTGTGTTCGTTTGTGTGGCTAATCCTTTTGAGTACAAGTTCACTCTGGTTTTCACAATGTAACTTTTTTATTTTTAGAGGGAGTCAAGACAGTTTTGTAATACAGCATTTTAGATTTTAACTGTCTTATTTTTATGCTTTTGATACCATTTTACATAAATATCTCAATAAATTGCTTATATAAACAGGGCATTTATGAACTGCATGAATAGAAAAGCCTATAAGATTTCTTGGCTTACACACAGATTAGATCATTTAGCTTGTAATAAAGGGAAATATTTTCAACATTACAGTTGATGTTTTCGGGTTGATGGAAAATTATATCTTTCATTTAGATTTTACATCAGCAGTGTATTTTGAAACTCTGAAAATTATCCCTTTATGTCCTAAATCTACCTACTAGAAGTACCATGACAAAGTGACGCTGAATTTAGCATATAACCCTTTAAAACCAACTACCAAAGGAAAGGTTGTTTTACCGGATGTCATAACAAGGGATTGCAAAACGGCAGACAATGTAATGAACATCTCTGCCTCCCAGGTGTTTATATAGTTCCTATCACATTAGGACAACGTTAACTGAACTCTGGATGCTACTGCAAAACAAATCATTACTGCTGCAGTTATCCATGCTTAGCTAGCACCTTAACTGTTGAGGCAAAGTAACTAGTTACATTCGCTAGTTTCGGTTGGGGTTTTTTGGGTTATTTTTGTTTGGTTTTTATTATGCAAAAAACCCCTTGAGAACTCAATTAAATAAAATGTGCTTGTTTAGAATTTTAATCTCTAAATTTAAAGTAAAATTCTGATATTGAATAAGTGAATGCAAACAAACACCTTGACTGTAGAATAATTGCATATTTATTCAGAACAATCCAGGCAAAAATTTGAGAGCAAAATAACTTTGCATGTAGGTTGTCAATCTGACACCTTTTCCTCATCAAGAGGAGTCCCCACTAGGATTGAGCAAACTTTCTCTTTTCTGTCTTGACATGTTTTCTTTTCTCTGGATGACGAGCTCATCAGTGGTCCAGCAGCCGGTAGTACCAAGGAATGAGCAGCCGGCCCTTCCCCGGTGCTTTCCAGCTCTGCGGGGAGCGAGCTCAGCGGGTGCTGCCGGCTGCTCCCCCGTGCTGCTTCCCAGCAGTGAGCAGGCGGATGCGCAGCCAGCATGGATCTAGGCATGGAAGAAAGCCTGCTGACATCAGCGTTTGTGAGGCTGTTTGTCAGCCAGGCTGTCCCTAGCACTCCCCACAGTCATTGCCTAAACTGCTTATATCTGCAGCCTCCAGTGCGGGGGTCTGATGGACTGACTGCCTTAGGAAGCGGCCGGATTCAGGGAAGCAGGGAGGCATCTTTCCATTGCCTTCCTAGGGAGGTAGAACAGAGGCCCAAAGCACTGGTTCAGTTTCTCTGAAAAGAAAGGGATGAATCCTGTTGAATTCAGTGGCTCTGGATCCAGATTCTGATTCATGACACTATATTCAGTATCTGTAGACGGTTGGCAGAAGGCTGGGGGAGGGGACGTGTGTGTGTGAGCAGCTGTGTCAGCTGTTAGTTTACCTGTGTTAAGGAGAGAGCACTACTGCTTAGGACAGTGTTGAACGACCACTGCTAACGCTTCCAACCTAGCCAAAATTCAAGATCTCATATGCTTTGCTTTTTATGAGAAACTGGTAACTGCAAGTTATAAGTTAGTGAAAGTCATGTTATCTTGAAACAAACTTCCAGAAATGTTTTCTCTGATCCAGTTATTGACCCTCTTTTACTTGTCAACCTGTGCAACAACTCATTTGTATTTCTGCCAGAGTTACACCGTGGTGTGGCTCAGGCAGTGCTGAAATGTCTCTCTCTCTCTCTCAGCTTGAAAGCAGCCTCTTGCTGTTTTACTGGAGCTGTTGCTTGTCCACCCACAAATCACATTCCCTTCCAAAACAATAATTGGCAGGGTTCCTCTGTTCAGAGCATAAGAGAGGATTTATGATAAGCTACAGGCTCAGACACGTCTTCTATCACTATCCTATATAAAGGGCAGTGGCTTAGACCTATGAATTTAAAGCAGCGTGAATTGCATCTTTATTCATTGAGGAAAATATAGACTGGCTTGGGTTTTTAATGTCTAGATAATGTACCTCCCCTAATAGTACCCAGTGATACGTTTTTAATGTTGGCATCTGCCTGTACCAAGAAAGAACTTAGGACATAAAAAAATCCATCAGGTTCTGCCAAAATGACTTCTGTAAGCTCTACCATATGGTCAAAGATAAAATCTAATATTGGAAATACCAGTTATTTTATTGCTAGCTTGAATACACTGGGGAAAATAAAATATTTACACTGAAGGATTCAAAATTTGACTTAGTCTCTTCTGGTTTTATTGCAATGAATGTCAATGCTACCTTTTCTGATAATTCAGCTCCTCGGTAGCTCCTTGGCAGATGTAATACTCCTCTTGCAGTTAAATTTTAATCATCAGGCTTTTCCCTATCTATCACAGTCCCTGAGCAATTAATGCTATCAGAAGGAAAAGTAACTTGTCAGATAACTGAACCAGCCTCCCATCTAAGTGTTCTAGAGAACTCCTCTAACAGAAATGATTCATAAGGATTTCTGGATCCCTTCTGAGCTACACAAAGATTTCATATTCCCAAATCTACTTTACTAAACATATGTACTTGAAATTTTAGTCAAATCTGGCTCAAAAGCCAATGAAACTACATATTAGCTGATGCCTTTTATTCTCAATATTAAATACATCAAATGAACAATGGATGTTGCTGTTTATATAAAAGCATAAAAATATGGCTTTTTTATATATATGTCATATACATATGTATATATATATGACATTTCACAAAACACAGCTATTTAAACACAGCTACCTAGGAGTTCTTATGTGGCTAAGGCACTCTGGAAAATTGTACCTGAATTTAGCCACAAAAACATGATAATCTATTTTACATGCCTGTCAATCAGCGTATCAGTTTATAGATAGGCTGGCATAGGCTTATGAAGAAATGAAGCAGAAATGTTCCCCCACATACATAGATACCACACAAGATAGCTTTGAGATTATTATTTTTTTTAAAGAAATATGATCTTTTTGTCTCCTTAGTTTGGGCACGTTATGTGAGATTTAGAATCTTACATATGGAATTTACAGCAACCTGTACAGATCTGGTAACACTGCCAATATTTACTGTCTTCTATTAGCAAAGTAATTCAAACCAGTCAGTACAGAAAATACTAGAGCTCTCATTATAACTCTTACCTCTATTTTTATCTGGATCTGATTCAAATGCAATAGAATCCTCTTCTTAAAAGACTGATATGCTGTCAGTCTAGAGGAGTAGTTTAAAAGCTATTTACTAATTCCAAAAAGAGTAATAAATAGTTGGATCTGGTCCAGTAGAAGAGCTGATCAAATATACTTATTCAAATTATAGGATTTGGGTTTCTATTTATTTATTTATTTAATTTCTAAAGCAATCAAGATGATAATCACCTACTCCTGTAACTCTGTATAAATGAAGGAGGTGACAATTGTCCATAACTGGTTCATGCCTACTGAGGCGCTTTCATTGAAATGCTGTTTGCTGTTGATTAGAAAGAAATGGCAGGTGGCTATTTGGAGAGGTAATCTGCTTTTCAGTCAGTGTCAGGGGGTGCATGGTACCAATCTTATTCGAGTGACCTTTTCAAAGCTTGGGATACTAGTGTTTCCAAGTGTTTGCCTTGAGCTGCACGGAAGAGATCAGAGCTGGAAAGGGTAATGCTTTCAGCTACTTTTTAGAAATGTTGCCAATATATCTGTGTCATTACAGCTCCGTGTTCATGCTAATAAGCAGGAGAGGTGAACTGCTGAATTTCTCTGAGATGGCAGTATATGAGATAAAAATATCTTGGAAAATGCTTATGTAAAATATCAGAGTTCCTAATGTCCTTTGATGGTTCTGTGTAGACAGAACAACTGGCAGCATGTTATCAGGCACAATTATGCAATGATTTGGATTTGGTCTAGGAGAGGCAGGGGAAATAAACTGTTTGTATACGTATGTATATACATACATACGCATACACACATGCACCAACAGAGGCACATGTACTGCTAGAACTTTATTCCACTAAAACTTGACATTTTTAGTAACCATTTACAAAATTTATAAACTTTTTTCAAAAAACCTACAGAAACATTCCCCTCACCAGTCAAGTATGTTTTCTTTAGGCTGTATTGCAGTATTGGTTTTAGTCAAGTCATAGTCCTTTGCTCCATCTTTATCTGACTTCTAAGAAAGTTCAGTTTCAACAACTCTTTCCAGTTGTTCCAGCCTCAGCCACATTATCTAGCTCCAGGGACAGTGTCTGTCATCAGCTTTTTGGGGAGCCAGGAGGATCGGGAAGCCAGGCACCCTGAGGATGGATCCTGAGGCTGGCTGGCAGTTTGCCCCACTTTTGGTGACATGAAACAATCCTATCCATTGCTCCGAGTTGTTTCTTTTGGTTACTGTTATGCACTAGGCTCTTGTCTCTCTCTCTCCCATATGCATCCTTGTTTGCACCTTCTTCCCCACAGTCTCGGTTCCTGATAGTAGTTAAGGCTCCTCTTTTCCCTCCATCTGCTGTCTTAATTTTTGGCTCCTGACCTCTGTCTCTTCACACCTTATTCTTCATCCCTGACTACTCCTGGCAGAGCGCTGAGTGCTGTGGCAACCAGGTTGCCCTACATCATTCAGCCCTGTCTCTCCCGTCTCCATGGTCCTGTCTTACTCAGAGTCTTCAGCTTTCTGGCCTTCACCCAGTCTCTCGCGGTGCTGCTGCTTGGTACTTCAGCTTGCTGCATCCCAGCTTGACCAGTTTCACGAACCTTGGTTCTCTCCTGACCGTGTTTCCTACACAGTGACTTGGCTCAGTGCTCTGCTCCTCTAGCAGATCCCATTTCATTTGACACCCTGCCCTATAGCCTCCTCATCCCAGCCTGGCTCTAATCTATAGGTTTAGCTGCTGATACCATTTTGGGGATGTTCCAAAAAGTTCAATTCATTCCTTCATTGGAGATGATTCTTCTTATAAGCAGAATTTTTCTTGAATTTAGGAACTACGAAGATTTTTTTTCTGTAGGAGATTTACTTTTAGAGTTCTTAAAATAGCTACCAAATATGAATCGTTGACTGATGGGTCTTTAATGGCCCATTGTGGCACTGAATAATTGATAGCTGTGCAGAACTACAGAAAATTGTATCCCAAATGGTTGTCTCATTGAAAAGAGACAGCTGGTACCCAGATCAACTATCCTGAGTTTTACTGCAAATTGCAGGATAGAGACTTCAGGATTAAAAGTCTCCTGTTTTGGCAGTGATCTGTTAAAGGTGCCAGGGAGCGAGCTTTACTGCGTATATGCAGGTAGTTCATATAAGTGGTGATACTCTATATATTAGTTGTCAAATGAAGATCAGCATTGCAGTCATATCAGGATGGAAGAAAGTAAGTCACAGATGACAATTATAGCATAAGCAGCTATTTGTTAGGATTAAAAATTGCTAAATGTGAGCATTTTCCATATAAATAGAAAGATTTGCTTTCTTGGTAATATCTTCCCTTGAATTCAGGATTGGTTTACAGACTACAGCAAATCCTTTCACTAAAATATTTTGAAAAGAAATCTTAAAAACTGATCTCCTAACAACATGGTCATTAACACAGTGTTAATAAGATTGTAACATGTCCCTCTCCACATGAGAAAAACCAACAGCTTTACCTCACCTGTAGGCAAAATAAAAGGGACACCATTTCATCCCACTGAGTTGAGGCCCAGCTGGAGTCTGCTTTTGGACTGTGGATGAATTTTCACCTGAATGAGAAAATAAATCTTCTGATATATATTTTGAGAAATTTAATACATTCTGTAGCCATTCTTGCCACATGAATAATATCTGAGTAGACTTTTATCTCTCGAGCATGTGGCTACAGGAATATGTTAATCCTATTTTATTCCCTAGATGAACACCTATAAATGGAATACTTAGATCAGGTATAGTTATTAGTCTCAACACAGAGTTACTTAACACCCCGGCAAAGACGTGTCTGAATTAGTGAAGTTTTCTGGTGTATATGTTTTGTAGCTTAGACACCTAAAGAAATTCCTATGGGTGGATTCTCTCTCAAAAAATCTTCCTATATATTTGAAAAAGATTTTTTCCTCTTAGGAGAGAAATGTTACTCCCGATTAATTTTTAACATTCAAAAATAATTTGTCTCAGCTGAGAGTGCTGTAGATTAGATCATAAAACTAAAGAAAAAGCCAGTCAAATAATTTAAAATCCTGCTTAAATTCCTAAAAATGGCAAAGCTTGCATATTTTGTGACCTTTACAGATTAAGAATAAGTTAATAGAATAAATTAGTGGAATCTGATTGGGATTTGAGAATAGAACATCTGAGACTACAAAGTGATTTTTGTCAGTTATTCATGTGCTACAAGGTAGATACACACATTCACACACACTTCAACTGAGCTATTATGGCTTTGCAATAAAAGAGTTATTTTGAAGAAGTGAAAATGCTTTGATGTTTCATTGTAAACAGCACTGTTTTGAAACAGCCTTCCCTGAGGATCTAGCAAACCAAATTAAGATCAAACATACATCTGTGGCAAGCATTTATTTGCCCCATAATGTATATAGCTATAAGCACATGGATTCATGGTATTTTTAAACTTGAATTTAAAATGCAAACTTGCAATTCACAACTGTGGAAAAGAGCATTTGATAAGCACCATCCTTGTGGGGATTTTGCTGCACATTTAACTGTGAGCCTTTGTAGCTGTTGGTTTATTCCCTGTGTCTTGTATTTGAACTGCACCCTTGTTCAGACTGACAACGGATTCTCAAATCTACAAAGGAAGTCAGGCATCTTACAGTATGGTGGCCAACTGAGTAACTTGTATAAATCTTCATGCCTTGGGAAAGTTTCAGCTTAAAAAATGATTTTTAAACACCCTCATAACTTTCACTAAGGTTTCACGGTTAATATTAATATCAAATAAAATATTGGATATTGTGGCCGTAGTTTCACAGGCCTTAAATCTGGATCTTTGCACTGCCATATCACCCCTCAAAGCTGGGTCCATCAGTGAGCCCTTGTAAAAAAGAAGTTTATAGAGTCTTCTATGACTCTATGTGGATGTAGAACAATATGTGTTACTTAACCCACCACAGTGTTACATAAGCCCCATGGAGCTTCTTGTTAAAATGGTATTTGGTCAAAAAGGTTTGAGCATATTTTAAATGGCAAACTGTTCACCTTTTATGGATGCCATGTATAATGCAGTGTCAGGATTTTCCATGCAATTCCTTTGGGTATGATACCGTGAATCAGTGACCCACTAACAGAACTAGCCTCTTAGTTTTGGATTAGGACTGGACACAGTTGGTGGATGATATTCCTTTGCTTTAGTCGGAGCTGTGCCTGTGAAAGGATTTTAACTGGATAAAGTCACAAAAGTTAATCTCTTCCCCCCTTGAAGTAGCAGCCAGGTCTAATGCAAAGACAACTGGTCATTTTTTGCATCCCAGGGTAAAGCTCAGCTGTGAAGAAAGAAAATAACTGACTTTTACCACAGGACATTTATAATGAAAATTTCCAACCAAAGGAAGAATTAAAGGCATGTGAGAAAAGACAAAAAGAACATCCAACCCATTATCATAAGGATTTATGGAGGAACACCAGGATTACTCTCTTACACATCTGTCCATTTTTTCGTATTCTCTCAGTGGACACTGGCTCACACAATGGTTATGTGTTTGCCTTTCCATGTTTTCACTCTTCACAGAACATAAACCATGCCACACTGACAACTTCCTGTTCCAGAGAGAAGCATGTCATGTATAGCTACTGTTCACTTGTCCTCTTGTTTTAATTCTCCATGGCTTTTCCTTCAAGACCCTGACTGTGACAAGCTGGTCTATAAAGCTGGACCTGTGGAAAGAAGGAAACCATGTTCATTGGTCCTCCTGCTCTGTTCCGCTGAGACAAGCACAAGACCTGGGGAGCTCATCCCAAACACTCCTTGAAAATACAAAAAAATGAGGTTTCTGTGAGCCAAAATAGTTTCAAAAGACTGGATAATTGTCACTACTATAGTGTAACAAAAATTATAATGAATGCTGCTTTCCCTTTAGAGGCTTTATTTTAAGTTGACTTCTGAACATGAGGACTTTGGGATAATTATTTCAGTTGCGTTTATAGACTGTGAGACATTACCTTCCTGAGGCATTCACTCTATAGATACACCCACCTGTATTTAACAAGAATTTTCTGTTTTGAAAAAAAAGTTTTAATTCAAAATAAGAGTAGGGGTTTTTTTGTTTGTTTGTTTGATGGATTTGGGTTTTGGGTTTTTTTGTTGTTTGTTTTGTTTTTGTTTTTTTTTTTAACAAAACAAGAGCTGCTTTTACAGACAGGAGTAGCTCTAAACAGCCCTAAACTGAAACAATGGATTACTAAGCACAGAAATACATAAAAAGAGGCAGAACGCAATTTGCTGCCAGCACCGCCTTCTGTGGAGTCATGCAGAAGGTGGCTGTGGGAAATGCACAGTGTTCCCAGGCTCCTTTGTATGCTTTTTCCTCACATAATCCACTTCCCATGTCACTGAATATATATACACCTTATCCAGTGCATTGTATACCTTCACGGAACACGTGTGGGCAAACCGTCTTCGGTTATGCACCCGACAGACTCATCAAATCGTACAATTGCCATCATAACGAATCAGATTCGAGTGGGGGAAGTCTTGTTGTAATTCAGGACTACAAACACCTTTAAAATGTAAACCTGGGAGATATTAAAACCACGGACTCAATCAAGATGTTGATTTAATCACATACTATAATTTTCCCACAATCAGTCTTTCGGTGCTCTAAGGTGACAAATATCTGTTTCTTCTAATGACGGGGGCTAGCTACCTTCTCACATCTTGCCTTGCAAAGATCCCCTTCTGTTTCACAGCTACCAAGCACCTTTTTCTTCCCTGTGAAGCTTGCTACTTCTGTTTTAGACCATAAAAGTGGCTTGTATGCCAGAAAACTTACTTTTTCATTTGGCTGTATCTATCAGTCCAATAAGAGTTAATATGTTTTCCTGCAAACTTTACATCACATACATTCTTAAGCCATCATGATGATAACATCATCTATGGCTTTTTGTTGCCTGACATACTTGAACCACCTGACATTAGAGGAAAAAGGAGAGTGTGTTGGAATTTGCATAAGAATTAATCCCATTGCTTTGTCTCAGTAGATTTTGCCAAACGTGAGGCTTCGTTACTGAAGGCACTGTTGCTGAGTGAGAGTAGCAGCAGATCTGAATGACCTCCTTTATACAGGAGAGACCAGCAGTGGTTTTGTGTCTATACTAAGCAAAGAGACTTATAAGATCCTTCTTACTAAACCTAGAAAGAATAAACTGATACAAGATGAATTATGTTAAATGTGCATTTGCATATGTACATTTCTGGAACACTTGGGTTTTCTTCTTGTCATTATGCCTAATTAAGATGTTTGTAAACACGCAGTGTTTTTGTGTAATGTGCCAAGCAATGTGTGCTTGGGGAGTATTTTTTTAGCCAAACTAGTCTCCAGAATTTTATATGGGACAGCAAGGAGATGGAGTCCTTCCAAAGTAAAGCAATTAGTGAAGACTTTGCTGTAAGAGAGAGTGACAGTGGCTTGTCTTGCTTATTATACTGGAACAGCACTTGCTGCACTAGGAAGCTGGCCTGGCCCAGAGCCAGCTCGGGAGAAAGGGGACGCTGTGAAAGCAATCTCAGTGGAGACACTTAGGGTGTACGGAGCCACTTACAGATAGGCAGCTTCAGAATGGGGCAGGCACAAGAAGATAACACAGTTGGAGTGGATGCAAAAGGAGTTGGGCTTTAGGGAGATGTTTGTGAGATGAGATGATCCAGAGGGTTTTTTTTCAATTCTTGGAAAATGATGTTTTATAAAAATAGAAACTTGCTTTGGAAATGTACCAGCTGTGAAGACAAACAAAAAACCAAAACAAAATTCTTTCTGATAGCAACGGGAAAGAGGGGGATAAGGACTAATGAGTAACTGATAGGTTTGTGGGTGGGACACTGGGGCTCTGAAAGACCTTGGGGGATGAATTCACATCTGTACCTATAAAGTCTTATTCTATATTGCACAGGAGTTCTTTGACTGTCAAATGAGTGTTGGGAAGCTTACCTTCATGAACTATCCAGTATTTACACAAAGTGAAACAACTCCAAGAAGTAAGGGGAGCATAGGGGCCAGGGACGGAGCCGTCCCAATGTCTGACATGTTTTTAGCTTAATTCTTTATTGGCAGGTATTGAGATAACACTGTCTGGGTATAGGAACCTAAATGATGTTAGATGAGAACAGTTTGGTCAGGTTACTCTGAGATGCCACTTGACAACTCTGCTTAGAGCAGACTACAAGAAACTTTAAATTAGCATCATACTGACCCAAGTTGTAGCTAAATGTTTAATAGTATAAGCTATGCTGATATACTGAATGCATAGCAGGGAGAAGGGGGGAGTTGGGAGGAGGACTGCCTGAAATGATCTTTACATTTGTGTGTTGTTAAAGTTATTGATTCAAGTGCAAGTTAATTTTGGTCCTAAGTACAAGCTAATGTCGGTAAAACCAGAATGACACTTGAAAACAGAATGGAACTAGGAATTCTGCCAAAGAGAGGAATAATTACATAATCTAGGTATATAGCCAACACTGTCAGAAAGAAAAACATTTCAGCAACTGGAATGCACCCCTTTGCGATACCATAACTTAGGGGGAAAAAAATATCATCCTGTTCATCCCTAGTGCTCAGGTGAAGTCCGAAGGTATGATGGAGAACCTTGGAAAATCTAATGCATTATTTATGTAAAGTACATCAATTACTATGCAAGAAACCCCTCCTATTTAACTTGTCTTAGTTGTACACAGGGGCTGTTCAGTTTATGAAATGCTGGCAGTCATTTTTGTTCTTACAGCTGCATTACCAAAGCCATCAATCCTCATTCGTTTTAACCCCCTTGTGTCACTAACTGAACATTCAGAGTGCACCCCTTGCACTTCCAGCAGTAAGTAAAGGCTAATAAATTATTAGTTCAAGCCTTTTTTTAACCATATAGCTCAACACTTTGTAAGCAGAGAAGGCAAGTGTAGAGAGCAGCAAAGACATTTGATTTTGTTAATATTTGGCAGAGGACACTCAGATATGCTTTTAGCTAGTAATGACTTTAACAAATACAAAAGGCTTGATTTTATTTCACTATTGTTTTTCATTAGTTCCTAGATGAGTTGTTGAAAGTTATTTGATCAGATCATGTAGAATTTAATGATTTATGGTTTAATTTACCTTAATTTTTGCTTGCCTTGTTATTAATTGTCTTGAGTACTTAAATGCATTTGAACTCCCTGGGGTGAAAAGGGATTTGAATTTTGTCTGGCTTATGCTTTTCCCAGGTAATAAACAATAAAACAAGGGCATTTCTCATCTAACTTTATTACTTTCCCTTAGCTTTATCTGAACTTGAAGAGAAATAGAAAAACAGCTAATGTTACACAGAAGATAGAGTGCTATTTCCCTCTTACTGTTTCTGAAGCAGTAGTACGCTTTCAAAGCATGCATTCATTTAAGAAGTATTACTGTACCTGTTCCTTTTACATTTCCTCCAGAACATAAAACAGTTTCATGAGTGAATGATGAACCTGTCTGACTTCAGATCCAGTTTAGACAACCCAAACTTTCCTACTGCAACCTTTCTTACTAGGGGGAAACAGGCTTCTAGAGTCTCTAACCCAGATCCCAGCCCTCCTTTTTCACAAATAATTAATTATGTTCTAGAAAAAGCAGTGCTAGCTCCAAAGATCTACCAGACTAATAGACAGGAGGCAGGAGGACAAGCAGAATTGCAAGTCTGCTCTAGGATCCATCTCTGAACACAGTGCTTTACAATCCTCCTCTCGGTCTGTCCACTTGTTCTGAAAGGAAATAGAGGGAGGGGGCTTGCAGCTCGTAGAGTACATCTTTTAGAGGGAAAATATATGTATCTTGTTCTCACTTAACTAATTCACTCTTGATACAGTACACTACTGAAATGTAACTGTGTGTGAATTTTTTGCAGTGTTCCCAAGATAATCACGCAGTAACCTGATTTAAATACAATAAATCGCATACAAATAATAAACCCTGCTATGTCATCATCTTCTTGGAAGGACGTTTCTCCCTAGACAGGGAACAGACCCAATATAAACAGGACACAACTTCTTGCAATCTCAAACAAAAGAGCAAATAGAAACAATCCTGTTAAACACTCCTGAGCCAGATAAAGAGTCTTCGTTCAGCTTTGGTGAGCACCGATCCCTGGGAGGAGATCTGTTGGCTCCAGTAATGCTATTTGTATGACTACGTGCTCAGCCACACATGCAGGGGTTACACAAATCTGTTTAAGAGCTCACCATAACTTTGTCAGAAATGTTTAACGTTGATCACAATGACTAATTTCTTTCCTACCACCTTGCAGAATACCACACAGGACACACTAGTTCAGGGGTTGAGAAGACCCAGGGGGATCTGCCAGTCTGGTGCAAAGTATTCCTTTTTTTGTTGGTGTGTGTTCTGCGGGAGAGTATTTATACACTCTGTTTCTGTATGAAAGGACTTGAAAGAAGTGGCTTTTAAAAGCCCATTAGAGACCAAGATAGCTACTGATGGGCTGAATGTTGCATGAATCATTAGTGTCTCTGACCCTGCATGTCTTCTCTGCAGTAAACAGCTACTTTTAAAAGTGAAGCAGGGTATCTATCTCAAGAAGTAATTTCAATACAACCCAGTTTCGTAGGTTGATTTGCTACTGAGAACTTGTTTTTACTATTTTAGTCCAATATACTTTCCTCAGGGTTGTCAGATTTCTTTCAGCTGAGAATTACTAAATGGGATGTTTTTTCAATTGGCCACATAGTTTTGTGCTTTCTTATGCAAGAAGGTTCTGCCGTAAGCATAATATTGGCTACTTGTGACTTGATTTATACATCTGCAAATGGGGCAAGAGAAAGTCAGCATCCTTCTTCCACTCCTCTTTTCCACTTGCTTATGCAGATTAAAAAGTCAATCCAGGTCATCTACAAACAAGCTGTGTCAGGGAACACTCAGTGGAGCAGCCCCATCAATCGATCAGGGATGGTGACATGAGGAGTGTTAGGAAAGTGACCTCAGCTGCTGGCATAGCTGCGGCCAGATTATGAACAAGCTGTGAGACTGTCTGGAGCTTGACTGTAGTAACGCAGGAACAAGGCTGGTTTGCTTCCCATCTGGAGCAGGCAGGGAGCTTTAACAGCTGACATACAAGAGTTTCCAGGGCCTACGCTGTAGCAGTGCACACGAGTGTCCTGTTTTCACAAAGTAACAGATGAATTGTATTTTATAGGCATATAGCTGTACTCTCTGTGTGAAAGAGTAGTACTAGAGGAGAAGGAAATGGATGGGAGATAAGAGTTCTCACTACCCTTCTCTACCTCTAGCTAACCTAGCATGAGAACAGTAATAAAATTCTGCTGGGGTTGGTTGATAGTGAATTGGCACTATCAGAAGTAAAGAGACTTTATGCTTCAGAGATGTGTTTGAGTTGTAGCAGCCCTCTGCTCAGATCCCAAAGCGGTCCAGTTTAAATGCCATACCTTGCTCAGAGGTATATATGAAACTGGTATTCACCTCAAATCTTCCTACTTGTTTAGGACCTTGTTCTGAAACACGTGAACATTTCATCTGCAGGCTCACAGAAGCCAAAAACCCACCCGTAGAGGTATTGTTTAACACGAGACAGGCTTCTGCATGGCTGTGTGACACAGAGTCCTCACCATCAACATGCAGTATGGGAGTTTTGGTGTCACTGTAACAGGAGTTGAGTTTTATCAGTCAGTTAAATTTAACTGATGATTTTGCATGAATAAAAGAGCAGACTTACTCTTGGTTTCTCTGGATATGAATAAGTAATGACCAACTGTTTCCAAATATATTTCAAAGCATTGTTTAGTGTCACCAAGTTAATCTGAGGTGAACAGACAAAAACCGTTTTATGGTTCCCAAAGCTCCTGTGACAATTGGTTCATTGATCCATATTCAGTACACGAACAGGACTCCATGCCTCAAAACTAAGCTGACGTTTAACAGACAGACACTGCAACTGTAGTTAGCATTCTGGCTGACTGGCATTTGGATACTTTCTTTACACTACCTCCTTTGGCAACCGTGCCAAACTATGAAAACCGTGAATGTTTTCAGACTTGTTATGCTAATGGCTCATTTTCAGGACCTGTAGCTGGAGTATCAAGACAATACACAGATATGTGGGTTAAGTGTGATTATGGGTTTGCACATTGTCCAAAATATAATGAAGGTGGGTGAAGCTTTAATTTATTTAAAAATATTTTATATATATATATATATATATACACATACATGTGGAGTTCTTTGCAAATAACAATAAAGACTTGGCCATAAGTGTTATCGGTATCTTATTTAGTTGATTGATGCTACAGTCATCCCTAGTGTAGGAGGATATCCAAGATTAATGAGGTAGACATGGCAAGACTCATGGACTCATAGCAAGATAGAGTTCATTCCACGGCCTTCTGACTGTGCTGCTTACTATTCATGTCGCTGGCCAGTGGGAAAAGTGCATGCAACAATAAAGCCGTAAGTTATACATTACTGCAGAAGTAGCAAAGATTAGAGTGTCTGATGCACCTGGTCTCAAGAGGAGGAAGTGAAATTACTTTGTGAATCCTCTACACTTACTGTCTTGGCATAAGCATCTAGAGGCATGTTGGAAAAGTCCACCCTACGCGTGACTCAGTCTATGGTCAAGTAGGAAGAGACAAGCGAAGTAGTGATGCTAACAATCATACATTTAAGAGAGAAGGGAGAATAAGTAGAGGCTTGTGCACAAGGGACATCAAGTCATTGTAGTCAGTTAAACTGATGAGAATCACTATGATCAGAGCTACATCAAGAAGTCTGAATGTAATTTCATCCTGGCACTATGAACTGCTGGGATTGCAGAGAAAGAAAAACTTTGAAGGCATTTGATTTTTGCAGAGAAAACTTTAAATGCATACTGTCAGTGTTTAAAATGTATTTTAGAGTAGTTCAGTGTTGGTAAAGATCAGTCTTTCAGCTGATGCTATTCATAGACTAATAACAGAGCATCTGTGAGATGTGACATACCCGCTTATTACATGCAATTCTGTGAAAAAGCTGAACGTCTAATTTGTATTGAAATCAATGGAAGTTGTGAATGTTCTGCTTCTTACAGAACGGGGTTTTATCTGAGAAAGGGGATGTTAAGCAGTGTGACATTCACCTTCGCTATTGTAAATGTTTGTGGAAGAAATCTATAGACAGCTCTGCAGTGAACCATGCATCTCTGTTGTAACCTGGGGGGGGGGGGGGGGGGATAATTTATGATAATTAAAATGGTTTCTTATCCTAAGAGAAGAAATGTACCATTATTGGTATGCAGTCATATCAGGTGATGCTGCTGTTATAAACGTTATTACAACAGAATAATTCACTGTGAGGCTTCAGGGATCACCTTCTTGGTGACACCAGGTTCGCACAGGAAGGGCATTAGTGAGAGGGGGAATTTTACCTGGATTTTGTCATCTACAGCATCAGCTCACAGTGCCCTGAACTGCTGGCAGTTCTGGGTGAAAAACCTGCCAAACAGAGAATAGTGAAAAAGGTTCTTTTTTAAGAGGGATGGAGAGTATTAAAAAAAAAAAAAAAAAGGCTGACAACCTTTTGTCAAAATGCTGCCATATCTTGATTTGTTTTTCTAAAAAGAATTTGTTGAGGTCAGTCACCATTTGCCATGGTTAGGCTTTTCAGAAGAAGAACCAGTCTAAAGAAGATGCCGTGTTAGATGGGCTTCAGTAGAATTTAGGTCATATGAATTTGTCCCTAAGAGATTGCATGTTAGACTGGGAAGTTTAAGGTTTCTTCATGGCATGCCAAATTTTGGTTTGGTGTACATTTTTATCTTTGCAGTTTTAATGTTTTAATGTTTTGTTTATTTTAACTGTAAAATCCAGGATATAGATGCACATCTCAACCCTGTGACAGTAGGCAGTAAGCTCTATGATAAAGTTTTTGTACATATCTTCCCAACGTGGATAATAGCCTTGCCATGATTAACTGTTAGCCTGAATTTCCTTGAGCCCATTTAAGGCAGCTAAAACCCACTGAGAAATGTTGAAATCAATGGATTAATAAACTATTATGAGAATTATTGTGAGCATAATTAGTACATAAAATACATCTAGAAAATTATTTAGTCCATTAACTAATTTAATCGATTAGCTAATTAATTAAACAGGGCAACATGTTTGCTCAGTGGCCGTTACATGGGTTTGCTCCTGATGTCATAGCAAATTATCTTTCAGAGAAGCATGCTATAGGACGGTTACAGCCTGGTTCCTCAATATTTAACTCACATTCTCTTAAAAGCTGGGCAGACTGATATCTTCACAACAATCTTCTGCCCTTATTAGTATCGTATGTCTTACTAAAGACTCAGGATGTCTTCGTGAAGCTATCCAGCATCTGTGTGGTACTGTCACGTTTTGTGTCCATTTTACTTTCCTGTCTGTTTCTCAACGTGATCTGAATGTTTACATTTTTTTAGGTAACTCAGACTTCTTCTGTCCCAAAAGATGACAGTCTTGATTAGACTAGGTTAATTGAAAAGACAAAATAAAGCTAAGTATCTTCTTTAAAGTGATGTGCTGAATTATCATAAGCTATTCCACTGTAACCTGCCAGACATATTGTGAGAGGAGGACATCCAAGTGAATAGCAGCTAACATAGAAGACCTTCAGCTGAAAATGTCTTTAAAGGCCACATACCCTGGAAATTATATTTTAGATGGTGCTTTTAAATGTTAACCAGTAATGGTAGCCAGGACCCAACAAAATACACTATTATGCCATTATGGTAATTTATAAGTCACTGAACATACAGATATAAAATACAATCCCTGTGTTAGTAAGTACCTTTCCTTTATTTAAGACAGACAGGCTCAAACCTTTAATTTAATAATACCACTTTATTTTCCTCCCTCCCCACACCTTCATCTGGATTTT
Source organism: Rhynochetos jubatus (assembly GCA_027574665.1). NCBI lineage: Eukaryota > Metazoa > Chordata > Aves > Eurypygiformes > Rhynochetidae > Rhynochetos > Rhynochetos jubatus. The sequence continues at coordinate 122,103,918 of CM050648.1, read as the reverse complement.
GGAATAGTCTGAAACATTCTTGAGTGTAAAATGGACTGTATAAAAACTCCTGGAGCATCAGTGGGCCAAGTTCATATTTTTAATTCATTAAACGAAACTCTTCTCTCAGCCATATGGCTTTTGCAATGTTAGGAATTAACTAGATCTTCTCTTGGCTCCTGCATCAGCAACAAACAGCAGTCAGCGTAGTTATAATTACAGACTGCTGTAAGACAGAACGCAAATGCAGATTCAGATTGATTTACATATTGAATGAAGCTCATTTTGCATTTTGATAGTTCTTTCTCCTAGATCTCTCTGACCTTGTTTTATTTCTTCTTTACCCCTCAGTGCTTTACAGTTCCTCTGCTAACACGATTTTATTACCTCTTTGCCTCAACACACTACAGTTAACAAGAGCAACATCAGCCCATGGAACCTGCACAGCTTCTGGGTGGTTTTGCTTGTGGGCCCAGACTGTCTTCCGACTCCACCTCAGCACAAGGCACAGCTATACACATCTACTCCCCCACCCTGGTTTCCATGGGAGAAAAGCTCAGGAGCACAGTTGGGATGAGAGCTGCAGCATGAGCACTGATCTCAGCACCTAGGGAACCACCTCCCACGCAGTGCTACACCGTGGCTCATCATGAAGAGCGTGGAAAAGTGCACTTTTCGTGTTTCTGGTTTTGTCAGTGTCAACCAAAAATAGAAACCATGAAATACCAGGGGAGTAGTTGTAGTTGTTGCTCTGCTCTTTGCAGTCCAAATTCTGAAACAAAGGTTATGCTCAGGAAAATATGTGCAAGAGTGCTTCAACATCTTTGTTCTGCAAAGGCTGAAAAGCAAAAATAGCCATCCACCTTGCTAATTATCTACTAAACTGCAGAGCACTTCTGAAGGGTGCAAACTTCTGGTTGTTGCTTTTGTGGGAAACAGTTTGAATAAAGCACCAGGGCACAATGGAGCTTATATTGTGTTGGCAAATGCAAAGTGGGAGGGAAGCCATAACTCTTATGCCATATGCAAGCACACACAGAGGTTTCCCATGGTTCTGAGATTCTAAAGTCACAGAGAGACATTAGATCACTCACAAACTGGTAATAAAGGCACCTTACTTGACAGTTATATCTTGCAGTCATCCTAGGGAACAGTTCCCAAAATAAATATTGAAAGATGTGTAGATAGTTTTGAGTTATTAATGGGTATGTGGTTTTTTCACAGATAGAGTATATTAAACTTCCTTCCTGCTTCAAGAGATTCCCTTTCCCCTTGCGGGAACTCAGCTTCAGCTGCTCAGAGCGTTGCCTGGCTGGCTGGGATGCAGGCTCTCCCACTGTTGTACAGCTAGGAGTGTTGGGCAGCAGCAGGAACACATTGTGCTCTGGCAAGTCTCAGCTAATTCATAGTCCCTTGGGTCCTGGAACCCTTTCTCCATAAAGAGCACAATGGCTTTTGGATCACAAGCTAAATCATCCTTGGCTTTATTATTTCTTAACATTACATGTGTTAGCTATTCACACTTATCTTTATTGCAGTGTCTTTTGAGGCATTCTTTGTCACTCTGAGTATCATTTGTGCCTTCACATATTTTCATATGCAATGAAAACTCATTATAGAACAAATTCAGACACAACCTCTCATTTTTTTATGCTCTTCAGGTTCATTGCAGTTGCATTCTTTAAGTTGTTACTACTCTCATCTACTCCTTATAAAAATACATCAGCACTATTAAAATTCAGTGTACCAGAATTACTATGGGGTGCTTTGGACGTCTATTATCATGCTTCCTAGTTTCAAAAACTTTTTAAAAGTCTCAGTGTAAGACAGTTTGGGGAACTGTGATATATCAAAATTTGATTCACCAAGTGATTTCCTGTATCTCCTGCCTTTCTATAATCCTTTTCCAAATTTCAGTCTGAGGTCTAGGCAGTGGTGCTAAGGGAACATTTTTTCATTCCCATTTCCAATTTGAAAAACTCATACAAAGCCCTACCATCACAGCTTCCTTGCTACGTGGAGGTAATACCTCAAACAGATACTACTACCTGCACAGTAGTATGTATGAAACTTTGTGCGAGACTATGGTGTGAGTATCATTCAGTGTATACGCAGGTACTGCTTTACGGAAAATTAGTGTAAACTAACTTCCTAAAATATTTCCACAAAACAGACACTTTGGCCAGAATGCTGAACCTGTGCTCACATTTTGCAGTTAAACCAGATCCATATATTTCTGTTGTCCCCGAAGTCTTCCTCGTAGATGTAGTCTAACACCCCAAAAGTGTAAGCATTGAGAAACATCAGGAGATCTCATTTGGAGCTAACTCTAAGGTTTAGCTAAGGGTCTACTATATTAGTTCAAATACTAAAACTTCATTATTTGTAATTCCATTGATTAATGCATTAGGATTCACCCAAGAACCTCAGATTATCCGTTTTTAAACAATAAACATGTTGGTCCCTTTCATCAGTAGTTTGCATTATCACTTTACTCTTATGTAGTTAGAACCTGACTTTCTTTTGTTCATCAGTGTTCCTGGATATGATGAATTTTCAAGAGAAAGATAGTTGATCCAACGCAACTAAATCATTTTAATTCATGCTTATCCGGAATAGCAGTGTGGAAAACTGTAAGTAGGAGTTAAATTACAATTGCATAATTAGGTGCAAATTGCTTGCACATTTATACAAAGTAAAACAGTCAAATATCAAATAATGAAATAAAAGAGCTTTTAAGGAAGACTATCAATATTTAAATGGCATGACTGCCAAATAATCATTAGTCATTTTCTGTCAGCTGAAGTATAAGTGTGAATTTTTGACAGTGCCTCTTGGATTAATTTAGATTTAGCCAGGATGTGAAAGTAATATTTCATGAAGGCTAGAAGCAGCTTCTTCACAGAGTTTTACCCATGGGTACAATAAAATGGGGTCTAGGGAGAATAAAAACTGTCTTTCAGAAGTTCTGTGTTTTGGGATGAAGCCAGAAGGAGCTAAGAGCCTTATGAGATACTGTGCCTCGGCACAGAACTCAGCACTGTAAATGACACTGGGAGGGCTAGACGCATATGTTAGGTTCAGCAGGGCTGAGCTTTTCTGGGCCTAAATCCCAGGTCTCGATCTATCAGCTTAATAAAGTTGACTTTGAATACCTCAAAATAGCTTTGAAAATGGAAGGAATCATTAGAACATCACTGCATAGGAATGAATATATCTTTGGGGTAGCTTATTGAACAGGTGCCAACTTCTGCTAGTGAACAAAAGATTTATTCTAATCCACCATGAAATTGAAAACACACAAGTAAAATTCTATGGCATAATAACACAGAGAAGGCATTCAGTCGTTGAAGCTATCTAAGTTTATGTTCTTTCATAATGAAATAAACAATCTAGAAAAAGACATTAAAAATACAGTAGATAAGTGTCCAGTGGAGATGGTTTCTAAAACGTGTAGGGCATGTAAGATAAAAAGGAAAGATAATGACACTGCAGCAAAGCCCTCATGTGATAGGTGACAGAAGCCTTTGCTCGCTGAGTCATGTCTCTGAAATTCAGGGGTCTGTTTCTCTGCAAGTCTTTCTGTGGCACAGGTCTGTGAGGTGCAAATATATTTATACAGCCTCTGTTATACCTAGGCTGCTGAGGCCCAGCAAGAGGAACACTAAGAGGTTCAAAAGTGATTAATGAACCCTGAGAACACCAAACTTAAATCTTTAAATCTGGGCTTTTTGAAAGAGATTTGCTTTTTAACTTTGAATTCTCTGCAGTTGTAGCTACTCCCCTCACCAATAACCATGGCATTAAAAAAAAAAAGTAAGGATGAGAAGGAAGAATGTAGTGTTTAAAAATCATTTGGTGCTTCCTGTATACGCTGAGCTCCTTTTCTTGGAAAAGCTGTTTAAAAATTTTCAAGTTAAGACACCTAAAAATGCCAGTCATATTTCTAACTCTTGCCCTAAGTCACTTTCCCAAGACAACACAGGAAACCTGTCACAAGCAAGAGAAGAACCTGGATTTCCTGAAGTTACTCCAATATCGGCGCTAAGCTAAATGCTGTCTAAGCGTTTGTAGGATTTAGGACTTTATGGTGAAAACCAGTGCATGGTGAAAGATCCTACCTTTCTCAGTGACCAGTATCACTCTGCTCAGTGAGACTTTAGAAAAACAGCTTAATGGCATGACATAGTAAACTGAAGGGTTTGCTTGCTTGGGCAGTGCTGGATGTGTCTGCTTAAGGGATTCAGGAAAACAGTTACAAAGGAGTGCGATCACTCCACAGATGTATGACACCGGGCATAAGCCTGCAATGAGCAGAGCTGATAGGTGGCTACAGCCCCTGAAGCCTTCTACTAAATCTTCTGTGCTAAAGTGTGTTCCCCTCATACACATTTGAGGGGCCTTTGGGTTTACAAAACATGTAAGATGACTTTATTCCTGACATCATACTTCCCCTTGAAGAACTACTTTTACAAAGTGGTGCATTAGAACTGACAACAGTGAGTGTTTTGTTTTGATTTACATCAGCAATTAATTCCATCCAATGCCTTTCTAATCGACAAGCAGCAATTTCATGTGGTGTAATAAAGGAACAATGACAAGACAAAGGACATGGCAACCAGCTAGCAGTCAGCATAGCAGCAACGGAAACATCACGGTGTTTGTGGGGAAGGCAAAGTGGAGGTTCCCGCTTCCATTGTTAAAGGTATTATCCTCTCACAGTGCTGCATTTAAATGGGTTTGTCAGACCAACAGTAAGTTAATTTAACTATGTGGCAATCCACCAGCTCATCCACAAAATCATATTGTCAGTGAGTAAATATGTGTGAGTGAAGAGCTGGATTTATGAAGGAGGAGAAATTAAGGACATGCGTTTGCTGATCTTAATTCATACCCATAAATATTTGCTATTGTTTTTCAGCAGATCTAAATGTATCTTCCTGAGTGAATATGTTCTATTAGCTGGAATTCTGTTCTTCACTTCTGTCCCCAGAGAATGTTATCTTCATTTCCTTATCTGACTTGGAAATAAAATCTTTCTAAGCTTTCCCTCTTCTATGAATGCCTTTGCTTCTCCTTGGCATTTCCTGCCACAATGGTAGACCCTGCTGTGTCATGGCACTCTGCTGACCCTCTCCTTCGGACTCTCGTGTCTAGTTAAGCAGACTTTCTTGTTCTCACTTCAATCAAGCATCAAAACAATTTTTTTGCAGAGGAAACAAAAATAAATATAGCAATTCGTTCCTACTGAGGCCTATTCTCACTGCCAGTGCCTGGCATAAAGGCTTCTCCGGTGATACCAGCTCTGACGCATGAAGCAACACTCTGCTGGCTTATGAGCACAAGGATGCAGCCAGCGTTTCGAGCCACGTGAGAAAAATCCCAGCTCAGGGGTGCAGCATGTGAGTATGATTGTGAACAGGGCTTTTCTGGGTGCAAGATAAAGCCAGATGGCAAACCCTTGATGGACAAGGTCTGGCACATTTGGCCACAGGGGTGAGACTGAGACAGTGCTCCCAGTGCTTCAGAGGGAGCTGCAACTGTGTGGCCACAGAAGTCAGGGGTTAGTTACATGAGACCGCTTGCTAGGCTCTGTGCAATAGGGAACACAAAGACATACTCATCTATAGTGACACACACTGCAGACTAGAAAGGTTGTTATGTTACCCTCCCTTCCCCAGCCATTACCTCCTCTTCATCCTCTTCTTTCACAATGCCTACTCAGCACCTTTATAATTAATGTTTATTAATCAGCCTGACAGAATTGAAGTAGATTAAAGAAGATTTAAACCTCACACTGTAATAGCATTGGAGGAAACCAGAGGGCAAAGAAATGCTTTCAAAAGCTAAATCTGGGTGTTGAATTGTTATCTGTGTGATCAAGAGGCTATGAAAAAAATTAACCTTGTAAAAATGGAGAATATTAAATTATTTTCTGAAAGTTCACATCCAAATTACTACAAAGCACTCTGATTCATTGTAAAGGTATAGTGCAGTTCTTGTTGGCTCAAGCACCTAGAGCATTGTTTATCACTACCTGTACGGAGCATCTTTGATGTCCATCTGTGCCTTGTTTTCTTTTTGATCTCCTACAAGCACAAGATGTGATTCAGACCCCACAGCTTGTTCTGAGTACTTATTGCATTCCACATTTCCATGTGTTCCCAGTACAGAAGTTGAAATGGATTCACATCCATCTCTGGGAATCTTGACATTACACAGTGCCAGTCTGTGCAGAGAGATCAGAGGTACCATGTAGGTGCCTGGAAGCAGTATACACACAGTTGCTTCTTAATTCCCTCACGATAAGAAGGAATTTCAACTAACACAAGCTGAGTGCCCTACTGAAAGGTGGTGCAGCTTTGTACATCTCAGTACCAGCAGATGGACTTGGGCTGCTGTCCACAGGGGCTTGTGTGTCCAGGTGCCGTCAACTGGGGAAACTGGGGGTCCAGGGGATATATATGTGTATATCATACATGTGTGCCCACGAGGAATACGTGCTACTGGCTTGAACAAGGAACATGGAGCTGCTGCAGCTCTGCCTCTCTCAGGCTACTGGATTCCGTGGCTCCTAACAAAGGTGACCAACACCACGTGTGTACAGGAAACAGGTAATTTATCCATATATTAAGGCATCTATACATTAACTATTTGTTTGGAATACATCTGGTGGTTAGAAATGGCACACTCAAGACTTTTCCGAGATTAAGTCAATTTGAAAAATGTCTGCGACAGAGAAGCTCATGTTGCCAACCCAAATTCCCATTTTAAGACCATAACTGCTAGTACACATCCTTGTGACCACTAAAATTATTTTGCTTCACCTAACCCAAACAGTCACTTCCAAATACTGGAAATCACACAGATGTCCCTCTCTTGCTAATGAGAAGAGGACCCATCAATGTGTGAACGTTTGGGATCCATCCTGTTCTGCACAAACCAAACCAGAGTCCTTGGAATACGTTACCTTTCATGCCCAATAAGATGCTTTTATGTGGCAGTTGTATATGCCAACAGCCATGGCTGGAGTAGATTGAAATGTGGACCTTGGCTGCTGGGTTTTTGTTGTATTTAGTTTATTGACTGGCACCCAGGTGGGTCTATCTGGGCATTTATTTTTAATATCTCAAGGCAATTCTCTCCAGAAATTTTCAACAGCTAGGCAGGATGTGATGAGAGGTAAAGGCTCTCAGTGTGAAAAAATCAGACATACCCCAAGACGATGATGTTCAAAAATACAGGTTTAGCCAACTGGCTTTTTTAAGTCTTCCTATAGGGACTTACACTAAAGAGCAATAAGATACAAGTGTTATTTTTGTTCTTAGGGCAGTCTAGACATCAGCACATATGTTTTATATTTCAGCACACACATGTAAAACTTATCAGCACTGCATTATGGCCCAGAATTACATGTATTCATGGAAAGCTGTCTAGTTTTTGGCCATCTGGTTAATCCTACAGAGTGCAGGCTTGTTTCCAGCACTGTATCTAAGGCATTAAGCAAATAACATTAAACATCTTAATAGAAACAGTAAGAATCTGCAATGAAAACAACATTAAACATCCTAATAGAAACAGGGAGAACCTGAAATGGAAACAAGTCTGATAAGCTGCTACGGCTTTGAAGCAATAATAGTGTTTTACATGCATAGATTTTTACTGTTTTTTAATTTTTTATAGAAAGTAAAACCTCAGGTTTAGACAAACCTTATTACCTCTTCCACAAACTACAATCCTGTTGATTTGGGTTACAAAAATCCTACCTTCAGAGGAACCATGCAAAAGCTATGAAATAAACTCTATGTATTTCTGCAGTCATGAAGCACTTGTGGCAAGAGTGTAGAAAACACCTTCACCTATGGCTGAGATTAGTGAAGAGCCAAAGGTGCTGTAGGTCTCTTAGTGGCCAGCTTCTGTTACAATATAACTGGTGGCTGTTATAACTCAGATCAAAGGGAACAGATTGGTTTGCCTGCTTACCTCCCTACAACAATAAGTCTAAGGTCCTCAATAGCAATACACGTTTGAAATCAGATTTCAAGTACTAGTTGAAAATGGTCTGTTCTAATGTTGCTTAACAGTTACAGAAACTGAGACAGCAGGAGGAAAAGGTTGATCTGTTATAGTCACTACACAGATCTGCAGCAGAACTGGAAACAGACTCCAGTTCTCCTAAGTTCCAGTCCAAAGCCTTGCCTTGTCGGTCACCCTGTTAATTTATAGCAAATTATTTTATATAAAAGCCATACTCAAATGTAATTGGAGTCACCAAGAGTGCCATTTTCCATGCAGTCCCATTAGCAGCCTAGGTGAACATCTCTGCCATTAACTTCTGAATGCACAATGAAATTCCCCTCACCTTTGGCAGAAGTGTTGAGATAATTAAGCTTCTATTAGCAGTATGCTAATGATGAGAGATACCTTGTAATTGCTCTGAATGAAGGAAAAGTTCAAGCCTGGTTTTACACCTTGAGACCAGAGACCCCTTCAACGTACTCCTGCTGGCAGAGACAAGTTTTTTTGGAGCTTGTCCTTCCATGAAAGAAGGGGGGATGCTGAACACAAGGAAATGAGGCAGGGAACATTGTCTCTCCTTTACACTACTCAGCAGCTTTCTGTACCATAGTGACCAGAAATTGGCACCAGAGGAGCCAGTATACAGCCAGGGGATTGCAAAGATCTACTGGAGCAACCAGCTGTGAGTTTAATTGTAAAGTGACTCCTTCAGATGGACTAAAATTGTCATCTAGACCCCAACTCTTCAGATTAAGCTTCTTTTAACAGATGGGTGAGGATCTAAACATGTGAAAACCACTATAAATGCTTTACTTTTGAATTACTGCTTCACTCCCTTTTGGACAAGAGTTTCCTTTTGGCACCTTCAGAAGTCATAGTGGAGGTGACCAATGAGGAGACAAAGGCAGATACGTAACTGAGAAAATATATAAATGGTCTCTTAAACTTTTAGAGCTAGAAGGAAAGGTTAATAGAGTAAAAAATGCTTTCAGTAATTGAATACTTGCTCAAGTTTTCATTAAGCAGAGATCCAAACCAGCCATTATAGTTTCAGTGAAGTGTTTTCAGTTTGACAGATACTTCTGAAAAATGTTCTTTCCAGGCTGACCTGAAAGTTTGAAAAGCAATTTCAGTTATTTAGGGACCTGAAATGAATTGTGTTGGTTTTGTGTTGGTTTTGGGTAGTTTTGGTGAGTTTGGGGTTTTGTTATGAAACTTCAAGCAATAATCCCAACTACCTGGGCTCAATCATACCCTTATCTCAGTGTATACATACATACAGAATTAGGGCTCCGTAGTGGGGGATGCTGATGAACTGGGTTTCCGATTCAGGGTTTTGTTAGTAGGGTCAAGGGAGGGGTGGCCTCTGTGAGAAGGGCTGCTCCATGCCAGGCAGAACTGGTTCCAGCTGACTTCAAAACAGACCCACAGGTGCCCAAAGCTCAGCCCATCAGTCAAGCTGGTGGCACCCCTGTGAAAATACTCAAGAAAGGGTAAAAAACACCATACAGCAGCTGTTGAGAGAGAAGTGATAAAAATGTGAGAGAAACAACCTTGTAGACATGAAGGTTATTCCTGCTTCTTGTTAGAGCAATTCTGTATTCTGAATACAGTTTGTAGACTGTATTCCCCCTGCTGGAGCCAGGGAAAATTGTGAGGAGGAAGGAGCAGCAGACACAAAACGCTATGAGCTGACTGCAGCCTCCATTCCCGAAAACCCTGTGCTGCTTGCAGGGAGGGAGGAGGAGGAAGAGTCAAGAAAAAAGGAATGAGGTTAGGTCTGGGGAAAAAGGGAAGTAGAGAAAGGTGATTTTAGTTTTGCCTTTGTGTCTCACTATCCTACTCTATTTTTAATTAGCAATAAATTAATTTAATCTTCCCCAAGCTGAGTCTGTTTTGCCGGTGATGGTAATTGCTGAGTAATCTCCATGTCTTCATCTTAACTCACAAGTTTTTCCACCTTATTTTCTCCCCCTGTCCTGCTGAGGAGGGAGGGGGAGTGAGAGAGCAGCTGGGTGGGGGTCTGGCAGCCAGGCATAGCCAACCCACCACAGCTGGTATGGTGGGACATCAGAGAATCAAGCACACAGGACATAAAACTAGAGTAAGAAAATGTCTTTCCTTGTCATTGGTTGTTTCTTCTCTCATACACATATTTCAGTTTCTTGAAACACTAAAAGTAACATTTGGAAATAAATACTAGAAGAAATAGGGTGATCCAGGAGCTGACAGTTGTTGCATACCTGTGTCATTTTATTCCCTAAACCTATGCGCTTTTGGCTGAGGTCAGCTCCATCCTGGTCCCCTGCTTTCTGCCTGCAGTCTTACATGAAATCTAAGCACCTCAGACGGATGCCTGGCAGTAAACTGCCTCTTCAAAAGAGTGCAAGTACTTCCTAGACCCTGTGAAGTATCTGCAGTCCCATGCAGATGTCTCAGATACCCCAGGGATGTCTTGAATCACACGTAAGTTCAGACACCTATCGAAGTAGACCCCACATGGTGCAAGGAAGGAAGACTCTGGAAGGAGCTCCACTCCCCCTCTTCTATGTGATTACAGTCTAACCCAACACATGAACTGGAAAGGGTAAGCCATCAAGAAAAAGTTTTACATTATTATATGTTCCATCAAGACTCACATGTTGTTTCTGTTAAACTATTAACTCAGTGTCACAGGCTTCCTATCCATCAGGATATTATGACTAAATTAATTTCATAATTGATCACCAGTTTAGCAAAATAATATCCATTTGTTTTTCCCTTAGCCATAAATAAACACTGTTCCCATATTTTCCTCCTGCTCATCCCTGCGTTCCTGGGAAGCGCTTTTTTTTCTCCTTTTTTCTCTTTGTTGGCAAGTTTTCAAGGGCGGTTGAAAACAATGTGGAGAAAAATCACGGCTGATCCACTCATGACTGCTATGGCAAGTCTTCCTGCATTATAATTGCAGAGGGAGACAAAGGCTGACAGCCTTTTTATGTTCCAGCAGCCATTTAAAGCTGCTAACCTTGAAGGCAATGGCAGCTGCTGACCCTAGAAGGCTGAATCTGGTTAGTGCTGAGCAAAAGAGCGAAGAGCTGAGTGGCTCTAACAGCCAGCCAGATCAGCAGCAGCAGAAGGGCTCAGCACCCCAAGGGTTTGGCCCCTGACTGCTGATTTTGTAAAACTGCCTGGGCTGAAATGCTGATTCTAGCAAGGTTACTTGTTCTTCCAGCTTGTTCCAGGTAGCAAAGCCAGGTACCCCATGACTGTACAGCTAATAACTCAATTGAGAATCTGGTCTTGAAAGGCACAAAGTGCCTCGATTTCCTGGGATTCCTGGGAGTTGATGACATTTGGCACTCTGTAGGGTCATGCTCTAGGCGCAAATATAACTGAAAGGCTCCTCAGTTGGTTTCTCGCAAGGCTACGCAGTGAAGATTGGCTAGCAGTATAATAGATTGACTTTGGCTTGACAGGTTAAACCGATAAAGCCAGTTAAAAGTTCTGATGTAATACTGAGTATTTACTGACCTGCAGTGTGTTGTAGCTGCAATTTCAAGGCATCTGGCAAAATTCTGTGGTGGGTAGGGACTAATCTACAAGAGTGGTTGATTTCACTGGTAATTTGGCTGAAGTAAGGCCAGTAAAGCCATATTAATTCTGCTGCAAAGCTGTGAAGATATTTAGTTTTTAAGACTAAAAGCTTTAAGCTACAGTCTTCTGTCTTTAACAGCTGATCAGGCCCTTAAACTATACATGCTGGAAAAAAAATCAGTGTTACAACTATTGAAGCCTTTATAATCTGTTCTGAGTCTTTGTTATAGGCTTCCCTTGGAGCTCTCTGTACCTGTTTTTAATTAATATATCCAATCTTGGGAAATTAATACCTGAAACTGAAAAAAAGGTTTGTGATAGCAACAGTACTGGAAATATTCATTTGTATTCAGAACACGGAATTAACGTGGGTTTCTGCTAGCTGGTACCCTTGATACCATAGCCATTTCGTTCAGCTCTGTATAATTCCGGTAGCTGAGCACAAGTACCGTTGTCATCATTATTATTTGTATTTCTAGACAAATGCATTTCTGGGGTTTAAATCATGTGTGTGTTTGAAGGCTTTACTATTTTGTTCTTCGTCTTCCCTTTCTTTCCCTTGCTGCTACTGCAATTCCAGTCATTCAGGGAAAAAAACATTACTGGGAGGTCAGACGCTGGCTCCAGGCCCCTCTGAGCTGGAACCATCACCCTGCCAGTCCTGTGCAAAGAGGATTTGCATCAGCTGATAACCAGCACAGGACAATTCAGAAGCCTGTTTTCGACTCTTAATCCTGCAAAATTCCCCTTTACAGTACACTGCACCCCAGAACCGTTTTGCACATCACTGGGCTGGGATCTGGGTCCTCTGCCCAAGATTTCAAAGATGCTTTTGGAATAGGGGAAGAAAGGGAGAACGACTTTGTCCCTCATCTTGTTTTCAAGATAGCTTGTTCCTAAAACTGGCAGAGAAAAGGGTATGCTGAGCCTTGCATGGTGTCAAGTTCTGAACACCGCACTTCTCCCTCATTAATTTTACCTAAGACTTATCTGCAGCCTAATCACGGAGTGAGTGAGAAGCCGCTAAAAACATCTAGTTCTCCTTAAATTAAATATGTGTTATAAATGATGATTGCTTTTCTGAATGCTCCTATGTTTATTAGTATAGCAAAGGAATTTGAAATGGTTACTGCAAATCACTATTAGTAGATTGCCTTACTGAGTAGAAAAGGAGATGATTTTCTTAATTGTTTGTGCTATAACATGAATGTTTAACATAATGTAAACTCTGACACTTTTTAGCACAAACAAGAGTGTCAGTGTTCTCATATCCTCTTGCTCAAAAAGTCTGTCAAATGAACAAGTGTTAACGAGCAGTTTGAAAACAGTCAGTGCCAGCACTCACATATTTTATTAATCACCATAAACAGAATTGAGATCAGATACTCTGCATGAAGTACATCAACACTATTTGAAGATACAGACTTGCAAAATCATATGTCCAATTCCGATCTCACTCCATTTTTAATACAAATTATGGTCATAAAGAGCTCTGTTGCAGCATGTGAAAATACTACAGAGCCAACTTTGCTTCTATCACTTGAAGTATTCAGCCTGGGAGACACATTTCAAAAACGTGCTGATTCTGCTTCTACCACAAGTGGTGCCACAGGAGTCCCTCTGCACCCAAGTCCCTGCTTCACCCAGGGAATAGGAAACTGGGGCTCAGTTCCCCCTGAGGAGGGCACTCGTCATCATGTCTCTCCTGGCAGAGAAGCACAGCCTAACCATCTGGCTACCAATTAAGCAAATCCTAAGGAGGTGATTTTGCTGCTTTCAGTTGAAGTTGAGTTACTCTTCCTTGCAGTGCCCTAAGGTCTAAAGAGGAAGATGATGTCCAAGAGCTGAGCACCAGACACCAGGCTGGAAGTTCAGGTGTTTATTAGAGAAGGAAAACCATTGGTAACTGACTTCTAAACCTGTTTGAGCATTACATTAAACAGGCATTTGGTAAAATACTGAAATAGTAATTTAAAGCAAGGACTGGAAAAGAAAGCTTCTCTCTCCCAGGAATCTGACTTCAGGAAAAGGTTAAGGGCAGTGACCTGCACCAGGAAAATGAAAGCCTCCTGCCAGGGCTATGTGAGCTACTGCTGCAGCTCCACAAAGGGTTTGGATTTAAGACAGCAGCATGTCGGGTAGTGCCTAGTGAGTAACATGGAGCTGTGTGCTAATCTCTGGTCCTGTGGTATACAGGCAATCTCAGCATTTGCTGGAGTCATGATTTATGGAGAATTGAGAGTGTTTCTCCCCTTGTGAGAGCAGAGCTGTAGGCAGCAACACATTCTCCTGTTCACCATGAAGCTCATCCACAGCTAAGAAATCGAAGAAGCAAGGAGAATTATTCAGCATCACCAGAAACGACAGAGGCTGTCTAAGACTCAGCACGGCATCTCTAAGCAGCACATTGAGATTGTAGCACAGCCCAGCTGTATTTCAGCAGCAAAAAGAGGATGTTTGTTCTCAGCCAAAGGGGGAGCAATGCTGCAGCAGGCTGAGAAACTGCTGCAAATGCTCAGTTCTGGGATCTGCATAAACCCACTGGGATCTGGGTGTACCTGGGGGTAAAGGAGGCTGAAGTGTAAGCAATGGCCAACGTCCAGTTTTTGAAAGAGAAAGGATACACAAAGCCTACAATGAGCATGTCCTTCCCACTGTTTCCCCAATTTTGTCACGTGACATTAAGGAAGGGAAAGCAGTAACAGAAACAGGAATAAAATCATGAGCTGTGAGGTGTTGCATGTTCCCTTTGCTCTGCCTGCTCGCCCAGGTTTCCACTAGCTAAAGCTGTGCAGCAGGCTCACAGCAACGTGCTGGGGCAGGCTGTGCTGGAGTGACGGGAGGCAATTGAGGTCAATTGTATGAGGTTCAACAAGGCCAAGTGCCAGGTCCTGTGCTTGGGTCACAACAACCACCTGCAACGCTACAGGCTTGGGGATGAGTGGCTGGAAAGCTGCCCAGCAGAAAGGGACCTGGGGGTGTTGGCTGATGACTGGCTGGGTCTGAGTCAGCAGTGTGTCCAGGAGGCCAAGAAGGCCAAGGGCATCCTGGCCTGCATCAGGAACAGTGTGACCAGCAGGACGAGGGCAGTGATTGTCCCCCTGTACTGGACACTGGTGAGGCTGCACCTCCAATCCTGTGTTCAGTTTTGGGCCCCTCACTGCAAGAAGGACATAGAGATGCTGGAGTGTGTCCAGAGAAGGGCAACGGAGCTGGGGAAGGGTCTGGAGCACAAGTCCTGTGAGGAGAGGCTGAGGGAACTGGGGTTGTTTACCCTAAAGAAGAGGAGGCTGAGAGGAGACCTGATCGCTCTCTACAGCTACCTGAAAGGAGGCTGTAGGGAGGTGGGCGTTGGTCTGTTCTCCCAGGTAAGTGATGAGAGAACAAGAGGAAATGGCCTCAAGTTGCACCAGGGGAGGTTTAGATTGGGTATTAGGAAAAACTTTACTGAAAGAGTGGTCAGGCATTGGAACAGGCTGCCCAGGGGAGTGGTGGAGTCACCATCCCTGGAGGTGTTCAAGGAACGTGTAGACGTGGTGCTTGAGCACATGGTCTAGTGGGTATGGTAGTGTTGAGTTAATGGTTGGACTAGATGATCTTATAGGTCTTTTCCAACCCTAGTGATTCTGTGATTCTGAGGCACAGGATGGAGGGAAAGCTGCCTGTAAAGCCAAGCACAGGCTGTACGGTAAGGGAGCTGTGCAGGGAGCAGAGCCCCATGTCTACCTGGCCACACCACACTGCCTCCAGAGCACCTGGAGTCCAGTATATTTGGATTGGTAAAAACACATTTTTGATAATGTACCTGTGGTAACATCATAATTAGATATTAGGAACATGGACTTCATAAAGTATTACACGTGTATCTGCTTACAAGCAGCACTGTTTTGTAGAGTGAACTATCAATGACTCAGAATAAAAATGTATGTAAAAGTGAACTGTAACAGGTTTCCTGAGGCTATAAGCTGAAAATACAGACACAGGGTGACTCTGTGGGTTATACACTGAAATGGACAATTTCTAATATACAATAATGTAATACTGAATAGAAGCTGTTGTATTTCCCTCCTCTGACCAGGCCATCACAAGCCTTTCTGTGAGTCTAGGTCATGCAAACTGATTTATTTCTAAGCTTCTCTTAAAGCAGCAAGTCTGATTTGTCTTTAAACCTCTCAAACTTTTCATGTCTGATACCTCAAAGTGAATGAACTGATACTTCTTAAATTCTGCATTAATACTTGTTTCTAAGCTTGTCAAGCATGAGAAGACAGACAGACATCAGTAGAGTGAAGCAGAGCCTTTTCCTCCAGCTGTATCACTAGAGGCTGATGAATTGGCGTTTAACAAAATTCCTTAATGGTATAGGCAATGACACAACTAAGTCTTAGTCTTGCTTTTCTTCTTCCTTTTTACTGCACCAGTAAGAAACTTAGAAATAGCCGTAACTGTTACTTTATCTCCAACACCCAGTGGATAGGTCCTTTGCGAGGTATGCATCTATGTAAAATTTTATGTATTGAATTGTTCTGGGACTGTCTAAAGGTCTAAGAAGAAAAGTAAACTCTCCTGTTTTGAAGGAAATAATGCTTGAAGACATTAACTTCCCTTATATTCATGGAATCACAGAATCATAAAATAGCTTGGATTGCAAGGGACCTCAAAAGATAACCTAGTGCAACCTCACATCATCTAGTCCAACTCGGCTGTGCAGAAATTTCTTCAGTAGATTTACTAGTCTTCAATTCAAGGATCTTTTTTTGTCCCTTTGACAAATTTGGTATTGGCTACTCTTGGAAACAGCATCAGCCACTAATATTTTTGTGTTTGCAGCTCTGTCATAGAGAGAACCTGTCTTAACTGCTGGAGACACCAGCACCTACAGATTATTTTCTGTGTTGGTGTTTCAGCCACAGGTCTACAAATGTGCATCTCCCCCTCTAATACCTATACACAGACTTTGTCAGGCCTTGGTGGATTAAAAATAGGTTAAAATTCATTGGTACTATTGCTGATTTGAACCTAAGTTTTCACTTCTGCAAGGCTATTGTCTTTACTATTTGGATTTTACGTATTTCATGGGAAAGCCTCCAGGAGTACATTAAGCAACATGACCACCATTTGTCACTCATCCTACCTTGAGGAAGAAATAGTATGTTTGGTGTAGTGTTTTGTTAGTTAAAAAAACCCACGTGTGCGTACTGCTCGTGTTCATTGGTTTGAGTTACACAGCACTACATCGGTATGACTGAGACAAAGGCTACGGAAGTCAGCGCTGAACCTTCAGGATTTTGCCCTGAAGGTAAACACTGATAGGTAGCTAGAAATTAGAAGGGGTTTCTCTTCTTTTTCAGCTTCTAAGTGTTAAAACATGGTTCTTTTCTTGCCCTTGGGAACCCCTTATAAGGAGCTGTAGGACTCAGATTTGGAGGTATTTTTCTTCTGCAGTTACCTGGCAAATAGGTGAAGCCAAAGCACTGCCATGTCATACATCTGACGTTTTCCCTCTTTATTTTAAATATTTTCTCAGGAAGTCACCCAGTATAAGAACTTTTAAAAGTACCTGACTAAGCTCACCGTGGCAATGAGGCATCTGAACTATGACTGTTTTGCAGCAGTCGGCCACCCAGGCTCCTTTTGTTCTTCAGTTCCTCCAAGGCTCCATTTCACCCTATAAACCTGGTTTCAGATTTTTCTGTCTCCTCTCCACCGAATGAAGCTTCTACACTTCTAGATAGTACAGAACTGTGAATGGTAGTCAGTCCCTTCCAGATAATCAAGGATGAAACATTTGAAGATGCGTAACTCTCAAATTTAAAGAAAAAAACCCCACAAAGTTGTATTTTTTTAAAGACAATATTAACAAATTCATTTTTTCCTGTTTCTAACAACATAGAGGAAGAATATCCTCCCTGCCTATCACTCCCCACAGCTTAAGTCTTCTCTAAAGGTAAAGTTTGGTTTAAAAGTTTGCTTTAAAAGACAGGAAAATAAACCTAGAAATAAATTCTAGATTCTTGAATGGTCATGAATTTGGTTTACATTTTTATACAGAGTGTCCCCTGCTAATATGGAAAAATCTGAACTAATAATACTTTGACAGAATTTAAAATTGTCTGCTTTACATGTAGCTGTTGACCAGATACTGCATTTATAATGCATTTATACTGGATTTTTGTCAGGATGCAAGGGAAGAGGAAATTTTTAGAGAAATCCTTTAACATATTGGCTGCTTTAATCTTCTCTGTCTTCTTTCACTCCCACCACATCGCTGTTCCATCAACAGCTCCAATGTTAATCAGGATGACTGGGTCAATCTCTTTTATAAGCTTGCTGGATTAATTCTTTTTCAAGGTCATCTGTGAATTGACTTTTGTAACCAATTATAAATTGGATGGTATTTTAATATTCTACCCTCTCCCAGAGCTTTAATATAGAAGTGATGTGAGACAAAAAGAAACCCAAAGGAGTTTGCATTTTAGGAAACAAGATGACGAATGCCATTATTCAATACCTTTGTAATTTCTCCTGCCAGGGACACCCTTATCTTTCCCACTGAGTTCAAAGGGAGTTGAAGGAAATTCAGCATCTTCCAGAAACAGTACTGTAGTCTTTTAGCTAATGTAACTGCATATCATCTCTAGAGAAATCTGTCGATATCGGTATTTGAGGTACTTAAGCCTGACATTCGAAGTTCTGCACTATTACGAATGCATCTCTATTAAGGCAACAGAAGCATATCTCTCTCTCTCTCTCTTTGATGTTGCCTTTTGAAATTTAACATTACAAAGCAATATTTTCCTTCATTGCATTTTTAAAAGGCTTTGAAGTAGTTTAGGAAACTGATTTTGGTCCATCACCTATTTTAACTGTGTCATCAAAGATGATTTCATTGATATTTTTTTCAAACTCTATTAGATACCTGCAGAACCTTGGATTCAAAGGAAATCAGATCTACTGGTTAAAGATCTCACAAACATTTTCTAGAGCAACGCCTACCAAATGGCTGTGTTTAGGCCCAACCACAATGTGTGCACTTAAGCATCTTTCAACCTGACCATGCTAAAGCCATGATTTTCCCCTGGCTGCCTCTTTGACAGGCTTTCTGAGCATAGAAAGCAAGCTATGGTTTTCTCTCTGACCCCTCACAGACCAGCAATACAGCTGCCTCAGCTCTCCCAGACCAGTGCCTCCAAAGACCCCCAAGAAATCTACCCATCATCTTTCTCGTACTCCATAACAATCACATCAGCTCAAGAAATCCCCCAAAGGTCTAACCACACGCACGCCCTCAGTTCACCATTCACCTCTATAACTGAAGCAAATAGTTGAAGCAAACAGGCATGGAGACACTGAAAGACAGCCACCGTCACACTTTCTTCAGTCAGTACAATAGATGTCAGCTAAAATTAAATGTGTTCTTGTTTTTTTCTATACCACCCGGCAATACTCGTTCAGGTAAGTTCAGAAGCAAAATAGGGATCACAGGGTCCTTCCTTACCTATTTAGAGATTTTATTCCAAAATATTAACGAGTTTGTGAGTTATTCACAGTCTTTTTCAAGACCATGAGGAAATACAGACAGGTGTTGTGTTGTGTTAAATTAAAAATGAAATTACAAAAAGAATGAGAAAGGGACAACATGGTTGTGATAGAATTTGCTCCTCAAGAAGAATATGAATGTTTATACCTGAGGATTCTGATAAGAATTTCAGACTGTGCTATGGGAAGAGGAGATAATCCAAAACTTTCATGGTGCTATTAGTACACCCTACCTACACAGCCAACAGAAAACCTGGAAGTAAAATTTGTCCCATTTACCTCAGTATCTTGGGGAAGGATTGAGATTTGTTCAGATCAAGACAGGCTTGAATTATGGTTTTCATGTGAAGCTGTGTAAAATTCTGGGTTTTGCTGGACTTTTGTTCTAAGCCACAAACAGGAGGTGACAGCTGCTTTGCGTTTTAATTTTGTTTTCACAAGAATTGCAAACAAAGAACAAAATAAACAGCTTATACCAGGAACCTTTGTTCCTGCTCTGTTTATGAGTGTTGATTTCACTTGCCACTCAGTCCTGCCAAGGGCTGATTCATATAAAATCAAGATAACAAATTCAACTCTTGCCTGTCTGCTTTCTTTATACTATCTTTTTGAAGGTATGTGCCAGGCAGATAGTGCTGGAAAAATAACTGCTTGCTCTTTCTGCAGAATTTATACGTCCTAGGTAACTAGAGTGCCCCACAGTCACCAAGGCTTTAGCCATCAACAGGCAGATGACTGCAGGAATGAGAATTAGGCTAGACTCCTTGCCTGGACATAGGCAGGACATCCTGAGGCTGTTCAACTTAAGAATTACAGCATCAGAGCAATGACAGAGGAGAGTCTTAGACTATCATCAATACTCTGTACCAGTCTCTCTCCAGACTCTGTACAGATTTTTTTTTTAATGCTTATAATCTGCATATGCTCATAATCTGAAGATAATAGGAAACTTCCCTGTTACTATGTAGATCCATATAAAATCTTTTTATCTTAAGAACAGAAATCAGGCTTAGTGTCAGGCATGCTGGAACGCTGAAGCCCCAGTAATTTCAGTAACCTACATCTCTGTCACTGGGTAATAGCCACCTTTCGTTTCTGCTGCGGGCAGTCACAAGACTAAAAGAGATCTTTTCTTAAATGTATGCTTCTAAAATAGAAAAGATGTTTTCTCTTTTTGAAGAAAAATAATTTTGACATTTCCATCTCAGTGTTTTTTCCAGAAACCATTAATTTATACTTTCTGATGTGCTTTGAGGGGCGTTCTAGCCTTTCTGATTCCAGTGGCAAATTTCCCATTGCTTTAAATGGGACTAAAGATTTTCTTTTCCACATATGCATAGTTACACAGTTGTTCTTACCTGCACACACTCGGATACTGAACACACTTTAGTTCAGTTTTCAAGCATTGTTTTACCACGTTCTCTGCTCACCCAGCCCCTTAACCTGCTTCTCAGGCACAGAGGGTTGTTTTAAGTGGTACGATTGACATACAGGGAGACCTTGTGCATTCAGGCAGAGGATCTATTGCTTATCTGCACTAGGGATAATCTATAAACCACACCGCGGAGTACATGTTGGGGTCAAATAGGTCACATTAGAAAGGCGGTAACTTCTTGGTCCAAAACAACTTCTGGCTCCCCAGAAGTCCATGTGCGGGTGCCTTAACTTGCAGACGTACGGACCAGGACTGGGGAAGCTGAGATGTGTCACCCATCTCCCAGATGCCGTGGTGATCTTCCAGCCCTGCAACCCACTTCCATCAGCCTCCTTAGTATCTTCTGGTCAAGACTCCAGAGCACAGGGTTAGATCAGGGTTAGATCCAGGGGGCAAACTTCTTCTCTTGGGGCTTTTCCTCCTGCACAGGAGGTGCACTGCAGCTTCCAGCCACATAAAGTAGGATTTCCAGCACTGTCCACACCTCTCCCTTTCCCCACTCCTCTCTCCTACTACTGGAGAGGCAAAATTCAAAATTAAGACTTGACTGGGGAGGTGTGTTTTCTGCCTGCTCAGGGTTTAATAACATCCTTTTGTACAAGAGGCCTCTGTCAGTTACGCTGCTGTGCTTCCCTGGACACAGTGTAATTTGGGGACCTGTCAGGAACACATTTTGCACTGCAAAATAACTTTTACTTTCTAACATCGTAAAGAAGCCATGAAGCTGTAGAAACTTACACCATGAACTGAGTGAGCCCCAGAATGTCAAAAGCACAGAGAGGACTTACAAACTCATTTATTTTCCTCTCCCATTACCAGCCTCATGCGAATTAGGCCTGCACATTTCACATTGGTATTCAGGAGGTCATTTGTCACACACACAGAGAAATAAATTAGGGGGAACATTAATGGTGACAAGCATACAAGACTACTGAACAGTAGAAGCATTGCAGACCCTTTGGGATGCAAGGTTTCACACCCTCTGGTCCAGCTGCCATAAATCCAGCAATGAATGTATTCAAGCACACCTCTGAATTGGCATTGCATATATACACACAATTAATTTGTGTGACTATACAAGTTTACACTTGAAGTCTAAAGTTAAAGGTCTGTATGAAGCCTACTTTTCAAAGAAGGATGTTTCATGTAATATTTGCTTGACCTAGAAAGAAAGTAATTTAAAATATTATAAGATTCCTTAATCCTGTTTAACTTTTTTTCCTAAGAGAAACCAAAAATCCAGTGGCTCTGACAGATTTTTCTTATGATTATGGAATACTCCACATTAAAAAAAGTGGATGTTGCGTGACCAATTATAATTAAACTGGTAAGCTAATCTTTACAGTGTCAGAAGGACAGGATAAATTCTCTTTGTAGTGACTAATACGGCCGGTCTGGTGAGGGGATTCAGTCGGAAGCTTTATCTCGTCTGTCTGTCTCCTTTGCCTGTCGCCCACTGAAGGATTCTGGCTAAGTCAAAAACACCGACCAAGCCCCCTTCCTGCTTCCCCTGGAAATGTTACCCTTTGTGAGCAGTGGCTTGAAGGCACAATTACTTCAGCATCTTTATTAAAACATAATGTTGAGATTTTAGCTAAGATTAAGTATATTAACTCCCCTAAATTTTATCACACTGAAAGTCTTTGGGAATTACTAAAGCAAGGTGGGGTGGGGGGGGGGGGGGTGTGGGGGTGTTACTACTTTTTTTTTTTTTTTTAATATTTAAACACTTAAGACTAAAAATCCCTTTTTCATACACCAGCACAAAGCACGGGTAAGACTAAACCCAATACATTTAAATGTGGATGATTCTCACTGGTTTTACAGCAGCAAACATTGCCATCCTGATCCTGACGTGGCAGGAGACTAATAGAGAACATTTCAGCAAATGCACTGTTTCTCCAGATATTTCTGCAAGAGCTCTTTGCTTTGTAGTGCAATCTGAATATTGTAGACAGGCCTCAATTTAGGATCGACTTCAAAGGAACAATCTCTGTCAAAGGCACTGTGTCCCTAACTCATTTGAAGATGGAGACACACTGATGCCCTTCCTGTCAGGGAAGAAAGGAGGAACAGGGGTTTGTTTAGTCCAAATTCCCACTGCTTGACTTCCAGTGCATCAGAAAACTGGTATATAGTCAGTCTCCCTAAGAAAAAGGAGAAAAAAGACAGCTCAGTGATTAATATGCTCACTTGAGTGTCAGAGATGTATGTTCAAATCCTCCCTCTGTCAGACTGTGGAGCAGGGGTGTGAAGCAAAACCCCATGCAGGAGATCAGGCAACCTTAGATGGGTTTCTGTATCAAGTCTCACCTGACAATTTTTTTTTCAGTGGATACAAAATACAGAAATAATCACCGCAGCAGAAGCAACTGCTTCATCGTGACAAATGACTTAACCTTCAGGCTACAAGTTTTCCCTTTCACTGTCTGCATTTTGTGCACGACTTCATGCAGGAGGTGTGTTTAGCTGGCTTGATTCATCTGAGATCAAAGAATAAGAACAGTACACAAGGGACAGTTCTTAACTTGTCAAGTATAAATTCAGGCTGTACACGTGTCTAATAGGAAAAATGTAAAGTACTTTACAGGAAGGAAAATGGGTGGGCAGGGGAGCTGCCTCTGGAGGGTTAAATCACAGCATAGCAGAGGCTTTGAAGATCCATTCTTGAATTAGAAATGGTAACGTGTTGCCCAGAGTCCTTCATGGATCCAGTCGGGTGCTCTCAGGGTAAGATATGAAGGATGGACACCTTCTAGTCAGAATATACGCGGGATGGAATGTCTGTGTAGAGCAAATCCGTTGCCTTCAAACCTTCCTTTCCATGCCACCATGTGTGGCACAGCCCCAGCCCTACGAACCGGCCACTTTACCCTTATGCAGTCCCCTTGTACCTGACCTCCCCTCCCAGGACAAGTCTCTTGGCATGCCCAGACTGCCCTGAAGGAACAGGCATAAGGAGAACGTGCTCTGCCAAATAAGCGTATCTTATTTGTAGCTGACACACAGTAGCTATTGTTCTTGGGTTGTTTATGCTTTATTCCCTGTGGCATCTGCTAATATATTCTCTGTCTGATTCTTATCTCTTACTGACACACATCAGAAGAGTTTCTAGACCTTTGGGTGGGGAAGGGTTTGACATTTCTCTTCTAGTTCAGATCAGTATCACATCAGCAGGGATGGGTCAAACACTTGCAGCTCTCATTCCTTTATTATTTATGAACATTCAATTGTCTCTCACCTCTTATTGACCTTTCCTATTCAACTAATATGAAACCAAGGCCCTTTGGCCCCAAGTGCCAAGTGGTGCAGCTGGATTGCAGGCTGTTTTCCTCAGTAACAGGCAGCTAAAGCAACAGCACGCAACACGCGCTGCTGGAGCATGTCTTACCTGGGAAAATGCTACTGAACAGGAACCAACCTCCCCGGGAACTTGGCCTGCCTGCAGAGCTCATCAGTACCTAAAGCAAATTCCTGCCGATCCTAGCCTCTCCCGTGCTTTATACTGTATCTGATGAGCCCTGAGGAACAAGTTACTGCGACTGTGCTTTTGTACCACGTGAAAGTAGACAAAGTACATGGTAGTTGCACCCTGAAACCAGCAGAGCAGTGATGACAGTCCTTCCTGTCATGGACAATCTCTGCCCACTGACAATCTCCAAGGGCAGCCTCTGGCTGGCATCACTCTAAATGACACCAGGACACGACGCCGCTTTTAGTTTTCACAACCTATTATTTATAGCTTATTTTAAATACAATTATATGGATATTAACCGTTTTTGTCTTCTGCTAAACAATAGGGCTTTATTTTGTCATATGAATAGATTGCATAACTTTCTCAAGGATTCCCAGAATATTAGGAGACAAATAATCACAGATGTTCAGATATGGGCAGGATGGGCGTATGCATGCCCATTGCATATGGGTATGCAATTTGCATGTGTGCTCTCTTCCTCTTACACACACACACCCAGCCCAGAACAGATTCGATACAGACTCAGATGGGAGCCAGGCTGCACAGCTCTGCGGGAAGACACGTGGTGTTTACATGTCGTCTGCAGCCCTGGGATGTTAACATCAGCAGTACAAAGATGGTATGCAAGGAAACCGGGGCCTGACACACGACCATAATACAAAAATAGCATTACAGTAACCATAATAATAAAACCTGCTTGTGGCTGAAAATGTAGATCAATTCTACCTTGTGGATGCATAATTGCTAATGCATGGAATTTGTGACTCTGTGTTCTGAAATGAGCTTGCTAAGCAGAAGCTTGTTTTGTTCTTCATGGAAACAGCTGGTCTTTTATCAAAGCTTTTAGCATTGATAGACCTTAATTTTTAAGACTTTGAAAAAACAACATTCTCATATGTTACAGTAGAGATGTTTATTTCATTTAAATTGTGAAAAACTGTCAGAGCTTCTAGGATTTTAACCTTAGCATGAAAGAAGTACAGGTGAGACAAATCCACTACTTAAACCATGAGTCGTTTCTGGAAAATAAGCATTTATTTAGTTACAATATTATTTTAATTTTCCGGTCTTAATTAGGCACTGACTGGCACCCCAGTTCTGAATATCCCACGTCCTGGAGTGTGGGAAGTCCATAGGCAGAGACTAATTTTGGTTCTTGAGACTAGCTGCTTTCAAAATTGACTTCTTCCAGAACATAAAGATAACTTCCTTGTGTTTTTTTATGTCATGCAAAATTTCAGGATCCTAGGTACCATTTTATGAGTATAGAGTAATGTAGGATAGCAAGAGTAAGTACCGCTGAACACACATTTAACATAAAAGTGCAAAGAACAGCACTGTTGGCCTTTCTACTATGATAAACAGGAGAGGGAAAAAGCCATGTGCCATACAGCAAGATCCTCTAAAATCTCCTCCCTCTTCTATAGAATACAAATAATATAAAGGCTCTGCTTCTATCGCTTGCAAGCAGTGAGGAACCTTTAAACCATTAGACTTTCTTGAGAAGGAAATGCTTCAAAAAAGGGCATTATTTAAAAAGGGAAAGGGGGAAATGCATCAGTATAGTGAACTAAAACCTTTCTAGTCTGGGCAGACTCACAAAAGGAATGGTAATAAATATATTCTATAAAAGGCATGTTTACCTCCCATAACCTCCATGACAACAATTATTTCACTAGCCTCAGAATATTCTTCCTTCCTTTTATTCTTTTTTTTCATTTTGAATTAACTACTTGTGTGGACAAGCATCTGCTGCCTCTCCATCTCACAGCTGCTCTCTCTCTCTCTTGAATTTATTCTTACTAGTGTGTATCCCTTGCCCATTTTCAGGCAAATACTTCAAGGCTCTCTCTGAAATGGTCAGTCTGGGCAAAAGGCCAAGAAGTGAAATCACCTCTTTACCACTAGATTTCCTTCTATTTTACTTTATTTCCCTAGGAAACTTTTCCTCATCCCAAAAGGTCTGCCAGACCCAGAAGTTTCTTGCACAATTACAATTTTATAGGGAGTTACTAAAATTGTGGGGTTTTCTCAGTTTAAATGAAAGTTCATTAATTCCTAAAAATGTTTTTATTTAGGTCAAAACCTGATAAAATATTAGAACCTATAATAGGATATAGGTGAATGGGAATTAATCTCTTATTCTTCTCTTTTGGTTGTTTTTTCAAGGATGGGAAGGACATCAGCACAGCACTCTGCATTTTACCAGCCATTCGAAACCTATGGTCTACACAAGCTGCCGATAGCATCCCTAGGGACCAGAAAGGAAATAGCATAAAGAAGGTGTCAGGCTCATCCTGACAATAATGTTTTTTAAGGATGGCTTCTGAGTCACAAAGTAGCTTTAAGGCTGCAAACGTCCCTCAGTACAGAGTGGGTCTCCTGCAGCTGCCTAGAGAAATATGTTTGAAGAACAACACGCCGTCTTTATGTGGTAACTGCCTTTTATTGTAGCTGTCATTGTCCTTTGCTCCACGCTGACAGCCCTGCACGCCTGGCATCGAGCTGTGTTAGGGGCTGCCCAGCTGTGCAAACACCACTGCGGTCACCAGCACCGCCTCACCTCGATTAACCCTGTGCTGCACTCTCAGCCTTGTTCCATTCCATCCAGTGCGATTTGATTCTACACACAGAGACATCTAAATACAGGTGTATGCACACAAACCCAAGTGAAAGTTCAGATTCTGCAGCATGCAGGCGCTTCACATGGACCACTAAGATATATCAAACCAGCCCAAGCTCTGATGGCTGCTGGGTGTTTGTCATTTGAGGTACAGAAAAAAGAGATCATGCAGGGCAGGGTGGTCACACCATGGTGCATTTCCGTGCTTTTCCTGATGTTAACTGCAACCTGTAACGTTTGGCCATACCCCACCTCCAGTTCCTGTGGACCCCCACTAGCGTATGATGAACACAAAGCTCGAATGGGGCAACCAGGCAGCGCTACGTAATACAGGAGATGTGAAGAATTTGGAGGCAGGGATGGCATGAGTATGGATTCTCCAGTCAACAAAAGGAAGGAGAGTGGGTTAGAGTGAGAATAAAAAATATTTATAGAGTACGGTATTTTTGGAAAAGATTTAAAGTGTTTAATTTGAGAGTTCTGGAGTTCATTTCCCCTAGCTAATTACAGGATTGGAATCTTTCTTAATAACTCATTAAAGATGAATGGAAGTGTTAACAGAATACGTTATTTTCTTGCATAATTAGTAATGGAAACATGAACATCAAAACTGAACAGGCTTTAAGGGAACATATGCATATTGGGTAAGGCTACAGCCACACCTTTTTATTTGTTTTTGCCAATGCAGCCCCTCTATTGAATGTCGCTTCAGCAGGTCAGGATTAGTAATTTTTTATGTCCGTGTCCTAAAATGTAACAGATACACCACTGTGTTCACAACAGCAGTTACACGCTACTCCTCATTTTTAAAGAAGTCCCGTAGCTATGTGATAATGTCATTGGAAATTACAGTAGACAGGAACTTGCATGACCCCTGCTGGGTTACCTTCACCAAACTCTGTAAGTGAACCCTTGCTATCTAGGCAGTCCTTTTGAGAGACGAGTAATTAAATTCTTATGATCGTGCAAGTTGTTACAATAAGACAGAAATTCTTCCTTCTGCTTCCTATCCTGTTTCCTTGGAAAAGTAACAAAAGTATGCCAGATTCCATCTAGCATTTTTCCTCCCTGTTGCAAGTGGTTGGACTGAATACAGGGAAATCCATCAGAAATCTTGGTGTGCTGCTGAAATGAGACTGTTCTCAGCGACCTCAAGAGAGCCTGATTTTTAACTTGGGTGTTTCCTTAAAGAAGAATATAACCCTTTAGTGAGAAAACACTTTCCTTTGCTTAAACACAACTTACATGTGTAATGTAGGGCTGCCTTACTATTTGATAAACCACCTCTTAAATACAGATAACAATTTCATGAAGTGTGGAATGAGGAAAGGAGGATTTAACCCATAATTTTTGAGGCACGCAGTCAAACAATGGTGATTCTCACTTGTCCAAAATGCCCATTTCCATTGGGTTATTTAAATTATTACCTATATCTTAGCTGAGTACTGATAGATGGGGATATGTCTCGACTTTACTCACAATACATTCAGCAGAAGGATCCAGTAGAGAGATTGGTTGGGATGAGGAGGAAAGAGCCAGCTTAGAGGGACAATGCAGCCTCTCCACTGCCAAGCGGTGCAGACTCCGCAAGGTTGCAGCAAGCTGGAGTCATGCAAATGGCCAGTACTGCCACTGGGGATACTCCATCCCTGGGTGTCTTCAAGGCCAGGCTGGATGAGGCTTTGAGCAACCTGGTCTAGTGGAGGGTGTCCCTGCCCATGGCAGGGAGGCTGGAACTAGATGATCTCTAAGGTCCCTTCCAACCCAAACCATTCTATGATCCTCTGATTCTCCTGGCTTTCCCTCTCTGAAGTTTCCAACCCCATCATGCAACAGACCACAACAGGCTTCTCTGCCTGTACAGGGCAGGTGATAAAGGGCGGTGGACTTGAGCACTTCCTTTAGGCTGCAGCTGCTTCTGCCACTAGACACTGCCTGCAGCTCTGTGACAGAATGGGTGGACAGATCCGTTTCCACAGATTTTGCTGTATCCCTTTTGGGGATGAGAAGAGTCACAAGCCAGTTTAGTGACCTTACTCCTGCCCTACATGTCGCGGTGTTATGCGATCATTTCACTTGTCCCCTTTGCAGCCAGGCAGATCTCTTTTATTGCGCCATCCTTCTACCTCTGTGAAGCAAAATACAGCTCTTAGTAAGAATAGGAACCTGTATCTCTCCACAAGACTACTTGTAATGAAAATACACCCCTGTAATGTGGGGTACACCCCCTAGCAGTTGCAGAGTAGGTGCTTGCATATGGCTGACATTTTTCCTGGTTAGTCACAAAAAGAATAGTTTTAATCTACCTTATAAAATGCAAAAAATAATTCACCCGGAAAGAGAAAAGTAGTTCATTAATTCAGACCTTCTCTTATTACTCAGTCTAAATGTACATATTATTATAAGACACAATTACATAATGAAACAAACAAAAACTAATGGCTCTTATTAAAGTTACAATTAAAGCAAGCCACTGTTTTTTCAGAGGCTCAGATCTTAAGAGGCAGAAGACTAAGGAACCACTACAGCTAAATAAGGCTTTTACTACTGAGCCAAACAGCTACATTAGGACTTAGACAACAATCAGTCATAAAACATCCACATTCATGTAGCAGTTTAGATGCCTCACACGCTGACCGGCATTTGTGTGCAGGTAGTTAAGCCTCTCAATCAAGAAAGGATTTCTCTAGGAAAAAGCCCATGAAGACACTTCATGACCAAGTGTTTTCTAATTTACTTAAAAGTAAGAACTGGAAGAACATTCAAATCCAGAGCAAGCGCTGTTTTCTGGAGACCTAGTAGACCTGTTATTTTTAAAATATTTTGCAGGACTCTCGGGAGCAGCCGTAGGGGAGCAGAGCAGGCGACAGCCTCACGGAGTAGACACACAGCTACAGTCTCTGCTTCCTGCTGGCGACAGCCTTCGCCTTCCACACTCAGCGATTTCATGTTTCTGTGCCGTACGAGTACCTCCAACAACGCAGGGCCGCCTGGGGCACCGGTGGCTAACCCGTTGTTTCTAAATTGCTGGTTCAAATACAGCCTGGGAAATTAAAGTCCTGGCCTGTGTGAAATGAGCCGGTAGCTCCCGTCAATTACCTGGCGGAGAGGCCATCCCAGGCGGCCCAAAACATGCCCGTGCTGACAGTCAGGAAGAGAAGCAATGTTTTCAGGGATTGAGCTGCATTCTCCCCCCCAGGGACAGAGCCTCTGCAACATAAAATGGAAATTTTTGATGCTTCTGTATTATTCTATTTATAAAGATGAATTTCTATTCAGCTGTAGTAAAATAACTCCCTTTCTGAAAGAAAAAACAAACTGAAGTTGTAGGATTGCAGGGGCATATTGGGCAAAGCCTTGTCAGCATTCTCCAGCAAGACGCAGTAGTAACGCTGTAGCAACCTCTCTTCTCTCCCAAAGCTGTCAACCACGGTTTGGGAAAACAGCTCAAGATATTAAGCTGACAGGTACTCGTAGAAGCGCAGCTTTTGTACATCGTCAAGAAACATCAAAGGGCTGAAGGGATGGTTCATCTAGGTTAGGTGCATTTAAGGCTAGATCCAGTGAAGAATAGAGATTTGAATGCCAGACGATAAAAGTCTCCCCATGCAAACTGAACGGGATCTTTCCAGCTCGGAGCATGGGGTCTCCCCATGCTCACTCGCGCAGGCACGTGGTACAGACGCAGCGTGGAGAGGAGTGAATGCGCGAGTATCAATCCAGTTGGCAGCAGAGCTCTGGAAACACAGCTGTGACAACACCGTACATTTTTACTGCGGTGGCTGCATCATCTATGCACCTTGATTAACCAAAATCCTTCTTTTGTCTAGAATTAAAACAACCAGTTTTTGGTTTGTTACATAAAATGACGTCTACTGGCACCAAAATTAACTACACTCCCCAATGCATGTAGCAAATTTAATGTAATTAGTTTTACCGAAGCAGTTTAATAGCTCTTGAAATATAAAATTTGTTAAGAATATAGGCAATATTTGAAGTAGTTTCACTTTTGCTGAATACCAAGAGCAACAAAATACAAACAGAATAGTTTCCTTAAGAAGTTGTGAGCGTGCTAATTCAGTTTGCCCCATATCCGCTTCTTCTATTTCACATATTTCAAAATGTTTTGCTAACTCTTACAATTGTGATAAACAGTATTTCTGTATATTTCCTGGCTGTCTTCAAGGCCAGGCTGGATGAGGCTTTGAGCAACCTGGTCTAGTAGAAGGTGTCCCTGCCCGTGGCAGGGGGCTTGGAACGAGATGGTCTTTAAGGTCCCTTCCAACCCAAACCATTCTGCGATTCTGTGATAAGACTATCTAATGGGACCACACGAACATTTAGCAAGATGTTTCCCCAAAGCAAAAATAATTAATAGATGCATATTGTGGAGAAAGGCCGATACTTAATTCTTAGATCTTTCTACAGACCTGAAATAAGTATTTAAATCATTCTACTTATCATAGAATCATGGTTGGAAGGGACCTCAAATGATCATCTGGTCTAACCTTTCATGGGAAAGGGAGCCTAGATAAGATTAGCAATTGGATGTGCAATTGCACACCTGGAAAATCTCCAGTGATGGAGACTCTTCCATGTCCCTGGAGAAGTTGAACTAGTGAATGATTGTTCTTATTGTAAAAAATGTCTTTCTTCTGTCGAGAGAAACCCTCTTATGGTGCAACTTGCACTCATTGCCCTTTGCCTTCTCCATGTGACTCTTTGTGAAGAGAGAGCCTCTGTCCCCTTCGCAGCTGACTTTAAGTACTGGAATATTCAAAAAGACATAACACTTGAAAAAAAAGAGTCTATTGGGCAGGGGGTTAATTACTGAGAATTCACAAAATAGGACAATAAGGAAAACCAGAATTTACTCGGGTTTAGTATCTTATTTTTTGCTTTAGTGCAACCTCTGTGCTCAGGTAGGCAATAAGAATGCAAAGGCTACCCAAAATATTGGCAGAAAATGAAGGTTAAAAGCAAGTTCCAACAAGCTGCAGTTTCTTGACATCAAGTATTCAGGGACAAGGTGTACAACACCAGGAATGGCTTACACACTGACACATACCGTACGTAGGTGATATACTAGGTACCTGGGATGTACTACCAGAAGCTTCCCTAGGAAACAGTCTCTAAAATGCTTTGTCCACCAAGACAGTTTCCTGCTGGAAAACTTGTAAATTTTCCTGAATATTTACAGTCCATTATGAAAATGGCTGTGCTTCAGAGCTTCATCACACAGTGTGGCTGTACACCCACCTTTCTAATCCTTCTTTGAGGTGTCCACAGAAACGAGTTGTATCTCATTTAGGCCTGGAGTCCATGAGATCCATGCAGGTCAGTTACACGGGGGCTGAATGGGACTTGTCATCCCCATTTATTCCCTCCAAAGAGAAATTAAATTCTTCAGAAAGGACTGAAGAGACGTAGAGTGTGCTAGCGTACTGGAGCCATGAGGGTACTTCATGCCGTACTGAGCCCACCTGGAGCCTCGATCCAAGACTGTAGAGCTTATGCCTCCACAGACTGCTTTTACTGACAAACCTTTCTTTTTTTTTTTTTTATTCAAAGTACAATACTTTCTGCTATTTTTTCCACTTTTTCTGGGTATGCACGTGGTTTTGTGCCACATAAAACGCCTGAGGAACACAGGCGCGCGCGGTATCTGAACACACGCTAGGGAACAGCAGGCCGACATCGCAGTAAGGACAGGGAGTGGAGTGAGGCAACACACAGCCTGCCTACGGAGGAACAGTTGCGGCGCATCACCAGCACTCATCAACAACAACCTACAGGAAGGCCGTGCAGACACCGAATGCGCCATGCATTTAGCACAACTTGCTTGAAACCTGTGAGCTGAGTGCGTTTTCCTATGTGTTAAACTGGCTCGCATATGGGGGACTAAGGGGTTCAGCGTTGCCTAACAAGGAAACCTTTCCAGGGAGAGGACACTGAAGCTGGCCGGTGCTCCTGGAAGCGCCGTGGGACAGCTTGGCAGGACAGGCCCGTGCATCTCTTGGACACAGGCCTGAGACGGTCCTTGCCGCCCCCCGCCCTACCCCTCCGACACCGGAATTTTCCACCCTCGTCCTCCCCCGAGCTTGGCCACCCGCCCGCCGGGCAGGGCGAACGCTTCCTGACTGGGCAGGGAGCCGCTCGCCACCCGCCCGCCAACAAACGGAGGATGCCGAGGTCAACCCCGGCTCTCGACACGCTTCCTCCGGCAGGCTCGGGGGAGGGCCGTGGGCGCGGGGTGGGACAGGGCGTGCGGCCGGGGGCATCCCGAGCCGGGGCCGAGTGCCGCCACAGCCGCCGGGGCAGCCCTCGGCCCGCCGCGCGGCCAAGATGAGGCGGGCCGGGCCCTGGTGCCTGCTCCTGGCCGCCGTCTGCGCCCTGGGCCGGTCCCCGCCGCCGCGGGACGCCGTGCGCTGCCAGACCGACGGCGCCTGCTTCAGCGCCCACCTCGCCGACGGCTCCTACGACGTAGCCCGCAGCGACTGCGGCCGCCGGAGGGGCAGCCTGGCCTGGGTCAGCGGCGAACCGGAGCTGCGCCTGCTGCTGGGGCTGCTGGAGGAAGTGAGGCCGGCGCCCTCGCTTTTCTGGGTCGGGCTGAAGAGGAATCCCTTCACCTGCACCGACGGCGGGCAGCCCCTCCGCGGCTTCTCCTGGGAAGGCGCCGGGGCGGCCCCGCGGGAGGTGCCGGCAGCTCTCGGCCGGTGGGTGAAGGAGCCCGTGCGGTCCTGCCTCATCCACCGCTGCGCCGGGCTACATTTGGCGGCCACCCCCGACGGCGACCCCAGCTGGGGCTGGAAGGAGCGGCTGTGCCAGGAGAAGAGCCAGGGCTACGTCTGCAAATACCGGTACGAGGGCGCCTGCCCCGACCTCAGCCCCGCGGAAGCCCTCGATCTCGACTACCACCTCCCCTTCGAGGAACGCAGCGCCGGCCCCGGCTTCAGCCCGCCGGGCACTGTGCTCACCGTGGCATGTCCCGGCGGGGAGGTGCAGCTCATCTGCCAGCCCCAGCAGGATGGCTTCGCTTGGAAGGGCGTGGAGGAGCCCCTCTGTCCCTGCGGTTACCGGAGCGCCGGCACCGGGCGATGCGCCGAGGCCGCCGGATGCAGAGATGCTGCCGGCGGCTTCGCTTGTTCCCGGGACGGGACGCCCATCGCCGCCACGGCGGGTGACCCCGCGGAGGCTCCGGGTGCCGAATCGGTACCCGGAGCCTCCGCGAGGCCGCCCATCGGTGAGGAAAAGACTTCCGATCCGCCACCCTCCTCCTCGTCCTCCAACTACGTTTTCATCCTAGTGACCTTCGCCGTGGTGGTGCTGATCATTCTGGTCATGACCGTCCTGGGGGTCTTCAAGCTCTGTTTCAACAAGAAATCAGACAGCCGCGGCGACAAGGAGCCGCCGGGGGCCGGCAGCAAAGCGGAGGCGGGCTCCGCGGAGCCGAGCGGAGCGGAGAGCGGTGATTAGCCCCCGGGGGCTCAGTCCCCCCCGAGCGGCGGCTCCCACCCCGGGGCAGCGCTCTGTTCCCTCCGTCTCTCTTGCTCCCAACCCAGCTGCCGCGGGGACCCGAGGGAGAGACGCCGTGGGACCGGGTAGAGCGGGACCAGCACTGTCAGACTTGGGGGAGGGCAGCGGGGCATTTCAGCAAGTGACGCCCCCTTTTCAGGGGTTTGAAGCCTTTGGACAGTCCAGAGTTTTTGTCGGTTTGAAAACCAGTTATTTAGGTGCTGACCAGAGAAGGTGTGGGTGCCCCATCCCTGGAAGTGTTCAAGGCCAGGCTGGATGAGGCTTGGAGCAACCTGGTCTAGTGGAGGGTGTCCCTACCCATGGCAGGGGGGTTGGAACTAGACGATCTTTAAGGTCCCTTCCAACCCAAACCATGCTATGATTCTATGACATAAGTATGAATGTAACAGCCTGGCCAATGAACGATTGCTTATCTGCATCTGCAACAGTTGTGGGGTTTTTAGCTGTCACTCCTTGTCTGAGTGGTACTCGGATGCTCTCCTTTTCCTTCTAATTGCTGGAACATTTGGAGAGGTGAACTGCCATTATTTTGGAGGAAACTCTGACCCATACTCTGTCAGACTGGCATTCTTTTACACGATGAGCATTTCTGTACTTAGGAGGTCATTAAATTGCTGAGGAAGTGGGAGGTTAATGGGCAGTCAGTTTTATACTCCAGCTGATGAAAAGAATAAAGGATGATTTTAAACCTAAATCAACGCTCTGTTTGTTACTTCATACAATATTCATTTTTACTGTAGCAGAGCAACAAATTTTTCAGTTACAGGTTTTCTCCTAAGGTGCATGGGTACAGCGCTTGCTTTCTGCATGCAGTGTGTGGCTCCCTTACAATCGAATCACACAGGGTGCTAACAAACTTCGCTCTGAGAGGAGTTATCACGGGTCCAAATAAATCACGCAAATCCCATTTGTTTTAGTCAGATATATTTTCCATGGAATGCCCCTTGAGTGTAAGGACAGCAGGATTCACCCTTTGTGCCCCTTCTAAAGGAGGTAAACACTTCCTCTGTGATTTCCCTTGGGAATTCCTGCAGCGCAGCACTTGCTTGCCTTGCAGTTCAGAGTGCTGATGCTCAATTCTTACTATTACGGTGTTGGTTTTCAATTAAAGTGGTAATGCTAAATATTGATTCAAGGTTTTCCAAGTGCAGTAAGACACTACTAACTGGATCTCATCCAAGCCTTTTAGGTTACAGGGAGGGTATGGGGAATGTTTTCTTCTCTTAAAAGAAGTTTAAGCTCTGAAATATCTTTAAATATGCTTTTTTTTTTTGTTTATTTTCCTCTCTTTAGAGCTGACCTTCTGACGCCTGCTTTCATTTTATCACTCTCCTGTTGAGTTTGGAGAACTCTGTTTCAAACAATAATGTGTATTGTTACCTAATTTTCTTGCAAGCAAGGATTTGAAGATTAATCTAGTGTAAGCGTTTGCTAAGGATAAAATATGACATAGTATGACTTTTTTCCTTTTTCCCTCTCTCTCCGCTTAGTGATGACAGGCTGTTGCTATCTGGGAAACAGTGGTTTGCATTTGTTAATGGGATCCCAGACATTTGTGAGCCATCAGGCAATTCCAGTTTAAAATGACAGGATTGAAATCCAGCTAGGTGAGAATGCTACTCAATACAAAGCTGTCTCATAATTTGCACACTTTTCTAATCTTTATATCAGACATTTGTATTTCAGAAGGAAGGCATTTTTCAGCTTCAGTAGGAGGTTCGATTCCACATTCAGGTGTGCATAGATTTGCAAATGACTAAACCATTAATGCCTTTTGTCTTAATACCACTCCTGTCACTATCATTGTAAGTAATTTGTTTCAGGGTGCAGTGTGTGTGGAGCTCGATTCTCCTACAAGGGGCTGTGTAAGCAAATAGCAGCTAAGATGAATGAGAGCTTCCCTAAGTTATTATTTCTCTTTTCCTCTTTCCAACACATCAGATGGCTGGACTCTTAATGGTACTGTTCAGGCATGTGTTTCTAAGCTCTAGAAATACTCTTATTCTGTTTCAGGAGTCTTACAAAGCACACAGCTAAGTGCTGAGGTAAGTGCCCCTAACTGACGACTACTTTTGGTGTCTCGCAGGATTTGTCTCAAACTATTCAGTTAAAATGTTCAAGTTCATGCCCTTGCAAGCCATTCACCTGTCTCATCTTATTATTCTGATTCCACTCTTTGCCTTGGCTTCCTAAAAAACTACCTTTTCATTTCAGAGTTCCTACTCTCACACTCAAGATTCAGGATTAAGCATTAGACATTTGTCTAAAGAAATACACAAGAACTGTGTAATGTTTTCTCTGGTTTATAATTTGACTCAGTTGAAAACAGACTATTTTGCATCCGAGGATGGGATCTGTCTCAGTGGGTGTAAACATCTCTAACAGCTCATCTAGACTTGTCTACTCACCTAGACTCCCTTACAGCCTATGGAGGGGAGTATGTACTTGCAATTTCTCTCATTTTAAACTAGATGCTGAAAACAGAACCGATTAATTACATCCTAAAAGTGACATTTCTCTACATCAGCTGTGAAGAAAGCCTGGAAAGGCTACTCATATTTAAATGCCTGTAAAACATGCTTCTAAATTAAATCAATAAAATCAGCTAACCTAAGTCTCTGATTGTGCAGGTCACTTTTCAAAAAGCAAGCTCACGGTGCTACATGTCTCTTCAAGGCATGGCTAAATGGCTGTAACTTTAGCATAGCTTCTATTGGTTTTACATGTTAGAGAGTCTTGTTTTGTCCACTTGGGTTTCTTTACCTTCATTTTGCAGTCAGTAGGATATAAAGCCAATAGCATTGGGATTTGATTGGAACCTGCGGAGGTTTGAAATGCATGAATTTCTCTTCCTCTAGTGGTTCAGATCAAGAAGTGGATTGTTTGGGAGGAAGGACAAATAATCTTTGCTTTCTGCTCTCCATTTAAATTGTGGCTTTCTTAAATAGGAAACCCTCCGACAGCTGACTTGTAACCTGGACTATTGTCTCATCTCATAACTGTGAGTCAGTGATCTGTGTGGCAGATTCAGTGCAGAGTTTGGTATTTACATCCATGGAAGGAGCTGAAGGTCATAATAAGATAATCATAACAAGAATTAATATAATGAAAGTGTCTGTTTATGAAATTGGTTGCGACCTTCTTCTATTTTTTATGTAACAACACATGTAAAACACACAGTCAATTGTAAATATGTTTCCAGAACATAGGAGGGATGGAGACAAATCTTGACCCTTTCCCTCATGTTACATACATGTCCTAAATATAATATAATATAATAGTAAATGTATTATATTGCCTCTGGTTTCCAGTACAGAAAAACATTATTTCATCCTTTATTAAAACCATATAAAACACACATAGACATTGTATCTGTGAGTTTTACAATGGGTACATTTGTAAGGAGGATTTTAAACAATATAGTATTTTTAATTCTAGCGGCTCGATTCCCTGGGCTAATGTGCGGTGTTGTAGACCCTGGCTCTCGACTGGATGTAATAATGTAATGGCGATGAAACAGAGGACATGAGAATCTGTGAGTCCAATTTAAAAATGGTGATTTCTGCAAATAGTAGGAATGTCCAAAGCTCTCATCTATCACAGTGATCCAAAAAGTGTCCCCTGTTGCCAATTATTCAATCTAATTTTTAGATTTCCTTAATTCCTGCGAAGACAGTTTGACTGGTAGGCACATAATTTGTCATCTGTACATTTTATTCATGAACATGTGATCAATTTTTAATGGTTTCTATTCACCACATAATCAGAAATAAAATTTTAATTTTCCCCAATATTTTTAATAATTATTTATATTGCTGAGGGCTTGTTTAAGTGTGTTGTGGGATTAAAGTGAAATCTAAAAGTGGACATGGGAAAAATTTGAATACTTCAAAGAACTTCTCTCCTTTTTAAAGTGTAGTATATAACTTAAAGAAGATTAAAAATGAATGGATTCTGTACTTCCCCCAGGAAGTGTAATTTCCTATCACTTAATCAACTTTTTTCATGTTTTCCAACTTCATTATCTTTCCTCATTTTTTGCGTGGAGCTTAATCACTGGTACATGCAACTTAGTTCCTCCTAGAAATAATATTTCCTATTTCTTCAGGATGTGGACATTAATCAAGGCTGTAGAGTGGTGATTCATACATTTCACTAATGATCTAGATCTGACTTGAAAGGCAAACACAGCAAGGCAGCAGCAGAAACTGCTCTCCCAGGGCTTCAAAATGGGTGGAACTTCATGCCTTTCCTTCCTCCCCTAATATACAGCCTTGCTTTTCTCCTCTGGGCTTGTAGAGCTCTGGCACTGGGAAACTGGAAAGTGAATGGGAACGGGGAGTCATCTGTTTGCAAGCAAGCCTTCCCTTTCCGTATCGCAGACCTGAGGGACTGCTGCGCTGTAGGTGAGGGACCTGAAGGCAGCAGTTGAGGTGGGAAAGGCAGAGGCATGGTGATGGTCCCATGTTTATGATGTCCTTTCCCTCCTTCACCCGCCAGTTCTTCCACATTGCAGGTCTGAGACAGAAGGATGGGGAAAAAACTGCTGTTACATATTTCATGGATAAAGAGCGAGAATATTGCAGGTCCAAGGAGAGGATGAGCTGAGGAGGGAGAGATAAGAAAGACTGGCAAGTATCCATCTACACCAGGATGTATATCCATCTGTACCATCCTCTCGCTGCGTATTTTTTCAGGTGTTTGTTAAAATGTGGTGGCTTGCAAACAAATAAACATTTTCGGTCATTAATCCCAGAATAGCACATGGGCCGTAGTGTGTCAGAAAAGCATGGGTTTGGTTTGGGAACGTAACCAGCAGGACTTGTGTTTTGCACTGATAAGAATGGTTTACACTGTTCCCTGGAACATCACATAGGAGCATAAGAACAGGTAGTCTGAGTGAGATTAAAAGTCATCTGAATGGGTAATCTCCCTGGAATGACAGCAAACGCTTTAGGAAATAGAGTAGGAAATCTGATATTTGTAAGTAAGTGGCACTTCTTGTAGGTACTCTAGCCTTGCAAGTCTTTGAGTTTGAGATTGACTTCATGTCACACTTGGTAGACTTCCACCAATGTGTCTAACAGAGTTTGGATTCAATTTATTACTTTTGGCATCCAATCATCCTGTATCAATTAGTTCCACAATTTATTAACATGTGACATGAAAAAGGAGACCACTTTATCTTCTTGATTTTCCATACCTTTGCCATACACTCCACTCCTTCGCTCAGAGGAGTCTATTTAGTTTCTTTTTTTTTTTAAGGACCAATTATATATGTATGATTGCTTTGTTATTCCTTTTTTACCTTTTTTTAATACTGTTAGATTCTTTGTGAAACCCAAATTTAGAAGCTGTTGCAGATGCAGGTACAGCATAGTCTTCTCCAACGGCTTAACAGTATTTTCTCGTTTCTGAAAGTTATTGACATAACCATTTGTTTTGACCACTGCAGAGAACTGTGCTGACGTTTTCAGAGAATTGTCCTTATTGTCCTTTAAGTTTTTTCCAGCTCATTTAAGGGAAATTTGAGCAGGACAAGCCCGAGGACAGAGCCCTGTTGGTTTCCAGCAGTTTTCGCCACAATTAATAGTACAGCTCTTTCATTAGAGAATTTCTTCTGAATTCTTAGGGGAGGACCAGCCTCTGCTGATGGTTTTATACTGTCCATGGTCTGATTTACTCCAAAACTCCTACAAACTCTTCATTCTAATGAATTTCCACAGACTTATTCATTGTCCCTTTTCAAAAAATAAAAAAGAAAAAATAGTCCATAAAGAACAGAGGCAATAAGACTTCACAGCTTTTTTGATACGGCTCTTTCTTCCAGAAACCCTCTTAAATAGAGTCATCGTTCATCAGCAGTCACTACACTGGTTGGTTTCCTGCTCTACTGGGTTTTGCACTGGTAGTTGCTATGTCAGATGTTCCTCAAAAACATTATTTTTGGCCTGCTTTAAAATGTTACTGTTCATTTGCTAAAGTTCACCCTTTCTTCTGCTTTCTTTATTTGTACTTGATTTCAGCTTTAAATTGTGTTCTTTTCTGTTGCGTGCTGTTTAACCTTTCAGATTTTTTTTTTGAGAGGAAGGTGGTCTTCTAGTATTTTCTTTTGATAGGGAATATGTGTTTAATCGGATCCCCTAGCATCATTAAATAGTCCGAGTGCCACCTGCAAGCTTTTACCCTTTTAACTGTTCCTTTTAATTACTTTTTAGCATCATTATTCATTTATATGCAGCTCCTTGCTTTGACATTAAACATCAGCATAGCGCACATTTTTAGCTGTTTTACTCAAAGCTGTTCACTTTAGGTATGTTGTAGTCAGTGTTCAGCCAAATAATATCAATCATTTTGTAGGACAAAACCAGGATCTGTTTCTTCTGTTGTGGGCAAGTACTAAGTGTGTCAAGAATAAATTATTAGCCGTCTGTAAATTTAGTTACCAGATAGTCTGTCATGACAGCAGTCCACAAAAAAAAAAAAAAAAAAGGTCAAACCTGCTTTGATTGTGTTTAAATTCTTCCCTCTCCAAGCAAGTAATGAATTGTGTGTATGTAGTATATGCAGCTTTTTCTCAGAATACAAGCCTCCTAGATTTCATGGCAATAACCCTTCTGACTCTGCAGTGTTAGTGGTGGCACTTAAAGTGAATTGATTCTCTTTCAATTATACTTAACCACTGAGACGATGAAGCAGATTCTGTTCCATTTGAAGCAATTCTGAAATCCTAATAGAATAAGGAATTGTAAGAACACATACATCCTAAGTAAAACAATGCTGGTTCTCATTCTTTACTATATACTGGAGCTTAAAGGGATGTGAAGA
The DNA here is from genome assembly GCA_027574665.1 of Rhynochetos jubatus. Classification (NCBI taxonomy): domain Eukaryota; kingdom Metazoa; phylum Chordata; class Aves; order Eurypygiformes; family Rhynochetidae; genus Rhynochetos; species Rhynochetos jubatus. The sequence goes on along the minus strand of CM050648.1, from coordinate 122,062,908 downwards.
TAATATACAACATGAGCATCAACCTACTAATATACAATGATGTGCATTACAGTCTCTTCTCCCCCTATACTTAGTAACATTATATTATTAGATATCCAAAACTTTTACATCACAAACCCTCTGACCTATACGTCAGAGGAGGCTTTCATTACTGTCAGATAAATTGACCACACTAGTGCTGTTATCATCTGTTGCAATTCCATAAATCCAGTTTAGAACTCTCAAAGAACATCTTACTGGCTTGTCATACGAAGACAAGAACTTAGGTGTAAATGCATATTCTTCTTTGTGTTTAAAGCTAAAATATGCATATATTAGTGTATATTTACAGAGGATATGCTTTCCTGATGAAATTCAAGGTTATGGGAATAGGTTTGGTTTTTTTTTGTCACAAAATTCTGTCTGGTCAGGCGAAGTCCTTCTTAAGAGTCTGGAATCTATTTCAGTACAAATATGACTGACATATTTTTCCACAAATATGAATGTATCAGGAGATTTTCTTCCATGCTTAGGGAGTTTATCTTATTTTCAATTAGATCTTAGTTCTAATGAAGGTTCCTGGATAGGTACACTGAAACCTGCAATCCTCTCTAGATGAGATAAGTAGATCCCATCTTGGGAATGTAGCTCTATGCCTTCATGCTACACCAGGTTCAGAGTATCAAGGCCTATGGGGTATATGTGAACATCACCCTTAGTTCTTATGAGCATATATTTCTCTTATTGGAAGTAATTTTCCCAGTCATAGCACTGAAGATGCATTTAAGGTAAGAAATTCTGTAAATCGTAGTGTATGATGGCAAAAGGGTAGAGAAAATGCTGCTGTATTCTATTTCTTTCTTGTTGATATGGAGCTCTTCTTTGTGTTAAGCAAAAATTTGATAAGACTTTTCTATTTTGATGATAAAAGGAAAGAAAATTATCTGTGAAATTCAGAGCTTCTGAAAAATCCCAAATAAATTAACATTTTTAAAAAAATCTATTATCTAACTGTTTTCTGCACTGTTTCCCCAAGTTACTAGTAATTCGGTAAAGTACTTAAATTATCACTTGGTTCTTAGCAAAAACACCAGGATTACCTCTCTCCACCCCTCCCATAAAATGGTTTCTCCTGGGCATCCCACCCTTGATCTTTCTGAGATCCTGAGAAGGATCTCAGATTCGTTCTTTCCAAGGCAGTTCAATATCAGACATCGACCAGTTTTGCCTTCTTTCATAACCCAAATATCCAGTCTTTTGCCCAGATGTGAATATATCTTAAATGTTTTGCCTGTTCTTGTATGACAACCCATAAACCCTGCAACCCTTCCACCTTCTTTTCCACCATAAATAACAGGAACAGTGACAATTGAATTAACAGTGACACCTGTCCCCCACACCTGTAGCAACTTCACATGCAAGCATGTGAGAGAGCGGCTTCCATAGCTTTTCTTCCCAGTTAACTTGTGAGGATTTTATAGCGTCTTGCATTAGTGCAAGCGGCAGATGAGGTTCAATTTCTTCTGGATTCATTACATGACCAGGTAACAGCTACTGACATAGAAATTAAAGTATGTACTGTGGCATCAAAAAAACAAAAAAAATCTGTGTTTTTTATCTTTCATTTCACTGCATTTTCTTTCTTTCATTTGTTCATTTGGTCTTGTGATTGAGTTGTATAAATTACATGTATAAATCTAAGGCATGAACCATAGACTCAAACTTCAGCTGAGGTAGCTGTTCAAAACATCACTGAAATCAGTTACTGAGAGTAGCCAAGAGTGTTCAGTGGGTAAATAAGCCACTTCATTTATGAAGACACTTGAGTTTATAGAAAAAACACAAAATGGTATAGAAAATGCAAGGCTTAAGTTAATAAGCACATTTTAATATCAAAGTTGTCCTAGTTTTCATGAAGACATATGAAACTCCTTACAAAAAGCTTCTTTACAATATTGTACACTCAGTTTGGCTTCTAAAAGCATCTTTTCTCTTTCTGTGACCAAATAATGTACAAAATAACTCTGCTGCAATGTTAGGAAAATAAACTCACTAATACTGGTATTGATTTTCTGCTCAATAACCTAGTGTTTTTCAGATTTTTGTTTTGTCCATGACTTGTCTCTCATTGACTGGATAAAGTGGCAAGATCCATCTGTGTCTGGTTTTGACAGAAACCAGAAAGCCACAAGATCCCCAGCCTTTAGCTGGTACGCTGATAGATAATGCACTTTTTGTATACGTTCAGAATGTAGTATAACCTATTTAACCTAATTAAATAGTGAAAAGACCATAATCATAACCTCCATTAGTTCCCTGGTTTAGACCTGAGACAGAGATACTGTCCTATTACCCTAGCTGGGGAAAGGTGTGGTTGGTCCATGTAGTAGGCATGGGGCATGTTTTCCTGAAGTGCTGTGCAACTGCAGCTCTCAGTGAATGCTAGCAGACTCCAAACTTTCTGAACATCAAAGGTTATCTCCAAATATAGCTACTCTGGTTCTAAATCAAACATTACTTATGTTTTTTTTTCTCCAAGATCTTCTCTTACCACCTTCAACCTCTCCAGCCATGGACTCACCTCTGTAGCAGAAGAAACACTCCAATTTCCTCTACACATCAAAGCAGCACACAAGCAAAACACAGACTGTTGCCTAAATAGTAAAACTCTGCCACCTAACTGTCCAGCAACTGGAATTTGAATTTACTAATCATTAATTCCTTTATCAGCAATATACATTCTAATTCATCCCTTTACATGTGGGATAACAGACCAAATAGGATGTTCATGTTTTACAAGAAGGAAGCATATATATGCGCATGCACCTCCTATGTGTGTGTACACTCATACATACTTGCTTTGTACAATTTTGCCATGTTTTGAACTATTCCAGCTGAGCAGCAATCGTTTGACCTCGCTGTTGTAAACCTGAGCACCTGCGAGTCCCACGTGAGTCAGAAGAACTTGTGGCCCTTTTCTTTTATCAGCCTGTTGGCACCAGCACTGACGTTACTCGGCGTTGTGAAGCTCATGGTGTTACAGCACCCTTGCAGAAGCTCACAGCTTCCTTCTGGGCTGTCTTACATGACTGATAGGGCCCACGTGTACACTGAAAACAGCCCTGTCACCAACAAGGTAAGTGATACCAATACGATTCAATTCCAGTGCTCATCACGGTGATCAGCAGGTCCCAAGTCAGAAATCTAGTAATTATGTGTCCTACAGCCCAAATGTGCTATGCATTTGGGGACTTCTATCTGAATCTTTCTAGTTAGAAAGCTCAAGAACCAACAGAGCGACCCTAAGCCATATTACAGAGCATAAGACCCTGTATAGAAAAGCCTTTTTTTTTGGGAAAAGGAAGAGTAAAACAGGTCTTCTGCACTTATATTGCTCTCAGAGTGACCCTACCCATCATAGACATGGTAAGCGTATAATGATAAATGTATTCCACCCAGACCAGAAAGGAAAACCTAAATATCTCAGGTAGGATACACCACCTTGTTGTCTCTCCTTCATGGCTGCTTACTACTCTTGCCAAAACCAGATTTTAGGCTTTGGGATATACAGGGTTGAAAGGGGGTGGGAGTAGTTAGCTTTTATTGAAAAACATCATTCTTGACAAAACTGTGCTTGGTTTGCAGCCATCTAGTGACGTACTTTGAAATACTTTCTGGTTCACCTGTTCTTGGCTATTTCTCTCTACAAAATATAATATCAAAAAGCATTCTTCTTAAAGAGAAATCTAATTAGTAAATTACCCTTTCTTCCTGTGGCTTAGCCTGCGGTTATCGGTCCAATAACGCTCTGTGTTGAAGAGGATGGAAATGCTGAATACACAATGCAGTAGAAATGTTTTATTTTCCTCTGGAGATTCATAATTCACGTTCTTGTCTGTAGAGCCCTGGGGTCAGGTAAGGTTTCTAGGGTCTGAAATCATGGAGTCTAGAACACTGGATTGATGTTTGTTTCTAGCTAATTTCTTCTGGCCTTTTTTTTTTTTTTCAAAATTATTTTTCTTGGATTGTACTTGACAGGATTTTATGATGCTAATTAACACTGCTGTTCTGGAAACATGACAGAGAAAAGTCAAATCTTACATAATTTATTCATCAGTGGAACATTTTATTTCAGAAAGATTTAGTTTAGTAGTTAAAATTAGGATGCTGGTTTTTGGAAATTGGTTAAAATACAGTATATGGTCACAATGTTAATAGAGTGTGCCACATACATTAGAAACGCAGCCTTCTAGTTTTTTAAGAAAACAGAAAGCCTTCTATTTGATTCTGATCCAGGGGAAACCTGGCATTTCAGTAATGCTTATGTCACATTCAGAAATCTGATTCTCGTTCTCTGTGAAGAAATCAGGTGGGTTCTTTAAGTGTCAAACGCAAAGAAACCGTACACCGTGTGAAGTTCTCTGCTATAGGGACCATCTCAGAGGATCTGCATGTGGCCATCACCTTTTTCATCCACAGCCCAGGTACAAAGTACCTCTGTGATCAGTCTGGTTCAAACCCACTAAACCACCACAAGTAGCAGTCAGCCCCAGCATTATGAGATGTGTCATCTTTGCTACTGTTCTGGGAAGCCCAGTGAGAAAGGGGGTAATTTCCTGTGTATCCTCCTTTGTGTGGGAAATGCTGCAGAGGTACTTGATGTATGCGGCATGTGAAGACCATTCTCTCTTTGTGTGTACAACAGGAAATAGCCCAAACCATTGACTAGATACTATTCAGAGCTATCACACTGTTGGGCATTGGTCTTGGGCTACACAAAGAGCAAAAGTCACATAGATTTCTGTGGCGCAGATCCAATTTCCATGACAAAGTGTATGCAGTATTTTAAAAATATTAAACTCATGGGTAAAATGCAGCAACATAGTGCCAGTTATAAACTACAGCTTACCCATTTGTAGATGGATTATGTTATAGCTGTATAAAGAAGGAAAATATCACCAAGAAATACGTCACTGTACCCTTCTTTTTACTGAACTAAGCATTGGTTCAAATTGTTTTCATATGAAATCTGGAGACTCTTATTTGCAATTTGGAAAGCACTAAGAGAGTTCTGTTTGTTTTCAGGTACACATTATTTCACAAGGACAACATTTTGGTTTTTTTTTTTCCTGGTAGTTATGTTCTACTATTTAGAATAATAACACAGAATGAGCAAACTGTTTCTTCCAAAGCAAATTAAGAGTGATTTACAGCTGTTGATCATCTCTCCCACTGCCAAAGTCAAGCTAAGCTCAGGATGAAAAATAGCAGGAAGAACTGTTAATTTAGGATAAACAGATTTTGTTTCCAGCTGAAACTACAGAGGGTGTTTTAGCCAGTAATCACAGGGGACGGCTGGCTGGCAGCAGATTAGTGCACCCATGTGAAGGAAAGCCTGCCATCTCCACAGGCAGCCTCAGCCTCCGCGGCAGAGCCCGGCTCCTCTGCCCAGTGTGAACACCACCCCTCTGCGCTCTGCCTGGGGGAGCCGAAATTAAAGTGCTTAAAGTAGGTGTGCAGGCATCCACCACAGCTTTGTTTTTAAAAAGCAAAGTAAGGGGGAAAAACAATTAAAGAGAAAGAAGAAACAAACCCAGACTCAACTTTTCATTGAAGCTAAGAATTGAGTATGAATCACTGCTTTTTAACTTCTGCTCATCAGGTCTGATGTTAAACAAATTCAACAGCGGAAAGTAGTCTGACTCTATTTAATCTGACCACACGTAGCAATATGTCTGGGTGAAAAATGCAACATAAGATTATGAGATTTATACCATTTTGAAGAGATTGTGAGTGATATTTTAAGTGAAGCTCTACAAATAGCACTGCATGGTATCGTGGGGCATTTTACTGTTTTGACAGATGTTCAGTTTCTGTGAAAAGTTAAATAAGCTTATAAAGCGATTTCATCCTTTTCCCCTTCCCCCGTATGTTCATGTAAAACATTACCAAAATTAAAATTAAAATCTGCATGTTTTCTTTGAATGAGGTCCACTGGGAAGTGAAAGAAAAGAAACTGTACAATTGTTAAAGCTTTTCACAAAATAGTTTAATAAGGATGTAACAGATTCCACATTAGCAATTTTTAAACTAAAAGGAGCTGACTCACAGTCCATTGAAGTGAATTAGGATTCTGTCTCTCATTTCGATGGACTTTGAATCAGACAACTTTGAAATACTGAATTTATACATTCATTTAACAGTACCTAATTTTTGGTGAAAGAAATGTACAAAGTAGTATCCTGCTTTTTGCTGCTGAAAAAAGTTAAAGGGTATAATTGAACAAAAACCTGTAGTAAGTAAGTCCACCACCGCAAACGCCAGATGCCTTAATTACCACCCTCACGCTTGACACTGTACTCCAGCACTGTAGCTGCCAGTACAATGCTACGGGTGTGCTGCTACTAGAGATTTTTCCCAATCTCTTGCTTCAGATTGCCAGTAGCTATAATTAATACAACCACAGTATTGTGCTAGAGAAGTGATTCGTCACAGCTACTGGGGCAACTGCCACTGTGTGACGCTGTTAATATAGGTGGTGGAAAGCAAAAAAACATAGCTGCTTATTTCAACACGGTCTGTACCAATTCTTACGTCTGGGGTAAGAGGGAGCAGGGATAGAGGGTTTGTTTAATCAGCTGTCATTTATCAAACAAGAAAGCTTCATTCGTCAATATGAAAACTGTTCTGTCGTAAGAGGGGAAGAGAGGAAATTCAAGAGAGGGAATTTTTCTGGGGGAGGCAATGTAGATGAAAGAGTTAGAAAAAGTGACAACCTTTTTGTCTGAAAAGGAGCCTTCTCGAGCATCACCCATTTTAAATGCAACCTTGCAAGTAGCCACCACAGACATAAGTACACAGTATAAGTTGCTTCAGAGAAACACTTCCACAACACTGACAAGAATCAAACTAAAAAAAAATTCTAACAAAAAGACACCTGGCGCACACTAGAAACATCAATTCTCTGAAATGAAACATTAAGAAGCTCTGGGCCAGTATATTACATTGGCAACATATGAAACCCATTTTATTTTTTTTTAGTGCAACAGAAGAAACTGGAGCTAGGGTAATAGCTATTCTCAAACAGCTACTATTTTGTCAAGTATTTATTTTAGAGCCTGATGGAGATTTTGAAACAGATCCCTCTTTTTCCATGTAGGCTAAAGTGACTTTGCGGCCACCCAGGTCCCTTCGTCGCTGTTTCACAGCCGACGTGGCGTGCGCAAGACAATGGCTTCACAGCCGAGCGCTCCCGTTAAACTTTATTATTAGCACACTTTATTGTACATGCGGACACCTTCAAACGGCTCAGTGCTCCCCCCGACTCCCGGCTCAGTGCCCTGCTCCTCGCGAGTCACGGGGCCGGTTAGCTCCCGTTATCAGCAACCTGCTGCGCAGCTCTGAAGCACAGCAATAATCAGATTTTTTTTTTTTTTCCGAAGACCTTTTCTGCCCTGCTTCCCCCGAGTAGCACAGAGAGCCAGAGCCCCACTGAGGTGGAAGCTGTCTGCAAAGCAAAAGGCGGCTCCATGACTGTGCTGCTTCTTTTCTCAGGGGTTTTTTGCTCCCCTCTTTCTTCTTCATTCTTGGGGGAGGGAAAGGACAGAGGGAAGCTGCTTGATCCTTCCTGGAGGAGGGCAAGGTATATGTTGGGGGGGACTTTTCCCAGCGTCTCTACTCTCCGAAGGGGAGGTGCGTACCAATAGATGCTGAGCAGGGTCGCTTTCAGCTGGGGGGAGTCTGAGCCTGAATGCTGGGGCTTGACTGAGGCAGGCTCGACTCAGGGACCTGAGGGGTCCCACCCACCGAGCGGGAGGTCAATCTGTACAAAAGATGAGGGGAGAGTCACTGCGGGACCCGTACAGCCACTTGTCAGACAGAGATCCTGGCTGCCAGCCCCTAAGTCAACCCACGTGTGTGGCCATTTGCTAAGGGGGTGTCAAAGCAAATGCACTGCTCTCAAGGGAGACACGGGGGGGCAGGGAGGGATGGAACAGCAGACCGAGGACGTGGGGTTTTCTTTTTTCTTTGCTCCTTCTTGTGCCAAACACCACACAAGTGTGTGGTGGGCAGGACCGAAACCCCCTCCCTCCCGGCCTCCCCATGCCACAGCCCTGGCCTCGCTCACCCTCCTGCTGGGAGGCAGTAGGGGACCAGGGGGGCAGGAATGCTTCCTCAGAGGGTGGTAATCCTGGAGGTGCAAGTGCCGTTCCTGTACATGCTCCCTGACTCCAAGTTGTCTGGGGGAAAGTCCTCAACGCTGTATGCTCTGCTTTTGAGAGCAGTGGCATAGTAGTCGATGGGTTCCTCTGCAGCATTGTCCATCCAGCTGAGGCAGAGCAGCCGCTGGAAGGACCGCTTGAAGTTGTCCGAGAGAAAGCCATAAAGGATAGGGTTGGCGCAGCTGTTGGCGTAGCCCAAGATGACGGAGAGCTGGCTGATGGTGGCATCATCCTGCTCTACGAAGACATTGACCAGTTGCACAATGTAGAAGGGCATCCAACAGATGACAAAGACCATGACCACCATCATGACCATGAGGGTGATCTTGCGCTCCGAGCGTTTGCGTTGCTGCCAGCCAGCCTTCAGGGCCACCATGCGCATCTTGGCAATGATGAGGATGTAGCAGAGGCAGATGGCCACCACAGGCAGCAAGAAGCCCATCAGAAAGGTGTAGACCACAAAGACCACCAGCCACCTCTGGGTGGGCTCCGGCATGAGCATGTTGCAAGCCACCGTTCCATCGCTGTTGGCCGCTGTGTTGGAGAAGATGATGATGGGCAGGATGATGAGGATAGAAAGCACCCAGACACCCAGATTGACCATCTTAGCCACAGTGGGCCGGCGGTACCTAGCCGCTTTGATGGGGTGCACCACAGCGATGTAGCGGTCCACACTGAGGACAGTCAGGCAGTAGATGCTGGTGAACATGTTGATGGCATCCACGCTGAGCACCAGGCGGCAGAGCAGCGAGCCGAAGGGCCAGTGGTGCAGCAGGGTGGAGGTGACCAGAAAGGGGACGCTGAGCATCAGCAGCTCGTCCGCGATGGCCAAGTTGAGGATGTAGATGTTGGTGGCCGTCTTCATCTTGGCATAGCGCAGGATCACGTAGATGACCATGGAGTTGCCGCACAGCCCCACCAGGCATACCACGGAGTAGATGAAGGAGATGAGGATGGCGCTGCCCTGGGACTCGCTCAGGGTGCTGTTCGGGGCGCCAGAGGAGTTCCTGCCGCCCGAGTCCATGCCCCCTGCCGCCGCCTCCGCCGAGGCGCTGCCGGCTCCGCCGCCGCTGCCTGCACCGCCCGGGAGCCTGGTGCAGGTGCCATTGGGGAGCATCCTCTGCCCGGAGCTCCCCGCCCCCGGCTCAGAGCAGCGGGCGCCTGCCGCTGGCCGGGCTCGGCATCCCGGCAGGGCTTCCGGCGCGGCGGCTCCGGGGCGCGGGCATGGGGACGGAGGCGGCTGCCGAGCCGCTCGCTCCGAGTGCCGGTAACTGCTGCTCCCCGGCTGGTGAATGAGTAACAGCAGCGGCGCGTCACCAGCTACGAAAAGGAGGAGGGAAAGGGAAAAAAAGACCTGCAGGAGGAGACGTAAGTGGGTGTCCCTCCCAACACCCCCCCATTCCCCCCTCCGCCCCGGCCCGCCTCCCATCCCGCCCTCCGCCTGTTCGCGCTTGTTCGCAGCTCTGCCAGCTCCGGGGCTGCCGGAGTGCAGCCTCCCTCCTGCTCCCCCACCCCGCAGTGCCCCCCGACCCCACACTGCTCTCCCCATCCACTACTGTTTCCCTCACCTTGCGTTGCCCTCCCACCCCCACTGAGTCCGGGACAGGGGCCCCCCAGGCAAAGGGGCCATCCTTTCTCCTTTAGGAAAAATGCCTGGGCCATGAGTGGGGGTGGGGGGCCAGCGTTACCCGGGCAGGCAGGAGTACTGATATATACACTCTATACGTATAATATTAATTTATATTCAATTGTTACATAGTTCTCACCTCAAATCATGAGCTTCGTTGTCTTTTCCTCCAATTCTTCTCCTCTACTGGAGGAGGTGGGGAGGTGGGCAAGTGGCTCTGTGGTACTTTATTGCTAGCCGAGGTTAAATCAAAACAGTCCTTTTTGGTGTCCAACGTGGGCCAAGTGGTATGCCACAGCTGACATTGCTAACGTAAATCCACCTCAATCCCTTTGGCGGCAGAGTGCAGGACACCGTTTGCTTCCACTTGGAGAGGCGCCCAGCACACCTGGAAACAACTGCCCCAGGGGTGGAAGCACAGTCCTACCATCTGCTACGGACTGATCCAGACTGCACTGGAACATACTTAAAACGTGCATATGCACCGGTAGCTACTCCTACTGTGGTCTCTAGACAGACACTGCTGCTTTGCACACCTCATCCCCACCACCAGTTCTGAACACACATGAACACCAGCAGATAGTCCTAGTACTGCATCGTTATACCCTGGCAAGCATACTTTTTTGTGTGTGGCTGTTGGTTTGATCTTTTTAAATGTATGACCTTCACATACACCTCTCCTTCTGGGCAATGTCTCTTATCTCCCTGTATATTATTGCACCATGCATACAGCCTTGTCCTTACATATTTCTGCATAACCACTTAACCAATTGCTGTATACCATGACCACCTGCCCATTCTCTATTAACCAGACATGATTACTCACTCATACACACACCTTCACACTTGCTAATGGCATCAGCACTCCCTCAGCACAGGCCTACATACAAAATACTCAAAAGTTGCTTATTCTGTTGGCTGAGCATACCACACCTGTATGGCCACCAGCCTGCTTCTTCCCAAACACTGTCGCCTATGAGCACCACCTACTTTTGTCAAGAACAGCAGGTCCACACCACATAAATATCACCACAGTGCATATGCTGCTATATGCTCCCCACAGCACCACTAAGCGTCACACATGCATCCTTGCAGCCTACTCATTTTACCATGCATAACCATCACCTCCTACAGTTCACACATCTTGGTATCACTGCCTGCCCACCATCACCGTTATACATATTATCACCACCCACCACTTTAATATGCAGATACATGCAGCATTACCATCAATTCCTTATAACCCATCATCAGGGATTTATTCTCTCTAGCACTGGATATATCCCTATATCCCTTATCGCCACCAGCAGCTATTCCAACGCATACATGTAACCTCTCCGACTGTATGATTTTCCTCATGTCAGTCATCACCTCCAATCAATATACCCCCAGACACCACAATGTGACCAGCGGGTGCTCTCTGACACCTTGTCAAAAGTATTACATTTAGCACACACACGTTTTTGCGTGACCCTTAAGCAAGCCGTTTCCTTTTCTTCTGTGACTAAAAAGCAAACTGTAAATACATATATATTTTTATATAACCCCCTACACATACATTTAATGATATATATATATAAAAAACCCTTTTCAGTTCTTACTAATTTCACACAAGTTCTATTGGGATGATACTCTTTGTGACTTCTGAGGACTTTATGTTTTTATATACCAGTATAGAAATGCATTTATTGAGCAGCCTTTGCGAATGATCTTACCATTCTTAGGACTATTGGTGTATATGAGTGTTTTAGCTAGATGTTAGAGCACTTGGGGAGGTTATATAAATTTTTCTCAGAAAATTCATCCTTACACTGGGGGTTTTAGAGGTTGTATATTCTGCTGTGTTAGCATCAGAGCTTCCAGTCTACATTAGAGATATATATATATATGCATGTATTTAACTACAACATGCAAAATCTTTACTTGCAGTGTGCTTGACACTGCTCAAATCTCTGCAATTATGCAAATTCAGCTGGAGAATTATTTTCTTTAAAATTTATATTCAGGGAGAATATGAATCAGCTTTCAGTCACTGATACGAGAAGGAGCAGAAGTCAATAGCTGCAAGCCCATTAGCAAGAACATCTGGTTGATTGCAGCACTTTAGCCTGTTTGAAAACCTTTAGTTCAAATATAATCCAGTTTTTGTTTACATGAGCATTTGTTTTAAGGGGCATTTACTTATGGATCGAGGGGTTTCCTTCTTTCATATTGTTATAAATTGGCATTTAACAATCGTATGACTAGAAACGTGTACATTTTTAGACTGCTCTTTATGAACATGTGAGCAAAAAGGATTGGTTTCAATACTATTAATTGTAGTGTCTTCACCACAAAATTTCAGTTCTAGTCTGCATTGCCCTCCATTGCATTTGCATACATATAAACCCTCAGTCACTCGCTGAAGCATTTTAGACATTTTATTCATACTTTGTCCCATTTTAATTAATTACTTTGCAATGCTAGCATTTGGCAGTGCCCTGCACCCAAAAGGGTCAGTAAAAGCTCTTCTGCTGAAATAGATGTGGGCATAGTGTTCTTTCTTACTGCAATGATTTGAAATAAATTACTAGTAAATTGTAACTCCTGCAAAGGTACTAACTTCATTAGGCATCAAACATATACCTATTTGACGTGTATGCCCAGAAAAAACAAAATGCCATCATAGGCATAATTATAATGAGGTACCATGTGCTATATGTCCTGCTTAGAGGGCTTGAGGATTTCTGTATCTCCATTCATTGAAGTTTCCTTTGGGTACAGAAAAATACATTCACATTAGAGAGTAATACCATTTTCCAAAAATGAATGGTTGGAATGCCTGCCTAGTCACTTAGACCGATTGCTCTAACACAGTTTATATGTATTAATTTACTGAGAAATTATAGCTACTCGTCGTTACCACTGCTCAATTGCCTGTTGCTCATGATTCAAAAGCATATATTTCTCAACTCAACTACTCAATAAAGTAGCATTTCTTGATTAGAAATAATACTTTTTATTATTCCAATGATGATGTAATACCGTTTCAAATGCCAACATTACCTCATTTCAACCTCATGAAACAAAAGACATACTTCTGACAATCAAAATAACCTTTAAAGCAGAAATGCTGTTGTAAACCAACTCTAATTTGGGAACATGCTTAGACATTTTGTTTGAGTTATGGTTCCTTCTTTTACCTAAGGGCTTTTCTTGCAAAGAGTAGGCCAGAGGTCTTTGCTTGTTTTTATAATCCACCTGTCACAAAACGGGGAAGCACAACTTGACCTTCTCAACATAGACTGCAGGTCGGTCTAAGACACACTTAGATACTTTCCAATACCCCATTTTTGTAGCAACACCTACCTCTCATGGAAGGGTGGAAAAAGAATTATCTCCCCAAAATTCTTACTTCTGGGACATGCTGGGAAGTCTAGGGCTAAGGCTCAGCCCATGGTTAGAGTTAAGGTCAGCAGAGACACGAAGCCCATAGCCCCAGCTGCAGTAGGGATGCAGCCCCAGCTGAAAAGGATTGAAAAAGGGTTTAAAAGCTGCATAAGGTAAGTGAAGATTCACAGGTGTTGTCTGTCTTCTCCTCTGAGTCATAGGTTGGGGTCTCTGGATAGGGTGTATTCTATGACTACTCTTATCTAACCCTTGGATTAGGGTTAGAAGAGAGACAAAGCCAATGGCTCTGGAGCTGAGTCTTAAGAGGGGCTGCAAAAGGCTGAGGAGAAGACTGTGACCTTTTCTGTCTTGTCCACACTCTCCTTCAGGGCATGGCTGCAGTGTCAGGGTAAGATCCTTCCAAAGCACATCTTAGGGTTAAACTTATGTGAGGCAAAGCCCAGAGCTCCAGCTGATGAAGCACTTCCCACCCTGATACTGGGAGCTCGATCCTTATTTTTCTTCCCACAGTTGAACGCTAGCTTAACCAATTCCATCTGAAGTATTTGAGGCAAGAAAGCCAGTGGCAATTAGACACAACCTTCTAACAAACATTTCTCCTGATGGCAGGGTAAGGCTGACTCCTAAAATCTCCCATCTGAAAAAAACCCTACAAATGGCTCGCAAGGCAGCTGATACATCTTCTGTCAGTCAAGATGCATTTCACCTAGTGTCCTTGAGTCCCGAGTGTTGCGGCAAGAAAAGGAAATGGTGAAGACACTTAAAAGGCAGCCTGTGGTAATGTATTAAATATTTAAAACCCAGAAAAACATATGAATAGTTTTCATCAATATCTGTCAACTTTTCGGCACAGCAGTGTTGTGGCAGCCCATGAAAGTGCCCTGATTTGCTTACCCCGTGAACCTTCACTGAATTCCAAAGTTTTGGTAGGCTGAGTCTTTTCAACGGGGTTCCACTGACTAACTCTGTAAAGTGTCTTCTATTCAAACTGCATACAACCTGTGCACCATTCAAACCTAATGTTTCAAAAATCTTGCTGAGAAATTAATGAGTGAACAGTCTTACAACCATTTATTTCTACAAAATAGCAAAATATCACATATATTGGGTAATCAGTGGAATTGTAATTGGTTATAGTTTTTTTTAAAAAATAATTCAGTACCCATTTCAATTGCATATTTTTGGAAGTCATACAATTTTCATGACCTTTTGATTAAGATGATAGAAAATTTCAGGCCACTTAAACCACTGAGTTGTAATTTCTGCTCTTGCTTTATGACTGATATCACTGGATGTGCTGTGAGTCAGCAGAGATTTTTACTTTTTATTAGAATGTCAACATACTTTAAAATGTTTCCTTTTTATTATAGCCATTGTATCTTAGATGTCATGATTCTGGTTATCATTTTACTTTTAGCAAAATGCCTAAACTTTACATCAATTTTAGTTATGGTTGAAAATGCAGTGCAAATAGACAGATGGAAGTGATTCATTATAATGGTATGTTAGAAAGCATTTTCTCCTAAAAGGAAAATTTTGTCATTTGAACTTTACAATTAATTGAGAAATTAACATCTATTCTGTAAAAACAGATGTTTTAAACCACATTCATCAGAGAAAGAGTCAAGCTGTTGCTTAGTGAACACGTAAATGATTCTTTGTGTCTTGATCCAGATGCATTTATTTCAGACTTAGCTGCTGAAAGTATTAAAATCAAATGGTTGACAAAAGCTGTGTTACATTGCAATTCTTCCCACTTCATCACATTTTCTACTGCAGTAGTCAATAACTGACACAGAGTACCATTACTGAAATCAATTATCTGGCAGTCATACAACAAACTGTTCTGTGCCATTAGTTTTTTTTCAGGAAAGCTGAGGGCTGAACACATGTGCTGACAGCACACTCCCCAGATTCTCAACAGCAAGGTTGCTGCCCCAGCAAGTGAGATAAGACGCAGTGCCAGATTCTGATCTCAGACACACTTTTCTAAATCTGAGTAATTCTATTTACTTGTAATTAACCAGGTTTGTATTGATGTATAAGTCGTTGGGACCTCGGTTTTCAGCGCTTGCCTCCCTCTGAAAAGTTACTGGTGACAAGTGTCAGCAGCAGCAGGTGCAGCTGAAATGCTACTGAGTATGTTTTGGCTGTAAACATAGCCAAGGACATACTGTATTTAGCAGATTTTCATCAGACCTCGTTAAAACCTGCCTGGAGCAGGGTAGATAGTTGTACATGAAGGCTTGTTACTGCTTGATGAACTTGAATATTTCAAAAGAATGAGAGAGTTTTATATGCTGTTTTAGCTAGATAAATAATAAAGTCATGCTCCCAGATAACAGTACCTTGTTCTACACTATAATGCATATTCCAGTAGAAAACCTCATACTTTAAAAAGTAAGGCAACCAGTCTCACCACTTTGAAGGCCATAAACCAAACAAATATAGCAAGAAAAGTGTATACTGTATTTCTTACTTGCAAGTAGGGGTCTCTTCCAAGGGGGAATGTCTTAATCTAGTGAAAACTGCCATATTTCTATTGACTTTGCTGAGAATGGATCACTGTGTTACCTGAGCCTTGGATCTGAGATTTCACAGTGGTACGTATTCCATGCTGGGGCAGAATATTTATGACTCAGTAGCTAGTCATTATTACCACTGAAATGAAATGAACAGATGTGACCCCATTGTGTTTTCTCAAAGGGAAAGAAGTGTGGAGTTGTGATTTGATACCTACGGACACCGTTGGCATCTGAAAACATCCAGGGTTCAGATTACAACACCAGTGTCAGAACTGATTTCACCTGTAATTATGTTTCCTCAGCAATACTTGTATAATTTTAAATGTGTATCTTGAGGAGAAAATTAGGATCCAGTTACATTTTTGGGGTAAAATTTAGAAGCCTAGCAAGCCTAAAGCCTTTATAAACAAGATAGTGGCTGGTTTGAAATTTGTACCTATCAACCATCTTGATCTCGGGCAAAACTGTTCTGTGCAGCTCAGAGTATGGAGATTTGGTTATAGGGAAACAGTACATTCTCTGAAGAATTCCTCAGAGAATGTACTGTTCCTTTACTTTGTGTAGCAGTGCAAGATAAAACGTCTCAAATTACTTATGGATAAATGGGCAAAACTCTGTTGAAGCCAAGAGGGTCTTCATCCATTGCCCCTGAAGAAACTTTTGCACACTTCTCGTATTTCACATGTAAAATAGAGTTGATTTTACCTATTATCTTTTCACTGTAGGAGATAAGAATGAAATGAAAGTAAATGAAAACTTGTTACAATTGTCATTGTCAAATGGAAATGTCAGAAACCCCTTTTGATGGGACAAGCTTGCAATTTATTCACAAATTCATGTTATAATCCCTATGCCAACTGCGTTGTATAACCACTGTTTTAATTCACTGAACAATGCTATACAATTTTTAATACTCAGCTTGTTCTTGCTCCTTTCTAAGTGTTGCTATAATTTTACTGATTCCCTGCTGTGTAATCTTTGGGGTCTTGGAATTGTTTCATGTGGTACAAGTGACTCACTATAAACTCTGTTTTGCAGAACTGCTTAATCTTTAAATAGCTGTATTCATACAACTTAGAAGAAGAATGGGAATTTTTCATCATTCAAGCAGAGATGGAAATGCGCATTCAAAGAACACGCAAATCTATTGAAAAATCTGGGGCTTGGAAAATGTCTGTAAAAGGGAACTTTCCCAATAAACTGATGAACATAGCTCCTTGAACTATTTTATGACTGATTTGAACAAAAGTACCTGTGACATTTATGACACTCATTTTGTTGGATTTTGTCCATCATTAAGCACAAGTAATTGCAAATAATTATCACAAAAGCTATTTGAGGAAAGAGGTGTTAGGTCTTCTGCTCCTTGTCTTGTAGCGAAGTAGTTCCCTACAGCAGATACTGGTCTCTGGCGCTTCATCCAGCCTAGTTTTGAAATGGCCCTGTTACTAGTCTTTGCCAGCCTCTTTACAGTAATTGTTACATCTGAAAGTATGCTGGTTGGATACTGTTTGCCAGTGGTAAGTATTTATTTTGGCAGGCCTGGATACAGTCAGAGAATAAATATTGCACTAAATGTATGAGCAAAATCATGGGGTGATCAATTATGAATGGGGTGGGCTGGGGAGAAGGAGAGGTGCTGTTTGCATGCAAATAACTTTGAACAAATCAGGAAATATTGCTATGATTGCAGAGAGCAAAGTAAATTTATAGGATAACCATAGCTGTTGTATCATACTCAGTTAAATTTTATTACTTATTTCTGTGGAAAGAGCTCTCAGTGTGTGTTTTCATCTAAAGGTCATATGAATAAATGATACAGATCTTCCTGATGGATAACTTCTCAGCATTCTGAAACATATTTATACAGCAAACTATCATTTAATTCACAGTAAATCTTGTTTAAAATTGATGTCTCATCATAATCTGGTGTGTAATTGTGTCTTTCTGCTTGGGAGCAACAGGAAGCTATTTTTATCATGGAAACAATAATACGCAATTAAAGGTAAATATGACAACTAACAACTGAAGTAACCGTACGTGTCATGCAGTGACAGCACAGGTCTAGCTTGTGTTGTTTGAAGTTTAAGAACACCTGCACAAGACTGATTGAAGAAAAGCATAAACCTAGAGTCAGCTTTGGTTACCTATGATACTTGTACATCTCTGAAGACAGTTCAGCATTTGGGGCACACTATTTTGTACATCGAACAGTCACTGAAAATATCTCAGATTTTTCCTTTTTTATCTGTTATCTTTGGTGTTCTGATGTCCTGCGCTTTGAGTAGCCGCCAATGTTACTGCGAAAGGATTATACAAAGATGCTGTTACAATCTTAAATATAACACACAAATAACCCCTTACCGTGTGAAATACTGGAAAATCAATGGTGAATGCATAATTATCAGAATATTCAGATATGTTTCATAAAATAGGGTGTGCTGTCATGTTTTTATAGGGAAAATACAGAGGAAAAATTAGCTCACAGGCTCTAAAACTGTATAAATAGAATTTTCCATTCAATGGCAATGACCTGTGGAGGCAAGATTTGTAAATACTGCCTTTAACTTCAAACTGAAGGGCAAGTTAAAGTACCCACTCCAGGAAAACTCAGAATGTGATATCTTACTGTGTACAGGCACCTAGTTCTTAAATTTCCTTATGACTTCTATTCTTTGAAAACTGAAGATGTGTTTACATTGAGAATTTTTTTTTGAAGGGGTACTTCAGTTTCTGCTCTTTTAGGATGCAATAGAAGCAAGGTGCAGCACTTAATGAATGTTTTTAAAATATCCACATTTTTCTAAAGTAGCCTAATACTGAAGATTAGTAAAACATCAAAGATTATCAGCCTCTGAATATGATTAAAAGTGCATTTGATGAAAAAAAGTTTATTTTCTTATTACAGAAACTTCTCACTGAGCTCTTATACCGGAAAGCTATGCTGAGTGTGGTGCTGAATTTTGTATTTAATAATTTATCTTCCTTTAGTATTCAATCTCACTTGAACAAAATCTTTCCTTTCGTAGTTCTTCTATTTCGTTATGCAAATGGTTCTTATTAAGGGATTCTGAAAGTTATGTAGCTTACAAAAATGAGGAAATTTTGTCAACATACATGTAACATGCTATTATGTATATACTGTATTGAGCAAAGTGCTAGAAAGTACATTTGAGAAAATACCATGATGCGACAAAGTCTCCACTTCCAAATCCCACCCCAGTTTACATATATGATGCAGTCCCTGATGGTGTATCATGCAGTAGAACAGAAGGCAAACCCTTCCTGTCTGACACGATCAAAGAGTTTTTGCAGATTTTTTTTTCTTGCATATTTTATTAAGTTGAAAGACTTTTGTTTGATTTTCTAAATTACCAGAAAAAAAGCCAAAGGCCATTTTTTTGTTTTGGCTTTTTAAAATAGAGTTTAATAGATTAAAACAGCAACAATAAAAATATTTCAGGTGATGCCTGTGTGAAACCTGGCCCCATGCAGATGGTCCGGGACTAAACTTTGCAGTAATTCAACACCTTCATTGATTCTGTACTGAAAGACCACCTGGATTCTGGGGAGTGTGAAACAACAGGGTATCATGGTATGCAACATGTATGTTCATATCAAAGGCCTCATAGTGTGAACAGGGGTCAAGGGGAATCTTCATACAGGCTGAAAACTAATCTGCAAGTCTTGAGTGAAGGTACTACTAGTCATTTCCACAAGCAATTTTCCCCAAGTGTCCACCTCTATTTATAATTTTATTTTCACCTCTATTTAAAATCCAAACGACTTGTTTTTAATTTCCCACCTATGCATAACATCTTCTTTTGACACAAGGTATACAAATTGTTGCTTGCTTCCTTCATGCTATCTATTACCTACCATCCTATTTATCCAGTTGCTGTAATTTTCAGACAGGAAAGGCCTTGCACAATATTCAAAATTATCTGAAAAGATGACTAGGTGAACGTGATGAAGCAGGGAGGGATGGTAAGTATTTCATCTTCGTGTCATGGTCAATAATGCATCTCGTCATCACATCATCTCAGAACGCAAGCTGAGTGTGATAATATACGAATGAAATACAGGGAAGAAGAGATTTTGAAAGTATATGCATTTGGTTAGAAGATGTTCAGACTTGAACTCCTGGATTAACAAGAGTGCATAAAAAGAAAATAAATGTTATAAGCAGCATCCATGTTTACCTTCCTATATTAATAATGACTCACATACTTTTTGGCTCCTGTCAGACCTTATCTTTTGGTAATGAAAGAAAGCCTTCCACTCTGTTTCCTCCAACTTTTCTGAGAGTTTCAGAGCATCACTGTGCCACTCCCTTTGTAAGCCATGATGCTAGGACTCCTGCCTCTGCCCTTGCCTCTCATCCCTCCTTTTTCTCTCTCCTCTTTCTCTCATCCCTCCTTGTTGGCTGAAACCAGAACCACTTTAGTAGCCCTGTTCGCTTTATCAGCATTTGCTAACCCTTGCAAAAAAGTGACATCTGAAGCCAAGTTTACATTAGCAACCAGTGCACACCAGTAACAGCAGATAGGTAGAGTGAAAGAGTTAGTGCTGAGGTGTGGATGCCACATTGTGGGTTGTTTCTGGTTTGTTTTTTTTTTTTTTTTAATTTTGGACTAGCACAGATCTGGTCCATAGATATAGTGCCTGTTTGTGGTACCAGTACACCAGGTGTGCTCCTGGAGCACCTATTCAGTTTCTGCATTCAGACACTACTACACAGTGTGAAACAAAGACGACTAAATAGTGATATTAGGAGATACACTTGAAAAGTGATCCAAATTAAACCCTTTGATTTAGACACAACCAAGAGCTTCATTATGGTATTTCATGCACCAATTCTCCCACCATGATTAATGCATATCAAAGGGCATTCCCTGATTTACAGGACACTACTTTGAGCAGAAAGTTTGTTAGCATTTATTCAAGGGATGGAGGACCCTCTCTGTTTCCCTCAACATTTCAAATAGTGTGTGCTGAGAAAATATTTACACCACCATCCAGATTTAGCTTTTTTCATTTATATCTGGTTTTCTGTTTTGATATCACCCTCTGCGTCTCTTCTCCAGTATTTCACGTTATCCCCTTTTTCATGCCAAGCAGTTTGTGAGGTTTGTGCTGTTGGACCTAATGGGTTATAGGTCAAAGCATATATGTAATGTTTCTTATCCTGTGAAACCTGCTTGTCCACAGGATGCTATGCTCGCATTTCCCCCAAATGCCTTTGTTACTGCTGCTTCTGAGATCAAACACATTAATAACTGAGAAAATTAAGAACTTTGCAGTGTGTCAGCAGCCTTAGGAATAGTCTACATAATCTAATATTTCGCTCTCTGAATGGATAATGGCAACCATTACTGCAGTGTCTGAGAGCTGAGCCCGGGGGTTGTTTAGGCACTAAATTCCCACTGAGTTAGATGCCCAAGCTGTGGGCATTATTTTTCCCTAGAGCTCAGACACCAGCAGAGCTACATAGGAGTTGAGAACTGGTAGACAGCTCTGGTTTTTAAAATGCAAATAGTCATACCAGTCATATCCAGATCACACTCACTGTTTTGTGTTTTTTCAGAGTTCCCACAAGGACCCCATACAAGAAGATGGAATAAATCCAGATGTGGTTACTTTTTTCCTCTTCGAAAACCTAGAATGACTAAAAGATATTAATTATTTTAAGGTACTCAAGATAGGATGTATGATATGCTGGTCCAACTGTGGTAAAAATTCAACTGAATTAAGTGAATCCAGTATTTTATTTGGAGAAGACTGTGGAGGATGAACAAATAACTCAGCGTTCCCTGTACTGATGGAAATAAACACATCACGTTGTGCTAGTACATGATTATCAGATAATAAAGTCATGACTATAAAGACAGGGATTTCTAATTGGATTAGAAAGAATATAGATGTTGTACAGTACATTACAGCTCTTCCAGCTTCCATAAACTGAACAGCTATCTGTAAATACGGGAAAAATGTGTGGAGATAATTTTTAACTAGACTATACATTTAACAGTGATGAAAAAAAGAAAGAACTGTGAGTGCAGTTCCTTCCCATTTGTATCTCCACATTCATTTCTGCAACAGTTTCAGTTAGCAGTGGTCAGGATCCTGGTGGCCTGGTGGACAGAAAAACTGAGATTTTTTCCTCCTCAATAGCCGTGGTGTATTAAAGATGAAAAATTCATCTCATGGCCATTATCATGCTGTGGGATAGGCAAAATTATTTTCAGACTTATGAATTTGAGTTGATCAGCCAGTGATGGTTTTATTTAATACTAATTACAGAAGAACAGGGAGGTGAGGGTTTTCTGAAGGCATTGCTTGGCACTGTTTTCCTTTTGAATGCTCTTTATCTGTTTCTTTCGTTTACTGATACCTCATACTCATATCAGCTCTGATCCTGCCAACTTCATGCACCTCAGGTGTTGCCTAATGCCACAGAAGCTGGTCTGAAACAGATTTTGAATGTTTAGCTGAGTATTTGGCACTGATTCTGAAATCAGGCCTTCCAGAAAAACTAAAGGAAAATGCTCATTATTTACCTTGCATCATAAAAATCCTTTGCTCATCACTTGCACTGGCTTTGACATTATACTCATTAGCAAATCCCATTGCAGGTTTGGGTTGTAACTGAATGGGAACAATTCTACTGATTTCGGGCAAAGCATTATCAGACTCATTTTCTGATGTGGAGAGAAAAAATAAACAAGATAGTTTTGAAGATGGCTAATATGGATATGATGTGATCATTTTAAAGCTTTTGTCTTATGATCTTAAAATAAAAACCCTTCCACAAAGTAGGTATAAAATAGTTACAGAAACTTTTCTCATCTTTTATTTTCTCATGAGCTGCTAATACCCAATTTGCCAAAATTTTTACCTGAAACTTATGTTATTTAGATCCTGGTTTTTGGAATAGAACACCAGTCTTAAAGATACAGCATCATTATTTTAAGGCATACAGATCTGTGGAGAAATAACTGTCTTCAGTATCATCAATGAGAGCTATGTATTGATTAATGAGTCAGGTTCCTGTTGAACAGTGGTTGATACCAGAGACGTCAGTACTTGACACCCAGTGGAGAAAATCATCACCAAGCATTTGTAACTTGATAGGCCTATCTAACTATGCAGTTTGGTCCTAATTTTTGTCTACTCTGCTAAGAGTATAGGGCTAAAATATACAGTCCACTTTGTTCCAAGTCTGGTTAATTAAAACTTATTGTAAAACAATGCTATTTCTTTCTGCAGCTATGGATACACTATGCTATGAATCCAGTGAATACACCTGGGCTCTCTTCTGCCATGGTCCAAGTTTCCTGCTCAGTATGTTTTCGCAATCATAACTCACACGAGCTTCCCAGTGAGCTGAGAGCTTTCCATCCTTTCTGTGCACTGCCACTCCTTCAAGAAAACAAGGTAAAGGTAGCTGCAACATCATTTCTCACCATCCTTTCTGAAGAATAAGAAGCGGATTTCATCTGCAGGTTCTGTCAAATTTTTAATTAAAACTCCATTCTTTGCACGTGTGTTGTTGTAGTCCTGCAGTCTTGCTGGTTTTGTACCTTATTTTGAGCTGGACTGGATGGTAAGCTCTCAGTGGCAGCATTTTAGGATGCATAGAAACAGGGGATGGTGAGATAGAAGGATATGTGCAGTAGTAACAGCTAAGTATATGAAGAGTCGTTCTTCAAAAAAGGGAAATGGGTTTTGCTGCACTAGCTATTGACCTTCTTTCTCCTTTCTACCTTGCGGTGTAATGAAGTTGGTTATGAATCAGTTGAATACTGTAGTAGCGAGTTCTTACTTCACTGTAATTTTTACTCTGCATATTTTTTATATATTTGGTCCCTAATTTTAACATTGATTTTATTCTTATGATTTTATAGTCTGTATGAATTTATTTTCTTTCTCATAAGAAAACCAGTAAATAATCCCCCTAATTGTGGTTTGCACTCACATGTAGGTACAAAACAATGTTAATATTTCGCTGTTATACTTGTCTGAAAGGTTGAGAAGAATTTCATCTTTACTATGATCTAGTTAGCCTGTTTAAGATGAATAAACCACAAACACTACAAACCAATGTGTCAATACCTTCAAAGTATTTAAAAATAGATATAGAAAATGGTATTTTTAATGTTTTAACTTTTTAAAATCTTTTTACTTTACTGAACATTTTTAAGTCCTACCTTGGTGAACTTCTGTATTTTCTGGGCATGTACATGGATGCAGGAAATTTTACTAGGTTTTAGACAACAAGAAATATACCCCAAAAGGCTTCCCACCTCTGCTTTATAAGCTGATAATGCATTGAAGTGTAACCTGCATTCTAAGGGATGGAGGAAAAACAGATCTGCAAAACATGTAGCGTAAGTTGTCATGGAAGCTGTCACTTTGGTTCATCACTCATCCTTCTGATATATTCAGGAATCTCTACGCTACAGAAAAGCCCTCAACATCCAGTGTTCCTTGGGCAATGTGTAAAAGAATCTAGTCTAAAAAAATTATTGTCATGTATTTTTCCCATTTAGAATCAAGATAAAAGCAAGGAACATGACCAAGCTGGCCTGAGAACAGCCAGCCTTCATTTTTTGAGACTGGTTCCTTGAAGGCAAGAGTAACGTGGATTCTTTCATGACCAAAACTGACAGTAAGTTGTGCAGATATTTTACTGAGCAGAAGCCAGGACTGTCCTGGCACCAATTACAGATATAGTGCTGAAAAGTCTTGGTAAGAACAAACAAAAATTTGAAGCTATAGTTTGACTACAGTGCTGATCGACCCTGACATTCATTTTAATGAAGTGTTGTGGATAGACCAGCCGAAAGAGCCATGCGTATTGTTTCTGTGTGGTATCATTCCAGAAGTCTCCCTTGGTCTCCTATTAATGATGTGAAAACACAACTCCCACAGCACTGTAAGGACAGGGAGCTTAATGACACTGAGACTGCTTTGGGCATTCAGATTGCCAGCTTTCTGTGGTAGTGTGCGTGCTGGTTTCTGTTTTCTTGTCAGCCTCAAAATTTGATCAAGCTTTCTTTTTATTCATCTTCGCTTGTTCCTTGATTGTTGACACTTTGGGAGAGTTTTAACTTCACTTTTTATCAGCAGCTCTATTCGTTTTACATTCTACATTAGGGATTTAGTTTTACGTTCTAAATTTCTAGTTGCTAAGATCTGAAAGAGAGCCTCCCTTAATCACATACTACCCTTACAGACTATTAGTTTTACCATAGCAATAATCCTGGTGAAATTGATTTATTACAGCAATTATGGCCAATTTCACGTTTGCTACCAAGTCAACTCCTGTCAGCATGCCCTTATAACTGTTTCACTAAATCCTTAATTATAAATATAATTATAAAAGACACCATGCTTCAGTGTTGATAAAGAATGACTATAATCTAATATTCTGCTATCGATGGGAGGGCAGTTAGGGTAGTTAAGCCTTGCATGATCATTCAAGTGACCTTTATGACTTGTCAATCAAATAAGAACTTAAATGTATTTTTAAAATGCTCTGAAAAACTTAACTCTCACCAAGTCCCTCTGGACAAATATCTAAAATTATGCTTCCTCCATGATAGTCTACATGCATTCTAATATTTTTCCCCATGTTTCTGTAAAACATTAGGCCATCTGTAGGCATAGGTAGAGCATGGGGTAGAACAGGCCAGCTCTCCCAAGACCTGAGATTACAACCCTTGTTTATGTGTACTGACCATACCTGATAAACTGACATAGTATTTTCACAGAAATGTCAAGAAAAAGGAAAAGTTCATAGAATCATAGAATGGTTTGGGTTGGAAGGGACCTTAAAGATTATCCAATTCCAAGGCCACTGCCATGGACAGTGATACCTTCCACTAGATCAGGTTGCACAAAGCTTCACCCAGCCTGGCCTTGAACACTTCCAGGGAGGGGGCATCCACAGCTTCTCTGTTCCAGTGCTTCACCACCCTCACCATCAAGAATTTCTTCCTTATAAGTAATCTAAAGCTACACTCTTTCAGTTTAAAGCCATTATGCCCTGTTCTATCACTACATGTTCCTGTAAAAAGTCCCTCTCCAGCTTTCTTCCAGACCCCTTTCAGGTACTGGAAGGTGCCATAATGTCTCCCCAGAGCCTTCTCTTCTCCAGGCTGAATAAGAACAACTCTCTCACCTTTCTTCATAGGATAGGTTCTCCAGCCCTCCGATCATCTTTGTGGCCTTCCTCTGGATTCACTCCAACAGGTCCACATCCTTCTTATGTTGAGGGCCTCAGAGCTGGAGGGACTACTCCAACTGGGGTGTCATGAGAGCAGAGTAGAAGGGCAGAATCCCCTCCCTCAACCTGCTGGTCATGCTTCTTTTGATACAGTCCAGGATACAGTTGGCTTTCTGGGCTGTCAGTGCACATTGCTGGGTCATGTTGAGCTTCTCACCAACGAACACCCCTAAGTCCTTCTCAGGGCTCCTCCCAACATAATCTCTGCACAGCCTGTACTTGTGCTTGGGATTGCCCCGACCCATGTGCAGGACCTTGCACTTGGCCTTGTTGAATTCCATGAGGTTGGCATAGGCCCACCTTTCCATCCTGTCAAGGTCCCTCTGGATGGCATCCCTTCCCTCCAGTGTGTTGACCACACCACACAGCTTGGTGTCGTCAGCAAACTTGCTGAGGGTGCACTCAATCCCACCATCTATGCTGACAACAAAGATGTTGAACAGTGCCAGGAATGTCACTCGTCACCGGTCTCCACTCAGACATCGAGCCGTTGACCACAATTCTTTGAGTGTGACCATCCACCCAATTCCTTATCCACTGAGTGGTCCATCCATCAAAAGATATTTTTTTGTATTTGTTTCTGTATTACATGCTGTTGCTCCCCTGCTGTGATCACCCTGACACACACTATTGTAAATTCAAGTACTGGCAGAGCTTGGCGGTCTCCTATTCCCTGTCCACAGCATGCAACAATCAAATCTTCTGAGAAAAGAAAACTTCAATTATGTTTTGTGATTTGACTACAGAGAACCTATTTGCTTAGCAAGAGGTCTAACTGGATGATCCCTGTGAGGCATAATCTCTATGAATCTATGAAAAGATCTTACTGTGTTCAGTAGCATCAGCTGTCCCTTCCTATGCTGAGCTTCCATCATAACAGATGAAAAGGGAGGGAGGAAGTAGGTAGGCAAAGTTCCTACCTTCCCTCCACCCCTTTCACCTTCCACTACAACACATGGTCCAGATGGGGGAAAGTGAGCAGGCATTCATCACTTCTTATGTCTGTGGTCTTCCCTCAGTTATTTTAGTAATGACTATACTAACATGCAGTGAGCATGAGAAAAATCACTGTCCTTTTATCCTGCATAGCGATATAATAAAACAGAATTTTCAGCCTGAACAATTTACTGTCCAAAATGACTGAAAGCAAAGTGGAAAAAAGGATTACAGCTTCCTCAAGAAGCTGGAGAAATGAGAGAATGGGGACTGGATTTTTAAAGATGTTTTGATGTTTATACATTGAAATATTGGTTGGTTAAATATACATAGGAATATAAGATTCAGAGCCATAATTTCTCTAATTACTGTAAATGAATTGCAATTATACTCAGAGATATTACTAACAATTTAAGAAAGATTTTAGATGAAAAAGCCTTAAAGCAAAGGATTGTATTAATAAAACTTAATGGTTCTGTTCACTAGCTGTTAATTGGGTGACCTTCTGCAGGAAGAACTTGTGTGTATAGCCCATTCATATGAGTTTTATAAATGCAAGGCAGCAGAACAGTAAAAACTTCGATGACACATTCCTTTGTCTCAATTTTGCTAAGCAGAAAAGGACTCTCGGTAATGAGTCACAACAATGGTTCTGTGGCCAACATACTTAGAGGGAAAAGGGCTGTTCTGCGTGCTTGTTAGGGAAGATTAATTCAAGCTAAATTAAATAAAAAAGATTACAGCTTTCCAAAGCAGCTACAATTAAACCTGACTAGCACCAGATGTCACCAGTTAAAAGCAGGGCAGAGTGAGTGTGCTCAGCGTCATGATATACGGTGGGGACATTTAATAATAAAACTCATTTATCCATAAATTTTAGTCTTCTTCAAGGCTAGGCACCAACCGAGCAGGACTTTGCTTCTCTGATTTTAATGACTTGACGAAGGAAAGTGTTCAGATGCTGAAACCGAATCTAGAAGCAGAAAAGATACCTCCAAGACCAGACTGGTAAACTGAGTTCCTGCCATTGCTCTGTGGCTGTCTAGGAAAACCAAGAGTCTGTAGGTACTATCCAAATCATTATTAAGATTCCACAGACATGTGGAACCTTTTTCATGTAAATGTACAGCATTACCCCACCTCTTCGGTCCAGTGTCCAGCTCTGTGCCAAGGCTGGCAGGATTCCACAATTCAGCAGTTCCCCCACTTAGGCCTCCTGATATCTCTGGGCAAGGACACAGACATTATCTCAACATGGTGAGAGAGAAATCTAGTATGTGCTGATAAGACAGTTTCCTCAGAGAGACCAACCTGCTTTAAAACACAGCCATACAGAGAAAATTCTTGCACAAGAAGTGGAAATCCTCTGTCTTGAGCCTAGACTAATATGAACTACCATCTTCCAAGTAGGGATCCATGTGGACATCTGCTGTTGTGGATAGGGCAAGTTGCATCTCAGATTGTTCACTCTGTTTTAAAGATGCTTGGAAGGCAATGGTTAATCACTGCTGTAATCTCAGTTAATTTCAGCACAATCTATAGCAAAGAATTTGTGAGGAGGGCAGTTTGCTTTATTTCTGACACAAAGCCTTCTCTCTTCTGCATATTAATGTGTTTCAACTTCTAAGGCAGATGGGGATCCAACACAAATGTGAGCTTGTATCCACCTGCATTTCCTTATCAGTCTTTATATAGGCTCTTGGGTTGTTTTGTTGCCACTGTTTATATTTTTAGCATACCTTTGTATTTGCACGCAACAACAACCATGCTAAATAAAGATTTATGCCTACAAAGAGTAATTGAAAACACCTGAAGACAAAAACCTGAAGAAAAAGATGTAATAAACAGCTTCTTGATCTTTAAGGCTTTGCTGTTGCAACCATTTAAGCATGTCATTTATTTTAATAAGTTCACTGTTTCACGATGATTACAGGTATGAACAACATTAATCACGTTTATATTAATTGCAGGACTGAGGCTGAAATCTGGAAATTACACAACTGCATTAGCATCTGTCTTGGCTTGCAGAAGAAAGGTATGGTATTTGTAAGGCACTGAAGACATGTAGTGTGCCCAGGCAAAAAATCTTGA
This sequence comes from Rhynochetos jubatus, assembly GCA_027574665.1. NCBI lineage: Eukaryota > Metazoa > Chordata > Aves > Eurypygiformes > Rhynochetidae > Rhynochetos > Rhynochetos jubatus. Next base: position 122,033,847 of record CM050648.1, on the reverse strand, counting down.
GGTACAGTTATCCGTCTGTTGTGTCCATTTGGTAATATTTTTGTGAAGTAAAAGAGCTGCTGGATAGCATAAATGTATCAGACACATGTCAACACAAGGCTTTATTGGGTCTCCAGCTAAAGCACAAGAAAATGTTTCTTTTGTCTCTCTGCTGCTTTATTATTAGAGACATTTTTTAAAACACTTCATAGCATCACATGTAGACGACTTCTTCATGAAAAGACCTGTTCACCAGAGACAACGAGGCTTTCTTTAATAGGAAAGTATTAAAAAAACTGTCATAACTGCATGTGTAAGAGAATTTTGCTGGCCATGTTCTGTAACAGGGAAATCTGAATTACTGTATTGCAGTCTGAAAGGGAAAAACAGATGAACTCAGGGAATGGAAGAAGTAACTGGTGCATTGTGCCCCTGCTCCCTTCATCTTTGGGTCTAGAGCTGAAAAGTCTAAAAAATTCATCAGCTGCAACCTTCAGGCAAGCAGGCTGAAAATAGATGTTCTCAGAGTCAGCCAAATCTTAAGGCTTTAGAGATAAGGACCAGTGCATTGAATTAAAAACTGGCTCCAATGGGTGGCCAATGCACAATTCAGAGATTAGTATAATGGTTTTCATCTCTCTGCTCTGGCAGACCACCACATTTTGAATCAGCTACAGCTTCCAGGCAGCCTGCAAGCTTGGCCCTAGCAGGAATCGCCACCTTCTGTGACAAAGATGTCACCATCAATCCCAGTATGTAGTCTTGAATCTTAGGAAAAAGGCTGCAGTCTTTTAGCCTGCCCAAATGGTAAGTCATTCCTGGCTACAGTTGCTATGGGAATACAGGAGCAAAAATGAATCAAATCACCTTGAAAATTAGACCACTAAAGAAACATAAAATGTTCTGAAGCTTGAAATATCACCCAGTGGTGTTAAATCTCACAACTGTGCTGTTATTTTAATATCTGAAAAACAAACTGTTTCTCAGATATCAAGAAGTATTGTAAAGGGCAGCAGCAGCTTCTTCCTGTGAAGATGGCATTCATTTTATTTGTGTGGAAAGTGCAAATAATAGTAATAAGCTTTCTATAAAAAGATCAACCAAATGGAATGGGATTAGGAAGATTTTTTTTCTGGGAAAAAGACTTGTACAGATGTTTCTATTTTTTTACTTCTTACCTCTGCCTAATTAGCTACCACAACTCAGTATTGCCAATGTTAGACTTTGTAACTACTAGAAGAGTAAAATGCTATGGATTAGCTATACGGAAAGCATATGAGGTCTGATCAAAATCCTCAAGGGAAAGTTCTCTCTTTTGTATTCCAGGTGAACTTCATTAATCTGCAACTATCTATTACCCTTTATCCATTTATGCGGTGTACCTGAGGGAGGAGGCTGTCTAATGATTTAGTTACTACTCTCCCAAATTCAAGAAGATGTTGAGTAACCTGACTCCTCTGGGCATTTTCTGTGTTCCTTTGTAGGTCTGGATCTAGTCTGCCTTGCAAGTAACCTGGGTTTAGTTTCTCAGGACAATACAGTGAGATGCTTGAGGTCAGTAGAGCTGCTGTCCTGGTGTGGGTGGAATTCAGGATAGGTGCCTATGTGCCTTGGACAACAGTGAGTTAAACATGTGCAACATATGAAAAGGGTTTCCAGAATCCAGTGTGCTGGGGAAGAAACACGGACACTGCCAGCTGGAGATGCTAGGAGCAACACAGGCAAGTCGTGTCTCTGGAAGTTAGATCCACATCAACTCCAAGCCTGTGGGATATGCCTGTTGTTGCTCAAGCACCACCTACTCAGGTCCATTCTTGGAAGGAAAAGGGAAGTCCCTTTTAATAAGAAATTGGGATCCTGCTCAGAATATCCTGTTTCACAGGGATTAAAATATGCCACTGGAAAGCAAGAGACACTCCTTTGAATCTTCCAAACTTTAGGTTAAAATTCAATCCCACACCCACCTTGTATCCTGAGACCAGAATATCTCTTGCTGAAGCTATCACCTTTTGTACAAGGAATGAACTACTCCAGGTAAGTACTTCATTGTACATGTTGGCTAGGATACTAACCTAGGGACACTCAGGTTCCAAGTCACTCTCCTAATGAATCTTTGTTTCTGACAAATTACTTCTTTCTACCAAAAGCTTTGGAAGAGGGAATTTAAAATCTGGGGAGAGGGTGAATGGTAAAAGAGCCTATGCTGTTTTCCTCATTTACCATGAAGGGAATCAACAAAGTAGTACAGATTTGGGTGGTTATGTAGTTTCTGGAGAGCAAATCTCAGGAGTCAGCTCTCACGGCCCTTTACAGGGGCAGCTGTGAACACTAGCAGTATTATGCCAGCACTGAGGGAAACGCAGTGCCAGTGAAGAGGGGGCAGAGGTCCCACTCAGTGGTTGGTTGTTTTTAGGAAACATTGCTTCACAAATCATGTTTACTTCCTTAAATTATTGCTGAAATCCAAGCTGATTCCAGGGAGTTTCTGAACTTTCTTGCTCCTGAGATGCCACAGCAAATCTGAGTCCTAGTTCTTCTGTAGAGGGAGTCAAGCCTGCTCCCTGGAGTAAAGAACATCACAGGAAATCTGAAGCAGCCTCTTGGCCAACAGCATCCAAGAATCACTATAGTTATTTCTGTTCTCTTAGAGAAGAGAATCTCAACTAATCAAAGAAATTACTTGACTTTTCCAAAACAGAGCACTTCCAGAAATGTGTGCCTGTGGCAAATTTTTAAAAGACGATGCATTTTGTTCCCCCCAAAAAGCTATATTTTTGCTAGTGTCAGGATTTTCTGGAAAATGGAAATTAAACATTCAAAACAGCTGTGCAGGCTGGAGTCCTCTCACCTTTACAATATCAGGAGTGTGTTTTTGCAGTGGCGTTGTCAATCACACACGAGTGTTACAACCCCCATAGGGTAAAGTAAAGGTGTTGCATTATGCTAGGGGATCTGAGCTCCCAGAGTCAATCAAAGAGTTTCCAGCTACTGTCATTGTCTCTCAAAGCAACAGCTGTGTCAGTATTTTGAACAAAAAATGTGTTGTGTAGGAAATAAGAGAGAAAATATTGAGGTAAGTTTATTAGCAGAATTTGTCCTTTTAAATCACAGGCATAGCAGTATTGTACTTTCAAGCCTTTAAACATTAGCCAAGAATAAAGAACATTTTCTGCTGTTTGGGGCACTTGTGTTACATGATCAAGGTCTCTTAGCAGTTGAGAGGATTATCCTGATTCTCTCTTTCATCTGCCTCTGGTTTGCCAGGGACAATATTATCACATGCAGTCTCCAGTTCTCAATAGCGTGTGGATTGCCTTTCCCTTGAGTACTGGGCATTCTTGATGTGCTTACACTCAACTTTTTGTCCTTTTCTGAGTATTATGTATAGATCACATAGCAATGTATGAAAACAAGAAAAAAATTTTGTCCTGTCTTAGATTGTCAGGGAGCAGCAAGAACTGGCTGCTCCTAAGAGAGCGAACGAGGAGCAGAGAGTGATCCCAGCCCAAGTGATGTCCTCACTGACCAGGGCATGGTCCTGCAGCATCTGAGCCTGGCAGGCAGAGATGGGTGCTGGCAACAGGGTCCATCCACTGCCCCATCCATATAGTCCCCTCAGGAGCAGCAGGAGACGGGGTTGCAGACAGGACTGGCGACATGGCTGCAACAGGGGTCAGAGGGGTCCATGTGCGTGATAGGGCTGGGGACAGCCACTCCCACAGCATAGGTTGAGCAGGGACGGGGGGCTCAGGCTGGAGCTGCAATGGGGCTCCAAGGCCCATAAGCAGAGGGTATGGGTGGGAGTCCCCAGGTGAGGCTTGTCAGCACCGTTAAGGTCTACTGGTGCCCTCAGGGCTCTGATGTTAGTATTTTATTAAATCCAAGATAGACTTAATTCCACATATTTATTTCTGCTCCTGTTTTTACTTATTTCCCTGAGACTTGCTCCTTTTGAAGGTTCCCAGGTGCTGGAATGCCTCAGTGTGGCCACAGCATCACAGCTCTCAGATGCAGGGCAAAGTGACTGAAAATAAATATAGCAGAAAAATAAACACTTTGTGAAAACATAATTGATTGTACTCAAATTATGAATTATACAACTCTATTAGAAGGCCCCACTAGGTACTACTGAAAATTCCACATATGATCAAGCATAATCCGTCCATTCACAAATTGCAATTAATATCCCTTTGTGTAAAAGTTTTAAATAAACATGTATTTAATGGGCAATTTTCTTACATACACAACACATTTCAGTTTCATCTAATTAAAAGCCTGAAACTCTTTAAACGGTGTTTCTGTGCTTTTCATGCTGAAAGCCAAATTCTGCCTACAATAGGCCAAAAAAGCCCTGATTAAAAAAGCTAAGTGAATGATGAGTGAAAAAGGGCAATGCATAGGAGAAATATATTGGACCTAACAAAAATGCAGGTAAAAGATGCTCAAGGGTTGGGATTTTTTTATTGTTACAGTGCACTTTTTTCTAAACCTGCTGCAGCTGTTGTCCTCCTTGAGCTTACAGAAATAAAAACTTCACCTTGATTTGTGTCTCATTCAGGGAAATTCTGAGATAGCTGGCAAACAGTAAAGAGCTCGATACTTAGGAATATAGCAATCCTTAAAACAGGGGCACTGGCCGAGCTTTCAGGAAGCTAGTGCTGTAACCCATTCTTCATAGGATGAAAGTGATGAGGGCAAGAGGGTTAACACTCCCACTGCAGCAGTGTAGCCTGGGAGCAGGTAATGTAGGTGTCAGTGAGGAAGAATTAACATCTCGTGAGCAGTCCTATCTGGAATTTCATTGGCAGACAGAGAAAAGACTTTTCTGAAACTCATAATTCTCAGGAAGTGTGACAGTGACAGATACAGGCAGAGGTATGTATGTTTGCTGATTAACACAAGGAAATTCCTAACTTGGTGCAAATTGTATTTTATCTCCAGTTGACAGTTATTAGTGGTTATTCCAATCAAAGAAAAAATTCAGGTTTTCTGAGAAATATAAAAGTATATCTGCATAAAATTATTAAAATTGCTTATTTAAATTAAGATGTCCTGCTTACTGGTTTGAAAGAAGGTTAAGATGGGTTATTTAAAACACTTTGACTGAAATCAGTCCATCCACACCAGGGTCCATTTGCCAGCATTCCTCATTATTGAATGTAAAACTTTCAGGTTGGCAGCTGAAGGCTACAGAAAGGGAAACAGTCCAGGAGTTTAAACCTCACCCTGGGAAAGCTTTTTCTTTCCATTTTGGCAGTTAAGACCTTTGTTGTTGTTGTTTTCTCGGTTCTTGTCATTAATGAGGAAATATCTATGTTAAAAGAGTATTTTCTTGAGACTTCATCCAAACCATGTCATTTCTGTTGTTCCATTGAGCTAATAGGTCATCTCTGTTTGCAATATGCTGCCCTGGAGAGGGGAATGAGGTCACCAAACAAATATTTTAGCTTGTGAATTAATTCAGTTTCTCAATTTGAAAAATCAGAGGCTGTACACTATTGCCCTAATTTGCTTTGCCAGCCAAACCTAGCTTTGCTACAAGGCTGAAGTCTGAAAAACAGGCAGAAAGGTCATAGTCTGAGGAGGATCTGTTCTCTATATTAAACATGTAAATGTGGAGTAGATACTGTCCATGCTCCACACAAACATCAGTGATTTTGTGGAACACTTGCTATCGCAAAGACAAATGGAGGCATCTGATTATGAAGGGCTAAACTAACCTAGCAATCCCAGTTTAAGAAATGCACCTTGCTTTAAATTACTACTTAATGCTTTTTGCGGTCCACTATACAGTGATCATGAAACTGAGCACCAAGACACAGCACAGTGTACATCCTGGCATTCCATGCTGAATCCATTGCTCTAAAGGAACCTGCAGATCAAATGCTGCCAACCCACGTATCAGCAGGCATAAATTATTGCAGAAGTCTTTTGAACCCCTGAGCATCATACAGTGATTAGATATGATTTATCATGTGAGATTTTATCTAACAAAATTAAATAAGAGAAAGTAACAAATATTAAATGCAAGAATATGCAGTTTATATACATTACTCAAAAATTCAATTTATGTTAAATGAGGCAGCTGAAAGCAATGTGCACTGGCAGCCCAGAAAGCCAACAGTATCCTGGGGGGTGTCAAGAGAAGTGTGCATCCTTTTCCCATCATTCACACAGGTATGGGACAGACTTTGAACACTGCATACATTTAGTGTCTCACCCTTCCACCTGTTTATAAAAAAGAGGAAAGAGAGGAGATGTTGCTCTGTAATTTGTTTTTCAAAGACCTCAGAAGGGTTCATGGACACACCAGTAGAACTAATAAGAACCACATGTGGCTCTCTATCACCTGTGGCTACATGTTCCCAGATATAACATGAGCACTCACTCTGTCCCTAAGGTCAAAAAAATACAAAAGTGGTGCCATTCTTTTAATACCATTTTTCTGAGCCTACTTTAATTATTTATGGAGTGTAATTTATTTCATGGTTTTGTTTCACCACAGTTAGGTCTGTCTCTACCCAAGCCTCAGGCAATCTATGCTCGAGGCTTCAGTTTATTACAGGCAGTCCTGAAAAGAGGGCAAAAATGGAAAATCCACATGAATTGGCCCAGTGTAACTGAGTGGTATACATACATCCTCAAACTTTACTTTTTTTTCATGCTGGGCTTTGGCTGGTCAAATGAAGTCATCTACTTTTACTTAAAACAAAGGCTTTATTTTTAGGCCATGTTTTTAATGTCATTGGCACAGAACTTCTAATCACAAACAACTTGCTTGGTTTTGAGTTCAAAGAAACATCTAGGCAGTATCTCAGTCACAGAAAATCATAGTTTTAATGTTGCCATCTGACTTAGCTAAGAACAGCTCAAAGAACTTTGTGAAAATCTATGAAGAAGCCCTTCAAAGCAAGAAAAAGCACAGACTATTCCAGCGTCTTCCAAAAAGCAATTTTCATGGTGTTCTGAAGCCCCTGAAAATGGGGCTGTAAACTGTGAGTGCTGTCTCATCCATGCCTACATACTGGCACCTACATGAGTCTGAAATACTCTAAGCTCTTCAAATCTATTTCTTCATAGTACATAAGACAATTTAGATTTGTTCTTCTTTCCTTTTTTTTGCTTCTCTAGATAAGTATGAAATACTCTTAGAGACCTCACAGTGTCTAAAGCCAGTAATATCTTTCACCAAAGTTCTTTAGATAATTGGAGTAGCTTCCATCTTCTTGGCAGTACTCTCAAAGCTATTTGTCTCAAAAGAAAAGTGAGGATATTTAAAACAAACATATCTTGAAACAACAACTTGTCCTCACTGATCCTTTACTGACAGTTCCAGCACATCAGACACTAAAATATAAGCTCCCATGGGTGTGGGGCACTGTAAGATCCTAGATTCTATCTGGTTTCAAAATGTATAAGTACAAAACCCAGGGAAAATTGTCCAGACTTTTTCCTGGTATTTTCTACACTATTTAACTGACAAATTGAAAAGAAGGTGACTTTTACCTTCTTTTGACCAGATAAAATGCTGCTTCTTTCAAGCACTGTATTTAACTAGTGTTCTGTTACCCTCAAGCTATAGCACTGACATGATGTGTTTATCCTTATTATCAACAAATCCATTACTATAGGATAGGATTGTCAAATATATTTAGGGTTTTACAGCAGCAAAGCTCCTAGTGATTTCAGTGGGACTAGTTAGCCCAAATCTACCTGCAGTCCTGCAGCACAGGCAGAGAAAGATGGGCCAGTGCCTTTCTGAAGATGTATAACTTTGTTAATACCTCTGAGATTTGCCAGCTTCAGCAGCTTCCCAGTGAGGTGAGGGCTGCAATTGCAGGGAAAACAAGGTGGTGGTGGTGGTAGTGAGTGGAAAGAGGTGGTCACAGAGGGATGGTTTCTGTGCATCAAAACCACCTTGTTATGGTTCTGCTCACCAGTATTTGCTAGAGGCAACACGACTAGCAAACCAGAGGTTCTGGCCACAGTAAGCATATTTTCTTCTTCGCCTTTGCTTAAGGTCCTTTCATTAATGGGATTGTTCTTGGTGAGGAATAATATGTCTCATTCTTCCAGAGCTGTTTTTGTTACCTGTTCACAGGAAGAGGCAGGTCTTGCATTAAAAGCCCATGGACCAGCCTGTTTTCAGATTCCATGACAGAGCCTTGATGCTTTGATACTTTTTCTGGGGTAACTGCCTTCAAAGGATGCAGCTATCTCAACAGTTGGAGTTTACTGAAATCACTTCCAGTAGTCTTGTATGAAGATAGTGAGATATGAGCTTGACAAAGTCTCCATTCAAAAACAAGGATTAGTTTCTGCTAGACATTTGAGGCAGATGGACATGCAGGCTACTGCGGCTGTCTGAATTTACCAGAACATCAAAGAACTGGAAGGATCCCACATGACGTCATTTCAGTTCTTCACATTCCCTGCTTCTAGTCAACACAACTTACAGTGTCCTTGAAGATATGGTAGATGCACATATAAAATATGGAAAGAGCTTTATAGACTTGATGTCAAATAATCACGCCTTCACTTCACTGTAAGGGTGGTGAGGCAGTGGAACAGGTTGTTCTGTGAAGTTGCAGATGTGTTCAAGGCCAGGCTGGATGAGGCTTTGAGCAACCTGGTCTAGTGGAGCGTGTCCGTGCCCATGGCAGGGAGGTTGGAACTAGATGGTCTTTAAGGTTCCTTGCAACCTAAATCACTCTATGATTTTATGATTACGATGACTTCCTCTCTTTATGGGTAGGCAAGTAAAAGCACATAACATTTGAACAAAAAAGGTACTGTGTAAGCAAGTTACAGATCTAATAATAAAATCCAGAAATACTAACCCCTCACCCTAAGCGATGCCACTATTTTCTGCACAGGACAGTTAAAACCAACAACTAAACTTAGTAAATTTCTCTGGAGTTGGAGAGTAAAGGTTCCCTGAATGTCAAAATAAATGAATGGAAAATACAAAAAATGCCATTCCCAGAAGGGCCAATTACACTAAGAAAGAAGCCATTAGCTAATGAAAACTGATACGTATATTTAAGCAAGTACCGTATTTTTCACTTACATGACTTCAAAGTGGATAATCATTCTGGTCATCTGTGAACAAATAGAATGTCTGGTCTTTTTTGTTTCTTCAGGCTGGTTTTTCTCTGTTACAGTGAATAGCTCTCAAAAGCAACATTATCAAGTGAAACAAGAATGGGAAAACTGTTTTTGAGCCATTTAATTATGCCAGACATTCTTTTTAACATTATTTTGATAATATGGATTTTAAAAAACTTCATACATCAGTAATGAAAGAGGAAGAACAAAAAAGTGCAACTGCCTTAGAAGTACTTCCTTGGAAACTTGGAGCACCACAAAATCTATAACAAGTCAGAAAAGATAAAAGAGCAGTGTGCGTGTGCACACATTTGCACGTGCATGCACACTTGTGAGAAAGTGCCATGGTTTTCAACCAGTTTCTTCTTCCCTTCTCAAAAGCCATTATCAGTGATGATAAACAGCCTTATAACATACTGTACCCATGATTGCCACAGGCATTCTGGCCTTTTTTTCCCTGTAATGGTATGGCATGCATTAATTGATGATTTTCAAAGACTGAAAATTTTATCAGTGGTCCAAGGATATTCAGTTCTTTGCTACAGTGGAGAGTATGAAACATTACAGGTATATTATTCTGAATGTAGATGAAATGAATGTCATCTTCCAGTCTGTACTAGGTATTTCTTATACATTAGTAGTACATAGAAGTAATAAACAGAAGGCCTTCAACCGCCAGAATTTGTGCACAAAACTGGTCCTCTAAATGCAAAGTGTATAAACAAAGCATTTACTTACTTTATTGGCTCCATTTATTTATTTACTCCATTTTGTGTTAATGGTGATGGCATCCACTTGACTGCAAGAAGAAATAGTTTTCAAACAGTAATGATATTTTAAAAGCCCTTGAGACCATGTCATTGATTTGTCAGTTTTGTCCTTAAATGAAGACCATTCCATAGTGTTACAGATAGACTGGAATCATGCTCAGGCCTAAAAAAGCCTCGGTGGTTTGGGCATTTCTAATGGGCAGCCAGATATTCACCTTTCCCAGGCCTAGAGGTACCTGTTCACTGCAACCTGGAAAAGGTGGAGCTAAATAGCAAGGAAGAGAGGAAGGGTGGAAGGCTTAGTTAAGGATGTACTCCTGTGAGTGCTTTATTCACAGATGGCCAGGCAGAAATTGAACGAAAAGATAAGAGAGTTAAAGTCTGTAACTCCTTCTTTGAGGTTTCCTCTGTAGTAACAAAAAAGGCATTTCAGACAAGGATGCATGAATTGATGCAGTCATAACAGTAAGTAGAAGGTGTCCTCCCTACAAGGTGATTATAACCATTCCTACAAACAAAATAACATTAATGGAAAGAGGCCTCCTGGAGAAGGGGAAGTCTGAAGTAAAAATTCAGCAGGATAATTCCTATCTGGTGATCTTGCTTTCACTAGTTGTTTCTATAGTGCTTATAGCAGGACAAGACTGCCTGCTAGGGTTTGTCTATAGACGTTCCTTGCCTTAATTTCTAAGCAGAGTCTTGCCGTGAAGACTTTTTGCTGCATGTTCCATGTTTCTGATAGAGTCTAACCTTCACTGCATCAAAAAGGCATTTAAGGATTTAAAAATTGGGGGTGAGGGTGGTTTGTACGTGCTCCATCCACTCTTTTCCTAATTTCCTTTGAAATGAATGTATTAATATTAAATTTTGCCATACTCGGTTCATATCTATTTATGAACCAATTTCCCTTGTATGGATTATTGCTCTTAAGAAGTGCAGGTTGGTCATTTGTGATAAATCCAGCATACTATCTCAAGGATAACCATTCTTCATTCTAAATTGTCACACACAGCTTGCTTTCTTTATTTCTCATAGTTGAATATTAATCTTTTTGAACCTCATACTTAACACATTTGTCCCAACATACTTGACAGGAACTGCAAATTGCCATTGGCCAACTTTTAGTTTGGTAATTACATTACAGCCAATACAGGTAGAATAAATAGCTATTGGAATATGCCTGACATCCAGGTGCAATTGTAGCTTGACAATCCCTTTCATCTCGACAAAAGAACTGAATACTTAGTGTCCTTTTTATCTGTCTGTGCAATGACCACAGATCTGTCAGTTTTGGTAAAAATGAAGAAAGTGATTATGTCTCAATTTTTAGAATGCATTTGACCTGTGTTTTAATGCTGTTTTGAGCTCTCCTTAGCGCTCATGCCTTCTGTGGGGAAACTGATATCTTAAAATGAGTCAATACATCATTAAATCATTCCTGCTTCCCTGCTCGCCAATGGCTATTAGCACAAGAATAGTACGTTCTTGTATTTTCTTCCCAAACCTTGTTTACCTTAGGGAGGAGCTGATTTGCTTTGATTTGTTGGGAAGTCAATGTCACCCTTCTGTCTTGACTTTGACTCCCATCATGTTCTTAAACTGTACATTACAAACAGGTGAATATTCGTAAGACATGGAATTTTACAATTACTTTTCTTCTGAGTCATAATTATCACTCACCATCTCTCAGCCTTATCAATTTATAATTAAGATATTTTATCTAATTTATATCAGGGCCTATTTCAGAAATGGGCTAATAAGTGGCATTTCTCAATTTTGATGAAGTTGCCATTTTCATACAAAACAAGGAAGTTTTCTTCAGACATTTGAAGTCCAGAAGTAACTGTTACAGCAATTAGTCTGTCCAATATGCAATATAATTTCCTTTTTCTACTCTTAATTTTCTGTATTTCATCTCTAAGACCATAAGGACTGTTAGATGGAACAGAACACATCTCTTAAGGTAACCAGTACAAAGTACCTAGGGGAAGAGAGCATGCGTTGAGAAAAGCTTCTTGCAGAATACTGTTTCTCACACTTGGCAATTTCAGGACAGCCTGTGATGGAAGCTGCATATGGACCATCACGACTAATGGCCATGATGAATCTGTCCTTCATGACATATATGTTCCCATCTTTTTTGACAGATATGTCTTTCAGAGAAACCAATCGTGATTTTACAGTAACCAAGTAATAGAGTGTCTACCACATAAAATTGGTAAGGTGGTCCAATGACTAATTGTCTCGGTTGTTAAAACGCACACCTTTTCTTACCTCAGTTTTGCACAACTTCAGCTGTGCTTGCTAGATTGGAGAGCTTTGTGCTATCTGCAAGGTTCTTCGCAGATGGATGTCCAGATCTAATCATTATATACTTTTATATTTGCTCAGACAGGTGCCAGATGCTTAACTACACAGACCAGGCACCTTATGTTTTGTTTTCTGGTTTGGTTTTCATTTTGGTTTTGGGGTTTTGTGGTTGTTTTAGGGGTTTTGTGGTTGTTGTTTTTTCTGTTTTGTTTTGTTGGGTTTTTTTCCCCAGGAGTCTGAACTTGCAGCAGGTAAAGTACCTTCAGTTAAAAAACAGAAAAGAAATCCCTTGGGAGCTATGGATTGTAATTTTTCACTGGACCTTCAGCAGGCTTCCTGCTTTAAGGTGCCTAACTATTTTGGATCTCTTCACAATTTCCTTAGGAACACTCACCTCCACTTTTTCTTCTATTGTGGGCAAGCATCTGGATGGTCTAAGCCCTTTTCAGGTTCTGACTTGGTGTTTAGTAGGGATCCAGCTCTTTCAAGAAACAATAAGGTCTAGAAGGATTTCCCCATGAAATCATAAGTACCATGAGCGCCCATTAATGAGTGGCTAAGGGTGAAGGAAAAAAAAACGAATGGGGAACAAATAAAATGTCCTGTTTTAAAGTTTGCTCTAATATGATGTTGCTTTTAGACAAAATACAGAAACATGAATCAGTTTATGATTCAAACTGAGCTTTAGTGTGGGATACTATCACATACCACTAAAAAGAGGAAGTGATTAAGAGATGCTACAGCTACACAATACACCTGAAAGCTTAAATAACAGATTCAGACAAAGGATGTTTAGGACATGAAGCCCAAATACTAAATAGTTGACTTCAATAGAAATAATGCATGAACTGCAGCAAAAATTTAGTCAGCATGATAAAACCCTAAGGGATTTAAGATTGATGCAGATCCAAGATTGGTGAAAAGCAGTCTATTTATTGGTCTGATGCAGCCATGACCGTTACTGTAGCTGATGACCTGAGCGTAAGTGCTTGGACAGATAGATGCTGGGTTGAAGCTTTAAGCAGCAATAAAGAGAAGTGATTAACAATGTTAGAAATAACCTCCAAAATGAAAACGTAACAATTTGAAAGCTCTCTGGAGATGCCTTAAACTGATTGTTTATTTCAGTCTGGTGCAGAGATCTGGGACTTTAAAAGACAGATACATTTCCAACCTCTCACAAAGTCTGATTTCAAGTGCTATCAGCTCTGAGAGGAGGAGACACTAGCAATGGGAGACCTGCTATACTCCCCTCCTCATGTATGTCAAGAATATGGGTGTGTTATGATGTGGTGGCAAGGTTAAATTTGTAGACAGAATTAGTGATTTTAGTGACTGGTCATGAACATTAGTCAAGTAATCCACAAGAGGAGAAGTTGTTCTTGCCTTAGTCAGGAGCAGTGCAGAAAACCCAGAAAACTCCATCTCAATGAACACAGAGACTAGATACTTGATAGGATACAAAGCAAGGCTTGGTCTGCTACATGTTTCTCAGTTTAACGGTTGACTTTTTCCTAAGAACCACAATATGTTATATTTATCTCAATGCTTAGCATCCTGAAAAGGGAGTTCTCACGCTATCAAGGAGATAGAATAATCACTAAAAACCAAACAAAAATAAGTCAATTAGAGAACAAGACTAAGTCTATTTAGCTAAACATGTCTGAATTATGCAAAAACGTAATGCATGCAAAATAATTCAGTCATTCCTTGGCATGATATCCAGCATTCATCTTTAAAGATCAAAACATACACACATTTTATTTAATTGCAAGGCAAAATGAGTCATCCAAATATGAAATTAGTCGTGACTGAAAGACTGTTTCAGAACAATTGCCTTCATGATACAAAATTATGATATTGTCACAATATAAATTTGTAAATAACAGTTACTCACAACATTTATGGAGTTAAAAAGGCAAATGGAGCAAGACACATTTATTCTTTTGTTTTGCAAAATGAAGAAAAGTTTCTTTCATCTTGTTTCTGTTTCTGAACAGAGACCTGAAATAAGGGGCTGAGAGAGAAAAAGCATTTCATTTCATTGTACACAAGCACCCTTCTATTTTTTTCATGAACATCAGCTTGCACTGTATGTCAATAACAAGCTACAACATATCTTCCTGAAATTCTTAATAGAGGTTTTTTTATGAAAGAACTCACTCTGATCACAACATACATCACAAATTAATACCATTAAGATCATCCACTATTTTAAAAACATGCATAAAACGTTAAGATACATGTGACTTCTGGCTCTCAAACCACATGAAAAAAAGCTCGGCATTCACCAAAGACTTGGTCATTAACTCAGGAGCCTACATGTTGTCTAGCCATCCTTTCTGGGACAAATCCAATAATGAAGGTTTATCAGAAGAGAATATCAAAATCCCTGATTTGGTGACTCTTAATCTTCAGGCAATCCATCACCTCCTGTGTTTAAGGACACTTCTACACAGCAGGTACAGAGAGCCACACTCTGTGCCTGTACTAATCCCAAACCCACATCTAAGTGGGAGTGTGATGCAACAGATTTTGAGACTAGATGGGACCAGAAGCCATAGGTAATTTCCTGAATGAACAGAATATTTGATAAATGACTGATCAACATCTCCTTTGACAATAGCTCTGCTAATGGAGATAGGAATGCCATTCGATGCCAGGAATGGTGCCTTTTCACCACCTAAGGAACTTAAATCACTGGTGTGAGGAGATAGATAAGTTTATTTGTCTCCTCAATATTTCCTATGAGCTGTAACCCCTTCCTGATGCTGACTTCTGCTGATTCTCTTCTTCAGGTAGTTTGATGCACTGTGTAAAGAGGAGCCTCATTGGCCATAAGGCTACAGATTGTAGAAGCTAGGCATGTAAAAGTTGATGTAATATCACTGCTAAGATCTTATGTGAATCTAGCCATAAATTGTTCAGAAAATAATCTCTGTGAGTATATTTGTAATGGTTTTGGGTATCTGAAATCCAGTAGTATATTAAGATTAATCTGTTAGAGTTCACTTCTAAATGATAGTTTTGCTATCAATAGGAATAAAAAGAAATTTTAAAAGGTGGAAATTAGAAAAACAAAGAAAAAAGGCATTTTATATTCCTGAGTGCCTTGTGCAAAGCTGTGTATGTCACAGTGAAGTATTGTACATACTGGTCTTCTAAAAAAATACAGTGCAGAACTTGTTGCCTGTTGCAAAACATCCCATTTTTCTGCAGACTGCAATCACCAACGTGCCCTTCAGGTACGAATAATTTAATCAGCCATTTGAAACACACAAGAACTGAGCTGATTCTTAACAACACAGTTGAGAGTAACATGGTATAGATTTTTCCAGGAGAGCTCAGTACTTCTCTAAGCATCCCTTCAGATATTATGATTTGAACAAGTTAAAAACCAAAATTCCTTCAGGATAGAAGTCAGCGGAGAAAACACCACTGATTTTACTGGGGTAGTAATTTCAGAATTCATTTTTGGCAGCTTGATGTAAAGAGATTCTCTGTTCAACAGTATCTCCTTCCTTTATATATAGGCATATTTGTGAGACTGGAATTCATTCTGCTAATCCCAAGATTTCTAAGGAAGCAGGAGCTAATCTGAAAGAGATACTTTTTAAAAAACAGACTTCATGACTCTGAGTAAAATCTATGAAATATCATTTCCTACATGCAAGTTGGTCATATCTGGAAACTGTAATTTGTGCAGGCAGGCTGAACAATTAAACATGCATCTGTCTGCTTTCAGCCCAGATTGCTGTTTGCACATGTAAATGGTCTACTACATTTAAAAATAATATATTCCAAGTTTTTTCGCCCAGAATCTGATCTCACTTGTGCTGATACAAATCTCTTGAAGTGCGTCTGTTACATTGGTGTTGAGACCCCAGCACTGTTTTCCTCTGATTTGTTTTCAGAAGGGGCAAGAACTTATACAATTATATATGCTGGTTTGTGTTAGAGACTTGTGGACTGCTGTGAAGCTTTGGCTTTGTTCCATTTTACATGTTACTACTGTTAGAATTTCAAGTGCCCTATTAGGCACAATCAGTGAGACTTTGGGTTTGAGCTGTTGAATCTACAGCATGTTAGTGACGATATGGGTTTATTACGTGTTTCCTAAAGGCAATGAAGGGGTATTTTTAAGAAAAAAATTAGACAGCACTGTTGCTATGTAGTCTAACTATGATTAACACTTTGATTCTTAAAACATGGCCTTCACCTTTTCTTACATGTTAGGGTTTTTTCCAGCCCCCATTTGAACACATATAAATCTGAGTTCCAGACACTATCTAACAGACATGTCCTAAATCAGCTGCATGGGTAGACAAAGATTTCAGTCTTCAGCTACATCAGATTAACATTAATAACAGAGAGAAATGATGGAGGAGGTGGTGCAGTCTAAGAATATACTCAGGGGCGTAGGACTGCTTATGAAAGTCTGTGCTGAAGCCTGCACTAACCTTGCATTTGCTGTTTTTACCCTGTCTGGTGTATAGGCCTCCTGCACTGACACATGAACACTCAAACGACTCACTGCTTCCATGACCATGGGCTAGCTGGACACCTCAGCAAGGCTCAAGTTGCTGAAGTGGCTCCAGACTGGACAGAACACAATGCATTCTGGTCTGGCCTTCACTCATCCCTGCATCTTTTTATTGTGTATGTTGTTGCTAAGGTAGTTCCTAGCTGGAGAGGGACAAGAGGTGCCATACAGATGGATCTCAGCTGCTCTTTCCTCTTTCAGCTATGGAGAACGCTGAGCTGCCTAGAACAAGTTTATCTTGCAACCTCAGTTCAGAGCTGCGTACAGGTAGCGTAAGGCATTTCCAGCATCTCGGCTGGAAAATCAAGCTGTTCCTAGAAGTACTGATTCAAAGAGGACTGTTTCATGGCCAGATTTCCAGTGTTACTATTTGCAAATGTGTCCTTGAATTTTGATCTTTGTCTAGCATATTTACTGTGGAGCTTCATCACCAAACAGGTCTAAAGTGTGATACTGACTTTTACTCTAAGATACTTTGATAGGTTATCTTATCTGAATAGACATTTTGGATTAAAAAGACAAAGTGCAATGACATAGTAACTATATTAGAGTATCTATTAACTTATTAATACATAGATAAAGATAGAGTATTTATACACCTTTCTTTTCTCTTAATTTTCAGTAGCTCTTCTGTTGTTTCTTTTTTTTTTTTTCTAATTCATACAGCTTTAATCTAATCAGCTAATCTAGCGGTTGGGGCAGGAAAGAAGGGCAGAATGAAGCAAGCTGTCAAAAAACTCAGAGTGCAAAACTCTTCTAAATAGTTTTATTGATTCATTTTTATTTTCTGACATATCTAGTTCAAGTGTTAAATTGACATCTGACCATCTGGCACCGATGCTTGTTCAAAGTTGCTAATTACAGTTCAAATGGAGGCAATGTTTCTATTGGCATGCTGGCATGAATTTCAGACACTGAGGGAGTTTTGCCTGTTTCTGAGTATGGTGACTGAGCCATGACAGAGGGGAATACATATTAGTACTGGCATTTGGGTGAGAAATGCTGGGGGAAAAAAACATTTTAATGTGTTTTGTAAGCAAGTAGAAAAGGAGAAAGGAAGAAACTCACCATTTACCATTATTGTAATGAACTGGAGATGAAAATGTAAAAACCCTGCACAAAATATTGGCAAAAATAGTAAGACCAGCTTGTAGAGTTTTGTAACAGAAATGAAAGAATGGTATAAATGAACTATGAATGCAAATGCATGCATGAAAATACCAGAAAGAAGATACAGCAGAACTGGGGTTAAGAGAATCAACAATACTGGTATTGAAGGACACTGTTCCCAGGACACTGTTCCCAGGAAACCTTTCCCAGAAGCAGAATTGAGGCATGTATTATGTCTGCCAAGATCTGAAGGCCTGTGCGCTGATAAGACCACAGCACAGATGACTTGTCAACTCTGTGACTGCAGCCAGCTTGCAGCAAATCACATACGCCTGTCGTCTTAGTCCGCTAGGAAAACAGACACAGATTTCAAACAAAGAACTGATAATGAGATGTGACTTTGCTTGCAATATATAGAGACAGAAGTAAGCAAGATTCTGAAGCAAAGGACTGTCCCATAAGAACTCCTGAAGTGTGTAAAAGATCTGTTCCCAAAGTATTTCACCATTGCAGTAAAAAGAATATCAGAGATATAATGAGGGCTCAGTAACTCGTGTGCCCTATGCAGCACACAGGTGCTCCTGCCCAGACCGCTTGGGCACACATGTCCTGATACTTGTAAGTACGTGGGTGTAAGGATGTGAGTGAATGCAATCTGAGACCAAATGCATGCAGCTTGGTAAAATCAAATTACTTAGAGACCCTGTAAATAAACACTGCCTTCCCCCTGCATAAGAGTTCACGTTTACCTTTGTTACACTACTTTCTTACATACAGCATGGACTCACTGCTCCTTGCAACTTCAGAATACTGTCTACTTTACCATGCTTATCTGAAAGACAAAACCAGAAAGATTAAGTGAAAATTTTTCTATATTATCCTGCTAGAAAAAATATATCACTACTGCCTTGGTGTTTGAAGGCTGCACACAGCACAACTCCATGGCATCTCACAATGGCTCTGTGACAACCCTCAAAACATCAAGCCGCTTTTCTGAACTAGAACACTAACTTCAGAATCATCATAATACTGGCTTTTTAGGCTTTTTTAGTTGGCTTTTTGTACAGGCTAAGAAGACTCCCCTTCAGGGGAATTAAACAATGAATATGTAATAACCATTTAGATGTTTTACTGGACTCTACAAGTCTTTAAAACAAAAGCCTAACTCATCCCCTTGTACCCTGTGTGATCAAATATAACCTGATGTCATGACAACTCACTTGGCCTTGTGTGACTTAGTTTCCAGAACAGCTGGAGCATAAATCCATCAGAAATGCCCACAGACATGCAAACAGAAGTGGTGAAGTCACCTATACACAGTTTCTGCATCCTGAACAACTATATGGCAGAATTAAAGTAGCCACAGAATCACAGAGTGGTGAGGGTTGGAAGGGACATTCGGAGAACATCTAGTCTAACCCCCCTGCCAAAGCAGGTTCATTTAGAGCAGGTTAGACAGGAACACATCCAGGCACACTATGCCTGGGACCTGTGCCTAACCACACAGGTAGGTATTTTGGTAACAATGCTGTGTCTGAGACAGAGGAATAGACACAGTTTCAGTCAAAAAGGGTTGGTTTTGCATTCACCAGAACCAGAGATAATGGTCCCAATTATGCTTCCAGGTCCTGCTGTGCAGCTCTGTTAGCTTTAGTGAGAACAAATGAACTACGTTTGCCTGATTGCTTCTAACATCAGAAATGCGTGTTGAAAGCAAGGATATGCTATTAAACATGGATCCAACTTAACCCACACTCATCTGAACTCGTTAGTGAAGTGAGATTAGATGTGAGCCATTGGGGGAGGGAATCTTCACTGGTTTAGGCTCTCAAAGAGTACGCATGAAACTGGATCAGTAGTGTAAATACAGGGATGGTATATGCACATTCTTTCCCTCGACCAGGCGCTTGCCTGTCTTACATCAAAATATGGATGTCTTCCAGCAGCGGAAGACATCTCCTCTGACCAGATATTCATTTGTTCCCTAGTCATGAGGTTGTCATTGACACATCTGTATCATAGGGAAGGACAGCTACATGAGGTGCATGTCATCCGATGGGCATCAGTCCACGTGATGTGACACATATAATTATCCAGTTACCTAGCTGAGGTAGACGCCAAGTTGCTTGCAGGGCAGGTAATCATCTGGCAGGACAGAGCCTTAACATGTGTTTGAACACCTCCACTAGCTGCCTGTGATTCATCCTGTGCCTACTGAGTTTATTCTTTTTACCTGGTTAAGGAACAAAATGTTTGTCATGAGTTACATCTCACCTAATGTTGCAAACCAGACTATATACTTGATAGACCTGCTGAATTGCAGCAGTATAAGGGCAAGTAAAGTAACGAGTCAGATTTTTTTCTTGATTTAGCATTTCTAGTACAATATTTCATTTTATGATTGCACTGGTTTAACAGGTAAAGGCTGAAACTTATCTCAGTTACTTTGATAACAAGTAACTCAGATTCCATAAGAAAAAATGCTCACTAGAAGACAACTTTCCTTGGAACAGCTATACCGGAAAGCATTTTTACACTGTCAGAAATTATACTTCTGACTTTAATTATTATAACTTCTAGGTCAGTGAATAAGGTCATATCTCATGAGGATAAAAGAGCTCATGAGATCCAAAAGGACACTTTTTTTTCTAATTAAATGTCTCACCTGACTACACTACTTCCAAAGAGATATACCAGGGACCAACAGTTATGGTGAACACAAGTATTCCAAGGAGAAATATTAGTCAAAAGAAGTAATGGAGTACTCAGTTGAGAGACACATTTTCCAGTGAACTGCAAGGAGCAATTCAAAGTTTAGTAGCATGACACACAGCATCTCCTTAGAGAGAAACCTCCTTTGTCACATGCAACCTGTGTGTGGTTGTATGTGGGGGATGAACAGGGCTCACATGAAAGAGAACTGCAGAGAATGAGCTCTAGAATAGACAAATAGTTCTGCAGTGCTGTACCCAGACAGAGGTACAATTCACTCACTGGTGCAACTGTTAATTATCAGTTTTCTCACATCTGTTTTGCTTTTTTTTCCTTCTTTTCTGTTAGCTCCATGTATTTATTTGTATTCTGAGATTCACTAAGTTTACCGTCTCTTTCCACTTTCACCTTCATTTTATCTTTTTGTCTTCAATGATTTTAAACATTTATTTCCACCATGCAATTTCTCAAAATTTCAGATTTCATTTGATGGCAGTATGTCCCACCTTCTATATTTTGTTTTACAGTTACTTCCCTGTGGCAAAAACTTTGTAGCATTCTCAGATGGGAACCTATTTTTGGATTAAGCACCAAACAAACCTTCAGCAATCTCTTCTTCTCTTTCAGTTCAATTTTCACATTATGACATGACAGATTGTGAGTTCACCTCTATTATTTAGATATAACCTGACCTGTCCAACTCAGTATCATCAGTTTTTACTTCTCAGGTTTTGGCTTGGGTCTGTTTTGTCCACAGCATACAGGTTTTCTTTTTCTTTGTTTTATAAATTGATGTCTGTCACCTGGAGTGAACAATCAGCCATAAAATGCTGGAGGAAGTTTGCCACTTTGGCAAGACTCCTTTCTCAATATAAATCAGGCTGGTCTTGTAGAATAAAGTCACAATTATCTCCCCCCTCTTTGATTTTAGCTCCTAAAGGGCAGCTTCTGATGAAATTACAAGCCAGCATACACATCACCTATTGTTTTCCATAGTTAAGGACAGCCTCTGGCTCTGTTACATGTTAACTGTCCAAAAGTCTTCCCCAAATAATTTCTGCCTCACCACATCTTTTTTTTGGACTGTGATTGATAGAGTGCTTCCGAACACTATATCACACGCTTCTTTCCACTTGTCAAGAGTCATTGGATTGCGTCTGACAAAGGAGATTTCCTCCCACAGATGCAGCATTTGGCATCATCACGTCTTGAACTCTTTCTTGCAGCTCTATGGAAAATGTACTCTTTACAATCCCATTACATATTTTGGGTTATCATTTCTCCCAGACCCACCAGTGATAATCCACTCTTTCCACAGCAAAGCAGCAGTCTTCAGCCTGAGCTAGAGGCCATGCTTATTAGCAGACAGAGTTTACTTGAAGGAATGCATCCAGCTTATTTTATCACTGTAGAAGGTCAACCTTTCTACAACAATATTAGCAATTAAGTTACAGAAGTTAAAAGATAATTAAATCTGGTTTTAGTGGCTACCCAAGAATTTTAAGTCTGCTTTCATGTCTTCATTAATATTTCTCTCCCAGCAATCCCTCAGCCATGAGGCTGAAGATGAGACTAAGTGTTCTCCCTAACAGAAAAATTACTCTGGCTATGGAATGAGTAGAAGGAGTAGCTAACAAATGGAGACTACCTATAGAGACTTGCCATTTCACTCCTCTTGTATAGTCACATGAACTAAAACCTGAGTATTGTTTTATCTGGTTTGTCTTGGATAATGACATTTGTAATTGTGGAGTCTGTCACCTTTGATTTACTTCTTTTTATAAGAAAGCCAACTTTATTCAGTGCAAACACTGGAGGGAGGTTTTCCCATTCTCCCAGGGGCTCAATCTCATAACTTGTCTTGTGCTACTTACTGCCTTTTCTCACTAAGACAAGCCACTTTTTCCACCCAGTTAAACATCCTTTTACACACCATCTAGCTCAGGACAGAGTAACTGCATATCTTAATATCACAACAAAAAATCAGATGTTCTGGAGTTCATGGAGTTAAAAATGGTACATAAAAGTACTAAGTGATGAAACTTGAAATGGGAGGTCTTTACTGAATAGCAACTCCACCCGTGTATATTTTAGAGAATCTTTTCACAGATATTGAGAGTTGCTGTGTCTTTGCTTGCTGTTCTCACTGAGCACTGAATACAGTGTCCTAAGTGGGCTGGTTTGTTTTCTGATTTTCTTGGCTGTGCTAACTTCTTAAACGTGTCAGAGAAAAGTACCAGCTGAAGGATTAAGCCATTCTTCTCCAACAATCTCTGAGGTTAAAAGCTCTTCATTTCAAGGTGTTGTACTTAAACTCAGCAATGATAATGACACTCTGGAAACCTTCATAGAAGCATAAAGTATGTCTTTAGAGGTATTTTATGTCTCCATTTGCCATCCTTGAAGAATGTAAATATCTTACTTTGAATATGTGAAAGCATACAGTGAGCTCATCATGGGATAATAATTTATTATTTTAGCTCTGCTTCTTCTTAATCATCAGATCAAAGGTTCTTTCAAACTGACCTTTTGAAATGTCAGTGTCCAAAGCAAAATGTAAGGGTTGTCTCAATGCATCACTGGACTTAATATGCACAAAATTCCTTACTCAAAGTTCTTTGAAACCCATTAGAAGATTCCCATTGACTTAATACCTTTAGGTCATGTCAATAATTACTACAGCTGAGGCTAACTCAGGTTGCTACATCTACGCACAGACCATCTTTTAGGAATATCAGGTCCAGCGATGGTGCTAAGCTAAGAGCTCAGTCTCGTCTTGAATGTTTGCAATGTGTAAAGGAACAGTAATTCAGTTTGCATTTTTTATACAGAGAAGAAATGCATGGATCTAGGAGAGATTTGAGGTGAACGTTTTATTTGGAGATTGCACAGAATGGCAAAGAGGAGTCAAAGAAAGAGTTTGCAGGAAGGAACAGCACTCAGACTCCTTTTTTCCCATACCTCAGAAAGGGCTTTCTGGCTCTTCATCGTCTTGAGTGAGTCTCAGTCCAAAGAAAAATGCTGCATTTTCACAGACTAAAGCTACCCTTACTTCTAATTATTTCCAGAAAGAAAAATTACCTAGAAGAAAATTATATACAAGGAATGACAAAGAGAAAATTGTGTGATTAAACCTTTCCCTTATACTATTTTTGAGACTAAAGACAGTGAAAATAAAGTGCTCAGCCTTCAAAATTCTCTCTGGTTTTGTCTTTGAGCAGCTCTGCTGATCCTGTGTGTTGAAGCAGAGATGTGCAATTTGGCCATGCTTTTATATCAGGTATGTGTTTTTCATCTCCCTCATGAAAACCTGGCTGTGTCTTAGACCTACTGAATAGTTCAAGATGATGGCATTTCAAGCAATAAGGCCTTTCAGATAATTGATATGTACAATTCAAGTACAATAAGTGAACGACAAGTTTGTGCTGCATGTAAATCTGCAAGTACAATCAGATTATGGAAGTGAACGCTATTGAGCGATGGGGCTCTGCACAGCTGCAAAGACTGCATGGGTGACCGAGTCTGAGATCCAAACAATGACACACAGCACTGTCCTAGTACGATACCACAAGGCATAGCATAAAGTGAATAAGGCACTGGAAATTCTGGTGGCCACCTTTTCAAAAACCTGAACATTTTTCAGACAGCATAGTTCTATAAGCAATGATGGCAATTAAATTGACGATGCAAGTGAAATAAAGGTTACATTCAGTTGTGCAGGGGATCATGAGAGCCTCTGTAGAGGACCATTGTACTAAGTACCATGTTTTGCAGATTTGCATATAATTCATCCATTAGACACAGGCAAACCTCTGGAAAAACAGAAGTCAACTTGTTTCTACAGAGTAATTTTTGTCTGCCTTGGGAATTTTTGCCTGCTTTGTGAAACCAAACAATCACTGTTTTGAGGTGCTTTTTTCTGTGTGAAATACTAACTTCAGCCCAGATTTCTTTGAACAAGCTCAGGATGCTCAAAATAAAGAATAACTTTCCCAAATGGTTCAAATACCTCAACAAACCCTAGGGCCAACCTGTCCTCATCACAAGATTGCAGTGCAATATCTCTTTGATCTGGCTTGCATTACAGTAATGTTGTATTGTTGTGTTTTTTCTTCCCCACAGTTCTATTTCTAGCCCATCTTAAATGTCAACACAAAACAAGTTTTTTTTTTGAAAACTTGGTTTTGGTTAGACATAAAACAGCACTTGCTCTGTAGTTGTTCACATTTTTCAAAATGCTTTGACGTGGAAAAATGATTGTTATTATTTTTTCATCTACTAAATTGTTCCTAAAATGTTATCTACAATAGATGCAGTGCAGAAAATGTGGTTATTAAAAAGTCTGGAAGGAATTTTATTAGAGGTAAAGGTGCATTTCAGAGACATTTTATTTTAGTGCAAAAAGATTGTTTGGCTTTATATTGTCTCTACTTGTCTATGGTGAAGTGTTACTGATTTTTATTTTTTTTTTTTTTTAGTTACTAATCTCACAGAAATTACTAAATAAATACAGTACAATGAATGCAGCTTTCTACAATTCTGCTTAGAAGTATTAAACATTAACTACATAAAGACAGTACTTTCAAAACTAAACTTTAAAAAATGCTTTTAAAGAAAGCCATTCCCTCTAAGGCGTCTTCAGTAAAAAAAGGTGGGTCTACTCAAAGCTCTGTGTAGCTTAGGGTGCCTGAACTTGTTTGGTACCAGGAGGCAAGACAGTGGCATCAGCACAGAATCTACGTTGGCTAAATTGGTATGAAAACCTGGCTCAGCTATACTGCACGATGCTACAGACATAGGTCAAAATACTGGCAAAGGATTCAAAACAGTTTTGTGTTTAGTGTCCAGTTTGTCCATAAACAGGGTCCAGGAAGAAAGGGAGATGTATGACACAATAGCAAGTACCTTTTTTATTTTTACCTCAACAAGCATTTGTTTGCAGACAACAAGGGGCTGAAGTGGAACCCTTTCAAAAGCAGAGTGCATGGCTAACGTAAATCTGCCTGTCTGCAAGGAGAGGAGAGGGGACAGCAATGCTATCTTGTCTCCTGTCTTGATGCCCAGCCTGAGCATGCTGGTTCCCTTTTGCAGAAGCCTGTGGAAAACAGCATGGTACCGGGGAAGAAGGAAAACATGCCATTGCCCTATTGAGCCTTGCAGAGTGATTGAGGGAAAGTCCTTTGAGTAGTAGCTTTGCGCTTTGCGAATAGATACTCATTGTCCCTTGCATGTAGGCTGTGAGGTTAACTCAGAGACAATTTGCAGAGAGGTTCCGAAAAGTCTAAGATGTCTGGATCCAGCCCCCACTGTTCTGTTTTGAAAAACACTGTCATACGATACTAAGCGTTCAGTAGGATCCTTGGTACAGGGCAGTGCGATGGGGTCACAGTTTGGACTAGTCAGAGGTGGGGAGGTGTAGTAGAAGAACTCTGCCAGCTGGATACAGTAGCAACTCTGGCCTGCTCTCTGGAGGGGTTTTAAGGGTCTACAGTGTGGATGCAGGTAACTTCTGATTGGAGTGTCTTCCCCAGGGTAGTCCTCAGGAGCTATCTTGTAGAACAAGAGAGGTGTGAACAGCATGGGGAGACTCTCCATCTTGTCCTTCGAAAATAAACCTGAGACAGAGTGCCTGCTGAGTTGGGTTCATTTAGCCAGTTCCAGTAACTGAGTTTTCTGTTGCTCTAACTCCAAATAGCTTTGGCTGAATAACAGATTAAAGAAATAAACCAAGGTTTGGTTCTGCGTTCCTTTTAATCTTTTCCAACCTGACTGCTTCATTGTCCTTCTCATTCAGGGCTACCACTGAAGTGTGGGACACATTAATAAAGCCTCAGAGACTTAGAGGCCATGTATTTACTGCTTTGTTTTTCTGCATCATCTACTGCTCCCTTGTCTGTTAAGCAGACTACAGAATATGAAACCATGTAGAATGGCATTAAGCAACAGACTGGGGGACAAGTAGAATATCTTTTCAACAGAGAAGTCTTTCAAGGAAAAGAAAAAGCAACCTGAACAAAGTGTTTAACCTGTTCTTGTGCTCCTGCTCATTTGTACTGGGTTTATACTTAGTCCATATCTGTGTTACCAAAGTGTGGGGTTGTATTTCAGCCTGCCCTCTCTGTCAGACCAACAACTCAGCAATTATCATCATTCTCTTATGACTGGAGGTCAGCTGAGAACACATCCTTTAGAAACTGTGTTGGTAGAAATACTCCCTGTGCAACACTCTACACTACAGAAAACAAATTGATATACAGAAATAGGTAAAGCCTCTAGGAATTAAGTTTGATTGCAATATCAAATATTTCAACATTTAAGGTGTAAGCATCTTGGCCACGTGCATGACATAGGAAAATCTGACTTGCAAGAGGATTTAAAATAGATGACAACATCACTGCTCTCCAGAGTCAAGGAGTACAATGTTTTTTGGGATTTTAACATCTAATAAGTACCAAAAGATATAAAACTCAGAGAAACTTTGCAAAATAAACAAATCAAGCCAATAAATAAATCCCAACAGTTTTAGTCTTGAAAGGGAGGACTGACATTTTATAAAACAAAGCTTTACATAATTGAGGCGCACATATAGTATAAAGCTTGAAGTCCATAAATGCAAGAACACAGATTTACTATATTAGCTATAAGCAGGTACCTTCAAAGAAAATTCATTGGCATTTCTCATATTAACTCTGTACATAACACAATTAAAAAGGCTTACCCCACAGGCAATCTGCTTCTCATCACCTCTTGCTTGATAGAGTGTTACCATTCTCATTGCTTCTCATGAAGACAGCAGTGCAGTGGTGTACCAGGACTTCTTCATGTCAGGTTCCAGAAAGACTTTCTGTTTTGGGTTAAGGACATTGAACAATGATTGCAGAGGTTCATCTTGCCCCTTGCTGTTTTGGCACTCATACTTTGGCTACCATTTTATGTTCCACTAGACGTGCCACTGAGCTGTGTGTGTGTCCTTTTGCTATTGAACTAGTTGGGTGATGTTCTGTCACTCACATTCCTTATTTTTTTCCCTGCATTGCTTGGCTGCCCAAACTCTGGTTCTCCAAATGCTTTTAGGTAGTTTCAAGTAAAAATATTGGTTTAGGTGACTATTTTGCTGTTAGCATGGTACAATTATATCCTTCTCCTTCTGTCTTGCTTACTCTTCTTTCTCCCTACAGAATGTTCATACTAATTTAGGACCACATTAAATTAAAGCAAAAAAGGGACACTGAGTGTCTCAGCTCTGTATGAGAGAGAGGCATTTCACTCATAAATGCATTGCTGTGTGGATGTCCTATGGTGATTCTTCAGATACCTACGTGATTCCTAACTCTAACTGTTTGAGTCTCCCTTTTCCCACTTGTTGCTCTCTGGAGTCCCTTACCTTCTTTCTGAGCTACACCAGAGCCACAGATCTTCCCAGTGCCTCCCAGAGCTTCTCAGACTCCTTAAAAGCACTTGCTCAGATTTGATTTCTGCATCTCCCGAGAGCAGTACAAACTTGTCACAAACACCTCTTTCATCCACACCCTAAGTCCTTCCCTATTTCTTTCTCTTTCAGTGGAATAGCACCACTCTTTCAAAAAACCTGCCCAGATCACTTCACCAGCTCTGATAATCTCCACGTGGGTCACAAGCCCTGGGCCCATTTTTATGTCCCAGCTCACCTTCCAGCTTAGTCTGAAGCACATCTGCTGTACTGCTTTCTTACAGCTTTCCTTTCTCCACCTGCTGCTTTGCCTGTATGCTGTTGATGGATTTCTAATTGCACAAACATACTCGCACTTTTCTGTTAGCTGCTCATATCTGCTGCTGTCTCCCATTGCCAGCTGCCAGCCCAGCTGCTCCGAAACTGGCTTCCCCAGAGCAGCAAAGCTTCCTGCAGGCAGCCAAAAGCCCATGGTCAACATTTACCATGGCACCGAGCAGGACTTAGAAAGAAAAGAGACTTAACACACAGGAAATACACCTCTAAAAGGATATGATGTCTAGAAGGAGAAAGACTCTTGCCCTTTACCTCTCCACCTAAGACATTATGAGCCTTGGCATCTGCAATCAGAGCAGTGAAACTACTTTCAGTTCAATGCTCCTGACCAAGGGACATTCAGGGTATTATGTACGGCGAAGTGTATCACAGCACAGTATGGTGCAGTGCTTATTTGAACACTTGGGCCTTCCTCTCATAATTACCACTAACTGAGAGTTAATCAGATGCCAGATCCAATTCCAAATGTCCCAGTTATCCAGTGAGTAGCTCTAGAAGTGTCTCAATTAAACACAATGTAAAGTCTATAAAATATGTGCATAAGCTGGGCTCCTAGTGAGACCTCTTGATTAAAAAGACATCATTATTTCACACCTCTGCTAATTAGCACTGACAGTGCCTCTGATTTCAGAAGAATATGATTGCTTCCAGCATATTAGCACACTGACAACTGATGCAGTCCTCTACACCGCTCCAAGTGTTGATCTTGAGAACAATACTGTAAAATGACCTCACATCACCTCTGATGGTTTTGCTAAGAAAGACCTTGGTGCATAAAAATCCAGCATAACTAGAAGCTTTCATATGAAAGGAACATAACTATATAACTGCAGATAGCAGAAATTTTGGTTCTGGAGTTTATATCATCTCCCTCTTGCCATGGTTCTGTATGTCCTATTCCAGGCCTTATTGCAAGTTAATCACAAAGTGGCTATTAATGCTCAGTGTAAAATAAAAACCAAAAAACCCACCACCCGCTATAATATTAAAACCAGAATTATAGTTGAAAATTTACCATGTTCTGTTAATTAAAATGTGCAAGCTACATCATAATTACACAAAATTAAGAGAAATCAGTAATATCTATTGTTTGTTATGGCCATCCTTAGAGTCCACTAAACTGAAAAATATGAAAAATACTCAAATGGCACAGATTACATCTGTCTGTAGGTTGCTTAATCATAATATGAGCAGAAAACTGAACACTGATAAGTGTTCCTGAATTGCAGGCCCATTACTTAATCATGTTTTTTAATACGTTAAGAATACATAAATACATAATACATAAATACCCTTCCTTTCAGGTGTAAAAGAAAGAGTGCCACTGTCTTATGTACAGAGCGTTATCCACACAGAAGCCAGGAAGTAGGGCACAGCAATTTGTATTTCTATCTTATCCACAGTTCAGGCCTTACTGAAATTAGTACAGAGCATGCAGTCATGTCAAAGAATATTATGTATTAAAATATATATCCTGCTGGGAATATTTTAAACCGTTTTTGAGGGATTGTTACAAATGTAAAATCCATGATGGAGCCATCTAACTACATGGTTTTTCACCTTGTGCAGTTTGCTAGATACAAAATGTGCACATAATTTCTGAGCATAACACATAGCACCGTTTGAATTTTTCCCTGCCTTTGGCTACAGGTGAACAAACCTAGGTGAAATGTAGCCGTACTCAGTGCAACAATTCAGCATTCTCGCAATATAATTTCTGTGTTGCTAACATTGTCTTTAAAAGGCGGAGTGACATGTCAGCTTTGTGAAGCACCTTTGCCATTAACATCTTTCCCAGACTGGCTGCTGGCACTGAGCAGCAGCGGGCTCCTACATTAAACCTCAGCAAACCCATTCACAGCAGGAAGCTCTGCTGTTACACCAGAGTTTGACTCACTGTGTGTGAAAAACTGATTGATAAGGCATACTATACTGTTGCAGCATGCAATACTAAATATACACAATTACTCTCAGCTATTTAACACATCCAAATAACTGAGAGTTCTTTATAAGAAGCAATATACCATGCTTTTATCCTTGTTGTGACTGGAAAGATGTGATTGCCTGGCAGCTCTCTGTTTTTACAGATCTGTGCTTTGAAAGACACATTTGAAATTGCACCATTTCTTGTAACTGCATCTTGCCTGAGAATTAACTTACAAGACCGAATCTTAAATCCAGAGTGTTCCTCCCACTTGCTAGTTGTCTTCTGTTCTGTAAGTACACGGGATCATTTTCTATATAACTGCTAAGTATTTTGGAGGAAAAAAGATTAGACTTTCCTTAAGTTTTTTAATTGTGGAGGTTTTCTTCAGCCATAATGAGCTTTCTGACTACAAAGTACAAAGGAGACTCCAAAATAGTTTTTACAGACTTTTACTTCAAGTGGCTTTTACTTGAAGTTTATGATGAATCAATGGGGTATACGGTACCAGGAATTGGAGATGGACTGCATTCATTCAAACCAAGCAAAATTTTACAATTTTTAGCCTCTAATAATTATCTTAAAAGTCTGGGAGACCTGCAGTACACTCTGCACTCATTTCTTGAACAGTGTACTATTTATATGGCAAAAAATCATAGTATTTTACCACACATTTCCTATAGTTAGGATAATGTGGTTTTCTTCACACTCTGACCAGGAAATAGTGGAATATTTCCAGTTCTGTGCAAGTGAGGAAAGGATGCAAATCCCTGTGACTCAGATTCAGACTAAATCTGATATTAAAAGAAAGCTGCATCAACTACACAGCTCTCTATCTCCTTCCAGTGACTGTAAAAGAAGTCAAGAGGATTCAGAAGTACATCTTCATTGCAGATGTCCATGGTTAGATAATATGAATTCTATTTGACTAGAAAGGAAAGAAAGACAGATAACTAATGTTAAGAAAGTACTGATGTGACCAGAATTATGCAGAATTAGTAGGGTGAGCACAATAAGAGAGACTTAAGAGTGGTAGAGAATGCGGGGAAGAATAATATGAGAACTCGAGGAAGTGGTTAGCAGTGGTAGTATCAACAACAGGTGCAAAGTATATAGAGTGTAAAGCCCTACCACAACAAAATAATCTTATTTAGCAGGTGCCCTGCACATAGGAGAATTACTGGTGCAGTGGTATAGCCTTGGTGAATGCTCAAAAAATATCACTGACATAAATTAGCTCTGTACCCTAATCGAGGAGCAGGAAGAAATCCTGTCCCCTAGTTCAGTGGCTTAGCCTCAAGATTTTAATTTTTCCTTTACATTACACATTAACCTCAAAACAAGTACTTTCTCTGCAAATAATTTCATACAGAAGAGTAGTCCCAAAGGAACATTTTGTATTCACAGGTTAAATATATGCACATAGTAAATCACAGGCTGGGAACTGCCAAGTTTTACCTCCATCGGGAGGTACTGTACCATCAAGTTTTTGGAGCAGGATTTCCCTTTGTAGAATCATAGATTCAATGTTTAGGATTGGAAGGGACATTAAAAATTATCTAGTTCCAACCACCCTGCCATGGGCATAGACACCTTCCGTTAGGTTTCTCAAAACCTCATCCAGCCTGGCCTTGAACATTTCCAGGCAGGAGGCATCCACAACTTCTCGGGGCAACCTGTTTCAGTGCCTCACCGCCCTCTCCATGAAGAGTTTCTTCCTTATATCTCATCTAAATCTAAATCTATCTGCTTTCAATTTAAAGTCATTACCCATTGTCATATCACCACATACCCTTGTTAAAACATCCCCCTTGAGCATTCTTGTAGGCCCCTTCAGGTACTGAAAGGTCTCCCCGGAGCCTTCTCTTCTCCAGGTTGAACCAGCACAACTCTCTCAGCTTATCGCCATAGGAGAGGTGCTCCAGCCCACTGATCAACTTCATGGCCCTCCTTTGGACTCACTCCAACAGGTTCATGTCCTTGTTATGTTGAGGGCCCCAGAGCTTAACATAGTACTCCAGCTGGGGTCTCACGAGAGTGGAATAAAGGGGAAGATTCACCTCCCTCAACCTGTTGGCCATGTTTCTTTTGATGCAGCCCAGGATACAGTTAGCTTTCTGGGCTGCCAGTGCACGTTGCTGAGTCACGTTGAGCTTCTGACCAACAAATACCCCCAAGTCCTTCTCCTTCAGGCTGATCTGAATGTCATTCTCTGCCCTGTATTTGTGCTTGGGATTGCCCTGACCCAGGTGCAGGACCTTGCACTTGGTCTTGTTGAATTTCATGTGGTTGGCACAGGCCCACCTCTCCAGCCTGTCAAGGTCCCTCTGGATGGCATCCCTTCCCTCCAGCACGTTGACCACACCACACAGCTTGGTGTAATCGGCAAACCTGCTGAGGGTGCACTCAACCCCCATGTCCATGTTGCCAACAAAGATGTTGAACAGCACCAGACCCAGTACCAACCCCTGAGGAATGCTACTCATCACTGATCTCCACTCAGACATCGAGCCGTTGATCACAACTATTTGAGTGTGACCATCCACCCTATTCCTTATCCACCAAGTGTCCCACCTGTCAAATACCTCTTTCTCCAATTTAGAGACAGAGGTCATGCAGGACAGTGTCAAATGCTTTGCACTGGTCCAAGCAGATGATGCTAGTTGCTCTTACCTTGTCCACCAACCCTGCAACCCCATCACAGAACGTTGTAGATAGCCACCACACTTGGTAGGCATGATTTGCTCTTGGTGACATTGAAGTTTGCCCCTGTGAACAGTGAAGGCTTTTGATTTATAACTTATTTGCATAGTCATACTAAAAGTATTTAGTCAAAGCAAAGCATACCACCACAATGTATGAAACCAAAGTTAGAATGCATATATTCCAAAGTTGAATAATGAAGTAAAATGTTAAGACTGGAGACTGTAGAATGTGCAAACACATTACAAATGCCCATCTGAGTATAACCAGTAGTAACAAGTAGAAATCTTGGAAATACAGTGGACTGTATCAAAATTAATTAAAATAAAATCATGTTTACCTAGATTACAGTCGTAACTTTGAGCAGCCACATCCAAATTCAGCCAATTATTTCAAAAGGCTCTGGCATATGTGCTGAGGTTTGCCGCTCTTAGTACTTGGAGATGCTTATGCTCCTTGAGCTGAAAATCCATGATGTTCCAAAACCATTGCTCTGTGTTTTTTGACAAATGTGTTTACGGGCTTTCCTGGTAACTTTTATCTTTGGCTCAACTTTGCAAAATGGCAGGATGGGTAGAAGCAAACCACTTCTTTACTAAATTTAGAACTGATAAACTAATCGTCTCCATCTTCCCCTACCATCTACCTCTTTAGAATGTTAAGTGTAATCACTCATTCTGTTTTAGAATTATCTGTATCATTTACATGTTTCCTATCAGTAACTCAATGCAATGACAGGCCAAGATTTAAAAAAAATACCGAAAAAAAAGGTTTTGATTAACTGAGCAGTAGTTGTTAGTGACTTTAATCAGTCGTAGAAGGATTACAGCAGACTCATGAAACAGTTACAGGGAAAGGGGAAGACAATTTTAATAAATATTTAAAGAATTGTAACAGACTTTGGGCTAGATTGTCACAGGCCTTATCCAGCATGAAGGGAGCACGGTCCTTCTCGTTTCTTGCCCAGGCAACAGTGAGCATTATCTTTTTTATCTTGGATCATCTCCCTGGCCAAGTTTACAGGTGTATTGCTGCAAATAACAGAGTGGTGAAGAGCAGCATGAGCAAAGACAACACAAAATGTTCCAGCTGACAGGACGGGAGGAGAAGGGAGGGAACTTCATGAACCAGATTTACAGCTGAAGAAGATGGGTGATAGAAGTGCACCCTGTGAGCTACGTGCAGAGCTACAGTTGGAGTTTGGTTTCTGAACATCCCCCCTTAGCCTTGAAGAAACCTAAATATGTGGAAGGGAGTATGTGGATCACATAGAAGGAGGAAGAGTGTCAACATTTTACATGTGTGTCTACAAACTAGTTACTTATCCTACTCTAACCTTGAAAGATTAGTCTTGTCAATGTACCCTCACATCAGGTCTGGCTGTCCTCTTCCATGTGCCCCTTTAGAACTCTGTTATGTCCCTCTTCCCTTCCATTCCCTTCTCTGAGACGTAAGTAGCAGAGGAAAGTGGAGAGGAGAGTTCCATGACAGGGGCAGCTCCCCCTCTACCCAGTCTGCATATGAGAAGGGGAGGAAATAGAATGCCAGGAGAGGGGAGGCAAGGACTTACCAAGTAGGAGAAGGCAGCAAATCTGCTGCACCCTTTTCGGCTTTGCATTTCCCGAGACAAGCATTTCTGTAGGAGCTGAAGAGAAAGATTTACCCATGCCTTGCAGGACCCTTGACTGTAGCAGGAAGACACATGAATGTAGAAAAGCCCCACAGAGCCTGGCTTAGATTTTAAGGAACTTCCTTGGCCATTGATGATAAAAGGTTTGTCTTGAACCTTTTTTGACTCGTGCCTGGCAACAAGAATGCACTCAGATTCACGGCATTCAAAGAGCAACTTTAGTATGATCCATTTAAAACAACTGCTTACTGATTTAGAAAGCAGGCAAGTAAGGGTAGCTGAAGAGGCTGTTCCCTTACTGAGAGTAAATTGAGCAACCACCTGCTTACCTTTTGAAAACATTACTGTGTCTACCTGAAGTATGATGTGCCAGTAGACAAATCTTTACAAACAGAAAAGTTCACATTTAAAATTATGTATTTAAGAACTCAGCCAGTGAAAGGCTTATTGCAGTCTACGTATTTTCCTATTTATAGGTCCCCAAAATAGTCTCTAGAGTATCACAAAATTAGAAAGACTTCTTTACTGCCAGACTGTCCCACCCTTATTCATGATGAATGGTGATTTAGTTCTCTGAAACTGTGAGCACTATTGCTTTTCTAACCTATTCTGTTGGGGTTACAGTTGGCTTTCAAAGTGGGGAACACTTCTAAAACTATTTCTGGTTTTGTCTGACACTTATTTTACACTAAAACATTACATTTGATGAAATTCCAAACCTCTGATGATCCTGTGAAATAGTTACACAGTTTTGCCCTCGGTTAAATAAATTCAAAGTCTAGGATGTTGCAAGATAATCATTTATTGAAGGAAAACAAACATTCTAACTACACGATGCCAAGCCACTGATTAACTTCAAGGACTCACATATAACTCAGAAACAGCAGTATTCAACTGACAACGCCTTTACTCCAGCATGGCCTTACATTCTCCATTTCTCTGAGGAAGTAACAGAATGGGTAAAACAGCATCTCCGCTGCAATTTTCACTGTTTTCCATGCCCCACTTGCACCTGGCCTTTAAACATGGCAGTGAGAGGATCCAACAGAAGTGGAGAATATACCATGAGGTGGGTGTGTATCCTGAAAGCCTCCTCATAGAATGGTTTAGGTTTGAAGGGACCTTAAAGACCATATAGTTGCAGACCCCCTGCCATGGGCAGACACCTTCCACTAGAAATTCAAATTCATGGAGATGGTGAAAGTGCTTGGATTTGTTCCTTAGTAATCAGGCTTTGTCTTCACTCTACTATGGTATTTAGATCTGGAAATTCAATTAAATTCTGCAACAGAAAATCTATCTAAATTATAAAGGGATGGGAGCTATTCTACTAGTCCCATGGTAAATGCTATAAGCATCATCACTGTACAGAACTGACCAAAAAGTAGTTAACACTGGGCTTATAACTGATTTTTTAATGTAGAAAATTAAATAAAAAACTTTATTCCAAACCACATTTTCCTTTTTTTTTTTTTTTTTTTTTTTGAGGAAAACCAACCAAAATTATTCTGTTTCATTGATACTTTATAAGAATCATTTCAGGTGTATGCATGGGGGAAAATAAGCAAATGATATTATGCATATCATTCACAAAAATGTTGAAGAAAATGCTGTATGTTGCTGTTAGCAATCATTTGAGTCTAAGAATGCTTAACAAGAGAGGAGAAAATTTGAGTTGCTTGCAAGCTGAGGAGGTCCAAACACAACTTTTACTGCCTAAGTGAATGCCCTAACCAGTAAGCAACTGGGCAGAAAGAGATAGCACCCAGTCAGCCTCAGCTGCTCTATGTTTTCTTATTTGCACAAAATACTGACTTTGTCCCTGATGCAGATCAAAAGAATGGTGATAGCCTGGGAGATTAGCTGCTCAGCAAAGAGATAGAACACTCAAGTACCCTAGGGAATGTTTAATTTGGTTTACTAAATAAAACAGCTCAAACCAGACAGTGAGAAATCACCTATTTCCCACTATATTAACACCAGAATAGTGGTGGTCTAGTTGTTGTTCCCTGGAATGAAAGTGCAGGCAAGACCTAGAACTTGCACAGAATTCCATTTTCTGCTGGACAAAAGGAAGACAACTTCTCCATCATTTCTGGTTTTCCATTATTTGTATTTTGTATTTTCATTATTTGTAGAAAATACATTCCAACTTACTTGGCAATGCCACTTTAGATCACGTTTTTAGGGTAATCAAGCATCAAAGCATAAATTTTGCTATAAGTTTAGTTTTCACCAAGAAGAAAAAAAGCTCAGCTTTAATAAGAAGAATGTTAAATTGCATGAAGGTTAAAATACCATTTAAAAAGCACTTGTTAAATAACGTTGGCTAAATTACTGAGCTGGAAAGGTGTGGGAGTTTTTTATTATTATATTTATATTATAACTGTAGCTTTTTGAGGTAGTTTTGAGAACCTGTCTTATTTGAAATATGTTTAACTATTTTCATGCAGCTATCTAAAGCATATGTCAAATTCAGCAATAATAATTTGAAGGTGCACCTAGTATTAAGGCATATTGTGGCCAGATTTTGATCTCCTATATCATTTGGCACGGAAATGGAAAATGCAATTTAATGAAAACAAATGTGTCATATTAAGTCTGAGGTCAATAAAGCTAATAGACTGCATATACTTAATGGCATAACTGTGGAGAACATTGACCAGTAAACAGATTAAGAGTTATGCTATAAATAATCTTTATGCCACCATCTCAGCTCATCAATCATGGAAAAGCAATTCATAGCCGTACTAGGAAACCAGAATACCTTTAGCTTCTTTTTCTGATAACTCCAATGATCTTCTGGATTGATGAAATGTGGTAATCTAAAATGAAGACAGTTATTCATTTAATATAGGGACAGAAAATCATTAGCAAAACTTTTGGGGAAGGATTAGTGCAAAGATTGTAAAGAAGGTCAAGAACAAACTGGGAGATAATGACAGCCATCACAAACAGGTGTCCTTTTGCTGTTCCCTAAGGGGCGATGGAAGCATTGAGCCTCTTTAACATTTCTTATAATGACACTGACACAAAACACTGAGTTGATGCAATTTCCTGAATATTCAGTGATGGATGTAAAATTAACACAGAAGTATAAAGACACAGAAGTAAAAGAAGTATAACTAATCTTGAAGATTAAAGCAATAGTAACAAGGTTAAAATGAACTGTAAGGAGTACAAAATTGTGTATTAAGAGGCCGTTTGCAGGGAGTTCAAGTGTCAGAGGCTGCCACTTTTTTGTCTTTATGATGTTCCCAAACTGGAAAGCTTGCTCTTATAGTCACAACCAGAGCACACCTATGTACTTCAGCAGCAGACAGCATGGCAGTCCAACTAGCAGCCTGTGGTCAGAAACCTGAGCTGACGTAGTGGGCATCCAGACTCAGAACCCACTTGCTGATACACAAGATTGGCACCCAAAGCTATTTGTCACCTGACTATCAGGATTTCTTGTTGGAGCTGTTTTGTCTTCTGTAGAATAGTTTCATGCAAACTGGAAAAGGAACAGGAACTCAAGTTCTCTTTTATCAAACAGATGCACCCTTTCTAATTTACGAGGGCACATCCACTCTTTCTACAGCTCAATACTGACTGACTGAACAGTTTATGTAATATATGATGACAATTCAACAACTTCACTAAGAATTACCTGCTACACATTTGTCATGGATTGCAGCACTTCTTTCAGTGATGACAGACAGGAGATCAAGCCTACAATTCATAAAAAGGAGATCCTTGAATCTATATCCTATGTTAATGCTATCAGCACTGAGCTCTGATAAGTACAACGTTGCCAACCTTCCTCAATTTCTGGGGAAGAGCTGAGCTCCAGGTGAAGCAGGTGTTTCCATATAAGGCAGAGACTAATTACTAATTACTTCTCTGCTCATCCCTGCAGTACTTTATATTGGGCAGGCTGAGCAGCATCCTACTCAGGTTGGTAGCACCTATGAATTCCAGCCTTTAGTGAATGTTGGCCACAGGGCATACAGATGACCAAATTTGCAAAGACGTGCTGTCCTTGCTCCTATATTTTCTCTGGAAATGGTTTCCACAACATCAGTTATAGCAGTACTCCTTAACACACAAGACAGTAAGCAGCTATGGGTCTTGCAGAACAACTCTTTGAAGGCCCCAAATCACCCATGAAAGTTTCTGTTACACTTACAAAATTAATAAACCAGTATAAAAAATACAGGAAAGGCAGTATGATAGATGGCTTTGACTTTGTCTTGTTAATTGGATTCATCTGTATCCCTTCTTCATCCTGTTTCCTCTGTTCCAACTATCAGATCTAACAATGGCATCTGCACCTGTCTTCCTTTCTCCCTCCTGCTGTTCTCTCAGTTCTACACTAAAAGAAAGTAGTTCTGGTTTAAGTCTCAGACCACTAGCCAAGAAATCTGCAGAGCTAGTTTACCCCATTATTTTTCCACCTTTCCTTTGGTCCTTCCATCCCATTTGTCTACTGTTGTCCACCAGTACGTATAGTTTTATATAAAAACCTGAAACTGTGTGGCATCCTACGGTTCACTACCAGTTCAAACCCATGCCCAGCCTTTGCAGATCTCAGGTCTGTTGAGTCTGACCCCTGTGATTTGGATTCTTGCAACTGTTTTCAGCCTTGTGACACCCCTGAAGCTAGTTCCACATCTCACTGATTTACAGCACAGCATCACAGTCTGTCTCCTACTCTAGGATCCCATGTGCTAGATGCACTTGGCTGGTCTGATTCCTGACCTGCTGTAGAGTGGGGAGGAATGATCTTTTCAGCACATCTCCACGTTCAAAGGAGTCACTGCCAGCTGCAGCCTCCTCCTGTCACGGGACTGACACACACTCCTGTTTGAGAAAGAATCTGAGGTCTCTGATTTAGAAGGTCTGGGCATCACAGCTTTTATTCTTGTCTTTTTCCTGGAAAGCACTAGGCACAGATTCTAATTGCAGCCTGAGTAACAGAATAAGAAATAAATCGTTATTAATGACATGCTGCCCAATATCAATTTTGAAAAATGCCCAGGTAGAAACATACAAACCTCACTTAACACTGTTTCTGCTTTCAAAGAGGCCTTTAAAATGCCAATTTGTCTTGAGCAGAAAAAAATTAACATTACTTTCCAGACAGTTACCCAGAAGTGGCTGCAGGCACTGTGGCTGGAAAGGATACTGGTTTGCATCCCAAATACCTTCAGCGGCTGGGAGGCAGAAGGGCAGAACAGAATAGATAGTGTGTCAGAAACAGCTACAGTGTAAGGACACTTTATTTTTCTTCCCTTGGATTTAGGGTCGTCTTTGGGTAGGATGTCCAAGCAAAAATTTCCTCTTGCTTCAGGAGGGGTTTTCCCTAGAGAAGAAGAGCCAGAGTAGGATGCAGTCATTCAAGAGTATTCTGGAGGGAAAGGATGTCTTCCCTTTCATTTGCTCAGACCTGATCCATTTCAATTTTGCACATTGGTGATCACGTGGCATTCTGTCAGGCATATCCAGCAAAAAGGTTTGGAAAGGTCTTACCTGACTTCTCTGGAGCAGTCAAATAAATGCTGATAAAAACATGTATGCTTTTCTGTAGATGATAATAAGGCTCACTCAAGCTGTCCAGCAAAGTACTGTGTGCATTGGCCCGGCCTCATGCCTTTCCTACCATTAAAGAACAATGCACTTCACCTTTTAATGCTTCTCAGCCCACACTAGCTGGTCTGCAGAAACACCACAAGAAAATACAGAAAACAAACCAAGCTGGACATCAAGAACTTTTCACTTAGAGTCATATTATTCATTCATTTTAATAAGACTGAGATGTACGCTGATGGCTTTTATCTTATCCATGAAAAAAATTTTATTTTGTTTCATTATCTTTAATATAGACAGGTTTATCTCCATTAGTTCTTGGATTGGCCACACTGCTATCATGGAGGTGAAATAACTGCAAATGAAATATCAGCTCAGATCCTCTGTATCAGTTAAACTCCAGTGCTAGCAGTGTGAGCACAATCTTAAGTATACCATTTCTGTAATATCTT
Organism: Rhynochetos jubatus; assembly: GCA_027574665.1. Classification (NCBI taxonomy): domain Eukaryota; kingdom Metazoa; phylum Chordata; class Aves; order Eurypygiformes; family Rhynochetidae; genus Rhynochetos; species Rhynochetos jubatus. The sequence continues at coordinate 121,993,270 of CM050648.1, read as the reverse complement.
TCCTGTATGCTCTGTGTTCAGACAGGTTACTGATGAGGGCTTCTGTTAATAGCTTCCATATTTCTTTACTGTCTTCAATAAATCAGTAATATTTACCAAAATGTGACAAGTACAAGACTTGGTTGTAAAGATGGAGCTGTTCAAATTTGTATTTGGACATAATGTATCCAAGAACACAGGATGTTACATGAAAGGTATAATTTCTGATAATCAGTCAGGACAACGAAACCTTCTTTATGTTCAGATTAATTATGAGAAAGTCATCATGGTAATATGTTCAATGTGTTACACTGAGATAGGAAGTACACCACAGGAAAAAAAAAGATCAGTTCTGTAATTGAGGAACTGTTTTCATACCCGTTTTAGATTAATCTCTTTCCTCGGTAACAGATGTGCTGTGTGACTGGGCACGTGAGCACAGCGATATTGCCACTCACCTGCCATCACATCTTAGATTTTGAGCTCCTAGGTACAGAAAATCTCTTACTGTGCACAGGTGTCACTTCTCACATTATTCAGTCCTTTCTGTTTGGTGAATTGTTCATCCTGTTATTTTTATACCTGTTAAACACATAAAGTAACTCAGAATTACCTGTGTTAAAAATATTATTTTAGAAGGTTCTTGCAATCAGTTTCACAATAGAAAAATTCAAAAGATGGCAACATTTCCCTCCTTTACAATGAGAACACCACCAAAAGGAGGAGCTGGATTCCAACAGTGATTTTTTTAGCCTAGAAAACTACTGAGCAGTGTCTGAAGAATTTCAGTATTCTCAGAATTAGATATGTTTTAAATACATTCCAATACTGTGAGAAAGACCAAACATCCAATGAGAAAAGCAGGTTGCAGATATTCAGGGTCTGTCTGTATTTGAAGCAATAAGACCTCCATAATCTGCACATGCTTCAAAGCACACCAGGCGTCATCTTGCTTCAGGGATTATTCTCTCTGGGGTAGATGCTGTCACTTTTATGGAGTAACCCTTCACTCCTGCAATGAAGCATGGGCAAAGTGGAGGGAGATACATGACACAGTTACCCTTACCATGTTTGCATTCCCTCTATATTTCTTTTGTTCTTTCAGGATACTCTTCCCATCTTTCCCAGTGTTACCCTTCCCTTCCTCTTTCATCTGCATCCATGAGAAGGGGAATTGTGTACTTGTAAATGGGTGAAGCTCCTGTGAAGCCAAAAATGGAAAGATTCCTCATTTCATGATCAAGTAAAGAGAGGGAAATCCACGTGTAAAGTCATGAAACAGTAAACAATGAAACCTGAGCAAGTCAGTGTGCTTTGAAGTCTGCAGTTTCAGGAAGGTGCAAAAGTGAAGAAAAATTATGTATTCCACAGAGTATTCAAGAAGTGCTTTTAAGCTCTGTAGGAAAACATGAAAGCATTATATTCTTTGGAGCAAGGCTGAACCCATTGTCTCAAACTAAACAGCTGGTTCTTCTAGCAACGAATTCTTAAACACACAATAATATTTTTGTCTCTACCTCAGTCTTAAAGCAGAATTTAGAGATCCTGAGAACTGACCTCTCCCAGATCACACACTCTCATCCAGCTAAACAGATTTCAGGGAACTGCAGATAAAAGAAGAGTATCTACAAGTTGTTAGAGTGTCAGGACATCCTTAGTGCTTCATCATTTCTTGGCATTATAAATTAGCTTCTCAGCATTATGGATAAAGTCTAAATGGATAATTTGAAGTGAATAGAAACAATAAAAAGAATGTTATCTTGGATGTAACTCCAGAGAAGCTAATGAGCAGGCACTGGAGTTGAACTGAAATGACAATGTACAATTTTCTATGGACACCTGTAATTCACTTTGTGTCAATGGCATATTTCTGATCAGATAGAGATGTAGTACACATGCCCTTTCTGTTTTCATTTGTGCTTTATCTACTTCAAGAGTCCTGTTACAGTCAATAAGTAAAAGTTATGGTATGGGACATTATTATTAATATTGAAATACTGAAGGAAGAAAACCAATGTAATTTATGCCAGCTTAGTGAACCAAACAAGCCTAACTCCTACCCTTGCAGATGTGGAGACTGAAATGTTAGCTCTGTGCCTTCACTTCTAGTCCCTCTAACATTAAACTTACTGTGCTTGCAGAGAAAAGTATACCCAAGAAAGAACAAAAGTGATGTGTTTATAAAAGAAAGAGCATTATGTTCTCACATCTTTCTGTAAAGATCAGCTTTGAACTGAACACAAATAGGCTGACCCCAGATGATGCCATCATTTTGTATAATACCTAAGGGACTACAGAGACATAACAGTTCTAACACTCAGTAGCATTTTGCATGGGATAGATATATTCAAAGAGTCATATTTTTTAAAAAATAATATGGAATTTCTCAAATCCTGCTTTGCTCTCAGCATCCTGGGGTGACAGCCTTCCTGACTTTGAAACAGTCCAAGTGTCTCCCTAAGGACTTGGAGTTGAGAGACAGCCATCAGGGAACCTTGCAGTGTCCTTGTGTTCTCCAGGAACATGTGGGCATCACCAAAACCAGGCTGAGGAACACTTGGATTCCACCCAGTCACCAATTTCTGATGGAAAACCACTCAGATGGAAACATTTTAACCAGCTCCACTAGATATACAACAGTTTTGATATTGTGGCCCTTTAACCCTAGGCTTCTTTTCAAGCCTGGGACCAAGGTGCCAGCAGCAGTGAAACTGAGTAGCTTTGTCAGCATTTGCAGAATGCAATGAGGTTGCCTGCAGGAATACTGGTTCTTTAATTTGTTTAGCCCAGCTGCATTGGGTGACAATATGCAAAACCCCATCTAGTCATACTGCTGACATTAATCTATTCCTGTCACTTTGATTGTTTTGTGACGAAAAGCAGAAAGTCATTTGTTCAGGTCTGAGAAAATGAATTAACACTTTTACAGAAAAATGGATGTGATTCATACAGGGCCTGATCCTGAAAGAGGTTAAACACCCTGGGTTGCTACTGACCTCCAAAGGGAGACAGGAGATTTACAGGTTCATTATTCCACAGTTTTTCTCTTGCTACAAGCATTAAAATGTACCCCTTTCAAACTCTGGCCATGATACCGTAGTAAAAAGGGAGGCAGACAGGAGAATTGTTTAAATTGGAATGTGATGTTCTGCTGAAAATAAAAGGATGCTACCTTTAAAGAACCTGTAGAGTTATTATCCCCTTCCCCTCTGCTAACATATATCCTAAGCTTTTTCTTTAGCCTGGCAACATTTTAACAATCTGATAATGCCAAGAAGAGAAGAAAGAAAGGTGAAAAAAAAGAGTAGAACAAAACTACTCAAAACTGTCCTTTTGAGCACTGAAACAAGTTGCCTGGTGAATCCACTAGATATAGTATCAGGGGGGTTCCATGTTTGTTTGCTTTATTTTTTACACATTAGCTACAGAACATTGGACCAGATCTGATTTTAGCTGTACTGTATTGCTCTTTATGGTGTAGGAGGTGCTCATCTGCAACTACATCCAATAATGCCGGGTCTGTCCCATGACAGAGGTTTTAGCTATCTAGTGATAAGCATCTTTAAGAGAAAAGGAAGAAGAAAAAATAAAACATACCCCAAACAAAACCAACACTTTTTCCCTTTTATGAAACTGCTTTGGTTTAATTCTCAGGAGAACATATTTTTTGTCTTTGGAGATGTTTGTTCATCTCACAGAATAAGGCTCACATGACTTATCAAAATGCTGGTCTTTACATTAGGGAAGCCAATAAAATTGTCTTTTTAAGCAAGTTTAGACTCATAAACTTGAGTTACTCTTGCTGAGTGGGACACAGAGCAATAAAGCACAGGAAGAGGAGGAAAACATTTTGCTGGCCTCTGCAAAATACTTCCTTCTTATGTGCCTGATGCAGAGCTATGAGCATGCCTAGGGGAGGAATCCACTGGAACTGGGCACTGCTGAAGGAGTAGGCTCTCCACTGCCCATCTCATGAAGGCTTCCGCCTCCCTTGAGTAAGGCAGCCAGGGTCTGAGCAGATGGTCCTTCATAATGAATGCCAAAGTCACTTTACATTGGCTAGTAGAGAGCCAAAAGACATCTCTCTGCTGGGACCCATGGAGTGCTAGGCTCAGTTTCCCTCAATTTCTGATGCACTTTCTGGACTATTGTCCTAGAAATCACCAGAACACAGATACCTGGTCATATAAAATGTTCCTCAGTTCTGTTTATAATGCAGTAAATGTTTTCTGAAAAGAGAAAAATAATTGCTTCTGTGCAGGTGAAACTCTGGTGGATACGTCTAACTGGAAGCATCTGTCTACTTAGTATGAACAAGAAATATAAGGGAAAAAAAACTATGGTTTGAAAAAAAAATTAACATTTGTAACATAATCATAGAATCACAGAATGGTTTGGGTTGGAAGGGACCTTAAAGACCATCCAGTTCCAACCCCCCTGCCATGGGCAGGGACACCCTCCACTAGACCAGGTTGCTCAAAGCCTCATCCAGCCTGGCCTTGAACACTTCCAGGGCTGGGGCATCCACAACTTCTCTGAGCAGCCTGTTCCAGTGCCTTGCCACCCTCTCTGTGAAGAATTTCTTCCTGATAACTAATCTAAATCTCCCTGCTTTCGGTATAAACCCATTACCCCTTGTCCTGTCACTACAGGCTCTTGTAAAAAGCACAAACACACACACACCCCCCCCCCCGGCTTTCTTGTAGGCCCCCTTCAGGATACCTTTGAAAGGTTTGAGTTCAGGACAACCTGAGAGTATAAGGTGAGCTGCTGCATTCAAATCCATTGTTGCTTGACTTCTCAGATTATTTATAATGAATTACCATTTGTCACATTATTAATGTATCATTTTTGCATTAATTGTCTTAAAAATAAGAACCAGCTGTGACAAAACCAGATCACAAGGATTGATGTACTCTATGATTATGCTAAATAAGCATCATCAAAGAAATGAGTAGGAAATACCCTCAGAATGTTCTCTCAAATCTGTATAAAGAATTTCCTGATCATAGAGAAATGGTGACTTGGTCACATATTTTGAGGATTTATCATCACATATAGCTTCTATTCTTGCATAAAGATGCATGTATTGCTGAAATGCACTGCTGTACCTGTCCAGGCTGCATTGCCTTCTGGTGTAACTTTCTGGTACATGTTTATACAGTGTCCAGCACATCCAGGCTTTGATTCATTACTGAGAGTCCTACAGAACATGACAATGAGAATACTGGACATCACCATAATGTTGATTGTTAACAGGAATTTATGGATAATTATTTGGTTATCAATGATATTAAAGTATGCAGAAATTGATGATTTAGAAAATCCTAGTGCTGAATGATCATCATTCCCAACCTCTAATCCTCCAGATTAGAGGAGGGAATCTGAAGGCACCTCCAAAGATCCCATCTCAGAACTGAATCACTCCCTGAAAGATGCTTCTGTTCTTCAACTTACAGAAGTGAGTTGCCCAACAGAGACACCTCAGTTAAGTGACCAAAGGTAAACACAATTGTTCTAGGTCTTTGTTATGCTTCTGTAACATCAAGCAGTTTATGGCATCTTACACATAAACACCTCAAGCATGGTATGTCTTAAAGGACCCTGGTTAAAAGACTGATGAGGACATTTACATTGGCAAATCAGCTGGGTGAGCTAGAAGTTGTTTATCCAGACTTTCACAAATGCAGATGCTGGGATGCCAGTATTTCTCAGCTGTTAATATTCCTGAATATTAACATAGGACACAGAGCAGCAGGGCATGAATTATCACAACTGTCTTTAACAAACACTGCCATCTTGCCATCTGTTGTCACTGCATCGGCAGGAACATCCCGTCCTTGCCACCTCTCCCCCGTACTTCACTCCTGGTACCAGGCACAGTGGGTGACTTTCTCCTTCCAAGCTTTAGACAAGTACGGCCCTGCTCTGAAACATTCCTGTTGCTGTGGAGGCTACCTCAGCCACAGCCATGACAGCTTTGACTGTTGGTTCAAGCCAAGAGTTAAAGGTTGGTGCAAACGATTCTCCATCGTAAGGCTTTACAAGAATCTCCAAAATGATCATTCTGAATTTCACAAAGTGCTCTGAAGACCAGGAAAAAACAAGAGATTCTCTAGTCTTACTTCTGTATACGTATCAAGGGATTGTACTAGCCTCTGTGTCTGTCTTGAATCCTGGCCATTCCTTCCATGGCTTTGCAGGTTGCAGACCTGGATCCTCTAACTATCACCTGTATTAGCTGCTCCCCGAGACACTGTTCTGCTACAGTGAGATCCTGAATGCTGAAATGCTGGATGAGCCCTGCAGGTTCCACTTCAGATAACCTCTTTCAATGATGATTTCTTACCAGAACCTACGCTTTAAATTCTTCCAGTTAACTAACCCTATGAATTGCATATTTCTAAAAATCATTTTTAAATGAGAAACCCCAACATCTCACAAAAATAACATCTATTACGTCTTTGAGGTTACCTTCATCTACCCAATTTGCAATCTCCTTAAAGAATCCCCTATGAGATGAGATCTATTCTTCATATTACTCTTCCAATAGACGTAAATTACATCCCTCTCCCTATTCTCCCATGTCCCTGAGAAACAAGAACATGTCTTTGGATGTCTCAAGAGTGTTTCCTGAGTATTCTGCTTTTTCTGGATCACTCTTAACAGTTTCATCATATCAACCTACCAGGACAACTGCACCACTGTTAGCACTTGTTTTGTTTCAGTCAGCTTATGCTGGTTGTCCTAACCTGCTGTGTATAAGGGAATTTGTGTCGTCTCGACCTTCCTTGTGAATTTTTATCAGTTGTAGCTTCTAGTGTCTATTCTAGACTTGCTTTCTATTTGCAGCATGTAAGTTCCTGCTGATTTTGTTTCTCACTGATTCAGAACTAAACATACTTTTAAATGTTCCTTTTCTTAAATGAGAGGATAGAACTTTTGTCCACAGTAATCTGGTCTTAGGACATTCTGGTTTTTTCTGACAGCTTTTTTCTTTCTTTTTAATCAACTATACTTAGTTTCACTCATTGTTTTCCCTGAATTTGGCCATTTTAAGCACCATGTAATGCCACATGGTTCTATCCTCCATTTGCCTCTACTGAATGCTATCAGGTCTACTACAAAGCATTGACTTTCCAGTCCAGCTACAACTTCATTTTTGTTTGCTGTAATGAAGCTTGAAGCAAAGTAAAGTCCAGGAACGTAGACACCTTTATATCAGAAAATTTTCCTTCAATTTTTAGAATTCTAATGATAGTTTGCATCAGTGTCAGTCACCATCTGTCTCCACCCTCAAGACTGGAGTTCTTTGGGTTACAGTTTTTCCTTTCATGCCTTACCAAAGCAAGTGCACACACAAGCACTCACCCAATCCTCTCATACAGATTTACAATCTATTCCAGAGCCCACCTGCACTTCCTCCTGAGCATTTGAGTTAGTACCTTGATTCATATGCATTCACGATGTTGTCGTTCTGAATTATCAATGGTATCTTTAATACAGAATTTCATTTTCTCACTCTTTATTTCCTGAACTGGTTACCGATAGAGATTTTAACATTCTAGTTATACAGGTCCTCCCACCAGGTTTCAATAACGCCAGTTAAATGAAATTTCTTCTCATCCGTGAAAATTATCAATTTCCCTAGCTTACTAGTCAGTCTTGAAGCATGGGTAGGTGATTTAGTGAAAAATGCCTTGCTTTCAGACTCCTTGCCACACCAGACCACCTTGTTTATGACACACTGAGTTTAAATAGGTACTGCCTTTGTTGTCTTTATAGCCCTGTTTCTTCCTACTTTTCTTCATACTTATTCAAGCTCATCTCCAGCTGAGAAAATTAGCTCCCTATCTGTAAGATGCAGCCTATTCTGGACAGTGGCACCAATTCCCAGTAAACTGTGACAAAGTTCCGTGCTCCACAAATGCAAAACCTTCTGTTTCCACCAGTCAGCTGTCCAACTACTCGTCTTCAAGATGTTCTCTCTTCTGATGTTCATAAAATCAGAAAGATCAATTTGCTTGTCTTCTGTACCTCCCACACCTTTATTATTTGGGCTGTTCCACGTAACGGTTTTTGTTGCAATGTGTATTTTCAGCAGAGCAAGATTTGCCTGACTGATCAACACACCCAACATTACTCTTACATTTCCTTATTTTTGCATTTGGAAAAAGAGGACATTTGTTTTCCCCCCTTCCTTTATGCATTTTCTTTACATTTATTTTTATTTAGAATATGGAGAACGCCTCTTTATGTTTAAGACATCTTAGGAAGATCTTCATACCTGTTTATTTACTATAGTAAGGATGATTGATTGTTGAAGTCACTCTAAATATGTCTTCTGTTCCTCAGCAGCTGACCTAATAGGTGTCTGATGTTGAGGCAATACCATTAGTTGGATAAAGCATCTCTTAGTTACAGCCCACTAGTCCACTGACTCAATTTATAACCTACCCAATTTCCTTGCCACTAACCCTTTTTCTGTGGAGTCTGTGGCAATGAATTCCAAATCTGGTTGCCAGAAAAACACTTCTTCAATTCTGCACAGTGCTGAACTTGAAATTTCTAGACCACATATCTTATTCTCCAGAATAGCCATGAATTTGCACTTTGTGCATCGTAAATCTCTCCAATCTTTCAACAGAAGGGCATATTATTACAAAGACAAGTCACAGTAAGGGGGTTTTGTTGTCACTCAGACTAAACACACAACTCCCCAACATCCTTTCCTTTCCAGCAAGGGCTCTACATAACGAAATATTAATAATGAACCTTTGTGAGACATCTTAAATGTATGGATCCAGACCCTCATAGCACTATCGAGACAGGAGCATTCATAATAATGGTTTAAGCACAGCTCCAAAATGTTTGAATCAATGGACCTTGTTGATCTTTGTAGTGTCTTGCTTGCAGACCAATGTGCGGCTGAACAACTCTAAATGTTGTTTAGAGTTGTTGCTGAGGCCACCCAGACAATCTCCACTCAGAGTAGAACTTTTATGTCTATTGCTGCTTTGTATTATTCCTCCAAGGCCACTGGCCTAGCTTAGAGAGCTACAACTCTTCCTATTAGTACCCATGAGACACTGGGTCCTGAGGAAATGAATAGGTATGATTTCTCAGCTAGAGTCTGAAAACCTTTGCTTTACCTGAAAAGGAAATCTTGTCTGACACTTTTGTTAAAAAGATCTTTTTCACATAGCAATACATTAGTACATAAACTACAATAAAATTAAACTGTAAAAAAAAGTAAGCATAAGCTAAACCCCCCAAAGCCTAGTGTAGTATTCTTATAAATTACAGCTCTGACATGACTTTAATATCTTACTCTCCTTGCTTATGATCAGCACTGGGGAAAACGACCAAAACAAAGTTAGAGATGGCCCTGTTGTGAAGCAGGAATCAACTTAGATATAGAAACAACATACCACCAACTGCAATAGAAACTTTATCTATATTCCTAGATTTACCAGTTTAATTAAAAGTTTGGGTCAAATTCAGCCTGGCTGTATTGCCCGGTACCACTAAATGTGTTTAAGAACAGCATCGCTAGAGAAACCAGTACAACAGAGCAGAGATATGGCTACCAGTAAGTGCTGCCACTAGTGATAACCCAGCAGAGAGTCAGAACTACGTCTAGGTGTAACTAGAAGCCCCAGTATTAATTCTCCAAGATTCTTCTGCTTTTTTTAAAAAGCAGCAACAGAACGCGCTGCACTTATCTTCCATGTAGCGTCATGAATGTTAGAGCCTTGCAACTTGTAAGTTTTTAAGTGCCACACTTCACCTCCCCTCTGGACATACACTTTTATGTTATTACCTAACTCATTCACCCATTACTTCTTCAGACTAAAATCAATTGTGCCACTTTAAAGCCATTTGTTACAGCTGGTGCTTTAATGTCAGGTTACTGTGGGAAACAGCACAAGCCTTAGTTTAGCAAGAAAAACATGGAAAACCACTGTTGAAAAATTACCTTAAGTTCATGCAGTAGCTGGTCTTTGCAGCTCACAGAATTTCTTGGTGATGATAAACACAGGATTTGAGCTGCTTTCATATCTGTCTATGGTGCAAAAAGCAACCCACATATCCTGCAGGTAGACAACAAAACACAGCACATACAGTAACACACTCTGAATTTTACAAATGGGACTGTATCAGGGTTACCTACATCTCCAAACCATTTCTTTACAATTTCTAAAGTTTCTGAAGTGCTTCTCTCAAGCCAAAATGACATGAGTAATGAAAGCATTTTCAGGAATCAAATATGGCCAACAGGATGCTGGGCAAGAACTGAGATAAGTTTTTTAAAAGTGCTGGAGGCTTCCAGAAAAGAGTGAAAGCAGTACGCAATGTTTTCCCAGAAAGGCCTGGCTGATAACCTGCAGACAAAAACCATGCCTTCGCTTTTGAGGCAGTATTAAAAAGTGTCCTGACAGATTGGCAAACTCAACTGCAGCACCAGTCTGGGACAGAAGAAAGAGCCAAGATAAGAACCGTCTCCAGAACAAAAACTACATGAAAAGCTGTGCTGGAAGATTTCAAAAGCACCCAAATCAAATTCAAGGTCTTGAATCTTTTCTTTGAAGTACCTTTTGTTCTGGGCTCAGAATATCTAAATAACTACCAAGATTTGTAAAGGCCCAACAGTACCTTCTATAAGTACAGAGCTTCCTCTCAGGAAAACATAATTTTCTCAGGGGCTGATCCAACTCTCCCACAAACTGGGAACTTGGAACATCACTGACATTCTCACCTTCTACTCTAAGGTCAAGGAAGACTTCTGTCTATTTTTACATACTTGTAAAAATTTATCCCAACAAAAATCCTATCAAAACAAGGCACTTGACTGAGCACATTACACTCTCTACAGAGAGAACCGGAGGATAAACATATGACAGATGGCAGTTATGGTGCTTAATGCACTGGTGAATGGTACTCAAATACAGTGGTGATAAAGGCTGTAGGAGAGCCAATATAGAGGAAAACAGGTAGAATAGAGGATGCTGGGGTTATACGACAAGGCACTGACAATGGGAAGGATGGCTGAGGTGTGAGTTCAGTGTATGGAAAAGTACATTCAAGGGATTCAATTACTTCCACCACAAAATCACACACTGTTGTTAAAAAGCTTTCAATTATCTCAATCTTAATACATATGTGTTTAACAGGTTTTAACTGAGAGGTTGACATATTAGTTTAAAAGCTCGCAAAGAGGACTCTGCCCCTCAGAGAAGTCTTTTTTTCCCCCCATTCAGTTCCATATGTCTGTGGTATTGTCCATTTGATAGTTATATGGTAGCTGGTAACCTGGTAAACTTGATGATGGCACAGCATGAGGTAAGTGCATGCTTAGCTACTAAGTACTCTAATACAGATAGTTTTACTTTGATAAATATATTTAAAATATTTCAACACTTCTTGCATTTTAAAAGCAGGGGGAAGAAAATGAAAAGGGGCAAAGATAAATAGCTTTATGCTAATCTGCACATCATCTTGTTTTCTGTTCTGCAATGAAAGATGGTCCCACCCTCCTGCTTAATTTGGAGATGGAGGCAAGGTTAGAACATGAAAGATGAGGTCAAGAAGTTCAGTAATATTACATTGGGTAACTGAAGTCATGTTAGACTAGAATAGAATACACTATATTGGTTGGAAGGGACCTACAATGAACATCTAGTCCAACTGCTTAACCACTTCAGGGCTGACCAAAAGTTGAAGCACGTCATTAAGGGCATTCTCCAAATGCCTCTTAAACACTGACAGGCATGAGGCATCGATCACCTCTCTACAAAGCCTGCTCCAGTGTTTGACCACCCTCTCAGTAAAGAAATGCTTCCTTGTGTCAAGTCTAAACCTTCCCTGGTCCAGCTTTGAACCTTCCTGGCTGGAGTCCAGCTAGATGTGACCCCATTCACTCCAACACTTTGAGTCCTGCCCTTCAGCCAGTTCTTCACCCAGCACACTGTGAACCTGCCCATCCCACAGTTGGACAACTTGTCCAGAAGGATACTGTGAGGGACAGTATCAAAAGTCTTACTAAAATCAAGAAAACCTACATCCACCACATTCCCTTCATCTGCTAGGAGGGTGACCTTATCACAGAAGGTTATCAGACTAGTTAGACAGGACTTTCCCTTTCTGAACCCATGTTGACTGTGCCTGATGACTGCATTGTCCTTCAAATGTTTTTCAGTAGTACCCTGTATAACCTTCTCTATAATTTTTCCAGGAACTGAGGTTAGACTAACAGGTCTGTAGTTCCCTGGGTATTCCCTCATGTCCTCTTGTATTTTGGAATAATGTTTTCTAGCTTCCAGTCAGCAGGGATCTCCCCAGACTCCAAAGATCTTTGACAGATGATCAAGAGCGGTTGTCATGGTTTAGATCCAGCCAGCAACTGAGCACCACAGAGCCGTTTTCTCACTCCCTCCCTTCCTATCGGCAGCCAGGTGTTCAGCCATCCCCAGGAAAGCAGGGCTCCATCACATTTAACAGTTACTTGGGAAGACAAACACAATCACTCTAACACCCATTCCTTCTCTCCTCAGCTTTATATGCTGAGCATGCCATCCTATGGTATTGAATATCCTCTTGGTATGTTGGGGTTAGCTGTCCTGGCTGTGCTCCCTCCCAACTTCTTGTGCACCTCCTTGTTGGCAGAGCATGGGAAAATGAAAAGTCCTTGACTTAGTATAAGCACCGCTTAGCAACCACCAAAACATCAGTGTGTCATCACATCATTCTCATGCTAAATCCAAAACACAGCACTATACGAGCTACTAGGAGGAAAATTAACTCTATCCCAGCTGAAACTCTGTCCTGCTGTAACATCCACTAGCTCCTTGAGTACTCTGGGATGAATCTCATCAAGCCCCATGGACTTGTGAACATTCAGTTGTTACAGCTGGTCCCTTACAATTTGTATCCACAAATGGAAGGTCACTGTTCCCACACTCATGGTCCTCCAACTCAAGGGACAGAGCAGTCTAAGGTCTATGAGTATTATGAAAGACTGAAGCAAAATCCACATTGAATGCCTCTGCTTTTTCTTCATCCCTATTAGTCAGATGACCATCTTCAACAGTATCAGGCCAATGGTTTCATTAGACATCCTTTTGCTCAACATACTTTTAAAAGCCCTTCTTGTTATCTGAAACAACACTGGCTTGTTTTGAACTCTAAGTGAGCTATGGCCTTTCATGTCTACTCCCTGCACAAAGGAACCTCAGCTCTGTAATCTCTTCACAAAGCCTGACTTCACTTCCAGGAATCATACAATTTCTTTTTCCTCTTGAGCTCCATGAGGACTTCCCTGTTCAGCCAAGCTGGTCTTCTGTGCTGCTTGATTGACTTATAACTCAGAGGAATTGCCTGCTTCTGTGCTTCTAAAAGGTGGAAAGGTGGTTCTTAAAAACTGACCAACACTTGTGGACTCTTTAGCCCTCAAAAGCAGATTCACAGGGTACTCTGCCAAACAGCTACCTGAATGGCTTAAAGTTTGCTCTCCTGATTTACAGGGAAGCAACTCTGATGTCCTTTTTTCTTATTACACTGGAAACTCTAAGTTCAACCATTTCATGGTCACTGTGGCCAGGACAGTCATCTACCATCAAATCCCCCACCAGTCCTCCTTTCTTCACAAATAGGAAGTCTAAGAGGGCCTTTTTCCTAGTTGGCTCACAGAGTACCTGTGACGAGAAGTTATCTCCTACAAATTCAAAGAATTTCCAAGACATGCTCATCACAGCAGTATGACATTCCTAGCTGATGTCTGGGAAGTTGAAATCTCCCATAAGGACAAGAACCAGTGACCCAGAAATTTCTCCAATTGCCTGTAGAATAATTTGTCAGAATTTACATCCTGGATGGGTGATTAGTAGTAGACCACTCCCACATCTCCCGTGTTTTCCATTCCCTAATCCTCACCCAGAGGCTCTCAGCTACATCTAAGGGCTGCACAATCAAACCTCTCCCTTATGTATAGTGTGACACCTCCACCTTGCCTGCTCTGCCTATCCCTCCTGTAGTCCTCCATCCCAACAGTCCAATCATGAGACTCATTGCCCCAGCTCTCATTAATACCAATGATATCGTAGCTGTGGGAGCTGACCAACGCTTCCAGCTCATCCTGGTTGTTTCTTATATGTGTGTATTGGTGTAAATGCATTTTAGATATGCTCCTGAGCCCTCTGGGCTTCCAGGAGCAATGTAAATATTCCCACTAGAATTGTCACCCTCCAGTGATGCCATGCCAACCCTTGGCTTACCTACTGCAATCCTGTTGGTATCCCATCCCCACACTGATTCTAGTTTAAAGCTCTCTTGAGCAGTCAGTATTAGCTACCTTAACCTTTTTCTCAGAAGAAAAATACTTTCCCCCATGTTTGAATATTTCTGTAATAAATCACTGAACATTATACCCCCACTGGGCCCAGAGTCAAAATGCATGGATCATTTTCATGCTGATCCTCAGAGCATTGTACTCTCTTTTCCTGCATAAATGATGACCCTTTCCAAATTTAGTACTTTCAGTTGCACCTCCTATAGTCAGAGGTCAAAATCCATAAAGCAGGTATGGCTTTAAGACTATGGAAAGCTGCTGGTTATTAACAAAACTCTGCACTGAACTGAATATGTATGCTGCTATACTCCTAAACCCCTCAACTCTGTACTGACCAACTGTCTTATCGGTAGAGTTTTCAGTTCAGAAGGCAGCATTTGTTTCTCATGAAATACCCCACCATGCAGCCTTGCACCACTGGACTTTTATGTAAATTCCCCATCTACCAACCACTCTTTGATGCACGTGTCCAGGATCAGCTGTGCTCCTCAGCACCTGAACCCAAACCCAGTGCTGTGACACAGCCCCCGAATGCACGCCGCACACAGGCAGTAGGAGCCACAGAACTGTCTTCTCCATTGCTGTCTGCTTAGGGACACAGGAATGGAAGAAGCAGGGAGGGGGAAATTTGGAGATTTTTGGGGGACTGCATATTTCACATTAAAATATCACGTTTTAAGTTGTGAGGAGATGGCAAAAGAAATGCATTTCTTGTGGACCTGATTCAAAGCCCACTGAAGTCAAAGGGAATACCTAATTGACTTTAACAGGCTTTGGTTTAGGCCAGCGGAATCATTAGGTCCATTATCCTGCGTCCTCACTGTGGATTTATGTGATATTGCTATGATTTCCACTTCATATTGCATTGCACCTCTTACCCTACTGTTATAAAACAAATGTTCCTTTTGTGTAAGAGTATATTTGAAAAGAAACTTGAAAGCAATTTCAACTCTTCCTCTCCAATTTTTCTGACTGATCCAGCTTTACTGCCAAAAATTTAAAAGTTCTTGATCCTTTTGCTAGTACATGATTTCTAATCGAGACGCTGACATAGAGCTGTGTCAAAAAACCTAGAGTTTTTAGAGGAAAAGTCTATTAAGAAATACTAAAACAAGACTAATTTGAGAGCCCACAGCAAAAATAGCTTGGGTTTTGGTTCCTCTGACCTAATTGGCTTTTATTTTGCTCTGAATTCAGCACTGTAGGTAAACTAATAACTGCACTCAGGGGACCAGTATAATTAATATATTCATGCGTGACTACATTGCGTATGAACCTTAATGGGAAATGAGTCAGAATGTTGTCCTGTGCCAGTATGGACACACAGTTTAAATCTTATAGTATTCTGTTAAATGCCAACCAGAAAAGGCTCAGACTAGTAAAAAAAAAAAAGTTCCAATAGAGATGTTTTGTAAAATTATAATTATTTTGATTACCTTAAACTCTTTTCCTGAAGCAAATAAATTAACCTTTTCATCTAAAATAGGCCACACTGAAGCACCATCACAGTTTCATAATATTTGCAGACATTTTTAGATTTTGAAGACCCATTGACTAAGAAGAAGAAAATGGGCAGAAAAGAGAAAGGATAAAAAGTCACAGCCTCTTAACCTTGCTTTCCTCCAGAATCTTGCCTGTACATTCCAGTTACGCATGCCCTACATATACTACGGCCATGGAGCAGAAGGACAGCGGTAGAAGCTTTGTGATGAACCTGAGGCAGGGCTAAGGTCCTGCGGAATCCCAGTTCTGATACAGAGATGGGGAGAACATAGGTGGGAAGGGGCTATAATGAGGTCTTCCAGTAACATCAACTTCCAGTAGCACTCAGAGCTTCTTAAAACATAATACAGTCACACTGTTAAATGTAACCTTCAACACCCAGAAGAAGAGGACATTCCCAGAAAGACACAGCATTCTGAAAAGCAGCTCTGAAAGAGAGGGAAGAGATTAGCTAAAGGCAGGGACACGAGCAATCACAGATGACTCACTGCAATGTGATGAACTCATGCTCATTTCAAATGGATATGTCACACTGCTCTAGAATATTGTAAAGTATTGCCTTAAATACGAAAATAAAATGGAAAATAAAGACTACTTAAAAAATAGAGGAAAGTTATTTTTGAAAGCACAGAACTTGTTACTAAAACTAAAAGTTATCATTCTTAAAATGTGTCAATTTTTTTTAATGTTAGATTTTTTTTTTTTTAGTGAATAAATATAATAACAAAATTTGTACCCAATATATTTATGCTGCTAGACAGAGGGAAATGAGAAATGTTCTACTGTTCTGTGGTAAAGATTGTTTGTTTTCAACAACTAATTAAATGTTTAAAAGCATTTACTAGTTGACATCACATGAATTTTCCCAAGTGTCTGTTGTCTCAACTGATGACCATGACTTCTTATGAACAAAGCATTAGCTGCCGCTGCAAAAGTGTGTGTGATATTTGGTGAATTTAATGAACCAATGGATTGTCTTGAACATTTTTGTTAAAAACTTTACATGTCATCATGCTGATAATTAATCCCAGATTCAGAAGGGAAACATTGGATCTTTGTTTTATGTTCTGCTGCCCAATAAATTTGAAAAATAAATAATCAGAATGGGCTATTTTACAAAGTTGTGCAAAACATTAGTGTCCTGCATTATCTGGGGGGTTTTTTTGATCCATGACGTTTTTCTTCTTCCTACTTTTTTTCAGGCCAAATGCTATTCTCAGAGATGGATGTGTCAAAAGAGATGACAGTGAAAACATATGCAACACCTTATGTGCATCTTTGACGGGCTGGTTATCATAAAACAGAAAAGAAATGCTGTGTACTGAAGAGCACACTCTTAATGCAAGACAATAAGTAAGTTATACATGGTATGTACCAGAAAATAACTTTTTCTTTTATGAGCTGGCAATGCATACGAAGACGATAGTCACAAATCAAAATTTCAGTATGAAAGTGATAGTGCTAAAAAAAAGGTATCTTCAAATATTTGAATCATATATTTTTATACACAGAGTTGGAATAACCCAAGAGAGTAAAATAACATGCTTGGGTAAAAAGGGTATGTGGCTATGATTTTGAGGTAAACCACAGGTCTCCCAAAACAGAATTCAAAGTTGCAGTACTCACTTCTATTTCTAATCAGAGCAGAGTGTACCACGTCAAGCTGAATTAGATACAGAGAAGTGAGTTTGTTAAACCACATTCCACACAGCTTGAGCCAGCCCCTTACCTTCAGAGCACTTCCAAGCAGCAGCTGATGAATGAAAGGAGGGGAAGAGACAGAAGAGTAGGTGGAGTGAAAGAGGAAGGCACATCAGGGCTCAGGCTGTGATAGCTGTAATCATCTTGAAGGGCTCTGTGGGAGA
The DNA here is from genome assembly GCA_027574665.1 of Rhynochetos jubatus. Classification (NCBI taxonomy): domain Eukaryota; kingdom Metazoa; phylum Chordata; class Aves; order Eurypygiformes; family Rhynochetidae; genus Rhynochetos; species Rhynochetos jubatus. The sequence continues at coordinate 121,975,576 of CM050648.1, read as the reverse complement.
TACACAGTGACACTCATGACAACTGAAATCTTTATTAGACAAAGACATCTCTTGTGGCAGCTTACAGGCTTAGTCTTGCCCTGACCAGCACAAAATAACCTCATCAGCAAGACCCCCTGTCTTGGCTATCCATTACAGCCTGGAAAATTGAATCAGATATCTGTTTCCATAGCCAAACACAAGTTCTTGCCTTATTGGTCTGAAGCAGCATATTTTTGTAGTAATTAAAATTAAATCATGTAAAAGTAACAAAAGCCAGGTTCTCGGAGCTTATCATGTTTTCATGTGAAAGCTACAATTAAATGAGAATACCCTAAGGTAATGTAATTTCAAACCAGGAGGCCTGAAGGATGACTATTTTGTTCAGAAATGAGATGATTTAATGACTTGAGTTAAAAAGAAAACTTCCAAGTTTTCAGATTTGTTATGAAATGAAATTATTCCTACGGCTGCCAACCAGCTTGTTATAATATGCAGGCTAACTGCCAGCACTCTGGTACTTTAACTAGAAGGGCCGATTTCTTAGATTTGTAGCAGCATTATTCATTTTCCCCCTCTTGGATACTTCTTCTGCTTTACAGATCTGTTTCAACAAGATCCAGTACCAGGTATTATTCTGTCTGTCTAGGAAACAGAAAGGGTTTTCACTAGGAAGAACATGTCACCTGCATCAGTAATCAAATGTTTCTCTGCAGAGCTTTAATAACAAGCGAAAGGGTCGCTGCCTCAGGAGTGTTGCATGGCAAACTGTGAAAGCACTTGGATTAACAGCATATCAAGGCACAGAACATTACACGGAAAAAGGTTGGTTTGCCTTCAGCAAACAACAGACAGCTAGTATGACATAGTATTAGAGGACAGGACCTTAAAAGATATTAAAAATGCCTCATGTCCAATGGTTTCAAAGGAAATTATATACCTGCACATTTCTGTATGTATCATGGGTCTTGGGGATCCAAGTGTAAATGCAAAGACAAAAAACAAGATTGAAAGCATGATACTGCTCTCCCACTTGAGAGCTTTTTCCTTAAGATTAATTTCTTAGATTCTAAGTCTCCTAAACTATATTTTAAATAAAGTTAAAAAACTCCTCAAGTTTAAATAATAAACTTGATTTTGTAAGCATAAGTTTGGAAGGCCATAGTAGTACATGGAGAACATGCCTTTTGCAAAGGTGATGGTAAAGAAAGAAAGAAAGAACAAGTAACAGGGTGTTGGTGGGAAGGCTGACATACTGTGGGTAAATATATATCCTCATAAACCTCCAGAACAATTTCCTATAATCAGAAAGCCTCCCCAAGCCTAAAGCTCACATAGCCGTTTTCTGCTGCATACTTGCCCTCTAAGAACTGTTCCAGTATGATGTCTAGGGTACTACTGGCTTCATGTATTGTAACAATTGCAGCCAACCACGCTGCATAGAGCTGGAAGATGTTTCTAGCTGGGATGTGGTGACAAACAGATTTATGAAAACTGGAAATGACAACATGTTCCTCATTATAGCAACTGCTCCTACTAAATCATTGAGAACTTTCCTTAGTTCTCTTCTGGAGGCACTCAGTTTTGTTGTGCCATCTTTTGTCCTTAATTGGTGAAATTAATTTTGAGTGTTAGTTAAACATAGCTCAGGATGTTTCTTTCCTGCAGAAATTTGAATTGTGTTTGTAATCTACTAGCTTTCTTGTAGATCTACTTCTTCCTAAGTGCTGAACAGCAACCTGCCCCTGTGGGGAGTACAGAGCATCAGAAATAACTGGAATTACGTCTATGGCAAATTGTTGTTTGGGACAGAAATGTCCTCAGCTAACCTCAGGACTCCATTCTGCACATCCGCAGTCTGGACTTCTGTCAGGAAAGGCAAGGACTCTACGGAATGAGGCAGTACATTAACATGGACATTTATCTTCAACTAGAGTGAGCCACTGCCTGCAAATGTTTGCTTCTCTTCACTGAATAGAAAGGGATCTTGGACAACTAGCTTAGACTAGATGTGTAATTTTGACAAGGGCAAAGCTTGATGTAATGAACCCTACCCCATGTGAGAATCATAAGGAACTCTCAGCAAAATCTGCCACGAAGTTGAGAGCATTAGAGATTATTATATCAACTAGCTGTTGAATGGGGCTTTAATACATATTCTTGAAAACAGCACTCTGTTTAGGAGAGATTAAAACAGAGGATCAGGTATGCAAGGATCTGAGTTTCATCTTCAGATCTACCACTTGTGATGTTATCTTCAGCAAGCCCCTAACTTCAGTTCCCCATTGCTAAACTGTTACTTACTCATTAGGCTTCATTCATGATTTTTGAAAGCTGTTCTGAGTTCTTTAGGTCATGTAAGGTGCTACAAAAAGAGAAAGGGAAATAATAGGTAATAATAATTGCTAGCAACTGGAAAGAATCTGCAGTTATTTCTTTGACAGCCCAATTGACTTTCACTCACAGAACTGCATTTATAAAGCAGGGAACTACGCTCTGCTCTTTGATATTTTACATGTAAAATCCAAATAAAATGTGTCTTTACATTTGTTCCTCCTCAACCAGAGTTAGAGCTGCATATCAGTGATTTCCAGGCCATTATGACACGGCCTGGAGCACCTCTAATGAGATTTATGAGTGCAGACTGTCTGCGCTTTGTTGGATTGTTTTTAAATATGTTTTTTCTAATTACCTTCTAAAATGTCAGTTTCTCATGCAAATGAAACACAGTTCTGGAAAATCCAAAGGCTGGTTTGTGGGGGTGGAAAGGAAGGGAAGCTGGAAAGTAAATCAGTCCCTGAATTACTTGCTTCGCTTACTGTGCAGGGTTGAGAAGGAAGCAGTAATTTAACAAGAATACAGTGGAATCTGTACAGACCATTAATGACAACTGGAAATTACAGAAACCAGCACTATGCTAATGCACAAAGCAGGGGAATTTGTTTGATAGGCGATGTGCATGTGTGTGTATGTCTAAGCCTGTATGATCTCCTCCTCTCCATGGGACTTTCAAGGACTGTAGGCAAGATCATGAAAAAGGTTGCTAAATGTGTTTGTTACAAAGGTGTTAATAAAAATAAATTTGTTTTAATCTTGACAGGAGTTGGCATTTTTTTCCTTGAAAGTAAAAAAATAGGTCACTCTGTCCTAAGAATCTCTAAATTACAGGAAACACTAAAAGCTAATGTATTTGCAGTTTGCATCTTCATTTTCAAAAAGTTTGGTTTTCTCCTGCTTTATACAGAATCCACTTCATGGAAGTAAAAGTACTTCCAAAAGGCACTGCCTTTTCAGAGATAATTCAGTGTCAAAAGCCCAAAGAACAGATTTTAAGGGCACTTAGGCATCATTTTTTGCTTTAATGGGATCCAGATGCATAAATGTCTTTGCAAATGTAGCAGCTGATTTTGACTTTGCAACTGACAACAGAGTTCTACTGGACTCACTGCAACAGTACTGGTTTACAATTGCACTAAGAATCTCCTCTCCTTTCTGTAACTTTAAATCAAAAAATCCAGATTCATTTTATGAACTTTTCTTGCCCTTTTAAATATTTCCGTTTGTTGCCAGCATGTGTGGTACTGCTTCGCAATCAGGAAAAGCTGCTAAGCTCAGTTTGGTGGTGCTCTATCCTGTCACTGTGCAAGACTGATCAAGACTATCGTTCCATGGTATAACTTTCAAAATGGAAATGAGATGGCCACGCTTGAGAGCTCTCATGCTTGAAGGAGCTAAAGAGGCTGGAGAGTAGACACCTTCCATTGTACATACATTTTTTTTCCTTAGAATGTGTAGCTTTATAATTTCATTAATGAAATAGGAACTTGCATCCAGAACAACGTCAATATTGTTCACTAGAGCCAGGGGATGACACATAGTTGTGCTGACGCTTCTCATTTTCTAGTTTTGGCAGCATTAAGACTTCCGCATGGAGAAAGTGGTGTTGAATTTTATGCCTCTTTTATACGTTCCAATCTAATGTAGTTAATGTTCGCTGTTTGTGAAACAAAAACAGCCACATATTTTTCAGCTGTAATATGATCACAGGACTGGTGAGAACATAATGAAATATTGAAGACACAAATCCAGATAAGCACGTAGAGCAATACCTATTTCCTCCTATCCCACTTGAAACTTGGTATGTAAAATGTGTCGGTATCCAGCGTACAGACACACAGAGAAACTAAAGTAGAGCCGACTAGGCAAGGTGCCAGAGACTATCAGCCAGCCTGCAGTCAACTATCTGCATAAAAACTTTGAAACAGATCTTATGCCTGGGTTGAAAAGCTCTGCTTGCTTTTGCATAGAGAAACAGGGAAATCCATTTGCTGAGTTTAAAGTGTTAAGTGCATAAGCACTTAAGACCAGTGCATACTAGATGAATGTTTTATTGCAACCCCCAGGCATTAAATAACCTACCGTAGCTGGAAAGATTAGCATTTGCTTAGGTGTGTTCTGAGTCGTGGTGCTGAAGGATACTGTTCTCTTCCCTGAGTCCTCTTTTCTTCTTCATCTCTTTCACATCTTCCTTTCTCCAATTCTACACCACTTGCCTCCTTTCTCACCACTTCTAGTTTCTGTTCACAGTTGCTTAAATCACAACTCCTTAGTCTCTTACTCGTGCAGGTTTAGCTGCCACCTCTGTCCAGAAAAACATAAATTTCTTAACACCCCTACAGAGAAGGGAAGGCATAAAAACTCAAAAACTGCTGCAATCATTGAGACGAAAGAAATGTCCAAGCAGTGAGAAGGAAAACAGGACCTCTGGACTGAAGCCAAGGCTATGGTGAGGGTAGAAGATGAGAAGAGTCTGTGTTAAAACTGAAACCCAGGACTGAATCCATGAGTTTGCTTACCACTAACCTGTGATTGTCAAGGTGGTTGAATGTTTCTCTGCTTTTTCAGTTTCTGTTCCTTCTTACTCTCTACACAGACCTAACACTCGTGTGCTATAGGACTTAATTAATTAAAAAAAAGGCCAAATGTAAATCTCACTTTTTATGTATTTGCATTATCTGTAGATCTGTTGAATGCATTGTCAATTCCTCATTTGTTACTTATCATCTGAATCTTTCCTAGGAAGTAGGCAAGAAAACGCATACACTTACTTTCTAAATTACTTTGTAGCTTTAGAATCAGGTGAAGAGAGAATAAGAACGTATGAAGGCACATTTCAATGACAACAGAAAGCCATAAATTCACATTAAGTGACATGCCTTAAAGTATAATTCACACTTTTGCTTTGAGGCAACATATTAGCAACAAGACTGTAGAAGGCAGGTATTTGTTAATTTTTCACCAAAAGTAATACACTCTGCTTATCTTAAAAATGTGAAAATATGTTCCCAAAAGGATGATTCTCCATGGAGTTAGATATTTCAGATTAGATAAGTCTGAAATCTGCCTACACTGCCAGATTTGTAGGTGTGTGAGTGCCTGCCAACACTTTTCAACATGTATGTCCAGCAGGTACCATATGACCATGTCATAAGTCTAATCCAGCTATCTGAGAAAGAACTTACTACAAATCTTAACTAGTACACTAGGAAGTGTTTCAACCTATCCGTTCTGTTGAGCACAGTACATTTGTTGTGGGTGACGTCAGCTGCATTTATTTTCTCAGCGCATTGTTAGGATGCATTTAGGTTGTCACTCAATTTGTCCCCTCTCCAGAACAGCAACAGAAAGTCAATGGCCAGGTATTTATCACCATTACATTTCCTCTCATCTGCAGCATGATTGATTCCATTTGTATTTTTAATATGAGCCAGGGACATAAGTGGTGGGTGAGACCGAATGAGGAAGCACTTTGGCTTTGTGTACATAAAGGAAATGTGTGGCTCCAGATAGACAATTACTAACATGAAAGTAAAACCCCTTGCATCTGCAGAACACGTACATGGCTGAAAAAAAAATCAGCAGTTCACCAGACGTTAATCAAGTTGCTCAAAGAGTTTGTCTCTGGCAAACATACTCAATTTTAGGGACTGCAAATTCCTTTTACACATATTTCCATTCAAAGTTCAGAGTTTACTTGATGTGACAATAATGCTACCATTATAAAGGTTTCAGGAGTACCTCCACAGAGGATACAAGGGATGGATGCCAAATATTTGGACTTGTCATGCATACTGGGGTTTTTAAACATTCCCAGCTGAACCTTCATAGAGACAACAAAAATTAAGTTATACAGGCTTCTAAATAATGTGCAGTGGTTAATTTAGTTAAGGTATATTTTAATGACTTGCTAACATAGCATAAGATTTACTCTAAAAAATTTGGAAATAGGGTTTCAATTTCCATAATACTTTACATTCAAAAATAAAGCATGGAACTCTCTAGTCATACCATTCAATGCTCTTAGCAAAAGGGCAAGCAAGGTGAAACTAATTAATTTTTATTGGAGTGTAGGAAGAAAAGACAGAATAAGGAGACAGACACTATTCTGTTACTTTCATTTTAACTTGAAATCTCAACAGCATATGCTTCATGTGATGAAACAAGCATGCAGGATATTTGAAGCATGTATTATTTATCATTCAAACAACCTTTTACCCTTGCATAACTTAATTTATTAATACTCAGAAATGTCTGCACTAGAGACTGAGTATCATCTGGTGTGCAGTCATGATTTTTCCTCCAAACTCTCATTTTAACAAGACTCCGAGAAATGTATTTCAGATTTGATAGGGATATACAAAGAATCTATTCCTAGTGTCATAAGGTTGCTTTTCTTGCTGCAGCTGACGGGAAGTTTCACTCAAATTTCAACAGCAACTTTAAGACAGATTCTGCTTTTGATTTTTACATGTAAATTCAACTTTTTGTGAAAGAGAATTAATAGCTTGCTGAAAGAAACAATAGACAAAGCATGAATGTTTACCTTGTTCACTCTTTCTTGCTGTGGTCTCATGCATGCAGACTTTAGGACATATTCCTCCTTCATGTCAGACTTTCAGGAGAGACAATTTGGGTGGTTTTTACTTTTCTACAGTTTGCCATTGAGAGTTCTATAGGAAGTGAATCCTGAAGCTTTCCAACCAAAGAGATTAACCTGTAGTGTTTAAAAATAATAGGTTAGACAAGTGTCAACAGCCTATCACTTCACTTAAATTCTTCCTTCAAGTGTATTAGCTGGGTGTCACCACCTCAAGAGAGAGAATTAAGAAGGCATGGATTCTCATGGATTGGTGCCCACTGATGTGAGCAGGGTTTGCCTAGAAGTACTGTTCACAAGATCCAGGTGCCAATCTCAGTCTTCAAAGAACCAGTAAATTCTAAAAAAAAAAGAAGCACAAATATGTCATTCACCACAGAGCACTGTAGGGGAAGGAGTGCTTGTGCCTGAGTCTTCTGCAGACTGCAAGCTCTCACATCTCTCACATTTGCACCTACGTCATGACAATTCAGCCTCCAGATCTCCCCATTTTAGTTCAGCACAGCTTGTCCTACTGAAAGAGCTCATAAAATTTATTCCAGATTATCTTGCTTAACTCTAGCACAGATTTTCTTTCTTTTCTAAATACAATAATTTCTGTAAACTGTCCAAAAGTCCATTATTCTTCCACATAAAAATGATCTACCTTTCCTTTCTCCCCCATTACTACTGCAGGTAGATGGCATGGCACAGATACAGACACATAGCTCTACAGCTATTACTGTATAGCTAGATCTGGTTATCTGGTCCCCTTCCTAACACTATCAACCTATGTATTAAAACCAAGAACTCTGCAGTGATAAACGTAGCCACTTGGATCATACTTTAAACTGGAAATAAGAAACCTCTGAATCTTTTACTACCATAGAAAACCAGATTCTTATTAATAGCTTCCCAACAGTGCCATTTAGCATCTGATTTGCACATACTGAATTTTCCACAGGTTAAAATATTAGTTCTTGATCATTGTGTTTGGACATAAAAATATATATATTCATAAAGTGTGGCAAATTCCTGTTTACTTACTAGGGTGTTTTGCTATATCTGTTAGCAAAAGGATTGTGCTATTTTCCAGGAAATTCTTTCAGAATTTCAGACACCTCCTGACAGTGCCATTTTCCAGGAAATTCTTTCAAACACATCCTGGCTGGAGGGTATAAAGAGAAAGGTGTTGTTTGCTGGAACAAAAATCCTAGAGCTGTAGCATAAGATTCCTGGGTCTTACATGCCACCATTGCAGTCCTTCTCTGGCCAGGTACCTCTATATAGAAAAACATGTCTCAACTGAGCATAAACGTGCATCACTTAGTGTTGTGTTAAGTTTGATAGCAAATAGTAGGAAACTTTTTAACTAAGACAACACCATAGCCCATGCAGCTTCCTATTAACCACAGGGTTTGGATTCTTTTACTCCACAAAAGCATCAGCTTTAAATATGTGCATACTGGAGAGCAGGTTGCAAAATCCAACAGGATTTGCCGGTAAATAGATGCATACACAGACTTAGAATCATAGAATCACAGAATGGTTTGTGTTGGAAGGGACCTTAAAGATCATCTAGTTCCAAACCCCCTGCCATGGTCAGGGAACTTTGAGACCTCTATCGGTCAGGAGCAACATGAGTTGATGGGAGAGGAAAAACTGTGTCCTAGGTGTGTCACCTTAACAGGGAAGTTTGTAACGATACCATGGACCTGTTCAAGCTGTGGAATGCAATGAAAATGTCTGCATACCCCAGCATTCTCAAAATAAATTTCAAAAAATATTTGTGACAGAGATAGCCACAACTATAAAAGGAAAATAGAGATTTAAGTGAGTATAACAGAATGTGATTGAGTTCAAGAGAATGTGACTTGAGTTCAAGAGAATGAAATCAAAGACAAAACTTTTCAGATGTTATTCTTCATTATTACTTTTTGTGTTCACAGATTCTGTTAATAAGAACTCCAGAAACATGAACTCGCTCTATACAAGATTATAAAGCTGTAAAATACAAAGTACTAACCATAGAAACAGAACTCATGGCATCTGGGTCAAAAAGCCCCCAGTTTTGTATTAAAAAAAAGCCCTTACTTATGTGCAAAATATGCTGGAAGTTTTTAACAAAATTTTGAGCTTAAAAAAAAGAAAAAGTTTTGAATAAATGTCACCCTTAAAACCCACTTAAAAAAAAGATTGCTGCTTGTGGCTCTGGGTGTGCCTACTAGCATATGGAGCATATTCATTTTTCAGCAGAGCTTTTGGCTCAATACAGCAAAGACTGCATTAGTGATTGTTGTCATGACATTTCCCTCTGCAAGATTAAAGTGTTTCCATTCTATGATGATCCATTCTAACACCCACAGCTATTATTGAAATAACATAATTTGCGAGTTACATGAACTTGCCCCTTGCCTAGGATAATGAGTTGATGAGGCATTTGTATGAAGAAAAATGTTTCACTATTAGCAGTAAAAATACGAAGGGGTTCACAATGGGCTTCACTGCAAGTTGTGCATGACTCTGCTTTATTTTCATGTTCTGATGCTGATGAGAAGAAACAGCAGTTATGCTGTGGCAGCGTAACACTAAGCGAATTTCACTCTCATATAACAGCTTCTGCAGTGCTTCGCCATCAGAGAGTAGGACCAAACCCCAGCAGTGCCATCTGAAACACTCTTGAAGTGACTCTTCTCTACTTGGCAACTGCCTACTGTCTGCACCCCTTGCAGGGCTTCTGTAGGACACCAGCTGATTCCAAGGCAAATTTACGTTTTTAACAGCCAGCATAATAGTGAAGGCACTGGATTGATGTGAAGCAAAACATGCAGCACAAGGGACACGTAGCAGAATAGTTGCTTCAGCAAGTGGGAAGGTTTCTGTCTTGCTTCTGCAGAAGGTGTCCATGATGATTACATTGTTCAATTAGCTACCTCTCCTAAATGCCCAAAGCCCTCATAACATCCTTCCTGCAGGTGCTAATGCCATGCTGTTTTACTTCAGTCATGGATGTTAGTGGCACGCCACACCTTGGTCATTTAAGATCTTGAAAAGCCTCTTACAGCAAAAGATAACAAAAAAAATCCCTTCTTTGCAGTGCATCAGGGAAAAGTATTCCCAGAAAACAACTAAATTTTAAACTATTGGATGACTACTACAAGCTCTTCCCAGGTGATCAAAATATGTTTGATAGTTTGTCCTTCTGAAAAAGAACCTGAAGTTAAAGTGAGTGAAAAAACCATGTATGGTATAGACAAGAAGCAGCCATAGTTTGCTGATCTATAGTTGGTCATGCACATCAAATCATATTTCTGATCTTCCCTTTTTATCAGAAGGTAAGACATGTAATGTTGTCTGTGTTTACTGTGCTGGTTTTGGCTGGGATAGAGTTAATTTTCTTCATAGTGGCTGGTATGGGACTGTGTTTTGGATTTGTGCTGAAAAAGTGTTGATAATATAGATGTTTTTGTTATTGTCCAGCAGTGCTTACGCAGAGTCAAGGCCTGTTCCCCATATTAAAGATCTAATTAAAATGCAAAAGATATTCCCAGTCTAAAATTCAGTGGCCAATAAATTCAAATTGACAAAAGAAAGGGATGAAGCTCAGGCATTGCATGTTAATCAACACTGAAGCTTACTTTTGCATGGAAATAACGATATTGCACAAAAATGTTTTTAGGAACATTGATTCAAATAAAAATCAGACATCCTCTGAAGGCATTTCTGACTGATACTGTTCACCCTTAAGGGGAACGCTCGTACGAATAAGGTTTTGTTCGTAAAATATTCTTGGGGAAAAAAAATAGTAAATGCACACAAGTATGTTTTTGCATGATTATTCATTTATACAGGCTGATCAGCTAACTTAGAAGGTATGAATTTAGAGGAAAAAACAATAAAATATGCTTTAGGTGACCAAACATAAAGTGCAATTTGTAATTTAGAAGTGAACATTTAAAATAATAATAAGTTTTACTGAGTAATTTACACACTTGCAATATGCCTATAAATTATTTTGAATATTGGTCAAATGCTTTAAAACTATTCGTTGATTGTTTTGAAGCAATGAAAGAATATGACACCTTTTTTTTTTTTTTACAAATATGTTATTCTACTTGCAGCTTTCAGATAAATTTCTTTCAATTTGTACAAGATGCCATTCTGCTCATTTGAAGGTAATATAAATATCCTGCTTTATTTTACTTCAGAGAAATTGCTTAGTCTTTCAAATTTGTACTACCTTTGCCTACCTCCCTTTTTTTAATTGTCAAACTAGAGCAGTCTAGGTGTCCTATAAAAATATATGAACTACTACAATGGATTTAAAGCTGTAGTATATACATCTCAGGCTTGGTGCCTATCAGCCAGGAGATGCTTAGATAAAGGCTGTCCAAAGAGTGGGGTTGCATCAGCCAAGTGGGGGGAAATGTTTGTTGGAAAAGGGCCCATTTGGCTTGGGCAAGTCAACTCATTTGCATTAGAATTTTCTGCCACGGTAACTGCTGCAGAACACAATGAGGTTTGCACTTGGTTGTTCAATAGGACACTGACATTTTCTGGTGAGCTGCACTGGAAAATGGAGAGTCAGCAAGTCTGAATCAGTATTTTTTATTCCTGACTTTTATCACTGGCCTTTCTTGTGCAAACCCGGCAAATTTTCTGCAGAATGCAGAATGTTGGAAATCTTGCTAGCTGGGGCTGGGCTCCCAGGCTCACTGCCAGGGTGCACTGGAAGCCCATTTGTACTGGAAGGAGCTAATCCGCCAACCTTGCCATATTTGTTTCAAAAAAATCATTCTGCATATCTTCTGAAAATAACCAGGCCAGGGTTTCTATTCAACAAGAAAATTTTAAAAGGAAATGTGAAGATTTCCTTTTAAATCGTCTTACAAGAGAGCAGGCTGCTTGGCAGGGCGGAAAGGAGGCAGTGTTCCCCTCAGTGTCACAGCTAGTTGCATCCACTTTGAGAGAGAGCTAAGTTAAATCATCAGTAAATAGAATTTTGTAGCTTTAGAAATGTCCCTGCTGTGCATGACCATGTTTAAATATCTTGGTTAAAAGGTTGTTTCTCATCCTGAAATAGTGGCGTCATCATAGCCTTCCTAGATATGGCTGCATTTGCCCCCGGACACGTGTAAGTTGGTGAATCTATAAGGTTTTGGTGACCCATGATGCAACACAGCTCTAAAATGAAGAACATCATACATACTCAAGTGAAGAGAGGCCTCATAGCTTTGTAAGGTGTTTCACTCTATGTTTACCACCAGAGAAGTCATTGGAGGAATTGCATAGGTAAAACAAGAAATATGCTACGCTAGGTATATGTCCTGCTATAGAAAAGTCTACAAGAAACATATGAAGCCTGGCAGAGTCTTCAGAGGAAGAGGAAAGAAGAAAACTTTTTCTGTCAGTCTAGGTGAACATCAAGGAAAATAATATGTAGCACAGGAAAACTAATCCATGGATATCACTGTACAAGAAAATCTCCATGAAGGAATTAAAAATTAGCTCTGTCCAACCAGACCAAGCCTTGGGAGAAAACTTAGAACCCAAAGGTGAAAAATAACAGCAATTTTTTTGCCAAACCAGGTCAAAGACATTCATCATCAGATATTTTTCAAGGACAAAAATTATTACCTATATTATTAAAAGCCATGGGAAACCAAAATATTCAGATCATGAAACATGCATCATATATCACAGAACATGCAATTCTGCTTCCATTTCTTGGCTCACAGCAAAGGAAGAAAAGGTGCATGGCATGGATACCCCAGAAATATCTGCAGGAAACAGAATTGGAAAACCATCAGAATTATTAATAAAAGATACAATGGCTCACAGGGATGAAAAAATTCTGTGATGATCATGAGGAATGATAAACAGTTCTTGCTTTGTGCAATAGATCAGGTTTAGGAAAAAAAAAAAAAAATCCATTTTCCAAGCAAGCAGTGTAGAGAAATCATTTCAGTGCAATAACAGCTCAAGATAAAGATTTTAACAGTTGAAGTAAACATAATTTTAAATACAGAATCTGCCTGTCACTAATTGAGTTATTTGGCTTAGCAGGCATGTTTAAGTAAGACTGTCAACATATGCCCTACACCTAAAAATAATTAGTTCAACAGCAGAACTGAAGAAAAAACAGTAAGTGTTTATAGATGGAGAAGCACAGGAGATTCAAGTACGTGTTTGAGATTCAAAGCCATTTGCTCTTGTCTCAGTGATGCTGATTACCTCGCCTCCAGAAACATCACAGCTCACGTCGTTTAATAAAACATATTAGATTCAGACATAAAACTCAAGCCTCTGCCAAGTCTAAAGCTTTCAGATGGTCTCAGATTAAGTACACACACATATGAGAGGAAAATAATCCTCTGTTTATCTAGAGAGACACACTAAGGTCAGCTTGCAGACCTAGCGTTTGGCCATCTGCATGAAATGGTCATAATTGTTCCAAAGTTAGTTTTGACCCATAAATTTCATGAGAACTGACAAACCTTCCCTCCTAAAATTATACAACTTCCTATATTTAGACTCCAATTTTCAGATGTGGTTCGGGCAGCAGAAGACAACAAGGCTCTCTCTTAGCTGTCATTTTATGTAAATATTGCTGCAAATGTGAGTATCCAATGGTTAGAAGCTCTGAGCTTTTAAGGAGGTTACACAGCTTCAGTCACAAAGATTATCTGTGGCACTAGCTTGGGATGGTCAGCAAGCTGCATTCAGTATCAGGCTTTATCCTGAGTGTCCTAGGTAAACTGAGAGCCATTTTCTCAGAGTCTGGGTCGAAGGGGTTTGTGAAGGTTTATCCAAGACAGCCTAAATAGACATAAGTAAATTTTGCAATTTCTCTCCTAGGGAAAAGTTAATGCGTAGGTTTAATATTTTTTTTTCCAAATCAGGATAAGTTTGAAGTTTATATGTGATGGATTTGAATTAAGTATTGGGAGATGTCAATATGATTTTTACTGTACCTGAAACATTTTACTCTGAGTGAATACATTGACCCCAACACTCTGATTAAATTCAGCATTCGGTTGAGTTTTTCCCCTTGTGGACTTTGTAATAAGATATCCAATATCCTAAATTTCTCCTGCTTTTCCTCACCTCTAGGTCATCCTGGGCAGAGCTTTTTTCTCCACAACACATGCAGAAGCATGTGTCTCTGGTGGTGAACCACTATTTGGTTTGATGATATCTTCAATGAATTATAGGATTTTTTTTTTTCTAGGATCACTGCTTAGAGGAGAGACTGGGATTTTGTAAAAAATTTCTATAGGGAAATGAGATACTAGTCAAATGCAGCTAGGTTCTGTGAACTGAGTTAATATAACATGCTTAATTTTGAATTTAAAAATAAAATCTCCTGATTCATGTGAACTAAAATTTTTCAACCTGTATGATCAAAGAACGTAAAACACTGAATTACACCTAGAAGAGACTGAGAGGTATCATTATAAAATGCTGTAAATATCTCAAGGTTTAAACAACAGGGAGAGAGAACAGCTGTTGAGCTACAAAAACACACTAGAATTGAAACTAGAGCAAATAAATACAGACTGTCCCAAATAAATGAAAGCTGTAAATCAGAGGAAAGTGAGACATGTCTTCCAATAGGTGCAACTGGTGTAGAAAACCTAGCCTTTTTAAAGATGGAGTGATATACATATTTATGACGAATGATTATGGTCCATAGAACAGACCAAGTTTGAAGGGATCTCGAAAGATCATCTGGTCCAACCTTTTGTGGAAAGGGAGCCTAGATGAGGTTAGCTAGCATGCTGTCCAGTTGCGGCTTGTGAACCTCCAGTGGTGGAGACTCTATCAAGTCCTTTGGGAGATTGTTTCGGTGAATGATTGCTCACACTGTAAAATAATTCTTTCATATATTGAAATGAAATGGCCAAAAAGAACTTTATGACACCAAAGAACATAAATCAAGTTCCCAGTGTACTGACTACCAAAGCTGGCTTGCTCTCTTTCTCTGATTATTAATTTAAAATAAATAAATAAATCTGGGGTGTAAAATCATTTTCCCAGGAAATATGTATTTCTGTGGAAGCTGAATTTCCTGTTGGGAAAGTTATTCTTGTATGCCATTGCCCATACACCATACATCTAAGTCTTTGAGATAACTTCAAAACAGGCAGCACAGCCTTGAGCGCTCTCTCTCTGATCCTTATCAGTAAAATGCAGCTAGTGAATCTTTCTTTCTACTCCCCTAACCTTTTCACATGACTCGTCAGGGTGGATGAAGATGTATTTCAGGTATCTATTTCCTATTGTGTTCAATCTGAGTTAAATGTCAAAATACACCTGAAACCCTGGCCTCTGTTCCTATAGCTGTCTCTTACTGTGTATTGTTATAGTAACTAGTACAATGAAAATCACTTTGGTGAGATTTCTGGTTCATAATGAATAAATAGTTTGGGTTTACCAGAAAAATACCTCTTCATTAATTACATTTAGAACTGTCTATACATTAGAAGAATATTCCGAATAAATGAATTTAAAAAAAAAAAGGAAAAAGAGGAGAAAAAAAGTTTGACATCACAACCTAGAGGTAATGCTGCTGAACAGAATACAAGTGTGATCAGTTGTCAGATGTCCTTCATACCACAGATCTTGGGCAGGGACTATGGCGAGGATTTTTAAAGAAACAAGGCTTATTAACTGCCATTTATGATCACTTTAGCATCAATTCTTACAGCTGCTTTCTGAGTCCTGTCGCTTTGCATTCATCTGTTGCAGCATATTTCCCTTAAATACTCTGCACATACAGAACTGAGGAAGACTGAATTCTGGCAACATCTAATAAGCTGCTACTGGTTTTGCTAAGCAAGTTACCTCATTTAGTGTTTTTTCCCTATAGAGGCAGAGGTACTTGTGTATGTCTGATGTTTCACTTAGAACAAGCTGCTCGCATAATGTCACTGCTACTAAAAAATGTCAAGGACATACTTATGTCTAAATTGAAATTCTCTTCATTAAAATGAATGATTGGCTCATCCTCGAGCAAACTGCATAATTGGCTGTCTCTGTGTAAAGCTCTCACTGTTCTCTTTTAGGAAAGAAGCACATTCCTCTTAGTGGCCAAAACATAGATCCCAACCTCTGTGAAGGTGACTCTAATACTTCAGACAAACTAATATTGCCTAACCCTGACTTCATGCTGGCAGATTTCCATCTCCATAATAAAGTTCACCGGTCAAGGACTTGTGAGCATTTCATTCTGAACTGCGTGTAAAGGGCTGACTTTGTCCCACTCTTAAAAAGAGTAAAAAAGTACAGTCTTACAGGGTAGGACAATTCAATTATACCTTTAACCTTAGGTGAAGAAAACTTCTGAAGTTTTCCTCTTCAGCTCCAGAGAAAAATTGCTGCAAATTTGATTTTGAATTCTCTGACATCAGAATAAATCAAACCATTTTTGCTGTCCTGAAGAGGATGGGGCATTAAAGTGATATGACAAGCTATGCAAAATTGGCATATAGAATGTGTGTCCCAAACTCAAACATAACACAATTGATTTAAATAGAGCCCCGAAGGCATGGGCAACAGCAGTAATTCCTAGATGCCACACAAGCCAGCCTAGGACACTGATCACCAAGAAGTGACCCTGGTACCGTGGAATCAGCCCTCACACACCATCCTGCAGGCAAGTCTGAGGGCAAACACTCTTTCTAGTGCCACATAACCCAGAGGACACACAGCCTGTGCAATGCAACAACAACTGACATGCAAACGTGTTCAATAATTTACCGTGTGCCCTGAAGGACTATGTTCAGTAAAACTATGCTACAAGTTTGTGGCTTACAGCAACCGCATAGAGAGGCCCCATCCTTCCCACAGAGGCTGTGAGTGATCCCTTCCAGATGCAGTTTAATGTCTCAGAAGGCCACCAATAGATGCGGGTGCCCATCCCTCCCCTTCCAGTACATTTCAGAGGCAGCTTAGCAATAGACACAACTTCAGCAATGACAAAGAAGAGCATGCCTAAGTGACATTCCCATGAATCATTAAGAACTTACTTTAGTCGGGTTTCAAAAGTCTTCGAGAACGAAGGGAATTTTTTCAGGATGTTCACCTTTATTTTTGCTATAAATTTCCAGTTGAAATCCAGGTCTTTCTGACACAGTCCTTGATGTCGGAAGTGATGCACTGTGCTCTGCCACCCTGGAAAGAGAAGCTCCTTAAGAAGTGCCAATAGCTATTCAGCTCTTGGCTGATCAGCTGTTAATCAATGGATGTTACTCCTCTAGAATATGTGGACTGTCCAAATATTTCCTAAACCTTTTGATTGTTTGGCACTGAGGTCCATTTGGCCAATTTACTAGTGAGTTATTGAGTTTCACAGCCGATGTTTTTTTCAGCCCTTGCTTGGTTGCTTGTTCACCTGCAGGACATGGAGGTGGACATTCGTGGAGCCTGGGCTTTATTTGCACAGTGGCCAGTAAAACAAAACCTTCCTCTGTGATTGTGGGCAATAAACACTGACAAAAAAAGGAAGGGTAGGTCTCGGGTTGTGTTGCCAAGTAACTACGTTTATAGCTACATAAAAATCAGAGCTCATCCACACAGAATCTCTTTCAGAGGTAGAGAATCACACAAAAGCCTTCCGTAATCCCCATTAAAAAGCCAATTGATTTTCAGACTTCAGGATTTCAAAAAGCACAAGCATCTTGTGGGAATAAACACTATGATTCCTGACACAGCTTGACTTTACCAACTAGCAATATTGATAGCTTAGAACAAAGGAAAAATGAGAGAATATTTAAATCAGGAAGGGCCCAGTGAGGCATGTAATTGGAAGAAAACCTCTGGTGAATGTCCACTGCACCAGTGGCAGGAAAGGGCATTGTTTTAATGATTCACATGAATGAGAAAAGACAACTTCATAATTGCCAGAACTATGCTGGGTTAAAAAGCTGAAAAGAAATTGTTAGAAAAGGATAGGAGTCAATTCAGAAATTTAAAATGTCAAACTGAAGACCAATTTCTACTAGATTTCTTGGAATATATAGAGGAAAGTGGGAAGTAATTTGTAGGAAAATTTAAGATGTTCACATTAGTTTTTTAAAAGCAGAGCCTATGCATGCCGTCACAGTTTATGCTAAGATCTGGGAATGCAGAAAGCTCTAACTTGTGGCATAGATTTCTAAATAGTGCCAGAGCACATCAGCAACTTCAGTCAGGGGAACATGAGCCGTTGCTAAATATCTAGTACATGATAAGTACCCTGTCTAACCCAGTGGTATCTTGAGGGAGGATGGGAGCCATCCTGCCTGTAACTGTACAGTCTAAGGTCCTCTGCACTGAGGTCTCCCAGAGACAAGTGGCAAGATATTTAGTAGGACCTTCATGTTCCATAAAAACACACAGTGAGGCATTTTAAAATGCAACAGTTGTGAGTGTACAAGGCTCCACACAGTAGCTTTTCGGTACTTCTTTCAAACCAGTTAGGAAAGAACAAGTAATCAGAGCCAAGCTATTTAAAAGATACACATTTGTTCTTAAATGGCATACTTTTAAATGTCTACTGAAATATAGTTACAAATAATTCTACACAACTTTCTGAGTTCTGTCCTATTTCCAAGATATAAGAAAGAAGTTCTTCTACGTACTGTGGGATTTCACATAGATTCCTGTGAATATCAGAATAAGAGAGTACTTAGGTTGAAGTCAGGTTCCCAAACTGCAGAGAAACAGTGTTGTTTGGCGGGGAATTTGACTTTTCACTCACCTGCTTAGTCTCTGAACTGCCCAATTTTTTCCTTAGTTAAAAATTTCAAAACCTGGCACGTGGCTGAAGTAGACTATTTTGTCTACTAATTTTTAGATGTTATTTTCCTGCACAGCAACAGGATCAGTGACTGCACATCAGAATGAAATTAAGTAGGGTACAGTAATCTTACTCACAGAACCCATCTGTGACCAGGAATTTTTCCTTCCATCACCACTTTCAGAGCAACTTGAATTCAGTATGTCAGCAAAGGCTTAGCACATTTCCTAGTATGTTTGGGTTTCCTGTCCATCCTCAGCCTTACAGGCAAGGGAAAGTAATTTTCATGAGAATGCCTGGCTAAGGAGTAGTCACAAAATTTTAAATCCCTTACAAAAGAATGCTAGAATACCAGTATTTTTTAACTTAGTTTTGTGAATCACAGGAAGTGCCAAATACCTTACCAGCACCAAAACCATTTTTGAGAGTCTGGCTATAGTAAGGGATCTCTCCTACACTTTACATAAGACTAAATGCCAGCTGCCATATGAGCTCACCAGGTACCTCTTGAAGGGTGGGTGTCACACAGTTGACATTCTCCTCTGAATCTACTGGTAGAGCTGGGCAGTAGGGGAAGGCAAAAGCACTCTAAGTCACCCACCATAGACCAGGAAGCACTCAATAAGACATGTTTTCTGTAGTCATGAAGGTCTGGTGCTGTTTTTCCTCAAGGTCCTGTGGAAAGGGGATTTAAAAAGAGAATTAACCACTTCTCTGGGATGATCAACTCCTTTTCAGAGACAAGTGAGCCACAATGACACCAGAAATTCGCAGTAATACTGGTTTCAGGAGAGATTTAGCCCCAAGTTGTATTCATTCACAATATGTGCTTAATATTTTGGTGGCTCTTGGTAAGAGGAGACAAGTTCTAAAATGTAAATATCAGGCAGCCAAGCCCCACAGGTATCTCTCAGGATGCTCAAACACTGCTGCTCCCATCCTGGCTGACCCTGCTTATCTCCCAGGACCCTGGAAAGGAAAGTGCAGAGCTTGAAGACAGCTCTTCGTTGATACAGCGACTGGGAAATACACATTATATTGCAAAGATGATGATCTTGATGATCTGACCTTGCAGAATCTTTTTCTGTCACCCCTAACCATTCCGCTGACCTAGACGTGACACTGTGAAGCAGATTTCAGCAATCAATTCTGCTTTAGTATTCCTGTAGCACAAGGCAAAACATTATGTATGACCCTTCTCAACACAGAATTGCAAGAACCATTCATATTGCAAGGATAGATTTCAAGCCACTCTTATTGTACAAATACCACATATACCAATCATCGATTGTGTTTGATAATCCCTTTCAGCACCATGGAAAGCCATAGCAAATACCAGTTGCAAGTTAAAGAATCTGGAAAATATAAAGCAGTTCAGAAATCTTGGGCTTTTTCTAAAGCTACAAAAGATATCTGAAACCTTCAGGGTGAGCTATGAAAGTGACAGCAAAAGAGAACTTGGAAGTTACAGAACACTGCTGTTGCTATGTATGCTAGCAGGACTTCAATTTGTACCTTGAAGCTGTCTAATTGACTACGCATAATATTCATCTATATGTCAGTTGCTCACCTGTATGGTCCCTAGTTACAAATAACTCCTCTGACATGCAGTAATAATCCACATATTGCTGTTGCAAACAGAATCACCAAGATCAACATGGAACACAAGACATTTTATATTGCACGACCCACTTTCCCATTTCCTGGTGGGGGCTATTTATAGTTGTTAGATGCACTTTTTAACAGGACCATACAGAACTAGACATTATGCTCTTGTTTTACTCCATGTGTTCTGGACTTAACAGCAAGAAATTCTGGGGCTTATTGATTTGACAGAAAGCAAGCTTGTATGTTTTGCTTGATTATAGGATGTTCATAAGCCACCAGTATTATGTTGCTGTGAAAATAAGAGAAATGCAATTTTGGGATACATCAGATGAAGTATTTCCATTAAAGATAAGCAACTTCTGTTCAAGATCTAAAGAAGAGCAGCTGCAGAAATTAATTCATAGGATAACCAAGAGAGTGTAGAGGCTTTTCAACAGGAGGAAACCAGAAACAATTTGGCTGTTGAACTGAAGAAATGTCATCTCAAGCACCCCACAAGTATACATTGTTTGTGAATAAAATCAGTCTCAAAAATAGAGATTGATGACCATTGGCTCTAAAAGAGCTTCTTGGTAGGAGTTGTGAGACCAAAGGTAGTATTAGTTCTAGATATTACCAAATATATCTATAAATAATAATTTGATCTGTTTAGGAAGTGATTTTGTAACTTAGCTACAATAGCAGAGGACTTGACTCAGTAACGGAAGAGATCCCTTTCAGTCCTACAGCTACCACGTTATGGCAGAGTAATTTAAATATATATGCTGTAATAGATAATGAAATTTAGCATACAATGACTAACTTTACAAATGCTCCAGGGAAACTTCTACAGCTGTACTGGCATTTTCATCTAAGCCAAAACTTATAGACTTGTGTACATGCCACATTAGCGCATATAGCACAAAGCTGCCAAAGAGGACAAATGCAAAGAAAGAGGTACTCAGACACTGCTGCTGACAGCATGGCCAGTGGTCCTTCTCGATGCAATTTGCAGTTATAAGCAGACAAACCCCGCAAAAGGAGCACTCCTCCTGAGAAGGGCAAGCCCTTGCTATGAACATTCTGTATCTGTCAAAGACAGAATAAAGGGCTACATGAACTATCAGTCCAACCTTGCAGGGGTCTTATGCCCATAAACAAGAAATTTGCAGCCTTTTTACAATGAACTGCTGTGCAGATGCTATTGTTCCAGTGTTTTGCAATGAAAATATTTCCTTGCAAAATCAGCAAGAGTTATTATGCTTGGTGAAGTACAAACAACTCTATAAAACTCCCAGTAAAACCAGGCTCCAGGGTTTTCAAATCCATGATATCACAGCCCTGCAATGTGTGAGAGGTGAGATCCTTTATTGTTACTCTGCAAGTCCTTCCAAGACTGAAAGATTAAAAAGACAAAAGCAATCCCTTTCCCCTGAAAGAACTGTTCACCTACGGTGAAACTAAGCTTGTTTCCAAGAAATCTTCTACAGAGTTAAATGCTAGAAGCAAAAAAAAGAGATTTATTTGCCACAAGGTTGGTAGCTGGCTGAATGCCATGTGAGTGATCATGCACCATTTGAGGAATAAGGTCCCAAATTCTGAGAAGTGCTAATCCTCTGTATCCACTAGTCTCAAAAGCATCCCATTATGAACCTGTGCGGCAGTTATGAAAATATACCAAGAGCAATGAAAAACAGGCGCTCAAGCTGTAGTGTTCCATACAAAACAAACACTGAAAAACCTTTTACAAGACATAAACTCTGCACAACTGCAGGTTCTTGGCTTCTACAAGAAGATTTCTGCTTGGAAACACATCCACTTCACTGCTTAACAAAACAAAAGAGTTTGAAGAGCTAAGTCAATACTGAAGCACTTTTCTGGAGCTTTTAGCTAAGAAGCAGCATTCACAGCTGAAATGTTTTATGAAGAGAACTTTTTGCCTGGATATAACATTTCTTATAGCTGATGCATCTGTTATACTTCATACACTTCTCAGCATGGAGGTATGTGGAGTAATAGGTTTACACCTGTTCCTGAGAAACTTGGCTTCTGAGACATGAACAAAATCTGCTTTAAAGGAAGAAGAGAAAAACCGAAGGGATGGAAAGAGTTCCTTTACTCTTTCCTTTTCTGCTTCTTTTATAATTTCCTTGGAGTAGATCGTATTTATAGAAAATGGAGAACATGCACACAGGAATAAATTTGCTTATGTTGTTTACAATATTGAGATAGTCTTAGGTTGACTTGTTAGTGTATTACTGCTAGCATATGAGCCCTAAGCAACACAGGAGCCAATACTGAGCTCTGCAGAGACAATAAAACACTTCCCAGGTATCCTTGAAGATCCAAGAGATCGCTCACACTGTGAACAAGTTTGACAGCAGAGATAAACCAGACACAGTTAGTAGCTGGAAACCTGAGGTCTATGTTAATGATACGTCAAAAAGTAGTGTAAAGTTTTCCCTGCAGGTGGTCAGGAAGATGAAACATTATAAATTAGAAAAAAAGAACTCCAATTCGAGTCTTCTCTTTATTCCTATCTTAACATCTCATGTGGAATTAATTTTCCACAAGGAGAACTCTGCAGAAGCAAAGTCAGAATGGCATGCCTTAAAGAATTCTTGACACCTCTCTAAACATCTGCACTTTATGCAAATCTGACTAGCATTTTTATGACACTAATATTCTGGTATTTTATTTGATTCCTTAATTAAGTGACTTATAAATTCACCTTTCAAAGTAAACTAGTCAAGTATAAAAGAATTAGAAAGGTCTTTTTTTTTTTTTTTTATGTAGACACTTTCTAATCATTATACCTTCTTGCAACCCCTGGCCAAGTATGCATTTTTAGTGTTAGTCTCTGCATCTTATGAGTTATTTAAATATGTTTCTTTAGGTCAAGCTGAAAAAAGGTGACTCTTTTAAAAAGTTATAAATTGAGCTGTGTGCTTTGAACAAGTATAACAACCTTTTCCTTGCGCCTCAGTTTTACAGCTACTGAGATGTGGTTATTAATTGATCTCTTTCCCTGGCCTTTAATAAAACTTTGCTCTATTGTGTGCCTCGAATAATAGTTTTTAGAATAATTTCCAATTGCTTTTCACTCTAAAACATGATCTGATTAATTTTCAGTTGCCTTACATAATTTGCTGGACTGTATTTTTGGTTTACAACAATTAACTTTTCTTTAAACAGATGAATGCTAATATATCACACAGGCTTGAAGACTTTCATTATGGTGGATCTACCTAAATGAAATCCAGCTTAATTTCAGCAACATTTGCCAGGTGGTGCAATACTCTGATTATTTTGTGCTGGGATTATAAACTTATCTTCTTTACATGTTTAGAATTGTTCTGTGAAATTTTTACCTAATGTTCAGTTCATGGCCGGGAACACTGAGCTTAGAAACAAGACTGTGATGCATTAACATAAAATATGAGAAATTTAATCCCTTAACATCTTTAATTGCTACTTATCTAAAAAACAGATGGTTGTTTAATTTTTGTACTTGTAAATACGTTTTTGCGAAATTAAATACTTCAATATGCTTTTCTAAAGCATGCTGGCTAGAATCACCTCAGACTTCTAAATGAAAATAGAAATATTATTCTTCATTCTTAGACTGATCCAAAAAATTTAGATTTAAATCTGGGCAGTTGCTTTCTAGCTCTAGTAGGGTCACCATTAAAATCAAACAAAAAACCACAAAAACACCCCAAACAACTCTGAAGTCTCAATATTCCAGAAGAGGGAAACCAGTGATGGGGAATTCTGACACTGTGGACTCTGGGAAATAGCTGGGAAATGCAGCAAAGATACAGCTTCTTTGCCCTGAGGTAGCCAAGGAATTGTTCTGATTTTGCTGGAGTCTACCCAGCTCTGAGTCATCTGAGTCCACAGGTTTCCCAACACTCTGTGCCTGCAAGGACTTACTCATTCAAGAGCAATCTCAGACCTGAGTTTATTCTGGGGATTTGTGTGGTTTCTAGATTTTCCTGGATCTAGGTCTTTCTAGCTGTTCCTAGTCCTGGGAATTAGAGTCAGAAATAACCCCAATGTTATTCAAGGGGAAGAGGTTGCAAGGGGAGTGTCCCCTTTGTCTTCCTGAGCCTGAAGACAGAGGTTTGTCCTTGTGTCAGGACATACTGGAGAAGCTTAGAGAAACTATGGTGCTCTGCTGCAGCTAGAAAGTATGTGAATTGCCGCTGACTGGGGGCAAAACTCAAGAAACTTAGAATGTTCTCATTCACCCTCTGTCCAAAGCCTAGCCAAATCTTCCAAGGTCAACAGCAGTTGGGAGCCCCTGAATTGAGCCAATATCTACTGCACTAAGTGCTAAAAATTACAAACAAATACAACCCATTCCCCACTGGAAATCAGAGCAACGCCAGTGCAAGGAATATAGCAGAAAGGGTAGGAATGCCCAGATAAAATGACTTATTCACAGAAGCAATCATTCTTAGCAGTCTCAGAGACTACAGGAGAGAGATACTAGTACATTCAGATCCATCACCTTCCCCCTGTCTGCTGTATTTTGCAGGCTGGAAGCTTTGTGTGCAAGAAGAGCTGTACAGCTGGTGTGCTGCCACGTCCCTGCAGACAGCTGATATTCTCCTCATCTCCATGTACAGAACCAGTAGCACTGGCTGTAACACTGCTATAAAACAGGGTGTCTGTAGGGGAAAGGCAGAGAAGACACAATATTGGTTATTACTGAACATCAATAACAACTGGAAAAACATTTTGTTTTGCTGTTATAAAACTCATTCAGTGTTGGCAGACACTGTGGAGATTACACAAGATAATTGCCCTCAGCACTCAGGAGAAAAGGAACTGAATGTTCAGAATCTCACCTCACCTTATGGAAAATTCTGAGTCTAAATACAAAAATGCACAAAAGGATAGTGAGTGCTCTCACACGGCCTTAAGGGTCACCTTAATACCTTGAGGTCAGCTGTACAAGAGGAGTTACCCAAAGCAAAACGACATCTATAATTGCTAAAACTGGGGGTGAGTCATTGTATATTCCCCGAACGTTTCTGCATGGCTAAGTCGGTCACAGACACTGGTCTACAGCACACTTCGCTGAGTCACTCGTCTGTTCTAAAAAGGGAAATGTCAGTGGATGGCACACTAACAATTTTTTTTATCCCACTCTAGGCCTTGGCAGCTTGTGTCCTTCACTTCTCCGTGTTGCATTTCTATTCCAGTCCCACATGAACACCAGGATAAACTGGTATTGAAGCTATAGGTGATTACATGCTATCCAAGTGCCTGAGCACTCCTGTAGCAACAAGAATATTAGACATCCAAGAAGTGCAAATTTAGTGCACTTGTCCTACCAGTAGTATTGTGCCATTTCTCTGGCACCTGCAATTTCCAGGTAAAACTTTATGCTTGTAGCATTCTTGCTGCTTATGACTAATCTGCCCCAAAAAAAAGGCATAATGAAGGTTCATCTACTCAGAGTACAACTATGCATGCCAATTTTACAGTAT
Source organism: Rhynochetos jubatus (assembly GCA_027574665.1). NCBI lineage: Eukaryota > Metazoa > Chordata > Aves > Eurypygiformes > Rhynochetidae > Rhynochetos > Rhynochetos jubatus. Next base: position 121,949,811 of record CM050648.1, on the reverse strand, counting down.
CCAAATCTGTTGCTACACAGCCACTAAAGAGCTGGCCCTTCCAGGCACTTCTGTTTGCAGAAGCCTGATATGACAGGAAAACACCACCAACAGATTTATGATAGAAACCAACAGGCATACTGGCTATTGCTGATAGCCCTCTTTCCTCCCGTGTACACAGACCATCCTCACAGAGCACTGGAAAACCAGCTGGTTATATCATAGAATCGTTTAGGTTGGAAAAGACCTTTAAGATCATTAGGTCCAACAGTTAACCTAACACTGCCAAGTCCACCACTAACCCATGTCCCTAAGCACCACATCTACACATCTGTTAAATACAGCCAGGAATGGTGACTCAACCACCTCCCTGGACAGACCATTCCAATGCCTGACAAACCTGTTGGTGAAGAAAATTTTGCTATTGTCCAGTGTCAAGCCCCCCTGGCTCAACCTGAGGCCATTTCCTCCTATCCTATTGTTTGTCACTTGGGAGAAAAGACTGACACTCACCTTACCGACACTAACCTTCAGGTACTGGAAAGCTGCTATAAGGTCTCCCCCGAGCCTTCTCTTCTCCAGGCTAAACAAGCCCAACTCTCTCAGCCTGTCCCCATCAGAGAGGTGCTCCAGCCCTCTGATGTCTTCGTGACCTCCTCTGGATTTGCTCCAACAGGTCCATGTCCTTTTTATTTTGGGGGCTCCAGAGCTGGACATGTACTCCAGGTAGGGTCTCACAAGAGCAGACTAGAGGGTGAGAATCCCCTCTGTCAACCTGCTGGCTGTGCTTCTTTTGATACGTCCCAGGACATGGTTGGCTTTCTGGGCTATCAGCATACATGATGGAAAGTGGCTTGGTGAGCACTACAGCCAGCTCCCTCAGTATCCTTGAGTGGATCCCATCTGGTTCCATAGACATGTGTGTCTTTAAGTGGTGTAGCAGGTTGCTAACCATTTCCCCTTGGATTATGGGGTCTTCATTCTGCTCCCCATCCCCGTGTTCCAGCTCAAGGGTCTGGGTAGCCAGAGAACATCTGGTCTTACAATTAAAGACTGAGGCAAAGAAGGCATTAAGTATCTCAGCCCTTTCCTCATCTTTAGTCACTATGTTTTGCCCTGCACCCAATAAAGGGTGGAGATTCTCCTTAGCCCTCCTTTTGTTGCTAAGGTATTTATAGAAACCTTTTTAAATTGGTTTTTATGGCAGTAGCCAGATTAAGTTCTAGTTGGGCTTTGGCCCTTCTAATTTTCTCCCTGCATAACTTCATGACATCCTTGTAGCCCTCCTGTGTGGCCTGCCCCTTCTTCCATCCAAAGGTCATGAACTTTCCTTTTGTTCACGCTTTTTTTTTAATGGATAAAAACACCCTTGTACTTAAATGCCGTGCTGAACTGAGCCTAGACAAATGTCCTCAAATTCCTTGTATCTGACTCCAAAATCTGTTTACTTTCAACGATGCAGATGTAATAAAACTCAAATCTGCCTTGTGCCACTGTGTCTTAGCATTACTAAGGCTAAAGTATCTAAGAGCTTACTGTTTACAACTCTGTAACCTTTTACCTAAGCCACTGAGAGTATTTCCAAAGTCTCTGTGTCAATATTTTCCACTAATTGTTATCACTCTATTATACTCCTACTGTTGCTTTCACAGTCTTGCATTTCCACATCCTGATGGTGCTCTTATGGCAGGTTCTCATATTCAAGTACCATGGGCACCACTAACATGAGAATCATCCATCTCTTTGCTCCCCTACTTTCATACCATTTTTAGATAGATATATATATATGTTAGAAAAATCCAGAGCACAGTGGACAAGGAAGCATCTAACAGTCATTTAAACCCTTTAACAAATATTATACAATAATTTATCTGCACAGAAGCATAGCAACCACTCAGTGTGCAACACTGGCACCGAAGCAGCATAAGGGGGGGGGCCTACAAGAAAGCTGGAGGGGGACTGTTGACAAGGGACTGTAGTGACAGGACAGGGGGTAATGGGTTTAAATTGAAAGAGGGTAGATTTAGATTAGATATCAGGAAGAAATTCTTCATGGAGAGAGTGATGAGGCACAGGAACAGGTTGCCCAGAGAAGCTGTGGATGCCCCATCCCTGGCAGTGTTCAAGGCCAGGCTGGATGAGGCTTTGAGCAACCTGGTCTAGTGGAGGGTGTCTCTGCTCATGGCAGAGGGGTTGGAACTAGATGATCTTTAAAGACCCTTCCAACCCAACCATTCCGTAATTTATGATAATCCAATCAGAACTAATAACACCATAACTGGGAACATCCCAGAAGGAGTTTGTGTGGATCCTAATGAAAAACATATTTAGCACTAGAAGACATCAAAAAGTCATCAGAATCTGCAAGGTCTCTTCCAACCCAAACCATTCTATGATGATTCTATGATTTTAATCATCACCATCATCATCACTGCTTGCTGCAGTGGAGAGAGCCCCCAGAGGAGGCTTGTCTGGGACCCTGTCCCTGCGATTCCAGCTGGACACTCCCAAGATCAGTTTTCACCAGAAAATCCATCAACTGTGGGCCAACCTTACCCATAAACCCTTTTTGTAAATGAACCTGTCTCAACACCCTTCATGTAACAGCCTGCTGGGCTACTCCCAGGTACTACTGCTACACGTACACACAGTATGTTTCTTGCTCTCCAGCAGCAGTGGAATCTCTGTAGACATGCAGGTATCTATAAATTCATAAATACTAACTTATGCTTATAGGCATTCTATGCAAAGTGGCAAAAGAAAGCCATCATATTTTCTTGGGACACCCAACTGTTTCGGTGTGTCAGCACTGATGTTTCAAGAAGAAATCCTTCCTTGACATATTTTGTGTTTTCAAGAGTCCTCTTTTGTTCCTTCTAACTTTATCTCAAAGTTGTAAAGTGGCTGACAGCAGACAGTTATGCAAAACCTTTTTTGTTTGCCCTGATACACTTGTGAAAGCAAGTACAACATGCCTTCCTAATGTTCCCCACAGCCACATATCCTCCCTCTGCCCTGAAAAATGTAACTATATTTACCCAGTCTTTCTGTCTTCAAAGTGGTCATTTTACAGCATTATACAATGAAACAGTGAACAAGTATCTGAAGATCAGCTGCTTTTTTTTGCTTAAAGATGACTAAACCCAAGCCCAGTAAGTCAAACGCTAGTCCAAGATGATGGCATGACCACTGGAGCCAGGAGTCATCACCTGTTCAAATTGTTAGGGCTAACAATAGAGCCCTGTCCTGCTGGAAATCCTCAAGGCTCCTTTGCAGTGAGCTTTGTGCTGTAGGCTGGGTCACCTATACTATGGGTTTAAGACAGAGGCAAGTAACAGAAGGGCAGGCTCAGCAGCTCCTAGACCTTTCTCTCTGCCCGTCACCCATGTCCAACTGACACCAAAGTCCAGGAACAAGGACGTAAAAGACTCAAATCATGCAAGTATTTCACTAGGGTGCACGCTGTCTTAGACTAAGTCAAAGGCTCAAAATTGGGCTGAAACCAGAGCAAGGAGTCTCCTAACATGGAGACAGTACCAGGAATAATGAGAAGGTCTTAACATAGCAAGAATATTTCTGGCAATCATGGAAGCAATCTACTATATACACCTGGAAAGGGTCATTACAACATCTAACCTACAGGCTTTTTTTCCCCTCAAATGTTTTTTAAAAATAATTTCGATGAGATGAAGTTGGCCTAAAAATCTTGTAATACCACTTCTACGGTTTTGCTTTTCTGCACTTCCAGTGAGAAAGAGCATTGCTTCCTCAGCCGCTCTAGGAAAACCTAATGCAGTGATCACATAAAGCTAACTATTTCATTAAATAGTCACAGAGGAATTGGCTATCTATGAGGTCTTTCAGAAAAAGACCAACCGAAGAATAGAGGAGAGGATGGGATTTCCACCTGAAAGTCTTGGCTTAATTTAGTAGATTCCGAAGTAGTCAGTCATATATGAAGCATATCGGATTTTTCAGGGTTTCTCTGGGGAAAAGCAGAGCATCCAGACACTTGCTGCAGGTAAATGAAGTGTGCTTCATTTTAGATGCCTATAAAGGCAAGGCAATTTTAGGTTAGATTTCTGTAAGATCCCTCTCTGTGGGAAAGGCCATATTGTAATGTATCCTCCCCTGCCCCCTGTAGCATTTTATAAATCCTTCTCTGCAGGAAACTGTATCTTTCAGCTGCTGTGTTCCAAAACCTCTTGACTGCCATAAATTTTAAATCGATCATGATATACCCAGTCTTAACTATTCCTTTCACTGAAGCATGTTTTCTTACTCTCTTCTCTAAAAATAAGATTTCCAAATAACATGTTTCAATCGTGAGAGAAATACCATTATAATTACAATTATGTTATGAAAATAATTTTATAGTTTTGTTTCCTAAAGGGACGGAAAAGCAAGTCAAATAACATGATACAAAAGGCAGTTTCACAGAAAAAAAAAATCACTCTCCAAGATGTTCATAGCACCTCCTACAGTTTACTAATATTTTAAAACTTGCTGACAAAAGTATTGTTGTGCAATAGAAAACATCCAGGTATATGTCTACTATAGATTATGTTTTAAAATACAGATCCATGAGTTCATATAAACGAACCTTTAGCAAAATAGCAGATACATATAAAACTATCTTTTCAGGACCTTGGAGTGTTTGAAACCTATTGTCTAAATTGAAATTCACATTGAAGACCTCGTTCTTACAAGGTTACAAGGATACCAAATATATCAGAAGGGAAACATAAGCTGCTACATTTCTGTTCCTAAGGATCAATTTCCTCCCCTTCTTGGCCTTGGGTATAACCTAGTCCTGTAAGTCCAGCTATATTTGAGGAATGTTCCAATTTAAAATTGACTTAGGTCATGGACACACAGAGAGAAGGAATCGAAGAAATTTCCTCACTTGCCAAAACAAAGAACAACGCACAAGAGATGGTACCCCTCCCTTCAGGCTGTTACCTCTGCCCTAACCTCACTTGTTTTACCTCCATTGCCGTGCTCAGATTTTCCTGGGCACGTTGTTCTCTTCTGGGGCTACCAAACTCAGAGTACATCTTTACAAGGGAGTGCTATAATTACAATTTACCTCAGAACATCAGTTAATTTTTGTTTCATGTGTGGAGAACAGTTTATTACCCATCTTCATTCTGAGTGCATTTACTTAATTTGCTGAGTCAAAGCAGCCAAGTGTAAAATCAAATTATTTAAGGAAGATTATAGGATAATGAGGTAGTCAGCATTGGTATAATAATCATTATAATGTGCAGAATATTGCATATTCTGTGTTTTCTTGCGGAAAATACAGCAACATGCTAGTGAGTAAACTGACTAGAATTTTCTAGTAGCAGAAATACACTGGTCATATATTTCTCTTTCTTAAGTAACTTTCCCTTTTAAACCTTATTCAGAGAAGGACAGTTCCACCAGCTGATTGCATCAACAGGCATCAATTTACAGAACAAAGTTTAAGTTACTATATCATCAGATTCATTTTGAACCCAGTGAAAATCAACACAAGGCAATGAAAGGGATTGTCGTGGTTTAACTCCGGCTAGCAAAATACCACGAAGCCGCTCTCACAAATCCCCCTCCCCTCCTCCAGTGGAGGGGAAGAATCGGAGGAAAAAAAGAAATAAGGAAGCTCGTAAAATTGAGATAAGAACTATTTACTAATTAAATCTAAATCAATATATACAGGTACTACTGCTAATAAATACTTAAAATAGTAGAAAATGAAACATATAGTACAATATATACAATATGATACAATTTCCCACCATCCACTGACCAATGTACACCCAGATGTTGAGGAATGAAAATCAGACCCCGAGAGCCCGAGACCCACAGCCTGAGAGCAATCGCAGCCCGAGAGCCGCGGCCTGAAGGCCGGAGCCCGGGAGCCTACGCAGCAGATTCCGAGCAAACCTTATCACTGATAACACGGCCAGAAAAGTCAAAATAATCCACCAGCTCCCACACGAAGGAGCCAGCACAGGAGTTGGCAAAGCAGCTAACGCAGGAGGGTTAGCAAGTGCTCGGAGAGACGAGCAAGGGAGTAAGGGAGAGAGAGAGAAGGGAAGAGTAATGGCTACCGGACCCTCTTCCCCACCCAAAGAGACCGGAACATGACGTACTATGGGATGAAATACTTCCTTGGTTAGTCTGGGTCAGCTACAGTATCCCAAGCGGACAAAAGACCTTGAGTTTAGTACAAGCCATCCCCAGCACCAGCTGAGGCCTTATCAATGTTTTCACTTACTGTCCAGCAACAGAGTTCCCTGGCAACCAGAGTAAAGGGAGTTAGCCCTTTCCTGACTGAACCCAGCACAGGGATTCCCACTGAAACTTGTATGCTTTGCATCACTTGTAGATCCCACTAGATAGTCTGATCTTGGAGTAAACCCTATAAAGCATCAGTGAGCCATCATCATCATGCAGTGAAAGGCTAACATTTGAACGTTTGCTCAAGTAGAATATTCAGATTGAGGCCATATATAGTATGAAATAAGGATTTTCTTAACCCAGATGCCTGTCACATGATGGTAACTTAACAAGGAATGGGCAGGGACAATATCATAGAATCAAGATTACCTGTATAAATCATGAGATGCATTGTGTCTTACTTCAAAAAACAGCTTTAAAAGTGTTCATAGGGAAATAATTTGTAAAATTAGATATATGAGAGGGTTTACAACTCTCACTTAGGTCGACCTTGTAAGGTTGAATGCATGTAAAATAATCCTGGATGACAGTTATAAACTCAATCGCATAGATGTCTTTTGTTTAAATTGACTGATATGTCATTGTCAATTTTTCTATATAAAAGGAGGCAAAATAGCACACAAAAAGAAGGAAAACATACCATTAGGTACATTAAGACAAAATTCCCATTCCAGCAATTAGTTCCTCTAGAGACACAGAGAGATGTTTCTTCTCATGACTTGCAAAAGTGCTTCAGGAAATGCACACTCATATACATACTGCTTCAGTTCGGATTTTTTAATATAAAAGAATTTTCAGTTAGCTTTGAAAGCCATATGAAAATTACTTTATCCTTCTCCTAGAATCTTACATGCAAAATTATGGCAAAAGGGTCTATTTTTCAGCTATGGATGCTTTTATTGATAGAATTCTTCAGACCAAACCATTCACCTCCCAAACTTATCCGTTTGCAGTACTGAACAGAAAACTTGTACATGCTCATAGTATCCTTCTATTTTCACTTAACTGATTCCTCTGTTCACATAGATATGCCCATGCTGATGTGCTCTCCATCTTTTTACTACTTACTTATCACAGGGTCGATTTTCTTAATTTTGAACACAACACTGAAACAAATGTTAGAGTTTTTTTCACCGTTTGCATTAAGGTTTCAGGAAACATTGAATAACTACGTTTTAGTTAATCACAGATTTAATGAGTAATATCCATTAATGTTTCTGGTACCTCTTCGAGCATATTTAAATTAGGAAGCCTCCTCTCCCCAGCACTGTGCTGAATTTCACTGCGTTTATTTTGTACTGTAATAGAATCAGAAACTGCATCATCATTATCAGACAGATCTCACAGACTTCACAGGAACTTAGGCACAAGATTAAAGCTTCTCTGAGAGCGATAGAATTACTTGTGCAAAGACACTTTGCTCTTTTGTACTCAGAGCTTAATTTCCTGATCCCACAGATGAAAAGATCTATATGTCACTATCCAATCCTAACGTTTTGACCTACAGTTTCCTCCCTTCAGAAAATTTTCAGAACCTGTGAAATGTTTGACCTAATAAGATTTTTTATAAATGGAGAACATGTGAGCAGATCCTCTTCATCATTATCCCTAATCACAAATACTTTATAAATATAAATTTGTTTTATTTATGCATTTTTATATATGTATTTTGCACATACGTATATATAATTTCCATATATATGTACATACATCCATTTTCCATGCCTTCCTTAAATTTGGCCCATCTTTATATCTGGAATTTTCCTTTACAAACTTACAGCCTTAGCTACTGAGCACTTTACCTCTTTTTTATCTCAGTACTGAAAGAAAAGTCTACGCTAGAACAGCATCTTCATCCTCATGTTCCTCTGCTCTCCCCGGCCTGAGCTGTGTGTGAAACACACAGGGAAGCCATGCTCCATATTTCCTTACCTTCTATAGAAAAATACATCAAAAAACAAAAGGTGGATGCAGTGTAGCAGCAACATAGAAACTACCTAAGCCTCACAGAAGCATCATACCTGCCACATTGCACGAAACAATTAGGAGATGAGAGATGGTAAGAACCAACACTTATTTTTAATAACGTGCTGTGATTCATTGGGCTACAGAAGATGTAAAGTACATTGCCCAGACAGTCAATAAGTAGAACTAGACAGAGTACAGCACAAAGCTAATTTCTAAATAGAATTTTAAGCAATCATTGTTTATCATTTTGCCATCCACAGACTCTAATGTCTTTGGGGCTTCTCTGGAACAACTCAAGGGATCAATCAACAGCTATCCATTAAAAATTATTTCCCTTTTACTTACAAATAAGTTTACATAGATGATTCACAAGTCACAGAAAACCAGTAAATATTAGAAATTAGGTCCTGTTCTTGCATTATGCCAGATCTTCCCAAATAACAGGCATGCTCTTTCTTGTCCTCATCTGTTTTCTGTTTGTATTTTTAAGGCTGTATTCTCGGTGTGCGTCCAAATATGAGTCAGTTCCATCTCCAAGTCAACAAATAGGTTGCCCTTGATTTCATAAAATGTTCAATTAGTCTAAGAAGCAGCTATTACCAGCCTGGCACGTCCCCTGCACGCTCACAGTTGCACAGCAGTTAAACCCTGCCTTTCATCACCAGTTGTCCATGTAAACTCCAAAATCGGGATACTTATCACTGCAATAATTCAGTGACTCATTTTCAAAGTCAGGAGCAAACATGAAACTAAAAGAAATCAGATTACACACATTTCTATTGACTGTAACTCGTGGGTTGACCCTGGCTAGAAGCCAGGTGCCCACCAAAGCTGCTCTATCACCCCCCTTCTCAGCTGGCCAAGGGAGAGAAGATGTAATGAAAAGCTTGTGGGTCAAGATAAGGACAGGGAGAGAGGATTCACCAATTGTTGTCCTGGGAAAACAGACTCAACTTGGGAAAAATTTATTTAATTTATTACCAATCAAGGCAGAGTAGAAAAGAACAAAAACCAAATCTTAACACAGCCTCCCCTCAACCCTCCCTTCTTTCCTAGGCTCATTTTTGCTCCTGTTCTCTCTACCTCCTCCCCACCAGCAGTGCACACTGCCCCTGCTCCAGCGTGGGATCCCTCCCATGGGACACAGTCCCCCATGAACTCCTCCAACATGAGTCCTTCCCACAGGGTGCAGTCCTTCAGGGGTAGACTGCTTTAGCATAGGTCCCCCTGCAAGGTGACACGTCCTGCCAGCAAACCTGCTCCAGCCTGGGCTCCTCTCTACGGGGCCACAGGTTCTGCCAGGAGCCTCCTCCAGTGTGTGCTTCCCACAAGGTCACAGCATCCTTTGGACATCCACAAGCTCTGGCGTGGGGTCCTCCACAAGCTGCAGTTGGGTCTATGCTCCACCATGACCCTCCATGGCTGCATGGACACAGCCTGCCTTCAACATGGTCTGCACCACAGGCTGCCAGAGAATCTATGCTCTGGCACCTGGAGCAACTCCTCCTCCTTCTTCACTGACCTGGGTGCCCACAGGGTTCTTGTTCTCACACTTCACTCACTCTCTCCACTGCAATTTCTTTTCCCAGTTTGGGGTTTTTTTTCCCCTTCTTAAATATGTTATCCCAGAGGTGCTACAACTGTTGCTGATGGGCTCAGCTTAGGCCGAGGCCGGGTCTGCCTTCGAGACGGCTGGCATGGGATCTCTTGGACACAGAGGGAGCTTTAGCAGCTTCTCACAGAAGCCACCACCCCTGTAGCTCCCACCCTTGCTAACAAAACCTTGACACACAAACCCAACACAGTAATATAGAAAGGAGATGCCTAACTGAAAATTCTTTCTGGAAACAAAAAAATCTACAATAATATATATGAAAAGATCCCTTCAATGATAAACAAGTCAACAAAATTTTACTGGGTTCCCAACTACGTAATTAATTGAACTGGAAAAATAAAAGATCATGAATGTTACCCAGAAGTGTAATTCAGATGTTTACAGATGTTTCTGCTAAACTTCTCCTTAGCCCAGTGACAGGAATTACACTGATACAGAGAAATCAAAGTGATGTATGTAGGTAAGGCATCTCTCCGGAAACAAGAAACAGCATCAACCCAGTGAGATTGTTGCAATACTATCTATATTGGGAAATAACAACACACTAAACCAACTAAAATTAGGTCCTTTGGTTCTTTTCAAGTAACCTAAACTCTCAGGGGATTTTGTATTTAATTTTTAGTGAAATTGTAGTGTTCAAAAATAAAAAAAAACAAACAAACCACACTTGAAACCCCTAGTGTCATCACAAGAGGATAAAATTTTTGGAGCTTGTCTCTTGCATAAAATTAAATATTCTTCTGGAAAAAAAATAGTTATTCCCCTTAAAAGAAAGGTAGGTGAACTTCTGTGATCAAAGTTTCTCCATATACTACACAACTGGTCCTTGTACCCTGTAGGTTAAAGCACCAAACTCCTGACACTGAACTTTAGATCAAAGCATGGATGCTGGCACAAACTGTTCCCTGAGAGATTATGTGTATCAAAAGATACCAGAGAGCTTCAGAAAGCCTTGCAGAGCATATGAGGACAGATTTATTTTACAGCAAACAAGTAGTTTAGCCATAAGAAGGCAAACAAAAAAAGACTACTACTTTTAGAAAAGAAAAATAGAAGTAAAAAAAAAAAGAAAACACTTCCTTCCTCCTCCCACATAATCAATTAAAAAACTTTTGCTAGCATCACAGCATGTCTCAGCCTGCAAAAAAACCCAACTCCCTTAGTCTCATTAGGAAACCAGAACACATTCAAACAGGTCCAGTGAAGTCTGGCAAAATACGCAACCTACAGCAAAGCATAAGTGGCCAGTTCAGAGGTGTGTTGGAGAGGTTTTTTCCTTTTCTCACACATAGGTCAGTCTGTAGCCAGGCTGAGAAGTGCTGGATACCATTTCATTAAACAATCTAGGGCTAAGAGGAAATAAAAGTACTCTAAAACAGTAATAGATCACGAGTAAGAGCAATAGGGGAAAACAAGTTCATTGTACCCAAGCAGAACAATATAATTGATAATTTGCTATGTGTCTGTTTCAGATTTCAGCATTGCGTTTTGTCATTACTGCTCCCAAGACTACATTGTTTATACATTCGAACAGAAATATTGTAGAAAATGTAAAAAACTTATTTCATGTTTCCATGTGTCTACACTGCTCATGGAGCTTTCTTCAAAATTGTCATCATTCATCACTTCAGAATTTGACATTGTCAGATAACACAACCAAATGCTCATATTAACTGCTATTTGGAATTCCCAAGATGCTGCATATTTGGAATTGACACTCTTTTAACGTCATGAGATAGCATTACTATGTCCTGTGCTTTGTGAGGAGAGCGATGGTAAACCTTACAACGCTTCGCAACCACGAAAGACTGCAGTGCAATTTTTGCAAGAGTATATATGGTACACAGCAATGTTATATCCAATTTTGCTTGCTGAAAATTACTTCTCTTTAGCCTTTTCAGAAATTTCAGCCTTTGCTTTAAAATATTCTTTAACCCAACAGCTGTACCCCTGAGAAGAAGAAACATCAGTTCATGGGTAGCAGTGCCTTTTGTCTAGTATTCCACCTTCCTTCTACATGCAGGATGCAATACAAATACAAAATGTTTTTACTGTAACCAAGATTGTTTCACTTGAGACTCACAGGTAAACACTCTGAGTCCTTCAACAGGTCATCAGCACAAAGCTATATACAGCTTAAGTAGAGTAGCTACAAGTGTGTTTTGGAAAGAAATCACACACGCAAGCTGATGAGGCACATGATATTTCTTTGCTTCTCATGGCAGGTGCCAGCACAGGCTGGGATCAGGAATCAGTAGTGCAAGGATTTGCTTGGATTGTTCTGAAATTAAATTTGTTTCTTAAAAAAAAAATCCAAGTTGGACCAATCCAAATAGTTTTTCCTTTTTTTTTTTATTGTGACTATTATGCTAAAATAGTTATTATTCCTCCACCTCTGACCATACTTCTTCTAAAAATAACCTTCTTGAAAACGAACAAACAAAACAACACTGCTAATACTTTGGAAAATTTGCCCCAAAATTAAAAAAAAAAAAAACCAGAATCAAAATGATTCTCTAAAACCCTCTAGAAAACCCCAGTCAAATGAATCTAAATTTATGAGTATTTGCGAGCCCTCAGCAATCTTTGCAATATCCAACTACCTCATTTCAGAGATGTTCCCATTTGAAATCCTGGTCTGGTTTAACCACTTAGTTGAAGTCAGATGATTCAGCCATAAACTCAGATTACTATCTTTATTAGTAATTTCGAAGACATGCTAAATTACCTGAATTTAATCCATGGACTTGGAATGTACTTCATATACTGGGGAAAATAAATGAACAATAGAAACCCAACCTTTCAAGTCTTAAACACTGGCACTGCTGCCCCTTACTTCTCCCCAGCTCCCCAGTTTTCCTTTGTCTGCGATGTGGTGTGCAGAGCACCAAAGCCCATTCCCAGCGGGTGGCCCAACATGTATCCCGTATATCAGGACTGCAGTGACGTGACAGACTCATTCAGACTGTCTGCAAAAGACTATTACAGATTAAAAATGGTGACTAATTAACAAAATACAGGGTGGGTTGCAATGAAGTGAATCTGAAAGCAGTTGGAACTAACTACTTAGAATGCAGGAAGGGGAAGCTGTACTAAATAAACTACAAGAATGGGAGGTGAGACATTCAAGTTCACTTTCCAGCTCATGTCCTGAATAGCTTTCAACAACTCAAATGGACCAGCATTTTCGAGTTCAGTGGTCCATATTTGTGCATTAAATTTCACAGTTTCACCAGAGTTAATACTTCTGCATGTCTAATGGTCACTGCATTTTGACACCTCAGATACACGTTTGAAAGGTTAAAGTTTAAGCACCTCTACTTAAAAAGTGACTTTTTAATCTTAGTGTCTCAGCTTACACACTGAACATCATGTACTAGACCCTAAAAAAAAATCTGTTGTGTTGGCTGAGAAGCCGATGGATTAATGATGGTAATGATAGCAATGATGACAAAAAGATGAAAACCCTAAAATGAAATAATGTACCAAAACATCAGCGTTATGGCAAGTTTCACACTGAGGCCCTGAGGAAAGATCATTCTGTTTGACATAGCATTGATGTGGCCATTAGAATGGTATTTTAAATTATTTGCAATACAGTATCTTCTGTTAAGCATATTTCAAAGTAGAAAAAACACACCAACAGATAGAGTATTTGTAGATGAACAACTTCCCTCTGGTCTTCTTTGTAAAGAAAAAAAAGTGTGGTCTGTAAGACCTCTAGGCTGTGTACTGATGTCCTCACACCACATCCCAATTCTAGCAGACCAGCACATGCCCAAGAGAAAATGACATGCTTGTGGTAACATGTAAACAGAGTCATTTTCTCACGTCACCATTGTCTGTGGTGCACTTTGTGGTCTCACCTGGGTTGTTCAGGAGGTCCCTTGGCCATGTTCAGTGCATAACCAGCAAAGATTGTCCATGCTTCACAGCTGTAGCAATGGTGGTCCCTTACAGCATCATAATAGAGAAGCATAAGCATGGTAAACAGTTTTGCAAACAAACCTCATCAATTCCTCATGCCAGTTCTTACCAAAAGAGTTACTTCAGGTTTTCATCTGTCATTTCAACTTGCTGCTGATGCCTGAAGTTTAAAGAACCTTGCTGACTATAGTGAAGGTCACAAGCTGAAAGGTACTCTTCAAGAGGAGCAAGTGGACAGAAGATGCAACATGATGTAATGCTACAACTGGATATTGCCTGTTTCTGTAGTGCTTGGTTATGCTTTTGGAAACAAAAAGCATATGCAAGAAGTAAGAATTCTACCTTACTGACAGATCCACATGCTAATGGCTTAGACTCACGTGGCTAAACCATGACAACCGGTTTCTCCTATTTCAATGTGATTTGTTATAATTACATTTATTATGCCTGTTCCCCCATGCTGACCACTCGTCTGCTTACACAGTGCTGGACACTGTCCCCACAAAATTACAGGCAGCTGCAGACCTGGTCTACACAGATGGGAGACTGGGAGTAGGGGTGGACCTCGGTATGATGAAAACAGACATCATGTTTAACGAAATTCAATATATTGACTAAGGCAGCGTGAGCTAATTAGGAGCAGATAAAGGCATAGCACAGGTATGCTCCAATGCTGAAATTAAGGGGTTGTAGAGAAAAAAGGGCTGGAATAAACTAATAGTCCACATAAAGCAGGGAAAGTCCAGCCTGAATTGTTGGGTTTTGCATTATCCTATCATAGGTGTGTTCATTGCAGCTGCTTCTGCTCACTAAAGTCTCTAGCACTCCTCTATCTGCAGAATTTTTTGCCCACAAAGGTATTTTTTGGAGACTTTGAGGGATTACAAATACCAAATCATGTGTCATAATAAATAAACAATATTCTACTAACTAGACCAAGAATATGACTCCTTGTATATTTTCTGTGTTTTGGCCCAAAATTGCATAGGACCCTCCATGCCCCATCTTGGGCATACCTCATGGGTAAGGAAAAAACAGATACTAGAACTTCTAATTCAATTAGTTATCAGAGAGGTTTGAAAGGCTGACCAGATAACAAAGATTGCTAGAAGAAAGGTTTAAAAATAACACCTTTTCCATACACTTTGTATTCATAGTCAGGGAACTGGATACTTGGCTCCTTCTGTCTCCATCTACCAGGATTTCTCACACAGGAGGTAGTGGAAATCACACAGATGTTCTGTTCTGACAATTTTCATTTGTAAAATGACACTGTAATAGTTGTTCGGGTATCTATGATTTAGAGAAACTCCAGAGACACCCACAAATTATGGTGGAGACTGAACCAACCTCTTGTAGTGTCAGCAGTCATGAACAGACTTGAGGAACTAAGCTACCCTTGATTCCAGCCTCTTCTTTGGTGTTCCAAGCAGAATAGCAGTTATGGAGAGCTGACCTAACCAGCTTGCTTAGAAGACACTAATGAAAGTGTACTTTAGAAATCGAAATACCATGAAAAGAAATCCTGTGGAGAAGTTTCTATGATCTTCGAACAATTACCCACAAATACTACTATCTACAAAAATAAATTACTTGATTACCTTCCATTTCGAAAAGGCAGTTGCTGGGTCATGTTGACCCTGTAGCAAGTAACAGAGGTGCTATGCCTGCAGGCAACAAAATTTGGGCCCAATACAGAACAGAAGATAGCAAAATTCCCTCTTATAAATGCACCATTTTTTGAACAAGAACCTGGAGGTTTAGGCAAAATTCTGCTTCTATTAGCATGAAGGTAACTAATGGATTTTTAAAACGTCAAGAACTCTGACATGAATAGAGCAGCACTGATGTGCACCAGCAAGCAATCCCAGTGTTTGCTTTTGCAGAGTTCCTTGAATTATACAGGACATAAAATGGAAATTATTTGTCTATACTTCTGCCTTTTCTACAATATTGTGCTAATGTGCACTCAACTCAGTTGCTCCAGCAACTACTCAGCTTCTGTTTTTCACCTGTGTTTACTGACATAGCAATATACACACTTCGAAAATTTTTCTTCTCTCGTCAGTTGATGCTTGGTCTTCCAACACCACTTCTTCAGCCTGCATCTACTTGGTCTCTCCTCCTAAGCCTTTTACAGCTTCTCCGCTATGAAATCTAATTTCTCTTTCAGATCACTACAACTTCCATGTTTATTTCTCGAAGTTAGATTGCAGAGAGTGCTTCTATGTGCCTACCACTTTCTTTTGCTTCCATTTCTGCTTTGAAAACACTGCAGTTCTAGCAGGGCATGCAGATAATGTCCTGGCCTTTTTCTACCCCAGGATTCTGCTATCCCCATTCCCAGAATAATTTAGAGATCATACACACTGACTTCCCATTTTCACATAGATAACAGTTTCCCCTCTCCCTAACCTTGCTTATGAGTCCAGTAACTGAAATGTGTGCCACAATTTTTCCTTTTTAAATTCCAGAAAACATTGATCAGAATATAAGCAGCCTTATCAGAGAAGAATTTGTGTCTCTGCTAACACCCTGTATTATAAAACCAGCTTTCTTTTATAATTTATATAATAACCACTCACTGCATGGCACTAAATATGCTTAAATTTATGGATGAGGGTTAGAAAAGACACAGTAACATTATATCAGGCAAGTCTATTCACTTGTCAGTGCAGGACATCTCCCTCTAGTGCAATCTCAAAGCACTTATGCACCATAGAGTTTTAACTAGTTCAGAAAGTAGGAATTGAATACGTTACTTCTTAAGAGTGTCTCATCTTCAAGCAACCATTACTGATCATAGAATCACAGAATGGTTTGTGTTGGAAGGGACCTCTAAAGATCATCTAGTTCCACCTAGAGAATTCTATCTATTAACACTTTTCCCAGATTTCTTGAGGACTGTTGTTGGCAGGGTTTTGTGGTTATTTTTATGATTATGTTCTTCTCCACTAATTTAGATAATGAAATTATGTTTACATGCACCAGGTTGGTTGGCATCACGCAGAGAAAGTCACAAATGCTGGGGAAGATAGACGTCCCCAGGCAAGTGGTCAGTGCATGAATCTGATTTGACCGGACTCTGCAAAAGCTCATCTGCTCCATTTGATGACCATAAAATCCTATGTAGATTGGGCTTCCTTGGCTAAAATACATTCTATGAACATAGTCCATGTTTCCTAGAGACCTTCATAATCAGCTTATGTACAATTGCCTTCTTAAAAAATAATTTTCCAAACAAATCAGCTCTGCTCAACCTTTGATCTTTTCCTGTTCTTGCTCCACAGGCTTCAACTGTATCTAAAGCCTCTCCATCACCAAGCAGCCCAGGTAGTGGTGCCTGTATCAGTCTAAGATAGGGTATTTCAGTATTTACACCTCAGAGTTGCCACTGATTTTCCCTTTTACTCATATTCACCATTAAATTATCAGGCATTATGAATTCTAGTTGTACTTTAGCATAACTGCCTTCCAGGTGCTGTTTTTTCAACATGCATCCTGATATTTTCCAGTGGGTACATTTTTCAGGAAGTACATACCTTCATTTGCCACTTGTATTTCTGTACAAGATTTTACATAATTGCTTTAACTTGACAGGTGTTCTTTACATTAGGTATAATCTGTAAATTAACCCTTACAGGAAAAGGCAAATGACCATATCTAAATATAAGTACATGTCAACAGACTTCCTAGATCCTTAACTTGGCTTTGAACAGCCCAGGACGCTTACAAGGCACAGCACAGCCACAGTGAAAGGATAATTCTCATTAAGGTGGAGTCCATCAGCCATAGGACTGATCCAAGAGACAAAGATGATGGCCCTTGGTAGTAGGTGGGAAACTTGGGTCAAATTGGGAAGCTGAGCACCATACTGTGCTACGACGACTAACAAGCACAATGGAAAAGTTATGGGGAAACTTCTGAGCTGTTCATTAAAAAAGTTGCAGATGCAGAAAGGTTTATCAGTAAGCATGCAGCTGCACCAAGGATAATGTGTTATCACTTCTTGACCAGGTCAGCAAGTCGATGTGACTATGCAGAGCAATTCAAACACTTGCTGTTCATTGCTGGTTATACACAAGTGATTATCTCAAAGTAGTTCACATGCTAAGTTTATCAGATAGCTTATCTCCTAATAAAATATTAGTTTTTCTCTACTCTCGGCTGGATTTCACTGAGTTTCAGAATACCTGCTAATTTGTGTTTTCTGTCAATTTCTTTCTTTTTTTCCCAGACAAAACCATCTTTGATCTAGATGCGTCTATTGAAAGCCCAATTGATTTACTGCTCCACTATGTCAAACTTCTGTTCCATTAAAACATGTTTGTGTGTTATGTTTTACTAATGACACTTCCAGGGAGTAACTGCCAAAACAACTTGATTGGTTTAAATAAGAACATGAATAAAGGGAATTCTATTGCATTACTCCTCATTCTATTATGAGTAGATGATCACCAATAAAAATTGTGTCACTCAAAGCACAGTTCAGGTCCTTGTTTTAGAAATGCAAATAAACCAGAAAAGATGTGTTAATTTGTATAGTACTGAGCCAGTCTAGCAGCTCCATAGCAACCCTTTTCCTAGGTCCTCTGCAGGGAAAAAGGACTTGTTTAGCATGAATCTGTATGAAAGACCAAGTTAGTCTTTAGCTGGCTGTAACGTGCAGCCAAAAAATCTGCCCAAGGTACATTTCATGCTTTCCAAAGCACCTCTAGATATGCAGTTATAACTGCCTATGACTGCTTTTATTTTTCTGTATTTAACATCTATGGCCTACGTAACAGAGAAGGTTAAATTGACTGGTGTCATGGTCAGTTTTGGTGTTGTTGAAAAATCTGTGTTAACAAACTAGCTTAGAAAGGACAGTTACTAGCCTACCAAGAAGGACAGCTAATAGAGTAAAATCAAGCAAAAGACAGGCTGCCTTACAGTGGGAGGTCGTTATACTGATGGCAAATAATCAATAATCAGAAGACAAAGGTATACAGAAACAATTGTTCATTCAGTATCAAGTAAGTCTGTTGCATTTACCTCTGGAGAACTAACAAGTTTAATTTGAAACTACTGTCGTTCTTGTATCCTACATGATTACCTGAAGTATGTTCACGGAACAGGAAGGCTTCCAAATTCTTAAGTCCTTGGTTTTTTACTGTCGATTACTCCACATGTCTTTCTCTCCTGTCAAAAGACTATTACATGAACTTTTACTTATGTATTAACTTATTATTTATATTAGCTCAATAACCTGTATGGATTTTGTACAAAGGCAGGAAAAACTAACAGTTTTAAATATGAAGTGCGAAAATGGATATAAAGTTGGCTATCTCCATCTGTAAGTCTTAGTCTCCTAGTGGAGCCAGATATACATCACTAGTTCATATTTATATCTCATAACCATGGAGGACAGGGCAAATATAACCATTTCCAAACTTGATTATAAAAAATATTCAATGAGTTCTGATCCTGTGAGGACACCTAGTGAGCAATCCCATATAGAAACAAAATAGCAGCTATTCCTACAACATACACTATGAATATTTTCATCAAGTCTTTATTGCAGACATTATTATTACTACTGTTTGTATTACAGAAGCTTCTATAGCCAGGCAGTAGTTGCAATAGGTTCTCTATATGCTTTTCTATAAGCACACAGAAAAGATAAATCTATATCCCAAAAGTTTACACTCTAAAGGAAAATTACCTTTTTTCACAAGCACTTATACAGTCTCCAGCAACATAACTTTTACAGACTATGTTAAATATTTATCCTGATAATATTTCTGTGATTAGCATGGGACCATGACTGTAGGCTTTCGCCAGAGCAAGAAACTTCTGGAGAGGCTCAAGAGAGAGAGGCTGCAAGGATGCAGCTGCCAAGCTGCCTCTGGCCCTGAGAGCACTGCACAGAGATGCTCTGGACCAGGGAAAACACTTGAGATGCAGGAGAAGGGATAAGGAGAAGGTTGCACACGTTTCACATAGATTGCACAAGACCTGGCAACTCTGCATTCACAGAGGGTCAGAAAATGACAGAGACACAGAGCTTAATCCAGCAGCCGCCTGGATTCAGTTAAGAACAAGTCATGGTATAAAGGCAGACCTTTTCTCCCTTGCTTTATCTTTTTTCCAGGCAGGGTGATTCTACAGTGATTCACTGCCATACTTTAATCTGCACGTAGTATTTGAATGTCACTGCAATCACTGCTTCGTTTTTTAGACTGAAAAAGTGGGGCAGGAAAAACAAGTCTCAAAGTCTGATGTCTGATTCTGATGTCTGACCGTCCCTAGCTATAACATATGCAAACTTTGTATCAGAAGAGCAACTACAGTAAAAAAATTATCATCTATAGAGTACCTTAGTTACAAAATGTGCCACAACATCTTAATGAAATTTTAAAGGAAAGAAACAACATTTCAAAGAAAGTCTGGTACATTGTGTCTACCTGTAACATCTTAAAACTTGGAATATTGGGAAGAACACTGCATTCAACCTCCAAAGACAAAAATCTCATTTTGTACAGTACATAAATAACATGTTTATTGAATTGTGTATACAACTGGACTCCTCTAAGGTGTTTTTTGTTCTCTGCAAAGGCAGTAACTCACTGAAAGGCTGCATACAAAGGACTCCAAGACTCTTCTAGCTTAGTAATGCCTCAAACTCTGTTTATGGCAGAAATATTAATTGATAAGGCCTCCAATTTCTACCTAATTAGTGCACTCCCCAATTTCTCCAAATCTTCACTACCATTTAAAAAGTTACCAGGTAATGCTTCAAGCTTAATGAAAACCAGAAATTAGCTACAGAAGGAATTCTTGCTACAGCTCATGGCATGAGCATGGGGAATCCTAAATACCTGAAAATTCTGTGAAAGGAAGAGCACCATTAGATAAATGCCTTGGTAAGTTCATCATTTTTGACCTGTTCTAAAGTTTCACCTGCTTGCCCTTATTGGGTCATCCAGACACATTTGCACTTTTCAAGAAACTTCCAGTCTAGAAGGGGTAGCTCTGTCATTACACTGAAATCACTCCCTTATTTTAGTAAGGGAACAAAGTTTTATGTATTTGAAAAATCTAGTTAGGTATTGTTGGAGAAATATCTTTCTTAATCTTGTGTGAAAGCCATTCACAAAATAAACCGTAACACGTGTATGTGCAAATAGTCAAGGTTTAAGAATGGGTATGGAAAATCTGAAAGCATACATTATTTTTTTTTCTAGCATATAAACATGGAATGTTAAATAGTACTTACTGAAATGATTGAAAATATTTTGACAAACTTCAGTAAGAGACTTGATGTTGATTTATGTAATTATGTTAAACATCTAGACAATTGCCATATTACGTTATTTGATGAGAAATGAACAACCTAAAATAAGCTTATTATCTGTCATTGTTTCTGCTCTGAGACTTTTTAAAGTTATCCACAGACATTCATAGTTAATTGAAAAAACTAACACTTGGGAAATGAAAACATTTATAAAATCTGCAGCAGAGGTAATTTTGGCATGAATCTTCATGTCAGTAGTCATGAACAGTCAGACCTCCCAGACATGGGAATATCATAGACCTATAATGAAGTGAAAAGCAGACATTAGAAAGAATGACACAGAAAGTATTAAATAATTCTGGTGTCAACTCCTATAACCAGTGACTGCACTCAGTTTACTAAAGGAAGAAAAATCCTCATTGATCAGCAAAGGAAGGTTGATTCTGCCCCTCAAAAAGCCTATAGCATCTAAAAGGAACCTGACCGATTTGAACAGCTATCTAGGGCAAGAGCTACTCACTCATCAAAATTAATGCTTCCTAAATGGCTTTGAAAGACTCACCCTTGACAATCATACAGAATGCTTAATATATATGGAGCTGAACATAAAAACGATAATGCTTTATTTTAGTCTAAGGGAAAGGTTAAAACATGACCTCTCATTTTACGTAACTTCATTTACAAAACGGCTATTTGATTAAAAGACTACTTATCATCATCTATGCCTCATTTAGTGTGGTTTAAATTTCCCAGAACAATAAATATGAAGATCAAATAAGATGAATAATGAAGGAGTGCTTTCTGTCAGAACAGCCAAGCTACCCTAACTGCATCAGATGATGTAGCTCAGGCTCTTATTTTAATTCTTGTTTCTGATTTCATAGCAGGAGCAGACATCCTCACCCAGACCCAGCCAAGCTGGATTAAACCAGCTCTGTCCACACTAACGTATCTCCTCAACTCTGTTTGAAAAAGGAACATAATGTGCCATAGTGTGCACCCTTGGCAAGTCAGAACAGTATAGCTGAAATGATTGTGTTTACCTCAAGTAGCAGGGGAACAGGTTGCCCAGAGAAGCTGTGGATGCCCCATCCCTGGAAGTGTGCAAGGTCAGGGTGAATGAGGCTCTGAACAACCTGGTCTAGTGGAGGGTGTCCCTGCCAATGGCAGGGGAGTTGGAACTAGATGATCTTTAAGATTCCTTCCAACCCAAACCATTCCATGATTCTATGACGTGCTCCCACCATCTAACTTGCGAGGCTGTGAAAGCTTCCAATGCACCTCGCAGGGTGAGGAGGGATGACACCATTTTTAAGCAGCATGCCACCTTGGAAAGGAAGCAGTTTAGGTGCAGAGAGCTTAATTCAGGCACACTGCTTTGCAAATACACCTCTGCTGCTTCCACAGTAGACACAGATCCCTTTGCCTGAGGCAGAACCAGCGGGGATCCCAGGGACTTTATTCAGACTTCTGCACCACATCCTTACATTCAAAAGTTCTGGGAAGTACAGAGTGAGGAGGCTGCAGTGGGGTGATGGAGGTCAGCTGGATTTCTAGAATCAGCCATGCCATCTCTCAGGTGGTTTCCAAATGCTCCCTGAAGCCTGTTTCTTCAACTTGCTCCCTCACAACTCCATGTCCAAGAGTTCACTAAAGCAGGTGCAGTCACACGACAGTGCAGAGATCCAGCTTGTGTTTGCTGCTTCATCTGCCTTCACACTTCTCCTTGAGAGCACTGAGGAGCAGAGAAAAATTAGATACTTAATATGGCTGTACAAGAGCCAGCCGACACCTAGTGTAGCTTCTGTTGCACTGGATCCGAACCGAGCTGCTGGGAACACTACGTTGTAGGAGGGTCTATTTGCTTGACTCAAGAGTGGGCCTGAGTTGACCTTTTGCATTCACTCCAGTAATGTTCCCAAGTAAATCCACACCTGGTTTTATGAGAACTCCTATATTCACGTTCTTTGTCTGCATCATTTTACCAAACTGCTCACTTCAGTATGGCCATCTTAAAAACTTGACATACCACTTTACATTTTCTTTGCCGTTTCCTCCGTTGCCACTACAGCTGAAACACCTGAGTATTCGCCGTTACAGTACCATAGACAAATGAGTCTCTTTTACAGCAACCATACACACCTTAATGCCAACCATAGGAAGTGGAAGCATAAAGCAGCAATCCTTCCCTTGGCTATCCATAAAATTATCCAAGGCTGAATGCATTATCTCCTCATTAGAAATCGTACTAAATTATGGCATAAAAAGATGAGATGCAAACACCAACTTCCAGTGCAACGACAGCATGCTATAAGATTAGTCTTTTTTGCGGTCATCATTTATGAATGTATTGATCTTAAACTTCCAGTAATTTCAATGAAAATATCTTGCATTCAAGAAATGAAAGCTACATAAAAGCTTTAATTTGCTCATTGCCAATAAACTTTATGAAATCTTAATATCAACTGCAGCTGAAAAAAATGCATGCAAAATTCAGTTAGCAGGGGAAATAACCATGCCAGATTCTGAATGAGTTTTATTTGCTAGTGTCCATAAATAAAAATATCTTCATCAACATAAAAATCCAATGTGTTTATCACAACTTGATTACTTTCTTTTCATACCCCCATAGATATTTCCCCTTATGAAGTAAGATTCTTACTGTTTTATTTGTTCTTGTCACTTTTTTTTCCCCAGATAAACTCGATTAGGAATTTTTTTCCTACTCATTGTAGTTAATTTTCTTTGTTATCTTAGAATTTGAGCTCATGTTTGAATCTGAAGAGAACCATTTGGATCACAAGTCTGGAGAACTGAAGCGTGACGATGAGGGGAAAAAGGAAGGAACTTTCTCAAACTTCAGAGAACTTTTTGCTTTAATTTATCTCTTTTAGTACAGCTATGTTCTGTTGCAGTAAAACAAAGTCCTCACAGGAAAACAGAAATGGTAAAATCATATTTCTAAAAATTACTAGTAGATTCTAGATATAATTCTAAGCACAAAAAGAACCACATTCAGAACACCAAGCCAGGAAAACTGAAGTGTTCATCACTCACAATACGGCACAAGAAAAATCACAAGTTTGAGTAAAATTTTCAGAAGAGAATAGTCCCACATTGATTGAGAGAACTAGACTCTTCTGTTTTTAAAGAGAATGAAATGAATCTGAAAGCTTTCTACAGTTCAGAGAGTAAACACCCTTGAGAAGTGATATTACAAATGAAATTCTGTTTTTGATTAACTAAGATGTAATTTTAAACTAATTAAGATGCTTTTACCTCATTTAAAATTGTTTCAGCTTTTGGAGTAAAGTAAAGCACAGCTTCTCAAAACAGAGCTGTTTCAAAGCAATGTCAAAGTATCCTGTTCTGTAAACATCAAAATAGAATGTAAATTAATTGTTTTATTTTGCTGGGCATTTGTTTAAACAGGAATTCACTGACATGAGCATGCTTCCATGAAACGTCTGGGTTTACCAGAACCAACATTTTTGGTAGAAAAACCTGACTGAAAATTTCTGATTAATGCTAATCTTACCTTCCTTAAGTGAAAGTTAAATTAACAATCAGCTGCATTCCAGATTTTCAGATTTATACCCAGCTGGAATATTTTAAAGTACATAAATTTATGTACATTGTTTTTGAAAATGAGTTAACCTTCTAATCCTTACAGATACTTTTGAGAAATTAATTTAAATCTAATTTTGCTATCACATTTTGAACTATCTTTGTTTTCATCTTTCTCAGAGAATATACAGAAAGTTCTCATTTTAAGCTCAGTTTAATTTTTTTAATTATGTTTTGTTTAAAGAAAAATTGTTTTGAGAAATCCTGGCAACTATTTCCCAGAACAGAAGGCAGGAAAGCTTCACCATTCATGTTGGACTGTGTTTTGTCATTCCTACTTGACAACACAGAGTCACATCAGAAGCTGGACTAATGGATCATTAGGGAAGGACTGGGATATCAGCACAGTTGGCTCTGCTCTACTCTTGGCTGCACTGTTTATTCTAAACAAGCAATCCGACTGTTATGTTCCAAAACTTAGAGGAGAAACTAATAACCAGGGCAAGGGAGCTGCAGTTGCCACAAACCCCCTGGCTGGACTAAGGTGGCTGCTCTAAACGTCATCCCAGTTTCTGGCAACTGCCAGAAAATACTGTTAGCATTTCTAAAATTGACGGCTCTCTTCATCTATCTAGGTCTAGCTTTCACTTCTGCAATATTTCAGACCACTTCAATAATTTTTAATGCAGCAAGCTTATGTTATTCTACATTTTGCTACGGTATAACAAATAGCAGAACAAAAAAGCAGAGGGAAGAGAGTGTGCACATAACTATTATAGCCATGTTTCAGGAAGAAATAGCCACATGCGTCTGGACGGGTCTGATTTACCCCACTGACCTGTATATCTCAGTACATAAATCAGCCATGTTTTTCACATTTCATATTCATTCTGCTGGTCTGCACAGCTCCTCCATTCAGCGTTTGCAATCTTGTTTTGCGGTTGTTTAATCGGTGCGCCTACTGACATCTGCACCAGCCCTCGTAACCCAACATTTCTGCATGCAGCCTACACAGTTGCACCAGGGGCATGTTATCACCTCCTCAAGACAACTACCTACTTGCGTTCTTTCATTTGCATTCACTTGCTTTCTCAAAATAAGAGTTATATTGTCACCTGCAACTGGCTCTGTGCCTCCCTTCTATCTGGGGGTAGAATCTCTGAGCTGCCACATGGAGGATGCCATACCAGAATTGTTTTAGTTTACCAAGCTGATAGGTCAAGATCACTTCTGCACATTGTCCCAGGATATACTCTGAAATCTTTCATGGAGAAGGGTTGCCAAGTACTAAGGACTTTGTATTTCAAGTGCCAAAATAGTGCCTAACTGCAGTTCCTGTATGAATGTAACTACATGGGTATGGCTCAACATTATAGACTCCTAAACCCCAGATAATGACAGCAAAAAGAGAAAAAGCAGAGTTTGTAGGTTTTCAGACAATATGGTAAGGTATAATGTGCAATAAAAGCCATCAGTACTACAGTAACCACCAGAAACAAGCAAGCGGCACCGTGTCATCTAGGATCTCAGCAGTGCTGCATTCCACCATGAATGCAGCCTCATTCATCACTTGCTGCAACCGCCTCCAGCCCTATCAGCACAGCACTTACACCAAGTGCCATCCTCATAGGCCTTCAGAAGATAGCTACCTGCTCTCCTCTGCACTATCTGCTGCAAAGGACCGACTCTCCTGACCAGAAATAGAGCTGTTGCGTTCCCTTTGCACTGACCCAGCCCTTTTACACAAACATCTGCAAAGCCATGAGAGCAAGAACCCCATCCTGAGCTGGAGAGCAACAGCTGAAAAATGTTGACCTGCACAAATACAGCACAGTCATACACACATTGCTTGGATTTATATCTCCACAAAAAACAACCCTCTATCTCCTGCCCTTTTCTTATGTACACATACCATTTACTTTTGTTTTTTAATATAACCACCAGAAGTTTCCCATTTACATTTTAAAATCTGACGGACTATTCGCAGTGTCCCTTGATACAGAAATGAAGACTGCAACGCTTAATGAAATTAGGCAAGTCAGCAAGTTTCTCATATTGCTAGAAAATAAAACGTACTTTTTCCCTGTGAGCCCATGGAAACAACCAGGAGAGAAGGATAGAATATTAGATAATGTTATTATCAGAAAACAAGGCTAACGGTTCTTGTACTAATTAGCTCCCTATTGAGACTACCTTAACACATTTGTTATGTTTGATACACTGTTTAGTTACTAAAGAGCTAGTCTTCAGTGATGCTGGTTTCTTTCTTTACTCCTGAATAGCTCTAATTAGAACTAAAGTACTATTTGGAAAGTCTCTAGCTAAATAATTTTCAGTTTTCTGAGATAACTGGCTATTTAAAGACTAGTGTATGAATTTCTCATTACATCACAAAGCTTATATTTGATAACTGCATGGACACCAAGCTTGTCAGAATCATCAGCATGTGAACTAGGACCAGGCAAAAGTCTAAAAAGCAAAAAAAGATACCATTTGTGGTTTTTAAGTAAGCAGAAATGGTTTATTATTTAAACATTTCAAGTCTGTCCTGATGGAGACTGCCTATGAAGATTATGCAGGACAACACCTCCTACAGCTGTGATCAGTATTACACACTTGCTACCATAATTCCATAAAATAAAGACATTGGTGAAGTCATGGAGGAGCGTATTGAGTTTCATTTTTGCAAACAAGAAATTATAATTTAACTCACAATGACCAAGCCAATCAGTAAAGGAAATGTTCGAGAGATAAAGCTGATCTTAGACGAATTCCTCACCAAGTTTTATGAGAAAAAAATCAGTTGCAGTGTCTGGGAAAATGCAACCAAATGAGCTACACTAAATATTTCTACTGTTTTCTATATGGATTTTAAAAGAAGCAGCATCAACCTGAAAACTAAATTTTTTGAAGCTTTATCACTTATTCTATCAGTGGTTTGTCCTGTTAGGATGAAGGAAGATAATTCCAAAAGGATCAATGACTAGAGACTGGGATAAGGAATGCATCCATTTCTTCCATTCAGTAATTTTTCCCTTCTAACCAGGCTGCTGTTATGGCTGCCCACACCAGGAGGTCCACAGGGCAGTAAGACCTAGAGGTGCCATCAAGGCCCTGACAATATGAGCTCAAGGGACAGCTGGGCTGGAGGGACCATGGGCCAGCCTGGCACTGCTCTTGGGCCATTCTCCTCTTCTTTAGGCATAGGGGGAGGGAAAAAGGAACCTACATGCCAGGCATGAGGAGAGTCACGTGCATCATCTTGGGAAGAAATGTCTCCTTGCACTGCACGCAGGCAAAAAGGCTCATCCCTGCCTGGAGACCTTGACCCTGCAGAAGAGAGTTTAAGAGTGAGCAGGACATGGCTGCAGGGCACGCCACATCCATGAGAAGTGGGAGAGGGAGGGGCCTCCTAGCTGGATGCAGCTGCAGAAGAACCAGGATTGCTTTGCAGAAGGGGCAACACCATGGTGGTTGCTTTTTTTTGATTCACATCATCTCCCCATGAGAACAGCCTTAGTAAACACTACGCTTACAAGACTACTAAATGAAGTTGCACATACTGCTTGACAAAAACACTTCTCTGCAAAGTTGTTCAGTTGTTATAAATTTACATTTTAGGAATTGTAAATAAGCTCTTTGCCACACTGCATCACTGTCAAACAGATCAGGAAAAGCAGATACACCATCTTTTCCAATAACAGGTCAGTCACGCCATTCTAGATTTTATAAACATGGGAAAAAGCAATAGCAAGGGAGTGAGTATTTGTCATTCTTCTGTAGCTTCGACACAAAACTTAGTCAAACTCCTTTCGCTGAATTTAATGAATTCTGATTCAGGAATTTAATGACCATTATATGCACATATGCACCTAGTTACAAAAAAAAAAAAAAATAGAAGACTGCAATTCAATTAAGAGTCTCACCCAGCAGTGAAACCAGGCTTGCAGCTCTGAAAATGCCTGACAACTGCTTTCCTTTCATAAGAGATGACAAAGACTTGCCCTGGAAGGTCACAACCTCTGCTTGCCACTCTAAGCTTGGGGTCTGGGATTTTTTTTTCCTCACAGTGAGAGCATTTTACCTTTTTCCCTCTTCACAAACAAAGCATTGTGTCCATTTTGGAGCAAAATAAGCCAGAGAGGAGGAATGTCTCATGAAGCGAGGTGTGGCCACTTTTTAGCTTTTCTGTCTGAATTCCAACAGATAGCAACGATAAGCCTTTTCCTTTAGCAACAAGAAGAATTGACTGACTCGGTAGAGTAAATAAAAAGAAACATGCTGTAAAATATAACTGCTTGGAGAAGTTGAAAGGTTCCACACTTTCAACTTTTCCACTTGCTTTCCTTTTCTGAATGCCTTGTTTTGTAGAAAAGTACCTCAAAACCAGAAGAGAAAAAAAAAAAAATCAGGGTAGGAAAGGAGCTGTTATTCAGGGCTTGTGCCACTTGTTACCTATGTTACCGCATGTGTGTATACATACATGTGGGAGTGTGCTTGTGCACAGGTTCATATACACATACATTTACATCATAATATTCGGTTTATTGTTATGTAAGTGCTTGAGTGTTATAATTAAATAACTGAGATTATCATAAAAGAGCTGCATATCAAAAAGGAAGTTTGAGAGAACAATATGGTCGGTGAAATCAGAGTCATTAGAAAACACCAGCACACCATAACACCTCCTCAACAGCTGTCAGAGACAGAGGCTGCTGGTGTAGCCACTTGGTTATACCGGGCAGAAGAGCTGTTCCACTCAAGATTGCGGACTGCCATCTCCTGGTGGCCTTTCTTAAAATCACACTTTAAAGAGTTGTCTTATGATAAGGTTACTTAAAACATCACCTTTACTCACACCAGCTTTTTCAGTGCACGATTTACAAGCACGCTTATTCCGGTATATTTTTTTCCTGATGTCCTGCAAAGTGACATCTATGTTGCTTTTCAAGGCTTGGTTGTCAACTCAAATCCAAATTCAGTTTGTGTCCACACGAGCACTGAATTGAGGCTTGGGTTGGGATGGAAGACATAACAGGTAATTTGAGCTAATATTCTCTCTACTCAGTGATCCTCTTACCTTAATCATAGCAAATGGCACAGAAATACCATGGCTCACCAAAGGGCTCCCCATACCAGCCTAGACCATCTGGTGTTCCATCAGCCCTTCTGGCAGTGGGACACGGTGTTACAAAAAGAAGACAGAGTGTCCCAGAGTAGGAAATATCTTTTGTGTTGAGTCATAAGCGGCCTTTGCTCAGTAATGTCTGTACAGCACCATGTGGGCATTATACCAGTCGTGCA
The DNA here is from genome assembly GCA_027574665.1 of Rhynochetos jubatus. NCBI lineage: Eukaryota > Metazoa > Chordata > Aves > Eurypygiformes > Rhynochetidae > Rhynochetos > Rhynochetos jubatus. The sequence continues at coordinate 121,919,950 of CM050648.1, read as the reverse complement.
TTCTGCTTCTCACAGTGAGCTCATACAAAGTTCAGGCAGGTTTAAGGTTCAGCTGGAACCTGGTTTAGGCTCAGCATTATAAAATGCAGTACAGGTATAGCATATTTGTAAATAATGTGGGAAAATGGCATATTTCTTCTTGAAATTAGAAGCACCTTACCCACAGTTTTCTTATTCCCTACCACTAGGGTATATTGCACTTGTTTTAATTTGTTGACAACTACAAATCTGCTATCATTTGGCACAGTTTTCAAAAACAAAATATGTTTGAGGTACGTTTCTTAGGGAAAAAATGGTGAGATAAAAATAATACAGAAACCAAGATTTGATTCATCTCCCTAACCACTCAAAAAGGAAATTCACTTTCATATGCAAACCTGGAAAGGCAAGACTAAAACCTGATTGCTCTTCTTTAAAATGACTGTCTAGAGAGAATCCCACAGCAGCAGCCATAAGATTATCCTTCTCTACACAATATATTTGCCAGTTTTACCCCACTTAAATGAACAAAGACAGCAGTACGTTACAATTTACTCCATTCTGTTAGGTCCAAGAAAAGTAAACTGAAAACACTACATGCTCAGATATAGTGATAGACCACTTGCATTCATTACATTTTGACAAAGAGGTTTCCTAAATTATCTTTTAAAACTCACGGCCTTTCTTCTAAAGAGTAGCATCTTTCCTGCAAGCTTGTTTTCCACGATAGCAGTGAAGAGTTTGGTTCACTTTCACACACTTTACACTTTCATTGTTTAGCCAATCTTTTACATCAACCTTGTCAATCTGCTGCCTCAGCCATACAGTTTTCAGCACCAGCTACAGATTTATTTTCTGAATCGACCACATTTCTGGCATGAGGGGCCAGTTGGGAAGGACTTGTATTTTTTGTTAGGTATCCTGTTCCAAAGCCCTGCTTCTCAATTAACAACAACCCCACCCATACACCCAAAACACCTGTAACTCAGAAGAGCAGCTGACACTGCAGTTCAGCTTAGAACGCAACATTGTCATTTGCCTTTATTCCGTTTTATATGTTGTTGTTGAAGTTTTTGGTTTGTCACTTTAATTCTAATGCTCTTTATTATTATTCTCTGTAAGCTACAAACAGCTATGTACACCTTCTTCGTGCTAACTCCAAGGTGAACCTAAATATTTTTTTAGCAGTGATTTTAAAAAATTATTTTAAAGTTAATTTTATCTACTTATTTTACAAAAGTGAAGATCTTGAAGACATAGGAAAATCAATGACAGCTGTCATTTACAATTTTTGAAATAACTGTGAAATTTGAGCCCCTTATTTTTCTCACAGGCTACCCATCTCACTGTCAATGACTGTCACATTTTCTCTCAGACTAAACTAGATTAAACTCTCAGATTAAACTAGAGATATACTACTGTTATGCAAATGGGTTTTTTTGATGAGTTGTAAATAAATTAGATTTAGTCTGAAAAAAACTAAAGCCTGATCAATAACTTCAGGCAAAGGTCTGCTTCAAAAAAACTACAAAACCCAAAACAACTTCCCCAAACTTAGAGTTTTCTACTTTGATGCATAAAGTTTCTACAAAAGATCAGCATCTTCATCCTTTTAGTGGTGTATCCCATACAAAAATTCTAAACTATGAAATATTGAAAGCAAATGCTTTAACATTCAGTTGATAGATGTATGTATGCAAATTATTATTCTGTGAAAGATAATCCACCACTTCTTATTCCCTTACTGGGATTCAAGAGGAAATATTTGATTTGGTGGGGTTTTTTTTGTTGTGGTTTTTTTTTTTTTTTTGTGTACAACAACTCATTTACTGCATTCTTTATTAATCAAACTGTATTACCTGTTTCTTAGGAATGCATGTATTATAAGTATTTTAAAGAGGGAAGAAACACCTGAGTGCAACTGAGGTACTTCAGTAACTCTAGGGGTTTTTAACTACAGTCTATCAAAATGATTTTCTAGAAAAAGAGAATGAAAGAAAATAAGTACAGAAAATGAAGCTCAGATTATCAAAGCCAAATAAAACTAATATCATCACATAGCAAGGTGCAAGAGCTTCTCTTAAACTGCATTTGTGAAGGAAAAACACTTGGAGAATCCCCAGTATGAAAATTTACTGGATCTGTTATTAGCAATGGAAATAACCTCACAGTTTAACTGCTGTCCCATACTGGGTTGTGCAAAACTCAGAATGCCACAAATCTACCGTAGTCCCTGCCAAGAAAGTTCAAGTGCTGATCTCCAGCCTTCAAAATTGCAATTTTTTAGTGGAACAGGGATTCTTAGTCACTAACGACTCTATTAATCCTTTTTTTTTTTAAAGGCACTAAAGAAGTGTTATTATACAAAACAGTCCCACTTACTTTTAAAAGACTTGATAAAAGATAAGATTTTTTTTTTTAGACCAGAAAGGAAATTTAAAAGAAGGGTTCGAAGAAAAAAAAGGAGCTGATAATCTATTTTTCAAAGAATGCAGTAAGTTTTGTTCATGCAACTTGAAATCGTCATGTTCTATTGTGCAAATAAACTCTCCATCAATTTCCCATTTTCTTTAAAAAGCATCTAACGTGGTCCCTGAATTGTGAATTAGAGTGATGCTAAAATTGGAAATACAATGGGACACCAGCCATTTCCTAAGCACTGTGTAATAGATGAAAATCTCTAAAAATTTAACTCTATGCAGCCAAACATAAAATTAATAAATATTCAGATTTTACAGATTTAAAAAAAATAGATCTACACCATCCAGAATAAAATAATTACCAGCAGAAGAGAGATTACGATAGCCCATATTATTTAAATCAAGTCACTCTCAATAGTGAGTCATAACTGATTGCATCTGGATTCAGGTTTTAAATGTGAAGATAAAAATCTTTTAAGTGTCCATTTCTGTTTGATATTCAAGAGAGGTTAAAACTAAATAAAATCTATAGTGAATATTACAAGAAAAGGATTTAAGGGAGAGGTTTGACCTCTCTTCACTCTGATTTAAGTTTGATGATGCACTACACATGATGAGGGTACCACTATCTCACAACCCATCAGCAGGTAATTCATAAGGAGGTCAAAGAATGGAAAAGGTCATGGAATCATGCATAATTTAGCAATTTCATCAATAAACAATTCTTCAGATAATAAAAAAGAGCACTGAAAGAGGTATGTGGACAAAGAGAAAGGGAACCAAAATACCACCAACACCATCTTGCAAGCAAACTTTGACTTTGTGTGCACACAGGAAAGTAGGTAAATAATTCCCCAATCTGCATCAACAATCATGATAATCGGGCATGGAAATACAGACACACATATTTATACTTTGTACATTCCACTTGGTCTACTTGAGAAGGTGATGATACTGCAAAAATAAATAAAAAGAACAAGAGGGAAAGAACAGTAAATAATTATTCAATTACCTTGGACTTCACAAACTTAGCTTTAGTAATGTAACAGTCAACATCAACAGCACAAAAGTGAAACCTCTGAAAAGTAGAACTCTTTACAGAAACGTGTAGCTACGTGTAGCTACAGTGGTCTACTTAGACCTGTCACAGTGATTCTGATTCTTGAATTCTGTAATAGCCACGAAGAGTTTCTCCCTATTGTATGTTGAAGTCTACCAGATCTTGTTTTGATTGTAGAGGGGTAAAACTAATACTTCTAAACGCTGTTACTATCAATTCATATTTCAAATTACTGGAGAACAGAAAAGCAGGAATTGTTTTTCATCCTCCCAGGGCCATATATTTTAATTAAGAAAAACTGTCATTCTAAATAGATTTCTAGTAACACTCTAATGTATAATACTAGAAAGAAATACCAACATCCAGAAATATTTTAATGTATTGTTTATACCTATAAATGTTTTTAAAGAGACACTAATCATGAACAAAAATTAAATACAGAATTTTAACTTATATTAACTGTCATACATTTTAACTATGATGCATCTACGCAACCTTATCATCATAGATCATGTAAGTGCAAAGTCTCATTATGTTAAATACTATACAAGATAAGAAGATAGTCAAGTAGAGGAAGGATGGAGCCAAATACTTTACTGAGTTAACTGATCTTACCTGTGATACTCCAAATTTCCTTTCCACAGTACTTTTTTTCAGCCCAAATAAGATGTCAAGCATAGGAATTTTTACAATATAATGGGATATTACAAATAGGTGAGACCCTGTTCTTAAACCCATTCTTTCATCTTAAAACACAAAACTAGGATCTATCATTTATGTATTTTTACCTGCCTCTTCAAGCTGGCACGGTGTAATATCTTTAAGTGGTTATTTAATGTAACCTTAACTTTCCACTCATATACTGAATCATGTCCTTCTCAAATTCCAGTTCTCAGAGTAGATTTTGCACACTGCAACAGATGTGCCTTGCACAATGGCTTTCCCCTTCCATGTGAGTGACAGGGAATAAGAAATCTTAGGAAGAGGTATAGAAGGAAGATCAGGAAAAAAGTGAGACCTAGTTAGCAGTCACAAACATTTGGTAACCGTCTTAGAATTTTTATTTCCTAGGTGACGTGTAATTACCACCACTGTAAGCATTTATATTTGGAATGGAAGGGGAAGTGTAGTCTATCTATCCTTCTATAAGCAATACAGTTGTGTTCTTTTGCCTATAAATTCCTCTTCTCTGTCCTTCAATTATCTAATCAATTATCTCTTGACACTAAAAAATAAAGAACAATCTGTAACTCAAAAATTAAATGTGGCATTCTGTTCTTAAATAACTCTGGCTAGTTTTGCACAATCAAGTTAATTATATTATTTAGAGGAATAAAATGTGTGTAGAATATATAAAAATTAAGATAAATTCTAAATTTTTCTTGCATGTTGGACTTTTTTAATTAGAGGTCTGAGAAATTTGTAAATAGAATCCAAGTGATACAAGAACTGGTATCTTTTCACATGGAATCAATCTGTTCTTGAATCCTTGTTTGTAGTCTTTATTGAAACCCAATTTACCACGAATATCAGCTCTAAATTTATACATCAAGGCATCATTAGGCTGAATTGAAAATGCTGTAAAAATAAGAAATAGAATGTTGGACCTTTTTTTTTTTTTAACATTATCACATGATTATAAAGGGAAGAATCATCCAAAAACTTCGTTAGTGCTCAAATTCTCCGGACATGTATTTCACGTAGTATTTCTTCCTGAAATTGTCATGAACACATAGTTGCTTGATACTAGAAGATTTTAAACCCTGTTGTTTCCATTCCTCTTTACCATTCCCCACCCCCCAGTTCTCAGTGTACTCAACATGTGAAGGTGAACAGGAATATAAAGCTCAGGAATTATTTCATTTTTCCACCCTCCATCAAAAAAACTACCTATCTTACCTATGACAGCAGATTCCAATAGCTTGAAAGATCTGGCTATCATCTGGATTAAGCAACGCTGCTTCTTTAAAGACCTGAAAAGAACAGACTATGCAAATTGATAGTTTCACTTTACCTATAACAGTGGCTTTAGCTAAACAATTCTATACTTCTGTATAAAAAAGGAGATTGCTTCTCAGCAAGGAAATATACATTCAGAAGTACTGGAGATACTTTTTAACTGCTTTAATACTTGTCCCAGACTCTGATAGAACAAAATCTCCAAAGTTATGTGGTATCATGATATTTCCTACAAAGCTGGAAGCAACAGTTCCAGAAACAAAACCTTCCAGAAAGGCATTTTTTGTTTGTGTTCAATAGAAATACTGTACTTCAGCTGTTATTAATAAACACATATATACTGAAAATATATTTTGCTATATACAATTTCAATATAATTCTTCCAGTAATAAAGTTATCTGGTTATTTTCTGTTATTATTTTTTTTAGCATTATAAAACAAGGGTTAAATAGAAGATAGAAATTACAAGTTTATAAAAACATGCATCTTAAAGTGTCATTTATTTAATGTTTGCTGTGTGCTTCCTGGCAGATTACAAGGCAATATACCCATAAATACAAAACCTGTCAGTCTTCTAACCCATCCAAAAACGCCTCAAAGAGAGAAACTGTCAGGAGTCTTTATATTACCTGGACAAGTGATGGACAAAGAGCAAGTGCTTGATTGAAATCTTGGATGCACTTAGCTTGTCTGAGCTGCATTCTACACAGCCTTCACAGATAAAAAGCATCAGGGTAACTTGAATGTAGTCTGATAGCCATACTAAATGCATCACAGGCCTAAAACAATGACATAACATCTGAGTCAAACAGGGTCTGTTTGTTCAGCTGAAGCCATAGGCTAAACAACTGATTCTTTCGTACAACCAAGTATGACCTATTTTTGCAGTTGGAACCCACCATGTACCTGCATTGGTTTTTATCACTGTCATCCATTTACTACTACTTTACATTTTGTAATGTTTAACACTAATGCAATTATAACCTCAAGGAGGCACAATCTAACTCATTTAATAATCTTATTTCTTCAGTGACACTGCAAAAGTTTAACCAAGGACATGGTCTTCTTCTGTAAGAGCTGAAATGTTGAAGTAGTTTATAATAATGGACAATGGACTAACGTGGACAGTATGCAGCTCCTTTAAAAATCTATCTAGTTTTTTCTTTTACATTGTATATTAGCTTACAAAGTCATGGTCTTTTTCAGAACCTACAGCTGTAATATCAGATGTACATTTACACAGAAAGTCACTTTTTGCAATTGTCATGTATTACCACATTAGATATTTCAGACAATTTTGACAGACTTCTTCCAAGAGAATATCTTTTGACAAATGGCATTGGAAGACAACAAGGCAAGGAATAGCTCTCTGTGAAATTCTGATATTTCAAGTGTTTCTAGTTTCTGTCTTGAGCAAATCAACAACTAAAACATATTTATTAAAATATCAACATAGAAAACATTTGCATGAACTCACAGTAGGCCTGACAAAGCTCACTGATAGGCTTTCTATAGTTTTCAACAAAGACTTCTCTAATACAGCTTAAGGTATTTCTTTTGTTGAAAGAAGAGGAATGTATTCTTCTTAAGTAATGCAGGTTATTTCTTAAGTATCATATGTAAGTGTCAAGAGAACTACCTAGGGGTGTTATGAGCTACAGCAATATAGACAACAGTTCATAAATTACAACCAAGTCCATGGTACAGTAACCTAGGAATTCCTTTGGCCAAGTTTACTACCAATTCACTAAGCCACTGATACACGTACATGAACGTTGTTTGTCTATAAGGTCTGTGAAGACATTGATAAACAGATATGTAGTTCATGTAGTTGTTTTATCACATCACAATGACAATTAATGACATACATCAAAAAATCATAACATAAGCATTGGAAAAATGACCCAGAAACTTGCAAGACAGTGTAATGTACATCATTATTCAAAAGAAAACTGCTAAAGGCAGTGGAGGCTGTTTAAAATATTGAAGTTATTCACTCAACTATGATAACTGCCATTTACAAGCTGTGGAGTCAAAGGGTAATATATTCTATATAATTAATACCAACCCATAATAAACTTTTTGCTCCATGCAACACAGGCCTGTAAGATAATAATACATTTCTGCAGCCTCAAATGTATTAGGCAGGGGTTTTGCTGAGGTCATCAGGAGCTTCATAGCTTTTTTTTAAAACTTCTCACAGCATCCTGCATTACTAGAGAGAATACTAATAGTTGTAAAGGACTTAACTGAAAAAATAAGATTTGTTAGACATTTTAATGGGTTTTTTCCTTCATCTCTTTGGAACATTATGGTAAAAGTAACTAGTGTTCTTGATGTTGCTGGAGTTAGACACACTTGATCTCTGAATGTTTCCTATTAGTAGCTGGTTAGAAAAACAGAGAAATATCGCTGAGTTTCATTTATGTATGACAAAGTACATGATCTAGAAATATAATACAGTTAATTTATACTGTTACTCAGCTACATAGTGATAATTATTTATTTCTCTTATATTTATTTTCTCGGGAAAAAAGGTATACCTTTTTTGATGGAGTCTGATGATAAAGAAACCTATAGCAAGTACTTCATTATGTAAAAAACAAGCTATTTATTCCACAGACACCATACTAAATGTAATAACCATTAAGAAATATATTGAAAGGATCCATCCTTTCAATCAGGCAATGACTCTAATACACATCCTCTTAACCATGACAACTGACATGGGTTGAATTGGAGCATACTAATGATCACTGTCTTTGACTAAGTGTTCTTTCACAGACAGCTGAACTAGTAATGTCCCACTAGGCTTGAGACAAACAAAATACCCAAGCCCGATGAAAAGAGTTGAATGGATCAAGAAGTTTTATCTGGTACAAGCCCAGGGAGCAGGAGTATAGTTTTGCAAAGTGCACACCTTCTTATTTAAAAAGAACCTGCAAACACAAGGCTAAAAGGAAACAGAAAGACTGTGCGTTTCAAACAAAGGACTCAATAAACAAATAGGACTCTACGAAAAGAAACAGCTAATCCATACCACCAATTTCAACAATCCTGCAAGCCTCAAAAGTATGAGCTAACTGCAGGACTCAGAGGAGTGGCAATATTGGTTAAACCCTGTAACACATTAATATAAACTGAGAAAATACCTGTACCTATACATATCCATTCAGTTCACATACATAAAACAAACTTTTGTACTGCATTTTATTGGACAAAAAATGCTTCTGTATTACTTTATTTCAAATGAAGCAAAATTGTGACATACAACGGACCTCAGTTTATATAATTGTATCTTTTAATTGATCATGATAAATGCTTTTAAACTAAAATTGCTTCATTTATGCTGAACTATTAGTGCTGCTGTTGTTGAAAATTCCTACTCAGGTGGGTCTTTTATAATTTAAACAATGAGGTACTCTAAACATTTACTTATATATTAGCACATTTCATAAAATATTAAAATAGTACAAAAAGAAAAACATTGTCTTGCTTGGCAAATATATAATGTAAACTTTTCTAACCTTGGTTTTCTTGGCTTTCATTTGTATTTTTCCTAAAATAACAAACACTGAAGGCTCAAGTTGAGTTGCAGTAGCTTCACATAAGCACTCTATGGCCTTATTGTGCTTTTGAAAAATGACGGAGCGAGTGCTTGCTGAACAGTCTGAGACTTAAAGGATTCTGGAAGGAAACCACCATGAAAAACAACAAATCTCTTTTACTTCAACCTATATGTTTTCCAGTATAAAATACCTTTAAATTACATGCAAGCTTCAAAATGTTATTAAAATATTTGGAGTATCAAGGCTTGGTTTAAAATCCATAAAAATACAAATATAAACTAAATTCCTACGAAAGTCTGAAGTTGAACAGTTATTTATCAATGAGTATAGTTTGGATTGCTAAACATCTGCAAATATTTACCTTCCTCTCCCCACATCTAAGATGACTTAGATGTGGAAGTATCATCCTATGCCTGCTTTGTTTTTATATTCTTGTGCCCTGTGTATCCAACTCTTGGTCACTACCAGAGACAGGAAATTAGTTTCATACAGTACGGCTATTCATATGGATTCACCAAGAGCTTCAGGCACTGAACATTGCCATTTTATGCCCAGTACATAACAAGGGACCATTATACTGCAACATTTTTCCTGTTCAAAAGCATTGGGAAGGTTCAGTTCTAAAGCTATTTGAGAGCTTGTTAGTAAAGACTGTACCTAAGTACAGACAGAATTCTTACTCAATATTTCTTTAAAGCAGAAATTATCAATATTTAAAGGTAGAAATTAATCACAACAAAAACTGAAAGGATAAAGGAAATTCTGAAATCACAGGTGATAACTGTGTACGCCATTATTACCTTTAAAGGCTTCAGACATGCAAACAAAATACTCTAGAAAATAAGTTCTTATATTTTAACTGATTCATGGTAACTAACATACTGGCATGCTTGAACTTTTTTTAACAATTCCTTGGTTGCAGACTGTTGCCATGGTTCATAACTATCTAAAAAAATGGATGGAAATTGAGTTACCTTCATCCATTTCTGCACGTTGGTGAAGACATAAACTTGCCAGCTCATATTTCTTCAACTCCATTAAATACTGGCCCCTGTAATTAAATATTTGTCGGATGTAATTAGTAAAACTATTTCCAGGCATTTCTTTCAAAGTGCAAATAGTACTGAATTATGTTTTCCTTAGTATAAAAAGTGAAAAAGGAAAAATAATGCCTTCCAAAAAAAAAAAAAAATCAAAATATTCCTTTTTTTCTTTAAATCAGAAATATCTGTTGAATTTTTATTTTTTTCCTCTTGCAACATGGTACCAAGAAGTCATATGCTTATCTCTCTTCAGATTGTAGGAGTTACAAAAATACATTTTTTTTTGATTTCACAGATAGTAATCCTTACAAGCTCAAGAACTGCAACAATAATCTCAGTATTTCTAAAACCCACCACACCCTGGTAGCTGATAGATACATTCTGTTTTCAGGGACAATTTTTTTGCCTTTTCACATATAGGAATAGTATAAGAGGTTGTGCTAGCCAAACCACACTCAGACAAGTTAAGCAAAGTCACTCTTAAAACTAGAAAAATACAATATTATTGACTGGAACTTAGTAGCTAATTCTCCTAATACACCTGAGGCATAATATCCATAAGGAGGCATTGCCTTCTTAGTTCTTAAGGTCTTTCGGGGAGGAAACAGTCTTATCTAGTATTTTACTTTTTTGTCTTGATAAAGACCGCTCCTACTCACTGGGCTGGAGAGGGGAAAGAAGAATAGCTCAATTCTAAACTGGGCTGGACTCAACCCTTCACATTCTTTGCATTATGTGGATTCTGTAGACAAATCGGTGAAGGACCCATCCACCTGGGGAAAACATTTAAAGTTATTACGTTTTCTTTGAAGTTCAGACTTGCTTTTTTGTCACTGTACCTATTTGCTTCTTTTTCCCCTGAAAATATATGTACCTCACAGACCAGAATCCTGTATAAGAAACAAGGTTCCTCCCTCCAAGGTAAGAATTACAGTAGTTGAGTGAATGACACTACACAGATAAAGTTCTTCAGGTTTGAGAATACCAAGACAACATGACATTCAGAGCAGGTTTCAAAGAATACAAGGGTATCTACCAACAGCATTCCAAATGCATTTTTTAATTATTTTTTCTTTAAGTGAGATATCTGTGAAGTTCTCAACTGATCATTTTCCTACCTTAATATGCAAAGTTGTGATTTATTTGGATAAAGATGAATGGCTTGGTTTATATCTTTCACAGCATTTGGTAAATTATGAATCTGTAATTTATAAGGAAAAAAACCCAGCAATTCAATTGCTAATTTGGAGACTCAGTTACTATTTCTGTAAATGTAATTCTGCAGGATGTAATGCCCACATGGTAACAACTCACAAGCACATACACCCTCTGTAATGGAGCTCAACGTGTTTTTAATAAAGGTATGGAAATATATAGGGTAAATATTTCAGACTCTCCCACAGGGCAGAGCCAAACTCCAGACAGTTTCTTTACTTTGCCAAATTCCAAAGAAGAATCTGGACTATCAGGAAGGAGATTAGCTCATGAGATCCACATGTCCATATGTCCTGATGAATCTTCACTGCTGTAACTAATTTGTATTTATCTTATGAGTGTCTGTGCATGTGGACCTACTTAACGTGCTTCAGATGCTGAGGAGAGAGGAGATCATTACAGTGAAGATCCCAAGGACTGATTCATCCAGCTGGGACAGCTAACTCAAACTCTCATGAAAGAACAACATTGATAGAAGGCCTGTGCTGAGCTTTATTTTACTGCTTTACATTGAAATAAAAAAAAAACCAAAAAGGCAGAAAAAGCCTCTCAAAAACAAGGAAAAACACAGCCCTACAAAAGTCACCTGAGCATTAGTGGATGGCCTCCAATATAAACTATCAGGCACAAGTTCTTAAAGACAGTATCAAAAAAGAGAGTATTATCAATCCACATAGGAGGGCTCTGAGTTAAAAGCCATTTCCTTTACTTGTGGAAGAAAGTGAACAGTGTAAGCAATTTCTCCAAACACGTTAAAGTACTGTGAGACACAACAGTTGTTTGAATTCTGCCAATGAAATATACAGAAATTAGGTCACATTGAATACTCCATTCCATCTATTCCTGAGAGGATCTCAAAAAAACAACTTGTAGAAGAAACCATTCTCAAATCCCAAGCAGAAGTAGAATGAATTTTGTTTCACAGTAAATTAAAGTATTGAAAATGGTTTTGCTCTCATTTGTGAGGAAAAAAAAATATTGGGTTTTCTGAAAAATTCATATTCTCAAGAAAATTGTTTAGAAAATGTGCTTTCAAAATCTGCTTTTTTTAGATTTAAAAAATACATATTTAAAAAATAGAAATATTTTTTAAATATTTATGTATCTCAGATTAGATGTACACTGATTTGGAAAAGATAAAATTACACTTGAAATATTTTGTGTCATTGCATTACATGCCAACAATACTTTACAATTGCAGTGTATGTAATTCTACTACGGTGACAAGGACTGCTTGAAACATATGGTTATAAGCAGGTTCTACCATCTGTAGAACCTCAAGATATAAGTATTAAAATACTTGTAACAACCATAAACATAAATAACACTACATTAAGTGGCAAACAAAAGCAAAAGGAACGTATTACCTTATTATATGCTTGTGCTCTGCATACATATGCTCAAACATTGAGAGGATCAGTTTCAATGGCATTAGTAAACTTTGGAATAACTTCATAGTGTCGATCAAGATGCAACAGCAGTATCAAAACAATATTTAGGTAAGCAGAGACAACAGAGCTAAACACAGAACTGGTTTTGCCTTTTGTTATTTCATAAAATATGTCATTGTAATAACCACACCTTATGCAGGCTTCACCTACTTTTATGACGTTAATGACACGTGTATTTTGTGACCACACTGAACTAAAGAATCGTAATTGCCAGCAGAGGACATAGCTCTTTAAAACACATCATTTCAGTAGCTTGTGATGTTTGGCTGCGTACTAGAGGTTCTCTGATCACCAAACAGGGCACTCCACATGGGAAGAAATGACAAGAAGTCTGTCATAGAAGCTGTACTAGAAATAAAACTAACTGGTGATTGTGTATATACTGTACTTTCATGCCCACAGATAATCAGAATATAAACAATGTATAATACAATTCTCAAGTCCAAACACCTGTCCAAAGCTAGGACACTTTCAAAATCACAGATTGCAAGTGACCATTGGTAATGTTCTGAGTAAACAATCCCACGATGAGGAAAAGAACAGAAATTTTCCTGAGTGTCATTGATGAGTACTGTGAGAGAGGGAGAATAAAAATCAACTATTCAGATACTCACATATATTTCAGTTACTCCATGCAATTTATTTGCATATTACTTTTTACTCTAATTTTCTTAGAGTTTTATAAAATATCACAGGTAAAGCATAACATATTGGATCACAACTGAAATTGTTCATTGTGGCACAAATACCTTCAAGACATTTATAATTCTTCGTTACCCCCACTTGAACTGTTAGAAGTGAAGCAGAAAAGCTTAGTAAGCAGAGACAAAATAGCTAAAGAAAAACAACGGCAGCAAGAGTCAATGTCTAATAGAAAACTGAATAAAAATGAAAAACAGCAAGTTACAACCAAACACTGAATGACAACACACATTTCAATATTTGCAACATGAAGTATCTGAGTTATATTGCAGTATAGTAATTACTGGTGAATGGTCATTCCGCTTTCTAAGGATAAATGTACGCACCATTAAAAGAAACAAACAATACCAGAAACACTGAAGTCCTGCACAGCTCTTTTTGGATCAATCAATCGTAGTATGCAACCTCTATAGTAGAATGCTAACCAACAAGAAGGGTCTGGATGAACCGCTGTTGCTAAGTCTTGTATAGCATTTCTATACTGCTGCTGCTTAGCATATGCTCTTCCTTGATACAGCCTAATAAGGAAGAAAGTTTCTCTCTAAATATAATTTCCCTTAGAAAATCATAAATAATAATATAAATAATAGTCTATGACTTCAACAGGCTTATTAACATCACCTTAATCTCAAGAGTTTCTGTCATGCAACCTTGAAGTAACTATTCAGAAAAGCAATGTTGAAAAATAGAATAAACACTCAATTTTATTACTGAATTTAATAAAACAAGTCTGAAGGAACAAGATTTATCATGCAAAATATATATTATTCCTTTTTCAATCTAACACAGTGAAGTCAGTTCCTGAAAATCTTAAATCACCTTAACTCTACACAAAGAGAAGGCACTGATACTAATTATACTCACTAGGATGATTCACAGAGCCCACACATCAACACGTGACCCTCAATGAACCAGTGCATTTCAGGAAGCCAAATGCAGCTTTATGTTGCTTCATGATTTTATTTCAAAATTAGAGTTTTAAGGAGCATTTGCAAATTACTTCAATAGCACAGGGACCTAATGTCATAAGAAATCTTTGCATAATGGTTCCCTGTGATAAAGGGGAGGGACTGACAGGTAGAAGACACACACAGAGGAAATCCTTCAGTAGCTGTTTCTGTTCAGTTTGGAAGGGAATCAGTTCCAGAATAAGACATCTGAAATTAGGGGTCTATTTGTAGATGTCTACAACATTTTAGGTGTCTGACTTCCCATATTCAGTCTACCTAGAGTCTACTAACTCTATTGTCTAGAGTCCTTGGTAATAATGGCTGCTCAGACACATACATCCCATGGATACAGCAAGCCTACACCTAAATTCGGCTACCATAATCTGGTATTGAATACCTGCTTTTATTTTTATTTTACATCTAGTTTCATGAATCCAGAATAAAGAATGTAAATCTTTATAGGAAAGATAGTAAAAGAAGTTAAATCTTCTAGTAGGGAAATCAATTTTTTTTTTCAGTCTGAAAGTCAAACCTCAAAATCATCATTGTAATTTGAAAAATAAAGATGATTCTCATTCATAATTCTTTTCTCTTTTCCACATAAAACATTAATTCAGCATAATGCTAAAACTAGAAGTGTCAAGGTAACCAATGGAAATTAGGCAGAGAACTGTGTAATCCTTAAGGACATTCTTCACTTTGAGCATGTGTTTAAATCCAGCTCTTTAGAGCAAAGCACATATGCACATGCTTAAGTCCAACTGACTCTACATTTGCATTACTCCAGTGGGATCTGAGCACATGGTTCTGTGCTTAGCTAAATTAAGGTCTAGGGACTAATCCAAAGTCATTAAAGCAATACAAAGATTCTGCAATGAGTATCACGGCCTAAAAGTCTTACTCTATTTCTATTAGACACCTCTTTGGAAATGCAATTGTTGTATTATTGTTTAATGCATATTCAGTCTTTTACATATTAATATAATTTTAATAATCCACTTAAAATTCAAATAATTTTGTCAAACTATATATTCTACTTTGCCTCAGCATTGCTGGAGTCTTCCTTGACCACCGTTGCAAAATCCTGAATAGCTGTAGTCAAAACTGAATGGTCAAAGAAATGTATTCCATGTTTCACAAGTGCATCTGTTCTTTTTGGGTTATATTGAAAACACTATAAAGTGTTCCTCTTCTTATTAATATTATTATTATGCCATGCTTATTTCTAATTATTAAAAGTCTTAACCAAGCATAAAAACAATATATTCTTTTATTCTCAGATTTTCTTTTTTATTCTTTTGTCCTTTAAAGTTTATTGTCATTTCCATTAACTGTAAAGTGAAGAGTAGTGATGCAAGTTTCTCTATTATTTGTAGACGTTTAGTAATTTATTGAATTAGCCTGCAGAAGGAACAGAAATTACTTATTTATTTCCACAGCACTGATTTTTTTAAAAAACATCATTTGTTTGAAAGGATATCTGTTCTCCAAGCTACTTACCCAATACATTCAAATACAGTTTACTTTTACTGAAGTTCCACAAAGTTACTACATTATTGCAACAATACCAAAAAAGTGAACTTACTTTGGCGTAATTATCCATGGCCAGTAACAATTGATTAAATACAACTCAGCTCTCCTACAGCAAATGTTACCATCTGTAGGGCTGCATTGTATTGCAGAGCTATAACTGATGATTACCAATGTATTATCACCTTTTTTCCTGGAAATTTCAGCCGTTGACAGGTAGGTATGTGGAATAACCACTCAAAATATAAAAGGTACTATTTAGCAGTCCAAAACAGTAAGTCACCTCCTTCTTACAGGGTAATCAACACAAACAGTAGTCATAGAGCAGTAGATTATACATAAGCTTGTGAAGTCCTGCTTAAATCTGAGAAACGAAACTCAAAAGTTTAAAGCTATAGCTGTGTGCTCAGTCGTGGAACCAATGCAGCTGTAAACTGATAGCTCTGGCTGGATTCACAGGTACTCAAGATCTGTGCCCTCTGTAGAAATAGCCCGTCAAGCCATTAGGTATAGACCTGTTGATCACAAGCAAATATGGAGCGATCTAGTTTAAGTGGGCCCACACCATTTATCCTGCTGTACTGAGTCTGGTCAGGACAGAGTTAACTTTGTAACTGCCTGTATGGCAACGTTTGGGATTTGTGGCTGAAACAGCCTGGATTACACATTTTAGCTCTTGTTGAACAATGCTTGCCCATGATCAAGGCTTACTTTATTAATTTTTTTCCCCACTCTGCCTTTTCTCCAGCAAGTAGGCTGGGAGTGGGCAAAAAGTTAGGAGGGGACAATGGGCCAAAGGGATATTCCATACTATATATCATGCTCAGAAAAAAAAATAAAATAAAATAAAAAAATTAGGGGTAGAGGAAGAAGGGGAGGGGGGCTGCTGTCTTCCATGCCCAATTAACTTATCCTTTGTTGCAACCCTTGACCATTGCCTCCTGTTTTGCTGTGCATCTCTCAGAAGTGTCCAGCTCTCTTCTCTGTTACCACCCGTTATGTAGCTGAGAACAGATTTCCCTCTTAGCCTTACCATCTCCAGGCAAAGTAACTCACCTCCCTCAGTCTTTCCTGATAAAGCTTGGGCTCCAGAGCCCCAACCATCTTAACGGCTTTCCAGTGGACCCTCTCCAGCTTGTTTCTCCCATATCAGGGGTTCCAAAACTGGACAAAGTATTAGGGGTGCAGCATCACAACCTCACAGAGGGGAATCGCCTTCCCTGACCTACAGGGCCTGGTCTGTCAACCAGATCATATCTTTCCCTTTTAACTCCTCATTCCCAGTTTAAAGGACATGGCAGAACAGGGCTGACTGAAGTACAAAAGTACACTCTCTCCATTACAAGATTCTTGTCAGCTTTCCCTATTAAATTAATGGATACAATTTCCATCAGCCCTCCTTTAGTTTTTTTGTTTCCCTTCTTTTCATTTTTCAGAAACACACTAAAATTAACTACTTATTTTTTCCTTAGAAACTCAGCTTCTGTCCTAAGCCTTTTAAGATTCATGTTTGCTTTGTAATCTTTTCATAATATGGATAAAACAACTGATGTAAGGTTAAATACATACAGAAACTTTTGCAGAACTAGGGCCAAAGAAAACGATAGAACAAACACTATGAAAAATTAACTGCTAAGTTACATGTCAATAGATACTTATCTGCTTTATTTTTGCTCCATCTGGTTATAAAATTCAGGTCATCCAAAGCAGGAGAAATTTCATCTTGAAAGAGGTAAATCAAATGTCTATGCCAGTAAGCATTAGGCAGTGATGGTTCTAAGCTTGTAGCCTATAAACAAAATAAGTAAATAACTTACTTATGTTGCAGAAGGAACCTCTTAAATGTGCTAAATATAGTATTTAGAAAATTAGGCAATTTTAGCACTGAAATGATTATTATTTTTTAAGAAAATTCCCAGACTGACAATCTTTTAACCTAAAAATCTGAAAAATTTCACTAATGTCACTTGTTTATTTAAAAGCACCATGTACTTCCACATATGCAGAATCAGAGTCCTGATTATATGAAGCTACCAGGATATCCAGCAATAAATATTTATCAGCTGGGATATTAGCATGTTTGATATCTGAACTATTTCTAGAAGTCAGAATTCTTCTATTTGAAAGTAAGAAATAATTAACCTGTCCCTGTGAGAAAGGAATCAGCTTTTCAAACCACGCTGTTATGGTTCCTACAGAAAGTACATAACATTCCCTAACAAAAACCACTTGACATATTGTCAAATCAAATAAGATATTTCACATATGTTCATTATGCATATAACACACTTAACGGCCATATGGAAATACAGAGATGATACCAATCTGAGACTGTTCTGTTACAACAGTAATTCTCAAATTTTGGTCTATAAATTATTTCTAGGCTCCATAAACTACATAGACAAGTCAATAGTGTTTTCAGTAAAATATGCAATAGCAATGCCAAGGAATTTTGGCAGTTGATATCAGCTCATTAGTCAATAAACCACTTTGCCAGGGGGTGGAATTTTTAACCTTTCAGATCTTTAATAGTCTATTGCTTAAGTTTGAGGTGAATAAAAAAAAGACAAGATAATAATTGAGTTTCTATGAATATAGTTAATTTCCTGGTAAGATAATTTATGAAGCTTGGAAGGTAATATGTAGAGATAGCAGGTGCATAAAATAGGTACCTGTTTCCCATTAAAAATAAGAAAAATATAGATTTATCTCCAATAGAAGCATTAACAAAAATGGTGTTATAAAAGGAAATTTCACCCTAAGACAATTTTGGGAAAGGCAAATTCTAGAAATAGGGTAAAACCCGATGAGTGGACCTCACTGCAGGAAACATGGTGAGCCTCCTTAAAATCTACCGTGGCTTGAGAATGTTAGCTGAAAGGAATGCAGAAACTAACATGAAGCCAAGCTGGTTTGTACTTCATTGTTTCATTCCTCTGAACATTTCCAAATATTCCAACAGAGCAAGCTTTGCATTTTAGCAAAGAAATGCCATTTACATTATTTAAAGTTGCCTGTTAAGATTATTTTCAGAGACGCTGGCAGATCGATGGTGTTCTACTCCCTCAAAGCAATATTGACACAAAAGATCTGGTTCAATTTTGCATTATCAAGCACTCCAGTACAAAGACCATGAACCCCAAAGCAGCTGCTGAGGACTGCCTCTCCAAACATCAAACGCTGTGTTAAGAGCTGAGACATTGGTTAAGGACAAACGGACGTACTTCAATGTACAATGTTATATATATAGGATGAAGTACTTTGGAGTCCCAACCTGGCTATGAATAGCTGTTTGTAATACAGACATTAAATGATAATAAAAATACCATACTAAAAGTATGATACATGATTTCTCTACCCAGGTTTCACAAACATACAGAACTATGTCATTGCTCAAAGGATGCTTTCGAATGTTTTTACAGCTTCCACATTTAAATGGTAGACTAAAAATATTACTTTCATTTCTGTTTATTCAGGAATACTTTCATTCTGTCTTGGTTGTTTCTTTCCAGTTGTGCAGGGTCTTGGGCAGAAATAATGGCAGGTTTGTAGCACTATAAAGGGAACCTGTGTGTTGAAAAAATGAACTTACATAGAAGAACACTAGTATTATTGTATAAAATCTTAGTGTCAAATGATAGTTTAATTATAAACAGGAAATACATGACATACTATGCTTTTGCAGAAATTAAAAAATATATGTCAGCTTTGCCAGCAGCAAAACTTGAAGCGCAAGACTGTCCTTTTTGTCTATCCTATCTCTGGCTCCATTTAGGAATGTTGTATCCCAAGCAAGGGTCTCCAAAGAAAGATTATGGTGTTTGGAGACCACTAAGCTAAATAACCAGTTTATTAAGAGCCTGCATCTTCAGTCTTGAGGGATTAAACCTGGATCATGCTGTCATACAAAGGTAAAAGGTGGCAGCATTAAGCTAGCTATCAACTCTCCTGTTTCTAAGTTCTTCACCTGTTGAAGAACTCAGACACTCAGTTAAAAAAAAAAAAAGTGCTTGATAGAAGTAAAATTTGGCATTAAACTTACTTTTTCCGAGTCATCCATAGCTGACTTTAACTTGCCTTTCTTCATATTGCTCTGCTCCTGCAGTAGTGAAAAGCTGAAGGATGTTCTTCCTTGTCTATTAGCTCAGTCAACCTTCTAGATTCTTTTCTAAATCTTCAATACTAACTATTGCACCTTCAAGAAGAACAGGCTGTATTGAGTCAACTAGTTCTATTTGTGGATTTCCTTCTTGAGAGCCCACCATCTCAGTTCCTTTTAGTAATTCAGTATCCTCCTCAGAGGTAGTCTTACCAGGAGGGAAGGTTTCATCAAACCAACAGCTCCATATTCCACTGACCCACTTGCGAGCAGAAGTTTCTGTTGGAATTCCACTCCTCATTTTTGCAAACTTTTCAAATTCTAACAGAAAAGGGATGCTGGGGCTCTGATATTGTTTGATTCCTGAAGACACCTTGATACTGAATTTATCATGAATATGAAGCAACACTATTTCCATTTAGAGTGCAGTATATACTAAATGACCTAAAGACACCCGAGCAATATAGGGGTGGGGGTGGTGTTGCATATTATTCCTAAATAACTAAACTATTCCTACTTAATTTCAGAGCACTATTTAATATTTTAAAGGATAACACCTGCAATTAGATGAAACAGCTACAAATTAAAATACATTCTTTAAAAAGGCAATACATGTTAATTAAAGAAAACCTAAGAATCTTTGGGAGTTGACAATTTCTTAATCACAGCTTCTAATTTTCTAGGGCTTATTTTCTTCGATTTCTTTGGTTTCTTTCCTCTTGGGAAAACAGTGTATTTAGTCCCAACCTTTTGAGGTTGTTCAACAAGAACAACATCATTTTGACTTTACTCTTGTCCAGTCATAGTAGGCATTTTTTCTACTGGTATGTCTGCCTGCATTGACTGAGGATCATCAAAGACTCAATTCAATAGATACTTGGTAGGGGAGCTTGTCCTGATCTCTGTCTCCACATCTGGCTCAGCTGTCCATTGCTCCATAACCTTCAACTCTTTCATGCTGGTTTTGAAATTAGCTGACATATTTTAACATAGTTTCACCTTTGAAAGCAGTCATCTACAGAGAGGACACTGATCTTTTATTCAAACTTGTCTGTTAAAAAAGGAAACAATTTATTTAGATGTTCATTTGAAATAAGATTTATATATCAAATTTCCTTAGTTTTAATGGACTAGATTTTATTTTATATAAAATTGTAAAGAAAAAACGGACATGGGGACTACACTTGAAAAAAATTACCATATTTAATGGGAAAAATCTACATACCTCAGGACATGTGTCAAAGGAAAGAGATCTGAAACGTTAATATGAAGTTATTTGAAGTTCATAAAGGGCTAAAATCAATATTCTCTAAAAAATATCACAAGAAATTTGAATTAAATACCCCCAGTACTTGTAGGAATGTCAGATTTTAAAATCAAATATGTGTGCCACCGGTGGTGACATTTACAAACATATGAACCAAGAACTATCCATGAACACACAAGAAAAGACAAAAGGGACTCTGTATAATGTTTGGAAATACAACTGTATTATATGGAAACACAGTTAACGTGCAAATGGAATTGTGCACCATCGTACTTTGTGCTGACTTCTCTTGATCGCCTCATGAAAACAAAACCAAAAGAATAACAATATCCTCTGGTGTTTAATTGTTACTAATTACTAAGCATGAACTATTTGCAATAATGAATGTATTGCTTCTCAGCCTTTTTGTTCATTCCAGTTCACTAACTTTCACTATAACTCTAGGCGTAACACATGTTTGTCAAAGAAATTAAAATGCAATTTCATTTCCACTGCCTGAAATTTACAGAGGAAAACACTTGCTAGTAATAAATAAAATAAACAATAAATGAAGCATTGAATAATTTTGAATAATTTTTAAGTAGACTTAAAAAAGCACTTTTTCAATGCTTAGCTACAGACATCTGCTAAGAATTATTTAATTTATATATTTATTAGAAAGACACTGTATCAGCCTTTAATATTAATTTAAAGCACTCCATTTAAGTAACTAAATATCTTTTGTTCTTTATTTGTAGTAATGCATTATACTCTGTGAAGTTCTGAAAAGATAAAAAAATCTCAGTGTCACAAGTGCACTGCTTTTCTTTAGGAAAATTGTATTTTTTTTTTTAATTTAATGAACTATGCATAGTTTTGCTAAAGGATTGCTAACTGAACTCAATGGGACTATTTCTATTTGAACATGAAACTAGTATTTTAAAAATCAAGCATCAATGTTTAGTTCAAATTGCAAATCTGGTGGTTTTTTTATTTTTCATTGCATAAGAACTGCTGCCATGCCTCCTGTTTGTCTTTAAAATAACATGGTGACAACATTTTAAGCAGGTCTTCAGGTAATTACTTCTATAATGCTATCAAAGTCATCTTTACATGAGTAAAACTTGCATGGTTTATTGCTGCTTTATGTATGTTGTGAAAGAGCTAACATAACTTCATCAGTCATGTAAGTAGACAGCACACTACACTTGGAGACTTGAAAACATTGATGCCCCGATACATCTGAAATCCAAGGACCTGGTATTGCAAATCTTTATACAGGTATTTTGTTCCACTCATTTCAAGTTAGCTAGAGTACAGACTACTCACACTTATGTCTATCCAAATGCCTGTCAAGTTAACAGGGCTTCTCATTGCAGAGCTACATTCTCCTATTTAATGTAAACAATCCACTGGACAAAAACCTTTGAGACTCACACTTTTGCATCTAATAGGAAAATACGAAGTTCAGTTCAGTGGAAGAATTTGTTCCACAAAAATCAGATTAGGAACCAATATAAGTAAATATAAAGTACCTCCGAGCCCTCACTGACCAAAAAATCAGGCAAGGGTTGGCATCTTCTCAGTAAACCTTTTGACTATAAATAAAACAAAAAGCAAAATAAGCCTGAATTAGTCTGAGCCTAATATGAATAGGGCTTTCAGATACATTCTGCTTTTAAAAGCAGAGACAGCCAAAAATAGAGCTAATATCCAAAGAAATCTGTATTTGCACCAAAAAAACCCACCCACAAACCCACCTTTGTCAGAGTGAAGTAAGGATTGCATTTACCTGTATTTCCATATGTCTTAACCCCATTCCACTGCCAGATGTCCAAAAATCCGAGAAACTTGCAATGTACCCAATTAGATTAATGCTAAAAAGCAAGCAGAATCAGTGAACATATTCTATATACGTGCTGCAGATGCTCCAATCTCAGAACACATTGTGAATGTCGTACTGTTGATCACCTAGTGAATTTAGTCCATGTATGGAGTTGTCTTTCCAATGAACATGTTTTAAGCCAGACACTTCTAGGTGTCTTGTTCACTCTGGAATAAATTACATCAGTCATATACACATTCCTATCCTGGGAGTCCCACGCAAAAAATGGCCACATAACATCACCACAACCATAATTTCCAATGAGAATGTTACTTCTTTCTGCGAATCTCTATGTGCTACATCTGGTTTTAACTGTTGTTGTTAATAGACCTACTTGTACCACAGTAAGAGTTTTCTTTTTTCAGTAAACGAGATGTTCCCAATAGGTCCACAAGCAAACATGGGATAAAATATAACATTTTAGTAACTGCAGACTTTATTACTTGGAATTATTATATCTAATGACCCAGTCAGGCTGTAGGCAAAGGACTACCAGCATGTTTCATCTCTGCTGGACAATTCTGAATCAGTTTATAGTTACATATACAGCCTCTTTGTGCCTGAAGTCGAACTTGATTCAAAATTCCAAATAGTTTTTAGCCAAACACAAAAGAACTATTTTAGAGTTGCTGCTGCCAGAGGATGTAGGAGATATGTGAAGCTGACTGGAAAATTCTTCCTTTTTGACATACTAGATAATATTCTCTTCATTATTTCTAGCTAGCTCCCACAAGAAGTATTCAAACCAGGAAGTATTCCTTTATCATAATCAAATTTATCTTTTTGCCACTTCCATGTCATCTACAAGTCACATATTCTTGAATGACATTCTCAGATAGCCATAGCCACTATTAAAAAAGCTTCTTTCAATGACAAAAGCAAGTGTGTCTTACCCAGCACATTTCACCTTCAAATAGGAAGCACATTACTCAACACATCTTAACTCTAGTCCAAATTTGCAGATGGAGCCCTAAATTGCAATACAAAATAATGCTTCCAAGCACTAAATTACACCTGGGAGCTCAGCTGCAGTAATCATATGCTAGCCTCAATTTGCCCATTTCTGGCTGCAAATACATCCACTCATGCATTAGTTTTCCTCAGTTCCAGCTGAGTTCTCAGTAACATTGCTGACCAGTTCCAAGGTTTCAGCTTTGTTTTAGCTACCAGAACACTCAGTTGTACCTCAAATTCTCCAGCAAAGAAATATTTTCAGCTTACTTCCCATTGGATTTGGGTAAGTTACTACCCACTTCCACCTCTCAGATCTATTCACTTGAAATAGCTAACCTGATGTAAACACATATAACTGAACACCATCATTCAGGTTCCTTGTGGACCCTACAGCTCCCATTTCCTATGTTGCCTCCGTGAACTAGATCTACTGTGTTTGAGATGATAGGATTCTGTAACTGGAAAGACCCACAGTGCAGCTTAGAGCCACACTTCAATCTTTCACTTGCAAATCACCTGCACAGAATTGTTTGCCTATCCTTTACGCTCAGAGAAACTGCAGATAAAATTCACACGCTTGGAAACATCTCTCTTCCCCCAGACATCTCTAGATGTCTGGGTATAGTGGAACATCCAGTAAGCTGCGCCATTGAGATGTCATATTACCCAAAACCAGTTATTTATATCACAGGCCCTCCCCTCAGTCATCGCCTAGTGCTATAATAATGAAAATAAGTAGTATCTTTAAAATACACGGCTCTCCAAACAAAGTCGCAAGTTTCAAAAGGTAAGATTTAGCACTTTCTGACTATTTAAAAATGAACAAATATCTAACATAAAATTGTTTCTAGAAGTTAACTATAGAAACATCTTGTCTTATGACTAGATCTTCCAAGTATGAATTGTTTTGCTAACCTTAATTTGTAATGTTACATTAAAAAAAACTACCATTATCCACACAAGTCCATAATCACAGAAATCATGATCATTTTTCTTAGATTCTAACTCTTTGTGATCAGTGAAAAAGTCTTCAAATACAATATCCTCAATAGCATTGTTCTGAAATATGAATATATTTGCATATGTAAATATGCACAAAACTATTTAGTCGGCTATAGAAAACATAGTAACAGATAAATAAAACCTAATGGTTTTGAGCTAAAAACATTTATGTTTATCAAGACCATCATCACAAAAGCCATTTATCTTAGACTTCTGATGGCGCACATTCTTTAATGTGATCAAGAATTACGTGGTGCAATAGAGGCGGAGGCCTGATTATTGCTACCTGGTTCTCTGAAGTTTTGATCGTTAGCTTTGGTAATTTATATCAGGCTGCTGTAGCCCATATAGGAACAAGAAGACAGCTCTCGATTTGGTCATTGTAACGTTAGGAGATGGGAAACCATGTCAGGTTTGTTGCTATCAATTAATCTATGCATCAGTGTGCTTTATCTCTTGCACAGGAGTGTGAACTGGTCCTGAAATGTTAGTGTGTAACTTTCGCCATATGAAGGTGCAGAGTGCTACAAACACAGGCATATAATAGGCATGTCCTTTTACAGGAAGAGCTCATCTCTCGAAACAATGTAACCACAGTGGAGATTTTGCATTCAAAATATTTGAAAACTCCAAAATATTGCCATTTTCTAAAATGGACTTTGTTAACTATAAGAAATAGATTAAATCACTGCCAGCATAGCAGAAGAAAAAAATAAATAAAAGTAGCTTTCAACATAAATGCAAAGACATTAAGCAGGATAATATAATAGCAAGTGGTAATTAAGAATAATTACTACCAGAAACTTTATTGTTGTAGAAAATTAAACAAAACTATTCAATACATATTATTATAAATTATACAATGACTTACTTTGCTTACAATACACATAAGTGTTACTAAGATAGCAGTATAAAATACATCTACTACAGTTAAATATATTGCTAGAAAAAGACATATTTCTGCAAAGGATGAGAACACTAAGAAGACATTTAAAAGATTTACCTCATATGTAGAAATAAAATTTCCTTTAATGAAGAAATTGGAGCAGAGAATTTTGGTGGAACTGGAGCACAAAACATTTTTAAAGCTTCTGGATAAAAGGAAACTTTCAAACCCAATACAATTCAGTTATCAGCTAAAATAAACCTGGGTTATAAAATGTTGTTTGCTAAACATGATTTTGTCAAAAACAACCCCACCAAATACAAGAAACTCCAGAGAGGTATAGGGCTGAATTAACTACCAGATTTGTTATTTTATGGGTGTCATTTGTTATTAATTGGCACATTACAGTATATTACTTCAGAGAAGGAATTAAGAACTGATACATGACATTTCAGAGCAACATTCTCCATTGATGAAAAATTCCATATACATTTTTACGTTGCATATTGTCAAATATTGAAAAATCAGCAGAACTTCATTTCCAAGGTGTTCTGTTCTTTTGTTGCATGACAACAACAACAAAAGATAACACTTTCTTCCCCCCTCTGGATTTTGCATCTTCATGTGTAGGATTGTGCATGTGTAGCACACATTTATTTAGAATATTTCTTACTTTCGCTCCTAACAGTCGCAGTTGTGGCTTTTTAAGACAATATCCAGCTTCTTTTTGACATTCAGTTAGACTTTCTGATATACTGAGAGGAAGAAAGTGAATCCCATCTGTCCGATTATTCTGGAGTTGCTCTGAAACAGGAACTCCTTCATAACAAATTATGCAGCAACATGAAAGATGAAGAAATTACTCTGATTATGTTAGATATTAACAATGAAGTTATTTCTGTGCTGTTAAAGACAAACAAAACCAGATAAATTAGGAATTAATAAAACTTTTTTCCTAAACTAAATATTGGAGTTACTTAATATATAGTGGAAACCTGGTGCTAGAATTGTAATTTTTGTAGTCACACACCAAATAATTGTAACACTTTCATGATCAGGTCCATGATGTATATAGACGTCACAACAAAAATGTAACACTAAACTCCAAATTAGTATGAAATGCATTACATGCATAATTTGATGCATGGCAAATGCACCACTCAAGTGCTGTGCTTACAGTCAGATATATTTAAATGCCAAAGAATTTATTTCAGCAGGAATGTCTGGACGGTTTTGAGCAGCACGTTATGTGATTACTTGGGGATTGGATTCTGATATTTGTTTGCTCATTTTTCAAATAAATCTACCTATGGCAAACACCTTGCAAAAGAAATATTTCACTTTAGAAAGTTGCAGTTTGAAGTAATTATGCATCCCAATTTCCTATCTATCTACACTTTCAATTTCCAAAGACAGTGAACACTTTTACACAACACAGGAACTCATAAGTATGTTTATATATACACATGTGCACATATACATATAAATATAAATAAAATCCAGCAATAACTATTCTACTTCTATTGCCTTTGTTCCTGGCACCTCTAAAGGTAAATTCAGATTTGAAGGACTTAATACTACGACCAAGCTAGTAAAACTATTTGAGAGATTAGTAGCAACAACTATTAACGTTTATCACTTAAACAGATATTTTACAGGATTTATATATAAAATTATAATGAATATTTTTAACAGAGAGCAGAGGTTAAATTTATATTTTTGTTATTCTTGTAACTTGTTTTATAGCATAATAATTAAGTTCTTACTTACATAGTTTTTACTGTACAATTACAAGCACAGAACGCAATAAATGGTGAACTAGGTATTATATACAACAAAAGAACAAGAAAAACACTCCATTTCATATATTCATGTATCTATACATGTATGTAGATTAAAATGCACATTACAAGAACACTTGACGTTTCTCAACACACTGGCACATGCCGACACTGACATCTACTGGTGTCAGACAGGTTTGGGGTAGTTTTTCTGCAAACAGTAAATAATGAAGTTTCTTTGTGTATTCATGCAATTCAAGCGTGTAAGTTCTGTTACCTGCAATTTCACTGTCATACATCTATCTGCTATAGTCGACTGATTCTTATTTATGCTAATTGCGATGTATTTCCATTTTAAGACTTATTTAAATTATTAGAATACTGTGTGAACACAGGTGTCTCAACGTAACTGAAAACCAGCCATTTGATTTAGCAAACAACATGTTTTCTGAAGTACATTTGGACGTTAAAAAGGAATCCTTAAAATGCACCACTAGCCCAGAAGTTGCAGTTCCCACACTGAGAGAAAGATTATAGATCTGGGAGTAGGTCTTGAACTCTTTCTGGAATGTTCCTTTCTTCAAGTGGAAGATTTGACAAAAGACTTATTTCTTAAGAGAAGAAAAACAAGAATGGAAAAACAAACTTTTAACAAGTGTTTGGCCTTCCTAATTTTTCTGTACATCTAAATATCTGACGGTTCTGACTCTTCAAGGTGAGTGTCTGCATAAAGGGAATGTCAAGTGAAGTCATACAAGATACAAAAAGATGTAAAACAGTCAAAATATTCCTTCACATTTGGCAGTTGAAAGTGTTTTAAGTTAACAATGTAAAAAGAGCTGGCCCTCTTTTAGGGCAAGTTAGTCATAAATAGTATAAACTCCTCGATTTGAAAGCTAAGTAATCAACTGTGAATTAATGTGAAACAGACTTTTCATTTCTGGAAGACAGAAGCAAGGTGAGGCAAGCTCCAAGTAACATTAATACTGATCTAATAATATTCTGTTTCCATCTGCTGGTAAGAAACTGTAAAATCAGAACCTCTCAGGGAGATGCAGGCTTTCCTGTTCAAAGGAATCTTAAACATAGCATGAAGCTACAAATCCTGTTAAAATTTTTGTAGGATATCTGCCAGGAACAGGTTTGACTATCCATGTATAACCATCATAAAAAGGTATTTACCTTAATACTTGTCTTCATGGCTAAAAAAGTAGCTTTTTTAACTCTCAGATAACTGATGCCTGCAGAGTATGCCAAGATTAAAGAGGAGAGCAAAAGCAAGGCACCTTTGCTATCTGATGAAATCAACTTAATACAGTCAATCCCAGGAGAGACTGTAGCTGACCTTGGGAAGTTTACATCCTGATAAACAGATAGACCCTGCTCCACAAGACACATTTTTCAAACATGAACAAAAAGTTATATATATGATTTTAAGCCTGTGGATATTTTTCCTAGAGAAGACAAGACTGTAAAGCAAGAGAAGTATTGTTTTCTTGGTCTGATCTACCATAAAATCCTACTGCTTTGGACTTTGTTACAGTCAAACAAGAGATTCTTTCACAGAGGAACTCAGAACTAGTAAAAAAACCATAGATCTATTGTTATTTAAACAATTGGCAGTCATTTGAGTTTTATTATCCACTACACAGAAATCATGTTTATCAACACATAGATCATTTTCATTGGTGAAATTAGCTAAATTCAGGTAATCAGTCAGTAGTAAAATGTGAACAGCTTAAACAAACCTAAATTAGTGTCAGGTAAATTATACCTTTAAGTCTCATAAACCAATCAGTTTAAAAATTAAAACCAGAAGATGATGGTAGATGGTGCCACTAGATGGCAGTGCTCCAAAGAACTTAGTTTTCTAGACTACAAGGATTAAATGAATTCTGCAAGGTTTTTTGGTATGAGCTTCTTGTTAAACTTTAATTCTCTTCATCTTTGGGGAATGTAGTTAATGTAAAAATTTCTTCCCCAAAATTTCTACTGATTCTAAAAGCTCAAATTCACCCTCAATTTCTTAAACCTGCTGGCTACTTCTTGAAAACAAAACCATTCTCCTCTTCAAATCCTGTCCTCCCACAGCTTCTACAATTCATCTTTCCTGGTTCCACTCCCATTTAAATCCTTCAACTTCTTGGGTATTTCAAGAGGTTCTGTCCTCTCTTCTCTGCTTCTGCTACTCAAGTTCTAGTAACGTTCTAGTCAAAGACCTTGTACAGGTCCCCTCTCCATGGTAAGGGATCAGAGCATGATTCATCACTCTATTCTGCACCAACAAAAATATCAGATGATCTCCCTTTAAGGGGCACCAAGCCACCAGTGCTACCTCAGCAAGGCTAAAAGACAAGGATCTTCTGAGCCTTTCCCTTTTCAACCTTCATGGCCTCCCTACTATGGCTAGCATCCCATCATTCACACAGACTCAGAACACAGGTATCATTCACAACATTGTAAAAGTATTTGTCTAATCTCTCTACAAAGCTCAAGTCTGGTATCTAATTTCATATCTTGCTTGCTGCAGCATCTGTTTCTTTGGCCTAGACAAGCATCACCTTGTTCTGTTCACATTCATTCAAAGCACTACGGCAAAGATCATAGCTGCTTGCTTTGAACGTTATCCCATTCTTTGAAGTGATAGAAAAAAGAGGTCATGCAAATAAAAGATGGTCCTCTGCTTTCAGAGCCTTCACAGGCTTCCCTTTTTTGTTATCTCTAGAGGAGTAAAGCACTAACAACTTTTGGTTTTTTGACTTCTGACTTATCACTGACTTCCCAAAGTTGTGTTGGTTGTTTTCTTTTTTTCCTTTTTGAACACCTTTTTGCCCACCCTCATGCTGCCTCTCACATCTGAGAGAAGCTTACTACTACAGTCATCGATTTATTCTCTCAGAATTTCCTTAAGTCCTCTTCCACCATGATCTGCAAAACAGTCAATGGCTGGGCTATTGGCATGCTGAAACCCCTGCTTACAATGCTGATCAGTGTCCTTACATTTGCTGACTCTGTCTGTCCAACAGACAGAAAATGCTGCTGAATCAAAACCAAACACTCCAATTACAGCCATGAATGATATTCAACTGCTACACAAATTCATAACAGAAGCTCACAAAGAAAGATCAGGGCCTAATCCTACGCTCTGAAATAATGCCATCCTTGATGGTTAAGATAACCTTGACTACATCAAATAATACAATAACTAAAAACTGATAAATTTATTAATTTTTTTTTTTAAGGTCAGAGATAAGCATCATGATTACCCAACCTGACCTTATAAATAATACAGATAATAAAATATCATCAGTATTCCTGCATCAACCTCACAATTTGCTGGGTGTAACTCAGGATGTATCACAGAAAGAAAGACAGCCTTTAAGTCAAAACTAGAACTAATAGATAATTTCAGAAGTTGCTACTTTCATTGTTATACATTGAAATCTTACAGCTACTCTGAATTTATCTAGACTGAAACCTCAACTACTGGGCCTGTTATGCTTCTGTTTAGCAAAACTTCTTGCATCAGAAACTATACCATGCAGGTAACATACTCAAACTAACGCTGTGTCTCCTGTATAAAACCAACATAATGATCTTTTTAAAATTCTTAATGCAGAACTGGTACTCAAGAAAAAGAAAGATCGCATGCAGGAATCGATACTTCTGCTTGTTCCCCTAGAACTGTATCTGGAACACCTTGATAAGTGCATTAAGTGCACAGCATTCCCACAAACCCTCATATCAAAGAAGAATCACAGGTTTAGGCAACAGGAAAACTATCGCTCTCTGGAACTTAAATTTTTCAGGAACTGCAGGCAGAAATTTCACTCCACTTCAAATCCAGAACATGGAGCCCTCTTCTAAGGGTGGACACATTCATTCTTTCAAGAAAGGGCAAGGTGATTTTTTTTTTTTTCAAAACAGAAAAAAAAGCACAGTGGTGATTTCCATCTCTATGATAATTCATTATTGAAGCACAGAGCCAGGAAATGAGAATTTGCTTATCTGAGGATTCAAACCTCACTCACCATTAAATTATTTGACCATTGTGGGTACAGGAAGTTGTGCTGTTGAGCAGAAAAGAATGCAAAAGTCATTCAGTTGAGAGAGAACAAGTGGTGACATGACTATCACAGTTGTTAGAGCACTTACCTGGAACAGAAAAACTGTGTATAATATTTCTAATCCCAAAACGTTTTCTATATTATTGCTAATGTCTCACCTGCTTTAATTAAAGTGCAGAGAGTATTACCCAGCCATCTTCTGTTGCTTATCTTTCAAGACTGTAAAGCTTCTTTCAGAGTTACTGCTTTTCAGGATACAATCTCCCTTCCTACAAAGGATGACCCTAATTCCCTATTCTTATCCTTATGACCTTGCATTTGGCTGCACTAAAACACATGTGTTTCAAGTGACCCCAAGTTAACAACCTACACAAATTGCCCTGTAAAACTGACCTAGCCTTATCCTTATTTACCACTCTACCCTTCTTCACATCACTACAGACTTAATGAGCAATAATTTTATATTTCTGGAGCTGGTGACACACAGAAACTATCAGTAGCAAACTGCCAGTCTGAAAAACCATCGAGAAAACCTTGGGTGTTAAGGTTCCAACTCTAATTTTTTGACATTATTATATAAACTAGAAAGGCTCAAAAAAGCAAAATTTTAACATAAGTAATATGAAATGAAAAAAAGAATATACCTCATATTTATTCATATGCACATTATTTTAGTGAAAACATGTCAAAAAAAGGCAAATATTTAGGAATTCACTACCATGAAATATAAAAATTGCTAATATAACAACATGATAAAACTGAGTAGGCTTATTCCAAAATGCATTTACATTTCCCCACTACTACTTATAGAACAAATTTGACTGATTGCTCTGTACGTGCTGCATCAACCTCAGAAATTTAACTATTATGCATTTTGTTCTACTTCGGCTCCTCATTCATTAAAGATACAGGATCCTGCAGTTATCATGTGATTACCTTTTACACATGCAATGAATACTTTTGACTACAAGTTTATCTAGGTCCCAATTCTGTATGTGCTTACATGCATGTGTTGAGAACGACATTCAGTTAAAGTTATGCTTGTTCTTAAATGCTTGTAGAATCAGGGTTGAGGTAAGATTGTCCCTGTGATAAAGGGTAGTAGATGTGCAATGGAAATAGCTTACTATTGGAGAATTTTACATTCAAAAAAAGCCTACTTTATTTGATCAGTATTTCTTGCTATTCCAATAGCCTCATGTGAGTAAAATGAAGTATAAAAACCTCATGTATTTAAAACCATAATTGTGACATATAACTTCAAATATGTCTATAGCATGCAATTTATTTTTAAAAACAAACAATACATTTTACATTCTAAGAAAGATACAAGCCTTTTAGTACCCTTGTTCTAATTATTTTAAAACACATGTACCAAATAAAGCACCTTTTTTTCAAATCTTCTTCTTTGTCCCTTGGAAAATACTAAATACCAAAGCACCATGAAAGTTATTTCTCAACGTATAATCCTTTATCTTGCAAAATCAACTAAATCATAGTAACTCTGAAAGTAAGTTCATACCTTTTCCTTTCAACTTGCTCTTTCAAACAAATATATTTGGAACACATTGGTTCTTCCTCCTTATTGTCTGTGTCTGGTGTAAATAAGGTACTGTGACCTCTTCTTTCTGAAGTATGACAGACTCTAGAAACCAGTTGTAAATAAGGAGGCAAAACAAAACTAGAAAAAGTAGTGCATAGATGATGAATGCCTAGATAAAATTGTCCTCTAGAAAGGAAAACAAATCAAGAATCTTAACATCCATTCTCTATATTCTAAAGTACATAGTTTATCAAACACTACATCATGACCTACATCAGACCAGAGGATATAAATTGCTACCATAAATACTTGGCTTAAAGTGCCTGGTAATTGCCACTAAAAGTAGAAGTCATATTATTTAGAAAAGAAAACCAGGTAAAAGCTAAAATGTCAGTGATAATTTTTAAGAAAAAAAGTAAGTTCAGTAGTCACAATTTTCCTTTCCCAACTTAAGCGGAGATATCACTTGCTGCACAGAAAACTGAAACCAAGTAATGCAGATTTATAACTTTAACCAGGTATGTGAATAAATGTTATGTTAAAAACTTCAAATTAGTTTTATGATATGCTATCACTTGAACTTCTTCCTAGATTTTCAATTCAACTGTGGATTCTAGAGGAAACACCAGGTCTTTGACTATCTTTGAAAAGTTAATAACTAAAAAATTCTACCATTTAACTCTCCAATCTAAGTTGTACTGCAGGTGATGAAAGTCTATTGGCTTCCACAGGCCATGGATCAAATTCTAAAAGCAGTCTCCAGCTACTGTATGAACTCTACAAAGTTAATAAATGTCTAACGTGCAGACAGTTACAACGTGAAGAGCAGTATATGGAAAATGTCTGAGATGTAAAGAAAAAAAAAATCAGAAATGGCTCCCAAAACTTATGCTACTTTTACATCAAGTTCATAAGTGCCTTCACATTTTAAGAGACAATCCCAAATAAAAAAGGTTAAAATTCCACTTTGAAATTACTCTGAATACTTTTCAGGTGTTACAGATTTTGTGAGGTTCCCCTGAGGCAACTACACTTCCAACTTGGGGTTTTGTTTTACTGAGAACTACACCTTATGTTATAAACAGATATTATACAGGGTAAAGCAGCAAGAACTACAAAATGAAGTCAGGAAAGACAAGACTGATTTGTGATGCAATATATATTCCCGTTACAAAATGGTTACTGCATGCTTCAGCAGTATAGTTTAACCAGATCTTACAATCCAAAGTTTCTATTGAAATCAGTGGCATTTTGCCTGAATGAGAACAGGGCCAAAATTATGAAGTAAAATGTGGAAGTTACACATAAAAATTAAATACCCAGCTTGAAAAGCAGCTCAATCACACAATACATGAGACTGATTAGGATTTAAGCATCCTTACAGCAATCTCATTAACACAAAGGGGGGTTTTACAGCACAAATGGATATAACTGTTTTGGAGTGTGAAATCCGAGATCAGTGCTTTAATAAGTAGATCACATTAATTTAAAATTTGAAAGAAATATTTCATGCTGCTTTTTTAACTTGATAGAGGGTATATCATCTTCATAAATGTTTATAGTAGTTTCTCAGGATGCTCTAACACAGTTCACTTTCTCTGCAATTACCAGACAAAAAATAAAGAGATGGCAAACAGTTTTTTGAACATTTAGAGTGATTTCTGTAAAGGATGGCAGAAAAATAGTTTTTAAATTATCTAGGATTTTTTCTCTAAGTTTTGTTATTTGGTTTAAATCAATAAAAACTATTTGAATGTTAATTTAATTGCATTATCATGACAGCTCTTGTATGGAAGTTTATCATTTTATTGAATGAAGTAACTGAATGCCTTATCAATGTAAACTGAAATATTTGGGGCATGCTGCAGGTAAAGGTGAATGTTTTTACAGCACACTCTCCTAAAACAGACTATTTATCATTCTTTGAAAAAAGAGGACATGAAAAAACAATACTATGTGTGTGGCCTACATTACCTTCACTTAATGCACTAAATACGGGTTTTTTAGAAAATCGTGCAGTTTCTGCACCATTGATAATCTGACAGTAAGTATTTATTGAAGGTAAAACACTCATTGTCTGTTGACACTATTTGTTTTAATATATAATCTTGCTAACCAAACGATCTTTAAGCAATGCAGATAAGCAATGGCATGCGAAGGGTCACTTAAATGCCAATTTGACTGTTTCATAAACTTAAGCATTCTTTTCCCATGACTATTCTCAGCTACTTAATTGAAAGTATTATCCATTTACAAACTTTAGACCCGCCATAAAAAGGCTCTCTTCTGTATCCAATAGACCTTTCAGGACCCTAAGAACAACAAAAGCTAATAATTAAAGCAGCTTCTTTTTTACCCCCTGCTTTTCTGAATAGAGAAGTGAAGAAGCAACCTATGCTACATCTAAACAAAGCTATCTATAAAGATCTTGCTAGCAGTGAAGACCATAAAACTGAAGCGTCTCACTTGACATGGGATGGGCAGGATCAGTTAAATTAGGATGCGGTCTGTACTACTTTTGTAATCTGCACTCCTACCACAGAATGACAGATACAACCTATGACAAGAGCAAGGTAATAAGCAGTTGTCCTTAAATTACAGCTCTCCGTGTAAAATCTCCTGAATTTCAGACAAGCGCTGACTGTAATACAAATTCAAGTTAATGAATTTTTAATACATCTACTCTATTTAAAGATGATGACTTAGAGCTGGCATTGCTTATATTAAATTTGTGGTATTTTCCATTGTTTGTTTTTAATTATTTTGATTAGATTATGCTTGGAATTGTATGGACAAATTGAACCCCCACATAAGCAACTTCAGTTTCTGCTGCAGTCAAGAGAAGTTTCATCTGCATACAGTAGGACTGAATAGGCCCTCTGGATTTTAAAAACCATAAATGAGAACTATTTCAAGGAGATAAATAGCAAATTAAAATTAGATATACCAAACTAAACTCGATAATTTAAATCAGAAATTGCAAGTTCTCAGATTCAAATTTGGGAGGATGGTATTATTTTCTCAAATATCTAGCATGCTATGCACTAATAACTTCATATTTTTTTCAGTATTTTTCTTATAATAATGAAATCAGATTAAAAAATTACTTGACATTTGAAGCCAGAGGAGGCAAAGATTGTTGCAACACACATTCGTCTTGTAGCTCTTTCTGAACTTCATCTGGTCTAATTTTTGATATTGCTTTTCCTTCCACCTGTAGCACATCCAAGGATGGAGCCTAAAATGTTCACGAGCAGAAAACAAACACAGTGTTACAAACAGATACAGTTACACTGATATTTTCATGCCCACTCTGGAGCAGAACAAAAAGCAATGGCACACAAGCAACTCTGACCATCAGAAAACACAATTCAATTACAGTAGTTTAGAACTGTTGTCACTATGCAGATCATAGTGGTGCCGACAGCTATTTGGGATCTAGAATAAGCAGAAAAGTGTGATAAAACAAGATTTTCAATGTGCCCTACCTAAATTGCATTTCTGAATGGTATGTTATGAGTGTATTTCAATGTATTACAGAAAGAATAATCAAGAGAGCATAAAAATTATAATATTACTAATCAAAATTATTAAACTTAGAAAAGCACGAACACATCTAAAAATTGTATTATTTTGTCAACCAAATTCAAACAGATATGTATTTTCAAGGTTAGCGTTTTTAGAAAAGTTTCTTCAAGGTTATGTTTATTAAATACAGGAACTTCAGCAGGAATACAAATATAAGGAATTCCTACTGCTTCCACTCACAGATGCTCATTACCATTTATTAGACCACCACCTGCTTAGTTGTGCCAAAAATTGTTTTTTCCACACTGTGAAATAGACCAGTTAACTGATCCATGTTGAAAAAAATAGTTAAAAAGAGTGTGGAGGGAAGGCAGAAATTAACCTAGATCTCGAATTCTCTTTGTAGTGTCCCCACATAGAAATTTTGTCAGGGGCAGCTCACTGTAATCCAGGAGCAAGAGCAAACAGCAAAGTAAAGGAACTACTGAAGTCATCGTTGCTGCCAAAGTGTCTGCATCTATATCATAAAACTCAGCTTCAGAATCTATACCCTTGTGCTGCTTCTTCCATATTGTGATGGCCTCCAGAGGTCCCTTCCAACCTCAATCATCCCACAATATTGTTTCCTGCAAATTGTTAAACATCTTCCAAAAACAGACTAGCAGCACCATCAGTAAAAATTCCTCTGAACCGCACTTAAAAGCTTGCATACATAAAACAACAACTCAGGTTCGAGAAAATAAAGAAGCATAATCATAGCATAACAAAGACAGAAACAGTATAACACAGTGGGGGAAGCAATTTCTACAGTTCTTCGTCTTGAAAAAAGAATTTCTCTCCTAACACAGAAAGTTCACTTTTTTTGCCCAGCTCTTCCTGTTGCCCTGTGGCAATTACTTGTGCAAGACTGGGTAGCTTAATGTATAGGAACCCAAAGAATACAACTGTTGCGACCAAATGCCTTTTGAATTAAGATTTTCAGTCACAGATCTGGTTAATGAATCCCAAAAGCATAGCATTTTGCTCTTCTTTGTTCACTCACTGCTCTGTTTGTTCCAGAATATAACTGGGCACAACGTCTATGTCTACTGATAACTTCAGCAGTATTTAAGTTTTTAGAAGAAATTCCTGAATGAAAAAAAATACGGAAGTTATAGTTCAGAAGCAAGAGTATTAATCACCAAGTAAAAGAAACTGAGAACTGTGGAAGACACCTTAGTGAGTCACTACCTTCTGAAAAGGCTTATTCAAAATTAAAATGGTTTCATATATTGTTAGCTTATTTTTGAAACCAAACACCACTGTTTGTATCAGCACATGCATGAAAAAATATGGAGGACCAAAGTTAGATATTTGATGTTTACCAGAGAAACTGGAAGTCAATCAAAATTTTACGTAGAGAAAATAGACTGAGAAAATTAAGGAATATAGAGAAGTTTTAAAGTAATATGTCTACTTTAAGATGTATCCTTAAAATGAGTTAAATCGTTTTTGTCTTTGAATACCAAGAAATTTTTATCATTGTCCAGTTCCAAGAAAAAAGGTAAGCTGATTGGATGCACTGCCATTACCAGTTTTTAGAATGCCCAGATATCAAATAATTTGGGGGAAAAAAAAACCCTGACATCTGAAGTAACAGAAGATGGTCAACAACATTTGTCAATGTCTTAGACACCAACATGGCCAACGAAAACCTCCTAAGCTAAAATTGCAGCAGCTACTATTTTAAAACCGTAAACCAAAGTTCTGTGACCTCATCTTTTTTATGAAACAGATCATGAAGGGGGACTACAACACACCCTTGCTAATGAATTATGAGGACTATACTAAGTATATGGGAATCCCTTTAAGCCTAAAATCAGAGAATATGAGCCAACACACTTACTATTGTATGGACATTTTAAATATATATAATCTTATCTTTTATTTCATTTTCTTTGCAGAAATACCCATGAACGAACACCATTTTAATCAAAATATTTATGTAATTCAGTTACAGATGTAACAAAATCACAAAACAGTAATTTGAAAAAATGCAGATATTTGTTTTAGTTATTGTATATAACCAAATTTGCAAGTTCATCTGTACAATCAATCATTTTATCTTGAAACGGCATGAGCCCTGCACTCCACTAAGCAAAAAATGAGATGTCACAAACACATGCCAATGATTAGCATTCTATAGAAATACTAATAAACAGTACATTGCCATTAATCTGTACAGAAATAGTTCTGTTAAGGACACGATAGAGCATTTAGATAATACCTATGGGTTCTTAAAACCTTTTCTCTTTCTTTTCCTAAATTTTTGTCTCCATTATTTTTACTGTGTGTGAAAGTGAAAACATACCCTTTCAAATTAAATAAATATACTTAAGTTACACAGTACTTGTGTTAAATAGAACAAAATGTATGTTATCTTTTCACTTGCCAATCTGGCAAACTACTTTGTGTTGTAAAATCACTGAACACACACTGATGGGTGTTGTTGCAACAATACCGCCAGTGCATTATAGAAGTGGCAAGCTGCCCAAAATAATACTGTCTAAAAAACATCACAGTACCCCAGTACTCTTTAAATAACTGGGAAATTGTTCTGTTGGAAACTAGTATATAATTTAGAAATAATCAATAATCTTATTGTATTCTTGAATATTATAAAAATCACCAGTGACATTGTACTGTGTATGTTTACACATCGTTTAGCATATTTAGTTTAGTAAACAACAGATCAACTGATGTTAGAGTATAGTCTTGAAACTACCAGCAAACATCATTATTAATATTAATCACATAAAACATTATTGCCAAGTACAGATGGCACATGAGATTTCAGTTACTGAAGAATCAGGAACATTTCTGAGGTATAGACAGCCAAAGATTGTAAGGAAATTTTCAAAACGGTAGTTTTTTATAATTTAGCAGAATTTTTAAGAAGTAACAGGATTTCATTTTCATCCATTTTCTTCAACAGAGGAACTCTATTTCAAACTCTAATAATTTCTAATATAAATTATTTTGCTACCACAAAAGTTGCTAGGGGATATGAATCCTTAGCTGTTGGAGAATGCCTGCCAACTGGAACTGTTCAGGCCACCATCACCAGGTCACTTAGGGTTCTATTTCATGTCCCCGGTAGCTTCATTGCAGGCTGCAGTGCCAGGGCTGATGGGGCGTTTGTCATCTCCCTGTGACTCACTCCCAGAGATCCCCTGTCCCTTGGCTCTTCAGGGTAAGTTGTGGGCAGCTTTGGTTCTTGGCTACCCTAAAACTGATCAGGAAAGTTGGTTGCTAATGCTCTGGAAGTCTAGGTGCCTGCCTACCTCTCTCTCTCACTTTCTCCACACAGCTTGAAGAAACACAATCACGCCCAAACTACCGTCAGTGGGAGCAGCTGAAGAAGCAGCTGAAGCAAGGCCCTTAGACCTTCAGAAGGTTTCTCATTTTGACTAGACCTCTGCCTTATGCTGACTACACCTTGAAACAACATACTCACAAATACTGGGCTCTCAACAAGCATCCCACACGTGTGTCTCATCCTCTTTTTATTTTGATCCCTTTTTCTCTTCCTTTGCAACACCTGAATCTGTCTTCCCATGTAGCTTATCCAACCTTGTGTTCATCTCATTTATTTAAGTTAGGCCAAGGCTATCTGGTATCTCTGCACGTAACACTGCCCAGTGGAACAATATCCCATTCTTGTTTGCCCTTCTCAGTATACCATTGTAAACATAATAAATAACTTTATTCTGTTTTACAATAAGTATATATAATAAATTGAAGGCAAAGTAATCATTTACATCGAAGCTGCAGAAGGAAACAAGTTACGGGTTTATTTTAGTAGCTGGTTATAACCTTGAAATACCAGAATGCTGGAAATAGGGGAAAAGACATTATTTGGTCATAGCAACAAATTTGCCCTCTGTGGTACTGTCTCTACAGACTTGATGTGTGTTCTCTACTACAAATCTAACCTTTATAGGGTTGATATCCTAGTGACATTTTTTGTCACGTGTGAAATTACACAAAACCAGAAGGATACTGACCATTATGCCATTTTCCAGGAAGGCATCCACTTGTTAAATGTAGATTAGGATTCTATTTATACATTGTTTCATTTGTAATCTTCTTTCCAATCTCATAAAGAAAAGCCTAACCCAGCATCTGACCGAATGAACCTTAATTTGTTTTTTCCTCTAACCTTAAGCTGCAAGACCAGTATGAAGACCTGTTTTATAGAAAAATCTTCTTTTAAAGGGCAGGTGGTAAGGAAACAGCTTTCAGACCTCTGTATGGGAAGCATGGGAAAACTAATACTATCTCACAATAGTACTAAACCTACTTACCTGCTTATTTTATGTTAACAGCTCATCTGTATGCCGAGATTAATTTTCTGCTGCTTGAGGTTCTTTCTGAACTACTGGTGTCTTCTGAGGGAAAGGGAGGGGGAATGGAATCAATGGAAGAGGTAAATGCACAGGTTTGAGGTTTTTTTAAACTGTTTTGTGCTCCCTGACAGGTAATTCAGTACAATATTTATTACACACAATTATTCTTTCATCATCCATGCATTTTATGAAGCACCTAGAACACTGTATCAATTGTCATAGGCCAAATATGTCCTCAACAGCTAACTAGATTTCCAAAAATAAGGCAAAATTATAGGCATAGGACCTACAATGATTAGCACTAAATAATATTTACAGAGATTTCTTATCAAAGATCTGTTCTGTTTCTTCTACATATAGTACCTGTAAGAAGAAATTGCAAAAAGTAAGAAGAAACATACAAAAGAAATTTATATCAAGAGATCCTTTAAAGCAAATAAATCATTAATGCCTCTAAACATTAAGCAATCCCCAAACATATCCAAGTTTAAATATTTACATTTTAAAAACAGTTTGAATTAAAGTCATAGAATGATGGGCACTACTATATATGAATACAGATGGATGTCTTTCGATTTCATTGCCCTAATTGGCATGCTACTTAATAAAAGCTGTATTTTTCATATCCAGCAGTGGAAGAATCAAACCCCATAAAAAAGAATGAACAAGAGACAAAAGGGTAAGAGAAAAATAAAGGTATACTTGTGATTTATGAAGTACCAAAATGTTTTCAAGGACTATTTAATTTCCTTCTCAGTTTTATCAGTTTAAAATATGAACTACCTATCTTAACAACTCTGCAAGCAAATAGAAGCACTATTAACTTATTATATTTTAACATTCCTAGATAATGCAGAATGTTACCAGGCATGCTTGGCGAAAACTTGGCAGGAGTTGAGATTCAGTTTTTATTTCCTCATGTTCAATTGGGGCCTGTTGTACAAGTAAGCAAAGAAAACTACTGTCAAACAAAAATAGTAAAAAAAAAAAAAAAATTATTCATACCACCTTACAGAAGAAAACATCATCAAAACAATATATATGCAAAAATCAAAGTTTGGACCTTCATTACACAATTTTGTTTGAAATCAACAAGTATATTCAGAGACAAATAATCTTAGGCTCATCTTTTGCAAACACCTACACACATGCTTAACTTTTTGCTATAACTAACTTCTCCGTGGAACTACTTCTAGTAGGGAAGTTTAAAAGCTGAGTGTAGCTTTCAGTTAATCATTTTCTCCACTGGAGGAAATTATTATTGCTCCACTAGCAGAAAAGCTAGTACAAAATTCAAAGCTGTTCTCAGTTCCCAGACATACTATTCTTTCTCATCAAAGGAACAGTTCAACTAATCCCCTTTTGGTTACAGTATATCCATATGAAAAAAAGCAGAAATAAAACACAGCAATAACTCTCAAAACAGGCAGCATTTTTAAGGATAATGTGCTTCCTAAGCACCTGGTTAGCATACAAGGACACAATTCAGCACACACGTACTTTACCCTTTGTGCTATATACTGGCTCGAGGAACGAAGTTTTAAAGATAACAGTAAAAAACAGAAGTATCACACGTCTAAACTACATTTCATTTTAGAATCCAATTCTTTATAACTGCTACAGAATTGTTAAGTATTTCTGGGGAAAATATTTCAGAGCCACAAGTAGACACAAGAATGCATTAAAATTATTATACATGTTAGAAACAGCCTGCCACATCATGAAAAAAATCCTTTGTTGGCACTGCAAATGTCCATTTGCTCTTTTAATGTAAGAATCTTCCACACAGTAGAATTTTTATTCTATTGAATGTATTGTCCACCTAGACATTTAAAAACATTATTTTTTTAATGCCTAGGATTTTTTTTTTTTTTTGCATTTAACTTTAATAACATGTAAGAACCATATTCTGAGCTGTAACAATTTTTTCCTTGCATATCAGAAAATGAAAACAAAAAAGAAGGAGTGTCCAGGCCAACACAAAGTCACAGATACATATACTACCCCAAAAGTGTAAACTATAAAAAGCAAAAGCTATGCCTTGCAGAAGATTGTACATGACGTTTTGCTTTTAACCAAAGCCTTAGTAATTTATCTACCTTTGACAATAAATACAGCTTAAGGAAAAAAAAAAGTCATATTACATATTTTTTTCATCAACATGAGAGAAAAGAACTAAAATAGAGGAGTGTAGTAACAACTCAGACTAAAAGGAACAGATTCAGCATTATATTCTCAAGCTATACCAACCTACCTTCTTCTTCACAACATGTGATATTTTTCAAACATGGTGATTACCACGGACTATTAATTATTATACTGCATCTTAGCTAACTGTCACTCTTTTCCTATGTGATTTATTACCCAATTCATGGAATCAAAGAGAAGTTTTCACAAAGCCTTTCCTTCAACCAGACTGAATCGACTTACGTTTCTAAGCTATTGCATAATATGTAAATTACAATTTTACATATTAATTTTCCTGTCTGTCAAAACCAACAGAATTATATGAGCAAATATTATCTTAATTTCATTTTAGACACCTGTACACGTTATGTGATTACTTGCCTTTGTTGGGTGCGGTGTTTTCTCTTTTGTCCTCTCCCCATGGGAGAATCACAGGCACAATGCTATTGTGTTAATGTGTACTGTCTATATATGTACTATGGGCTGTGTGTTTGCATTAACAAAAACAAGGCCAAAGAGGTGTGATCTAACTTTGGG
This sequence comes from Rhynochetos jubatus, assembly GCA_027574665.1. Classification (NCBI taxonomy): domain Eukaryota; kingdom Metazoa; phylum Chordata; class Aves; order Eurypygiformes; family Rhynochetidae; genus Rhynochetos; species Rhynochetos jubatus. The sequence goes on along the minus strand of CM050648.1, from coordinate 121,875,969 downwards.
AAATAAAAGTGTTGAGAACTGTGGGGACTCTTAATTCCTGTGGGAATCTGTTCTTGAGTGTTCTGCCCATTCTTGAGGAAGTTGTTTCCTGCACTGATATTTTAACCTTATGATGGAAGCTTCTACCCTGCCATTACAAAACAGCTTTATTAGCCATAGCCTTTCTCCTGCAGGTGTGGAAACTACTTAGGTACCCAAGCACCTTGACAATTCATCAGAAACCCTTTTAACATTTTCAATCATTTTGGAATGTCTGTGGTATCTTTTGGAGTTGAACAGACTCATTGTGAGTCCTGACACACGGAAAATTAAGATGTTGTTGTTGTTTGGTGGTTTTTTTAATAATTATCTCTAAATTTATCTTACTTAAATATTTTCATCTGGTTGGGTTTTTTTTTTTATTCCTCATGTTATAATTACATGCTATTAAAATTGTTTTCCTCTATTTTTACAAGAAAAGTCTACCCCTAGTGCAGAAAATATCCTGAAAAATGACAAAAAGAAGTCAATCTAGATGTGTGATCATACAAATATTCTAAAACATTATTTTAACTTGGTGAATTCATACAAATTCTTTATTCACAACCATAACTAATCACTCTGTACCCCTTTGACAAAGCTTGAAGCTCTGGGAGATTACAATTTATCTGATTAAAAACCATTTCTTCTCTTATTATTACAGCAGCTTACTGTCCTAATGAAGATCAGTCCCCTATTTTATTAGGCTTCAGGGGTAGTCCTTGCCCCATAAAGCCTGTAGCATTTAAGATGAGCGTAAATGATGTGGCCCTGATAATCATAAGGAACTGGAGAGTGTTTGTTGATAAAATGCAACAAACAGCACAACTGGATTGGTTTTAGTTAGTCCCTTGCACGTGTAAATTTGAAGAAATAAACAAATGGATTTCAGAAGTCCACACATGTAAACCATCTACCCAGTATCTCTTTGTAGGTAGTTTCTTGCAACATTATGAAATTAAAACATCTCTTCTAAAAAAATCTCAAGTAATACGAGTTAACTGTTCCAGAAAAAATGGCATGTATCCAGGAGTGGTAGTGTCCACCCTTGAAGACTGAAAGTCTCCCTCCAGCAAGTGCCACAGCTTTTGCCAATGTTGATCTTATTGATGATAGTCAATAAGGTGTGCTTCCTGAACTAATGATGTAATAGCAATCTCATAATAAAAAGCATCATGGTCTTGATTTAGCCTCATTTTAACAGATGTTAAGACCATGAGAAGAACATTCCATAAGCCACCTGTAAGCAGCAAATAAAAAAAAAAAAAAGAACTAAAAAGCTAAAGTTTTCTCATTTAAAGAGAATTAAATGAAACAAATTGAAGTCTCTTGTTCCTTTCCATGGATCTTAAAATATACCTTATACCACCCATAGGGAAAGAAATAAATGTTTTCAATAAGACTCTTAAAAATAGTTTTATCGGAAAGTAATAGATGATCTGTTGCATAATTTTCATGTCAGCTGAAATATAAAGAACATAGAGAACAAAGAAGTGAGATATTGTAAAGTTGTGAGCATATACTTGTTTGTATTTGCTTATAGATATGACGCAAATACAGGCCTATCTCTTCTTGAATTTTAACAATAATTGGCTCCAAACCAGTTTTGAGACAGTAATTAATACTCTCATTACAGATAAAATCTTCCCAAACCCTTGCTATTGGTATCAGCTGACAGGAGCTAAAGATGTTTATTAAAAACTAAGATATATTTTATGTTGGCTTCCTGCTAGTATGGTGCAGTGTACAGTCCTTGTTCAGTAGAAGTATTCAAATTTGATGTTATTTTCAAGAACAAAAGTGTTGCTCATTTGGTTACCACCTTCACAAGCTCATAGGAGGTATCAAAGAACTGATCTGCTGAGAATAATAACTAAAGATGATGAGCTGCAGGTTCATCACCCAGAAAGTTGAGCACCAAGAAAATGCATTCCTAAATGAATATAAACACCCTCCTATGGATACTAAATCCAACATGTAACTTAATAACTCAATATACTTCAGGGGTAGCAACATGCCTCAAGGCAACATTACCTCAGGCATTGGAAATTATATTATTCTTAGAATAAGAATTCTACTTTTTAACAGAAAATGTGGTAGTAATCATTATTCATAACTGATTTCCTCAAAGGAAACAGGGCTAAGTAGTGATGTCCCACCGAGCTGACATTCCATTCCCCAGATTATCCTCTTTTCGATGCTGGGGTAAAAGCAGCTCTCAGCCCCCACAGCAGTATCATAAGCTATCAATGATAACCAGTCATAATAAGATAGAGAGCAGATATTTTTTTTAAAGAAATTAAAAACACATATAATTCTGAGAGTTGTTTTCATTTTAGCAGTTCTGTTCGTTTCCTAGGTAATTCTGTTTCATTTTAAAGAATACATTTCTTACTCATTAGAGAAGTCAAGCCTTGAAGCTCAGTGTAAAGTAAATAGACCATGCATAATAATAATAATAATAATAAAGAATCGCTGGAGTCTTTATCCTATTTATAAGGTCACTTAGGTTCAAAAGACACTGGCTGCAAATGTCTTTGATTAAAAAAAAAGTCATCACCAAGGGTGTCATTCATCCTCACTAATGTCTTTATGTCCCTACCTAAAAAAAAAAAAAAAAAAAGTCAAACAACAAACAGCTGGACCAGAAAGTCCTCACCAAGTTCAAATCTTCACTTTACTTTGAACCTGACTGATGTAAGTTTTAAAAATAAAGAATTAAACATTACAGTACTCCAGAGGTCAAATTTTCAAAGCTCAGAGACTAGTAGCTCCCGCTACAAACCACAGAACATCAGGTCACTTCAAATTAAGAACATTAGGACTTGCTAGAGGTCAAACTTCTAAAATCTCACCTAGAACATAAGCCATATTTATAAAAGTGTAAGAAAAAACACATAGCACATGTTACTAATCACTTATAATTAGTTTGGGTAAGTTGAAAACCATTTTTTGTTCCAGATCCAAGATCTTCTTTAGGCCCCTTTCCATCTGTCCTAAGTATTTTTGTATCCAGCTGGCAAATTTCAAGAAAAGAGAACAGTCCCAAATTACTACATTCCTAAAATACAAGTCAAGCAATGAAGAGGGATCATCTCAATGCTGCTACACCAAGGAAAATCTCCTCTGATTTCAACTCCAATTGAAATACACCAGAAAACAGAGAGAGAGCGGGAGACACTGTGAATGTCTCAGCCACATAAACAGTTCTCAGAAAAACAGAATGAAATCAAATCAGAGGACATAAATCTATTGGAAACGCAGTTTCAGATGATTGCGGCTCATGGACTTAAATGTTGAAATTTACAAAATTTAGGAGAAAAAAGAATCTCCAATGGAGTATTTAACCAAAAGTCAATCTCATATGAAGGGAAAATAAGGTTCTATGAGAGATACTCTATGGTCATTAAAAGTAGCACTTTGATAGTTGTAGAAAACTATGTTCTTTATCATCTCCTAAACCGCAAGTTCCTACATTTTTGATCAGTCTTCCATACTTCCTTGCAGAGGTGGTTGCTGCTGAAAAGGAGTAGTTGACCCTCCATGGGTCTATTCATTCCATGGCATCCCTAACAAGTGCTAGAACAAATACCAAGAGCGATAGTGATTTTTGTGACATAAGTTTCAGCCCTCTTGGAACCAGATCACAACTTATCAGTCTGGCTAAGAGAAGACAAAGAGCCACCTAATAGTAGTAACTGACAGTTACTACACAAATGAATCAGCAATCCTCTGGTGAAAACATAGGAAAGTTTTCTGTAGCATCTACCCAATGCCTAGTGTTACTGATATCTCCCACTGTAATTAATTGAAGGGACTCTTACAGCTGCTGACACAACCTACCTAACTGTGATAATAAAACATTTGTCTTATCAAGACTTCACAAGCTAAGCAGTAACTAAAAGAAGCCATGCTTCCAACAATAGCTCAAATGCATTTAATGCACTTTTTCATCTATCAGACTGGAATATGTCATCTTAAAAAAGGGAAAGGAGAGTAAGGGAAAAGATGTATTAAACTATAAGCAGTATAATAAAAATGGACTTATTTTTTAACATAAGTTAAAACAAAAAGCTTATGTTTTAACATGTTTTGATATTGGCTCGTTTTCGTTAAGGGACATCAAAAAAACTGGCAGCAGTGAAGAATATTCTATGATACATTAGTGTCTTTATCCATTTGTTTTGTCTGGCTTCTGTGTTGTAACACATTGTAGGAGCTGGAAAAAAAATATACAGCTCTTATAAAAGTAGTATTTACCCAAGAGAAAAATATTGCTCTTGTTCTGGTTCATCTACTTCCATTTTTATGTTGTAGTTCTGGCCAAGAACACTCTCCAGGAGTTCTTTGATCGTCTGGTCTGAGGGAGATGGAGAAGTAGACTGCAGGGAAGCAATTATTTCATCAATAGACCTTGCAACCAATTTCACAGGCAATGCTGGTGTGGAAGTAGGCTCTTCAAGTTTTCTCTGCTGGAAGTTCTTCTCGTCTATTTTTGAAGTGTCTGGTCTAGTCACATCTCTTGCCTCTTCCAACTGTTCTTGAGCAGACCTCACACTTGGCCGCTTGCTTCCTTTTCTCAGCACTCTTCCCAATTCAACGTCTTTTGAATCACTCTGCTTCTCTTCTTACAGCTTTCCCTGGTTATTTTTCCCTTTATTTGAATGTTTTTACTTACACCAGAATCTGCACAGCTGAATTCATCACTATCTTTAGTCACAGTATCTATTCCTTGAGTTTTCTCTTTTTTTTAAGATCTGAGGATTCATCTGTAGCATATGCATTCTATCCTTTACTTTACTAGCAGATTTTGTCTTTTCTAATGACATAGAGGAGCTATTAACATGAAAATTAGCCCTGCAGTAACTTGACTTCTGAAGTGGTGCTGGGTGCTTGACCATTACCACTTTTTTAGTGATGCCTGCAAATGATGCTATTACTGGCAGCTTTACAACTGTACTTTCATGACTACAAGTGCCATTTTCTCTGTTAACTTTTTCAGAACAACTGCTCTGATTCTTGTCAGCACCGTCTTCTTCCCCAGATTTATTTCTTTGAGTCATCACCCTGAGATGAGGAGTTTGTTTTTTCATGCCTCTTACTTCAGAAGATATCCTTACTTTCTCTGAACATCAGAACACCCAATGAATTAATTAGGAATATTTTTATTTATATTCATGACAGGCTTATGTGGACTCTTTGACCTCTGGAGAGGATAATGTTCTTAACTGATGCGATTGATCCAATGTTAAATCATCCAATAAGGGCTAAATGCTCACGTTTCTGCAAGCAGCAACTATTGCTTGTTTGATCTTCAGACTATCCCACTGAGATTCCCTGCATATAGTCTCACTTTCCTTAATCATATTCAGCTCTTCCACACAGCTCAGTGCAAAGTGCTCATGTTTTCTAGTAATTTCCTCTTAGTGTATGCAGCCTGTAAATTCAAACAGAAATGAGGTTTAGTATTTTATATACCAACACAGAACCCAACCTTGCAAAGGCTACTTCATTTTGCTAAGAAGGACCCCATTGATTTTAACAAGACTTCTGAACGAGTATAATTAAGCACCAGCAATGGCTATTAGCAATCTATCTGAAGAAACTACCAAACCATTTTCACCTTTGGGAGCATAAAGTGGGAGTTAGACAGAAACTCCTAAGAGAGAAAAAAAAACAAGAAAGGATAAAGCTCAATGCTTTCTCAAAGCAACCAGAAAAACCTTTCCACCTACAAAAAAAACCAGCGACCCCTCCAAGCACCACTTGTTCCTCTCGAGAAGGCAAACGGCCTCCCTACCCTCCAATGGGTAGGGTCACAGCCTGACAGCACCCAGCGCCCACAGCAGGAGAGGCGCGGCACGGGGCAGCATCCCCGCCACACACTCTCACACACTCTCACACACTCTCACACACTCTCACACACTCTCACACACTCTCACACACTCTCACACACTCTCACACACTCTCACACACTCGCCCCGCGGCTCCCCCAGACCCTTATGCCCCGCGGCTCCCCCAGACCCTTATGCCCCGCGCAGCAGTGCTGAGAGCCGCCCCCCGCAAGGCGCTGACGGCCTCGGGAACAACGACGGGCCCGCAACCCCACGAGGAGTGACCGCTACCGCCGCCGCTCCCTCTTGAGCCGGCGGGCAGGGGAAGGACGCGCTGCGTTACCAAGCAACGAGGCTCCCGCTGTGGGAGAGAGCGGGCAGCGCGGGCTGCCATCCCTAGCGAGCGCCCCGTGCCGGAGGGGAGGGCTCCACGCGCGGAGCATCGCTGGGGGGCAGGCGGCACCCGTGATCTCCCCACTCTCCCTCCCAGTAGGAGAAGGGGACGTGAAGTCTTTCACGTGTGGGTCTTTGGTGGGAATTCACTCCCTTGAGTAGTTTATATTTGAAGGTCTGCAAGTTTCAGCATCGTTAGAGAAGTCAAGCGGCACCACGCGTTTCTGAAGGCCACGGATATGGCCGAGGTTCTTCGTACCACTGCAGGCTCGTTCCTCTTCTGTGTACAGCAAACTGTGTTCTGCTTCACCAGCTGCTGAAGCTGTGCCCTGAAAACCAGATGGATGAATGGCGTTGCTGGGGATTCGTCTGCCGTGCAGTGCGGACACTTCCTAAACGCAATTAGAGATGCGTTTTTCTTGTCAAATTAATTTTCCTAATTGTCAGAGTCAGCGTGGAGATGAAAGCCTAACTCAGCTGCGTTGGGCTCATGTACCATCACCAGTAAAGTTTCTATCATTGGAGTTTAATTCATAATACGAGGGATAGCCTGCAACAGGATAGACTCCACCTCAGACTCCATAAACCAACCAGCTTTGCAGTATTAACATGAGCAAAAAATCCAAAACCAGTTCTCCGGAAGGAATCCTGAATCCATGCCTTACAGTTCTACTAGCATTTCCTTCAAAGAACAGAGGTATCAAATATATTTGACAGCTGTCTGGTGAAAGTTAAATTTTTAACAGTAGCTATTTTCACACATGAATTTTAAAGTGAAAGTGGACCAAGAAAATTAATGACCAATTCAGTGTCCAGCAAATGTGGAGATGACAACTTGTGCCAAAAATCATCAAGCTTTAGGAAAGAAATTTAAAAAATGAACATATAAATTAAAAACAAATGTAAAAAGTCAAAGTGAATCTATCGACATGGCTATAACTATGGCACAAACCTGCAAGGTCACATTGACCGTGTTCCCAAGAAGGCTGGTTGTCTAGAACAAAGGCAAAGTGAAGCAGCTTATAGCAGTAAGGGGAAAAAAAATTAAAAAGTGTGTCCCACATATAATCTGAACTCAAAGCACTGGAATGTCCATGAATCTCTGGGCTGCAATAGTTGACAAAATTATTTTTGTAATCCACTTATGTCTCTTACGGTGGTTAGAAATAAAGTCTTTTTCTTTTTCCTTCACTTTAGGTCCCCAAACACTCATGTGACAACAAGGAAATGTAGGGACTAACTACGTATGTTGGATTCAAATATGTCACACAACTAATTGAAAGGCTCCACTGATCTAATAAGCAAATGTCTTCTATTATCCTCTCCTTTCTGTGTAACTTTTCCACTGTGTAGCTTTTTTTTTTTTTTTCTACCTAATTGTATTCCTGGAGTTCAAGGGAACTCTTGAAAACAATGCTTCTTACGCTGGGGTAGGTGGCCCACTTTTAGCTTGCTAATGCAATTGAAAATTTCTTGAAGATGAAAAACTCATTAGCCAATCACATTACATCCCAATTAATAGCAGGTTTTCTTCTTCTGATAGCAAGATTAAAGTCCAGTAATACGCTGTAGGAAGCCTATGTCTTTGGTGTCTAATTTGCTTCTCACTCTCTCTAGCAGGAATTCCAGAGTAGCTGGAGAAGCAGAAGGTGTAATACGAAGTAGCTGATCTGTGTTGAAGCTGTCCAGGCCATTAGAGCAGTTCAGAGCAGGAATGAAGTGTTCGATTGCCTCATTGAAGATGAATCCTATTAGCAGTTTAATGCAGCTGTAAGCTTAGAGAACAGATCAATTTCAAACTAGTTAAACACTAAGTAAAGCCTCAACAATTCCATTTACCTGGAACAGTTCCTCTCTGCAGGAGTCACAGTAGGATGTGGAAGAAGAGACCCTGCATGTGAAGAGGTATTTGCATCAGGAAGTTCCTGTAAGAACTGCTGAATGGCAAGAAGTATTTGCATTTTAAAAAAAATCTTAGGAAGAAGGAAAAATCCTTAGACATGGGCTTCCTCTTTAGGTTAATAGTTGAGGTAAAATGGAAAGTGAGTATGCTGTGTTATTTACTGTATCTGTTGTCTGTTGGTTCTGCTTGCGGCATACCAGAGGCTGGCCCCTGCAGAATGTAGTTCAGTTGTAAGAAAGGTTCCAGCCTTGGTTCCTACTTGTTCCATGGTTTACAGCATCCAGACTCTAGGTCTTGTAAGGAAAGGGAGTAAGCAGCCAAGGGGAGCTGACGTCAAGATGAATCCCAAATGCTGTATTTTTCCCCTACTAAGCCACACACATTGCTTAGCAGTTGTTCCAGGAGTAAGCATTGCCAACACATCATCTAGGTCCTCTGCTTGAGCTCGAGATGACAGCTGCAGAGATCCTTGTCTCTGATACAAAGGAAAACAGGGAAAGCTTTTTTCCCTTTCCCCAGGTATTATTAGCATGTGCCCCACTCTTAATGATCATAGTAATGCTTGAAGCCTGAAGGTGGGGGTTTTTTTTATTAACGTAAGTATTTAGTTAAATAGGTTAAGTCCTATCTCTGTAGCTGGCAAAGTCCAGAATTTAATCAGTAGCTGAATCCTTATACTTAGCAAATGGATCTACATTTGGGAAACCTTGTGCAAGTTCAGTGCCTGGGTACACAATATTATTATTCTAAATTAGGCCTTACCAGATCACTAAGCTTTCTAATATCACATAAATTGTATCATCTAAGTTATTAGACTATTAATTTTACGAGGAAGGGTGGGGTTTTTTCTTTTCTAGAAAGAAAAGTGATCATTAAAAACTTGTTCAGTTTGTTGGAGAAAGTCATAAATGCAATTTCTTTTCTCCTAAATTGGCTGAGTCCGTGCCATGTAGGAAGTCCCACTCCCAGTGCCCACCATTGCCATGATCCAAGTTCATGCTGAAATGAGGCTGAGATGCACACAGTGCCCCACAGGCTTTGGGAGAAAACGGGAGCAGAGTCAGGAGGAGTTAATGATGCCCTCCAACAGTCACCTTCATCTAGGTCATTGGGAATCAGGACAGTGTGGTGCATATGAAATATGCTCTCCAGTGTATGACATTTGCTCTCCAGCAAATGCCAGAAAGAGTCCTTGGAAACCTGAATAGCAATTATTTAAAGGAAAAAGGAAATTAGGAGCATAACTATTTTGCTAGTTCTTCTGTGGCTTACATGTAATTTGTCACTAAATGCTAAGCCTCACCTTGGTATCCTTTTCCAGCTGGCTGTGAAATGCTTTTCACATGGAGTATTCCAAGGGTCCCCCAGCCCTGTGGGGATGCAGCTCTCTCCCTCTCAATGTGCTGCAGCCAAAGCACTAACCTAGTCTGCCTCAAAATGGCAGTACACTTGCTCAAAACTCTTCACTGACGCAATAGTTCTAGCAAGGATAACGTCATTTTTACATATACAGTTTCACCAACTAGCATTACGCCATTTCAGAGACTGGGAACTAGAACAAAAAGAGTTTGAATGACTTTCCACAGCCCCCTAGTAAAACCAGTGGTAATCTATGCTTCTGACTGCTAGTAAATAGAAAATCAGAGGTATGTATCCTCAGGCTACAGGCTACTGTTTGCTCTTTGCATCAACACCTTTCGTTTAATATTTCTGCCATGTATATATATAATATGGCCATAAATACTCAAAGAAAATTAATTATAAGCTAAAATACTGAACTGTGGAGTATGGCCACCGGGAATGTAGCACACAAATTTCCCTGACAGTTACGTGGTGGGGATGCTAATCTGTAGCAGAAGAGTGGAATAAACAGGTAGGGGGAAATAATGTTTTAAATCAGAGGGTGTCAATACTGCAAAGCATTTTGGTTAGCTGCAAAGGTTTGATCCAGCTGAGCTGAAGGAAATACTTTGTGTGTGTGTGAGTGTGATCAATCCATATTGAATCCCTTGTGCAGTAAGCAGTCATAGAAAGGTTTTGTGGAATTAGTGTTATAAATCACACATTCAATCCCTTTGTGAGTGTTGAAAGCATTGTCATTCTTCTAATCACTATATCCTATCTTTGATACATAACAAATACGCACACCCAGCTCTACTAATCTCCATTATGATTGTGAGATAGCTGTATTTGCCAGTACTATGCCAGCAGAAATAGTTAAAATCCTTCTTCCTCCTATGATTTTGGCCTCTGGGGTTTTCTTTCCTCTCCTGATTGAAACCCATTATTAAATAATGGCATTTGCTTTATAATTCAAAATAAAAATAAATAAAAAGCTGGAAACAAGACGAAACCCTTTTATTTGAAATCGTACTTATAATGAGAAAATCATTACAATGGGAAAATCATTTGGTCATTTTGAGTGACCATGAATCCCAGATTTATTTTTTACTATGATATGACTATAACATTTCCAGATACGTGACGTTTTATTATATACTCCATGAGAAATTACATGAGTTACTTCCAGAAGCCCATCACATGTTGTCTTTATTATAGGCACAAGGTCAGAGACATACCTGGCTTTGAAGAAGGCTGTAGGTAATAAATGGAGAAATTACAGCTAAACACCTGCCAAAGTCTTTGCCGGGCTTGGCCCTTTACTTGCTTTAGTTTTAAAATTTGATCATATTATCTCTGCTCTCTGTTGTCTTTCAGTTAATACAGCAGATTTTCCAGTCAGCTATTCTGGTCCAACTCTTCTGTTCTCTTAGGACAACAGCTTGACTGTGGATATATAGATGTATTTATATATGTGTGTGTTTGTAGATCTCATAGGTTTCGCAGCTGGAGACTCAGTGTTTGGGGGACATAGAAATCCCATTTAATCACAAGAAAATATTCACGTCTGATCAGTTTCTTCAGCAAAAGGAACTGCCCTGCAAAGGATGAGGAGACGTGTCTGCGGAGGCTGAAGTTCCAGGTACCCCTAAGAGTAATGTTAAAAAAAGATTTAAAGGATTTCTGACATGGGATGGATGGTGATCCTTGATATTGATCCTGAAAAGGGGAAAAGCATTGGCTGTTCAATGGGTAATAGGAAAGTCACCTGATCCAGCTATGAAATTGTTAGGATGGAAGAGAGGATATCTCTCTTTTGGAGGAACCGAAGGAAAGGTCAGATGTTGCATTCCCTTCCAATCATCCCACCTTAAGTCACTACCTAAAAAGGAGTAAACCTGAAACCACATGCACTGCAGAAATACTTTGGTAGCTGCCTTGTTGACTGGGGAGGGGTGGAGGAGGAATGCATTAAATCTGATTCTTCCTTGTCTCACCAGTAGTTACACAGAGAACTGAGCAAACGTGACAACAGAAGGGCAGGCACATGGTGAGTTAAATGACCTTCCTGATGTTATTCCCTTAAATCTGCTCAGCAGGGAGATTCACCCTTGAAATGCCTGAAGCAGCAGCAGAAGCTTAGGCCAACTGCTGAGAGGACCAACCACTCTCCAAAATACTGAACAGCTGCTGCCCCTGAGGAGTCCTAAAATGTTACCGAATCCAGACCTTCCCCTACTTTCCCATAGACACTAGTTGACTATTCTATTTTATGGGGCTTGCTTGTGATTTTAGAGTGTTACCAGTTGATACTCACATTCACACATTTCAATGTAAAACTATGGGATGTGTAACATTGGGCCTCCAGGCATCCTTTTCCAGGGCAAACGTCACTTTTGCTATACACAGGTTACTGCAAATCCCCTGATGGAGTAAATGGCCAAAGTGTTTCTTTATATGTGCGATCGTGCTGCCACACATCCCACAATTGCTGTGTGTCCATGTTAATACAGCTCAAGAAAACATGCAGTTAATGCAGCCTGAATTAATTTATGCTCTAGGAACTGCAAGCTGGGTAAAGCTGTGGAACTGTTCCCTGGAGAGGAGTTTAAATAAGCCAGCCTTGATTTTGTACATTTGATTCTTCAGAGCTGAAGCCAGCCAAGAAAGTCATTTATGATGGATACTGGTCTCTCCCCTGCTTTTCGGTAAAACTGCTGTACAGACAGAGGCAGGAGAATGAATAATTATTTGCTGGTAAAGGATAACGGAGCAAACAGTTGGAAAATATGGTGTTATGCAGTGAAAGAAGGGTAGCTCTCCATCCGTCAGAATCCAAGGTACCCAACCGAGTCCACCTTCTGCCTAGGAAGGTCACTTTGCAGAAGAGCTGTACTTCTATATTGACATGAGTATTACGAGAAGCTGATCGGCTCCGCACCTCCTGTCCAATACAGCAATATTTGGTTTGCATCAGTAAAACAGATGTTCTCGCAGAGAACTCGCTGCAGGTTTTGAAGAAGCAAGACTCGTGGAGAGTGGAAATACTGTTTGTTCAACCAGCAGCTATTGTTGGATGAAATAATAAAAAAATAAAAAAAAAGCAGACTTTGGTCCATGAAGTCACTCAGGCAACTTTAACTAAGAAGTAATTCTAGGATTCATGCAAAAGTCTCTTTCCTACCAAGCTTTGTTTGTTATATACATTTATATAGATTTGCTGCACTCACGGTCTTAATTTGCTTTCTTGTTCCCTTACATGTGTACTTCAAAAATCTGTGTATGTCCTGAAATACCATTTTTGCAATTTGGGTGAGATACTACAAAGAGAGTGCCATTGGTGTACATGTGTTTATCTCTATGCATAAGTGAATTCCCTTTTCCTTTTTTACTGTTTCTTCCATGCTGTATTACTGCAGCTACTTGAAAACAAAACACACTTGAAAACAACAACAACAAAAAAATCAAAGCTGTTAAAAAGATATTGAGTAATGGCATAGGATCAATACAACAATTAAAAAAAACAACAGAAGCATTTCCATTTCAGTAAACCATAATAAAAACAAAACACCCAATAATTGAAATAAATACCTACAGGACTGCTCTTGAGTCAAATAAGAAATATCACATGGATTTATTTTTACATAAAATGAGTAAAACACACTTGCCCAATCACACACTGCAGTGTGGGCATCCCACCAACTGGAGTTCTGCAAACAGCATGCACAATCTAACCATATTAGCAAAAATAAAGTGATTGTAGACAATGGGTCATGATTTCCCTAGTTAAGAACTATTTTGTTACACTAAAGAAAAAGTCAAATAAAACCCAAAGGCTTCCTTACTCTCATCTCTGCAACCATCAGATATTAACTTATTTGTAATTTTTCATTTCGTTATTTGGGCTTCTTTCTCCTTTAACTGGTGTGATACATGAGTATTTTCAAGCTGAAGGTAATATTTTTTATGTCAGGAGGGTTGCCCAAGTCACTACGTGTATGCTGACTGATGCCTAGAAAAATGAAATGCAATGAATTGGAGTGAAATGTAAAATAAAATAAAATAAAATAAAATAAAATAAAATAAAATAAAATAAAATAAAATAAAATAAAATAAAATAAAATAAAATAAAATAAAATAAATCCGGCAACATAAAGTCGCTATTTTAACAAGCCACGCAATGTCTCCAGGGCCTCCTACAGCGCCCAAGAAGGGTGCACCCTGAGTGTGACCCGAGAGAGCCCGGCACCCTCGGGAGCACTCCCGGTGCCCCGAGGCGCGGTCCCGGCAGGACTAGGCCTCCGGGGGGGCAGTCGCCGCTGCGCTCCCGCTGGCAGCACAGCGGCACCTGCCCCGGGGCCCGGCCGCTCCGGAGCTCCTGCGCCCGGCGGGGCCGGCTGAAAGGGCGGAGTGCCCTCGGCCGAGACGCAGGCAGGGCCCGGCGGGAGAGGGGTGCGCTCCCCCGCACCTCCCGGCCGGGCACGGGACAGCCGGAGGGCACGTCTGGTCCGCCCAGGATGCTCCAGACCACGGGTCCCGGAGTGGAGGAGGTGCAAAAGGACAACTACCTCGGGTCAGTGGGGGGAAAGGGGTCGTTGGGTCTTACCGTCGGAGATACGAAAAGTTCGCGCGTGTAACGCTCCAAGAGAAGTGCTGACCCGGTGCAGTGCCCTCACCTGCCCAGGCGCTGCTCCCGAGAGAGGGGAAGGGAAAGGCCACCTGACCGCATCACCGACCGGTGAACTCCGGGGGCGTGAGAGGGACCACCCTCCAGGGATGCTCCGGACACCGGCGGCCCGGGCGGGTCGGGAGGATCCCCGTCGGCTCTTTTCCCTGAGGGTTCGGCGGCAGAGGCGCAGAGTCAGGCCGGCTCTGGCTGTGTGAGGGAGGGAAACAAGCCCCCCGGCTCCGCCGCCGTCTCGACGGGTCCCTCCGGAGCCAGGGGCTCTCCTGGCACTCACCGACACCTGCTCCCGGAGCGCCCCGGGACCGCCCGGGCTCCCACACCGCCCAAAGGACCCAGCTGTGGGCAGCGGCGCCTTCCCACCCGATTGCTGTTTGCCCGCTTGGATGGCGGAGGATTCCGGGATGGAAACAGATGGAAGAGGGATTTCCCACTGTCGGGAGGGGCGGATGAGTGCGGATAGGGAGAGGGTATCAGAGGCTGAGGGGTCCCACGGCGTTTGAGGCGACCCGCTGCGCAGCTCCCCGTGTTGGGCCCGCCTGGAAAGCCGGGTACCAGTGACCCTCTGCAGGAGACGGATCCCGGGAAAAGTGGGCTGTACAGTGAGGAGAAGGGAAGGCATCCTGATGCGGACGCAGTCTCGCAGCTCCATCCCGATATGCCCCGCACAAGCACTGCCGAGAGATTCCCGACCGGGAGGCGATGGCGCTTGGGTAAATTCAAGACCCTGCAAGTGAAACTGAAGGGGTGGCCCTGCCCGGGGAAAAGTGACCCTTAGGCTGACGCTCCAAAGCTAAAATTAAAACCCCCGCCAATTCCCTCGGCCCCTTCCCACGCGTGGGACAGTACCTGCGGGCGGCGCTCCCGAGCAGCGCTGGGCAAGGGGCGCCGACGAGCTCCCGGGCCGTGGCGGCTCCTCGCGTGGGCACAGCAGCGCCGGCTCCGGTCCCGTGGCGCAGCCAGAGGGCCCTTCCCACGGGCGAGTTCCCTCGACCCGGCCTGACAGCCGGCACCCCGCAGGGATGCCCTTCCCAAAAAGCGGCCGCTCGAGGAGTGGTCTTTGCGCGGCCCAGCTCTCACTGACAGCCCTGGTAGCACGGGGTCCCCTGGATGTCCTTCTCCCGCTGGCTCCACACACACTCCCCTAAACCACACACACATACTTTCCTCTTATAGGTCAGTTATGAAACCCTGCTCCTGTTCAGGTGGGAAAAATACAGGTCACCTCAGCCTGTGCTTTTCTCCAGGCTGCACAAACAGCTCCTCCTGAGGAAAGGAAAAGGAAAAGGAAAAGGAAAAGGAAAAGGAAAAGGAAAAGGAAAAGGAAAAGGAAAAGGAAAAGGAAAAGGAAAAGGAAAAGGAAAAGGAAAAGGAAAGGAAAAGGAAAAGGAAAAGGAAAGGAAAGGAAAGGAAAGGAAAGGAAAGGAAAGGAAAGGAAAGGAAAGGAAAGGAAAGGAAAGGAAAGGAAAGGAAAGGAAAGGAAAGGAAAGGAAAGGAAAGGAAAGGAAAGGAAAGGGGAAAGGAAAGGAAGCCCGTGCACAGCTTGGTCAGAAACTGGCGTTACTCGAGCCAGAGGTGGGGCAAGGCTCTCTGCAAACAGGGCCAGGGCTGCCCTCCTGAAGTCTAGTAAACGCGTAAGCAGCTAAGCGCTCCTGGAGAGCTCCTGCCTGCTGTCTCCTGGAGAGCCCTTCCCTTCCCTCTGAGTCTGCTGCAAAGGGTGCGGGCACATCGTGCTGGACTCTCAGAGCATCCCACACAGGGTTTCGCAGAGGCTCAATTACGAGACAACGGCAACTACCGAAAGAACCCCTGTTTTCCTGCGGCCGTGGGCAGAGCCGTCACGACCCTCTTCTTCACACAAGGAAGGCTTTTTTCCACCCGGGCGGCAACACAGCAACCGGGGCTGAAGGGGACGTGCAGCAGCGGGTGGCTCTGCCTCTGAAGGTTACAGGCAGGAACCCGTCTGTGTTCTCTCACCTCTGGGAACCACTTCAGGACGCGGGATCTGAGCCCGAGCCGCTGCCGACAACAGGAGGCGCTGCGACTTTGCACAACCCCCGGCCTCCCCTCCCCGCCCGGCCCGGCCCAGCCCGGCCGGCGGGCACCCCGGCGGGGACGTCCCGAGGGGGCGGCCGGCGCGGAGAGCGGCTTTGCCGGGTGCCACGTCTGCTCCGCCCGGCCGAACGCCGCCGTGATTTTGGACCAACATCCGAGGAGCGCGGCCGGCTTCGTGCCTGTTCTGTTGGGGTTTTTTTAATTATTTCCAGGTATGGAGCGAGCCCTGCGTGGGCTGCCCGGCGTCCCGGCGGGTGTTGCTCCCGTGGGGCTGGGCTCTGGGAAGCGGGGCAGCACCGCCCCGAGGTCAGCCGGCGGGGAGGTGCCGCCGGCGGGGTCGCTGGGACCGCCGCACCCCTCCCTGCCTCGCCGCATGCGGCTGTACTGCTGAGGGGGCTCTGAACCCCGCAAACCTCAAGCACCGGCAATGAACAAGCCGCCACCGAAGGGTCTCGATGTTCAGACGTATAGACAGCTTCCTTTCGGGGAAGAGGGAGGATGCATACATGAAGACCGCAATTTTAATCTCTTAGATTTTCCACTGGGTTTTGTTCCAGTTTCCATTGGTGTAGTTTGACCATTTGAGAAAGCAGGGGTTTAATCCAGCGCTTTTATCTGTTTTATTTCCTTCAAGACACATTTTCATCCCTTGTTCTCGTCTGCTGATTCCAGAGTTTTGTTTGTTTCGAGGATTTGACTTAATTCTGTAGCCAGATTTAAAGAAAGAAGGACGAGGAGGGAAAGAACAAAGAAAGGGATAACAGAAAACGCATTTAGAGGACAAGTTAAAACATATTTGTCGAGGCAGAGATAAGCTATATCTCGTCATTTGAATTCTGGGTCTCTGTGTAAAAAACTTTAAAATCGTGTTTGTGAAGGTGACGTCTTCACAGATCACTCCAGGACAAATCACTGTGGAAGCAACTGTGATCCTGCTGGACAATAAACACGCCAGACAGTAATTCAGACCCAAACGTGTGTATTTTGTTTGTGTGGTATAATACCCAATCCTTTTCCAAAACCCCTCTTCAAATTCCCATTGCCCGGAAAGTTGGGGGGGGGGGGGGGGGGGGGGGGGGAGGAATTAGAGGGAGGGGATTTTTTTTATTTTTTTTTTTTTTCTACTATCAGGTGATAAAAGTTCTAGCAGCTAGGCAGGAACTAGTAAAAGAGAGGACATAGAAACCCAAGAAAAATCTGTGGTCTTGACATAAGCTCGAAGAGCTGGACGGGACAGGATCAGAAACACAAAAACTTCGATCCTTCTGCAAAGACTGAGGAGATTCCCTCCATAATAATACAGAGCATTGTTCAATGACAATGTGTTATCGGTATTGCCCCTTTTTACTTTTTACCGCCCTGTGTAGATTCATCCTCCCCGGTTCTTTGTGAGAAATGAAGTTAATGAGCAAGAAGTTGGTAATGACATACCCGCTACTTCTTATTGCTGCTCCTGGATGCCTGCCACCAAAGGCGGCTTCCAAAGGAGCCTTCTGGGCTGGAGGTTTTTCACACTGAAGATATAAAAGTTTCAGTGACTCACCTGATGTTTGCCCAGTGGAGGTTAATATCGGTGGATCCGCATTCAAGCCTCTGTCCGCATTTATCGGGTGCCTCAGTGTTGTGTCTCTCAGCGCGGTGACTCACATGGTTTCTAAACGTAAGGCACCAGAAAAGAAATATCACCATCACCAGCTACCTAGGACGGCAGCCCCCTTCCAAGGGCTAGGTTTAGCCCATGACGGGGGGGTCGTAGGCCTTTGGGGTGCACGGAGCCGAGCCCTTCCGCCCGCAGTCCGGAACGCTGAGTCCGGTCCCCCTCCCCGAGGGCGCTGGGAGCAAGGGGGCGCAGCGGCAGGGGCGGGGGGCGCAGCGGAGGTACCTGCGCGGTAACCACCTTTGAAGTGAGGGGCGGGAGCGGGGGGGAGCCTGGGGACTGCAGGACTCGGAACTTTGGAGCACGTCCCGGCCATCAAGTTAAAGGAGCATCCACTGGACTTTAGTAAATATAGCCCCTAATCTCGGGGGTTTAAGGCTGGATGGCCTTTTGCATTCTCTTCAAACAGAGGGGGCTGCCCTTCCCTTATCTACCTCATTTCATTTCCACCGATCCCTCCTAGCGTTTGTCCTGTCCATCTGAAAAGGAGGGGGGGTGTCCCCCCTCCTTTCCTTCTCTCCCCCCCTCTCCCACCTCTGTCTCTCCTTCTTTCCCCACAAGCTTAAACCAATTACGCCGCTTTGCAAATAAAGTGCCGCCCCGGGGGGAGTTGCAGGCGAGGGGAACTGCCTTGTTTGCAGGTGCATCTCCGGCTTTGTAGGTGCGAACGCCTTTGTGCGGCGGACAAATGGGGAGAGGAGGAGGAGGAGGTGGGTACTTGTGCGACGTAAGATCCACATCAGCTCAACTCCACTCACACCCCAGCCAGCACTTCCTCACTTTCTCAACTGTCTCGCCCCACACCGCTCCCTGCCTCCTTTTTGGCCGGTTATAGAGGAGAATTCAGCACCCCCTCGCCCCTCCTGAGAGCTGGCTTCCTGCTAGGTCGGGCTTTCGGGCTCTTTTCCTGCCGCCCGTCGCTCGCTTGCAAGAGGGCTGGATGGTTACACCGGGCAGGTTGGCTCCATAATGTTAGGGACTGTGAAAATGGAAGGGCATGAAACCAGCGACTGGAACAACTACTACGCCGACACTCAGGAGGTGAGTAAATCCCAGGATCTGGCTCCGCTGCTGCCCCTCTGCAAGGGGGAGGGGGATCCGGGGGGAGGTTTAGAGGGGGGCAGCAATCGGAGGAATCGGTTTGTGCTCCAGATCCTGCCAGCTCAAACGTGCCTCCCCCCTTCCCTCCGGCGCTGAAGCTGGCCAGGCTTCCCCGAGGAAAACACGGCTTCCGAGAGCCCCGGCCGGCGTTTGAGGGAGAGCCGGGGCGGCTGTGGGCCCGCTGGCAGGGCCGGGGGGCCGCGGGCAGCCCTTGATCTCATCTAAAAGGCGTAATCTCCGCTCGCGGCGCGCACAAAAGCGCCCCGTAAACTCTTTGGCTCGGGGCACAAGACTCGCCGCGCCGCCGGCCCCCGGCTCCTTCCCGGCAGATGGCAGGGGGCGACGGGACCGGTCGCCAGCGAGTCCCGAGGCGGGCCAGCGCCTTCCCCGGGCTCCTCGGCGGGGTCGCCGGTCTCTCTGCCCGCCGTCGCCGGGGGCCTCACCTGTTAAAGCCGAGCGAAAAGGAGTGGGGCGGGGGGGGGGAATAGCCGTTTGTTCGTACTTCGCAAGACGGGCTGCCTGCGGCGTGCGCTGCTGCCGCGGGCCGGCGGGCGGCGCTGCCGAGAGCGGCCCGGGGAGCCAGGCCGGGAGGGGGGCCCAGTCCCGGCCCCGCCGCCCCCGGCCCGGGCCGCTGCACCCCGGGAGGCGCTTCGGCCCCCCCTCGCCTGTTTGACAATACGGTGCAAAGCGAGGGGGGGAACCGGCCCAAGCGCCGACAACTACGGCAGAGGAGAGGGCCACGGAAGCGCCCGGAGCCCTCCCCGCGGCGCGGCTCGGCCCTGCGGGGGCCCGGGGCTCGCACCGTGCGGCGGGGGCTCTGCGGCGGGGATCCCAGAGAGAAGGCAGAACCTAGCAGCCCCGCCAGCAGCCCCTGGGATTTCCGCCCGGGAAGGAGCCGTTTTAAGGAAGTGTGGTAGCGAGGCAGGCACCTAGGTGTGCGCACCCGGGCATTGCATCAGCACACCCGGACACACGGCTCCGCAGTCCCCACGCCTCGTCCCTGCGCCCCAGAGCTGGCACGCAGCGCCCGCAGGGCCACGCGGGCACAGGCAGATACGTGTCACCCCGCTGGCATCTTACTTAAGTCGGTTAAGGGCAAATAAGGGTCATCCTAATTATGTGCCGTTTCCAGACTCCTTTATCCTCGCCATACTCATTATCCACAAACATAAAGTTAAGCGACCGTCGCTTTTCCTACTTTTTTAGCCTCAATCTTTTTTCTTCCACTGCTATTTAATTTGAATCACTACACGGATGCAAGGTGGGAAACCCATCCACGTTCTACCATCTCAAATAATTCATGTGATCCTCTAAATTAAAAGCACATTTATAAGCTCGTGGAATTTGTAGTGAACAGTAATTAATTTTATACATTTGACCGTCGCCTAAACCTCCTTTTCTTAGCTGTATTGCCTTTTTCGAGGTAAACTGGGAACGTCTTTCTTGCTCCTGTTAAATCAGATGCCATACCGGAAAGCACAATTTCAGGCTCTCCAGTTCTGACTTTTTAAAGAGTTATGTGATAGGGTGCTACAATTTTTGCACGTCGGGCAATTGTAGAAAATCTCAGGTAGGGAAAGTTGAGGCTTTTCCTACTTTGTGCAAGTTGGGGTTTGGGGTTTTTTGGGGGTTTTGTTTTTATAAACTTTAATTTAAAGATTGACTTGATAGAAAATGAAGACAAGGGGGAAGCTTTCCGCAGATAAAATGTGTGGACTTGAGCTGTTGTTTTGAAAGGGGTTGTTTTATTTTGGATGTTGGGTTTTGTTTGGCTTTTTTTTTTGTTTTGGGGTTTTTTGTGTTTTGGTTTATTGTTTGGTTTTTTTTTTTTTTTTTTACAAGGCACTATCGCATCTTGTGTAAGACTAGAAATTTAAATCAGTGCAGGGTGGGAGAGACGTGTAAGATTATTCTAAGAAAGTGCAGGCAGTTGAATTTCTCCTTGGTGCAGACAGCGAATGCCCGTAAATTTCAATACTTGGATGAGTTTGAATATTTAGCTAGCAAAATGCGATACAAAATCAGCAAAACCGTGGCAATACTGGGGGAGAAAACCTCCTCCCGGGGCAGATAAAGCACGCAGCCCAGCTCTGCGGGGCGCGGAGCCGCTCCGGGAAGGCCGTCGGTCGTGTGTCCCGGTGATCCCGGCGCAGCACCCGCTGCAGCACGCCGGTAAAACGGGAGCGCGTCGAGACTGAGCACCCCCCTCCCTCCAAGTATAAATATGAATTAGACTTTTTCATCACGCCAGCGGCCTTTCCGTGTGGCTTTCAGAAGGCGCTTTCCCGGGTGTCGGGGAAGCGGACGGCCTCCCGCAGCAGGACGTTTGCATGGCTCGCTGGGCAGGACGGGCGGATCCGGACCTGCCAGGCTCCTGCCCGACCCTCACTCCCCTCTAACCCCCTCTCTCCATCTCGCTGCCCTAGGCCTATTCCTCGGTGCCCGTGAGCAACATGAACTCGGGGCTGGGCTCCATGAACACCATGAACACCTACATGACCATGAACACCATGACGACAAGCGGCAACATGACCTCCAGCTCCTTCAACATGTCCTACGCCAACACAGGGCTGGGGGCCGGGCTGAGCCCCGGTGCCGTGGCTGGCATGCCGGCAGGCTCGGCGGGGCCAGTGAATGGCATGCCGGCCGGCGTGACCGCCATGGGCACAGCGCTGAGCCCCGGTGGCATCAACGCCATGTCTGCCCAGCCAGCCCCCATGAACGGGCTGAGCCCTTATGGCAGCATGAACCCCTGCATGAGCCCCATGGCCTACACCCAGTCCAACCTCGGCAGGACGCGGGATGCTAAGACCTTCAAGCGGAGCTACCCCCACGCCAAGCCCCCCTACTCCTACATCTCCCTCATCACCATGGCCATCCAGCAGGCGCCCAGCAAGATGCTGACGCTGAGCGAGATCTACCAGTGGATCATGGACCTCTTTCCCTACTACCGGCAGAACCAGCAGCGCTGGCAGAACAGCATCCGCCACTCGCTCTCCTTCAACGACTGCTTTGTCAAGGTGGCCCGCTCCCCTGACAAGCCCGGCAAGGGCTCCTACTGGACCCTGCATCCTGACTCCGGCAACATGTTTGAAAACGGCTGCTACCTCCGCAGGCAAAAGCGCTTCAAGTGCGAGAAGCCAGCGAACAGCAAAGCCCCTCAGGAAGGCAGGAAAGATCAGGCTGGGGCTTCCAGTTCCAGCTCCAACTCCCCCCTGCACAGAGGCCACAATAAACCTGCACAGCTGGACACCGCCACCTCTCTCTCCAGCTCCAACCCGTCCACCAGCCCCCAGTCTATGGACCACAGCGGATCGAGCACGGAGCTAAAGACCTCAGCTTCTGCCGCCTCCTCCACCATCAGCTCTGCCTTGGCCTCCGTCCCGCACACCCCTCACTCCTTAGCCCACGAACCCCAGCTTCACCTCAAGGGTGATCCCCACTACTCCTTCAACCACCCCTTTTCCATCAACAACCTCATGTCCTCCTCGGAGCAGCAGCACAAGCTGGACTTCAAAGCCTATGAACAGGCGTTGCAATATTCCTCCTACGGGGCCAGCATCCCCGGCGGGCTGCCCTTGGGCAGCGCCTCCATGGCAGGCCGGAGCAGCATCGAGCCCTCGGCCCTAGAGCCCTCCTACTACCAAGGTGTGTATTCCAGACCCGTTCTAAACACCTCCTAGCTCTGCACCCCCTCGCCGTTGGGGGTGACCCCTTCTCCACCCCCTCCTTCCTCCTCTTTCCTGGCTTCTCTCACCCCTGTCTTTCTCCCTGCGACAAACTGAGGTGTTTCCGCACGCTGCGTACAAAGGACTGTTACTTTTTAATTGTCTCGCAACGTGTTGTGTGTTGTTATGATCCACCATGACCATCCTGCAAAGCCGGCCGCGTCCTATTTGTACATACCCCTTCCCACTCCTGCCACCCAGCCCCTCTTCCCGGAGATTCCCCCTAGCCTTTGCAGGGTGCTATTCAAAAGAGGAAAAAATTGTTTAGCTTGTAAACTACTTGTTTGTGCTTTCCACCCCTTCGTCTCCCCACTCCCCCCTTCTGTGCTCTATAATCTCATGTAAGTTTACAGGTATGTGGCAATACTTTAACAATACGGAGATGAAGAAGAGAGTAGACATTTAAGGCTTTTTTTAATTAAAAAGGCTTTGAAGGACAATACTGCTGTGAAGTAGCAAAACACTAAGAGAATCTCTAAGCAACAAGAGGTCTATTTACTTTCTCGGATCATCCTTTTGATACTTGCAAAATAAATCTTCGGCTAGTACAACCCGCATACACCCAGATGCTGCGGGCCGGATCCTGCACTCCTGAGGGGACCAACTGGAGCTTTGGAGTGCAGGATGCGACCTTTTTTTTTTTTTTCCAAGTGTTACCTGTCTTGGGACGTAATATAAAGTTACAAGAGGTCACAGCCAGTTGGATATTTTTTTCCTCCCCATCTGTTACTGAAGATTCTCGTTCATCAGGAACTCTCATCGACATGTGGATGACATGCTTATTTAATTTAAGTGTCTCTTCATTGTGTACCAGCTAGAACTGTGTATCTATAACAAGGTTATTTTCTCCCTCCCCCAGGAAATGTTGACTATTAAAGCGATGCAAGGAAAAGAGGAGAGCTCTTTCTCTCTCCCCTTTTCCAACTTGTTTAATAAATTCCACATCCAATTTTTTTTTTTTTTTTTTTTTTTTTTTGTTGTGGCCGTTTAATTATCGCCATCGTTTGCTTGTTTCATCCAGTGTTAATGCACTTTCCACAGTTTTACACGGTGTTAGCATAGCCAGACGGGTTTTATTATTATTCCTGTTCGCTGTCTCAATGTTCTTAATTTATTGCATGGTTTATATTTTTTTTCTTTCTTTACAGCTGGAAATTGCTTTAATGACAGTAAAAAAAAAAAAAGAATTACACGTGAATTTAAGAAATTTTGTTAATTTTATAAATGTGATGATTGTAATTGAAAAAATATTTTGATTTAAAACGATAACTGAGAATTTAACGCGTGAAGTATGTTTTTGATCATTTGCAGTTAAGGACTTTAAATAAATCAAATGTTAACAACGGAAGACTTCTGCTATTTTCTTTCAAAATTTCCGGCGCGGGTTACGGAGGACGGAGCCATGTGCGAGAAAAAGAAACGTAGCGCGAAAGCGGTGAGGAGCGATGTGCACGGCCAAGCCTGTGCGCAGGGAAGGAAGGGGACGCGCCCGCAGGGTGTGATTGCGGGGCGCTGCGATGCCACCGGCGTGTGCGGGTGTGTGTGTAGTTGTGGTTGGGGCTTTTTTTTTAATTTACGGTGACGGGGTAGGTTGAGGGAGGGAAGGAAAAAGCCACCCGAGGCGGTGTAACTTCCTGGGTGTTTTGCGGCCGGGCCGCGGTAGCCAGACCCGGCGTTTGCCCGCCGGACGGGGCGACGGCCGAGGGGAGCATCACTAGTCCTGCTTCATCTCGCCGCGAGCCGCTGGAAAGGCCGGGCCGAGCTCCCAGCCCGGCTTTGTAGCCCTGGCTCGGGGCGACCCCGGTAATAACAGCAGCCGCGCTGGCGAGCGCTGGTCCCCAGCAAGCGGCATCGTCGGGGGGGTTAAACGCGAACAGATTTCGCTGTGTTCAGCCCGCTTCGTTCACTGCCGCCAGATAAAAGAACTGTGTAATTCTCATAATTATCACATAATTGCCCCCCTGATGGGTTAGAGACAGCTTCGGCAAACTAAATTTAAGGGTCGATTTGGAAAAGAAAAGCCAAGACCAGCGTCTCAGAAATCTCACTAAATTCCTCCAGCACCAGCGGAAAACGGGAGAAAAGAAATATTGGAAAGCCCCTCTGCCGCGGGCTTTGCCGGGATGGCAGGATCAGCCCCTGGCAGCCCGGCGGCGGGGGGCCGAAGTGCTGGCACGGTGTTCCCGGCGCGACGCAGCCGGCCCCGGCGTTGTGCTACGCGGGTGCGCTGGGTCCCGCCCGGGCTGTGTCATGCGGGTCCCGCAGCGGGAGAGAGCGGGGGTTTGTGCCCGGGACGCCGGGTTACCCCACAACCCGGCTGCGCGGCCCCTTCGTCCTCTGCAAGCACCTACAAACTCGCCGCAGCCAGGGGCAGCTCGGGGTTGTTCGGCACCAAGTCCGGGCAGGTGGATCCTTTTCAATGTCCCGCTTCTTCTGCCAAAAGGAGCTTCGTGCGAATCGAGACAGGATAAAGCCCGTTTTCAGCAGGACTTCACTTGTCTCCCACAGACTAGTCTATAGAGAATATGCCACTGCAGAGTGGAGACATTGATTTAATGCCTTGGGCTTGTACACAGAAAATATCAATCGACCGACAGAGATAAGGCAGAAGGTTTCACGTATCAGCTGAGGAGCACAGACCGTGTGTAATGGAAATATTCGGGGCGTGGGTAATAAAAGGGTTTAAGCGGACCTACGCTGCTCCAAACCTCTCATAGATAAGGAGCGGAGCCTGTCACGGATACAGCGTGTGCCCCCTCACCATTCGCCATCAAGATTATATTAATTCCCTTTCTTCTCCTAGGCAAATGGTGGCCGCGGTGAGCAATGATCCACTGACATAACAGGGATGCGGCTCATATTAAAAATGCAGGTCCCTGCCGCAGCGAGCACAGCTTTCTGTGCTCAGTTTAAGACTTGGAAGTCCACAGAGGGTTGGAGAGTTCCCTGTTTTCTGTCCCGCTCCTGGCTGCCCTAATCCTTTGCTCAAGGAGCCCCCAGCCACAGTACACAACCAAACTGAAAGTAGGAAAGAGGGTGCAATCCCCCCGCCCCTTAATAGGTAGAGGGGAGCTTACGAGCATCTCCTTCCAAGCCGGACCTCTCTGTGCCAGGAGGGAAGGAGCTGGCGAGTGCGGGGGTTTTGCCCCTGTCGGAGGTGGTGTCTCAGCCCCGCGTCCGGGACACAGACAAAGCGAGGACCCACCAGGCTGCAGGTTCTGGCCGTCATCGCAATTTATAGGGGAACTTCGCCTGTTCCTACACGGCAATTATCTCCGGCCGGCCACGTGCGAGGGAACGAAAACGGCTCATTTAACGTCATTAAATACAAGCGGGGAGTAATTCAGGGCGGCGGGGGATCTCTGTAAAGATTTACGCGGAGTTTGGGCGGTGAGAAAGCCCCCGGCCCGGGGCGGAGGAGCGGGGGAGGGGGTGTCGGGCGCGTTTGCAGGGCGCACCGGCGGGGCAGGGGCCGTCGAGGCGGCGGGGCCGACCGCGACTCCGCAGGGCTGGGCAGGGGCGGCTCCCCCAGCCGGGGACGAGGAGCCGCGACCGGTCCAGCCCTGACAAAGCGGGGCCCTTCGCTGCCTTGGGGTCCGGCGGCCCTGCGACCCCCCGGCAAGGCGGGCGGGATGGGACCCTCGCCCGTAGCACCTCCTCGGAGCACCTGCGAACAGCACTTTTCTTCCGCAGAGTCGATGGGGTAAAACCAACTTCAGCTGGCCAAACGAGGGGAGAGAAATAAAATAAGTATCTCCTGGGTTGTTTTCTGAGGGCGAACGGACCACACTGGCATCTGCGTCGGCAAACAACAGGAGGGTGTACATTTATGGGAAGGAATTAATTTTAAATGGTCGAGACAGAAAGATGAGAAAAAAATATTTCCCGGAGAACTTGGTCGGTTTTTTTTTTTTTTTTCCCCCTCCGAAACTTAGTCGTGTCAATAAAATATAAGTAAATCGTAAAAGAATGGTGCGAGAAAACACTTCGGCCTTTGGCAGGGCTTCAGAAATTGTTTTGAAGTGTTGAGGAGATATTGAATACTGGAATGGTTACCGGTCCGTCAACACAAACCCGAAATAAATTAATTTCCTTGCTGTAACGCCAACTTGCCTGTAAAAGAGCAATTGACTCGGTTTTAATTTTACAGCGATATTGTAGATAAAAAGCTCGATTGAGATAACAGTGCACTTTGTATGATTTCTGTTCTGATCAAAGGGATCGAGGCATATATGTGTGAGTATATGCGACTAATCGCTCTGAAAAAAAAAAATTTAAAAACAGAGTCTCAATAGACATATACTTCTCGTGCATTTTCGTGACGATTTTAATTCGTGAAGAAGCAAATTATCCTCATATAAACATGGCATAGAAAGTTCTCTCGGGAGGCATATAGATGCATATATTGTATATATTAACATATATATAATTAGTATGTATTTGTTTCCAGGGGAGACAAGTGGAAATACACACAACACACAATGACCAGGCGAAAGTCACACCACAATAGTGCACAGAGAGTGACCGGGGTACGAAATGTACACGTAAGTCCTCGCAAAACTCCCACGCTGCAATATCGTATTAGGAATATATAGGAGAATGGTTAATAGCTGATATAAAAATGCAATTAGTTTGGTTATTTCAATGGCAAGGGCGGTGCTGCAAAATGTTGTGGGTTTTTTTTTTTTTCCCCTCTTAATGCAAACCCAGGCTTCCCAGCCACTAGCAAAGGCAGAGTAATAGCTAAAAAAATAGATTGTACATTTTCTGCGATTTGCAGTGTGGAAAGCTCTTTTTTTTTTTTTTTTTTTTCAGCGGGAGAAAATAATTGAGGGAAGAGAAGAGTGGAAAACGGGAGGCGATAAGAAGAAAACCTGCCTTTGTTCTCTCTGGTTATTTTCTACTAATTATTCTGCCCATTGTGACAAAACAGCAGTTAAGGATAGATTAGTGTAAATAACCTCGCATTTCACTCCCAAACCCTGCAACTTTCTGGCCCGAGCAGTGCCATGGTGTTCGTGTTCCTCCCCTTCACCTCAAACAGAAACTCATTGAGATTTCAGACCTTTGAACTTTGGACAGATCAAACTGCCAGCGCTCACCTTTGTCTCCAGTCATTAGGATTTAAAACACATGTAGCCTCATGGCAGAATCCATTTGTCTGTACGAGGTTTAAAAAAAAAATGGCAACCTCCTCTTTTCTCCCCACCCCAAAACTCCCGCATTTGGTTGAATTCATTGAAACGCCCGTTTCCCGGAGCGGCGCCTCTGCTGCGGGGGCATCGCTCGGGTGGCTTTTGCCCAGGCGGGTTGTTTTAAGGGAAGCTCCACTCTTTTCTTCGTCGTTATTTTGCCACTACTGTTTTACTCTTGGTAACCTAATTTTCCCATGAAACGTTCCTACACCTGCTCGTTATTCCAAGGGGGAGCTACGGGCAGAATGGGAATCATTATTACTATTATCACCATTGTCACTCCTATGACCATTATTACTGTTACTGCTATCATTGTTACTATCGTTATTGCAGCCAGCAGGCAGGACGCGCTGCCCCCGAGTGCTGCCGTGCCCCCGCTGCTCCGGGCGCGCCCCGCAGGTCCCCCCGCGGCGGCGGGGGAAGCTCTGGAGCGGCGCAGAGGCAGCGGGCAGGACCCGGGCCCCGGCGGGCGTGGGGTGCGGTGCCGCTGCTCCCCCTCCCGCCCCGGTCTCCTGCCCGGCCCCGGTAGCCTGAGCCGTCCCTAGAGGGCGGGGGTCCCCGGGAGGGGGACATGTTTCGTGTGACCGTATTTTTGGCTCCGGAATCGGCCCCATTCACAGATGTTGGCAGTGAAAGGGTGCCGAGTCCGCTGTAGTCCGGGGGATAAACCACCCCCATCAGCTGGGGCGGAGGCATCCCCATCACGGAGGGGGTACCCGCTGGCCAGGAGCAGTCAGACGGAGGTGCCGTGTACCCCCAAGGCGGGCACCCGCTCCGGGAGCTGCCTCACGCCGCTGAGAGTGGGACCCGCGTAATCCCCCCACCCTAACGGGGCACAGGGGTGCAGACGCGCCCTCGGGCCGCGGCCGGCCCGGGCACCGAGGCGCAGAGCCGCCTGCCCCGGGAGCAGGATCCGGCCCTCTCGCAGCAACCATTTCCACGGCAAACACCGCCTTTGTGCCCGATACCCCTAAGTGCTCCCTAATGAATCGCCTACATTCGCAATCTACTGCGCAGTAGCTGTAATATATTTCCCTCTTTATTCCTCCTCTTCTCCCAGCCGGCCCGGCGGGTTGCTAACACACATTTCCTCCGGTTATGACCAGCGGAAAATGTAAACATGTTGGTAACTAGGAGGTGGGCCTCATTCTGCAAACCGGGATCTCTCCATAGTGACTCTCAGTAATGACCTCTTTAGCATAATAAAGCCCCGGGGGCGGGGAATCTTTGAACTGCGGGGCAAGAGATGGGAATAAGAGCATGTCTGAACTTATTCAAATGTATGCAACAAGTTTTCTAGTTCTAAGGTTATCTGATGTGACCAACAGACGTTTTCCCCCTTCTTTTTTTTTCCTTGCCTGGTTGCTTTATCTAAGAAAGTACTTTACAAACTTTAGGTACGTCCTTGCGTTGTATGAAATGGAAAGGGAGTTAAAGAAAAGAAAAACCAATAAAACCACACCCCGACCCCACATTTAGTGGAAAACCCCCCAATAACAGAGGAAGACTCCTGTTTAGAAAGGGGGGATACCCTCGTCTCCAAATTCATGTCAGCTGACCTGCCATCACACTCAGGCTACCAGGAGCCCTGACAGAACCGTCAGAAACCGGGAGCGGAGAGGACCTCGCACATCCCCACACCCGCCCCTCCCGGGGGTCCCCCTCTCCCCCTTCCTGGGCTCCCGCTGCGCACCGCATCCCCGCCGCTTGGCCCCGCGGACACCCGCGCAGCCCAAGAGCCGCGGCGCATCTCCTCGGGGCTCCCTTAAAAACAGCCCCGTCGGGGCATCGGTGTCCAGAGGACGGGGAGGGAGGGAAAAAAGAGCCGCCGGCCGGTGCAGAGCAGAGCAGAGCTCTCCCCCACCCCCCGGCAATTGTTCCCTTGAGCCCCTATTAATGCGGGACATATGTTATCCACAGGCAGTAGGCAGCGGTAAGACTTCGCCATCTAACTTGTTGCTCAACTTACGAGGCGGTTCTCATCTTCTCATCAAAAGCCGCCGGTCTTTCTTCAGCCGTATGGACAAAAATGTGAACAACAATGCCCGCCTCCCTTCACTTCAAAAGCTGCCATCGCGGAGGCTACCCAGAGAATTTTCTCTCTGCCTTTCATTCCCGGTTTGAAAAAAAAAAAAAAAAAAAAAAAAGGCACTACAGGGCCAAGGCGCTCCTAATACTCTTTGATGGGGATTGAATTCATTATCTCCAATAACACAATTGTGCTTGGCCAACGAAAAGAGCAAAGTAATACTCATCTAGAATTAGAGAGCGGGGCTCAGAAGAAAGGGAGCGGGAGGGTGAGGGGAGTGGGGGCTTTTCAAAGGGAAAGGGAAAGGGGGGAGGAATGAGAAAACACCTATATCGAAAATCGGCTTGGAAGGAGGGGGTCCCCAGAAGTTTAAATTACAGAAGTGTATTAAGTGGCGCATTGTACGGCTCCGGGAGCGTTGGTGGTCTGACTGCGCGTTTCCCCCTCCGCCGGCCGAGCCGGCACCGACTGGGCTGCAGGTTCTTGCCGTTTCCCTCCCCACCGCTCCGCTACCTGCCCCGGCGCACCCCGCCGCCCGTCCCCGTGTCAGCCGGGCTGCGACGGGGCGAACCTCCCTGCCTGGGGACACCGGCCCTTGCCCGGCTGCGACCGCAGCACCTGCGGTCCCCGACGGCTCCCGCTGACTTGGCGGAGAGCGAGAAACGATGGGGAAGAGCCGCAAGCACAGAGCAGCCAAGCACACAGCCCTCCCCTCCCGACCCCCGCGCCCGCCCGCCCCCTCCAGGGACCGCAGGGACACCCAGAAGCCTGTCCTAGCAGGAATCGGGGGGGTGGGGGGTGTCTCTCAGCATCACCACATCCCGATGCCGTTCGGGGCATGGGACGTGCGTACAAGTCCCACCAAGGGTTACCGCCTCCGG
This sequence comes from Rhynochetos jubatus, assembly GCA_027574665.1. Lineage (NCBI taxonomy): Eukaryota > Metazoa > Chordata > Aves > Eurypygiformes > Rhynochetidae > Rhynochetos > Rhynochetos jubatus. The sequence goes on along the minus strand of CM050648.1, from coordinate 121,845,150 downwards.
CGGCAGCAGCCGCAGCCCCGGTTATCGCGGATTCGGTCTCGTCGGTGGAGGGCAAGAGATGGAGGAGTGAATGAATGACGGAGCGAGCGAATGAATGAATGAACGGGGCGAATGAATGAGTAACGCACACATAAATAAATAAATAATCGAGCACAAAAATCAACCGATTGGAAAACCGCTGTGTTAATATGAGAGATTAAAATATTTGCCTGTTTGGCTTCCAGCGTAAATGTTTTCTATCGGGTGTTATCCAAACAGGCTAATTTTCAAAGCCAAGCAAAATATAGCGATGAGCGGTTACAGGCGCTGCACGCGTGACGGGGCGGCTACGGGGCCCTGTGCGGGTGCGTGTTACACGCGTGTCCACCGACACACGCGGGGCGGCGGCCGGATGGGCTAGGGATGCAAACCTCCGCGTCTCGCGTATCTCTGCGCACCGGCGCACACGCGTCCATCCCACCGCAGACCCCATTTGCGTTTCCAAACTTCCCGCTGCGGAGCCGCGTAAAGTGCTTACGCCGGCGCGGAAGCCCAAGGGGCAGCAACCAGGCCCGCCGGAGATGACTCCGCGGAGCGCCAGGGAAAGGCGCGGAGCCCCAGCCTCGCCCCCCGCCTTTGCCACACCTGGCAAATGGTGCCGTCGATGTTTCTTTTCCCGAGGCGATGCCTTTTAGGCACTGGCAGTTACACGGAAAGGGCCCAGCAAAGCGTATCGGTCACCCGCGGACCTCCGGGCTGCTCCGTGGACTGGGGGAGGGCAGGGGGACACCCCGCTTCCCAAGAATCAAAATGTGTCGGGGAGCAGGAGTCCTCCCACCCCACCCTCAACTGGGAACACTAAACTGGCCAACTGAGGAATTCCCTCTGGGGAAAGGGGAGTCCTAACAAGGGACACGTTGGTCGAAGCGGGAGATAGGAGAGAGGATCTCCCCCAGCCCCCGTGGGGCTTTCCTCATGTGCAGTAATGCTGACCTCGTCGCCTTTCCTCTCACAAGACAAAGCTGACCTTGACAGGACTGGTTTCTGTGGATCCACACTCCTTTTAAACACACCCCAGGCAGGGGGTAGGGGTTTTTCCCTCTTTTCTTTTCCTAATGAGTGTGGACGGAGATTGCACTGACCTCAGCAGAGTCCGAGGTTCAAGGATTTCAGGATATTTCCCACTTTGTAAAGTGCCTTAGGGGTTTTATTTTTATTTCAGGGGAGGGGAGTGCTTATTTGTTTAAGAAATTTTAAAAATCTAGAGTAAGGTGGTTGGTCCCAGAGGAAGCAGTAGCAAAATACTCATCTTCTGCAGAAGTAGGAGCAAACCTCATGTTGTTTCTGTTGAGGTCTGTTTAGACCAAGCATACGTGTTAACTGTCTAACTAAGCATTTTACTGTTTGTAGTTTACCTCCCCCTGCGTAATGACTTCTTCAAAGTGTACATTAAATGACCACATACTTCATGCCCAAGAATTACTTCTTACGAGTCAGCTTACCTTAATGATCAATGTGCCATTTATACTTTTACACAATAGACTTAAATTGTTACAAGGGAGTCCTTTGCTCTGTGAGAAATAATTTGGTTTATGCCATAGCACAAACAGAGGATTAGCAGTTCAGGTAAGGAATAAGCAGCAGCAACAACTTAATTCCTAGGCAACAAAGATTCTCCTCTGATGCCAGATTTCCTTCTAGTAAAATGCAGGACATGGCACCATCTCTAGCTCGCTGGACCAGCCAGACATTAGTTAGCCTGCATTTCTTCCTGGTTTAAATCTGTCCAGGGTTTCCCACCCTTCAACCCTTCCAGGGCCAAAAGTTGCATGTAATGCTGTGCAGTGCTAAGTAAAAATAAACACAAGAGATTTGCCAAATTAAACAGAATTCCATTTCTTTTAATATGGTTTAACAGGCAGAGTTTGAAGGAAGCTCTGTGGATTTGATTTTTAGCATTCCGTATTTCCAGTCAAAACATTACAAAGGCAGTTGGATTTAAAAATATCACTTTAATTTGGATTGATGCCTGATTATTTGTTTTTTACCCTGCAATCACCAACACAGCCAAAATTCAGGTAGAAATTGTAAAACCCAACCAAGTTTAAGACAGAGACCCTCTTTCCCTCCCAGCAGCTGGGCACTGGTAGCATCACAGTGGCCTGATCCTTGCCCCTCATCTCTGTGGGGCATTGTGTGGCCGGACACACACACACCTTGTTTATGAGTTTCCATGGGCGTTTCAGTGGAGGAGACAACCTGTTCACAGGGGGTAGGTGAAGCCACTTGTAATGTTTTTAACTTTGGAAACAAACCCAACAACAAACAGGTCCCGAGCTCCCACTCACCAGCTTCAGCCTGTCCTGAAACCAGCCTGGCCATTGTCTGTGACAGGCAGTGTCAAGCTGGGGGAGTTGAAAGGGGTCCTATGGGCTCCCACCACTGCCCTTGAGGGTGGGGGTGCCATGGAAGGAGCCATGGACAGCCTCAGCCCAGCTCCTTCACCCACAGATGACCCAGCTTTTCCTCTCACATTTCTTGGCCATTGGTGTCCTTTGACAACATTGAAGATGGGAAGGGCTGGCTCAGATCATGATTGCCTCAAAAATTAAATAAATACAAATGAGGGACATAAAAGTCGGTGCAGTAAAAACCTTTTCCATGCCTGTATGAGTGCAAGCCACTAGGTCAAACCCACCTGAGAACCAAGATGGATAGGAGAGGCAGCTAAGAAGTACATAGCAAAGTCCGTACCCATGGCAGGGGGGTTGGAACTAGATGACCTTTGAGGTCCTTTCCAATCCAAACCATTCTATGGTTCTATGATAGCAATGCCTTGCTGTATGAAAGCGATCTCCAAATACTTCATCTATCCTCAACACCGACTTTTATCAACTCCTTTTTTAAGAATGAAACCACCTGAGATCACCCTCCTAACACCACTAAGCGAGGAAATGAGGTGAGGGAATGAGGTGTTTAACGATGCTGAAGGATGGCTGGAGGGACTCTGGGCTGGACATAGTTTCTACTCTTCCATTATCAGTGGTGTAGATTAACTGGTGGGTTTCCTTCTGCCACTTCTAGGAGTCTTGGAGAGACTGACCTGCTGAAGATGTTTTTCCTCACTGGGGCTCAGTCTCACACACAAACACACTCACACTCACAAGCACACAATTGGATGAGAAGCACCCCAAGGGAGAGCTGCACTGAGGGGTCAGCTGCTTCATACAGACCCACTGGGAGACAACTGCATGGGCTTCTGCCATGCTCAAGCCAAATGAAGGCTGGAAATACCTTAGAGGCAGAAGCAGAGGCCTTAGGAGGTACTTCCAACCTTTGGTTATCAGCTCTTTGAAACAGAGACTGTTGTTTCACTCCATTACAGAGCTTATAGCAACCCATGAGTTACTGGAATGCAATAATAAGATCTAGTTAAACAATAGGCATTCTAAGTGCCTCTAAGAGATGCACAACATTTTACAGGATGGAATTGCAGGAGCCACTCAATATTTTTAGCAGTAGTTTGGATTTTTAAAGCTGGGAAACACTATGTGTTTCCAGACTCAACTTGATGCTATGAAAATAGGTTTCTTTCACTGAATATAAAGAAAGGATACAGCATTTTTCACATATTGTCTGATAACAGGTTTTTTTCACACAGTAGTTCTGGCCAGTATATATTCATCTGAGCAACCAGAACATTTCAGTCTACTGTGCTGGCAGATCTGCCAATACCTTTGAGTTTCTGGTAACACGCAAGACTTCAATATGCATTAATCTGTTTTTTAAGGCATATATGTGTTCCCATTGCCTATATTGTCTCCATTCTAGAAATGCTGAAATAGAATAAAAGCTACAGTATATATTAATCAGAAAAGACTTTCATGGAAAGGAGTCGTTCCTTCCCAAATTTATGATTTCAGGAGAAGGAAGGTCAGTGAACTTAACCAGGTGGATTATTTGTGACAGGGTAATCGAAGAACAATCAATCAATATATGTATTTCGTATCAAATACTTCTTAACAGTCTGGAGTGCAGCAAATACGCAGCACGTGTCGATGAGGTCGTGAAGTACAACAGTCCTGTTCCCATGCCAGTAACCTTAGTAAAGGAAAAAAAACCCCAACAACCAAACAGAAGAGGGAAAACCACAGAGAAAACATCAGCTGTCATTATACTTAAAAAAAAAAAAAGAAATCTTTTCCTCAATTTTTCCTTGGAAGTATCAATAAGGCCTTTCAATATCGAGCTGCAAACCACAGCTAAACCCCTATGAAAATAGTCAATATCCAGCCATACGAAGACACAGAGCTCTTTAATTTACCGAAGGCGCAGGCTGGAGCTCTCCTCAGCTGCAAGGACCTGTGCTCCATAGGCTTTGCGGTTTGGCACACGCAGCGCGCCCGAGCCGGTGTGAGCGGAGCAGGGCACTCAGAAAACCTACGTGGGAACAACAAGAAAAAGAAGAGAAAAAGAGTGTGTTTTTTTTTTTTTTTTTTTTTTTTTTTTCTCCCAAGTAACACTGGTTTAATGATAAACTGTTTTCTCGGCTTACTAAGCACAGGGGCGTCTCGAAACGCTCACAGGAGGCACTAAAGCTCGGGCGGCCGAAAGGCGTTTGCCATCGCAGCGGGTAGCAGGCTGGGTTGCCCGGAGCCCTCCCCGTCTCGCCGGTTTCAGGGCGGCTCATGGGGCTTCGCCTGCTTTTGGGGGGTCGGGGGGGGTGGGGCGGAGGTGCCCCCGGCCGGCTGCGGGCGGCGTGGCCGCTGGCTCCGGCACCCCGGGCGGTCCCTAACGCGGCTGCGTAGCGCCGGGCAGGGGGGGGGGACCCGAAACGCAGCCCACGCCCTCAGCAAGGCGCGGGGAATTCCCCCCTTCCCCGCCCCGCAGGCACACACACCGATCCCGGGTGTGTGTGGGGCCGCCACCGACGGCAGAGGGATTATCGGTCCCGGGCGGTGGGGGCGGGGAGCCGGGGACCGCGGGCCGGGAGAGCGAGCTGCGGGCAGCGGCCGGCCGGGGAGTCCCCGCAGAGCGGGCAGCGGCCGGAGCGCTCCCGAACGCCGGGGGATTTCCTCCTCCTCCTCCTCGTCCGCCTCCCGGCTGAGCCCCGGGGCGAGCTGGGGCAGAGGCACCGGGCGGTGGCGGCTCCTGGGGCGCAGAGCTTCCGCGCCCGCGCTCCCTCCGCGGGGCTCCGCGGGGTCGCCTAAGCTTCCAGCCGCGGCTGAGACGCCTGTGCTGCAGCTCCCCGGCGGGTGGGCATCGACTGAAACTGCTTACCTGTCCGAAGGGCTATTTATCTATTTTTTAGCACAAGTAACTACTTCTGATCTGAGTTTTTCTTAAAAAGAAAAAAAAATAGACACCCCCCCATCCCCATCCCGTCTAAGTTGGGCTTAAATATCCGCCAATGGCCCCTGCAATAACCATGGAATCAAGCCACCTCCATGCCAACGGGTTTGCAGTGTGTGTGAAAATGCCGACGCCGTCGAGGGTGGATGTGAAATCTGATCTTGCTTCAGGTTCAACCGAAAGACCGAAATGATTCATGCTTGACCGTGTCTCCTTGATATTTCTTATTTCGATTTTTCCTGCTTCCTCCCTCCTGTCTCCTGGTGCACGCTCATTCCAAGGGGTCCTTCAAACGCTCGAGGAGCGTAAGAACAATGCTATGTGCTGTGTTTCCTTGAAGGGTTTTATTACTAGGCTATCTAGAACGAAAACAAACGGCATTTCCCAAAACACCTCTTTAAAAGAAAAGCAGCCAGCGGTTGTTAAAAAAGGGGAGGTTACACGACAAGCCACTGGTGCATTCAATAGTATCCTCTCTTTCCTTTGGAGCTGCACGTTATTTGGTCTTTACTTTGAGCAGGCGTCGCGAATGCCTGAACCCTGCCTTCAGTTTTAAGAAGTTTGCTGCCCAGCAGTGACGGACACCGTTTTTGCTAGCAGGGGTGGCACCACCCATTGCCCTCTGCCAGGTGTCTGCCACATCTGCCTGCAGGTGAAGGGAGACAGCGCTTAGCAGAAAGGGCCACGGGCTTGGGGAAGCCAGGCTCATGCAAGACCCTGGAGAAACAGGGAGAGGGCCTGTGGCTGTGGAGCATGAGGTAAGCAGGCATGGGAATAATGAGCAATGAAGGTCTGGAGGAAAAATTGAGGACGTGGAAGGAAGGGATATAAAGCAGACAGTAAGCGGGGTAAGGTGGTGACAAGTTGGGAGAATCAGGGATGCTGGGAAAGGCAGATGACTGCAGGAAGCAGATGGCTGATAGGGGACAGGGGACAGCATGAAGGTGGACCACACCTGGAGCAGCTGTCTGCCTTTTCTAGGAAGTGTAAAGCAATAGGAAAGCAATCTACTGGCTGTTCCCCCCAGTGCAGACGATAGGAGACATACAGTGGAAGTCCGCCTCTGAACAGCAAACAAGGAAGCTTGCTTTTTTATGTGTGTGTTTAAGGCTGAATTTTGACCCCGAGCTGACGTCATGCAAATCAAGGGTTGGCTTCTTCCCTCTAAAGGCAAAAGAAATCCAAGGAATCAGGTTAAAATGAGGAGTTACTGATGGTTAAATATGCCCTGGTTTGGGGTGTAGGGAGCGGCTGACTCAGGGGTTTCAGGAGCGGCTGTCACCTTTGCCGGTGGCCGAGAACAACCAGCGCTGTTTATTTGCAGTACGCACTGGGCCCTTTGTAAACCTGTGGAAGGACAGTCCCTGCTGCCACACTGTGCAGTCTAAGGACTTGCAAGATAGGATCATTAGGTGGTTCTTGGCATTAGAGTGTCACACTGTCTCCAGGTTGGTTTTAAAGCATGTAAGAGCATGTGGAGTGTACTACTGCAAAAGTTACAAAGCTATAGGCAACAGACTCAGGTTAGATAAGGGGCTGGCTGGGTGGAGCCGGTGAACAATGCACGAAAGTGCTTTTCTTTCACTGATCTTGGTTCAAATTAAGGTTAAATTCCAAGGGGAGTGTATTTTTTTTTTTTTCACTCTCAACCTCATTCTCTCTCTCTCCAGGAAGAGATTTTAAAGGGCATCATTTTCTATTTAAAAAAAAAAAATATCACAAAGAAGGATACATGTTAATACAAATGTAGCATTCCACAGAGGGGAGCTAAGAGCTGCTGGTGTCGCACCCACGACTTTCATTCAGCCAAAGAGAGTTCAGCAGTTTCAGCACCTGGCAGGAGCAGGATTGATCCTGTTGTCAAGAAACAGCTATAGCAAAAGCAAGACCGAGCACAAGGCAGAGAGTCTATACAGAAAAAAATGCTGCTATACAGGAGTGGAAAATGGGATCGTGAAAATAATGCATAGAATTCAAGTAATTCTTAGTAAAATGGCACAGTTCTTACTTTGTATGGCTTGGAAATCCATACCTTTACTCTTGGAAAAAAAGGCAAATTAAAATCTCATCTGTGTGAGTATTTAACAGAAGGAAACAGGCTACAAATTTTGCTATTAAGTCTACAAAATTAGGTGCTGTATCTAAAGGAAAATGGCAACAAAGCTTCCAGCTAGCTACTCTGAGACCTGTTTTTGTTGGGGCGGGAGAGGGGAAGGATAAAAATTGGATCAGCTTCTTCACAAAGCAAACTTCACAGAATTTGTTTTGCAACCTGTCCATCATCAGTTTTCTGCTTCAGAGCCAATGTTCCAGGGCACTGTAAGGAAGTGCAATAGATTCTGTGTCCTTCCAAAATCTGAGAGCAGAAATGCGGTCTCTCCTGTGATAAGAGCTCCCCAAAGTGCAGGGGCAAAGGTGGCACACATTTAATGCTGGCTTTTCTTTGGTATGACAAGAGCTCTTGAAAATCAAAGGGGAAATCTGTGGTCTTGATCCCATGAGATAGTACAAGGTTGCTATAGGGGAGTTCTTGGCTTTCAAAGCAGTCTGCAGGACCTCCGCCCACACTCGGCTCTCTAACTAGAGGGGTGCAGCCGGCTCCGCTGTGCTCAGGGCCATTTGTCATCCCTGTGACTTTTGTCTTTTAAGATATACGAGACATCAACATATATGACAGCAGAAACTACCTTGTCTCCCCTCAGCAACAAGGCTTACTTGCACCATTCACAGTACATACTACAGAAACACAAACCTTCAGCCTATCTTTTCTGAGCTTTGTCTCTTTTTCTCCATCAAAACAATATATTTTCCCCCATCAGTAAAATGAGTGTTCTTAGTATTGACCCTTGGTAGCTCCTCATTACCTTAAGGAGGCTGCAGCATGGATTCAAGAAGTGATTGCTTCGTGCATCTTAAATGGCTTTATAGTCCAAAGTAGCTGGGCTAGGTGGATTTCAACCAAACTGTTAACATTCCTAGGAATACTTTAGTCAAAAATCACTGCCACTCCATGCCAGTCACTTAAATAACATTCCTTTCAAATCTTGCAGAGCACACAGCTCTCATAGCATTGCTTAATCAAAAAGCAGTAATTTAGGGGTCCATCAGTGCCATGGCTGATGATGAAATGTAGCCATTACTGATGGATCTGAAAGCTACGTTACCAGCTGGATAGCCCTCTAACTCTGTGGGGTGGACACTGCTGTCAGGTAGGGCAAAACTCAAGTGAATTCAAGGTACAGCCTCATAGATTTTGATCTCTGCCAGGCAGGCAGATGATGCTCAGCACTGCCATTCAGCTCTGCAGTTCTGTTCCTGTGATGTTCTTCCTTGCATCTTTGAGTCCTTCTTTTGACCTCCTCCCTCTTAACCCACATCAGTGCAGTGTTTCTCACCCCCTTTTAAGGGTCAGTGCCATATCACACTTCCTATTCAGGGGCTGTCACCCCTCTCAGCCAGCCCTGCCCGCCTCCTGGCACTGCTCCCTGTCATGCTCATGCCAAGAACAGCCTCGCCCCCTCCCCAGGAGTGGAGCAATATTCCTGCCCATCAGATCTGCCCCCAAAATCACTTCTTTCCGTTCACATTCCACTAACCGCTACCCAGCCACTATTCTTACCATCCTTTGACTTAGCTCAGGTTACAGTGTAATTAAAATCACCATGGAACACAACTAAACCAACAAGATTAACTACACAATCACTTCGTGGTTTGGGTTTTTTTTTCCTTTTTCTTTTTTTTTTTTTTTTTTTTGTAGCAGCCTTACTAGACACCTATCTGGCTTCGGCAATTTTGACGTTCAGTTGGTTATGACAGGGATGTATTTCTTTCCACACTGGACAGATGGTCCAGCAACAAAAGTACAGGGGACAGGCATCAGCATTAATGAAGCTGATCCACTGACATGAGCTTTCTAACTTTATTTTAATGTTTTTCTTTCAGCTTACATTTTTCTTATGTTTTTCTGCCTCAGACCATTTTCTGCCTGGTCTCTTTCACATCCAGAAAATTTTAGGGTGGAATGGACCACAATCACACATAGTCTGACTCTAGAACTGACACTGAGCACAAGGTCCTGGGGTGAGGCTGTGCCTTAGAGAACAAGCACGGTCCTTAGAATCAGGAAAGTACGTGGTAAGGGCAGAGAGAGATCAGGTCTATACAGACCAGGTTTGAGAGCAGGAAAGGAGTGTTGAGTCCAGTTCAAGCATCTGCATGCCCACAAATTAGAAATGCCTTACTGTCTGAGCAATACCTGATAAGTGGTATTAGAAACTCACCCTGTTCAGTTTATCCAAGAGAAGATTAATGGTAATCTGTTCACGGTCTCCAGTTATCAAAATGGGGAAGGGTTTGGGATCGCAAATTGCTCTTTAAGTTCTCAGGAAAAAGCAGTGTAATGAAACCTTCTGGTCTGAAGCTGAAAGAAGACCAAGATGGACTAGAAAACAAGTTCAACAACAGTGGTCAATTCCTGTGGAGTCCTTAGTCAGGGTTCCGTAATTCCCCACACAACTGTAGTTCCACCTGAAGGCCTGGGACCTGCTTTAGGTGTAACAGACCAAAGGGTTCTGGAATTAACGTGGTTCTGGTTGGTATCCAGCTTTCCTAGGGTGAGTGCACCAGAAAAGCAACAGTAAATCAAGGAGGAGGAGCCTGCCATGTGGTTTTTATATGTTGAACCATTCTATAGGGGTTCTCACCTTTACAATGCACAAAAGCTTTTCAAACCAAAGAAATATTTTTCTTTGGGTTGAACTGTATTATATGCTCAAGTTATAGTCACCATAAATCAATGTGGTCGCTAGTTAGATACGTGTTTTATATGAATCACATAGGTAAAAGAGTAACCAAATAGGAACTAAAGACAAAATTTACAGGTTTTGCAAGCAGGGGAGGGGGAGGTGGGGTGGAAGGAGGGAACAGGACATGCCTATGACAGGTGGTGGTATATCTCCTACACATCCTGGGTCACGAGGGTAATATGTGGTTCAGCCTGCCAGACCTCAGCTTGTTTTACTACTAGTGGAAAGCAATAGTCACAGCACCTCGTTAGACACCTGCAGCAGGCGGTTTTAGAAGAGCCCTAGGAAGACAAAATGTTAATAGCACTGAAAAAAAAGACGACTTTTAATGAGATAGTAGGTAGCAAGTCACCCGATAACAAATGGTCTGCTCTACAGGAAACGAGGCTGTGCGAGGGTGAAGTTCTTGGATAAACCACCTCGTAACATGTAACAGTCATTTGCAGAGCTGATTTCAGTGACTGGAAAATTACAAGGATAACCCCATTACTGAAAATCAGAGTGGATAGTTACAACAGGCCGTTGTGGATTTGCTATATAGGACTGTTGAGAACGGTCCTGTGGGATTTCACAAAAACACACACAGATGAAAGTGTATTTTCTTTAGGTACAGGCAGTTCAGATTTATAAGAGTCTTACTCTAGTGGCTGTTAGAGCTCTTGGGAAATAAAGTTATCATGAGCAGACAAGCAAAATGTGGAGGAAGCAGGGCATTTAGCTGCTTGAAAAGCAATTGAGCTGAGTTTCTCCATTATGTGATCAAAGAGCAAAACTGTGAAGGCTATGGCAGTCGTTGCTGTGTTTGAATGCTTGATGTTGTAGTGTGGACAGGAGCAATCCCTCTCGCTCTCTATGGGTATCCCTGCACCCTGGCAGTACAACCTTTAGTCAAGCCTTTGCTTAACACAGAGTGCGGGGTGAGTTTGCACATCTTTGTCCTTCCTTCTCCTGCACTTCAGGCTCTCAGGGGGCGAGCAAACACCAGTCCTAAAGTATTATAAATGGGTGCAGTTAGTCCTGTATTGCAATGGCTTTGGGTCAGAATGGGGGAATTGCAGCCCAGCAGTAGGCCTCGCTCTATGTAAAAAGCCAGGCAAAGTCACATCTCCAAAGAGCGAATTCCCAAGGCTGATTTCACTCGGCATGCATCTATTTATGTTTTGTTTGTGTTAGTGGTGCATTTTAAAAGTTACTCTCTGAGCTGTCTTCACTTTGGTTCACATCCCAGAGCAGTCTTGATGCACTCAGGATCCCACTGAAACTGAGAGATATGCCTCTACTGCCCGCCACCAGCCAGCCCAGCCCAGGGACCGTCGCAGAGCCAGCCACAAATGTACAGCAGTGGGCCTTGGGGGTCTCCATGCCATCTTTTTGCCCTATGGATCTGCTTCTCCTGCACTGCCTGACCTGGCAATCTACACTTAGTCTCTACACTAGATCTACCAGTAGCAGTGCAGCCGTCGTTTGGGCACAGTCCTGGTTCATGCACCTGCAACGTGTTACTCTAGCAAGGATGTGCAGAAACACTGAATGTACTGTAAATGGCTTAGGCTGAGATTCGATTGCCTGAATTTAAAAGAGAGGTGACTTCAGGCACAGACAGGGGTTAATTGTTGTCATGGGTGTGGAAGGTATTAAAAACCTGCTTCCAGTCCTTTAGGGACACAGAGGCCAGTGGTTCCCTGGGACCCCATAGCCAGATGTTATCTCAAGACCCTACAGGGACCTGCAAAGCATGGTCACCCTCCACTGTTCCTCACTCCCTTTCTGCTTTGATCTCTCCCTTTACACTTGGCTCAGCAGCACATGCAGCATCAGCCCTCCTGTCTGCAGCCAGTCTGAGCAGTATTTATTTGGGTGGCTTTTATGGGGACCTGTTGAATTAAGGAAGAACTTGCCTCAGTACAGGAGGTGTCTGGGTCCAAGTGGTCATATGTGGACATCTCTACCTTGGCAGTACACCTGAATGCACCAGGCAAGGAATCCTGTACCCCTAGGGAAGGGGGAACATTGGGTCACCTAGACAGCAGAAGGCATGACTGCCTACACAGTGCTGCTGCCAAACCTCAGTTACTGCACACAATGCAGCTACCCCCACAGGATAATATCCCTTGGGGAACAGTCTCTCCCCAAGACCACACTAACCTTTCTGACCCCCAATCCCTATGACAGATCCCCTAAAAGTCCACTCACTTTCACAGTATCACCCCTCTATCTTTGGATGCCCTGAAACTCCTCAGGTTGCTCTTCGCCTCTGAGGGAGCCCCTCTCCCTTCTGCAAAGCTGAGCATTGCTGCTACTGGCAAGAGGAAGAAATAAAATATGTTAGGATGGTAAAATTCAGTTTTGTTGACTCTCCTGGGAAGTTATAACCAGGTCCAGGGTTTTTTCCATGGCCTAGTAGCCAATTAGTCTATAAAACAGTCCAACAGGGGTATTATTTTTCTTAAAGCCTACAAAATTCCTTTTGTATATATAAAATTTGTTGCTGATATGATTTTATATCTTGACTTAAAGCAACTACTGAGCAAGTAAAGGCACATCAAAACTGAAATAATTGAACGGATACTTTGCTACAGACATGGCCCTTACTTTTGTTCATACAGTAGCAATTTATCTTAGACAGCCCAGAATGAATCCTTGAGAGCAAGGGCCGCATCTTCCAGATGTTCCCAGTAGTCACCAGTCTGGCCCACTGAAGAGGGCTGCAGCCCCTCTTAGCCCCCTTTTGGCTAAGCCAAAATCAGCCAGGTTAACCAAGCTCTGTTCATTCTCTCCTCACTTGGACAGAAGCAGCCATGACTTTCTAAGCCAGGAAGTGGGAACAGTTAGAAATGTGATAAAGAGCTGTGGATGGCTGGAGTGTGGATGGCTGTTTGGCGAGTGCACCTGAGCCAGAAGAGTGCTTTGACATCAGGGAGTACTGCCTGCACCACAGAGGTGTTGAGATCTGCCTGGAAAATCCTCAGTCTAGTTTAGTCAGTCCTTATCAGGCTCAGAGTGAAGCCATACAACATACAGTCAAATGCTCATTTAGGCATTGCTTTTACCAGGTTGGGGATAAAGTACTTTTATTGTTATTCATTTTCCTTTTACATGTGTGCTGAGATATATTGGTGAAAATTGTAGAAGGGATAAGATCCCATTAAATGTAGTTCAATAGTTACTCTTTGATATCATAACTCTTTGTGTCATATTTATACCAAGAAAGCCTTAGCGATAGGACAACTGCCATTTCTCCTGCTCAACCTGTGAGAAGTAGAGGGGACACGACTAATTTTCATATTGATTATACAGTGACCAAACTAGCTAAATGTTAATTAGAAATACTGTTTTATTTGAATTTTAGAACCTAGGCAGCTTGCCCTGTCAAAAAGGGATTTAGTGAAAAACCTGAACACATTCAGATTTCAACAAATTTTCTAGCCTTATGCTCACACACCAACTTTAACCTTAGCGAGGCACTGACTTTCAAACATTACAACAGCTGTATCTTGCTTTGACTCACATGAAGTTTTCAGGACTTCTATGTGTAAGCAAAGCAAAGTATTTCTGTCACTTGTTTCAACAACTTTTTCTCCTTCTCTGCGTCTGAAGCAGGCAAAGCTCCCACACTCACGTGTTCGTGGATTTCACCCGATTCCTTTCTGCTGTTCTGTTCAAAATTTAATTTCTATCATCTTGCATGTTCTGAATTACACTGCTCAGGCATCCTGATCTGTGCCTTCCTTGTCTAATGGGAAGAGTTGTCCTATTCAAAGCTATGCTTTATCTACATCTTCCTCAGTTCACTGATTTGAGCTCATAACCCTATGCCCAAAATGTTTGTTATGGTGTTTTGGAGGCCCACGGCTTCACATCCATATCCTAAACCATGGATACAGAGCTCTGCATTTTTGGACTGTGTGTGAGGGCAGTGTCCCCACCAGTGAGGACATGGTTGAGTGGTAGAGCTGGTCTGCCATACCACTGTCATAGCTCAAAGCATTTGATTTTCTGCACTGACATTTTAAAACAAACTGATATAACAAATGGCATAGTTGATCACATTCCCAATCTTTGTCTGTGTGTCTCCCTTTCTTGCTTAACTCTACTGCAAATGGTTAGTAACCATCATCTGTAATACTGATCTTCTCCATGCTGAGGGTGAGAGAAAATTTCCCCTATATAAAGTGAAAGAAACAAAGCTGATAATTTTATATAGCATATTACAGCACAAAATGGGGTTATATTAGTGCTATGGGCATGTGTTGATGGAGATTTCCTATTGTTTGTTATTCTATTTCTAGTCTGGTATACTTTCACTTGGGCTGCATCTGAGCTGAGTTCTCTGAATAAGCTAAATATCCAAGTGAAGAAACTATTTAGCTTTCTGAAAAGCTAATTCTTGCTTACAGTTATTTGAAACATTGCTCCTAGGCAAGATTTCAACTTCTAAATTGATACCTATATCAACTTAAACGGCAATAGCCTCATTTTTCAGAGAGTGATTTTTGAAAAGAGTGTACCTCTTTGATCACAAAACTTGTGAAGTAGTAGAAGTCAAATACTAATGAACAAAGTCCTGAGGCTTCAGACAATGAATCAGAGTAGCACCAAAGTAGGTGTGGGTTGGTTTTTTTTTTCCATCTTAATAATTTGATTTTTTTTTTTAAATTATGTTCGGTTCTGGAATGAATTCTGCTAACGCTTAGTTAATGAACAAATACACCATAGTTTCCATCCTTTGAATTCTCTGTGAAACCATCACATTTTTCAGTTTTAGGTGAAATGCACTGTGCACATTCATGTGTGAGTATTAGTCATTGTAAATTCATGCAATGTATTCTGCAAGGTTTATCACAACCTTGCTTTAGCATGGCCACTGGGAAGCAGTTGTGACCAATTCTACCAGCAGGCATATTGCTCTTTTACCATACCACAACGCTTCTGTCATGATCAGAAGCCATTCAAATAACGATGAACTTCTGTGAACGTGACACTGTTTGGACCTTTGGCCCAAGGTAACCATGGCGGGAACATGCTGAGCTCCTCCTCATGACAGCTTCTCAGAAAGGAGTGTGACTGTTTGCAGCTGGCAGCTGGCAGGGCAACACACCAAAGCACATGCAGAATTGGAACAGTGTGCTCCAGGACCTCTTGAACTGAGGTTCTGGAAGGATTTAAACAAAATATACTGGTTTCAATTTATACATTTTCAACTTTCTAAGTTTCAGTACAAGTTTCAGGTTAAAATTTATGAGAACATAAAAGGTGATTAAAAAAAAAAATTAGACTAAACATTGCCCCTGGCCCCCTCTTCTGCCAAGGGAAAGAACAGAAAACTGAACTCCAGGTCAAAGATGTCTTTTCCTTTTCTTTAAGCTCTTCTATTTTATCAGTTCAGTACACCTTTTCCACCAGTTTTCTTTATTGCCCAGCCCTGCACTCACCGTCAGGGTTAGTACTTACTCATCACTGTGTGTAGTATGACTACGAGGAAACCACAGCAAGACTTGGCCACTATTCCTGTATTTGATTAGTTTTACAACCAAATCTTGGCTACCAACATGAAGCCCTAAATTCTGAAAACACTTCTGGCTTTGCATTTCTGATGTTCAGTTGAATAGAGCTACCAGGTAAATGTTACCTTAAATTGATTAAGTTAATGGCAATACTTTACAATTAACAATAAAAACCCAAACTCCAAACCAAACTCCTTTAGCAAAGTCTATTTTAATAAAGGGATTATAAAATACAAAAGGGAGAGAGATAGGTAACCCGAGATGCAATTTTGGAATGCAAACTTTTAGCTCCAATGTGCATGCTCGAACTTAACAAATGTTTAAAATATTTGAGTTTTTCAAATGGTGCCAAAATAAACCATGTCTTTTCTAAAGACTACATATTTAGCTAGGCACTGGCAATGTAAATCTTTCAACCATTTCAAGTATTTGTTTAAAAGCCTCCCAGAACACGTGTGCTCCCAACAAAACTGAAGAATGAAATGTTTAGACCACTGAAGCTCAACAGCTGACTTATAATCAACCTAATATGAGAACACCACTTTGGTTTTTTGGACTTGTGAATACATTTTATTTACCAATGCATGAGAAGAACAAACAGAGAAAGTCCAGTCCTGCAGACCTGATGTGAAATGGTACAGCGATAAGAGTCAGGACGGGTAACGCTGCGATCACAGCAAGCACAGTGCAGAGAAACTGCCAGTCAGTGATTTCATGTGCCTCACGGTTTATTCCTGCATGGGAGGAAAATCTTTCAGGGCACAAATTAAAAAGAAAAAAAAAAACCCAACCCAACAAATTTAACAGCCTTCATCTGGAATTATTCTAAATGAAGAAAATAAGGCACAATCCTGACATTTAGACAGCAAGTTCATTTGTGTACGTGGATTAAAGATGTTACAACTGTTGATCACCTGATAAGAATATTTATAAAGTCATTTAATGTGAAAATTAAGGTATCTTGTAAAACGTCCTGTGATTAGGAATAAATAAATAAATGAATGTGCCTGTAACAACTTATTGACATTACTAAACTATTTCAGTATGATGGCTTATTTAAAAAAGCAGTTTTAATATTCCCCTCCATTAATGAGTAGCTAATGAATCTTACTTTCTTGTGAATATATTTAAAGAGGAATCAAACTGACTCCATCTACAGGATTCCACTAACGAGACTGAGCTGGCTCTGAACTTTTCAAATATCAGCAGTTTTCCCAACATTAGTACAGAAAATCATGCCACCAATTTTGGGCTGTGGGCTGAATGAAAAAACAGTACTAAATGACTAAAGGTCCACAGTTCTTTTCTGTTAAAGTTGATTTGTCACAATATTGTTAATTAGTGAGGGCTTAGGGAAGGCTTACTATGAATATAATTACAGTGCCGAAAAGCATTAATAACGCTCTTATTCCGAGCCAACATGATGCTATTTACATATTTTACCCTGGCATATACCAGAAATGGCTCCCAATGCATAACGTGCTGCAAGATCATCAAGAGAAACACAAAATCTCACAGGGGAAGGACGTTTCTGAGTATCTCAGTGCTTTTCAAGACAGCAGGGACACTAATTTGACCTGTAATTACAACCATCACCATGAGCGTTACCTATGGTGAGGCACTTTTCATCATGGACTGCTGTTCCATTGGGAGGCAAATGAATTGCTACTCCTGGTACATAATCTGATGCAATCTCATCCTTCTCTCATAAATTAGGACATAAGTGACAATTGCATTTGTCTGCTGTGTAGGGCAGACTTCTTCTCACCTGGAGAGCTCTGTGCAGACATCAATCAATTCTCAATGAATAAACTATATGATAAAAGCCAATTAACCCATGTTATCATTATCACCTATTTCTACACGTCAGACCAGAATTCCTGCCCTTGTTACACTCCCTGAAGGAGTCTATGCACCTCCTCAGGGCTTGCATACCCTTTCTTGACTGTCACTAAGGGATTTGCCAAAGACCACACACCAGGTTGTTAGCAAGCGAGAGTGAGAACCCAACTGTTTCCAAATCTTCACCTCTCAGCACAGTAGATTTTCCAACGTCCTTTTCACAGAAGACAAATAGTTCTAGCTGAATTTTAAAAATCAACACCTAATTTAATTATGATTCAAAGTCAATTATCTACAGGATGAGAAAGCCCCCTAACTAAACACTCACTGAATTTCAGGCTACTTGGTACAAGACATAAGACAGAGTCAGGAAATATTTTTTCACCTTAGGTACAATGTGTCAAAAGGAAGATTATGAAGCAAAATTATCAGCTTTACTGAATCAAGGATTACCCACAACCAGATGTATCTGGCATTAAAGACTGCTGGATGGCTCTTGCCTGGCCAATCCTACTTTCCTAAACAAAAACAGCAGACACAAAGAGGCTGGAGGTCAAACAGTCCTGCTGTATGAAGCTTGCTTCACAAGCCTATTTGCTCAAAGCTGGAAAGACTTGGGAGAAGGTGAGGAGCTTGCAATGCTCCTAGGGGAAGGAGGAACTTAGTACATTCATGCATGGAAAACAAGCCCTGATTTAGTAAACTTGCATTTCCAAAGTAGCAAACAGGCTTCCTCATCAAAGCTGCCAAGGAGTAAGAGAGAAGATCTTTACGTGGAAAAACAAGTAGTTCAAAGTTACATTAAAACAATGGGTAAGAATAAATGTATCATTTTCACAGTGAAGGAAAGTTACCTTACAGTCTTACAGGGACCTTTGCCCCAGAGCCCATGGTGTTCAACTTAACTAAGAAATCACCTTGAAACAGGGGTTAATTTGGAGATGGTGGTACTTCATATCAACATATTCAGCAGGGAGATACTGATGCTACTATGTTACTCTGAGCAGTAAAGATCAGCTGTGAGAGGAGATGGAACAGAAGATCATGGTTACCAGGGAATGCACAGTAAAACAACAGCTGACATTCAGTACCCATAAATGCAGAGTTACGCATTCGGAAAACAGTTCTGACTTCATACACCCTATGATGAACTCTGAGCTGAATATTATAATGGAGGAAGAAGATCTAGAGTTGTTATTATAACAGTAATTCTAATTCAAAATACATCAGCTGTCACAAAGTAATTCCAGTGCTAAAAATATTACAAAGAACAAAGAGAAGAAAACAAACAACATAATTATGAAGACTGATAAAAGTCACAATTTGTCCATCTCATGAACACCAGGCACATATCTGGTTCTATCTCAGTAAAAACACTGCAGAACTGGAAAAGAACTCTATTAGCATGACAAGGCCAATTAAAAACATGACACAGCTTCTTTAAAAGAGACTAGGGGTCCTCTCTGGAAAAGACATAATGGGGAAAGGATGCCAAATACATAAAATCACAAGGGACATGGAAAAAACATGATCAGGGAATGGTTGTTCACTGTTTCTCTAATACAAAAGCTAGCTGAGAGCAAATGAATAGAGCTGGTTCATAACAAAGAAAAGGAAATATTTCTTTACTCAATGCATCATTAACTGCATAAGTTCTCGTGACAGGAACAAGTAGATACTAATACTTTAAATGGATTCAAAACCACGTCATGAAAAAATGCTGCTAGATATCAGCCCTGGCTCAGAAAGCCCCTAAATAACTGGGACAGCATTTGGGAGAAAGGTTACTAGTGCTGGCCTGACTTTATACCCTTTCCTAGGCATCTTCTACTGGTTATTGTCAAAGGCAGACTTTGGGGTAGTTGGACCTTTGGTCTACCACAGTACAGTAGCCCTTGCATTTTTATCTTTATTCTTTTCTCACCGCTTCCTTAGAAGAGAAATGGTTTAACAGCACTGACAGCTCAGGAGATCTCATCTTTCATTTATTTAGATCAGTGAGGACCGTAGGAAAAAGAGCAGCTGAGTTGCCCAAGTGCTGGACAGCAGCCCACAGGAGATGGTGAAGGGGCTGGGAGCTGAGGGTGACAGTCCTCTGCTCTGGCGGCTTTAAACTTTCTTCCCATTGAATAGGTGTGGGAGAGAGACTGTAGACTCACTGGCCATTTTAGGATTGACCAAAGGTCAAAAAGGAACACTTCAGGAGTTTCTAGAAGTGACTTGGGCAAATTTGGCTTGGAGGAATGATACTCATCTCCCTGCAAGGGGTTAGATTTGGTCAGATGAAACCAGGAGGAGCTTAGGTCTGCAGATGAGGAAGGTTGGAAGTTCTTGAAAGGAAAAACAGGCACTGAAATGTCTCCCACTCCCCAAAATTAAAATCTCATTTCCTTCAGCTTGACTGCTCTATCATGACATCTGTACATCTGTACAAGCAAACATTAAGAGAGAAGACAGCATAACAACGTTAAACACAAAGCTGAGTAGGCAAGTGGAAGCCTTAGGAGTTACATCCATGCTGTCTGAGCTAGCTGGTCCTGGGAGTAGCTTAAAGCCCACCGTGCTCCTGAGATTCATTATTGAATCTGGACTGCTTAGAGATTACAGCTGCCTTCTTGAGCAGGTTTCTATGAGCACTGAGCTGACCTTTCTGCTCACCTTAGGCCATGTGACAGAGACATAGCGAATACGGGGAGACGTTTGGGTCACAAATAAAACTCTAGGTTCAAGTCTCCTGTATCTGTAAGGTCTTTAATGTCTGTGTACTCCAAATTTTCCACCTCACTGCTCAATTTCTCCCCTCCCTATAGGAGTCTATCCTTCAGCCATTGAGTTCTGTCCCAAGGCACTTCAGGAGTACACAAAGCAGACAGCTGGCAGTCTGGCCTCAGACCCAACCTGGATGATACACCTGCACTGCAGAGTAATCAGAGGTGTAGAAGAAGCACACAAAAAGTCTTGTACAAAGGGGTGAGGGAACCACCTTACAATGAAAAGTAAAATTTTGACTTTATGAGGTGGTTTCTGGATATTTGAGAGATTTTCCCTCATAGGAAGGGACAGAGGAGTGGCTAAAAACAATACAGGAAACCTTCCTCACTGTCCGAGATATGGTACAATGTCACAATGCTTTCATGTTGCAATTTATGGAGCTCTTCCTCCAGTGAAACCTAACTGTACTTTTCGTTTTAATGTATGCTGAAAATGCCATGTACTGGCAGTAGTAGTCAAACGTTGTAAAAAGCTATACGTGCACCCTTTTTTTCGATGTAGCCACAGTCACTAGCTGCAATTCAGTGGGCTATGAGCAAGGAGGAAAAAAATCTTCAGTATACTAGCCAGAGATATTTCTTGAACGTGAACCTAAGTTATCAAATAATATATTCAACATACAAATACTGTACTGTCTGCAGTCCCACAAATAACATAAGGGATTTAAATTTTGGAACTGCTTTGCAGGATTTTGCACCTGAAGCCTCCAGTATTTGAAAACAAGATCAAGCTGTGCCTTGCAGCAGACTATAGTCTAGTAACACCGAGAGGACAGACTGTTAAAATAAGCATCTACATCATTTTTCACAGTACACAGTGCACAATGCATCTGCTTAAAAACAAATACATTTTTGCAGTGAAACATTTAAAAAAATCACAGAACTCAGCAGCAAAGTAGTTAAACATTTATGATTTGATTTTATCTCAGCTTGGAATGTCGCTGGAGTGTCCCACTTCTAACAACTGTTTGCTAAGTTAAGGCTTTAGTGTTTACACAGTGCTGAATGAAGCAGCCTGGTCACCAGATGTGAATGCTTCCTTAGACTAGAGCTTTCAATCAGATCACGGTCCTAATGGTCCCTGCTCCAACCTTCTTCCTCAGGACGTCCACCAGCCTTTCCAACCTGAGAGGGGGCAGGGGAGAGGGAGAGGAGAGAAAAAAAAAAAAAAAGGAAGCTAACGTTAGGAATGTTCTGGCTGAAAGAGACAGTGTTTGCACTGAACCAAGCTGTCCTGGTGGTGGTCACGCTCAGAAACAAAGCACTACTGTAAAAGACAGACATTAAGGGAAAATGCAGACAACTTACGGAAAACTTTTTAACCTACAACCCAACCCAGTTGCAGTCAGTGATATATATCAACTCAATTTTCTTTTGTAGTATATGTAGTATCTGAGGTCCCTGCAAGGCATTAACACAAAATCCTGTGCAGCAATCCTGTGGCACATATACGCTTTGGTGTGAGCAGGACGTTCAATTCTTGCACTTTTTAAAATACGAGTGATCCATGGCTCACGTTAAATGTAACACTTGTTTCTTGTTTCCCCTTAAAAAAATACCCTATTATCCAACAGATACTTTTATTGTCCAGTTCATACATTTACGTCTAAAACCCCATGTGTTTTATGTCAAAATCTTTTTCAAAATACTCAACAAGACAAGTTTCTGAGGGTGTGGACGATGATATTTTGAAGGTGGCCTGTACGATTATTATTACCACGCAACAACAGAGAAGTTAACAGTCCAATTAAGTAGGACAGACAGCCACCTAATCCTCTCTTAGTTTTAAGGCACAGGCTATAAGCATGTCCAGCATCTCACTGGCTTAATTTCTTCTTTCCTTTTGCTAAAGTATGTAGGCAAATGCAAAGGGCTAAATTTTTTCAGCATTTTCCATTTGCACACATTTATCTTCAGCACTCCAGTAATCATGCATTCAAGCTATTTCTTCAAGTTATCTGTATTTCATGAAATCCTTCAATAAAAGCTCTCCCACAAATAAACTAACTATATAAAAGCAGACACTGTGTGTAGTAGAACCCTTTAAGAGCCATGTCCAGCATATTATACACGCAACTTCCATAATGCATAAAGAGATTTGCAGGTTCAAATAGCTGTATTCACTGTTGCAAAGTTGACCATTTTTCTTATCTGAAAAGACACCTGTGGTTTGTTTTTGTTTTAAAATATGTTATACAACATGAGGAATGCAGACAGGAAATAAAAATAATACAGCTTTATCAAAACTGTAGAATTAATTTTATCTCATGGATGCATTAGTAACTTCAGTGCAGGAAAACTAGTTAACACGTCTTGAATTTATTGCCACAAGTCATGACTAATGCACATGGTACGTATTGAAACACTCTTGTTTTCCAGGAACCACCAAGCACCATGAAGGTACACCTTTCATTGTACTCACCAGGTGACTTAATTCCTGAAACAAGATTAAGAATTCACCACCCTAATGTAATTATCAGACACCAGGAAATGTATGTGGAAAGTTCACAAGGTTGTAGCTGTTCCTCAGGGACTGTAAAGGAATGAAGGCACAGGTGAAAAATTACTGCTTAGCTACTCCTCTTCCTCCAGTTTTCCAAGTATTGCTTTTGCTTTTTAACCAACCAGTGCATTTTTCCTGGTTTTGTAACATACATCGACTTCTTCACCTTTACGGAGGCAGGACCCAGACAGTCATAACTTGGTGCAGTCAGTCCATGCAAGTACACAGTCAGGATTTTCACAAGTTATTTGCTCCTGAAAGTTTTCTCACAGTGGATAAATCAAGGTTTTCTGGGTTCTAAGGGTTTTAACCCAGTTACTGACAGGTCATAGTTTACTCATCTTCTCTTACTGAGAAGGTTCCCTGTCAAATCAGTTGATAGCCCGTGTGAAATTTCAGAAAGCAATGGCAGATCAGTCCTCACTTTTAACAGCACGTACGTTCAGAAGCACTGAAGCTTTCACAGGCACTTTAACTATCACCGGAGGTCTCTTTCTCTCTCACACTAGCACCCTCACTAATGTGCTTCAGAGACAGAAAGCACAGGAGAAACATTTCAAACTGGCTGGACAAACAGAAGGTTTGGGCTGTGGATTGTTTTCTGGAGGAGAAAGCAAAAAACCAGTAAAATCTGAGATAATGGCTTATTTAAAACACTGCTCAGTTAAAAAGAAATACTGTGTGGCTTATACAAGTGGCAGAAAGTGACTTCAGTAATTGAGGTTTCTTTTGGGGAGACATATAGGTTGGAGGTCACTGCTTACATGCTGTCCTGCAATTGGGTTTAGATGTGCACCACTCTGTGACCAAGCAATGACACTGCACACCACAGCAGAACAAGTTAGTGAAGAGCTGCCCATGTTTGAAGAGAAATACCACTGGGATGAAAGTAGCTGTCTTCTGTTTAACCTTGAAACTGTCAGGCTTCATTGAAAATAATGAGGCTTAACAATCATAGCTTCTGCTTTTCAAATGAATGATGACTGAAATCATCAAAATGAGCTATCCCGCACCAAATACAAACCGTGCAGGGCTTATTTGCCTTTTGTTTCAGTCATGTGTGGATTTGCAAATTTATTTATTCTTTATTAGAAGAAAGAAAAAAAAAAGCAGCTGGGGATTAAGAAACCATATCTTTGAAAGAGATTTAAACAATAATGTAAAAGAGAAACTGTAACAGCTATTTATAAGATAAAATAACAGAGGGCAAAATTCACCCCTACGCAGACACAAGACCCAATATACCACTGAAATCCCACTTAAGCCTACAAAATAATGCTATGGGCTGAATCAGTGGTTAATAACTCTTGATACAGGCCTCAGGGGGCTTTTCGGAATGATAATCCTGGACTCTTTGTTCACCAAGGGCCCAACTCTGCCAGCCCGACTCACACTAAGGAACATTTTCCTTTGTGAGTAATAAAAGGCAGCTAACAAGGCCATTTGTGTCGGAGAGGTACTACCTGCAAGGGGCGAGGGTGGCAGAATAGCCCCTTGTCAATAAGGCTTTGCCCCCAGCCCGGTGGGATGCTGCGGGCAGCTCATTTTGGAGGCTGAGCATTTTAATCTGCAGTAAACTGAAGGAATAGTTTCACACCTCAAGATCAAAGGTAACTTAAATATCTAAACAGATGAATGGGAATTGCTGGAAACTACCCTAAAAGTCTCAGTGTTCACAGAGTTTTATTAAAAATATGGAAGACTCTGACCTGAAGGATGCAACTTTTATTACTTTGTGCAATCATGATATATCTGCCAGTATAATCTCACCATATTTTATTTAACTGAAACCAGTATTGGCTATGTTTGACTGTGTCCTGAACCACAGAATTAACAAATGACATTTGTCCTTTTTCTTGTGAAGGAAACAGTCCTCATTGTATAAATTAAATACGTGCTATGACACTATCTTCTCCTGAGTTGTAAGCACAGACATTAACTGAATTTGCATCTCATGAAGCAACCAAACAAGCCATTCAAGAAGAAAGTATTTGGGTTTGTATTTTCAGTCAGACAGAAGAATCATATGGTGGACAATTTTGCAGTACCGAAGGTTCAAATGTGCAAGGACAGACAGACAGCTTTAGGAATGTTCAACAGAGCCTGTTAAGGTCTCACTCCTCATTCTTCCAGATCTCAGTTTCTTGCTGAAAGATTCTGGAAATCCTAATTGTGATCTTCACTATTTCTTGGTACTTAAATAATTCTAGAAAATCTGTTCCTCAACAAACAAATTCTCGTAGCAAATGCCGCTTCAGCATTCTCTACACAATTACTTCATGCATGCATGCAAAATGAGTACAAAGTGACATATAAAATACAGGAAGAAATTATGTATTCAGAAGAATAGGCACAGCTTTGGTTTTATTTACATATCCAAAATCAAAAAGTCCTGTGTTTTTCAGGATAGATGGAATTTGCATCCACAAAAAGCACAAAGATGAGAGCTAGAAATACTCTTTATCTACACTATGCAATCTAGTAATGCTCATCTAAGTGCTTCCATAAAATGGAAAAATAAAAAACCTCACAAACTGAGAAAGGGACATCTGGTCGATCATTACTTGTAAGTTAGCAAAGACGCATCATTGTGAAGAGTCTTGAATTGCAGAGACTTAATGCTTCCTCAATACAAATTTGGAATTAAGCAGGTAAATCTGTATTTTAATACAGAAATAAAATATTTCCTTGAGGGGCTTCCTGCTATATTACCAGTTCAAACATACTTTTTTAAAAATGTTGCTAAGCTTTCAGAAGGCCCCCATCTTTAGAGAAAGGCTATCTAAACAAGAACGTTGGTAGATATGTCCTCCTCAAGACAAATTCCCAACTACTTTCAACTCTTCTTCCAGTTATTTCAAATGGTCTTCTCTTACCACCTATGCATCTGACAAAATGCCTGCATGGAGTGCATGTTGTTATATGGAGTGTTCTCACATAGCTCCTTAACTGTTTGACAATCTGCTTTGATTTGTGGCAAAACCTTACAGAACTTTACTCCCTTGAGTATAAATAATTTTGGGTTTAGACTCAGTCTCCACAAAGCAGACTGGAAATCCTTACTGACAGACAAGTTTGTTTCGGGAGCCCAGAAGCTGGATGTGTAGTTGCAAAAATGTTACCTACTGATATCTACTGCTGATTCTTATGTACATTTTCGGCTTGCTCTCCTTTTTCACGTTCTGCTGAAGAAGTCTAGCTCTAAACTGTAGCTCAGGATCAGTAAAAACTCTGCAACTGCATAAACCCACACAGATCAGTACATCCTCCCACACTGCTCCATCTCTGGCCAAAGGAACTTGCCCCAAAGTAGAGCAGTGGCCTTTATCCACCAGTTCTAGGGTGATCTTCCAGAGCATCATGCCCCAGAAATAGCCAAAATGGATACCCAACTGAAAGAAAAGGGCATCCTTCAAGTAGCCTGTGTCCTAATCTGCAAAGCAATATATAGACTAGCCAAAAACAATAGCTTCTACCTGCAGATGGGGGAGTTAAGTGATAAAAACAAAACCCTCCTGGATTTTGAAATGCTATATAAAGGCTTATAAACCTAAACTATAACCCTTGGTTATCTTTCCAGTAGATAAGATTAGGCTCAGGTTATGAAGATGGCCTTACTTGGGTGATTTCTGGCTTCTTGTGGAATGTGTTTTGCTAACGCTAATTCCCTTTAGAAACCAAGCATTTGAAAATATATTAGGTAAATAAAATGCATTGGAGAAAAGCATTACAAGCAGTTTAGCAGTAGAGCTCAGTGAATGACTTTGGTGAGTGGTCATACAAACAGATTCACTTAATTTCATCTCAGAATAAAAAAGCTCCTTTTCTTTCCCTCTCCTTTCTTTCCTTCAGTCTTCCTCTTGGATATATTTCATCAAACCCTAAATGGAATACTCCTTTTCAGGCATTTTCTGTAAAAGTCAAGGAAAGGAATGACACAGAGAAGAGAGACTACTGCGATACTAGTCTCATCCAAAAACCAGTCACTTTGATAGGATCATTTACTCAAGAGGCTGGAGGAAACTGGTTCAGTTATATTATCTGTATGAGAGAACTGGACCCTGGCTGCTACCCTCTCAAGGGAGTAGCACTCTGCTAACACTAGGTACTGGTGTGGCTCATTCTCAGTTTCAGATGTTGAAGGTTGTTCCGACTGAATAAAATGCTTAAATATTCACTGGATTGGAGACTGGAATGTAAGGGTATGACCTCACAGTGAGTGGCCTATCTACCATGCTATGGAGGCATCACCCTCTTACCTCCGGGTGGTTCAGTGAATCTTTAATTATTCTTATTCCTCAATTCAGGTATTATGTTTGCCACCCCAAAAGCCTTCCTTTTGAACAATATAATTTTTGATTGACTCACTAAAAAACATTGCTGGTTGTATTTAATGGCCACACACCAGTCTGTAACAGTATCTTCATAAATCATCATAGTGATAAAGACTGCATGTGGTTCAGATGCACCAGGCTGCCTCCCTCTGCTTAACAAAGTTGCCTCTGCATCTTTAGGATTGGAGACTGGGTATCTTTCTAAATGACACGCTGGAGTTCAGCAGTGGTTTTGAATGATGCAGGGGTCGCTGAGTAAAATTCGGTGGCCCTGTGTTAGACAGGTGGCTGGACTGACTGGTCTTAATGGTCCTTTCTAGTCTTAAAACACAAGTCTTAGAGACTGATTTAGCAGCATCAGCGAGCTCTAAACTGTGGTAGACCACAGTGTTGAATCTAATCACTCCAGGCACCGCTGTCAATTCCTGCCTGCCCAACACTGTTTGTAATGTCACTCCAAAAAGTGTGTTCCATTAAACTTACAGGCCTTAAATTTGGCAGGGCAAATCATTCTGCCTCTGAAAAGCACTGTCACAAAACAAGCATTCCTATTAAATCCCTTTCAGCATCTTCTCAACCCAAAAGAGTAATTCTGTATATGATTAAACTTAGAAGTAAATACAGCCAGTTGGGCTCCTGACAGCAGACATATTTCAAAATAAACCTGGCTTACACAGGCCTTGGCTAAAATATTAAGCCTTTATCTGTGGTCCACAATAACTAATCTTGTCAAATTGTTTGCTCTCTACCTTCTGTTTGGAAGATTATGAGCTAGCTCACCATTACTATTCACCTTGTGCCATCACTAGCAGCAGGAAAAGTGAGTGGTAAACACAGTTGGCCTGTTTTGACAGCATTTCACCCTGCTTTGCATTGATGTAGATTGCTACACAGAACAGGGTAATACAAAACCAGGACTTTGCATCTCTTCTGGATTTAATGACACCTTGTGAAAGGTCTCGCTCCTTTGCTTTCAGATGCTTTCTCACGACTACATACACTGGTTGCCTAAAATAAATGAGTTTATGAGTAAGAAAAATAATCCCTGAAACAATGACGCCGTAACCTCGTCTCGATTTCGGTGTATTGAGATGTACAATATGCTTATCATATAGACCAGGCTCTTACTAATGGATGGACCATTCACATCTGAGCACGTGGCTGATACTAAAGAGTTAAAAAATTAACAATAACTGAAATAGAAGATAAACTGGCATTTTTGAAGCCAAATGATTCTCATCAGATTATTTAATCAGATCATACCTCAGTTTGAGTCCAATGGTTTATATGCCAATTTTATGCAAAGTTTACTACTTCTACTTATCCAAGAAAAGCATTTTCTGTAGCTCCTTTCAAAATCTTGAATTACCTTTAGCACTGACAATTACCATTTCCACGCATTTGGTGTCACAGCTGTTCTCTTTTTCTTAGGAGAAATATTGACATTGAAGCCTACTCCTTACAGTGACAGCATTTCCACAAAGTTTATGCTGATATGAATAGGCAAGGGTCTCCTGGATTTTCTTGCCAAATACTTCCTGGAAGTCTCTGTCATCTGCTTAGGAAAAGCTGTTAGTTTTACCTCATGCTAATATATCTTCCTTGTAGGAAGTATTCTGCCATAGTATTTATTCATTTGAAGAGGGAAAAATACTACTTCCTATCAACACTGGTCCTGCCCTTTGCTGACGATGCTTGGTATCAATAGAGTGCCACGAGTCACAGGCAGGCTTAATCTGTCTCTGAACTGTTTCCCACCTTCTTCTGGAGGGCAGTACAATCTCAGAAAAGCAAATACGCTTTGCTTTGAAGGCTCACAGCATGGAAAGGTGGTCAGAACTTTTATGTAAAATGTTTAAAAGGCTGACATCAGGTCTATTTTGCATTATATGTGTTATGTGGCAAAACAGCATATGGTGAAGTAAAATGACTTGCTGAAGCTTAACCAACCAAGAATACCGAAAAGCCCCACATGTTTAATTTTATGTATAAGTAGCCTTGAGCTGAAGTGGGTTTCTCTGCACACACACAGAAAGGTATCCTGCAGAATTAGAGCCTAAAACTGCTGGGTACAGAGCCCTTCTCTCTCAGCTTCTCAATCTGTGCTCTGAACCATGTCAACTGGTAACAACTAGTCAGTTTTCTTATTCTATATCCAGCTGAGATGTAGTTCAGGAAATGGAAAAAGCACCTAATTTTGGGAGGATTTTGGTTTGTTCAAAATCCCTGTTTAGGAATATTTAAAAGCAATGTCAAAAATTGACTATCTGAAACAAACAGTATTTCAAAACTGCTCAAAACAAACAGTTAGACAGGATTCCTCATGAGAAAAATATTCAGGACGCAGGACCAGCAGATTGGTGTACGTTTATGGATCTGTAGAGAATGGGGTTACTAAGAGACTAAACTCTAGATATATCAGTCTGAAACCACCATGTTACACCTTTCTGCATGTTTCAAATAAACCTTCCTTGTAAGGCCAGATCTGAACCTCTCAGCTGCCTATTCCAAGCCAGTCTCACGTCTTTTAGGCATGTTCTGGTGAATCCCTTTTACAGTAAGTGTAAAATCAGAAATACTGATGTACTTACTCCAGCTGTTTTCCAAGTACATCCCATCAAAGCACAACTTTGGCAGACTCCTCTTGATATCGTAAACAATGAAGACAAGATGAGCTTTTTTTCTTGATTCCACAAACATTTTACAAAACCCGATGCAGACTTGCTGGTTCTAGGCTGCTCTCAGTTATGTTCCACCTCCCTGAGGTGGTTCCACCCTTGTGACCAAGAGTAATCTGGCACTTGTGGAGAGAAAATTCCTTCCTGTAAACCATCATCAAATCTCTCCATTTTACATTGAAAGTAATAGTTTTTAACATAGGTTTGATGTATTGCAATAGATTTGGTTTTGAGCCACCTGATCTAGTCGAGGGTGTCTCTGCCCATGGCAGGTGGCTTGGAATGAGATGGTCTTTAAGGTCCCTTCCAATCCAAACCATTCTGTGATTCTACAATTCTGTGATTTGCCTTCCTGGCACAACTGATATCACCCAAGCTGGAACAACTTCTACATCACTGAGAGGTCAAATAACAATGGAAATGGGTTTGGATGTAAGAGGAAAGCATTTAATTCATCTTCCACTTGTGATAAGTCCTTTGTGACGAGCTCAGACTGGTAGGTGAACTCCCCACCCTTCCGGTGTAATCCAGTGATGCCCATGGGCTTTTCCAGGTTTCAGGGCGACTCACACTTAGTCATAATTCTGAGAAGTATTTCTAGAAGAATAAGAGCAGTCTTCCCTCAGTAGTGGGTTAACAATAAATCCATGGATGAAACATCCTCTCCTCCTCTTAGTGTTTGCAGTGTATTATAGATAGATGTTATCAGCATGAAGCTTGTCTATTATGGTGATGTTGCGACAGGGTGCCCTATGCAGGGATAAAACCAGAAAAGATGCCTAACTGCTCATTTGCACAGAAAAAAAGGATTTTGAAAATACCAGTTGAGGCTTAGCATCACAGACCAAAGTCTCTTATACACGTGTAGTGCTCCTTAAAATACTTCATAGGCTTTTTACTATGTTATCAGCCATTTAAGGCCATTAAGGTAAAACCAAGCTGTCCCATTTCTAAGCTTCAGTAACCTCTCTCCAGTAGCTGGCAGACAGACTGTCTCCAACTGTCTTCTTCACCATTCTAGCAAGGCAACTCACATGAGATTTTTTTTCACTGACTTTCTGGGCTTATTTTGATCCATGTTCCAGCCATCTGACTGGGAATGAGCTTCTCCTTCTGCTGCTGGGAGGTGAGTGAATTCCCAAGCAAGACTGACTCCGGACAGAAGCAGCAGGCTTTCAGCTCATTTTGAGACAGCTTTAATTCTTCTGAACTGGTGAGCTTACAGATTCAGGCCTTGGTGGCAATTATTCCTGGTGGTGACATGAATGGGACTGAATGTAGGAGAAAAACTTTTTAATTTCTGCTGCTGAAAGCATAAAAATTTGTCTTTATCTTAAGAGTCACCACATTCTTCAAAAGCATAGAGTAAAATATGTCCTCAGTGTTTAAAAATCAGAGACCTGTGAAACGTCTTTTGTGTTGAGTTCACCACTTACATATCCCTTTTATCAGATGAAGATGTGCATCTGTTACACCCTTAAAATAATTCAGGATTATTTTATCAAAGATTGAGGTGATAGAAGCGGATATATTATGAGGCACAGAATAAAGTGCTAAATACAGTAATTTTATTATACACATCTCTGATACCTGCAGTGTCTTCCATTCAAAGGCTGAATTCTGATACTTTCTATGGGCAAAAATTCCGTACTATGAAGCTGAAGTGATAAAATTTGCTCCTAAAGGTTTATGCCTTCCAGCACCTCAGTATTTAGCTCTATATCCTTATACACGAAAGCTAAGCAACTTGACAATAAAACAGCAGTGTCAATGATGGGGTTAAAGCTGTTAGCTCTCATAAATACAATTGATGCTGCCTTTTGACAAAATGTCATTAAAAAAAATTAAAAGCCTAATGGAAAAATCTGGCTATTAATAAATGACCCAGATTAGAAACATGAACTGTATTTTTTTCCTCTGAGAACTAGCCCCTGATTCAGTAAAGGTACACTTAATTTTAATCAGTGGAAGAATTTAAATAATTTCAAGTTCGCTTAAAATTAAATACCTTGTTGGCCTAGACAGTTATTTCTATGTGTTGCTATAAGGAACTGTTCCAGCAATTCTCTAAAAGATTATGCGTAATTCAGAAGATTCAGAGTCTGGGTTTTCTTTTTGAGCTTCTACAGATACATTTACAGTATTCAATCTTTTGCATATGTTAAGAAACAGTATGAGTATTAACAGAAAGAACCGCAAATTTATTTTTATTCCTTCAGCCAAGCCACAAATAAATGACTCTTGCAAACAAACCAAATACTATTTAGTAACAGCAATGTAAATGCCATGGACTTATTTTATTTGGATATAAAATATTAAAGTAAATGATTATTTGCTGTGACACTCATTTTATCGTCTTCGAAAAAAAAAGGAAGTCTGACAAAAAATTTTCTTGCTGTTCTTCAAGGAGAATTCAATCTGCTGTTCAAAGTTATTTAATAATTTGTCATAGAATGGTTAAGTATAAGCTTACAAATACTGTGCCAGCATGCTTCTTCCTATTGGGCAAACAACTTCAAAATCTAATTTGTTTGTGTTATTGGTCTTACTAAATATTAGTCTTTGCAAGTCTGGTTTACACCACTGATGTTAACTATGCCAACACTCTGATTTTGTTCTGAAGTATTCCACAACAAGCTGATATTATACAATACAAGCCCAAGAGCTAGCTGATCCAGTTTACTGAGCATACTCAGTGTATTTTTCTACTGATAAATCAATAAAACCATGTTGTAATCTACAAACTTCCATCTCTGTGAAGCAGCTATAAGCAAACTGTAAATGAACACACAGGTCAAAAACTGGGATGCTGTGATTCTGTTGACTCTGAAAACATTTGACTTTCATAGAATACATTTGAGTGTTTGAGAGAACAAAGTTTCAGCACTGCTTATATTTTCGTGAAAGGCTGAGATGATAAATATTCAAATGATGATAAATATTTGTGTTTATATTGTAACTACCCATACTTTAAGAAAACAATATCTGCACTGCAATCCACAATTTACAGAGGTTAAGTAAATGTAAACCACAGCTACACAAAGAAAATAAATACTTGACTTAGACTGTATGCTCAGTTTTGCATTCTTCATCCATGTAAAACTCCCTGCAGTCAATGGATATCTTGTGTGTGCAAGGAATGCAGGAAAGGCTTATCTGTCATTCCCTTTAGTTGGGGTTTTTTGTCTTCATTTTGTTAAGCACGCCATTGAACATAACCCTGGCATTGACCATAAACCCTCAGATGCTAAAGACCACAATATAATTTATAACAACCAAAATATCCATGAGAAGGATATCCCATTGCAATATCACACTTTATAGCTGTGTGAGACTTTTGGTACAGATACCACAAACTGCTCTATTAAGGGCTGGCTTCAAATGAAAAGGAGACGTCAAAAGATATTACGAATTATTAGTACTACAGAGGGTCTCAGCTGCAGAAGTTCTAAACACCACCACATCTCTCCTTCAGGACTCTGGTATTGGGAATGGGATCTGCAGCTCCACATGTATTCTGGAACGGCTCATTCCTCCTCCAGACTGCACAGACAGCATGGCAGCACCTTGCGATGGGATTTGCAACAAATAGTTTAAGGAGAAGGGTGCTCCTAAACTAGCTAAATAGGGCTTTTTAGTTGGGTGGTTTTTTTTTTTTTTTTAATCTCAGACCCTTGCTTTAAGTGTCTTGCTCCAAGCCATCCAGAGGTCCTCAAACTGCCCTTCTCTAAAACTAGCCTGAGGCCAATTGTTTCTTTTAAGGTGACAAAGATAACAGCAGTGCTACCACTTCTTCTTTTTAAAACAAGTGTAAAAAATTATACTGTCTGTCAGCTTGAGCATTCAGCCAAGCAAACGAAAACTTGGTTTTAACCCACATCTGCCACTTCTCAGGAGAGCAGTACACTCCAGGGCTGAAGAGTCTTTCCTATTTCTCTTTTTAAACCAATGAATTTCCACAGAAGAAACATCTGAAATGAGACCTGAAGGTGTGATTCTGCGGGTGGTGATTGAGGGTGCCCACCTGGAAAATGGGAGATGGGTGCTCTGACATTGGCTCTGTATTTATGTTCAACAGGCACTGGATAAAACTGAGAAAAAGCCCTAAAGGAAAGTGTCAGAACCAGGTCTCGATTCTCAGAGGTGAGAGCAGCCTACTCACTGCTCTCTGGTCTGAGAGGCCTGCATTATTTTCTGCTGTGAGGTACTACTTTAAGGCAAGGAATAGAGAACATCCAGACCAAATGTGTGTGGTTAAAACATACTCCTGAGGTACAGGAGATCTGAACTAGGATCTCCTCAGGTGGAGGAGGAAACTCAGCTTCCTTCCACACCCCAGATTACCTCTGCTCTTTAACAACCACTTAGAAAACTGGGGCTGGGAGGCACAAGGAAGCCCTCAGTCATCAGGCTCTCCATTGCAGCCTGCAAATTTTACCTGGACTGTAACATATTGTATGCAATTCACAAATTGGTAAGTGAAGTGTCATCCAATAAATATAATATAATCCAGTGCAGAAAATACATTACACTGCAGCTTTGCAAAAGTGATGTATTTCTTTTTGTACAGCATGAATGTCAGCCTTACCAAGGGAAACAAGATCTGCCTAGTGATAAAGAAACATGTTATACCTACAACAGTCCAGAGAATATGACATCAGTGACTGACTTTGTTCAGCTCACCTTAGATTTGAATACTAGTTCAGTATTTTATTTCCTCCAGACCCATAAAATTGATTACACTCTATATGCTGAATTTCTCTGAGGCTGCATATAACCTCACTGCCTTACTCAATTATTTTATTGCAACAAACAGGTATCTCTACAAGACTTTTTAATTCATCATTTCACTATGCGTATTAGTGCAGTCTGAGGAGAATTCTTCCGAGAGGGGTCACTGGTGTTAGTGCAGAATTCCAGGTATTTAAATAAATTCTGACCCTACTGTGTACTGCTTTCAGTTAGATCACACATGAATTTCTTCACATATTTCAATCTTAATTCCTCACAGAATTCCTAAAGCAGACTGCTTCCAAGCCTATTGCCCCTAAATCCAACAAATTCACACTGACTGTTAATGCTACTCTAATTAATGGTAATATTTTTGTATACAATATGATGTGATTGTTACTAGATTTTGTGCTTCAGACTTTCTCATGTTCCTACTCATGTCTTGCATGCCAAAGAAATTTTGCATCAGCTCTGCTGCACTCTGCAGAATTCTTTGGGGTATGTGGTAGTTTTGCGTGTCTGGGAATCTTCCATCTGGCTAGTATGGGTTTCCTAAACACCATAAAACCCCGCCTGTGGAGATTGTGTATCTCTTACGGGCCCCATGGAGTTTATAATCTGCTTTTAATCATTGCACAAGGCAGCCAACACATCAGTCTGATCAAACTCATCAAGCAGTTTTTTCCATGTTGCATCTCCTTTAATATCTTTTGATCCAGTTCTGAAAGTCCAGAGCTATTGCTAAGTTTCATTGGTATCTTAGACTGCTAGGAGTCGTCTTCCTCAGCTCCCCACTTCCTTCCATACAAACTCTCACAACCATTCTGTGGCTTGCTATAGAAAGCAAAAGGTTCTTACCACTTCGCCTTCACTAGGTCTTCTTAGAATGTACCAACCAGCATCTGTTTCTCAGTAAACTACAAGTCATGTCCTTAACTGGGACAAATGAATGCAACTCAGTGTGACAGAGCTCAGCCAATTTGCTGTAACCAAGAAATGAGCTCTACATCCACATTCTTCAACGAGTCACCAGAACTTCACATTTCAAAATGCCAGCACCAATTAAATTATTCCCCGTATGATATTAAAAGATTACCAACTATTCAGTCCCAGCAGAACTTCACAGCAGCAGGCAGCACAGTGGTTTTCATTAAAACCAAAATCACTTTTGACAGCTGCTAAATTATTTACTGACACAAATCAGCAAAACTATTAATATCTATGAAGCTGTACTCATAGCCTCTGGTAGTTAATATCTTGATCTGACATTCACCAGTACATGGTTTTGTAAGTAAAAATAAACAATAAGCAGTCTAGTTTTAGTAGGGAAGTCTGAACATCTAAATGTAATATGTTAATAAAGTGAGAAATCAACGGGTATTTATTGTTTTGAAAGATTAAAATTAAAGAAATTTATCTCTAAAATGTAAAATAAAACCAAGTTCTCTAACATTTGGTGGTTCCTCCAAAACAAACAGCCTTAAGTCCCAGTGAATGTACAACTTGTTTCTTTTGTGCAGTGCTTCTGCCTGCAATTTCTAA
This sequence comes from Rhynochetos jubatus, assembly GCA_027574665.1. Classification (NCBI taxonomy): domain Eukaryota; kingdom Metazoa; phylum Chordata; class Aves; order Eurypygiformes; family Rhynochetidae; genus Rhynochetos; species Rhynochetos jubatus. Next base: position 121,809,109 of record CM050648.1, on the reverse strand, counting down.
TTAACTAGCTCCATTCTTATCCACAAGTGACTGAACGCATGCAAGCTACAACGTATACTTCAACTAAATATACGTAAGTATGATTTTAAAAGGGAGATAACTAGTTAACAACATTTGCACGTTGCAAAGAGGCTCAGTTAGTAAAATAATTCAGAAATCTTGCTTTTAGCCAGTTCCCTGCATAGCTGTGCTGTACTGAATACAATCTGCACTCTAAAGATACCGTGTTTGCAGTTAAAAATCTCCAGAGACTTTAGACCCATACATAAAGATACTTATTTCACTCTTTTCTGAGACACTGACCTGTATCCTCATTTAAAAATGAACAGCACATCTTTATGTTATTAAATCTTTGTTTTGATCTATTAGTATTCACCAAAGTGCCATTTTATACAACCCCACACTGAATAGGCAAGGCTGGAGGTAACCATCTGCAGCTTTAGAGTCTGCGTTTGAATTGATGAAAAGAGCTTTGTGTTTTCATTGCCAAGTTTGATTCTTCCAGTCATTAGACATTCCCCTCAGATCGCATCAATGAAGCGGACTCTCTTACACCCATGTGTTAAATTCTCTTCTCCTCATGGTTTCCTTTGCCAGCTATACTCCAGAAAGACTACTGGGTCTTAGCCACATTCTTCTCACAGCTGTGTTAAAAAAGAGCATCAGAGCGTCTTCCCAAAATCCATATGTGTATCTGGTCAGTCCCCTGTCGGAGGGTCACCTCACATTGTGGTGTGATTATTCAAATATTCATTCTTGTTCTTGAACTGCACTGCTCAGATAATTCTGGGAAAGATTAGACCCTCCAGCCAGCACTGGAGAACGTCTTGGACATTGATGTGAAACACACAGAGCTCTCGTACTCGGCAGGCAGATTAGTTTTACTTGCAGAAGAGGGGGACTCTAGCCACTTAATAAATGTTTGCTTCTTATTTCTTTCCATATTTTGTATTCTTTTCAGCTGTGTCCCATGCTGGTAAGAGCTGTTTGTTTTTGTTGTGTCACTGATCGTCTTATTTATCAGTGCCAGCTCAGAAAGTTCAGTGCACAACTGCAAAAGCAGAGAAAGCATGTTGGGAAATGCTGGAGGGAAATCCAGGACTACTCAAAAAAAGGGTGTGTTCCAGTTGCAATGGAAGTTAGGTGGCCAAAAAAAATCACACCTTAAGAGGTAGAGCAAATGTTATTAAGGGTAGTATTTCTTTTATGAGTGAGAGCAATTTACTTTGATAAAACTATCTGTTTATTCAGAAGATTGCTTAGTTTTCTTATATATTCAATCCACCGAAATATTTTATCAAAATCTGTAACTCTCCTCCTGACTTCCTCCTTAAAAGAAAATAAAAAGAAAACCAAAAGGAAAAGTTTCTCCAATAAACAGTTGACAAATGAATAATTTCTGTTTTACATCACTTTCATATTTGATTTGTTCATAGTCAGAACTACCCCGACAACTTGTACAAGCAGCATGTTTCTCACCATTTATGCTTATTTTCACAGCTGCATATTTTAGCATTGCACCATTACTTTGTGGATTGTGTTTACTTTTAGAGGACTACATAGAAATTCTACACACTGTCACCTTACACATCTACGTGCGTGTGCCCGTGCTCACACGCAGAGAGCTACGCTTTACTGAGATGGAATCATTAAATTGTGAGAAAAAATAGAAGCCCCTTTGGATTAAATTTCACTCCAGCTGCAAAGCTGATGCAGAAAAATAGAACATTTCCTGGAAAAGAAACACATCAAAAATGGCCTCAACCTTTACTGATAATTGGCTAATATTGATTCGGTATTACATTATAACCTCCTCTGATCTCACTGACATGAGTAGCCACCCCTCAATCCCAGAGGTTCCAGCAGGCAGGACAGTTTTAAAACGTCTTGCTGCTTCTGCTGGCAGAGGCATTAATTAATTCAGAGGCTTTTCCAGCCACCTTCTCCAGGTCAGCCCCATTTCCCTGCTGGGGCTGAACCAGCTGGCTCCTGGCTTCTCCGGCAGGACAAACTTGCAGGGGGCCTGTGGCGCCGTGCCAACGCTCCTGGTGAATTCTGCGCCGCTGTCCTAATTCTTTGTTTGTAACCACGAATTAGAAACATTAATTAAATGTAGAAAATTATAGTCGTAGACACTCTACAGAGTATAGGTTAAATATATTAAGTATTGCGCAGATTGAATAAATATGTACTGTGCTGCGTGTGTGCATACATGTATTTATTTACAAACACCTCAGTTAAAATGTGTATTTGCTTTATAAACTAGAATAGTGCTCTCTTAAAGGTCTAATGTGTATCTTGTTATTGTTTCAAAATCACAACAGATTCAAACAAACGCTGCTAAATCTGTGTGGTCACTCTCTGAGCACCAACCTTTTCTGTTTCACACCAGCACCCCTGCTAGGATGGCGAACCATCTTCGCAGGCAAGAGCACACAGTCGCAATGTGTATCTCACCCTGCAGTGAGCCCCCGTGAGATTTCACCCCACTTCAGTATAAACACAGTTTCACTATATCCAAGTTCTCTATAGGCAGATTCCAATATACCCCCTTTCTGGTTCACAGCTGCTGTTTCATGTGGGATAGGATCCAGAAATTTTTGAGATGCTTTGTGTCCTGACGGAAAACACAGGACCACTATTCTGACTTGGATCTCACAGTCAGAAAGCAACAATTGCAGGTGGGTAGACCAATGGCTGACATGATGGCAATGCCGTGGAGAAAGGACATCTCTATTTCAAGCTCTGTGTATGATGCTGAATGCAAACACTGAAGTTTTTATGAATATTAAAAAATTCTTCACTGTTGTCGGAGAACAGATTAGCAAAGTGAAGACCAGTGAACTGCATGGTACAAAGACACAAAGTACATCCTTTTTCGACATTATTTGAATGATTCTAATTATGTTCTTACTTAATGAAGCTCATAATTATTTTCCTCGTCTGATTTTTAACTGTTGCTACATTATCCAGGTTTTGCTCAGTAATTCTGATAAACTACTTTATACAACTGCTAAAAATACTTACCTCATATGTCAGAATTCAATTTTACTTGAGCATTTAAAAGAAGTCCAGAAAACAGATGTTTTGGAACCCTATTTTGGTGACGAATTGTAGCATCACATTTTAAATTGCGATAAGCATCCTCTTAAGACAGTGCTAATAATTAATACGACTAATTAATACCAAGAATCCATTCCATTGATGGGTTTATAAATTGTCAGTTCCTTTTTGAAATGTAGAACATCCTACATCTTCAAAATAAAAAGCTAAGCTAACAAATGAGTTCCTGCCTAATTGTCAAACACTGATTTGTATGAAGCGGTTGAGGTTACAAAGAAATTGGGAATTCTCAGCCCGGTTTCCCTGCTGATGAGTACGAACTGTCTGTGTAGCTCTCCCAGAGGTGTCAGAGGAATCTCTATAGTGTCACACAAGGGTTCTTAGCTCAAAGTAAACACACTTTCCACAAACTCAGCTGCTTAATCTGTTTGCAGGTTGAATTATAAGATGGGGGTGGATGACTCTGGGTGCTGGGAAGACGCACAGAGCATTTCCACAGTTCCTTGGTAAAAAGGGCATGCTATTGTCATCAAAAGACTTCACCCAATTGTTTAATTTTGCTATGGGCTCAGTGGTCTGATCTTAGCAATAATGAAAACTAACCTGACCAAAATTTTCCCAAGTAGCTGCGCATGTTAAATTGCATAAATTCTTTTCACTATAGCACTGCATCACAACCACTTTAATTCAGGTTTTGGCTGCACTTCTACTCTAGCCACCCAGGTTATGTGGGATTAAACAAGAGTGTTTCACTGAAAAAAACACCAAACCCCAAACTAAAAAACAATCTTCATTTAAATATCTATGGTTAGTAAATGTTTATAAATAAATTGAAATAAAATAACAGCTTTAATCAACGTACAGGAAGGTTTAGCCAATATTCCCTTTAACATGCTGTAATTATTTTTCGTAGGTTTATTTTTATCAAGCATGCACCTGCTGAAATTTCAAATATATCACCTAAGTCTTCAGAATAAAGATTTTAATACTTCTCAACCAACCACTGGAGGTTTTAAAGAGATGACTGAAATATGTATTGTCATATGTATATCTTAACTATATTTTATGTAGCTACAAATACATAAAAAATATAAAAATATAATTTCTTTATTTTTTTAAGAGGTGAACTCAGCATTTATTTTTTTTTTAAACAGGAAGAACTCATGTTAGGTCCTTGAAATATACAGTAAGCCAATTTCTGGCTACTCTGGAAATATGCTGCAGACATTAAAGTTCAAGACAAATATGGACTGAAAAGAAAATTTGCATCAGTTCAGCATCCATCTCACACGCTGGAAGGGTGTGAGAGGGGTATTTTGCAGCAGATGAATATAATGCAGAGATGAGGAGGGCCAGACTGTGAAGAAGCTCTGCTGACACGTTTGCTTAGGTCCCAGCAATCAGACTTTCAAAGGCTTATGTGATGATAATAACAATCACGACAACAGGGATTCAGTAGAGATGAACTTCAGATTTTGGAGTTCAGTAACAGGGAATCGTACAATGGAAAAGAGAATACAATACCTGTTCACCAACTCAGAGACTTCCTGTTGGTTTCAGAGAGATTTTGAAGCCACTCCCAAACAACCCCATCAGCATTTACCATGGCATGGAACTTGCCAGATGTGTAACAGACTAAAAATGAGAACTTTAATATTCTACCATGCAAATACAAAGGCAAATACCCTGTTGCCATAGGATTGCCATGGGGTAAAAAGGCAGTGAAAACCATTCATTGGAGGTGGAAACACTTTCTCTGTGTCCTGCACATGTAGAAAGCAGTTTCCACAACAGTAACGACAGGCACACTGACTTGCATAATACTATAAAACTTAAAATGATCAGCTTCCCACTAAGTAACAAGCTGAGCAGCTGACAAAGAAGGAATCATTTTAAAGGAATTTTTCTGAGTACCACCACGCTGCCAGTCAGACAAAATACCAAAATAAACAATGGTTCATTTAACTTCAATTTTCCTTGAAGGAAGGCGAGTGACTTACTTCTGAACTTTTTCATTGGCCTCCCCTGAAGCCTCCAGGGCTTTCTGGAGCTTCAGCTCTGTGTCCTTTTGCTCTGACCGAGCTTGCTGCAGTTGAGCTGCCAGATCTTCAATCTGGCGATAGGTGAGAGTCACAACATCCTCCCTGCCTTGCAGTCCACCTTCACAAGTACCAAAGGTACAGCTAAGCTGGTCCTTCAGACTCATTCCTTCAGACAAGGATTTATATAAGCTGGGAAAACAAAATCATACATGTTATTAAGTTTCAGTCTAAGGCTGAGCTGCAAGAATACTACACTCCATTTAATTAATATTTTTAATATTATCATATATGGACCCACATTCACTAATACCAAAACAAGTTTTATTTCAAAAGTGACCGAGAACAAAAAGAACATCCAGTTTCCACAAGGCTTTTCTAGAAGTACGTAATAATAATACAAAAATTAAAATCATTAGATCAGCAAAATTACTTAGACATAAGAATGATTAGCACATGCTAACCAATTCTAAAGGTCTTTGGTCAATTTTTGTCAGAGAAAACTTAAAATATTTTGTGACGCTGGTTTAAATAAGCTAGTAAAGTCTGTACTAGAACATACTGTGTCTTAAATAGCCTCTCTGTAGAAGACAGAGAAAGGTAACCTGCCAGCATCAGGGTTTTATCATGGACATTTCAATATCTACAGTGTCCTCCACCATAATTTATTGCAAGGTCCTTTTTGACCCATTGTTCTGGCTTCACTCAGGCAAAAAGTAGACATGTTTACCACCTATTTCACACTGAAGTGCCATGGATGTATATTTGATCTTAAAGACCTTTTCCAACCCAAATGGTTTTCTGATAAAACCCATTCTGTTTTATAGATGATTTTGAGGTACATTCATAGAGATACTAAATCACAGAACACAAAAAATAATACTCTTTCATTGTACAAACCAGAATACAGTACTATATACTTTTTATTTGTGTGCCAGAAAGTTCTGAAAAAATCCAACTGAGACCAGAAATTAAAAATGAAACTGAAGAGTTTTCTTAAGGCAATAGACTCATGTAGTTAAAAGAAAAAAATATGCCTGGATCAGCTAACAATAGCTATGGAAAATAAGGAAAAAGAAGGATATTAGACAGGCAGGTTACACATAAACAATGAGAAGAAATTATAAAAAGGATAATAAAGAAGAAGGTGGCGCATCAGGTAAACAATCTCAAAAAAGCCTGTTGACTATGGAAATATTTCCCACGGAATCAGTAGGTAGCCAGCTGGTTGTTATTAAGGTGCAAATGGTAGAAATCACATTAATAGTTGATTACTAGGGGAGGAGCCTGCACCAACAAGATCTCTGTGGAATTAGCCACAATTGCTTCCCATCTCTTCATAGCCATAATTCATTGGTGAATTTTACACCAGTGAAAAATGATACTGGCAATAGAAGAAATTCATAGAAGACATTTGTGACAAAAGTGACGGCAACAGGATATCATAATGAACAGTGGTTTCAGATAAATAATTGATGTAATTTCAAAACAACTTCATGAATATCAGAAGCTGTTGCTGTATTGATGAATATGACTTGAAACCCTCCCTCTGACTGCTGACTATGCAAACGTCAAACACTATTTCATGTGGATTTCTATTAGCAGTGCACACCGATTACTAATCTCAAACCAGTCTGCATTACAGCTGCTAGTATGCAATAGCATATTTTCTTCCTTTCCAGTTTATTAAGATGTTTGTATGGAAAACACCCTTCATTCTGACAGCCCATAGAGAAAAATCGTATACAAACCAAAATATAATATACATGGACAAGCAAAATGCAGATGAACTAATAGAAATCCAGAAGTTAAAAGGTCAGAGTGTTCATATGTCATTATGCCTACTACCTGCAGTTGTCTGAAAATAATGTGAAGAACCTTTTCAATTAAATGAAGACATATTGAAAACATAAATATTTATAAAGGGGCATTAAAATCCCTAGAACAGAGTCATTAAAAATAAAATTACGTTAACAGTTTCACACAGAATTTACTGACTGAAGTTCCACTATGGTCCAGCATTGATCACTATGGAAAAATACAAAGGTATGCAAATAATGCTGAAAGCAGGTTACTGAAATACCACTGCTACGTGCTTCTTAAACACCTGGCACAAGATTAAAAGAAAAAAGGAGACAGATGAGAAGCTAAACTGTTCAGTGAATAATATATGGGTCCCCGATAAAAAAACAAAGGATAGCCTAAATATTCTAACTTGTTCACACCTCTGAGAAGCCTTTTTCCAGAACATATGAAAAATAAAGTAATTTATTCAGATTCTAAAATACTGGCCCTCTGTGACTACAACTGGTCTCCTTCTCAAAGACTGGCCATGAAAAATACAGTGCACAATACACTATCCTACGTTTTGTCTCATAATGATTGCATCTGAGTGATTGATAGATTCTGATATCTATATATTTTGTAGTCTGTGTGATTCTTCCAGATAAAGACACTGTGGTTCATAGATCTTTTAAACTTTGATTTTTCAAAAGCAATGCAATTGCCAGAATTCTATCAATATGTGCTTTGCTAAAATACTTTTCTTTAGTTCCTTTTGATACTTATTATTTTGAAATTCCTTCATTAATGTAATGAAAATTATTTCTCCAAAGAATATTGATGCTATCAATAAAAAATAAATGGGAGTTCTAGGTCTGAAGAATGGGTCACAGAAGCATTCAAACAGTTCCTTGATTTAAGTAATTCACATGTTCTTTACAGTGAGCCTTTTGCTTTACTACGGCAGCATGGCCCCTTTCATGCTCCAGCTTGGGACTGAGAGCTTCAAGGGCCCACCTTAACAGTGTCCAGGCAGAAGAAAAGGTGACACGTGATGTCACTTAGGCAGCTCCTGCAGATAACAAGAGGTTTCCTCAGCCCCCAAAGTCAGAGTAGCTTTAAGCCTGCTAAAAAATTTCACCAGTTGTAACAGTTCCCAGAAGAACTTGACTTTGGCTGAAAATCAACTGTATGAAGTGCTGCTCTTATAACACTTCCCTCCTTGCCAGGCATACTTTTGCTGTAAGGTGGGAAATGGTTTTCCACCTGAAGCAATTACCGAACAACATAGAGAAAACTTCCACCTGAAGGATGAAAAAAAAAACCTCAGCAGAAAACAAACATTCCCTATCCTTCCCCTCCCTCCTCCTCCACTCCAGTGATAAACATATCCAATGTTCCCAAAGGCATGTAGGTCTGACCTTGGTTTTCACCGCAAATGTTTCTGACACTCAAGTTCTGGAGACCTCTCAGACCTCAGCCTGTGCTCAGGATGGCTTTGAAGAGGGTCCCTTCATACCAATGAGTGCACTCAAGGGCCAGGCAGCATTGACACCTTGAAAATACTGCCTCAGAGGTGCTCTTAGGAAACACTGCACTGATGATGATATTTAAAAAAGGCCCATAAGACCTAGAAGGACTTTGATGTTTTGCTGTAAAGCGAAGGATATAAAATAGTCAAGTTTGCATTACATGTGAGTCAGAAGCCCGACAGCTGGTAGACTGGTAACTAGATGGCATTGCCCTACCATAGACAAATATTTTACTAGCGTTCTTTCATCTGCAATTACAAGAGTTAAGAGGACTGTGTTTTCTCTTCAGTATAACCATCCAAACATCCCGCTAATTTAACCCAAGGTGGCAGCTCTGTCAGACTGTAGCGCACAGGCCACAGATCATGTTACAACAGTAGTTTATGTGTGTGGGGTACTCACGCATTCTTAGTCTAGCATGAGCTCAGGCATCCTCTATTTTATATCCTCTCATCAAACCCAGTGATAAGCACTTGTTGAACAGAGCCCATCATTAATTTTCTCCTCTGTGGTGGCTTGTGATATAAGCTCAGGATTTTACAGGATAACATGTTGACAGATTAGCGCGGGTCATGCATGGCCATACCGTACAAACTCAATTACATGTGAGTATGGATCCACAGTGAGCAGTAGGTTGAGTTTCAGCCTTCTGAAATGATCTAGAAGAATATGTGACCTGTACAATGGCTCAAACAGTCTGGACACTACATGGTTCAGGCAGAGGTTCAGTATCTACAGTGAAAGCTTGAACTGACTATCATCCATCTTGGAACTTCTATTTTTCAACAGAAACAAATTAAAGACCACTAGCAAACACATTTTTCCTCTTTGGGCCTCTGTCTCCTCACAACAGCAGCTCTGCAAGGTGTTCTGAGTTTCGCTACTGAAAACAGACCCATCAGTGCTGAAAGAGCTGTTAGGTGCAGCACAGTCTGAATCCAGGACAAAACTAAAGCCAGATGGTCTTTTGATTAAGTCAAACAGCAAACATTTCTTTTGGGGCCTCATTTTCACACTCCAGGGCCACTGCAGTACCCACACCATTCCCTTGTGACTAGCATGGGAGAGGTAGTAAGGACATGGGGCATGTGACTTGGTCATCTGAGCCTTGAAGTTGGAGTGCTGAGACATGCGCTCAACATGGAATAATCGGAAACCATACCTCCATTACAAACCCTTCATTTACAGAGTTGCACAGGAATCAAGTGTCTCCAGCTCACTTCATGCAGCCACTGGGCAAATTGCTCAGAAAGCACAGCCTCACGACAGTGATATGCACACGACATCCAGCACCAGCTATCTGTCCTCACATCTCCACACCATCAAATGGTCCACGGCCCCCACAAAAATACCTTCTGGATTAATAATGTTTGATTGAAACAGAGCAAAACATACATGATACTGATGAACAGAAGGAAGCGTTTTCTGAGATTTTTGCAGCTGTGGATCCACAGATCCACAGTTAATAGCTGGTAGTTAAGAAATGCACCTGAATTTCCTGAGCACATGATGCACCTAGAGCTGGGGTCTCTGCTATCTCTAATTAATTAGATCCTGGAAGACGATAACTTAGCACAAGCTTTTTTCACACATACATGAACTCTCAGATACAGTGCATCTGAGTTTACAGAAGAGACTACTGAAGGTTTTATGCTTTAATCCTACATATTACTTGATACATGGTAGCATTAATCACACATCTTTATGGTTCCACAATGTACTTATGTTAATTGCAAGAGAGAGATTCACAGACTCTCAAATTTCTTACACAAATGAGGGGACTGTGTTTTAAATACAACAGCAACTATTGTGGGCACTTTTCACAGTTTTACTAGACTACACGTTATTCCTAGAACCAAGTTTGCTGTAAAATGTTCCTGTCATGCTTTGACAATGAATTGGCTGTATTAGTGTATTCTAGCCTAAGCATTCACGGAGTGCAACTATCCAGCCCTGAAGGCTTGCTTCTAAGTAAAATTAATCTGAAATATAGTAAATAATTTTATTTTGTACGGTGTTTACTTTATCCTACTACAAGTTACGAGAAAGAGTTTTGCTATCTTGTATCTGTTCCTTATTGCCAATTCATATGCTTTGGCTATTCTTAAATATTTGCCAATGGTTTTAGTTAACAAAATAATTTTAACTCAGTATTTGTAATACTGTAGTGATTCCCTACAGTAATAGATTGTTTCGGTAATACTGCAAATACAGAGGGAACCTTATCTATTAATCGAAGACAGAACTGGCATCAAGTCATCAAAGAGTGACCTCAGTATTTGAATATAAAGGATGTTTAAGATGGCACCAACAACTCCATGTTTTACCATGTATCACAAAACCCCAGCCAGCATTGTAGGAGGGGCAGAGCAGATCCTGGCTCAGCTTCGGGCAGCAGGCAGGGAGGAGGGGCAGAGCCAGCCCAAAGACAAGAGGTGTTTTCACCTTCCCAGTCCTTGGGCTGAACTGGCAGCCCCTGTGCCTCGCTGCTGGCAGCTGGAGGCCACTCAGTTGACATGGATCACTGAAGGGGTGTGTACGTGGGTGGTGTAGAGCCAGTCAGTGACTCTGGCCTCGGGCCAGCAGGGAAATTGCCTATGTCAGGGATTTGCAGAAACACAAACGGTGAAAAAGAGACGGAGGATCTTGTCCTAAAGGTCATAGAGTTTTATTTTTTATACGTTGAGTATGTTTTTGACAACACCAGTTTTAAGAACAGTACACCTTTTTCCTCAAAGGTAAACTTAAGAAAGCAGTAAGGCTGGTTGTGCGCTAAAATAATAGAGCTGCTGGTATACCAACTAAACCAGGTTGAAAAGAGATGCAGTATAGATGCTTCAGGATTAGCTCCTACAGCTCCACACACGTACCTACCCAGCTGGTCTGGACTACAACCCCTTCGGCTCCCACGGACCTGACGGTACACAGCAAAAGTTGCTGGATTGAACCTTTACTCTCCAAAATACCAACCATGGAAATCTTTGTTGATGACAAAGAATGCGCACAGTCAAGGGTCAGGCATTTCTGCTAGGAGCCTTAAATGACGTCTCCTGTCACTGTAGTTTGAATTTAGATTTGCCTGCATAACTAACAAAATCTAATAGAGATTTCTTTGTTGGGAATTATGTATGAAGTTAAGGCTAATTTAGTTCGTGCCTTTAGTCTCCTATGCAGCTTCTCACTGGTAAGGACAACGGCTTCTGACTTCCATTTTACATGGGTGACCTACACACAGACAATTTTATTTGAAATTAACAAAATCCTTCTGCAAAAATTAGTTATATTACTGAATCACCTCTTGTATTACATAAACCACAGTGATTCAGATGGAACAAATAAGAGTCCTGACCCTGAAAATTGAAAGAGTCAGGGAAGCATCCACTCAGTGCAAAGGGGTACTTCATATACACATACATGTATACATCTGCATAAAATAAAACTGATAGTACTGAGATATATCATAATGCAGGCATCAGAATCACCTGAAAACAAGCTCAGTGTAATGACTATGTGCTGTTGACTTTTATTTTTGTCTCCAGGGAATAGTGTTTACTTTGCTTTAAAATTTATATGAGTTATTTTGTTATGTGCCTTTTTTTAATTAGTCTGAAGGAAACAGTCATTTGAGAAAGAGAGCGGAAATCAATTCCGCTTCGATTCTGATAGCTACTGTGCGATGTAAACTGTGTGTTCTTTCTAATTAAATGTAAACATGTGCAGTTCTAAAGTCCAGCAGTGATGACAACAACTACTAGAAAGGATTGCTTAAGCCCTGGTCAACTGATTCTTGTGAACCTTTTGTTCATACCGTAGGTGAGCTTGTGCAATCTGTCGCAGGGTGAACGCCAGTTGTAACTGACTTTATTTTAGGTCATCTTCAGAGAAAAGACTTGACAAGAGTGTGGAGCGCTCTGTAATACCTCCAGTTACCCATTAACTATGTCCTTCTGATAGCTAATCAATAGCATTGCATGGAGTCAAACACACTGCACTGAACTGCCCCTCTTCCAAAAGCCAAGTCTTGGTAAATATTTAATGGCAGTAAAGGTGTTTTGACTCTTATCAATCTGATATGTTAAAGAACTCTTGAAAGAAACTTTATCTTGCTTCTTTCTGCATAAATAATCTGTTCAGTTACAATTTTAGTCTTATGCAAAAGCACTTAATTTAATGATCTAATGCCTTTAAATCAAGGCTTTGGACAGAGAAAATGTAGTTTCAATGCACATGTCACAAAATAAAGAAAAATCCTAGTTTATTTCCTTGATAAAGTGCCAACTAGAAATATACATCAAGGAACCCAGCCCTTTATACTGTAGTAGTAAATACTGCACCAGACTTGCTCAAAACCTGTTATACAAGTGCACATTTGAGATTTTCTTACAAGGCTTCAGTTTCTGTAAAATTCTTAGCTCTGGCTCACATCAAGATGGCATAGGATTTTTAGCCTCTTTCCACCATGGGAAAAAAAAAACAACTCAAAAATAGTTATACAAAGATCCTGAGACTTTTTGTTCCCACACAAGGAATATTCCCATCTTCACTTGGGTATGTTCTCAGCTAATGAGTTTTATTAAGCGTTTTCCAATTTTCTGTTTTTCTGTGCAAAGCAGCTTGTCTAGAACACTAAACGCTTTTAGAGAAACACCAAACACTAAAGAAAGAGAAACACTTTTATCCTTATCCTTTAATATCTAGTGCAGGTACCCCTCTGCTACAGCCAGGTAGGATCCAAGTGTCTCCTTAGACACTTATATAGACTTAATCTGTGCCTCTGTGCTCATGTCACAGGTCGGAGGATGGAGGAGTCTCCTGACCCCCTTCCCCAGCACAATATTCCAGCCTTCTCTGCATGATCCAACTTCAGTACGAGCCTGACTATTTTGAAGAAACTGATTCAGCAGTGGATCCAAGCTTTTTCTTGGAAAATAATCTGGGAATAAAACATCGATAGTGTTTCAGTTTCCAAAATGTGAATCACTATAAATTTTTTCCCCAAAGTATAAGCATAATTTTTTTTCCCCAGTGTTTAAATGGCTTCTTTACTGCTCTTGATGCCATTTGATAGATTTAAAAAATAAAGATCACGGGATTAATTCCCAAACACTGGCATAAATAAACTGAACATCTTGAGTTTTCAAATCACTAGTAATTGGCTCTGATAAAAACAGTATTAATTAAAATCATAAAGGCATATGAATCAATCAAGCAGTAAAGCGCATGGCACCATTCAGGAATGACCGGCTGAAGAAAGCCTGTTACTAATAACCCCAGAAAATATCTTGTACTTAATACAATGTTATCTTTATAAATCAGACATGATCCTGAATTTTATGGCTGTCTTGATTTGCTATTGTGATCGCTTGGCTTAACTCCCCCACTGAACCAGAAAAGCAAGAGACGAAGCTGTCTTGGACCCAGGGCTGGAAGCCAGCCCTGCCTTCCAACATGGCCAGGAACATCCAGCTGAGTAGATGGAAGAGAAGAGTCTCTCCAGGAGAAGGCAATTAAAAGAAATACAAAGAATGGAAATGTGTTTCAAAGACGGAATAACCAAATACATATGGAATTTGGGAGAGGGATGATCTCATGGGTGAGCTGAGTAGTGCTAAAGCTAGAAACCCTCAGTGTGACAGACCTGCGAAGGGAATTCACATGTGGCTCTGCCCTCTTGTCATTCCTTTTTTGCTGAATGATTCAGATGGTTAAAAATCTTCAAATGACTTTAAAAATATATTAAAACATACCATCCTTTTAAATTTGAGGATACTTCCTCCCTGCCCCAGGAAAATGAAACAGACTATTTGAACAGTTTTGCCTGATTTTTCTCACAGGTGTTACTGAAAAATATTAAGCAACTCTGACCAAAGGTAAACAGGGCATCCTGTGCTCCAGCTGTGGGCACCAGTTTGCCGAGAAGTGAGGTACACCGATGAACTCTAGGTGAGTGTGCTCAGCACACGGTTTCCCCGCTTTCTTGGTACCGTGCATAGCAACACGTGCCACTCTGAAATGGTGAGTCACTAGGAGTACTGCATGTGCTGCAGTTCGAAAACCTTCCTCCAGACTGGTACAGGCACCTGCTATGTCTACTCTAAAGCTATCCTGGCTTCTCCCATACAAAAATGCTCATGGTTTGGGGATTGCTATGCAGATGTACACTTAGTAAGTCACCTCCTGAAAGCTAAAGCTTTCACAAAGGCAATGTATCGCTACTCAGTAAGCCATGTCTTCTTACCTAGCTGCTGCTGCCAAATCTTATTCATATAAATCATACAGTTCCTTGGACAGTTAAGTGCTATGAAACAAGGCAGTTAAAAAGATGGCTTAAATGATAAAGGGAACGCCTGGGAAATTTAATATAGGGGAAGTCTGCTAACCTATTGTACCAATGCTTACTGAGGCAACTGGGCAGACTTGTCTGGGCCATTCTCCTTAACATGAAACAAGGACGCGTGCTGGGGGAATGATTTAGTGGATTGGGGATCAGAGCTCTGTCTTGAATTCCCTCTTCTATTTCATGTCTTCTGTGTGGTACTGAGCAAGTCACAACATGCAAACCTCAGCCTGCCATGCTGAAACCAGGAGTAAAGTGCCTTTCCCTCACTTTTTGTCTTCTTTAAATGCTAAGCTTTGGGGGCCCAGGATTGCTTCACATTAGCTAGTGTGCTGCATCTGGAAACCTGAGGCCCTGATCTTGGTTATTATTATAGAGCAAATTATTATTCATGGAAGGACTCAAAAGAGCCAGTTAACAGTGTGAATGTGTTGGCAATGCACGTCAGCCTGGTTAACCTCAGCAGACAGATCCAGGCCTGGGACCATTATGGAAAAAAGACAACAGTTTCTCACAAGGAGGCAGTTTCTACCTGCCCTTTGCAGGGTCAGCCACCATTGCCACTATGGGCCATAGGCAGTGACAGTTGACTTCTCTGCTTTGTTGAGCTGCTGTGAGCACCAATATCCTTGTTACCTGAGAAGGTATTCTTAGCTTCCTTCCAGGCAAAAGGGGCCATCAGCTGGGTAGGGCACACTGACTGGAAAGCAAATCGCACAACTCACACACCTCTTGAAAAGTGAGAGATTGGACCCATGGCTGCTAGGAAAAAACAGTGAAGAGAGAGGTCCAAAATGTAGGAGTAGGGAAGAGGCTGCACACAGATGCTGAATTTATTTCTGTATCCTAAAACTTTTAAATCAGCTTCCCTCACCTGTCTCTCCTTTACCCTCATGAGTTTTGACCACTGGGCTACAGAAATAAAATCTGTAAAAGAATAATATAGTTGTGCACTTTAATTTAGCCTGGGTGAAGAGAAAAGCAACATTTTTAACTTCATGAAGCAAGAGTTCACAAGACAAACTGCAGCTTTTTCTTTTTGCCAGCATATAATTTCTCCTTAACCAACAGGTAAGAATGAAATACTGTAGCAGGAAATGTATTGGTTGCACTGAACCAAAGAATTAATTATTTTCTCAGGACCTGACAAGGAAACTGAATGAGTATGAAAGCTCTTGTGAAATCTAGCCGACACTGAATTGAATACTGTTCAATTCCTTATTTATTTTTTGAACAGGACAAGATAATTATGAGTATGAATACTGCCTACTGTGCTTATACACATTCAACAGATATTATACTCTCCTCTGATAGGAGCAGTAACATTGCTCAAGAGGGAGAACTAAAGTCCTACACCATGATAGTCCTCATTCTACTGTCACTACTGTAGGAGTATAATAATATATGACTCTTTTGGTAAAGACTGTAGGGAAGAACAGCTAAATGGAAGAATAAGTATTTCTGTATCTCCACCAAAGACCTTAGGATGGAAGTCCCTTTTACAAGGTATGATTGAAAAAACCAGAATGTGATATTATATGAGCCTGGATAACATTAAGATCCTGCCTAGCTCAGAAGCAAAAGATAAATCAGATAATATGAACCATGTTACCCATCCTTCTTCCCACTCCTTTGGGTGAGCGACAAATTCTCAGCACTTCTCCTTCCTCCCTGGTGAAAGCTCCTCCCGGTTCGATCTTCTTCAATGACAGTGAAAGTCATTAGTGCATTTCCCATTGAGGACCAGGAGAAAGCCTAGTAAAGAATGCCTTGAATTTATCTCGATCACAAAGCTAAAGGCTGTAGCAATCAGCAGGTGCATGCACTGTTCTGGGTGTCTAGTACAACTAGCTCCTTCCTGGAAATCTTTCTGCTTCCTCCTGATCTCTGGGAATGGAACATCAGAAGAAAAAGAATGCAAGAAAATACTGCTTTATACACCCAAAAAGAGTGGCAAGATGAAAAAGTTTCTTCAAGAGTAAAAAGAAACATTAAATAATCTAGATGTTTGAAATTTTGGCCTTAACTTTGTTTATCTCAATAACTACAGGATAGGTTTCACACAAATCCTTCAAAGTAAATTTTGAACATGATGTACAGAATTTTTACCCTAATGAGATATGTAAGATCCAAACCTATGAATCAAGCCTATGATATGCCCCTAAGTTATTTTTTCATGGACAGCGGGTGAGCGGATGTCATTCCTCTGTTTAATCAGGAGTTAAAGCGTGTACAGTAATTCCTTATTTTCACAATATTCCTTCTGACAAAGATAACAACCATAAGAATGGTTCCCAGCTGGCTAAACCTGACATACAGGTTTTGTTAATAAAAAAATGCATGACTTAATTAATGAAACGGATCTATTAAGACTGTCCCCCAATCTACCACAGTGGCCCCACCTACAGCTGAACTTCACATGACCTATCTTATGCAAAAAGAATTGTAATAACTTGCACTGGAAGCTGCAATAGAGGAAAGGTTGCTATGAAGAAAACATATGACTCAGAAATGCATATAATGCCCCTAGAGGAGAAAGCTCAGTATTTTCCCTTTTACTCAATGTTTTCTTTCACAGTGAATAATTGAAACGATTTTGCTAAACTGTGTAAAATTATTTCATCAAGAGTAATTACATTTGATCTATTAGCACCTGATACTATCTATTGTCTAAATTGCTTGCATTCAATCCATGAGTAATGTCAACAGTATTAACGTCCATTATGGAAGCATTAGTTGAGTAAAAATAATTTTTAAGTGTTCGACATTCTTGTAACCTTTCTCCAGCATAATGTTCAAAAGAAGTATCACTATACCAACAGCTTCTCACATATTTTTTGAAGGCATGTCTTTATTTAAGTCTGCAAACTCAGGGTCTTTAAACTCACAAACAATTTACCTGTTTTGTTCTGGCAAGCATAAATCTGTAGCAATCCACTCATTTTACATTATTCTCTGTTCCTGTCTAGCTGTCCCACACTAAATGGCTATCCAAATTCACCTCCACCAATTTTGGCAGGCTCAACACCTCCTTTGCTAAACCAGTTTTTTCCCCCCAGTCATACAGAGCTGCCCTGTTACAAACAGAAAGAACTAACTCTGTAACATTTCTACAACAAATTTATATATATATTCATTGATTTGATCAAAAAACCACCCCCAAAACCAAACCTGAACTAATACAACAACTGGCTACATCTACCTGAAAAGCAGATACTTTTTTCCTCTCTTGCAGCCTCATCTTTATTTCAAAGGGTTCCAAATTCTTGCTGCCTTTTAGCAGAGGAAACATTATGAACTGTTTGAGATTACATTCTCACTCAAACCGATGAATGCCACAGTCTTCTCCAGAATAAAAAGCTACTTTCTCTCCTTGGAATAGTAACTTTACAGTAATTTAGAGGAAGCAGGAGAAACAGTTGGTCATTAAACATTAAATGTATTAATGGGGCACTCACAGTGTATGGTTTGTCTGGAAAAGGCAGTTCTGTACTTGCATTTCAGAAGGGCTGCTGCAATACAATAGCTACTGTGATAAATTTAGGTTTACCCCACTTAACATTTAGCAGAATCTAATAACGAAAACTTAAATCAATGTATTTTCCAAAAAATGCATGAGTAGCACTATTCACGTCTTCCAGCTAGGGGAATCGAGAGGCAAAGAAAAAACATTCCAAAAGAGGCCTTTCATTTCCACTCCTCAAACGGAGACCTTTAGGACTCAGTGTTTACAAGTTTCAGGGACTTGCAACTCCAGATGAAAACAATGACAGATCAGAATATTCAAAGCAGGACCTCCCAGGCAGCTCAGCAGCATGTAAAAATCATCCACTTTTCCAGACTCGTATTGCTCTTCAAGTCCTGCTCAGTTCTCTGGAAACCTCAGACCTGAGCATGTGGATGGAGCATTCGGCAGCATTTTCTCATTACACGGCATGGTTGGAAATGGGGCTTTTGCAGATCTTGGAAAAATGATCCAAAAGAGAAGTGACACGGGCTATGTAGGACGCTGGCTTGCTTAATAGAAGGGTTTATGTGATTCCCTGGAGTAGAGGGTGAAGTGATTAATATGAAGTGTGGTACCTTAGGAGATATAGAGAGAGACATAATTCCTAGGGAGAGAAATTCTGCCAGATCCCAAGATACTGTGAATCTGCTCTTTATAGTTTCCTTTCCTAGTGCTAGTTCTTCATGATCATTTGAGCCTTAAAATCATAGCACTTTGATGAAAGCTTTGTGCATCTCCTTACCCTGCAGTTCTGACTCATTTAGGTAATTAGGTCAACTCCCTAAATTTTAGGAGGCAGAAGAGTAATAGAGATAAAGTAACAGGACCACTTCAGAGCACACTTAAATCAATGGAAGAACCCTCAAGTCCAAGGTAAATGGAGTTCATAAGGAACTCCAGAAATGGAGACACTAAGAGAAACAGGCATGTTCACAGCACCCTGAGCTTTCAGTGCAGACCTTTGTCTTGTTTCGCATACTCTGGGGAAAATGACTTTTTTGTTTTGTCTGAGGAAAAAATCAGTTCACAGGCATTTGAAGAGGTTAAAAACCTATGCCTAGAGCTAGGGAGAAGGTGATCCGGTTCACAAGTAATTTGTAAAAGCAGAATAGATGGCAGGATTGCTCAGATGGTGGACAAAAAGCTTTGGGACACACAAACCAGATTTTTTATAACAAACAAAAATAAGATCAGCTGGCCAAAATAATCCAAACCCAGAATCTGATGTACATTTATCAGAACATGGTAACATCTTGCCTGTGTTTATGATGAGTAAAACACACTGGGCGTTCAAGCTGAAGCACTGGCAAACCTTCAGAGAGACTATGGGAAAGAGAAGTGGAGTATGACATTCTCCGAGTAACTATGGTGTGTGTGGGGGAAGAACTTCAGTTGCCGGCCCCATCAAGTCCTGACAAAAGGAATGTGAGAGCTGTTCCCAAGGTGAAGGAAGACAGGCTGAACAATTCGGCTAATGGGATCACATTGAGCTAATGGGATCACCATGACTTGCTTTGGTTCTGTTGGTGTGTGTCAAAACTCTGATGTCTTTTAAAATGCTTTCTACAGCAGTAGGCTAAATCTTGAGGCATTTTGGAGAAAATTTACATATCTTGAGACATGTGTGGAAAGAGTTACAGGGCAAGAAAACTTCAAGTTCAGAGGTTTATAAGTTGTGGGAGCAGTGTTTCCTCTGTCAGAGAAAGAATAAAAAGAAACAGAAGGCTTGAACTTATTAATATCTTATTAAACAGACATTTATGTGCCCTCACATAGTCATTCAGAGGTTACAGGTACTTCACATTTGCACAAGCCCCAGTTGCTATCTGTCACAAGGCAGGTATAGACAAGAGAATAAACCCAACTGCGCTGCAGCACCAAACTCTGCTATGGCACGTTCATATTTAGCAAACATTGACACCACTTGGGAACGCTGTACTATTAATGATTTCCAGAAGCTCTGTAAAACTTGCTTAATGATCTTGGTTATGGTACTCTGAAAGTATTCTAGAGATGCTCCTGGGTCAACTCATAAGGATTTAAAAATAAAATAGAACAGGTCAAAATGATCAAGCTTTGGTGCCTATAGTTAAACTATGATCCAGCGAGTGACTGGTTTTCCAAAGGAGCACTTGCAGATCCCTTCCCAGCTCCCTAAGCGCAAACTTAGATGCCTAAACTTATGTATCCAAGACTGAAAATTTTGGCAACACTGTTTAACAGGCAGATCTGCTGGGAGGCCTCTTGTAACCAGATTTTTTTTTTTTTAAAGCCTCATATTATTGGACAGATACTGGCCCAAGTCCAATCCACAACTGCAAATCCAAAGAAACAGCTCAGAGCAAACCAGCAGCCTTATTAGCTTTTAAAGATTTCATTTTCAAGAACTCAAGACCCTTTATTGACTAATGAAAGGTTGGGTCCCCAAGCCCACAGACTGATGTTGCTTGGAACATATTTTAATCATTTTGGAGTGCTAGCAGCCATCTGTCTAAAGAGCTTTGATCGCATAAACGCACTCTGAACTGCAGCTTCTTCTGACTCCAAACCCTTTCCAAAAGCCAAAGGGAACCCACAGGCATGGCAACTTTGAGACAATTCAAGGCCTTGTGATGTGATAAGGCTGCTTTTATTATTTAGCACATCATTAGATTTAATGACACCACAGATAACAGACACACTAAAAAGATACCATTGTCATCTCCTATCTTGTAACGGTAATATCTAACTGTGACTTCGCTTTGTTTCTACCCAACACATCTTACTTATTATGTGATTCTCAAAGAACAGCTAAATTAAATAAAATTAAAGGATTTTTTTTCCTGCTGCAAACACCAGAAATACTAACAAAATAAACACACACACACACACACACAAAAACCCCCAAACAAAACAAAAGACAAATGAGGACTATTTTTCTTTCCTAATACTTTCCTACTTAAAAAAAAACCAACCCAAAACCAAAAAAAACCCCCAGGCATAAGAAGAGCAAACAAATCCCAAATAATCTACTGTATTTACAGTGTAGGCTGTTGGGCAGATACTGTTTGCATGTACGAATCTAATTTGTCCAGCACTGAATACAAATTTACATTGAAAAGAGAGAGACCCTTACAGTTACAGATTTTATAATGTTGCATTTATGAACAAATTTTACACAATTGCCATAATTATTTCCTACTCTAACTCTTGAAACAATTTGGGCATCTCAAACCTTATTTTGTGGTGATCAGTGTTTTTGTCCAGTGTCTACTGAACGGTACAGACACATGCTATTAACTCTGAAAGCTTGGAAGCAACAGTGATGTCGAGCATGAAGAAAAAATATTTAAATTATCAGAGCCAAAGAAATTCTCTCCGAAATGAAAGCAGCAGCCTTCAGGAAGTGGCAAAACCTGCATACAAAAAGCTCTCTTGGTGACAGGAGAGACGCAGCGGTGGATTCTGTGTAGCAGACCATGACTTTATTTGCTTCAATCATCAGCGACCACGGTGGGTTTAACCCTGAGATTACAGAACTTACAGGTTTCTCTTCCTTCTGAGATCTGATTCTTGGCCCTTCTACTCAGGAGACAAGTCACCAGAAGAAAATTTTACTGTCACACACTGCAATATTGTATTTTTCAGTTCACTAGACTTCACATGAAGTGCGGCTAGCCAGCAGTGTGAAGAAGGTGAAAAAAAGGAATAAGCACAGCACTTCTGTGTTGCTCATGAAAACATCTGTGGGTGGCCATGCTCTAATCTGTATCACTGACACAGCACAGATTAAGAGAAAAGAAGACAAAACCAAAACATGAGGTGGCTCAGATCGGGGAAGAGCTTCTTTAAACTTACTTTGCTGTCAAGGAAAACATGCCACTGATGATTCACTCAGCGTAACTCCCTCCCTCCTCTCCTCTATGGCTTTTCCTTCCAAACTCACAGCCAGAAAAGCTTCTCTGTTCATGAGACAGCAGCTCCGCACCACTGCTTACATGTTTTCTTGGTGGTGTTAGGAAAAAACCCAAGTTGCTCTGTGCTAGTTCTCCTTCCAGTCATGACCGTATGAACTGCAGCTTATAAAAGCAAACTATTACTAATATATTACATTTTACTCAAATATTTGAGAGGCTCAGAATTGTGCAAATCCCAGCAGGCCCACTTGTTCACTGGAAAAACTGTGGTTGAAGCTTCCAAGTCGGTCCCTACCCTCTCTAAAAATGACAGCCTTCACACCTATGCTGGAAGAATTACCTGTACCAGATGAGTAACACATCATTATGCAATGCTGGACACAATGTTAAAAGCCGTCAGCTTCCAAAACACAAGAGCTCTGTCACATTAGTTAGAAAAGCAGCCCGTGGATGGAATGTGAAAATGGAAAATTTTCCGGTAAAAGGCATCAGCATGACAGGCATGTATCAATTTAGTAAAAACTCTAACTTAGGAAAGCAAATGAATAAAGAAAATATTTTCTGTTTCTCTCTTTGTAAACACCACAGGTGGGTAGACTTCTGGCTCATGTTCTGTGACGAGCAAGGGACTTCTCCTGCCACCTGAATTCCTAGATCCTTCCTAACAGAAGTTTTCTATTGACTCCACTCCAAGCAGGGTTAAGCTCAAAGTAAGAAAAGCAATGTTATGTCTAGCACTGGCTGAAAATTGCTCATGTGGAAAGTCTTCTCACCAAACATTTTTTTTTTTTTATTGGGAGATGTAAATTCCAACACAAAAATTATGTTGGCTTCCTGCAGCAAATTTCTAAGCGAAAATTTTCCTCTCACCTTGACATTTCAACTTGAAATACTGTTTTGTTTCAGTTCCTCAGCTGAAGAGAACTGAACTAAAACAGATCAAAATGAACATTTTTTTATTATTATTGAATTGACATTTTAACATAAAAACATGTCCTGTGAAAAATCAACATAAAAGAAATGGCATTTAAAGTCCTCCTGACAATGTTATTACTTTATTTCTAAATATCATATTCATAACAAAAGAAATTCCCTTTCATACATTATTTATAGGGCAAGGCAAATTCTTTTTTTTGCAGTCTTAGAATTTCTTTCAAACTTCTCATGGGAAAATTTGTCTTTCAAACAGCTCTTATTACACACAGAGTTTTCCTGTATCTCTTTCACTTGCTCTAGAGAGGGCTGCCTCTTATCCTGCATTTGTTTTCCTTCCCTCATTTTAAAGTAGGAATACCTGCATTTTCATAGTCATAGATCTCTAAAGGCGTTACAGAAAATGGTAAAACTTCTTATTCAGTTTATACAAACAAAGCAGCTGAAACAGAGTTTAGTGATGTGATTCATCTATATTTATCCAGCATTTCAATGGCAGAATCAGAATATGTAGCCTCTGGTCACATAGCCTTTCTTCCATATAACAGAGTTCACAATCCTGCATATGCTCTTTACAGATTTTCCAATGTTTCTTTGTGTACCCTTACGTTATAGAGAATAGATATTGGCTGACCTCAATGTTCTCATTTTTACAAGTGATTCTACAGGAGTAGAATACTAATCTGCTTCAACCTATCAGTAGCAGTCAGTTGGTTGTTCGCAGGTAGTTCTTCCAGAGACTTTAAACCTCCCTTCCAATAATTCCATTTTATTAGACTTTAACAAATTTGAAAACCAGTTACTAGAAACCTCTCACTACGTACTTATTCCAAAAAGCACAGAACAAAATTACACTTTCTAGACTTTTCAGCTCACTGAGAAACCAAGGAAGTCATAACAGAAAACCACAGACAAAGGAGGTAAAAGAGAAGGGGAAGGAACCAGCCAGGCAAAGAAGAGCTGTAACAGAAAACTAGCAGGACCATGTGTACAGTCGTGAGACCATATCAGCATCCGATGGCAAGGAATTTCTTTCCGTCAAGCAAATCCCTGCTCTTAGAGAAGAGCAGAAACTCATCTGAAAAGGTCCATCACAGCAAAATCATCAAGGTAAGCGTTGTTCTAGTTCATGTTACCCCATGACAGCAAATAAGCATGGAGGAGGTCTGCCCAAGTCTGGTGAAATACAGTATAAGGAGTTGTGGAGTGTTTCTAGCTTTCATGGGCTTGGCACAACAAGAGACTGGTTGGTCCTCAACTAATCTTAAAATCTTGAGAAAGTTTGTCAATAAAACACACCCAATAACTGAAGCTGTAGTGGAATGAGCACAGTACATGGTACAAATTAAAACCGCATCACAGAGCGTGTTAGGCACTTCAGTCCATATTCACGCTGCCCATGTTCCTCCACAGACCTGCTGCTTAGTGCTTCCTATTGGCAAGGCACCTCTGAAAGCCAAGAGCCAGCCCCTGGAAACATGAGGAACAAAGATTCCATATAATGTAGGTCAGACCAACCCATGCCTGAGTCAACAGCAGCACAGGCAATTTGAGCGTACTACATTCACCTCCGTGCTGGTTGCAGGGATGGCATGGGGTGGCTTGTTATTCCAACAGGCGGCTGGGATCTCTGACAGTTCAGTGTTTCCCCTCTCACAAAGTTTTTATAAATCCTAAAGCTGAATAAGAAATTGGTTTTCCATGCTACAATTTTTTTTTCCCAGTGAAATAGGAAAATTTGCAAAATCATGTGAGGGCAAAAAGAGAAACATTCAAAAGTATTTTTCTATGTGTTTCTCTAAATGAATGAGAGACAGAAGAAGCTCAGAGAGCACTCTGATGGTTAAGATATTCCATTGAGAGGCAAAAGAAGATATCCCCTAACCCCCCAACAGGTTCAGATACTGCTTTGAATTTTTCGTTGCCTGCCAAAGAGGCACCATAAACTCCAAGACTATGGTACACACTGGAATCTCTCTCTACCATCCCTCTACTGTGCAAATGGTCAAACATTAATTGGACTACAGATGTAAGTCTGGTCTGCCACATTTCCAAGAAAGTTCCCTATCCACAGGTTTATAAAGTCAGTCTCTCTGAATTTATTATTGCTAGAAAGTAGAGGAAATGCAGGAGAGACAGTAATCAATTGCAAGCTAGAGAACAAGAAGTCTGAGAGTGGGGCAGGGGGAAGAGGATAATAAATCCAATAAAGCGTGGCATACATAAGGATAACAAGGTAGGGCTCTGCCTCCACTACTCACCTGCACCACAACACTGTGAAATACAGCTGTCTCAGTAGTGCCAGGAAAACTTCATGCAGCTGCCTTGTGAGAGCAGAGCAGCTTACTGACCTGTTTTCCCCTCTTCAGCTGCTTGATCCAGTTCATGAAACAGCCCCCAAACCCTGGGCTTTTATCTCCTGTAACACTACCAAGAGCTGTGATCACACAAGCAATAAGGAGACAAAGGAAAAGAAGACAAGGGCTTACCAGTGGGAAAACGCTTATGGGACTACAGAGTGAGAAAGACCCACCAACCTAAAATCCCAATTCTTTTGGGGTTGCAGCACCCCACTGGAAAGTGGCATGATAACAGAGGAGAAGCTTGAACCCGCAGATTCTAAATCTCAGGTCCAAATTACCAGGGTCTTGGCTCCCCTTGCCCCTATAAATTTACTACAATTCACTGAAACCTCCATGGGTTGCTCAGAGAAGGTGTGGTTTTAACCAATCTGATGTAAAAGAGAATTAAAAAAACCAAAAAGAGGCTAATTTCAGAACTGTTCAATAAACAAACAGGAAGAAAGCATTAACATAAACCAAACCAAACCAAACAAACAAAAACAAACAAACAAACAAACAACAAAAAAACCCCACCAAGAAACCATAAACAAGGGCTAAATTTCCATTCCTTGCACATCCAAATCTCCCACAGAAATCAGTGAGACTTTATATGTAGTCAGTAAACTAAGAGAGACAGTTTGGACAGTACCTGATTTTTTTTATAATAATGAAAGACAAACAAAACCCTTAGTGCTCCCTTACAGAGCCATTGTTTTCCATACGTTGGGCTGTATCGAATTGCAGTGGGTTAGGTTCCTTCACAAGAAGACATATCACACCATCTCCCACTGTATAATAGATACAAGTGTCTCATCTCTTTGATATAAAAGAGAATCTCTCCTCTGCTTAGAAGCGGGAAATTTAATTAGCTCAAGATTTATGTTTGATGTCAGGTGTCTGGAACTGTTGGGTAAAACAGAAGTCAGTGCTGCAAGGACAGAGAATACTTAAAACACAACTGCCATCTTCTCCCTGATCTTCCCAAAGTTGTTCTGTAAAAAGAACAGTAGGCTAACAGTGATATCATTATCCGGTCACTCTTAATGACTGCAATTATACTATGTTATGTCTAAAGCAACTAATACTGAAACGACAGCAACTGCCAGAATAACAGCGAGCAGACAGGATGAAAAGAGCAGGAAAATGAGTCAACGGCCATAACTGAACAAGCGAGATAAAAAAACAGCCATGAAAAGACCAGTTCTCTGAGGTAAACCGAAGGGGCAGGTGCTCAAGGTATCCTACTGTTGCTTTAGAGGAAGGACTGAGATCACTACTCTGTGCAGCCTCACTAATCCCACTGTAGATGGGTTCCAGTTCATTTGGACTGAGAAGCTGGATGTCAGAGCAGCCCAATTTTCTGCTACGCATCATGCACCCCTGAGAGAAATTTGGACTGGAGGAATCTCTGAAAAAGACTGAGAGATGGAAGAACAAACAGGCTAAAATTTTTGAGCAGGGGCCAGTCAGAGAACAGGAGATTGAATATTTAGGCAGTTGTATTCTGACTTGCTACTGTGAACCAGATAGAATACAAGAGGCTGACTACTGATATGTTAGGTAGAATAATTTATAGTTTTTAATAGCCCTTAAACCTGGAATGAGAGGAACAGTCTAAGAGAAAGAACTACACTCTTACATATCCAGGCACAGAATCCCTGGAGCATAGTTGAAAAGGTACCATCTGAGTATTGTATTGCATAACATCGGCCATGAAACTATAGAATAGAAGTAAATTAAACACAGACCACTGTATTCAGAGCTCGAATAGACACCAGCTTTTTTCTCCCAGGACTACAAATAATGTCTTGCAAAGCATCTTTTTTTTTTTTTTAAAATCTATTTCTCCTGTTATAAGGTGATTTAGTTATGTAATTAAAATGAAAATTGAGTTTGTCTCTGTGCTTATAAGTCTTTAATTTGAGGAAACAATAAAAACCTCTTGATTCTCTTCTCTTTCACATCGATCAATTTCAATCTTAGAAAGACGAACCTTCGTGTCATTTTACTTTATGGGGAAAATATAAGGACATCCATACAACCAATTCTTATTTAGACCATTTGCTCGTGTCACTTAAAAATGAATTTAATTGAAGCATCAGGAGCATCAGAAGCTTTTGGATTAAAGTTTTATTAAACTTCTTCATATGTTTATAATTTTCTAGAAGTTTAGTTTACTTAATCTCAACTTCAGGAAAGTAAAAATTAATTCTAAATTAAATTTTATTTTAACACCACAAGTTTTTTCAAATGTCTGTTCATTAGGAAATTTGCTGCAATAAATGTAAGTTTCTTCCCATTGTGACTTCCAGTCTGTAGCTATTTCTGCATCACACACATTTCAACAGCCATTTGGAAGGCCCTTTGAATAAGGATTTTTGCAAAAAGTTTTCCCTGTCCTTCCTCCCTTGTGAACATCAGACTTGGCAGATAGAAGGCTTTTAGAGCACCTGATTAAATCACAAAGGATCCTCTGAAATAACTACTCAAATTTACTAAAAGCGTCCCTAAATTGTACCTTAAAGCCTGGACATACCAACTCTTATCCTCAGCAGCTTCATTCAAAGGTGTGTGAACTAACACAGATGTATATATCTTACACATCTGGAAGGTAAACAATAATTATATTGAATTGAGCATCACCGCATCTGACCTCAACAAGAAACCTATCAAAAATACACTTTTAAGGAAGGATAGCCTGTATTTTTCTTTTGCAGTCTTATCTTTCTTTGCAATGGGGTTGATATATCAGAGGCATACCTTTTCCTGTACTAGTTAGAATTTGTTCAAATTATTTGCCTGTGAAAACTCCTGGTGCCAGGAGTTATACATGTACTTCCCTATATAAAGATGTATTTCTTATACACAGTTGTACTGTTTCAGCTAATACATGGAAAGTAACCAGTATGCAATAGCTTATGTACTCGTCAGCATTTTAACGTGTAGGAGAAGTACACTTCTGAAGCATTACTGAAATAGGAGGAAACTGGTTATAGAAATGGACAGACTGTGTAACTGAAAAATATGCAAATAAAAAAACTGTGATGATGTTCAAACAACAGAGCTATGTGAGAAAGAGGTAGTGGGCTTAACACTCTCACACACTTCAAAACTGATTATTTGGATATAGCCTTCTTTGGTCACTGAGAATCCATGATTTGCATTAATCCCTAGTTAAAGAGTACTGTGTTGAAACAATTACATTAGTAAGCTAGAAACTCTACACTGTTTATAAATGTTATGCAAATTTTCATTTCTGATATGTATTTTTGGGTTACTATCCAGAAAATGCAATTTTCCTTTTAGAACATGACACAGAAACAACACAAGAAGAGCAAACAGAAGCAGAGAACCTGCCCAAACTTTTTTGGAGCCAACTTCCTCTCCCTTCTCTCTCTGAAACTAGATTCTTCCTCCTTTTCGCTTCTGTTTCCTTTTAAAGAAGGCTGGAATTGTTCTGGGATGTGCTTTCTTTTGAGAAAGTAAAAATTCAGATGAAAAGCAATGTTCCATCATTTGTTCCCAAAAAGTTAATTTTAATTTTGGTTTGAGTCTTTCAGATCTTACATGAAACTCCAGTTTCAGCTAGGATTCACTTTCCCCTTCATCTGCAAAGTAGTATGGTTTACAACACAAACTTCTTCCACAGCTGGAGAAAAAAAATCGAATGGCTTCAAACAACAGCAACTACCAGATCACAGAATTGCAGAATAATTCAGGTTGGAAGTGACTGGAGACCACTAGTACGACCAACCTCCCTCTCGAAGTGGTATCAACTCTGAGATCAGACCAGGTTACTCATTACGTTATCAAGTCATGCACTAGAAATCTCCAAAGATGGAGATGGCAAAACTTCTCTGGGCAACCTATTCCAATGATGGACAGCCTTCATGGTTAAAAAGTTTCCCTCATAAACAGACTGAAACTCTTATTTCAATTCAAGTCTGTTGTCTTTCACCCTCTTGTCATGAAGCCCTGTAAAGAGCCTGTCCTTGATGACCTCCTCATAGACACTATCAGGCTGTTGTTAGGTGTCCCTGAAGCCACCAAAGGAAGAAGTATTTTATATTTTTCCAGGCTGAACAAGGGCAGTACCCTCAGTCGCTCTTTACAGTGCAAATACTACAGCTTTCTGATCACACTGGTGACCCTCTGTCAAACTCACTCCAGTTTATAGACGTCTTACTTTTACTGGGGACCCAAGACTGGATGCAGTATTCTAGATAACAGGAATTTTTCTCCTGGAAATAAAAACCAGGGGATTGTTTTTTTCCTGAAGGTCTCCACTTGTTCCCCTCCTTTGAGCATTGCTGTGTATACATACAGTTGCATGTTCACACATAGATATTCTGGACCTAAATATCCCTTCCCTGATTTTGTATAATAAAATGATATTTGGCTTTTCCTGGATTATACTATTAGTGAAAGATAGATCAGTATAAAAATATACGTTTTAATGTTACTGTTTACACAGGCATGCATTAAAATATTGTTAATATATGCACACAATCATGCGTGCATGAGTTTTGTTATCAAAACCCTAAAATGTGGTTGTGCATTAAGGCATGGCTTTAGGTATCCCCTGTACACTTGAACATTAGCCTCTAATTCTATTTTTATATGGGAAACTGTAACCAAAATGTTAAGATGTTCATAACAATCCTTGCAATGGTGCGAATAATTTCTGACTAAGGCAAAATATAGGCACAAGACCTCAGACATTGCTACTTGTGCACTTACAGGATCCTTTCTTGAACCTGGAGAGGGATGTAAAAGGCAACAATTCAAGGTGACCTTTGGCTTTCCCAGCTGTGTCTCTGCACTGACTCTATACAGAGAGTACGTGGAGGCTCCATCCATGGAGATAATCAAAACTCATCTGGACATGGTCCTGGGAAAGTGCTTTAGGTGGCTCTGTTTGAGCAGGGGGTTGGACCAGATGACCTCCAGAGGTCCCTGTCAACCTCAGTCAATCTGTGCCTGTCTCCACTTCAGAATGCATTACAAAAAAACCATCCCCTAAGAACAATGAGGTAGGAGATAAAATATTTCATTTTTGATGTTCTAAACTGTGATGTAACTTGTATCATTTAGTAGTGAGACAATAGTGTTTGCCCCAGGGGATATTCTGCTGAGTATTTCCACACCTTACAACTAAATCTGGCAAAACACCATCATCAAACTTACAATGAAATTTTGCCTATTTAAATTACGGGTCATATGTTAACATGGTACATTCTAATGGTGGTTTCTGCAAGTCATTATTGTTAACTTTTCTGAGATTTAATGTATTTACATCAGTAAACTGAGGCTGCTGTCTATTACACTTGTTAAATGCTCTATGATAGTGCAAACTTGACACAATCTCAAAAACAGAACTCAAAAATCAGTGTAACGTCTCCCACAATGTGCAGAGACCATGACTAGCAAACTCTTAATTTCTGAGACATCAATACAAAAAATTGCTTTCTGTTTTTAAATTATTCTACAAATCCCATTTAAGTGAGTAATAAGGGCACTATAATAAATTCTTTCTAGCCTGGTAAATCATAGCATAATTTGTGCACACACCAAATACTGACCAAATTCATTAAAAGCAATAATCACAAATTGCTTGGGGTTTCTATTCACTATTAACAGGCTTTAAATAAATACCTATGAGATTTAGGAACAAAAGTTGGTTTTGAAACTTCCCTCCAAGGTTTTAATAAACTTAATGAGAAGGGGAAACTCTAAAAACCTCTAGAAACCCAAGTATTTTTCACTTGTAAATGCTGAAACACTGAAAACATACACAGTTCTGCTACTGCGAATGCTTTTTAGTCATAACTAACTAGTCCTCTTTATTTCCAATGAACATAATATTCACACTACATTTATTATTTACCTCTGCAGCCCACATCCCTCATCACAGACATTCAGCCTTCAGATTCACAATTTTCTGCTGTGTTGATGCCAGTTCTCCTGCCTTTAACCTGCTGGCAGCTCTGTATCCCCTCTCACACAGGAGGTCAGGATGAAATGAGAGCTGTAACCCAACATCACTCCATAAAACAACCTAACTCCTTCACTGGACCACACAGAGCTTTTCCTCAGAGACTAAAACCCACTGATCCATGCAAATGTTCAGTGCAGTCCACCTAAATTAATGAGCAAATGGCTATTTCTCTCATTCTATGTACTGCTACAGAACGTAAGGAATTAGAGCATACATGTTATGCTGGGGTTGAAAAGAAAACAGTCCTTTAGAATCACAGATTATATTATTTTAAAATCTATATTGATTGTTAGGTATGTGCAAACAACCGGGGAAGAAACAAACACATGTCAACTGGTTCTTTTGTCCTTGTTTTTTTAAGTGAATGCATTTCTATAGCACAGTTTTTTCATTTATACGAGAATCAACTGCCAGCAACCTCCCCCTTCCCTTAGAAGAAACTAATAGCAAATTTAGGCTATAAGGAAAGGACTTCTATTTCAAAGAGGTGGTTGGTGAACAGTAAAGCAGAAATGCAGGCCTTGATTCATTGATGTATTCACATTTCCAACAAATACCTATTTGATAAGGCCATTTCCTCACTCACAGTCAGGCACAGTACAGAAAAAATTTCCCCTATGAGTCACTGATTTATATTAGTATTAATTATTTTACCTGTAATAAACACGCAATGTCTGGATTTCTTCTTCTAATTTTTTGCACTGTTGGAGAGCAGCCTCTTTTTCTTGTTGCAAAGCTATCAAGTCTGCCTGCAAAACAGTAAAAAAATGATAAACCATTTATTCAGAATAACCATATTGCTTTGAAAACATAACAATCATTCATTTCAGTCATGTTTTGTTATAATTACACATATAAGCTTATACTGTTTTATAATACTGCCTACTTAATTCTTAAAAAAAAATCCTTTCTTGTTCTAGCATTGCAATTCTGTTTGTTTATTTATTTATTTATTTTCCCCCAGCAGAATGATGTTTTGAATGATTTTCCTCGTGTATATGGTAAACTTTTTGGATGGCTAAGGTTAGACCTCCTTCAGTTCAGCCAAGCGTTTCTCAGCAAACATATTTCATCTTGATATAATATTCCTATAGTGCAAAACTGTTGACCAACATACAGAGAGTGAAGCAAGGCACTCAAGCCACAAGCTACTGATGCGTGACTCTGGGTCTGCACATGGGTCCCTGGCTATGAAGCTCCTGTGCTGGGATCCACTGGCTGATGTTACTGGTAGGAGAGCCGTCGGTTAACCCGCACCCTGAACGCTGGCAGTCGACGAGGCAGCGGGGGCTGCTGGGACCGGCTCCACCAGCTCGCTCTGGGATCTGGGTCCATTCTCACCCAGGATACGGTTTGTAGTGGGGTGAGGGAATCTCTGAAACACTGTTGTCATCTCCCACCTGTGAACCCTCCCGGATGTTCCCCCTCCCGTTGTTTATTCACACCCCTCTGCAAAGGGCTTGTGACTCATTGCCATTATGGAAATTGCCGCATGTGGCTTGTAAGGTCAGGAAGGTAGCCTGCCCCGATAGGGCCTTACGGTTAAAGAGGAGGTAGGAGAAATAAGTACTCATGGATATTTAATGTGGCTCTACAGTTTAATCAGCATTAATTTTAAAATGTTCAGTTTCAATAGCACTGCAGGACTCTCTTGAGGGCCCAGGTACCACATAAATTATCTTAAAATCAGCAGTTGATTAATTGTTGTAACAACAAATAAGACGGGGCTTGCACAGCAGTTCTTTGACACATGAGCCTAGGCATTGGGCTGCTTTCCAAGATTTTTAATTCATGGTGTAAGTTATTAATTGTACAAATCGTAGAGCCCCAAACCCAAAGGCAGATGTGTGAGAAATGCTGACTGCAGCTTCTGCCAACTCTTCAGGACAGTGTTGCGGAAAAGTTTCTTGGTAAATTAAAGACCTGTTACATGAGCTATGAACACATGAAGGGAAATGCAGAGAGAGTTTAGCCTCTAGCTCTGCCAAGCTCACTGCATAATCATGAACAACTCTGTCTGTATGCCTCAAAATCTCTCTCCTAAAACACAGCTCCCACTTGCTTCTCTTTCCTGTTTGTCTATCAAGACTGTAAGTCTTCAAGGCAGGTGTTTTACTGTTTACTGTCAACTCCCAGTCATCTATGGGCAATTTATTCTGCTGGTTGATTAATCATGTCCTGGATACATGGCTGACTCCTGGCAAATTATATTAAACACCGCATTGCACAAATGCAACTACACTATCAGTCTCTGCACTGTGCTGCTCGGTGTGTCACATTGCACCCAGGGTTTTGCATTGCCCACTTACAGGACCTGCTGCTGCAATTGCTCCTGTAAGAGACGTTCATAAAATTTTAACAGGAAGTTCCCTGGAGAATAAAACCAAACTTTCTTACTATATGGAGGGTTCCTTCGGCTTTAAAAGCAGAAAGCGTTAATGTTTAACCTCTGAGTGACGGTGGTTTAGAGGTTCTGATACTGAAAACAATGTACTGGATACTGGCAAGCCCTAACTCCTGTCAGCAAGAGGTTAAAATCCTCTGCAGGTGAGCCTCTTGCCCAGTGCTCCCTGTTGCCTTGCAAGCAGAACTCACAGAACACAAGAATGTTAGCCAAACCAAGCTATTTTCTGTAATTATACTGTTCTGTAGGTGAAACAGCATTCTTAAAAATTGGAAAACACGCTTGAATCAAAGTAGGTGGTTTGTTCTAGAGGCCAATAATTAACATCCTTGCCAATTTTCAGTGTACTGTGAAGTGTGATTGAAATGGTAGACTGGAAGGAAATGTTTGCAGCTGACACACCTACTCACGGAGAGATTAACGGCTAGGCTCTTTGGAGAACCATCATAAAAAATACACCTAATGTTCCACTTGCTTTTCAGGACAAAAGTCAGAAGGCACTAACGTCTGAAGACTCTTATTTATGTCAGTTTTTCAGCAGAGAAAACTGCACTGAAATGATTTGGTCTGCATTTGACTTACACCAGTAAAAAGAACAGCAGAACTGAGTGCTTTGGATTTAAAAAAAAAAAAAAAAAAAGAGCTACAAAAACGGAGGGGAAGAAAGGTAGGCATTTGCTAACCTTCTCGGTAGCATGCAGTGGGATTGATACTAGGGAGCTGCATGAGGCCAACAAAAATTCCAGCATAAGAGTTTTTGTACACCGCATGCAGCCATGCGACAAAATGACCCATCACTCACAGGCCTGAAGAATGGTAAACACAAATAAATGACTCAAATATCCTACCAAAAGAGAGATGTCTTCCTTCACTAGAAAAGGGAAAGCAAAACATTGCCCACCACAGAGTTAAATTGCTAACTAAAATAATGGTGCCTGCAGTACTATAAAACATTTGGAAGACTCCTATAATGTGTCTTAAAATCCATCCATAGTACACATGGCAAAAATCCTACATGAGTTCACTTCTAGTAATAACAATAGCTGCTTGGGAACTTTTTAACAAAATATTACTTCTTTGGAAAATGTCAAGCTGTGGAAATCAGAACTCTTCACAGAAAGGGATCAGTTTTGCTTAAATTTTTTTGGAAGGTAGGGTAAAGAAGGAGCGATGAGAAGAAAAAATTACACTCAGGTTCCTCTGGTGGAGGTTTTCCCTAAAAAGGTCTATTTAGAGGTGAGGTCAGTCACCACTTCAGTATAGGGGCCACCCTTAGCGAAGCTCCTGATTCCTGGAATATGGTTGTTCTCTCATAGTTTCATTTTCCCACAATTTCTTATGCTTTTGTATTTGGTTTAACGTGGATAGATTCTTCCCCCTTCTCTGTCCCCCACACCACTTTCCTGCAAAAGAGAATTCTTGTTTCTACACTTCTCCCATTTTGCATTTTAGAAGTTTCTTGTTGAAAATTTAATTTTTCCAATTAAATCTAAAAGCTAATTGCTGCATATCAAACTTAAAATAGCCAGATCTTGACTAAGAAATTCTCCTTACTGATCCTTTTGCTGTTGTGTTTGTTTCAAAATATTTAAATGATCAATGCTATGTGTTTTCTTAACACAAAGGCTGGAAAAATACAAGGCTTAAGCAAAGGAAAACAAAGGGTAAAACTATGTTTTATCTTTTCTTAATTCCTCTTGGGCAAACGTGAGCACCCTCAACTAATCAAAATCGAAAGCATTAAGAACACAGAGCATCCAATGCTGTCAGGTTTCCCGTTTTCTTTTATAACGTTTTTCAACATCCAACAGAAGGAAAAAATATATTCGATGAATTTGAGTAACAAAGCTTCATAGC
Organism: Rhynochetos jubatus; assembly: GCA_027574665.1. Classification (NCBI taxonomy): domain Eukaryota; kingdom Metazoa; phylum Chordata; class Aves; order Eurypygiformes; family Rhynochetidae; genus Rhynochetos; species Rhynochetos jubatus. The sequence continues at coordinate 121,773,418 of CM050648.1, read as the reverse complement.
CTTATCTTTTTACTGATATTTTTCTCATGTACTTATACAGAGCATATATATTTCCACCTATACATATTTACAGAGATAATATATTTTGCCTTCCTTATATACAGGCTAAACAACCAACCTTCTCTGTTACCTCTCAGTAACCAGGCTCTCCATTCTCCCAATCAGTTCAAATCCATCACTCATCTGTACTCTGCTAGCATTATGTCCTAATTCCAATGGAAACATCTTACATCCTTGCATCCCTCTTGCTCACAGTCCCTCTTTGATATCTCTCTGTTCTCCAGCCTGTTGGTACTACCCAGCTAACAGTGGAAATACTTATTCATGATGGTATCTTATACTTGGTACCATTGAATTCCACCCCACTGCTTTTATTTTTTCAGTACTTGAAGCCATCCATTCCAATCTTTCTACAAGACGGTTTGAACTTACTTTGTATTAATAATATCGCCACTTTGTATTAATAACATGTCCCAACTCTGTGTCATCAAGCAATTTCATCGATACGCTACTGCTCTTCATGCCAAAGGTTTTCAATGACAGCATTACATAAAACTGGTTTAGCACCAACTGGTGAGAAATTGGAGAGAAATTCCGCTAGTGAAATCCTTGGACCTTAACGTTTCTCCTTTCAAAGCTGTTTGCTGTTGCCTTCCTGCTAACTAGTTCCTTATTGCCTTTGACTAATCCCTCATCTCCTTCATGGGTACATGACGTTTTGCAGACAGACATGAGCTCAACGTGCCCATCCTTCCAAACAAGAGATGCTAGGTGAACCCAGTTAACAGCAAGCAGCATTTCCCACATTAAGCTTGTGCCTGCTTGTAAAATAACAACATACACATTCTCCACTGTAATTAATAATTTTCCATATGGCACCACATATAAGCTTATGTGTCAGCTTATATTTAAGAAGTTACTCTGTCTAAATAACCAGTTACCATACCAAAGAAGAACTCTTGCATGATCTTACTTAGGTGCAAGTTGTATTTCAATCCACTGTTGATGGATCCACGCTTTAAAAACATTTTTCTTCCACATTTACTCTGAAGCTTCACAATAAAGACCAACAGGTCTACAATTGTCAGAGTTATGTTTTTTTCCCCTTCCAAATATAGATGCTGCCTCTGCTAATTCCCTGCCATATTACGCCATACTCAGCCTCACAGGATTTATTAAAGAACTTTACTATCATTCCTGAAATTTCAGGTATGAGCTCCTTCAGAAATGGGGATGAGATTCATACCTTATCTCAATCTGAGCACAGGAATCTACTGCACAGCTAGGATGCACTTCATTTCCATACATTCACTTTTCTTAACCCCTGTCCTCCTAGTTAACATCATCATTGCCCAATGCTTAGGGAAAAAAAAACATAAAATCACACACTTTCGGACCTAATCCGGATTATCCTTGATCTCCAAGCCATTCTCAGAGCGGTGGCACATTTCACATTTCCTCTTTCCTTGTTCTCATTTCAGTTGTTACACTATTGTTTGTTTTAATTTCCTTTCCAAGGTCTGATTTAGCTTAACCTCTGGCAATTTTCATTTGTCTCTCTATCTCCTGTTTTCCAAGACATAACTTTCTTGCTTAATAAGTACACTTTCTATTTTGTAAGTATTTATTCTTATTGAGATTATAATTAACCCAATTAGAACTGACACCCTTCACCCCCAAAGCATTTTTCCCCGGCTTGACTGAGATGCCTGTTAACACACAGGTATTCCTTAACTTGGTAATAGTTGCTACCAACAGCTTGCTTTCTACTGATCCAGGATACTCCTATGGATTAGAAGAAGGCCGGATGAAGGTCTGGAGTCTTGAAGGTCATTGCTGCAACATATGGACTCAATTTTTTACACTTGGTAGAGCTGTATAATAAGGAAGGATGGCAATAAGATGCTTTTCTGCTTCTTCGGTCCTATGTTATTTGGAATCTGAAACGGAATCTAGTCATAAATGGGCATCTGAGAATTGCCCCCTTTTCTCATGGGGCCTGCTGATATCAGTAGGCTGGCTGGACAGTAAGAGGACAGGTGTCTTCTCAGGACAGGAGAAGAGTGGGAGGGGGAACAAAGGTTCCTTTCATTCTGAATTAGAATGAATAAGCAAGAAAAAAAAAAAAACCCTGAAAAAATGTTTTAAAACCATTGAAGAAATATTTTCAACTTACATGTTTTAGAATGCTTTTACATTTTACACATCATGTCAAGAAGTATGTACTGCGTGATAGAGCAGGTCATGTTGTGACACGTTATGACATCCAACTTCTAACCATTCTGTTATTTTTACATTAGCAGCTGCTACTTAGTGCAGATTACAACAGCTCATCTTATTTTCTGTATCAAAGTATCAACATATCAAACTGTTCCACCATCAACAGAAGCAGGTGACGCTTTGATCTAGAAAAGAATATAAGCACTTGTCATTAATTAGGGGATCAGAGGTTTTCAGGGTCAAGAGAAAGACTCTAGAGAACATGAGGGGACTGAAAATGCCTAGCACTCTAATAACAAACTAAGTGATCTTGTTTTTCAAATCACAGTGTTAACGTGTCAAACTGTTTCATTACAATACAAACATGGGACACGTTGACCTAGAAAATTAGAGAAAATGTTTCAACTTGTATTTAAGTATCAGCTGCCCTTGATGATTTTAAAAATGAAAAGTGAAAATTAGAACCATACTGTAGTAGAAGTTATAAATTATTGGCACATCATGAAATATGTATTTTACAGTAATAAATCCAAATTTAAAATGTGAAATTAAAACTTCATGTTGAATTTTTGAAGTTTGACATTTAGTTTCAAATATTCACCAAATAACACTTGTGGGAGATAAACCTGAGTTGGAATAGTTTGCAGTACTAATTGAAGTAGTTAGAAATTCATGAGAAGTTGTTTTTCAACACACAGTTTTCTAATGGAAATAGAGTAAATCTGATCCCTGATGGATCTGTGCTGCTGTGGAGGATCAGTACAACTAGAAAACTATCCTGAAAAACCAGCTGAGGGTTGTTTGTGGGTGTGAATTTCAGGGTAACAGTGGTGGTGGGAACTCTAACAGCCTGTAAGCTACATCTTCCCCCAGTACACCGCCACAACCACACCTGGGTTGACATTCCCTCTGGGCACAAAGGAATGGGATCTCAACAGCAAACATGACCTTTATGAGTTTGCATCAGGATCAAACAATTAACCATAATAAGATTTTACTCTACAATCTAATACTATTGTTGGTCAGAATAAATATCAGTTAATGAAACTTTTTTTTTTTTAATAAAAAGCATTGTTTCACAGGAACAATAATGCCCTGTCAAGATGCATTGGTTTAGACGAAAATATTTCTGAGGAATGTAAAGCAGAGTTTCTGACAGAAGAGAGTACTCCAGCCACGTGATTAGGATACTCGTTTTGGATGCAGAAACTTGGTGTTGAGCCCCAGTCTCTTGCGCTAACTCACTCTGGACACGGAAGACTCCCACCAGTGAGAATACTTCCCTGCTCCAGCTCATGTGAATTACCCATGTTTCTGGTGACTTCAATTGGTCTACGTCCTCTCTCTGCAACTGGCACAAATATGTTTTTATTAAATTGCTAAGTATGTGAAAAGCAGATCCAGACAGATGATGCATTGTGGAAAAGGAGACTAACTCCACAGCCCAGCCATCAAAACGTTGGAGGGTTCCCAGCTTGGATCAGGGAGCTGAAATCAGGGTTTTCACATATATGATTCGAATGCGTTAATACTGGCATTTTAGCATGTATAGGTGCATCTTTTTCAGTTACTTTACAAAGAATGTCTTAATGTTTTCTCTTACTGGAATTAAAAGTGGTAATCCTGTAATCTCTCTTTTATTCCAAAGTGGAATTGTCATGTCCAAGAAGTGTTGTGCTGCAAGTCTACATAATGCCACTTTCCCCAACTCAGCCTTTATGCTATCCCTAATTTAATATTTTCAGGGGGCTTTTCAGAAGACTTGTAAAAGGTGTCACTCTCTGAGGTCCAGACTCTTGTCTTCATCACAATAACAAATTCCTTGGAAAGAATATATGAGCATATCATATAAATATTGCTTGTATGATTAGTAATTTCTGAGATGTCCTGTTGTGACTGGGATGACAGCAATAGGACACAACAAATATTATTCAGATTGTGCAATCAAGCAGGGGGAAAAAATCACCACATAGCTTTTTATTGCTCTGACAAAGAAAACGAAAGGATTCAATAGCATTTTGGCCCAGACTAGGTACACATCTAGTTCATTTTATTACAATAAGAGCAAACTCAATATCTACTAATTATCTTAAAGTAATACCAGTTGAACCATTATGCCCAGATGTGAATGTCTCATTTGTGCACTGCACAGTCACATCACACTGGGAAGCGCACTGTATCAGCAGTATTTGACAAGCAGCCTACTCTTTCACCTAATGATGTGCCCAAACAAGCACATATTACAGCCAGATTCGGTCCATTATCACATGATGCAAGAAAGTGTCTATATGAAAAACTCGTGATATTTTTCAGTGAGAATTAAGCATTTGCTCATCTAACCTTAGATACGATGTTGATACAATGTGGTGGTTCATCATCTGCAGTGTTATTGTATAATATCCTACACTTCTCCCAAGGAATATAACAGTATATTGAAATTTCAGGAAACGCTAGCTATTCAAAGGACAATCCAAGGCATGTGATGAGTGTGTGAGACTAATAACTGGAACCATTTTATTGTGAAGAATGATTCATAGAGTGAGAAAGATTAATTTGAAATTCTGCCTGACCTAAAGCTGTAATCGACTTCCCAGGGTCACAATTTCATTTATGGTTTCCATTTGTTTGAGTATATAGCTCAGAGATACCATCATACTTACCTGCTTCGTGCATATGGATAACCACCTAACCATACCACTAAGCTTATTTCAGGTAAGATATAACCTTAGTACAACAAAGACTCCTGAAAACTTTCAAGGATGACAGCTCCAAAATACATATTCATAGCTGGATTGGGCTTTGCACATAAATAATGTCATGTGCAGAGATGCTGACCTTTTAGTAGGATGGATTTATTAAGAACACAAGCTGAAGATGCTTTAAAACAGCAAGTAGTTAGGTCTCCGTATACAGATAGGTAGATACTTGTCTCACTACTAACCCATGATGCACACTGAAAAGAAAATCAAAACAAAACAATCGAAGTATTTGTTTTAATAGAGAAGCAAAAAGCCATTCACAAATGTTATTTCTGCATAGAAGTTATGGCTTTAGAATCTATGGGAAAATAAGAAAAATATGTTAATTCCTTTACATCTCAGACTAAAGACTGCTTACAGCTGCGGGCATGAAGAAAGGTCACATTACTCCACGTTCTCTAATTCAGGTTTGGCCTTGGTGACAACAGACACACTTTGTTTCTGATCTAAAAATCAGTTGGAAAAATGCAATTTCAAGTAAATAATTGAAAGACACGACCAATACAGAGAAATTTGTCTTTTTTAAAGGGAAAATAAAGCACATCGATTTGGGCACAGTGTTCACTGTTTATCTGAGGAAGCCTTCTTATGCCCCCCTTCACAGCTGCACAGGTAACTAGACAAGAAAACAGATACAGCACTTCTAAGGAAGACCAGGTTATCAAATATAAGCTTAAAACAAAGAAGAAAAAATCTTTCTGATCTATTTTAATAACAGGCATGTTTCCCTCAACTCTGAGAGACCTGGCTTGCTGCACATGCAACACTTTGTAACAGCCATTACTGGCAGTCTCCTTAGGGAAAATCAAGAAGGAAATGACTGTGTAGGCTGGAGTGAACTGAAGAAGCCTTCCTCGGGTGTCTGAGACCTACTGGTAGATTACTCTGGGAACGCTTCAAATGTCAGCACCCATGATAAACCCACTGTCCATGCAAATGACTTTGGCCACTTACAATATCATGTCACAAAGAGCAAGTCATCAGCACAGGATCCAAAAGGTTGTTTTGTAATGTTGCCTCAGAGGCTTTGCAGTAACAAAGACCCTATTCAGTAAAAACAACATTACCCTCAGCCCCAAAAGTGTCCTATCCAGTTTGGGGCGGAACTGAACTGGCAGAAGAACAGAAGAAAGTTCGTCTTACAGCCAGACATGTTTTACCTGTGTTGCAGCCAGAAACTGTGTCCTTTCAGGGCTCTCTGTCTTCTACATTTTCAGGCTCCAACAGACCCCAAACTGACACAGTAGTCACCTCTCTATTACTAAAAAGTGTCAGCCAAAAATCATGTTCTGACCTTGAGATCTACTGGCATGGCCTGCCTTGTGTTACCATGTCAAAAGCCCTCTTCCGTCCACCCCTAAAAGGAAGGGCTGATAACACCAGACTGTCAAAGGGGAACAGGCCCTGGTACGCAGTATCTCTCAAAGGCATTGTCTGAGAGAGTAGGTTAAAACTGTGCCAGGGAGCTTTCTAGCAAAAAACCATAGGTGACTGCATGTTACTGTGCAAGCCATGCCCTGATCCTATTTAAGTTCTAGAGCAGGTACAGATAACTTGTTTGATCATTTAATAAGGGCTTCATAAACTTGACCAAGATTGAGAAACCTGACATATATAGAAGTTTGACTGACAATTTGCTTCTCTCGCTCCCACTAGGCTTCTGAGGCACTCTTGATTATTCAACAGGTGTCATCCACAGCTTCACTCCAAAGGTGCAGGAGTAGTTCTTGCTCGGGTAAATGTTTCTAACCTTACTTCACTACCCAACCTCTTTTACAGACTGCCCCTTATAGTAAAGTCCTTGGATTTGACCTCTGACCAGACACTGACCATGCCCTCCAATTGCCATTTGGACTTGGTTATTCTTTGGCTTCACTGTTATGAGACATTCACTTATTACAGTTCCTTACCCCTGATTTCAGTGTGACACCTGTTGAACTGAGACACCCTGCAACATTTCACAAGTCTCTTTTCCGTAAGAAAATATGTACATTGAAATCAGTCATGCTTCATAAAAAGGGCAGAAAAAGAACGCAAGGCAGTAACTTGAGCAAAAAAGGAGTTAACGATTTACGCTCCAAAGCTCATAACTGATGCTAAGAGATAATACACTCCAAATTATAACTTTTCATGCAAAGAGAAAGAATGACTGGTATCTTTTGACAGGAAGTGCTCTACAGAAGGCAGCAGTGTCTAATCCCACTATCAGAATTAAACTACAACTCTTTCATAAAAGCCATGAGTCCATACAGGATTATAAACATGAATTCTCCCAGTGACTTCACCAGGACTGCTTCAGTCCATAACTCTTCCAGGATTTGGAAGGAAAGGCAGGGAAGAGCTTGAATTAATGTTTAGTACTTCACCTTGTGGTCTTCATCTCATGGAAAATGAATTACTAGCATGTATACACACTCAAATTTAACTGATATTTTCATATACACAGAAATTTAGAATCAAAGTGCTGAGCTCCATAGCAACTGTTACACTTTTAAAGAAAAAAAAAAAAATTGAATAAATGTATCTGTTAGCAGGAAAATTAGGGATAAGAAAGATTCCATGAGTATACACCCCACACTGACATGTCCAGAACTTAACTACCAAAACATTCTCAAACCAACTTCGGGTCTGGGAAGCCTGTTAGTATTTCCCTTCTTTGATAGATGAAGTTGTCATCAGACAATGTATCAAGAAATTTTGGGCTCTTCTCCTAGCACTTCTGGGAAAAAGACAAAGCTGCATGAGTACTCTTGAGGTTAGCTGCAGGCTTCACTACCCTGAGCCACTTGTGCAACTGGGTTGACCGTGAATTTCTGAGACACTGTGAACAAACTGCCATCATGTCTCCTGTGATAAGAGGATCTTCAACAGATAATTTTAAACAGTTTCACTCTCAGTCTGTGCAATTCTAGATGTGTAAAAGTGATCAGTCATACTGAATCTGAGCAGCTGGTGGTGATTTTGACCAGAATAACTCCCTGAACCTTGCTTTCTCCATAACCTTATTGCAAGTTTTCCACCAAAGTAGAACTCAGACTAAGGATTTAAAATTAAAGTAAGAAAAGCAAATAGAGGTGTTCTTGAGCACATACATTTAATTCTTTACAGGAAAGATCTGTCTGATGGAAAAAGTACAAGATACGATTCAATGGATTCCTAATGAATCATCAGGGGACAGATTCCTCCATGGATTGCTACGGACACTATATTGTTGGATGAGATCTGGTGACTCACCTTCACTCAGAACTCAAAAGTATGTTTTGATACTAAAGATTTTTGGTCCTTTCTGCTGAAAATATCTTTTCTAAATTTTACATGAGGTAATCATATTTCCCTCTATTGCATATCTGTTCAATTAGGTTCTATTAGATCTTTGCCTCAGGCAAAATGTTCTTTTCAGTTCCTACCTACGTTTTGGTGCATAGTTCCAAAACATGTCTAAATTTCTGTTGCAACTCACTTAGACTCAACCACATTTCAACTGGAAAAAAAAGGTAGTTGCTGCATATCTGATAATTCTTGTAATCTTCAGAGGAAGGAAGAGGAAGGGAAGGGAATGAGAAGAGTGATAGGCTACCTACAGTAATTTTCTTTAAAATTATAACTTGCAAAATTAAACAAAATAACCCAGTGAAAAGATGAACATTTTTGTCAACCATCTAATGTTATTTTCCTACAATTTTCCACAGTATAATCTAATGGAGAAAGTGTATTTCATTCCTCTTTTTTATGCAAGGCAAAAGAAACCATTTAAATCACCAAAGAGTCTTGTGCACAAAAATCACGTCCTGATAAACCCAGACAGTAAACACTTCTCTACATTACTATTTTACAGTCAGAATTTTAGCCAACGCTTTTGTTTTTATTTGTTCAAATCATATCTTACACTTTTTCACTACACCCATTATGCATTTCTTCACTTGAACACCTGTTGAACTAAACTTGTCTGGCCAGAACATTTTTAATTATGCAATCCGTATTCTCTTAATGGCAAGCACTTGGATAGAATTTCTTATATACCTTTCAACATATCCAGCAGACAATTAAGAACTCAGTGTACAGAAATATTTGCCAACTGAAATCTTAGTGAGACAAGTTTAATCAAGTGATCTTGACTAACTTTTAGCAAAGAATCACAATTTTTTGATGATCAGATTACTGCTTCAAAATACCACTTGAAATGCTATTTCTTAGAAATTTTTATTGACTCGGTCATTCACATGATGACTTGGATAATAACTTCAGGCAATAGTTCCAATAATACTTAACAGTTTCTTTTCACGGGTAGCATAATGAATGCCAAATTTGTCTCCAGCTTTTAAGAAAATTTCATTTTGCAGGGAAAATCCTGACCCATTGAAGCCAACAGTAGTTCACTGTTGGCTTCAATGGGATTAACATTTCCCTGTATTTGTATACACGCATTCTCTCTAGTGATGAGTATTCCAATTTGGTGTGCGCTGTATGCAAGGAGAACACACAGAGTAAGTGTAATTAATAGAAATGTCTTTGACTTTGTGTTTACTGACTGATACTATAAATGTAGATATTTAGACAGGCATTGTGCAGAACCCTCTCCAATTCTGTAATGACAAAATGGCGAGACTTTTGTGCAGTGCAAGGTGCCACCTGGCATCTACTTTTCAACTTCTAAGCTGACCAACGTATGCAGGTTTCATCAGAGGAAGGAAAAAACACCGTCTGTGCAACAAATTTTTCAAAGGATCTGAACAGCAGTAATAAAATCCTTCAAATAACCACCACTTTCAGAATGATGACACCCTTTTTTTGGGAAGGGGTGCAGGGCTGTTAAACTCATACACAAACAGGGAAATCCATTTCTTTCTTTTGGAGGCTGCTGGATTGTCAGCGTTGTTGCATAGGCATACTGCTGCGGATTGTAGCTGTTGTATGAAACTCCACAAAATGCTTTTGATCCATTTTATCTTGCAACTTAGCAAAGAAATGTTGCAATAAGAAACACCAACAAAGATCTGAAAAACTTAAGCTCTGGATTACCATATTGTGTTCTCCTGCCATTCAATGTGTCAGACAAAGGCAGTGGTGTTCAAAGTAAAAAAAGAAAAAGAAAAAAGAAACTGGTCACAGAAAGTGCAGAGCACAGAGTAAATAATATTCCTCCACATCCCTACTCTTTCATAGATTTGTTGTTAAAAGAGTTGCAGCAATTAGGCTTTTGTTAATTACCAGCTGTTGAAACAGATGTGTTGACTGTCCTTATTAGCCAACAGCTGGGACAGGAGAACAATTGATGCTCTCTAAAACCAACAGCCAGCTGCTTTGCAGTAATTATCTCCTATTGATAATATAGGTGATAAAGGCAGCAAAAAGGTTATGAGCTTCAATAACCAAGGTACTGTTACTAAATATCACTGGGATTCATGGTTAATTTTAAAAATGAGTAAAGCAGTAAGGTGCTACGTCTGCTTCCTATCTGCATTGTGTCAAGGTCAAGCAATATGCAAATAATAGGAGAAATACAACCAGAAAAAAAACCCCAATGTGGTGGTTTTTTTTTTTTTTATTTTTTTATTACCCTCTTACTATAATTCAAATGTCTTGCTGATCTTTAAGGAATGCTTTCTCTTTCAGGTGACTATGACTAAATGTCATTCATCATTAACTCAGTTTCCCCATATGCCTTTCTTTGCATTCAGTTATACCATAAATGACTTTTTGGAATGTGCAGATGGTTATTCCTGCCTGTTGAGAAATTTTATTGTACAAGATGTAATAAGGTATGATAAACATGATTAAAGAGGAGGGCGCCATCCCTTTAGAGATTTAGGTCGTAGTCTCAGGCATGCCATCAAATCTTGAGGAAATTCACTTCACTCCTTGGAATTTAGTTTTCTGTGTAAAATGGGAGAACTATGTTTATCTTGATCGATACTTTCTGATTGATGATTTTAACATACTATTTAAATGCAAAGTAATGCTTGCATAATACATTACTGTAACAGGAAAAAAAGCGTGCTTTTCTAGCATTCATAAACATCAAAGGTTATAAAATGAATAGTTTGTTAAGAAGCACAGGGCCAGACTTCCATGAATGGGAGCCACAATTGTAACGGCTAATATCTAAACGGAATATATCAACATAGGTAGTCGGATGGTTTGTATTTACTTTTGCTCCTGCTTTGATTTATATTTTCTCATCTCAGTAGCCTATTAAAGTGCAGTAAAAAAAAAAAAAAGCAAAGCAGAGATTTTAAACCATTTCTATTAGCTGCTCAGTTCATCTCAAGCCAACAAAAGACATGTCTACAAGAATCTACAACCATGTCTATTCACTAATTAGTCTGCACTTAAAGACACTGCCTTACTGAAAACAAGGATTAAGGCTGGTTGAATACTCTCCCTTTCATAGACCTCCCTTATGTCTCTGTTGGGTCATCATAAGCAGCTTGTTCTCTGAGCTTTAAGTAGTGGAGCTCGACAATCGGTTCTGGGCTCATCAGTAGGCACTGGGGCAATTAACAGGAGCTACCAACATTTTAAGGGATATGTAAATAAACCAACTAGCTCAAAGGTTTTAACAACAGGGATGGGTAAAAATCTATCATACTCCACTGGCAGCTATGTTTGAAGAAAAATACACTGCAGGATACATAATTTTTTATGACAAAATAAAGTGAAACAGTGTACTTCTCTGTTCCCACTTCAGGTTCAAAAGAAAAATAACCCTGCGTCACTGTAGCAAGAAAATTGACACGGACACACGTCCTCACATCTATTAACAGGAATCCACAGCATGCTGTAAAAGCAACAGAGAACTTGAGCCTGGTTGTCAGTTTTCTACTTTCGGAAGAATGCTACAAAAAGGTGGAAAAAGGAAAGGAGAAGGAGTAGTTTTAAGTAATGGCTTTTAATTTGCTTTTCATTCTTTCCTTATTTCTCCAGCTGCTTCTCTCTACCCTTGCAGTGCTTTCAGGCCGTTACACTGGGTTTTCCCCTGGAAGGCAAAACTTGGCTCTTTGCCTTTTGTTTCGCATCCATGAAGGGAGGGGGTGAGACAGTGGGTAGTTGGGGAGAGGGGGAAAGTAGTTCGTTTTAGTCTACCAAATGTAACATTTAGTCTGTGCCAACGAGGAACTAATTTGAGCAACGGACAGCACAGGGCTCCTCTGCCTTAGGAAGAGAGCTGGAGAGGTGTGTATCCAATGTGGAAAGATACTAACTAAACTCAGGATAGAAATCAGGAAATTCTTTAGAGCTGATGTTCTGCATGGGTTTCCATGGCAGAAACTGCCACAAAGCAAGCAGGAACTTGAAGTCTTGAAGACGAAAACGACAGTTAACATTGTTTCACGTCAGCCAAGACATCCTCTAGGAAACTTTCAAACCGCATCTACGTAGCGAGGGCCTCTGCTACCTAAATCCTGCAGTTGGGATGACCAGTTCAAGCCTGTGAACTGGCCACAACTGGAAGCGTATCTCTGCAGAATTAACCACCAGCCCCTACTCTAAGAGCAGAAAAGCACCCTAGGGTGTGTACTGCGTGGCCACTGGCATGCTGTCAGAGAGCTGAAAGCACCTGGACTTTGGTCTCGTGTCTTGCAACAGTCTCAGTGTGGTAACACAAGGCTTCAACAGACTCACCATCCAATTACAGCAACACTTCCCAGCCGAAAAACAGACCTAAGAAGTTCTGAATCAGACACATTCTGTCTGCTGAGCCCCTCATGAACCTCTACTGCACCAGGGCCAGAGCAAATCTGTCCCAGTGAATTTAATCCAATATATTTCAATGCCTTGGTGTTTACCTTGCTAACAAAACCTACTGTACATAACCTGGAATCAACACACAGTGTGTTTTCCTTTGCAATTTGTTTTCAAATAAAACATCTAGAGACAGCGCAGGCCAGTTCCCTGAGAATGTAAAGTTGAAGACTGCTGCCCAAAACAAAACTTCTCTGATATCTCCTAAAATCTTTGTAAATGTGACAAGTGGTCAAGAAAATTCACCTGGCAACAGCTGCATTGAAACAAAGTTACTGCAGCAACAAGTAACGTCATGGTGTTAATAATTGACATGGAAAGAATGAAAAGGTGAGCAAGGGATAAAGAGGACAAAGGAAAGATTTCAGTATAAAGTTCTGCTGGTAAGTAATCAATCAAAATTAAGACTGAAAGAGTCGGTATGAATGTTATATTGAAAGCAGAAGTGAGTTTGATATCTTGGACTGCTGAATGGGGCTTGTAAAACTCTGCAGCCTGATTTGCAAAATTTGACAAACAAATCCCCCGCTGATTTGAATCTACTTTCATTCAATTCCCCCAACAGACTAAAGCGAACGCAGGAACAGTGGCTTCTCATGTTTGCTGTGTGCAGAAAAAGCATCGTGCGATTCCTGGTTCTGCAGGTTAAGGCAGGAGGAATTAGCAATGCCGTGGTAATGAATGAGTTTCTTGATTTACATAATCTAACAGAAGACCACTCCCCTTGGAGGGAGGAACTGCATCCTAGAGACACTGTTTAGAAGCTGTTTTGGATGACTAAATTATCAACAGCCTCGGGTGGAATAGACTGCTATCTTAATATCCACCACTACTACTGCTAGAGGTCAAAGCAGCAGGAAAACCTTTCAATAATACAGGTTAAAGTTAAATATTAAGAAAGCAGGATTTGTTTCCTCAAATCATGCTTTTTCTGTATTCCAGAATATGACCAACTTTTGATTTTTTTATTAAAAACTATAAATTACCACTGTTTCATTTATACCAATATTACTTTGCCCTTTGCCCAGGATCCTGGCAGCTGGTCAGATTTAACCGTTTCCTACAAAATACATTCCCTAAATTTAATTCAAGCATCAAAGTTAATAAAATGAATAACTCATACACTAAAATCAAACACTCTGAAAGAGCGTACTCAAAAAATTAAGGAATTTGCAAGTTCAACTCCAAAATACACTTTTTTTTCAGTGGAGTTGGTAGCCAGTCTCAGTTCATGATTTGTGAAGATACACTGAAGCCTGACCATTTCTCAGAGATGGAAATCCAGCTACACTGCACCTCTTGAGGGGAAAGCATACCCAGATCTTAGGGATATATTAACAGCAGCTGAATGGAGATGCAATCAACAGGCCGTGTCTTTTCAAAATATCAAATAAAATCTAGCAAAGAGTTAGTGATAACATATGAAATGTAAATAATTAAAGAGGAACTGAAACTGTCAAAATTATGTCATAAGAATATTTACAGTTCACTAGACTTAATTACACAGGGCCCAACGCTGCTCCCACTGAAGTCAATAGAAGTTGTCAGAGGAAGTTCAGTATGGGCGAGGGGTTTCTTTCTGGTTTAGTCACCAACATGTTGTCACTGTTGGCAAGAACTAATGAACTTCTTATTTCCTACAAAGATTAATTAACTTTTCAGTCTTCAAGAAAATGCATGACACAAATTTAAAATGCAACGTATTATAAAACTTAGATTTCTTTTTAATTAACTGCACTGTGGTATTCTGAAAAAAGGCTGAGAACTTTATCCAGCCTCTAGGTGATATATAACCTTCCTTCAACCAGACTGCAGTTGAATTGCTGGTTTCTTTCAAAACAAACTCTTTCACATAAACCAAAATTTCTGTCTCTCCTAGATAAACTGCTAACTCTGAGGTTGTAGTCAGCAATGGTTTTTCAGCTCTAGGTTATCACTCCTTTGACTGAGTTACTAGCCAACCCCTTTGCTTGTCCTGCTGTCTTCAAAAAAACCTTTATGAAGGTTTTTAAGGATTTTTTTTTTTTAACCCTCCTTATGTTTTGGAAAATTATTTTTGGATAATAGTTTCTTCCTAGTAGCTACAAATATAATCATCATTACTGTAATTTAGCATTTGGGTTGAAATATTTGTTGCTACAAACACTGAAACTAATTGCTGGTATCTACAATAAACTTTACGGCTCAGCAAAAAACCCACAGTAAGTAAATACTGATTGACAAGTTCAAAATACGTTTGACAATAAAAGTATCTTGCTATTTCATTATTGTGGTGCTGAACCAAATTATTACTTAAAAAATGTAACTCCATAAGTTTGTAAAAATATACAATAATTTAAAGTAAACATTGATAATTTTTCCTATGGCATAACTTTAACATATGCATTTTGCAGTTATTCTATAGTAAGAAAATAAGTAACACTACTAAGGAACGAAGATTAAATCAAGAATATTGACTACAGAAAACTCCTATGCCAACACGGATTTTATGAATTTAATTTTATAAAGAATATTTTGTTAAGAATGTAAGTAATGGCTTTACACTTAAATATTCTTACATACAAGAAAGGGAAGGACAATGCTAGGGAACCTGGCTCAAGGTTAGCCTAATCTCCTAAACATGTATCTTAAAAAAGTACATATCATTAGCCACTGATTAAGGAATAAAATAAACATACCCCTGGATTTCCAGGGAACACATCTTTACGCTGTTTCATTATAAACAATGAAGGACAAAAGTCAGACAACCTCTCACTGCTCAATGCGTTATCAAGCTTTTGACAAAAGCCCATTAAACACACCACCTCTTGAGAAGTTCTCGGCTCATTCGAAGTGACAGGAGCTGTCCTTCACCAACCAGAGCCACCTCCACCATTGCTATACACATAACGCATTTTTACCAAGAGGATCTGGGGAACAGAACTAAGAGCTCTCATCTGTGACTAACAAAGCAAATGAATATCTGGTCCAAATTCAGTTGCTGAATTCAGAAATGCAAATTTAACACACCTGAGGCTTGATTTAAGATTTACTTTGAAGTGCTGTAAGTAGGAGAGAAACAGTACTATGTACAGCTACATGTTAACACTGTATATATCCAGGTGTATAGGGCCAAACGCACCTCTGAGTGTACCTTCACCTCCTGCTCTGGCAGGGGGGTTGGAATAGATGATCTCTAGAGGTCCCTTCCAACCCCTACCACCCTGTGAATCTGTGAACCTTTCCACAGAGACCTATGCCTATAATCAAACACACGAATACTACACTCAGAGAAATGATGCCATTTATCTTCCCTACCTTCAGCCACCTAAAGTTTAAGTGAACCAGGAACTTCCAAAGGACATTTCACCTATCTTCTGCATTTACCTTCAGGGAGGAACTGCATTGTGGTGATCTGTTCCCCACTTTCTATTGACTATAAATGGAGCCCTGACAAGTGGCAGTTAGATCTGGGTGAGTGAACCCCTTCCTTGGCAGGACATTAATAAGGTCACAAAGTCAAGTACAGAGATATTAGGAAATGCCAGAGGTAAGATTACCAGTACACATGCATCGTGATTCTACTTTTAACGGCATGATCAGTTTTTTTATATATTTCTTTCTAATTGTTGCACTGGGGGGTGGACCTAAACCTGGGTGTGAATCATCCCTGCTGAGTGAAAGTGCCTGTTACCTGTTTATTCCTGTTTCTTTCATTGCAGCCATTGGAATGGGACCACAGTACGAGAGCAAACACGCTTCATCTGTAATGGAGCTGAATGCTGCTCAGCAGTTGAGGAATCTATCTGCCTTTGGGTCAAGGCACCTTAGCATGAATTAATTGATTTTTTCAGAGGGCTTCATAGTAAGTTACCCATTTTCTGACGGCACAAGATAAATCCCTCATGTCTAATCTGCAGAAGTACCGTGCACTCACAGCTGCAACTGAAGTCAATGGGAGAAAGAACATAAATGCTATAGAATGTCTCCACATTGGACCTCAGATGAAATTACTGAAGGCTTCAGCTGCACTGAAAACAATTAAGAGGAAAATTAAAATGTAAGTGGCTATACACAGTTATCACAAGTGAGAAAGTTTATTTCCAGCGTTTTCTGCTTGTCATCCATGACTGAAAAGAAGCAGATTTCGATCCGTGAAACAGCACATCAGTGAAAGAAGGGACTGTATGAACAGGACGGCCTACACCACACAAGTAGGAGGCTAATCTTCTCAGTTGGAAACTAGCTGGAGCAGCCAGGATATTAAATCAGCAGCACAAGGGGAGGTTATTTGGAAGGCAAATGAGGTACATGCTCAAATTCAGCACCTAACTAGCAAGTTGAACCAACATGGCAAAGAATATAATGCGAAGAATCTCTTCAATTGTTTATGTATTGATCCTAGAAATCTGGGTAAGCAGCAAGAGGAAACCCTCCTTGATGGGAATAAATTTTATATAACTAGCATCACTAAAAGCTGGTGGACAACTGGCATGTTAAAATCTCTGATTAACAGGAGGGATAAGAGAGGCAGTAAAGGAACAGGATACCTTAAAAAAACCACCCACATCATGATTCCTTTTAGAGTGATCAGTAACACGGGACCACAGCTCTTGAATACATAGAGGTCAATAAATTAACTAACATAACTTAAGAAAGACTTGCTGGTCAGCAAATTAACTAGAACACAGGACAAGTTTTTCTTCAGCACATATCTTTGGAAAGGAAAATAATGATGCTATATGGGACTTCAGTATAAGACATGTATACTAGGTGTCTTGTGTGGACAGTCATAAACTAATATACATTTTCAAAAACCATATATTATTTATGAGTATGAGGTAAAGAATCTGATTCTAACACAAGAGGTGTTAGTCACTGTACTGGAGATTGATAAATACTTACAGATAAGTGATAATAAACCAAATGAATTTCACACGGGAAAAAAAAACCCAAAACCAACCAGAATCTTTACAGAACACTTGAAAAATTATACAAGGTGCTTCAGAACTGGGAGAAAAAAAGGATAGAAGAATATGATAGAGGACTGGGGATTCCTTTAAGGGTGGCTATAAAAAAAATCTGACCTCACAACCAACTGAAAATAGTATTCCTTTTTCATGTAGAAAGTAAAAAAAGAAATTATATGATTAAAACTCACAAAACTATAGAGGAAACAATACAGATACATCCTAAAATGTAGAAGTTCTGCAGTGATACCAATTGATAAGAGTAGTTAAAGGCATCAAGGAAAGATGCATCATTGGCAGGAATGCAGATAATAAGGATTTCTCATTATGAGAGGAACAGTAAATGTGTAAAGAAATTCAAAGTTTGGAACAACTATACCATAAATTGTAATGCAAAAAAATCCCATGAGTGTTCAGTATATAAACTGGTCTGTCTTTGGAAAGAACAGGATGATATAGTTACAGTTAATGTAGAATTAATTAGCACTTTTCAGCTTATTAGAAATCAAGGAGCGATAAACTTTACATTTACAGATTCAGACAATTTTCACTTTAGGTGTCGCAGGGTTGTTAAGAGAAGATCCCTGTTAATCAATCTTAAAATACTAGGATATTCCCAAAGACTGGAAGACCACTAATAATGTGTCAATATTAAAAAAAAAAAAAAAAAAAAAAAAAAAAAAAAAAGACTAATAGGATTAGAACTGGGCCAAATAAGTGGAAACAATGGATTAAATTAATACAGATTTTAATGAAAGAACATAATTACTCCCAGTCAACATATTTTTGTGTAAAATAGCTCTTGCCACACAAATCTGATTTCCTTCTTTGATGTGATTAGAAGTGGATGTTGTACAGAGATTTGTTAGGCTTTGTCTTGTCAGACATAACAGACTTAAAAAAACCCACAAATCACTACACAACATCAAGAAAAAACTTCTTAAATTGGTTCAGAATAGGCTGACTGTTAAAAAACCTCAGAAGCCCTATGTTCCAAGAGGCAATTGTCATGGTGTAATACTAGAATACTAGTATGGTTGCACAGGTATATGTACTACGCACACTCTTAATGTATCCTTCAATTACTTGGAATCAGGTAGACGACTAGTAATGTTCATGAATGACAAAGAAAGTAAGTAAATAGTGATGACAAAACAATGTTCTGGGCCATTTGATAGCTAGGCATATGCAAATCAGTGTATTTTAATAAAACCAAATGCAAACCTCAGTCTAAGAAAGTGAACACAGGGTCTAATTCTAAATTCTAAAAAGCATCGACTCTGGAAAAGGTCTGGGACTTCAATACAAGGTGACAGTGCTGTGGAAAAACAGGGAAAATGCAACCTCACATACACAGGAAAATAGTATTTCCACAAAGTAATTAAGGAGATTTTGCTTTATGTATGACACTGAGCAATAAAGACAAAACAATGCTATATGCATCTGAGCCCACGTTCTAAACCAAAAGGATGTTAAAAACCCAGAGAAGATGCGGAAAAGAGCCATACCGGTAATGCAAGCACTAGAGAAAAAGGTGTGTTGTGAAAGAGCTTATTCTGTTCAGATTTTAAAAACCCATGAGGATATGCCTACTCAGTTAAGATCTATGGAGATACGTGTGCTAATTCTGAACAAGGTAAAACAAGTAGCAGGAACGGAATAGTTTTATGTTGTTAACTGATTCTCATTGTCCCTTGATAAATGGACAGAAAATACAGGATATGAAATAATTTTTAATCTAGTTGAGTAAGGATAACTCTAATCACTGGAAGAAACTATCAAAGGAAAATGGTGGTCTCCCCACCTCTTGGATTTTTACATCAGACCTAGATACCTTTCTGGAAAGCAGGTTTAAACAAACACAAATTTCTGGGCTCAGTACAGGGACAACTGGTGAAATCAATGATCTGTGATATTCAGAAGACCAATTAAATTACATAAAAATATCTTCTGGGCTTGGCCTTTTATGCTAGGAATTCATGACTGGTAAAAGTTCTAAAAGGTTGTGTCTTGTACGTCTCAAATAGGCATGCAAAATTTGCGGGTACTTTTGACCTTAATGTCTTCATGCCTTGGTTTCCCCGTGAAGCATGAACAAAACACTCCTGCAAGAATACATTAAAACATTGTTTATTAAACCTTTAGTTCTTATAACACTGAATACTACAGAAAATCCCCATGATGGTTACTCAAAATTCTGTTTTCAGGGAAAGGTTTGAACAGTATCCAGTAAACAAGAGATTGGCACACATAATGAACAAAGAAGATAAAAAAATATATTGATTGGCTGTTCTCTGGATACTGTGTGGAGCAGGAATGCTGTGAAATAAAGCACACATGATCCTGTAATGAAAAATGTTAACATACTGTTTCAGGGGAAAGGGGAGTAAATGAAGATGCTCATTTCAGAAATGCCAGAACTGAGGTTAACTCTTGATTAACCGGCTACTTCAGTGTAGCTTTTTGCACATACAGCAAATAGCACTGTACAACTGTGCCCATACACAATACTCATAATTATTGCCTAAATAACCTGCTTTCCTGAAAGGACAAGTGTTCTGATGAATAACTGCTGAAAGCAAGACCATTTGCTTGCCCTATCATGCACTCCTTAAATCCCCTGCAATTTGTCAACTTTGAATGCAATACTTCTCCAGGGGCTACCAATGAGCTTTTCACATCTTGCTCATGTCATCCATTTTCCGCTTGATTAGTGGAGACCTCAAGTAATCTTTCTGCTTCACAGAACAACTAAAGCCAACATACACGAAAATACCAGTATCTTAGGTACAGCTCTTAGCATGGGACAAAGGTCTTTGGGGATGTTCAGGCTCTTGTTGGCCCAATGAAGTGGCTGAGACAGATGAGGAAGAAACAAACACCCAGGCTGAAAAAAGGAAGGATAAGTTAGGAAAACAATGAGGGAAGACAAAAGAAAACATTTTTGAGGATGGGAAATAGAAGGAAGCTGTGTGATGTTGAAGGGATGGGGCAAGACATGCAAAGAGAGAAGTAATAACTTGTATGGAAACATGGAAGGAAAGAATGCAAAGCTCAATGTAGTTTTCAGAGGTAGGTCAAAAGATGGAAGGAGCAGAATGTAATATGAGAATAAAAATAATGATAAATATTTTTCACATCACATTTTATTTTAAGTGACAAAATTTCTCTGACGTTTTTATATATATATATATTTTTGAACCTTTCTGTTCTGAAGTACTTGTGCAAACAACATGTATCTAAAAAGGTTTTAATACTGAATTATTAAACGGATTGTTCTTCTAAAGAGAAATAAGTGAAACTATTTCTAAGTATCTGAAAGTAAAACTCTCTTCTCTTTGACTTTGTTAAAAATACAAAAATATATTTTTTTACATTTTATTTCCAAGTCAGAAACGCCACTGAATGAATCTTTGACCACCAGCAAATGAGTTTAAAACTATGAGAGGTGGTTTTGGTGCCAGTATCTTTTCAACATCAACTTAATTCAAGTACCATCTCTTCTAATCTTCACTACTCCCCCCAAAACTGCCAGAGATCAGTTGGTGTTCATGCTATTAAAACTAATAAAAGGTGTACACTTCAATTTGATGAGTTAAAACTCCTTCAAGGCGTAATGTCATCACTTTAAATGTAGCATAAAAAGAGCAACAGAGAGAAATGATTGATGCTCTTCACCATGGCTGTATTACTCTTGAAGATTTAAAATTTGCAGTTCTGCTACTAGATGCAGTATTTTGATTTAAAAAAGAAAAAAGTTTATATCGACATTTAAATGTTTGTAATTCATTGGGCAAAAGGATAGTTTTAAAAAACACTAAGTTCTTCTGTCCCCTCAATACCAATGAAGCCCTGCCTGATACTGATCTTCACCCTCTCTCTTACCCTTTCCTCATAATAACCACCTCATATTCCTTCCAATGTCCTCAAAAAAAAAAAAAAAAAAAAAGAAAAAAAAGAAAAGAAAATCAATGGTTTCTACTTATATCCTTTATAGCTTTCTACTACAATACCTCAAGCTCACATAACTTAACTATTTTGGTCCATCATTTGGACACTAGTGATGTCCTGTTGCACAGCTGTTTCCTTATAAATAGTAAAGGCTACTGGTTAAGTTCTTCTTGACTTTACCTTGAGCAGGACATTAGGATTTTCATGAAAATTGGCAAGTGAATAGGAGAAACCCTGGTAGGGATCCAACCATTATTCTTCTGTCAGATTTGGTTGAAAGTAGCTAAAAATCAAAAGGTGAAAACAAAGACTGCATAATCACATATCCCTTATTTTCTTAGGCAAACAAGGCTAAAAAAGGTGCTTGTTAGATACTTCATACAAAATCCTTTATCTTTTTTTTCCATATTAAAATTAAAGTACATTTTCATGCAGTGTTCTCTTGAGAAATAATTTCTTTCCAGAAGAGACTGTGATCTAAAGACCACAGAGGGCTTCCAGTCACATTGGTACACAGAAAAGAACAATGAAAGGTCATCAAGAAGATGAAGATAAGCTTCATATTTGCAAACCAGGACATTTTTCAACAGTTGTTTCCTATGGATTGTATGTAAAATTGCTGTAAACACAGGCATAAATGTGGGGCATATGTGAGTCTCTCCACCTCTTTTCACTCTTGCTGAGAGTCTCTGACTGAAAAGTGAAAAAGGCAGATGGATTTTTGAGGGTTTTACAGTGGGTGGAAGACTCATAGCTACATAAATTTTGCATATACACCTGTTAAGACTTTGCAGATGGCAACCTCCCTGAGAGGATCAGAAGTGGTACCCGATGTATCAGGTGGTTAAGAATGCAACTTTCCCTAATCAAGTACTGAATGGAGAAACAAAATCCCCTGCAGGATGTTTACAAATAAGAATTGCTTTGCAAATCTCAGATTCTGACATATTTTAGAAACAAGCCAAATAAACTGTTTAGCTTCCGTCTGACTGCCCCTTGAATAAGACCAGGTGAGACAACACCACATGGTCCATACAGGACCAGGTGCACTACCACCTGACACTTGTACACTCTTCTGAGGATGTGATATCCCCTGGAAACACAGTAAGAGGTGGTGCTGAGGCTGACAAAATGTATCCTACCTTTCAGATGTTTCCTTATCCCTGGATCAGAAAGGCATGAAGTGACTAAAAGCAAGGTGGAACAAAACCATTTTGCCCGCACACAGGCCTAGACCAAACTGAAGTGGGGGAAACCATGATATTTCAGTAGTAGTGAGATAGGCAAGGTTTGTGGTATCAAATGCCCTGCTGAGTAGAACAAAACAAAAAAGCTGCAGAGACTGCAATTCCTTTATTCGTCACTTTTTGGCTGTATTTTCTTAAGATGGAAGAGTTCCTTCAAAATTGATGTCGTTCCAGAACAGGAAGAGTGCAAAGTCTGGTAAATTTAGGAGGCATCTCAAAAACCTGCTTCACAGACTCAGTGCAAATGGCCACACAAGCTCTTCTAGAGAGTCTGTGTGAAAGCCTTCCCAGGTGAGATGTTGGTATTGCATGTTGGATTCAATACCACCCTAACTTTGCTACACAGCCTAGATCAGAGACACCCAACCTATGGCTGGTCTGAGCAACCATGTGGACAACCGTGCCCATTTGTGTACGCATCCCTAATAGGACAACTGGCCTACAGCTCACATAATTATGCCTCTTCTAAGTTGCCTGATTTTGTCTTATATCTGTAGTGAATGTGTAAAGACTCAATAATATTTCACAAATATTTTAATGCTAAAAAATCCCAAGTGAACAGCTAGAATGACTTACTAGATGGCCACAAGCACAAACAGAATAAATACATTTCATAAAGGCAATTCCATTTTTAAGATCACTGAACTTTTTAACTGCTAGGAAACTGTTGTCTTTAATTTTGCTCGTATTTAACCATCAGCTTTTACAGGGAGCATGGACTAATTTTAACAGTGGTCAAAAAGTGAACAGGCAATCAGATTTTTAGAGGTGCTGAGGCAGCTTAAGACAGGTATGTTGTAGGATTCAAAAAACTAAGTGGGCTAGATACTTAAAAACCATTAAAAGTCTTGAGAGGTAGGCATCCAAACCACTTACATACATTCTGAATAGTCACTCCCTATTTATCCCTTTCTTATCAATATCTCAGTGTTGCCTCTAGCAAAACTGTTACATTCACAAAACTTTTTCTTCCCCTTTCATATATTGACATTATCCAGCTTGCTTTTAAAACACACCTACACCTGAAAATTTAATAAATGTGACAACTTCCCGATCCTTTAGGCATATCATTTAATTACCTTTAGAGTCCCCTGGAATAAATTCTGTGAACTCTTTAGAACTCTTGTACCCCCCATTTCTTATACAAGGTACTGGCTTATGTTCTTTACCGATACAAGAGTACTACTATGTGGATTTCAGTGATGCTACTGTGCAGATACACAGGTGAGGATGTAGCTCACAAGCTCTTCTCTGTGTTCAAAGCTGCTTCAGATGAATATCCTCCAGGTGTTCTGGTTGAATCACTGAAAAAGTGGCATTAAAACACCCCTATTTTCTGAGCATCTTTCCTTGCAGTCAGTTGAGAGCGCGTTGTCTGTTCTGCAGAAGGCAGCTTTGTCAGAGCATGCACCCGTACCGCTTTTCCTACCCCTTGGGAAAGACACAGAAAAGTGGCTGCTCTGCTGTGTATCACAAAGGAAGATCATTCTGGTACAATTTCTCAGTTTATTAGAGGTGCCCAGTCTGGAGGGGATTGGCATGTTCCCAGTTTGCTCTATTGAGTCATTGTGTTAGACCAACACTATTAATCGTGCTTCAGTTAGGCTACGTATCTTGGTTAGGTGTTTCATGTTGTTCATCCTCATACACTGACTTGAATCTATTGAGCTCACAATTGTAGAAAGAAATCAGGTTAAGGGAGAAATCACCTGTGCTCCTGTATCAGTGCTGTATTTCCTTTTGCCCTTTGTTCCTACTTCCAGAAAACAAAACCTCACCTAGACTGACTGATCCATAAAGAAAAACAAGCATAAATATGAAGCAGACATATTTTTATAAACAGGAATGTCAGGCATGTCATCTGGAGTAGAAAGTGGAAGAGACGTTACATCAATTAAAAATACTAGAGAGAGTAGCTGAGGTTTTCCTAAAAAGCCAAAAAAATTTATAAGACATGAACAAATTTTAAAGGTAATAATAAAATTTGGAGCAGTAGGAAAAAATATGTCTCTCATTGGATGAATATCTTAAATATTGTCTGCAAATGATTTTAAAATTTCTAAGCAAGCACTGGAAACATATCTCAGCTTGTCTTTTCTTTTTTTTTTTTAGCATTCAATTGCCATTACCCAGTTTTCAAGAGATGTCTATTTTACACCTAACTTAACCATATAACCTGTTACAGGACAAGGTATTTACATGATAAAATGCAAACTAGCACATTACAGAAAGTTAATACACATCAAATACTAGGATTTTATGAAGCAAAACTACTCAGTAAAGTGTTGTAAGATGAGTTTCTTTTTTTTTAGGAGGGTGGCAGAAGGAGGGCTGTGTCTATTTTGTTTGGGGTTTTTTTGGGAGGGTGGGTGGGTTTTTTTATTTTTAATTAGAGTATTGGTACACATATTTCCAAATACTCACTTTGCAACAGAAAAAATCAATTTTTGTTATTTACTACCAAAAAACCTTCCACAAATTATCACTGAGGTTTTTTTTTATTTTTGCTGGAAATTAAAAAAACAAAGATAAAAATTTAGCTTAATAGCTTAGGAAAGTAATACAGGCATTATCTGATAGACTATAAAAATTTAGAAAAGTCCAAAATGTTTTCAACTAGGCACAAAAATGCTGTTAATGATTAGCTGCACAGCAAGAGATTTATCTCTGTCTTATTTTCCTTTCTTTTTGTGTGTGTGTGTTGCAAAGGCAACACAGCCATACTGCAGGTCTGTCGGTGCCATTCTTAGGCCACTTTCAGGCCGATTGAGAAAAGCTGGAAAGTAAACACAGGTGTTTTAAAACTGGAGCCGCTGTCATGGACAACCACAAACACCCTTAACTCTGATGTGGCAACGCCTCTTTCCCGCCCTCTCTTTTTTTAAAGCATTGCCCAAAAAGAACATGTCAAATGTTTCACCTTTCACCACCTCAGAATAACTTGGAGCTTATAGCATTGTTTGGCAATGATCTCAAGCAAAGAGATCATTTTTTTCATTCCTTTTCAGATGTAGCCAACTCCAAATCAGTCACATAAAAATAAAGAGCCATTCTATTTCTAATTATTTTATTTTCAGTGTCCACTGATTTACCTGCAAGTACCATGTTTCAAGTTGAACATTTCCTTCCTCAAATGTAATTCATACTCCTTGTTTTCATGATTCAGGTTCAAATAAAAAGACAGCGAGGCAATTTTGCAATAACTAAACGAGATTTAATCCAGTGGATAAGAGGATAAATAAAAAAAAAAAAAAGGGCATTAAAAAAAAGAAGCCACAAATCCCACAAACCAAAAGAATAAAGCTTTTTTTTTTTTTTTTTCTGATTATTGTGCAAGAAGATGTACAAAACTGAAAAAGTGCTCGCTTGTGAATTAGCTGTTCCAGGAAACGGCACATCCTGTTTAACAGCCGTGAAGTACTGACTAGCTAGAGAAAAAGTATGGAAAGCAAAACCAGAACAAATCCTCAGAAATGATGTAGTAACTTGTCAACTATGCACTTGATGGGGGTTCGGGGGAGGTAATATATTAACAAAACCAAACCAGCTACTGACAATTTAATTCTGAAAAACTGGTAAATTAAACAGAGATAGTTCCACTGAAACTAACATCCTTGGCAACACTCCTTGCCTCAAAATGCAGAACTGGTTCATAATCTAAATATCAAAATCTAGATCCAGCAAAAAATCCTGAAATTTTATATTCAAAATGGCACAACCCTCACATCTATACCAACAGCAAATGTATTGCAAACATATCACACTGCTGAAAATATATGTCAAAATCAGGTCTTACTTATTGTAAAGGATGATTTTTCCTGTTAGTCGCAGCCTTCAGATTCCAGAATGATTTTCTTTTTGACATAGACGCTTACACACCCCGGTTTCAAAAACCAGACACCAGACTTACTGTGTGTCCTCTGTTCCAACTTCAACAAACACAAACGACTTCATAAGATAGACAGCGCTCATGCATACATTTATTTATGTTAGGACACAAGCAGGATTTTTCTTTTTTCCAGATTTTGTCCAGTGTGGTAAAGAGACAGTATTATTTATCAAAGGATCTGTCTGAATGGTCCTGTGCCTCCGCATACCCTATTAACTTCACGGGGCGTTCGAAACAGGCCTCAAGAGATAACTTCAGAATTGAACTTTACATTAAAAATCAGTGACTTATTTCCTTTAAAGAATTTTATCTTGTTTCTGACATAAATTATGAATGATTAGGTATACTTTTAATACAAAAGTCTAACTAATAATACAGTTAAAGCTATATTGCATATAGTCAAGAGAACATGACTGTAATAAATGTAAAGCATCAAACTTTTGCCAGCAGTCAGCATCACTCACAGTGCTGTGCACTACCTAACAAACACTTAAAAGAAATCACACACACGAGCACACTTATTAATGTATGTTAAGGTTGTAACACAAGCCTTAAAGAACAAGTGTATTCACTATTTCATTTCATTTCTTGCTATTTCTGGCCTCTACATTAAGCAGACATGACTTGAAAATCATATACCGTTGAGACTATTACACAGAATGGACAAATTAGAACAGTATTGTGTAGAAATTAGCCTGTTCATTGGTTTGCATTATATATACTTCTCTGTTAAAATAGAAAAGGTTTATTCTTGGCTATAATACAAAGCAATAGAGTTTAATCTCATCCATTAAAAAACCAAGTTCACTACTACACTACTGGAGAAAACCATTAAACATTCTGATAGCAACAACTCAGAGACAGCTAAAAACTAAAAGGAAGAGAAAAGCTTGTTGAAATAACCCTTTTTAAGTGTAAAAATTTCACCCCACACAAAGATGCAACAATAATGGTGTTATTTACCTGCAGATCTATGAAGTCTCAGGAAGTATGTTTTAAGCTAACAAACTGAGTTAGGGGAACTTTATCAAACCACTAACTACCTTTAAACAGCAGTGATAGATTTATCCCTCAGCACTACAGTGACCCCCTGGCCAAAAGCTAATTTCTCATTCCTCCAGCCTTCTGTATTCAAAGTTATTACTCAGGCACAAAAGGAGCTGATTTTTGAAGCAAGAAAACTGCATCCATGATTTTACCTTTTAAAAAAGAGGGAAAAACGCCATAGGAAATAGACAAAATACTGATCCCTAAGGTTTTATTCAGATGAATAATAGGTGCTCACAGAAGTAGCTTCCTGTGTGAGGCTTACTGAATTAGGCCCCGATTTGTGAAAATGTTGTTTCTGGACTCAGACCTGCTATTCTAAGTTTCAGACTGGAATGAAGTTTGCAGAGTGGAGCTCTTAAGTCCTAAAGAGAAGGGTCAGAAGGGAAACAACGTAAGGGTGTGAAATACGCTGTTGCTGCTACAACGTCAACTCTGTTGGGTAATTTTTCTCAAATTACCAAAGAAAGGAAATATGAAGGCTGATGTCACTTTCTTCAAACATAAACACATCTCAGCAAGACTGCAAGTCTTTTTCTCCTAAAGAATAACTGAAAAAAACATAAATATGAGAAGCAGACATTCCTTTGTGAGGACAAAGTTAATAAAACATTTTATTTGGGAAGTAGACATGATACAATTGGAGTTTGAAGGTGCACTTAGCTCTGTTCTAATATTTTAAATTTGACAATGCTTGTCAAAAGATGTTAAAAATTGTTTGGTGGTCCAAGAAGTCACTCAGCAAGAATAATTTTTAAGCAGCTTTTCTTTTTGTTTCAGTTAAAATTAAAATCCATGCTGTGTAATCCTTGGAGTCAATCTGTAATTAAGGGGATTTGAAGAGAGACCACGCACCGCATTAATGATAAAATTTAATATCTGTTTTAATACTCTAACATAAGAAAAAAACCCTAAGCAACATACAAAAAAGCAATCATCTCTCTATTTTGTGTGAATGCAGCATATATACACCATTGCCATGTCTAGCAGCAATGCTCTATTTGATGTCAGCTTTTTGTTTATAGACTGAATGTTTCAGGATTTAGCATCTACAGAGCTTAAAACTGCATCTGCTTGAAAGTTGGCACCCAGATTTAATAGGCTAGATAAACAGATTTTATTTTATCTAGTTTGGAAAACGAGGGGTTTTGTTGTTACTGTTGTATAGTAATTCCAAATGGAAGGAGCTATCAGCAGCATTTCCAAGGTTTCAGTCACTCTCCTCACAGTCACTCAACCACTTTGTCCTCCAACATCTAAGAGTTACAGCTCAGCCCTAAGAAATAGGAGCAGATAACCTATTTAAACCAATTTATTTCATGTGCTATTCTTAAATGCTTAAAAGTCTAACACAATAAAAATAT
Organism: Rhynochetos jubatus; assembly: GCA_027574665.1. Classification (NCBI taxonomy): domain Eukaryota; kingdom Metazoa; phylum Chordata; class Aves; order Eurypygiformes; family Rhynochetidae; genus Rhynochetos; species Rhynochetos jubatus. Next base: position 121,744,249 of record CM050648.1, on the reverse strand, counting down.
GATAATGATGTCTGGTATAGCAGGTCTCTCCCTTAGACTCTATGCAATGAAAAAGTTTGAAATCTATCTCTCCGAAATGCAGCTAGTTGACACCAAGTACTGTATTCAAACCATTTACTCAGTTGTTTAGCAGTGGAGTAAACACAGTTCCAATTTTAAACTAGAAACCTGTACTAAATACTTTCATCCTTTCATAAGATGGGGTGAAGGATTAACATACCAGGGAAATGAGGTATTTTATCATTCATTCTTTTTTTTTTTTCCCAAAGAACTCAGTAAGAAGCATGGTTAAAGGAGAGGTGTTCTTAATGAGATTTTGGGTGGAAAGAGTTATGAAGGGATATGATGCTTTTCACCTAAAAGTATAATAGATTCTTTTAACATGGACATCAGATTTTTTTCCTGTTAAAATGTCTTCTGGCTTGAGCTCTTCTGAAAGAACTAGCAAAGCATCAATGTATTCTTACCAGATCTCACTGCATCATGTGATACCTAGTTTATTACACAATACCATTTTTTTACTTCAGCTTCCTATCCAAAGTTTAAAGACAGCTTTTTTCTAATTTCACCTTTTTATTGCTTTTGCTTTGTAAGATACATTTACCTTACCAGTAAGGAAGGCTGAATTTTGGAAGTAATGAAGCTGCTGACTGAATTTTGGAGGCATAAGAAATTGAAGTTTTAACCACAAACATATTTTACAGGAGAAATCAGACCTTGAGTGTTTTCAGTGAATAATTCATTTTGTGTGCAAGTGTAATGAGCAATTTTGATTCAGCTACATGACAGAGCTACTCATGCAGTGTTTCTAAATATGAAGATAAACCTAATATATGTTGAGTTGAAATCATAATGCATTGATACACTTCTGCTGATGTGAAGCTTACTTTATACCTCTCAAGTCTTCAAATAATAAAAAAAAAAAGTTATGTATTTCATATGCCAATATTCTATCTCTGGTTGTGTTGATCAGTGAAGATAGTATTAATATATTTTGTGAACAGGTGGAATGCCAGTGTGCCTGCACAGGTTTTTTATGGTTATGGTCTGGAAACTCAGAATTACTGAATTATCAAATTTACTACTTGACCTCTAACATAGAGTTTACTACTTTAAAACTTAATCTTAGAGAAAAGCCAAAGTCCAGCTGCCAGTCCATAATCTCATGAGAAAGCCTGTGGAGATCTACTGGAAGTAAGTTTAGGAATATATTACTTCATAAAGCCCAATTTCATAGAAGAAAAATAAAAAGGTAAAAATAAATCCAATCCTGTTCATTCCTTCTGCTGTCCAAGCATTCTCCTAATGACCTGTACACTGCTAGGCTAGAAATACACACCTACTGCACACAAGTACATCTCCTCCCCTTAGCAACCTGAATATGCGAACAAAAGAGTCCATTTCTCCTTTACACTCTGTGTGGCCACACACAAGGAAGTGAAACCAGGATTTTGATTTTGCTCTTATTTATGGGGGAAAGGAAGGGATTTTCAAAAGCTTCTTAGTGGTCCAGAAGCACAAGTGCCCTAACATCAAAAATGCACCTCTGCACCAGACCAAGTAAATAGATGGGAATTAAACAGGACGGGCAAAATTAGTCCTGACTCCTCTGAGTAAATGGTTGGCTAAGCACCGAGATGCACTTTCTGCACCTGGACTCTTTTGACTTCATCTCATTCTAAACCCTGAAGTTTTGCACCTGGGAAGAGAATAGGAGCGACTTTCAGATTGCAGTAAAAAGGTAAATAAGAGCAAACACGAAGCACCTTGAGGCTTCTGAATCAAGGTTAGTCTGCAGCCTTAACACCATACTAAGATCTAATGTCTCAGTGTTTTTCTTTACCATCTGTCCCCCTTCTACTCTGAACCATACCTTCATATGATCCCTTGCATGCAAAATGCTAGGAAAGGGTACTCCAGTTCTAAACAAGAATTTAGATAAACTTAAACATACAAAGACCAAAGATTCCTTTTTAGAAAATACCTAAAATACTGAAACATTTATATTGATCCTTTACCCTATCCCCGGTTTCCTCTACCCAAGATCTAAAGTAGATTCTATCAATTCTGAGAGGTGTTTCAGATAAGGAGGTCATGGATGGGTCAGAGCAAGACCTTTGCTATTTAGTGACCCTGTAGCTTGCCTTTTGCACAAGAGCTTAGGTTACTACCTTTTATACATTTTATTGTAGGACAAATAACTGACATGTCATCATGCACTCAGGCTCAAAATTTTGTTTACAGTCGCTGCTCAAACAAAAGAGCATAATTTTCCTCTGCAGCACGAAAAATGAAGGGTGTATAATAAGACACTAAAAAAAATGATTGAAAATTAAGATTTTCCACACTTTCTTTCTGCATGTGTGATTAACAGAAACAGAGAAGATTTAGGAAACAAAAAATGATACAGAAAAATGTTTGTCCTCCTCTTCATTCATTACAATGGATATCTTGTCTCCAGCATAATTTAATACTTGGTACCTCTGAGAAAGGAAAAACTGAACTTGGCTAAATATTTCTGGTACTTTCTTTGTTTTATTATGGTATGATGCTGATACTTTGAAAACTATGCCAGTGAAGATTAGGGACAATATTATTAATAGAAACCAATGCTAAGGATTTCATTAAACATTGCAGAAAGCAGTTACTATTTTATGTACAAAATGGCTTCAGATTTAGAACCTCTTCACTGAGTACAGAAATATGTTTTATATTATCAGAAAGTAGCAAGTGAAGGAGGGAGTTCTAGTTTTCTTATAAGTCTGATACGTTATGCTTTGTGATTGTTTCATAATTAGCTTAACACATGCCCTTTGTTCCTGACCACGTAATCCTGAAACAAAGCTTCATACTAATGGGAAAGTAAAAGAATTTTTTTATAGCTGTTTGAAGTGCAGCAATATGACACCTCCTTGGGTGTGACAAAGGTTCACAGTAGTATTAATAGTGATGTGTTATTTGGCAGAAGGAAGGAAAAATGAACCCATGACTGGGGTGATAAACTATACCATTGGAGATGACAACAAAGCTCATCATTACAGTTAAATACACTTTTTGTTTTTATAAGAACTCACCTTTCCATATAAGTAGCTCTTCTAACATGATTCTGGTTTCTAGAGTATGTTCTGCTTATGTTTCAGAATCCGTGATGCTAATTTCCAAGGTACTGATGAACTTCAGTGTATTTCAGAACATATAAATTTTTTTACTGCTTTAAGCCCTGGCTGTGACCTCTATGAAGATAAGGAGTGAAAGAGCAGGTAGCAGACAGCTTTATATCTGGCCACAGGATGCCTGCATAGTTTGATCCATTTTCTACAACTTTAGAACATTTGTTTCTTTCAGGATATGTATTTCTATAATACAGATATCTGAGATCAGCCTCAGGCCCATAAACTATTCCAGTTTTGACGTCTTTTAACAGAGTTTAGACAAAGAAAACTAAAAATGCTGCAGAACATTCACATTTGAAACAAAGCATCCTTGAAAGCTGAAGGCCAAGTGGCAGTGTCACTGAGCAAGGAAGGAACTTCCAGGAGGTCACCCCAATGGCTATCAAATGATTCAGCCATACAAAGTGGAATCTGTCCTGATAGAAGGAAAAACAGGTGCATGAAAGGGCAAAGTATTTTTAAAGTGTTAATACAATATGTGCAGATGCACAATTACAGAATGGTTAGATGAAAAACTAGGATGAGAGGGCCTTGTCAACAGGAAGTTCATGGTCAGAGAGCCTATTGCCATGAAAGAGGTGATTCCTTGCAGACCAAAAGTGAGGATGTGGAAGCAGGCTAGATGACTGTAAGAATGATAATCCAGATTTAGAACAACCTGAAACCAAAATATTGCATTCCAAGAAGCTGCAGCATTCATCAGAAATAATACTTCTGCTAATCGGAAGTAGTAATACCGACCAACCTCATGGGAAGACAATTTCCAGCTATGAAATGGAAACCAAAAATTGAAAGGCTTGGCCAAAATTTGTGAATGACCACATCATCCCCAATGACAAAGGGACGTTTATAGTATATCCAAACAGTGTGTTGATGTTTAAGATTGCCAAAAGCAATCTGGTGCCAAGAGAGGTTTGAAGATTGTCAAATAAAACCAACAGACCTCCAAAGAATTTTTACTGGAGCAGATGAAAGCTGACATCAAACACGAAGTGTGAATGAGTAATGAATTCCTTCATGCTTAGAAATGAATCAAAGTTCAATAAATGTATCTGCTTTGGTTAAGAGACATTCAGCATCTGTTAACAGGAGAGAAGGAAGACTTACACTCCTTAGGCAAGGTGAACAAACTCTTTTAGCCAAGACACTGTTCACTCTACCAAGACACATTCAGTGCCATTCTTGTACAGCTGTTTACAGGCAATATGAAGCTTGCTAAAATTCTTTAAGACATACAGTGCTCTAGGCAAGCAGAATTAATTAGACAGCTACCACTCTTCTCAGGATCATTTTCAGGGCAAATGCGGCCTGGCCATTGCAACACAGGAAGCAAAGAGAACTCGGGTATGTTGATTTATTTCCTTCAATTTGAAAACAACCCAAGGGCTTGAATGAGTTCAAAATTCTGGCCCACAGTGATACCTTAGTGAACCAAGAACAGTACAAATGGCCCTGTTGCCTTTCTATACAGCCACTTAATGACATCCCAAGCGGACCACTGAGACTCATGCAAGTACTAATGTTATCAAACATAACTTCTTTTCACCTCCCAGGTAGATATTCCATATAAATCAGATTTATCAGACTGGAAGCCTATGTTTCTGAAGGGACCCTGGACAACTTCACTCTCAGTGAAGGGCAACTGTCTCACCTCATAATTTATTTCCCATGTTTTCCATCAGCGGAAAACATTTTATTATTTGCGTATGGCATATTTAAGCAATTATTTTAACTTTCAACTCCCTATACAGATCAAGATATTTTTGGTCAATGGATATAAATTAGTGTTAAAACATTAATTATCAGACGGGAGGAGGTTTTCACTAAGAATGTAGTTGTCACTTGTGAACAACTATTCTGTCAAGATCTGCATAACTAATACCTATCAGCCTGGATGGCTACAAAAAACAAATAACAAAACTTGCTACTGAAAGTGATACTAGTGGATCAAATTTCTGAACTTAGCTTTTTGACTGATGGTTAAATACATGTGCTAAATTAGTTCCTGCCTATAGGGGAGACACATAAGCAAACTGTTACACTCCTAAGTACATGACAGCAGATGAAGGAAAAATCCCTGGCTGAGAATCTCCAGACCTGAACTCACCAGAAGACCAGGTTCTGACTCTGGCTCAAAGGAACGATTGGGTCCAAGGAAACTTCAAATGACTGCTTTAAAGACCACTCAACCAGTGCTCACATTTTTTTTTCTGCTGGGATTGAGGGGGAACATTGGTCACTGTAGGATCATATGCGTTATTTTCTCCCTCTCCGTACATACAGGTAACTGGGTGGGTCTTTGGAAGTCTGTAGCAATAGCTTTTGGAGACACTGCAACTTAAGCAGAAAGGAATGCAGAAAATTAATACTGAGGTGGAACATGGACAGAATTATTTCTGCAAGGGTTGTTCATGGCCTCATTTTAGTCTTCATTTATGGCATGATGCACTGGCTTACACTGATATCCTCTTCACAGAGAGGGTGGTGAGGCACCGGCACAGGCTGCCCAGAGAAGCTGTGGGTGCCCCATCCCTGGAAGTGTTCAAGGCCAGGCTGGATGAGGCTTTGAGCAACCTGGTCTAGTGGAGGGTGTCCCTGCCCACAGCAGGGGGGTTGGAACTAGATGATCTTTAAGGTCCCTTCCAACCCAAACCATTCTGTGATTCTATGATCCTCTGAGGTGTACAGTACTATTTAATAACACCAGCCATAAAGTGACTAATCATGTTTCTGTCATGGATAAGAGCTGAACAGACTTGGGTCTAACCTTAGTAACACCCTTTAAGACCTTGTGATTAAGTGGTTTTGGGTGTAGCACAAGCAAAGGCTCTGTTTAATGCAATTAAGATTGCAACTGTATCTACTCTGTCTGATAAAGCATCTAGGAAGCAGCAACTGAAGAAAAATGTTTGTGTATTCTTATCCAGATTGTCAGCAGCATGTTCCAAGTTTTACTAGGTCTTTTTTTTTCCACCTCCACAATGTACTTAAAAGCAATTCAAGCATTCAAACCAGCAAACTTTCACTCTAAAAATTAACAGTGTTCTCATGTGTTTTATAAAAAGTTTTACTGATAAGGTAGCAAATTTGTCTCTCACATTGCCCAGGCATTTCAATGAGGGCATATACTGCTTTAAGGTAGCTAGCGGAGAGTGAAATGAAGTCATTGTGGATTTCTATAACCTGAAGTGACCAACTGTTCTGAAAGCAGAAAAGTGGCACCTTCCTAAGAGAAGAAGCTGAACTACTGAAACGGCTCTTGCACAAAGTTAGAAATTGCAACTTACTTTGATAAATCCTCTAGTACTTCATCCTCATGTAAGTTACTAGAAGAATATCATAAAGAACCTTTCAGGATTATTTGTAGCAACGTATTTCCTGGAGATAACCTCCAAGAAGCCTGTTAACTATTCCCATTGCTCCTGAAATGTTACTGTAGTTTCAGAAAAATAAATACAGATCATAAATAAATGCAAGGTCACAGTGTGTCTCCTCACACTTTGCGTAGTAATGTCTACTTACTTTGTAGCTAGAAACCGGAGAAAGGTGTAAAATCCACTTCACCAGTGGATAACATAACTCTTCACTGGTTAGCTATAAAATATCAGTAATCAGCAGCCGGATCCCAGCACTGCAGTTAGCAACAAAGCAACAGTCGGAGGGGACGAAGTTGTCAGGATGGTGTTCTGGATGTGGCTGTGCCTCACAGCATTCAAAACTTACATGCCAGGTTACTAATGAATCAACCTGATCTCCATTGCCTCGTGCAAAATGATTATGAAAGTATCGAAAGCCTTTTCTCTAAGAGTTTTCTAGAATGCAATTAATAACTACAATAAAATGTAAAAAATGTATGTTGAACTGGAATTTGAATAGGAGATTGGAATCTCTCCATTTCCCACCACTGGTTCAGGCTAGTTTCCCTGGATTACAGAGCATTTCAAAAGCGTGTGGCTCTCTCAGAAACAAACCAGAGGCTTTATAGCTATAAACCAGCTTTAAACTCATTAAAATGAAGCTCTGAAACTTCAACTCTCAAGCTCTAAACATAAAAACATTAGAATTACTTAGTTTTGCAGGTAAGAGCCACAGTTACTATCTTCTGAAAGAAGTACTTTATTCCATAGTCAATACTATATCCATAATATATTATATGCAAACGTATTGTGGATACCCCATCCCTGGCTGTCTTCAAGGCCAGGCTGGATGAGGCTTTGAGCAACCTGGTCTAGTGGAGGGTGTCCCTGCCCATGGCAGGGGAGTTAGAACTAAAAGATCTTTCAGGTCCTTTCCAACCCAAACCATTCTATGATTCTATAACAGCACAAATACTCCATGCTTTCCAACAGTAGCAAACATTTTAAACTTCATATTAAAGCTTTTCTCAATTTTTAACCTTTTATGACATCAGATTCTCTTGGGATTGTGCTCTTTATGGACGATATGTTGACCAATCAGCTGGATTTGTTTTTGTGGCTGGCACTGTGAAGTAGATATGGAAAAATGGTTTCTACCCTAAGAATCTGGGAAATTCTGGGAATCAAAACATAGCTTAATACAATTTATGACAGGCATCAGGAAGTACTTAAATTAAGTCTTCTAGAGTGACTTTTTCACAGGCATCATCACTGGAACAACTACCAAACTGCTACGGAAGTTGGATTTCCTGCCCTTGATCCAATTCCTATGTGTAAGCAGAAATCTGATGACATCAGCTACAATTGCTTTATGACATTACTATAGATTAATTTCTGACAAGTCCTTCAGGTCACTTGCTTGCCTCTGACTCTAGATTTATGATATTCTTAATAAAACCATGGAAGCATGTAGGATGAATTCTACAGAAAATCACAAGTAAAAAGATTGATTAGTCAGAAAAATATAACAAGCCAATCACAACCAAAGATTAACTTCTTAACAGCTCTGAAGGACATCAATAACCTTTACAAGTTCTAATGTCATCATACTTGGATGAAGTAAACTCATTTAGTCACTAAAGGGCACCTGATTTGTGTATCATCATGACACAGCCCTCCTCTCCATTTTGAGTTTGGCTTGGAAGTAAAATTAGTATGTCCCTCTGGGCTTTAAAGCAGATTAATAGCTGCGTTAAGAAGAATGTACCACCTAATTAAAAATTACAAAATAAATCAGGCCTGTGAAAAAAGTCACCTCTCCCTATGTTTCATTCAAATCCAGTTAAACATTTTCTGTGAATTTTTACATTAAGTTATTTGTTTCACAAGACTTATTTCCTATTCTTCTTGAGCTGAATAAAGAGACATTCACACTGGCAAAATCTTTATTTTTCTTTAGGAAAAGGTATTACTTAAAACTCTGAATTTCAAAACTACACACTACAAATCTAATAACAATAAAATGATTCACAACAATATTTGAATACTAAAGAAAAAAATAGCAATACTTCAACTTTTCTATGTGTAATTGAATCAGATATTTCAGTGTATTGTGGGAATACATTTATCAGAATCAGTAGAGACCAAATGTTAATTATGAAGGCCAAGCACAAATGAATAATCTTACATATAGACCCTGACACATTAGAACTGCAAGCACTCTGCAGATCTTATTTTATGAAAATGTACTAAGAGCGCAAATGTATAGGCCCTTAGGAAGCAATTATCCCTAAAAGATTTAGCTATAATTCAATCTGAAATATTATAAGAGATTTTTTAAAATGGTTTCACAAAAAAGAGGATTATTTTACTTTAACTATGGAAATAGGGGGCCACATGCTTCTCTGAATGACCTTTGTGCAGTTGTAGGCATTGCCTGGAGGGAAGAATTTAAGTTGGCCTTTTCGCTCTAATTAATACAACCTGTTATGATCATTCAGAATGTTACAAAAATCAGGAGTACCAGTTCGGCATTGTGGGACTGAATGGCCCACATGCTTATAGGGAATGGTCTATACAATAAATACATTAAATATGTAAATTTAAAATCACGTTCTACTAACATGCATGACAGAGATTAGCCAAGAAGAGCTATCTTGCCAAAGATGTGTAGATGCTGTACTGCACAGCAAGATGGAATGGCACAGTATAGGCCTATACAGCATGCCATATGTATCATAGGTTTTCTTGGTCACATGATCCTCAGGTGTGACATAGCATCTAAAAGTGTAAAAATAAAACTATGCAACAGTGCTTTCTTTGTGGTTTCCAGATCCTGGATCTGGCCAGTTTACTACCACCAGACCTTTGCCACAGTTACAATCTATCTCTGTTGCTTTGCCTCGCCCAGGAGTCTACAGGCGGCTACTGCTACAGAGAAGGGCTGCAGTAGATCTGAGACCCAATATAACTAAAAATAAAGATGAAAGACTGCGTCTTGTCTTACCTATTAGACCATACCATCAGTGGAATGAAGTAGGTTTCTTGGGGATTGGTCTTACAGCTTTTTTCTTCTGAGCAACTCATTATTGTGATATGATTTTAAAAAGTGAGAAACAATACCCATTGGGTTTTGATGTTAAGTTTATTTCAGAACTTCATAGAGGGTCTTATCTTTTATGCCATCCTTAACCGATCTGCTCCTGATAACTGTATTTTTATCCAGTTAAGATAGCAAATATCCTTGCAGCACATCTGATGTTTATACTTCCATTACTCCCTGAAGAAAATCTAAAGTAGATCAAATTCTTCATCTGCCTCCTACCATCAGAATACAACTTTTGCCAAACTGAATGAGACAACATTAATTAAGTTTAAGAGAGTAGGAAATATTAAAACAAAAAAACCAAACCCCAAAAATAATTTTCTTCACAGAAATGGTCTTGGATAGACACAGAAGGAAGGCCTGGACTATTCTGCAGGACAAGTGTTTACATCTGAATTAACAGTACATAGCACAGATCCCAGTTTGTATTTGGAGGTGGTTAGAGTAAATGTAGTTCTCTGGATCATGGTGAAAGTAAAAACAGTTGTGTTGATATTTAATGCTATGGGAGACAAATAACCTGTCCTATTTCTCTGAAAATGGTCAGATGGCCAGAGGGTGACCTGCAGCGGAGAGGAGACAGGAAGGGATTCTTGGTCTGTACATGCACTCTGCATGTAGCATTGACGACAGCTACTGAGCGCATACAAGAGGCAGGAAGCGGTAGCTAAGTAGAGGGTTTCACAGGAGAGTTGTATGTCAAGATCCCACAGTGAGTTACCTGTCAGGAGGATCCGGCAGGATATTTCTCTGGCAGGCAGCTGACGGCAGCAGGATTGCCCCAGCCAGCCCCAGCCAGGACCAGAGCACCCGTCAAACCCACTTCTAAAGCAGTCACTGACATGACTTCCATCCCTACCAGCCGGTTCATATTCTCTAGGCTGTAGCTACACTAAAAAAGGGTGACAAGCTTTTCATTTTCATGAGGTCTTAGGCTAGGATGAGTGTTCACATGCTGTATATCAAAGCTAACTACTACTGCCAGTATTTCATAGGGGCATTTTAATGTCTTCAAGGTCAAGAATTCAACCTGACCCGTCGGCCTTCATAAAAGTATTCCAATGGACCTGGCAACAGTAATATGAACTGAAACAAACTCTACAGAGGTACAGTATTTTAAAAAGTTCAACTTTACCAAAAATTGAAAAGCATTTGCATAAATTTTTTCCTCCCCAGACTCTCATCTTTAAAAGACTACAACCAATTAACCTCTAACTTTGAAAAATCAAAAAATGCCTGTGACAGTCAGAAATTAAATTCTTTAAAGATTAGGTGTTGGGAGAGCAATATCAGGCTTAGAATGAAATCCTAGTAACACTCTGAACTATTAAGTCACTTCTTGCTCTGAAATTATAATTATTCTGTACGCATTATGTCAGGCAATATTAAATGTAAAAAGTCTATTTTCAATAAAACATTTCTGTTTTCTAACAGAAAGGCTCTGTGCATAATATTTTCAATGACACAGAAAAAACAAGTCAGCATGTAATTAGTGAAAAACAACACTATGTTCAGTAAGCAGCATGCCCGTAAGCAGTAACTTTTAGTGACACCAGATTCAAAACAATAGTATTATTGTGGTCAGAAACAGCCCTGAATCTTTAGGATCTCTATTTCTAGTCATCTAAGGATGAATTGCTTTCAGTATCGCACGCCTGAATCTGTAATATTCACCACAGATTCTTAAGGCAATTATAAACCCATTGAACACACAGGATTTGTGCGGTGCTCAGCCTCTCTCCATTTATTCATGATACTTTTTTTTTTTATTGAGAAATGTCAAACTACACAAGGATTTACCTTAATTCCAATACTTTCCATCGGTCAAGTTGTTGCATGAATAATGATGTTTCCCCGAATATAAAAAAAAAAAAAGAAAAAGAAAAAAGAGCAGAGGAAAATCTGCCTATAAATGAGATACATTTGGATCTTCCTGCCTAAATCAAACACAGTTTTAATATGACAACACTGTACCATTAGAGTAACTTCTGTATTTATATTCTCTCCACCACCCATAAGAGGTTTTTATCTTAAAAATATAGTGGTTGAATAGGTGCGCATGATGCTTGCACGTCTTACCTGGCATAGTCTCTTATTCCGGCTAGCGGTGAGATTGCTGGTTATGTAGCTATCAATTCCACTGACGTTACAATTTCCCTTTCTCAAAGCAGCAATAACCTGTCACTTTACACTGTCCTTTCTCTGACCCTCTCCTGCCTCTCTGCTCATTTTTATTCTTATTGACAAGACTTATTATTCCTCCTCCCAATTCCAACTAGCTACCCTTTTGCAAATAGTAGTATCAACTATGTGGTCACTAGTAGTATAGGTCAACAATGTTATTAATATAGCACACACTGCTGGGAGCAGATCAAACAGCCATGTTTTAAAATATTAGTTTTGCAAAGATACCTTGAGGCAAATAGTTGCAGTTTTCTTCACATTATAAAATGTAATACTGGGAGGACAGACCTAAAGAATTTAGGGTTAATTACCAGCCCGATAATTTGGAGGATATGTTATTTTTTTCTCGTTGTTTTCATACACAAAATAAAATAAAACCATAACAGAAGGGTGCTGTATCTGTGTTTAAAGAAGGGGTTGTTGGCAAACACCATAGCTCACTTCTGCCGAAATGTACACAACTGATATATGCAGCCCAGAAAGCTGGCACCAGGGGCTTACAACCTTAATTTGCCTGCAAGAAGAAATGGAGATTTACCTTCAGAGCACGTTCTTGATTGTTTTCAGCAGTCAGATGTCTCGTGTTGTTTGCTGAAGTCTGGTTCTGCTCTTTCAGATGATGAAGCTCCTGCTCCAGCCGTTTGCACTGCAACGAGGAAAGAATCCCATTAAGTAGAGGAGTGTGGGCATATTTTTTTCAACAAGCTAAATGAATTAACGTAAATAACCCCATCACCATTTCTGCAGTAGAAAAAGCATCAGATAAAAGCAAGTTACAATCCCAGGCCAGTTAAAAAACGTAGGGCTATGTTTTTTAAACGTGAATCATTATTCAGTTTCTTCCTGGTCCAATTGTATGCCAAAAAAAAAGAGCTAAGTTTAGTATCAGATAAAGACATATTGCAGAATGCTTTCAAAAGTCTTAAAAGTTACAAAGATACCGGGTTGAAATTCTGCTTCTAGTTATGCCACTATGATGATGGATTTTGGCTTTTATATATTAAGTGGATATAAAGGAAGCAATATGTGCTTTTAGAAAATCAAGCAAATTAAAGACTGTTCTTCCAAATCCAGGATGTAGCCTTTTATTAGAAAATATACAAGTAATTTTTACACCGGTATTTTTCATGCTAAGAGATTACTCTAAATCCCAAACACACACTACATCTTGAAATAAGAGAAGTTTTAAGATTGTTTTGTTTAAATATTTAACTTAACGACAAAGAATGAAAAATTTAACATTTGCTACTGTGTGCATACACATGTACACTTACTGCTGTCAGCCGAACATCTATTTTAAAAATTAAAGACCTGCAAATTGTGAGCTACATTATATTTTACTGTTGTTTTTTTTTTTTACTGTAACCATAAGAGGTCTTGCCCAGTTACCTTGGTTTGAAAGTGTAATTAGTTGTCAGCAGGCAGTTCATTGTATTATGAAAAAACAACAGTTAAAAAAAAAAAAAAAAGCAAAAGAAAAGAAAGTACCAGGAAGACATAGGGGAACAACTATTAGAACCAGGGGAAAACACCATATTATTAGGCACATTTTAGAACAGTATATTACAGGCAAATACTTTGGATATCAACACGAAAACCCAGTGGATACTCTATAGAAACAAAAGACAGATAATTGATAAAGAGTGTTTTAATAAATACTTTCTGAAAACACCAGTAAGAAAGGAAGGAGAATCATGATATAATGTCCATGTGAGTATTGCTGTCTCAAATGAAAGACTGAGAAACATCGGTCTCTTGCGATGTCTACGTGACTGTGGAAGATGCAGAATTGAGCTTGCCATCAAGTGTATACAACCCATTCCTGAGCAATTCAGTATGTGGGACAGTGAATCATGGCTCATGTCAACTCTAAAAAAAGAAAAGCTATGAAACAGAGACGTGTCGCACTGCAAAATTTACAGCTGAGGTCTAAGCAAAATAAGGAGTACTACTGGACTGAGACAGAAATTTTAAAGAAATACCAATACATACACTTCTTAAACACAGAATAAGTCCTCAACAATGTAGTGCACATCAGGTATTCAGCACAGTATCTAAACCAGAATGATTCCGTCCTATATTTGAATAACTGTAGGTGTCCAACAGTACTATTAAAAAAAAATCCAATTCATATATCTGTTGTTGTATTTGATTACTTCTGTTATAAATCTGGGCTCATTTCTAATAGTATTACTTATTTTAAAGGCAGAAAATCTCTGTGGTCTAGTTTGTTCTCTCAGTGTCTGTTGTAAAGTTCCTTAATGCACAGTTTCATTTTTATTGCAAGAAAAAGAAAAAATGACATCTTTCCAGAAAATAGGGAAATACAGAAGAAATTTTAAGATACATTTGATTGCAAATATTTTTACAGATTTAAGACATTTAATGTCTATGTTTCTCTCACACACACAAACAAAAATCACAGATCAGAGAATCACACCTGTAATTCTTTTTCCACGTGCAGTAGGAAAATTATGTGTCGGCAAATATGAAGGTGCTAATAGAGCTATTGAAGCACTAAACCCAGATGATGCAGTTTTTTTCCTCTAGCATCTTTATTTCTCTACCATACATTATCTAAATGCCATGTAAAATAGAATCAATCAATCAACTTCAGGCACTATCATGACACTTTACACATTACATCATGAATATCAGCAGGCCCCTTACTTTTCTCCTTTGCCAACACTCTTCTTCAAAACAGTGCTTTGGAATTCTCAAGTTGACAACAGCCCAGGTTTTTTACAGTAGATATTGTTAAAAACACCAGAGTCTCAATCTACCTTTAAAATACTAATTTATATTTATTTTCTTGAATTTATATTCTCCTGACTCCAAAAGAGAAGTGAAAATACGCTAAGCAAAACCTAACCAGAGGACCATACGGAAAACGATCTTGATATGCATGGCAGGCTGCACAACCAAGTGCATGGGCGCAATCTTATTCTGCTCTCCACTCCTTCAAAGACAGTGAAATAAACAGCAGCAGTAGGACTCTAGTGTCATGCAGCGTACAGAGCACATACAATAAAGATGCAACACAAGTAACACAAGAAGGATGGAACACCCTATCAAGTCAACCTCGACACAATTACATTTACATCAATCTTTGTATCATTTTGTAATTAATTTTGAATTTCATTTCCACTAAGATTGTTGATATCAAAAAAGCCCTGGGCAACCAGTATACTACTCGAATCCATTTGGAGGGGATCATTGAGAGAAATAATGTTCTAATTTGACCTTTGTGCATAAGTGTCTTAGTACGATAGAAAGAATGTATTAACAGAAGATGTTCTGAATGATCAGTCAAGAAGTATTTATTCCTAGCTGTCTAGGAAGCAAAAATTTATAATTATCCTGTTTGCAAAAGTATATAGTAATACTCTTCAGTGTGTATTCAGTAAGTATTCGGTATTCAGTGTGTATTCAGTGTGTATTCAGTAAGACATTGTGTATGTCTTACTAAAACTCTCTATAACACTTTGATACCTGAACTACTTTTAAAACATTAAAATAACATTCTAAAAGCAACCATCCCATTTCACAAGAAGAACAACATATGAAATTTCTATTTAACCATCCTTTAAAGAAAAGTTTTAAAAATAGAATTTAAAACAATGCAGCCTCTTCTATTCATTTGAGCCAACATTTTTTGAATTCTGTGTCATTGGTTGTTAGCAAGGTCCAGTAAAAATAGAAGTTTTTTAAAAGAACATGTGTTTTTATTGGTTCACTCCAGGCTATAAAATGCCAACAGCTGCAAGTAAGAAACTGGATTTCCTTCTAAAAACATATATGAAAAAACTTTTTGGAGCACAGTGAAGAAAAGTCGTTGTCCAATTCAGTACTGGCAAAAAGGAAATGTTGGATGTATCCTTTTAAGAAAGCTGAAAGCTAAAGGAAGTGTTTCATTTTAAATATTATAAATAAGAAAGTCTAAATCCTGTTATCCCAAACTTGTGAAAATTCATACTTGGAAAACATTCAAACAGAATTCTCTTAAAGTCAGAGACAAAATATTTTGTGTAGCACAGGTTGCCTAAACATCTGATCAGAGGTGTAATTGTGCATTTAAATGGTAGTTCCCATGAATTTAATACTTTATGAAAGACAGGCTATTAATCGAGAAAACTGTTTCTTTACCTCAGATACTGCGAGTAGATCAAGGAATATGAGAGCTGTGTAGATGGATGTCAAGAGAACATGCCCTTATCAGAACGCTAAGGACTTTGCTAAGTAAAGGATATTAAAGCCTCAGAAATGTAACATGTCATTGTATAAAGTTTAACGTAATCTACCAAGAATTAGCTTCATGGCATGGTCTGCTGTGCCCATTCAGAGTTCTGCAGCCAGAGGAAATACTGAAAATATAAAAAAAATAAAATAAAAAAGCCACAACCACCAAAAGGTTCTTCTTTCAAACTCTCATGTTTGTTCCTCAGTCTGACTATATTTTCCTCAAAAAGCCTTCTACCTTAGCTAGCCTCACTGAGGTGATAAAGTATTTGTCAGACAGAGAACCTCTTTAAGCCTACTCCAAGGGTTCCTTGAGCAACCATCAGTGCCCAACTGTACAGTTTTCACTATGACATGATCCATTCCCAGCAACAGGCACTCAATCTTCTCTTTAACCATATTTCCACAGTGCAACCTGCCTGCACTCTTCTAAGTGCATCCAATCTTTCCAAACAAATACCACTGTGCTCAGCAGAGGATATATCATAAGCAGCTAAGACAAAATGTAAAACAAAGTGGGTAAGATACCAAAAGGATAAGAGAGTCAGACAGGAAAGAGGAGAGACAACAAGTACACCTGTTCTCTCCCATCTTCTAATTTAAACCATTAGGCTACTGGTGAGCCTTCTTAAATGAACATCAACTAACATGATTCAGCAGAACAAGGATATTTGTGAGAGGAACCGGTTCAACCTGCAGCAGGTGCTGACATCTTTCAGTGAGTATCCAGGTGGGAGTGGTAAGAATGCCACAGTGAAAAAGGAGCAAAAAACTGCTCCAAACTGCAAAAAGTAGCACCTGTTAAAGGGGCCACTGATGAAGATGTCAAGAAGTGGACCAGGAAAATATCACCGAGTAAAGTCAAGCCCTTGAAGCTCTCCCAGAAAGAGGCTTCTAAAAGATGGCCCTAGTTCCTGGTACACAAAAGGACTAAAGATGGTTTACAATTAATTGAGTATTTCAGAAGATAGAAAAATCAATGCAGACAACCACTTAATAGTGTCTGGCCTTTACTAGAAAATGAGGTTGCATTAACATATCAAACATAACTTTAGCACTTGTATAAACAAATCATCTTTAATATGCTGTCAGTTTTTCAGCATTTTCTTCTTCAAGTTGTACCTATAGCATGTTAACACAGTGTTATGGTGCCTGCCATGTCTACACAGATTGATGAGTTATTTTTTGATCATTACTTAACATGATCCTTCAGTGAGGCATTCTGAAAGTGATAGGTACGGACATTACACAAGAATAAAGAAAAATCTGCAAGCCATTGGAGAAGTAACTGTAGTAGAGACAAAGATGGAACACAGTAAAGCTTAACATCAAGCAGGGCTGCCCCCTGCCCCCAACCATATGGTTCTTGTGCACTTTGTTTATATGAAGACAATGCCTATCCCCAGAGGCCGCACGCAGAAGCGTATTTAACTCTGCACTACTCAGGTCAATCAGGCTCTTCACATGCTTTCAGAGGCACAAATATATTTTGCTACACCAGAGTCAGTCGCTCTCATCTCACTGAAATAGATAGTAATGTCAGGTGCATTACTCGTTTTGTATTTCAGGACAGATTTGACCTAGAGAAAGAGTACTGTGACACTCCTCGGCTGAGGAAGCGACAGCTAAAGCTGAATATAACAGAAAACCATAGCACTTCCTTACTACAAATGCAGTCTTCGTGGCTATTTAATCCTGTTACATCTATATTTGCTTTTAATATTACTATATGGCATACAATGTTTTCTGTCGTCTTTCATTAAAAGGAATACAAACTAACCTCTCCTGAACTTATGGCAATATGCTAGAGAAAAAAAAAAAAGAGTCAACACATTATTCCATTTATATGCTAGGAAAAAAAAAAAGAATTGATTTGTCTCTGTTAATACTGATATAGTGGTCAAAGTCTAATGAAACGAATGTACTAGGACTAAGATGAGGCCAAATTCTGCAGAAAGTTCTTTCCTGAATTCGGAATTAGATTTGATTGCCTCATCCAATGAGTACATATAAAAGATAGTATTTTATGAAAAAAACATTTATTCTTCTAGAGTCTTTGTCAAAACCTGCAATGCTTATAATCATAAGAATCAGCACTGGCATAAACACATGATGTCACTGAGGAGACTGCTGAAAAGGGGGACAGTATGGAGATGGAGGTATGGCAACATGCTTGCCCTGTTCTTGTACTCTTCCTGAAGCCCAGGCTACTGGCTCAGTGGGGTCAGGGTGGTCAGGTAGCTGGATCTGTGGTCTGATCTGATCCTATCCAGTCAGTCTTACTGGTCTCTGTGGTTTAAAAATAGAACTTGTACATAAGCACAGACTCCCACAAATAGCTTCATCCTACTATTAAATTTAAGGTAACATATTTTTATTCAAGTCAGACAAAAATAAAGATTGAGTGCTTAGGTACTTACCATGGGTCAGCCGGTGCATAATTACTTGATTGCGTATCAGGGCCTTCACTTTAAACAGTGATTATCATATTCTGTGGAGTTTTATGCATGAAGACCTTGCTGAACTGGGATCTCAATTACTGAAGTAGTGAGAAATAAAAATAACGTAGTTCCTACTGAATAACTTGGGAATGGTTTAAATTACTGGAAAGTATGAGTCCATCTGAATGGCAGATGAACTATTTTCCAACCTGCATTTTTTCCTTTATGCATTTTAACAAAATGCTTATCGGCAAACAAAATGATACACCGTATCTTGATGATCTTACGGGATACCAAGATCCTACTACTAGACTGTGTAGTATAACACTTTCGGAAGTGATAAATTGCAGATACATTGCAAAATTAGTTAACACATATTCACTGCAATGAACAACTGAAGGACAAATGATTATTCTAGACAGCAAACATGAAAAAGATGAAGAAACAGGGCTACTTTTTCACCTATTTTCTTAAGACATTACCTGTGGAAATCTGAACACAATAAAAAATTGTGTGAAGCAAACAAAACCAATTCCACTGATTCTTCTCCTAGTTTATTATTTTGTTCACATTTTCTTACTTCGATTATAATGATCTGCACTTCAGAGTAGGTCCCAGCTCAAAGATGCCGACTGGAATGCAAGTGTTGTCAGTTCGACAGCCCTTCTCTCCCCCTCCCCTCAA
The DNA here is from genome assembly GCA_027574665.1 of Rhynochetos jubatus. Classification (NCBI taxonomy): domain Eukaryota; kingdom Metazoa; phylum Chordata; class Aves; order Eurypygiformes; family Rhynochetidae; genus Rhynochetos; species Rhynochetos jubatus. The sequence continues at coordinate 121,725,066 of CM050648.1, read as the reverse complement.
TTTTTTTTTTTTTGAACAGTCTGCCCCTTGTCCCATATTCATCACGATTTCTGGAGCGGCAAACATCTTGCGCCACTTGGATGCTGCACAACTCTTTCCTTTGCAGACAAAAATAATACCAAAGTCATCCAGTCAAAACACAAACCAACCTTTGGTGTCACTGTGAATTATGTACTTTGAACTGCAGATGTTTGGAAGCACTTATATTTATATAAATAGATTTTAACCTTTTTCTTCTAAAATAATAATTTTAAAAGAAATATAGAAATAAATTAGTTTTTACTTAATAATCACTAGAAGATTTTTTCCATTAAATTATAATTTTGAATTAAGGCTTTATAACCTCTGAAATAAAAGACTTTTCTTCAAATTTCTGGCAAACCATCAACAAATGTGTTTAAATGATTATTTATACAATGCCCAGCAGCTTAGGACTGCTGGGATTTCAAGAAAGAGAAGTGCTTTTGTAGAGTTTAGGCCTCAGAAACATATGCATCTTTAAAAATTTATATTCTATTAGTAAGAGAAACACTTAAATGTAAACACCTTTTCTTTGCAGGAGTGCAATGGTGTCTTGCTCCATCAGAAGCCAGAAAAAGAAATGCAACAAAATACAAATGGAAGATTTTTGTCTTCCTTGTTACCATGAGCTAGTTGGAACCTGCCGCATTAAGCAGGTAATATGCTGTATATATGACTTGGTTCCCTCCTACCATTCCTTTCCCTTTATAATTCTGAACAATTCAAAATGCAGCAAAACAAGCTGTATTTTCTTTTTATTTAAACAGATGAAGGAACTGTAGGCACACAGGACATTCAGAAAATTCAGACAATAAAGTTTAACTGTTTCCACTTTCCATGTTCACAATCCTTACATGTGCAGCTATTCAACAGCACTGAGTAGCCCTATGTTACTCACCCACCCAACTCCGTTCTCTATATATTCTTACACTTCCTTTCAGTGATGACATTTCAAAGATCAAGACAAGCTTGATCTACTCCTCAAAGAGCTCAGCACACACAGACTTTCTTAATCAATGACACTCATTATAAAAATGTGCAAGGAGAAGAGAAAGGAAAACGTGACGTTCTCGAGCTACATATGATTTGCAGGCCATTCAAGCAGCCTGTGCTGGCTGTGCCACTGGACTACCACGGTTCTGTTAACAGGGAGCTGCTGCCAGACTCCTGATATGCGGGAGGAGAATTAACAGCAGGAGCTGCTGAAGCCACCTAACCGGGTCACCATCACAGTTCCCTGTATTCATTGCGTATAAGTTACCAATCTTACCTCAGCTCTGATCCATTCTTTATAGGCGTTTCTAATAAGAACAGAGACCCAGTAACCTAGAGTCAAACTTGTATTCATGAGGCTGTAGTAAGTCTGAAAGTAAGCAAAAATGCATTCAACTAACCTGAGTGGTTTTTTTTTCTAATTGCCTACCATATATAAATAACCTTTGTTTTACGCAGAAGTCACACTATTAATTCAATTCTTTAATTTCATGCCTGTGTCGAATAAATAACACATAAACTAAGCATGTAAGCTGCTGAGTAATATGCAAGGTTAGTATGCTTGCTCACACCCACACCCCACTAGAGTTGTAGAAACACTAGAAATTGGCACAGCACAATGAACTGGATATTCCTCACGTGTCAATGTGTTATGTTCAAAAGCAGTAATTCTTAGAACAGGATCAGTTTTACTTTTGATTCCAGCGTACAGATTCAAGAGTCTATTTCAGAGTAGAAACTTGTGCACAGAAAATAGTTCAGAGTAACTAACCTCAACATCTTTAAAAACATGTAAAGAACAAAATTTACAGACTATTTTGCAGGGCAGCTTTGGTCATTTGAAACTTCAGTGCTAACTAAAATGCAATTCGTTAGCACACTGAGCTGTAATATTATGAATTAGGTTATTGCAGCCACAATACCTAGTAAATGCAGATAACCTAATACACCACTGATTTCTTGTCTTGTTTCATTGGAAGGAATCTCTGAAGGTTGTCTTTCATAATCCTCCTACTCAAGCAGGGCCACCTAAAGCCAGTTGCCCAGGACTGTGTCTAGATAGTTTTTGAATATCTCTATTGAGGAAGACTCAAGGACTATAAAAAACCAATGTAATTCCAATAAAAGGAAGGAACAAAAATTTCAGAAAGACATGAACATTCTTTTGTACTAAATATTTTATTTTTATTTTATTTCTCCTCCTTCATTGCTGAAAGGAGGAAACACAAGTGTTCCCTCTCCACTTTCTTTAGTCTCTCCCTCCTTCAGCACCTCTCCTCCTTTCTTCTGCATGGCAGAATGCACACATACTCTAATGCTCAATTCTCATCTCGGCCTCTGTGATGTCCATTCCTGCACTGTCCTTTTTTGTCTACATTTTTGCTTCCTCTTCTTCCCATAAATATTCTCTTTATTACGTGATTTTTCTCAATAACTCTAATTAAACAAGTGTTTGGTAATGTTATAGCTCTTGATAAACATTTGACAAATCACTTTACAACGCTTTCTTAGTAAATAGGATTCTCTTGTTTTATGGGATGAGAAATTAGCACAGAAATTTTAAAATGCTTAATCAACTGACAAGATCATATCAGAACTGGGATTACTACATCTAAAACCTTTGCTTTACTAACTTGACCAAGTGCTACAGAGCTATTGCTTCCTGTAGCCACGTGTTTTGCTGGCTCCTCAGAAGAGTAGTCAGTTCCATTACAACCAGATGGCCCGTGGCCAAGAGACAGCTTGTCAAACATCTGACACCATACACCATGCAGATAGCTGATAATAGCTTTTGTTTAAAGCCTTTCCCCCGCCCCCAGTTAATAATCTGCAGTGTTGGTACTCAAAAATATACATACAGTAGAATGGAGGTGGTGATGGTGTGAAAGATGTATGAAAAGGAGAAATTTCAGAAAGAAACATTCACAGACTGATCTTCCAACTAGATTTAGAAATTAGGAATCTGATTCTCAGATATAGGCAAGGCACTCAGCTGCTGACAGAGGTATGTTTTTAGAAACGGTAACCTCCTTTAGTTGAAGGTAAGAAATATTTGCTGACAAGAAACCAAAATTTGGTAAACAATCTGTCATTCTAATGAGCTGTTTTTCAAATAAACTTCAATGGATTTTCTTAAAATCCATATGCAAACAAGACTATTTCCTAAACATTAAGTTGGCATTTACTGCACAAAAGGAAAGGAATACTTCTGATATATTTTTAAATATCACCATATTACTTGAGAAAACAGTATCATGGATCACTGTATGGATGACACAGTTTTTTAATCTCTTTATTCAGACATTGTAATCATGGGATTGCAGGTCTTCCTCACAGTACACATTGTTTGTCTTGATAAATACAGTAGTCTCCATTGAGCCATCACTTGCTTAAGGGCAGTTCTTCAATTTTTTTGTTGTTTAATGTTCTTCCAAAACTTCTTTAATGTGTAATTAAAGCTACTTCAAAATAGAGATTATAACAAACTAAAACAGCTAACTAGTTAGGTGAAAGCACAAAGCTCTGCAGATATGTCAGGGACAAGAAATACTCTCTGAATAAACGTCCTGAATCAGTACTATTAGCTCTTTCTTCATGGAAGCAACATACTTTTTAAGGAAAGTTTGGTACTAAAGATCACAACTACCCGAAAACAGTATTAATGTCAGTATTTTAACAGTTTGAGAGTAAGTGTGGAAAATAGAGGAACTAATTATAGATCTTCAAATGTTATTGTGAATCAGTTTCTTTCTCACCAATACAGAGTCCTAGGTAACACCAAATATATATAATTTATATTTCAGTCATATTTTCAAATTTGCTCATAGGCACTGAAAAGAGGAATAAAAATATTAAAAGAATAATCAAGAAATTAATCAGCTTTGCACAAGCTTTAAACGAATCATACAGAGAAGACAAAGACACCCCACAAAGAAATGTTTAAGAAAGTAAATGAAAACTCTGCAAAACTAAACAAAACCCACGTATTTAGAAATTATGTATTGCTCAGCTTCAGTAATACTGAGACATGTCTGTAAGATTTTGGTACATGAATAAGACATTTCAAATATTAAGTAGCAGTTGAATCTGGTGATTTTACCTCTGTAACAAAATTTAGTTTTTAGTTTCACTGAAGTGTTTTAAAAGGATCAATGTGACTAGCTACCAAAGAAACAAACACTTCTCAAGGGGATTGACCATGCAGCTCTGAATGAACAGCCACCTAAAAGCTTTCAGATATGTTACTGAAAGCAGGAATGCTTAAACCTAAAATCAGCTGCCTTTGACACATGGCAAGTACATTGCCCTCATCCAACTCAAAGCTTCCTGGTAATTCCATTCCTCACGTGTAGCGGGTAGGACACCCTAAGCAGAAAAAATTAAGAAAAACACAAAGATAGAAGAATGTTATGACAACTTCTGAAAGCAAAGTGATGGGCCTGCCTGCCAAAACAAACAAAGCGGGTGAATGCATGACTACTGCTGAGAAGTGTCTGGATACCACAGAAGACAACACACACACATAAAGAGAACATGTAAGGAGACACACAGCTGCTGGCTAACCCTACAGTAGACAGCACGCTGATGTGACTGTTTAGCACAAGGGATTAACAAGGATTTTGCTGTTTTTTTCTGGGAGGCTGGCACTGGAGGCTTTCATTTTCAGTGTGAGATTTGCAAGACTAGTTTTGCAGACTGAGATTCAGTTAAAGTCCTAACATTTTGATTGTGAATGGGGTCTCAAGCACTGAGGCTGAAAAATGCTTGCAGATTGAGAAAGAATACTTGGTCTGCAAGCTACTGAAGATGAAGGAGGTAAACTCACAGAGAGGGCTGGTGTTCACTCCTGTCCTGAACACAGCCTAGCAGAGCTCTTTCAGGCAAAAAAGAGTAAAATCTATTGTTTCTTAACGTTGCTGGGATCTGCCATACAATCTCTGTCAGAGGTATGAAATTCCTCATCATGATTACAACATGACTTGGACGGAAATCTTACCTGTTGGTGACAAGTCATCTCATGAGGCAACTAGGAGCAAAGTTCTTCTGATACAAAGCTTTAGGCTTTTTTTTTTTTTTGTTTGTTTGTTTTATCTAAACTTCGGTAATACTTCTGCAGATAGCAGACAAAGGTGTTACAGTTAATTAAGAAATAAGCACCCCAGCATAACTGAAACATGACCAGTAACTGCAGCAGAACTTTGGTTGATATACTTAGATTTACATGTTTTTAGCTGCTAATTCACTAACTAGAGGTAATGTTAAAACTCCCCTCTCTCTCAAAAGACAAATCACCAGTTCTATGTTATCAACAATATAAAGTATACATTCAGAAGCATTATTGCTGGTTGTCCTTCATCATACCAATGAAATATCCTGTAGTTAGTGGCATGGTTTACTCCGGCTAACAAAATACCACGAAACCGCTCTCACAAATCCCCCTCCCCTCCTCCACTGGAGGGGAAGAATCAGAGGGAAAAGAAATAAGGAAGCTCATAAAATTGAGATAACTGTTTACTAATTAAATCTAAAACAATATATACAAATACTACTACTACTAAATAATTAAAATAGTAGAAAATAAAACATATGATACAATATGATACAATTTCTCACCACCTACTGACCAATGCACATGCAGATGCTGAGCAGTGAGAATCAGACCCAGAGAGTCCGAGAGCTGCAGCCCAAGAGCGATCGCAGCCCAAGAGCCAGAGCCCTGGAGCTAACGCAGCAGATTCTGAATGAACCCTGTCAGCAATAGCACGGCCAGGAACTCTAAACAACCCACCAACTCCCTCACAAACAAGCCAGCACAGGAGTTAGCAAAGCAGCTCACGCAGGAGGGTTAGCAAGTGCCCAGGAGTAGACAAGGAAGTGAGTAAGGGAGAGAGAGTAAAGGCTACCGGACTCCCTCCCTGCCCAAGACCCGGAACAGGTCGTACTATGGAATGAAATACTTCCTTGGTCAGTTTGGGTCAGCTGTCATTACTGTGTGCCCCCTACGCTGCCTGCAGTGAGACAGCGAGAGCTGGGAACGCAGCTGCAGTATCGGAAGCCGAGAAAGACCTTGAATTCAATACAGGCCCAGCGCCAGCTAAGAACTTATCAGGAGCACAGCTTCCTAGCAACCACAGTAAAGGGAGTTAATTTTTTTTCCTGACTGAACCCAGCACGGTTAGCCACTTGTATTCTGTATTTCTGATAACTCCAGAATTGCAAAAAATGGTCCTATTTTTATGATTTAATACTATTTTGATCAACAGTTAATTTTTTTATAGCTAAATGTATACTTTTTACACAATCAAAGGTCCTTAAGGACTTTTAAGTATTTCTACGTATTTGAATTGTGTAATCTAACAAAGTATTTTCAACACAAAAGTAAACTATAAATCAGAATACGGTATTTTGCGCTGACAGCGTATAACCACAGCACACTCAATAATAAATACTTTAAAAACACTCCTGAAAAGAATGACGACAAAACATTAACATCAGAAACATTAACAAGGACCCTGACAACAGCATCTTACAGTCACATGCAGACCGCACGCGATAGGAAAGCCTGTCCTTCATTTGCAATAGAGGGTAATGGAAGCTAAATTTTTGCTGTTCTCAAGCAACTCAGCTTGAAAAATAATTAACAGTGAATAAACAGAACATGGAAAAGAGGGTAAATCCTAGATACTCACCATCTGAAGCACGAAACAGTAAAGCCATACAACAAACAAATGTAGGCATACTTGGTGAATGAGACATAGATGAGTTAATGCTACTGTGAAATCTTTCTTTCATAAGGAGAATATTGATAGATTTTCTGTTCCACTTTATTTTTTTTTGCCAGGGCCACTACACACTTTAGATCTGAATATGTAAAACCATCATCTCTGAGGACTTCCAGAAATTGATTAATGACTTCACAACCAAAACCAAATTCACAGTGTCCAGACGAAAGCAAGACGGAAAATTGCTGTTCTGTTAATTGTTACCTGCTCATTCAAAAACCAATTAAAAATATGGAAATAAATTGAAGTAACAAAAATGTTTATTAATTCTTACATTTCAGTCACAATTGTCTACCATTCTGTTGAAAATGAATAATCAGTTTATTGTCATTACAATAATTTTTCTTTATATCCTCTGTTACTACCAGGCTTAAACTTCCTTACTCACCACCTCTCTTTACCACTTAACACACATGTTGAATCATAAAGATGACTGTGGAGGGTACTGCAATGCTAGAAGATAGGTCAATACTTCACTTTAGGGACTCTGGGAAGAAAACCCCAGCTCTATTCAATCTTCTTAGCTCCACGTCCCACAATATTCTTAGTCAGCTACTTATGTCATGTGGCACGATCAGCAATGTAGTTTGGCTGCTATTCTTTGAAGATATCTCCACTACCCAATTAAATCCAAACTTCACATTCATTTTATCATATATACTACTAGTTGAAAAACCTCTTTCGCTTTGAAGGAACGAAGTTCATTTATGTCTTGTGGACAGGTCCACAATCTTCACCAGAAAAGGCTGTCTAAAGCAGTGTAAAACTTTACAAAGTAAAAAGGTTGAATACAAACATACTGGAATGCTTTCTCCAAGAACACTGATACCTTTTACTTCCCTTTGGCTATTCCTTTTATTCTTTTTTTAATAAATCTGATTCTCCTTTTTGATGCCATCTGATTTTTATCTTCGGCTTCATGTAATACACTAACAGTGCTATAATATAATTATTTTTAAAGTGGTTTTTTTTTTGTGTGTGTGTTTTTTTTTGTTTGTTTGTTTTTTAATAAATGGAATTTTTCCATTTCTATATTTGTAAAAAATTAAATTTTGAATTTTATCTAAAGTTCTCAATGACTCTTCAGAAATTTTCACTGAAGAAACACAATTTACATGCTACTTTGTACTGTGGGTGCAACTTGTAGTTTCTCTTATCTGTCTCTACTTACTATTTGTTTTGCATCATGGAGTACTATTGGAGAAAATGAACTGGATTCCTTTTTTGATTAAAGCAAACTCAAAGATGCACTCCAGGAATGAACCTAGTGCATTCTGACACAAATGTGTATTCAGTTCATAGAACTTGTCTACAGCTAGTCCAAAGGAAAAAACCAACAACAACAAAAAGAAAACAAAAAACCCCTACCACCATCAAAAGAACCCCACACCAAAAAAATGCAACACATACACACCCCCTGAAATGTTATAATGTGGATGTCAGATTCTAAGAAATATTTCACACTCCACATCGGTTACTATTTGGCCACACTACTTGCTAATACAGATAATCCACCATCAAGTTGCAACAGTGAACATTCCAGAAGTGAAAAGTGGGTAAAAGCAAGGATGAAAATGAACACACAGGTCAGACGTATTAACCTTTTCAGACTCCATATTAAATGTAAACATGAAACAAAAATCTTGTTTGTCACCTATCAAAAGAATTTTTATGCAAACATCTGGGAATCCAAAATAACAAAGTACTTTGCAGGAAGATTTCTTAGAAAGTTGCCTAAGAAAACAGGCTTTTAATATGAAACACACAGATGGATTTCTTTTTTTAATTCTTAAGAAAATCCAGGACATTTTATCCAACTGGTGAGCAAACTGAAATCTTATTCAACACTCAGTACCTAACTTGAAACTGTAAAGTGTTAAGTACTATGGTAAAGTTAGTTTAGGTACCTCTATGATAGTTCTGGTACCTGTAGAACTTACTGAGAGCACAGTCTTTCAGTCTCCTCTTCAGAGGGAATACTATTTGAATTCTGCTTGTATAACATTGGATATTTCCTCTATGGGTTGTTGCTACTGAAACAAGCGATCAAGAAGCATACAAAACATTTTTCCTTTCTTTCATCCTACGGTTTTGACATTAAATATTTAAATTAATTCTAGAAATTGGTTTGGAAGTCTAAGCTGTGTGAACCTAGAGCTTAGCACCATGATGGATGAGTCAAATAGCAATTAATCAAACAAGCTTGCATGCAAATTTACTGTCATTTTCAAAAGGGTGAGGAGTTTCTAGGTACTGAGGAGAAGATGAATGTTTAACTGGAAATTCATTAAAGTTTACAATTAAAGACACAAAGCTTGATCATGCCTTCAAATACTATGCAGCCATGTATTTTCTGAATTCTGCACAACACACTGTTTGCAGAGGAACAACAGGTGATTTAACAATGCAAACAATGATGTGTCTCAGGTCATCATTCAGCCAAAACCTTATGGCAGTAAAAAGAAGAAATGTAGTGTCAATTAAAAATTTGCTTCAGAAGTTCAAAAAGACAAACCATAATCCCTCTCTTCAAGGAAACATTGCATTAACATTTACCTATTTACTCATACTTAGCATTCATGGACTAAATACAAAAACTCGGCACAAGAGCTCCTTAGGATAATTTCCTTCAGATCCTCCTCTCCCTCCTACCAGCTGACCTGCACTCCCAGTGGTGAGAAGCATTAACTCAAAAACTACATGACCTCATGCAACCAAAGCCCCGCTGAAGTCAAACTAAGGAATAAGCTGCAAAATACTCACTTTCACGAGTTAAATTCTGAATCCAGTGAAATTCTGACTCCAGTGAAACGTGATGTCCCACTAACAGATGTGTACCTAGAGAGAAATCACCACTTCTGCTACAGCAGAGCAAGAGACCAACTGACACTAGAGACACAGATATGTAATGTCCCCAGATTTTCTCCTACCATTCCATCTGAACATCTCACCTGTCCTCAGCTTTTTCAATGCCTTGAGAAGTGAAAGTAACATAGAGTGATCAAAGAAAACAGAGCACCATGATGAAAGATTAAACAGGTGGTATTCTGTTTGGGACAAATCAGAAATCCCAACGTAAGACATTAAGACGATTCTCTTTGGCCAATTTCCTCTCCATTTTAGTCTTCAGAGGACTAACATTCCTACTTCAGAAGAAAAAAATACTTCACACATCTTCTGAATGTAGCCAAATACTTAACTGAGTATTCCCCTGGAAAATATTCATGCTCTAGCTAGCACAAATATATCCTAGGTAGAAAGTCAGAGCATACCTAATAGTTTCAGAAAGTAAAAAATTATTATAATTTTTCAAGCTGGGGTTGTTTTTAGAAGGAGTAAGCAGACAAGTAGGGAAGAACCTGCCCTTTTGTGAGATGCAAAAGTTCCTTGATGCTCTTCAGCATCATTCCCAATAGCTTTACTCCATGCCTCCCAACCACAGCAGTCAATGTCTCTGTTTGGCAATCTGAAACTTCTGCAACTCATGAGATTCACTTCATTTATTCTGAGAAGCAGAAAGAAAATGGATTTAACCATGTTCAGTATAACATGGACTTCCTAAAACATGGGTTTAATCCAACTTTCAAAGGATTACCTTTAGGTACACAGGAAATGAAATGTGACATTAGAAAGCACTGTTCCAGTGCAACACAATTAAATGGATAACTAATATTGCTAATCACAATTGCTCATATTAACTAGGCTTTTTGTGATTTTTCTTCAGGATGACTTTTACTCAGCATTACCTCCAAGTAAGAGATATCTGTGAAGTTTACCTGAGGCCAACCGGTGTGAACACTAATAAAACGGACAAACATTGCTTCAACTCCTGCTTCTTTTCTCCTTCAGTCACAGTGCAACTTTTAATGTTAAATCTTATATATTTTTTTAATTGATTGTATATTTTATTCCATATCCCTATTGCTTTCTCTCAGGACTTGAACTAAATCTGCAGAGCAAAAGGAGCATCTTGAAAACAGCTCATCTCTCTCTGTTTAACCATTCTGCTGGCATGCAATTTGCCCATGCCCATTCATCTGCAGCCTCTTGGAGAAAAGCACTGCAAATGACGGCAATAGGATCTTGCTGTTGTCTGCCCAAAGGAAACCAGCCAAAACAGTGAACCAGCATGGTACTTGGATCCTCAAATTACAATAAACATCCCCTTTACCTTCATTTCCCTCCTCAAATACGCCCGTGACCAAAATCATCAGTACCCCACAGCAGCTCCTGGTTCACAAACAACTGTGAAGACAGTGTCCTATCTTTTCTTTTCCTGTTCCTAAATAGCAGTGACAAAACAGAAAACGTAGTAGGGGCAGCATCCTGACAGAGCAGGTAGGAGGACTCTGTCAAATGCACTCCTGCCAACCAAGAACTCGATTGGTATCCTTAACCAGGAAGTGTCAAAGGGTACCAAAACACATACTTTAAACCCGAACTGCTAATTCAAATTACTAAAAATAACATCCCAAACTGTGACTTGGGTTGCAAAGGGATCACCACTATCTTAAGATGAAAGAGTCATGAGGCATTGTAACCTGTTAACTAAGTAAACCCCAATTAAGGGCCCAAGACATGTAAATAATTTTTTTCATTTACATATACTTTTTTTGGTTTTACTCTTCATATAGTTCTTGGGTTTCTTAGTTCAATAAGACCTGTTCACTCATGTGGGCTAAGAATGCCTTAATGCCCTGTGAATCACAAATAACACAGAGCTCTACACCGTATTTGGTGTAAAAGACAGGAAATTGCTTGAGCGGAATGTAAAAAAAAAAAGTTAGCAAGAAGCTGGCTTGTTGTAAGTACAGACATTTATCAGTTATTAGTCATGAGTCGAAACTGATAATGATGGGCAGTCAAGCATAGTGCTTCTCATCTTTGTTTTCAGTGACGACGAAGTGCTGCCTGCTGCCAAGCAGTGCCTCAAAATGGAGAAAGGTACTTAAAAGTTTCAGATGAGCAACTGGGTGCATGCCAATTTTTTACATGAACAGTCATAAGCATGTTCCTGCACAGCAGGATGTGATCAAACTATTCAAAGCCGTAAAACCAGGTTTGCTTGCCAGTTATGATATTGCTTCAAGATCAGTGTATTACAGACAATACTTTTCCAACCATGAAACCACTGTTTTTCCTCAACAAGAAATTCTACACCTTTAATATTCAAAACTCTGTATAGAATTGACTATTCCCAAATAAAAAAAAGGAATTACAGAATGAAGTTAGGACTAAAGACCTATCAAACAAATGATCTCCTGAACTATGAGCCACCTTTTATTTAGCTTTAAAAAAAAAATCACTTCCTTCAAGCTGTACCAACTAAAAGGTCCCCTTTCTTCTCTAAACCCAGAAGAAAAGTCATTGTACTGACTTACTGAAGTCCTCAGCTTCAGCTGCCAACCTTGTAATCATATTAACATTCCTGTCCATAAGGTGTGATGTGGTTAGTAGGTGGTTGCCAGTTTGAGACATTGCACTGTATTGCCTCCTGCTGGAAACCACTTCTTCAAAGTATTTTATGAAGATCACAGTGTGACTATGCCATATGTAATGTTTATTAAATGTCTGTCACCAATTGGATTACTCAAGCAAGAAAGATCTTTGAAGAAAGGCAGAACTGTAGTACAACTAACTGGACAAATGATTTTTTTCCTTGAACAGGTTAAGACAACCCCAAACATTACCGATAAGCTGATGTTTTATTTCTCATGACAGTCAGCATCTTTCTCCATTTTCCTTTCAGAGGATCAGTCATAAAACAGACTCAAGCTCCCCAGTATAACACAATATCTGTTCACTAACAAACATATCTTAGCAAATACAACCAAACAGTTGAGTTTGTTTTTTTAAGGGGGTTGGTACAGGAGAAGGTGGATGTCAATGTTTAGCCACGCTTTAGTTTGTTTTTTATTCACTTGAAAATACATACTAAAAGTAGTATCAAATATTTGAGTTTATACCATTTTATTTGTTTTCACACATAGAAAAAGTAGTTTGCATATTTGCTCAGCAATCTAGTGAATGATCTAAGATTACACACGCATGCACAGCTCAATACAGTGATAGAAGTGCCTCTATCTGCTGCCTAGTAAGAAGTAACGCTCATGTTTGAAATCTCAAAAAAATATGCAGGGATTCTTCTAATTCATATAGAAGAACCACCACTAGCTAACCATTATCAAGTACACTGGAATAGCAGTCCAGTTAAATGCAACTTAATAATATAACTACCAGAAAAAGTATTGTAGAACTACATGTCAAAGACTAGTTGAAAGTATTCTGTATTTACTTGGTCATAGGAAATGCAGAGTTTATAGAATGTCCATCCTCTAGGAATATAACCTATTCCTTACTTGAAAGCAATGTGTTCAAGCTGTGAAGGCTTTTGTGTTATTGTTTCTTACTGAGAAAAATCAGAAATCCTACAAGTAAAACCCAAAAAGCTAGACGCTACTTATATTCACCGTGTTCAATTGTCAAATGCCAGGCTATTGTGAAGAAAACCATAAAGAAGGATAACAGATGCAGCTTCATTAAACACAGTCAGTCCAAACCCTTATTATCATATAGGTGATTCTCTGCCACATGGAACCAGTTGTGGTGGTCACTGAAACGACACTGCTGTCTCCAGCACCACACAACAGCAGGCAGGAACAGAGCAACACAGTGTTCACACAACGTGTCATGAAGCATTGAGCTCCCACTGCCCAGTGAGCTCTGAACTTTAAAAATGCCTTTTCCAGACTGTAGTCACAGCATGCTAATGGTTTACTCTATTTCTGCTTTGTCTCAGCCTGATCTCATCAATCCCCTGCCATATTTGATGTCACCTCCACCAAAAAGAAAAAGATTTTAACTTGCAGATGTTATGAACGCCTGAGGCGACCTCAGATCTAACTTCCAATAATTTGCACTTGTTATGCTAAGCATATACATCCTCTGAATTATATCTAGTCCCTTTGTGGTCTAATGTAGGAATCCCTCTCCTATTGTTCTTGCTGTTAGCACTGTAATAACTACTGCTATTGCAATGTTAACAAAAGACTACTAATAATTCAAGTACGGTAGGAATTCCCAAGGAATCATCAAGTGAGAAACGCAGGTTGAAATGGTAGCTTCAATTCCAAGGACCTATTTTCTATATTCAAGAGTTACAGCTGTAAAATATCACATATGTGAAAACACAACACACAATCAATAGAGTTCGATCAATAATAATTAATGTAAAACAATGGTGTTATAAATTGCAAATGATTTAATAACAGCAGTAGAACTTAATAAAAAATATTTAAATTTTAATTTGACTGGTATTTAATATTTTATTAATTTATTTTTTCAGCTGCACTTTTTACTTAACATTACCTGTGCTTTTTGCTGACAGGCCTAAAGATGGCTTTGCTAGTTGTGGCACTTGAACTGTTATTGTATAAAACAATTATCTTTATTAATTTCCAAGCTGACTTCTTGGAAAAGATTATTCCTTAATCAGGCAGCTTAAAAATCAATTCAATTAAAATGTATATTAAAATGCCCTACAACAACATTCTTCTGACATTCATAAAAGTCTTATTGTCCAAGTATGCCTGAAAGTCCACTTTAACAAAGCAGCACAAACTGACAAAACAAAAATAAAAATATCAAAAGAGCCTTCTCTTTTGCTGGAAGCTTTTTTCTTACAAGCTTCTCACTTTTCAAATGCCCTGAGCAAAGAAGAATGAACATAAACTTTTGGCAGGACTGTTGGATGTTTCCCAGTAGCTATGCTGCTCATCATTAGTATAAAAGCAAAAGAAAGTAGAATGAAAAAGCAAAGTTTCACCATTAACATATTCCGACATTAACACTCTGTGCAGTGCACACTGGATAGATACACAAAACCTTTTAAGCAACAGACAGCGCTTTCAAGGTTAGAATAGGAGAGAATGCAAAACCAATGACTGCACAATATTGAAAATTGCAGGGTGTGTAGAAGGGACTCTTTTACCATGAGACTTCTCAATAGAACATAAATTCAATGAACATCATCAATACCACTCAAGATCACAAATCTGACATTAAATCTAATAGAAATTAGTTAGATGTAGTCTAACTTTGGTAACTCATATTAAAAATCTAAAATTTCAATATTGGAAGAGTCAGATGAAATATCTTGACTGGGATGAAAACATGAGAAGTTTCATCCAGTCTACAATATTGTGTTTTCATAGGAGATATATCCCCTACTTGGACTGCTCCTCCCCAAAGCCTGTTCCTATTGAACTGAATCTAGGTTAAAATCCAGGAAAGAAAACTATGGGGGAAAAAAAATAACAACAGAAAACCTCTTCCATCAGATGGGAAAAGCAAGGGGAATCTCTTCAGGTTGAAGAGAACCAAAACAATACCGTTCTGTGAAAATAGGAAATTGCAGGGAATGAGTGATCTGAGTAGAAAAAGGACCTCAGGTTCTTTCAACTCATGCAGCTGGAATGTAAGACTTTGAGAGTCAAGTACCACATGCTGATTTTTATCTCCTGAATGTAAAGCAACAACAGGAGGAATTGCTTGCATTGCTGTATATGGTACTGTCATCTTCCTTTAATGTATATTTCTGCCACATATAACCCTTTACAAATCCTTGAGTCGCAGTTAACTGTCATCCAATGCATTATAACAATACAGCATCCTGCAAAACTAAGCCCTTAGTAGTTTTTTAGATTGGTCAATACACTGAAAACTATTTTGTTTTAAAAAACGAGACAGCTAGTGATGAGGTGCAAAGAATACAAAAATATCTTTTCTCATGAAACGCACTGATCCCGTTTCAGTGGGCACTATGACCATGAAGAAGCAGTTATCATTAATCAGCTATTTATTACAAGGGCTCTCTTTTGAGATTTTCAACAAAGTAAATGAAATGCTTTTCTTCTCCAAAAGTAAAGCAATAAAAAAGGAGAAAAAAAGAAAAAGAGAAAAAGAAATTTAGTATTGACTGATGATATAGTTGTAGAGACTTACTTGAGACAAAGCAGCATCCCGTTGTTCTATTACTGCATTCATTTCCTCAGCTATTATTTTCTTTTTACGTTCTTTGGTCCTGTGTATTTGATTCAGAATTATAGCTCCATTCTTCAGTATATCTATCCCTGTGTCTGCATTGTTTATTCTGTTCAGTAATTCCTGTAATGTCTACCAACAGCATTATATGTTAGTCAGACATGAAGTTTTAATATATTTTATTTAATATAGGGTTTTAATTAATAGGCACATGTGAATTGTAAATTGACTGAGTGAAGTTATTGAATTTTCATATTGCAGCAAAGATGTACATTATTAGTGTGTCAATTCTTCTTTTTCCCACATCTTAGTTCTTGAAACCCACTCAATTGAACTTAAGCCTCTAAGATATAAGACTGACATCAAGAAATCTCCTCAGAGAATGGCTTACCATGTCATTTTCTTCAGGGTTAATATTTTCTAGCCTAGAAAAAAGGGACACAGAAAGCCTGATCAGTAGCATTTCCTTAGTGCAGCAAAATGAGTTCGTTTTTTAAATCTTTAGAACCTCAAGTAATTTCATTCTACTAGTCTTTAGAGTCAACCATGACACTGAACATATTAAAGTGCCACCTGCTCGACTCCATCTTTCAATAATGCTCCATATCTTCAGCACTGACTTCAGACTGTTAAGTTATTAATGTTTACTGCTATATATGACTACAAGGATCAATTGTTCATATGTGCTTAGATGAAGAAAGTTCCCCAGCGATAGAAATGACTGATGCTCTTATTTTATTTATTTCTGGGCTTACAACTTTTACCTGATGTTGTATTTTTGTTGTTTTTACTGCACCCCAAATGAAACAGGAATGGACTTTTGTGGATAATTTTTTTTTCCATTTTAAAGTAATTCTTTTTCCACCTCTGTCTTCCAAAATGAGGAAAAAAACCTAGCTGAAGTTTTCTTAAAAACATTTTCATCTGATATCTTGTATAAAATAGCAAGATAAACCAATTCTGTGCAAGGCCCTTATTTAATTCTGGGACAACCCTCCTGCACTATCCTCCTTACTTTTTCAACAGAACATATATTGACCTGTCAAATACAAAGATGACATGAGGAATTTAGTCATACAGCATTGAACACTGGCTGTGCAAAAGCAGTGGGTAATAGCACAAAAAATCTAATAAATGGGATAGTACGCATTTTATTTTACCTAAGGTTAGTTATATGGACAGCATATTATTTAAAACACTTTTGTGTATTTTAAAATGGAAGAGAACTCTTTTCTGGAAAAATGAGTCTATTAAAGTTACCTTACCACTCCATTGCTACTTACTTAAGGGTGACTTCTACTAAAAGTAGGTCTGTCACTAGCATATAATATTTTAAAAGACACATAAAGTAGCATTAAGCGTCTACTAAACAGCAACACACACTTTTTCAACAGTGCTGTGACAGGTGCTGCTCTGAAGCTAAGATTTTGGCTAGCAAACATCATAAAGCAGTTGACAGCACACTAACACCTTTTACGTTAAAGCATTAGTTTTACCAGGTAACAGTACATAAGGCATAGTAAATCAAGTAGTACAGAAATTAATTCTTTAAATAAAAAAGAAATAATTCAGTGTACAACAGCTGGTATATTTATATGGAGTTCACAAGCAATAACTACTCCAACATACACAGTCAGCAGCAGACCTAAACAAAACAAAGTAAGAGCTAACCTTTGCTGGGTTTGACTTGTACTCATAATGTAACACAAATCATAAAATAACATAAGTCCAGATTCTCAGAACAGGCTCCTTGACTTGGCTCCTTGTAGAGTTCCTGCTTCATGTTTTCATGTTGCTCTATGTGCCACTTCATGTGGGACTTAAAAATGGATCTCCAGCTAGTTTGTATTCACAATGAAAGGAACAGTGTTTGTCAAAGCAAATTGGCAGGACTGAACCGGCTTCTCCAGAGGACTTCTACCCTGCTAAATGTGTGGGTCAACAAAATCACCTAGCCAACCAGCAGGCTGGATAAGCAAGACACCTGAGGGAGAAATGGGGGTAGATAAAGAACAGGAACTTATAGTAGAAGCCTAGCCCTTCAGCATACTACTGCCACAAGGCATCTGTCTGTAGGTGTACATACACCTCCTTAGGTGACAGTATTTTTAAAAAAGCAGCATCCAGTGCTGTGTATTTGCCCTACTGCCCCTCCCTGTGTTGTGCCCAGGCAATAAGTGACCCTCAGCTCTCTCATGATTTTAAACAGCAGAAACCAAGCACTCCTCTTTGCCCCATTTCTACACACATTCTGCTAACATAACCCCTAGGGTCAACAGGACTGAAAGAATTTTGGTTGTTACAGTTAAATAATGACAACAGAATTGCTCCAGCTGCTAATTTAAAGAAAGCATTAAAGCGTTTAATAAAGGTTGGCAGGCTGTTCAATATTGCCCTCTTGTAAAGATCTCTGATTGGAATAAGTCCAAAGCAGATGGAAGGAGTGACCTGTGCTCTAAAACTTGATGAGTGTAGCACAAGTAGCTGATGTTCTTTAAAAAACCCCAAACTTCTAAGTGCTCCGCATCTGAGACAGAGAACTTGACCTTTTGAACAACCAGCATCAGGAAGAAAATATTAAGGGTGGTAGTTGGAAAAGTTCCAAGAATCTCTAAAATTAAATAAAATAAACCAAGTCCCTCATGGCTCATCCCATCACCTCTGGTCTTTCCAAAGGATTAGGGAAGTGGTGAGGTGAACACCAAAAAAAATTCCATTCAGCCACAGTAATAAACTACTCAGAATAAAGAGGCTAAGAAAAGTAATTTCCTCATGGGGTTGGATTCTGCTTCTGAGAATGTAGCACCTCAATTTGACTTGTCAGTCACAGTCCTGGCTTGCTCCTCCCATTGCAAAATGCCAGACAGGCAGATACAGAAATGCCTTGCTGCCTCAGCTGAGATGCTACAACAATTAGTAAAGATTTCCAATGTTCTGAAAAGTCTGATTTCTGGAGCCAGGCTGGTGTTCCAGCAGGACTCTTGGCCCCACTCAACCTTTCTTGTATGCAGGGTGTATGAATAAGCATCCTGTAAGCTTAAAATAGGTGGAGCTGAAATAAAACAGCTGAGACTGATGAAGGAAATCCTGCCTTCTTGGTTCTGTAATGCTCAAAGATTTCCAAAACAGCTAAGAACTTTCTTCAATAAAAGAACATAACCCCCCCCAAACCAATGGGAAATGTTTCCCTGTACCATACCACTGCTCTTTTTGACAGAATTATCACATTACCTAGAAGGTTCTGTCAGAGAACTGATATGGGGCAGGGAAGTGTTGTGATTGGCTTAACCTAGATCAGGTTGCACTGCATTGGGTTTGTGTGGCTAGGTTTTGGTGTTGGGCGGGCTGCAGAGGTGGCTTTTTTGAGAAGCTGCTAGATGCCTCCCCCATGTCTGACAGACACCATGCCAGATTGCTCCAAGATGGACCTGTAATTGGCCGAGGTCGAGCCCATCAACAGCAGTCATAACACCTCTGGGATAGACATGTCTAAGAAGGGAAAACAAAAAACAAAATGGGAAAAGAAATTGTTGCAGAAAGAGTAAGAATATGTGAGAGGAACAACCTTGCAGACACCATGGTCAGTGGAGAAAGAGGGGGAGAAGGTGCTCCAGGCACTGGAGCAGAGGTTGCCCTGCAGCCCGTGGTGAGGGGGCAGGCTGTGCCCCTGCAGCCATGAAGGGTCATCATAGGAGAGCAGAGATCCACCTGCAGTCTAGGGAGGACCCCACGCCAGAGCAGGGGGATGCCCTAAAGGAGGCTGTGATCCCGTGGGGAAGCCCACACTGGAGCAGGCTCCTGGCAGGACCTGTGGCCCTGTGGAAAGAGGAGCCCAGGCTGGAGCAGGTTTGCTGGCAGGACTTGTGACCTGCGAGGGACTCACACTGGAGCAGGCTGCTCATGAAGGACTGCACCCTGTGGAAGGGACCCATGCTGCAGCAGTTCATGGAAGACTTGTCTCCCATGAGAGTGACTCCACACTGGAACAGGGGCAGAGTGTGAGGAATCCTCCCCTGAGGAAAAAGGAGCAGCAGAGACATGTGATGAATTGACCACAACCCCTATTTCCATGACTGTGCACTGCTCACGGAGGTAGAGAAATCGGGAGTGAAGTTAAGTCTGTGAAGAAGGGAGGAGTGGGTGGAAGGTGTTGTAAAATTTAGTTTTTATTTCTTATTATCATATTCTAATTTGATTGGTAACAAATTAATTTAATATTTTTTCCCCAAGTTGAGTCTGTTTTGCCTGTGACAGCAATTGGTGAATTGTCCTTATGGCAGCCCATGAGGCTTTTATTGTATTTCCTCTTGCCTGTGCAGCTGAGGAGTGCTCTGATGATGGACACTAAAACTATAAATGAAAAAAGCTTGTAACATTTTTCAGAACCCTTCAGCATCATCTTTGTGCCCTACAGGAGACATAAGCCTGCTTGGGATCTGCCTAAGGATTTTGTTCATGTCCAGGATGCCCTCAGTGACAGGACACACATCACCTGGGATGTGAAAGACTTGGGTATGACTTCCCAACAAGCTGCCATTGCCATGGTCTCTGTAATGCAGAATGGGAGACCCTGGAAAATACTGGAACTATGATCTTGCAGTACACATGAAGTCTGGCAAGGAGAGTTTTTTTAAATTAAATTGGTTTTGTCCCCAGTCTTGTTTCCTGGTGTTGGCTGTCATGACGGCAAATGCCTGACCTACACTCTTGCAGAATATGCAGGAAGAAATACTGGCTACAGACAATGGCTCACTGTTTAGGCAAAGAGGAATGTATATCAGGTACTGAACCAGCAGTAGCAGGTTACTCCATCGCAATTTTTACCTGTCTCCACAGGGAAATCTCCTATGCCAATTCTGAGACTGTGAATGGATCAGGACACCAGGCCTCTCTATAAAGGATCAGAAACAGCACCAGGGTGGATGACAGTCACAACAGTTGCTGTTCTCTAGAGGACAGCAATAAGGTTGGTTTCAAGCTACCAGCCAAGGGAGTTACTGACCCCCCTCCTTGTACAAGTAATTTTTGTCATTATCAGTGTATCCAGTGCCCTCTGCAATGACATTCTTTTTGGGAAGGTAGTATGCATGTTCTCCAAGAAATGGAGTTTCTTCTCTTTTCTCATCCTTTTGCTTAGAACTGGGCTGGTCTTCCAGTACATGAGTGAAGCAGACAGAAGGGGTTGAAGGGAAAACTAGTGATGGTGTTCTGACAGATTCATGTGTGTCTAGAAATAGCTACAATAAGCCTCTCACACAATCACCTGTGATTTCTTCCAGAAACCCAAAAGTCACTGACAAGGTCTGTAGACCAGCATAATTAATTTTTTGCAGGACTTGAGTGCTTTAACCCTAAAGATCTTGAGTTAATCTTATACATAGTTTCATTTGATTGAGGCCATACAAAACTTTTTTGCTATCTTTACTCTTGGAAAATTAGAAGAGTGACAGAAGAACTTGTAAAGGCTGGAGTCGCTCACAGTTATGATGCCTTGTATGGGAATTTAAAGCATATTTGTAATTTCCTCAGAGATCGATGCTCAAAGCAAGATTTCAGGTGCATGTACGCCTATAATGAGTGTTGTAGAGACATTTGCTCTAACAAATTGTGCACTGATTCTTGTGAGAATGGAATCTCCTAATCTTGCTGTTGAGTCATACTTACAGGTTGTGACAAACTCTAGCAACTTGTAAATTCCACAGAGTAATGGTGCACAAACTATGTGCAGATTATTGAAATTTATTTAGATAACATTCTCTGGCCTTACCTACAAAAATACCCAAAAGAAGACTGTTTTTCTGCCATAAAGAGGAAAGAGTACTCTTAGTAGAATCAATTATTTAAAACGAAATTGCCTGCCATTTAGTTAACTAACAACTGCACCTATTCAGTCACCTACCTTCTTCTACCTACTTCTATGCTTCCTTTGTATTTCTCTTGGCAGAAAAAGAGGAAAAATTTCTCACTCCCTCTAGACTTTGAGGGACTACCATAGACAGTAACCAAGATAATCACAACTCGGATTGAGAAGGATTACATGGAGAGGCAAGTTCTATCTTCAAAGCTGCCTATTTCCTAAAGTGAGAAAATAAACTGTTCTTGATCTTCCCCTCCTGACATAACAAGTTTTGTTTAACATGAGACTGCCTATTTCTGCTGTGTTAACATGGCATATATAAAACTCCATTAAGATAATTGCCTTACAAATTTCTCCTACACTAAAGATAAGAAAAAACCCATATATTTTTACTTCACCCACACCATTAGTAGAAATTTTGCTGAAGGAAAAATTGTCTAGTGGGCTTAAAGGCTTGATTAATTTCCTATACATTGCAACTTCTGACTGACATTCTGGTACTCTGTGTCATAAGATCCCTATAAAATGTCACATTAGTATTTCTTATCCCTGAATAAATCAATACCAAAGCTTTTAATTATATTTTTAATTTTTATGACAAAAATTATTCACCTTGCTATTAGTCTCCAGAGAAAAACATGGTCGTATAGGGTGGCTAACAAATTAACCAATATCACAGTAAGACTAGCACTAGCCTGGTATTTCATCAGAGAAGTTTGTGCAAAGTTTTCCTATATAACCACTGTCGAGCAGCGTGTGACAGCCACAGACTGACACAACCACCTTTTTGCACAGGGCAGGAAATGTATACTTACTCTTTGAGAGACTCTTCTAAACGCTGGACTCGTAGATATGCTTCATCTCTCTCTTCATTGGCTAACCTAAGCCTTGCCATGACAGCCTTGTCACGTTCCCGTTGAGCAGAATAAACTTCTTCCACCAGAGCTGCAAAAGTAACCAGTGTGTTTAACAAACAAGTTTGACAGGGAAAGACACTATTAGATGCACTTACATGGGCCTTTGCCAGCATCTCCTAAAATCAACAGTTCGCTGCCGACCTCAGATTACTCTGGGTAAGGTCTGTATTACTCTTCAGACATAACAATAAATTGCTGTTCATTGCTAAAATGAATACTTTAAGGAATGAAATAAAGACATGTGTTTTCCCTGTATAATCAAACAGGGAAGGAAATTATTTTCTTTGTATTCTGAATACTTGCTTAATGGAAAGGTAATTTTTAAAGCTCAGAATCATGAGATACTAGTAAGTTTCTTCTAGGACAGAGAGTTAAAAATAATGATCCATTAAAAATACTTCTACCATCACAGTGCTTCCTATCAGGGTGGAACATTGATATTAAATATTAAAAATTCTAATATTTTCATAGTCTCTCTCTGGTATGACAAAAGTGGCACAGCTGGCATCTCTCCTTCTCTGCCAAGCCTTTACTTTATTGTGTAATATACTGTTATATTATCTGTTACGGCATACATGGACCTTGGAGCATTAGGTGCCAATAAACTAAGATTTACTGTCTATCCTTGGGAGCAAACTAACACCTTCAAGTCATTCCTCATCCTGAGCTTACGTTTTCTTCCTGCCTTTCCCCTGTCAATATGTCTAACACCATCTCTGGCACACTGCCAGAATCCTTACCTCGACCCTGCCTCTGCTAAAATCTTTATTCATACTTTCATCATTTCCCTCTGCAATACAGCAAATCTCTCCTCACAGTCATCATAAAACCCTGCAGTCAAAATGTCTAGGGACTTTCAGGATGCCATAGTAAGACCACCATACTCCAAGACAGAGGGCTGTATCCTCTCTGATTGTCACCTCCAAAAAAATCAACTGTGATCTCCAGGTTCCAGAATTCTCCATGCTCCCCTTCTAGTCTGCCAAGTTGATGTTTAGCCACAGCCTCCTAACACCATACTACAATATGTTTTAAATTTTGGCATTTATTTCTCAAAAACATTCTGTAATAAGCCATTTCTGCTGGGCTTCCTTACACCCTCCAGAACTGTCTGTTCCCCGCTGAACTAGTGCTTAAGTCATTAAGATCTCCAAGAAAGGCTTATTCCCTCTTCACTTTAGCACAGAGTTTTTATCCCTCCATTCTTACTTCAACTGACATCAGCGTTGTTGCCTTTAATGTTCGTTGACTCTTACTTCACCTTTGTGCATTGTTGTACAAAAACTTCATAGTATGATGTAACCTAAAACACTTTATGGTTCTTCACAGAATGGAACAAGAAGAACACAGTAGTACATTTTGGTAGCAATAACATTGCTGGCATAAAATACACTATATCAGTACCAAAATATACCCAAACTCCTCAACCAACAGAAACACAAGAAGTGTTAAGTTTGCATAAAGTTCACAAGCAGCTTAGATAACCAGGGCTGTAAGACGAGGGAGAAGATGAACAGAAAAGAGTCCAGAGCAACGAATTAGGAAGATGTTCAATGTAGGAAAGCAATCCTCTTGTCCTCAAGCTGGGGAGAAGAGTGTTCCCAAAGAGCAAGGAAGCATTTTTGGCAGGTCTAGCAAAAGGTTGCATGATAACAGCAGACTGGACAAAAGAAGACAGGGAAAGGCTGAATGTTATTTCTGAAAGTGCAGACCCTCCTCTCACAAAAATCTGCAGAGAAGGTGCAAGCCCAGTCATCAAGTCAGAACTGTAACAAGTTGCCTCCCCATAAATAGGAAAAAAAAGAAAGAAATTCATCATCAGAAGAACAAATCTCAAAATGTGCACAAAATTTAACAAACACTGATTTATTTCTCTTCTATTTGAGTATTTACTTGTTCCACAAGAATAGTGTCTGTCTTTTTTTTTTTTTTTTTAAGATATATTTTCCCTGTTTGCAACAAAAAAGCTTTGCTTGACATGGAATGGAAAAACTGAGGCATGAGTAAAGCAGCTGCAAAACTGCATGCATATAGATTGGTAGTCAGGAATATGTTTGCAGCACTTGCAGAGGATGAGTCTGATATCTGCACAGGTAGGTGGCTCAGCAAGGACAAGTTCCATGAGGTGAGTTTTGTACTTCAGCTCACTAGACTTCCACTTAGGTTGCTGAGATCTGTGATCTCAGGGAAATTAATGCCTCAGCACTGACTTCCTGGGTAAGCTACAATTCAACTGCTATGTCCTGGCTGGGTCTGGAATACACAAGCAGTTTAATTTTGTATGATCATTATTACCTATCTGTACCTTAATATATTTGTCTACTGTAGATTTCCCAGTCAGTGATGGCAGTTTATCTAACAAAACAGCCAGAGCTCCTGCTGAATTTGGGTTAGATATTTCTGCTATGCAATGCCTATACATTTCTGACTCTTAATTCTTTACAAATTCCTTTTTTTAATACTATATGGAATATTGTAACAGTTACACAATTGCAGGCAGTCCAAACTGTAATGTTGTTTACAACAACATTCACCATTCAAGACTGAGTTATGGAAGAGTTGCAAGTGAAAGTTTGGAATGGTAAGGATCACAGGATTCTTCAAATAAGCTACTGAAATACATACACCTTTGGGTTGAGATGAAGCAGCAAACCAAAACATTTTGTGTCATGTTTAGGAAAGTACGTGAAGTGTACACTATCCACTGACAACTCTGTGGGAGTGACATAAAAATCCTCCATATTAAGAAGAGTAAAGTATATCCAGATTATCATCCCTATGCTTCTTAAAGATGTCAGGCAAAAAATTAATTAAGAGTAACAAGTCAGGCTCCTAAATCTCATTCAAGTTATGGAATATCCAGCAAAATACTACCTCATACTGGCATGCTGACTTGATGCCTGATCCAAAGAAAAAAGTGATCTAGCTACTTAGTCACCAACTGCTTTGGTTGACACCACGACGTTTTTCTTGGAGACCTTCCAATGGTGCACCAACCAACCCTATCCTGTTTATCTTGAGGCCTGACCAACAAGAAACACAAATTCTTATAGAACTCATGTTTCAAGCAAGAAAATGACACATGAAAAGTGAAGTATGAATAGTGAAATATTAAGTTAAAATAAATTGTGTCATTTACTAATTAATATACATATAATGACATTCAAGAGTTAAAATATTTAAATCCTATAGTGCTAAATTAGAAAAAAAAGGATTATTTTCCACTGTTTGAAAACATTGTAATATATACAAATATGACATTACTATTTAGTTGCATAAACTTTATTTGCTTTGGAAGTATTTAATAACATCTCTCTCCTTGTAACTAAAGCCCCTGCATACTCTAAAAGAGCTCTTTATTTTAAAAGAATCATTATGCTAAGCTCATCAATTCTATAACATTTTTAGTTTTTAGTAAAGAAAACAATTGTAAACAGAGAGCTTTTGTAAGGTAGATAGCTATTACAAAGTTCACTTAGAAAATCAATATAGCATTTTAGCTGGAATTTGCTCATTAAACACCCACAGCTCTAATGCAAATTATGATGGAATGAATAAAGCAAATACATATGCTTCTTTCTTTTTATTAAATGTAAAATCTACTGTTAATTGCATCTGGTATGTCATATAAACTTTTCTCCTTAACTATTAAATGGAAGCTTTTACAAAAGTCATTAGAGATTCTCTTTCTTTGACTTGTATAAATTTCAATATTTGTTCAGTAAAGGTTCACAGCAGTTAAATTACATTAACAAATATTATTAGCTACTATGTAAGCCAACTAAGTAAAATACTTATATTGCAGGTAAAACAAATCAATGGGTGTTTACAATAATATTTGGATATGTCCATTTTTAAACAAGCTTATCAAATATCATGTAATTCTTAGTCAAATGAGAGAGACTCAAAGTAGATTTTTTTCTTCCCAAATACTCAAATTTGTTTAGTAAGCTAATTGTTTTCTAATATGGGCAAAAGTAAATATGAAGAAGATGAACCATACCGAGTATGAGTTTACCGAGTCAAAGCAGTGTACATATTTTCTTAGTTGAACCTGATTCTTTTGGCAAACCTATCTTCTACACTTTTTGAACTACCTTTAAAATACAGCAGTAGTGAGGAAGTGTGTTGGAAATCATTCTAGTTTAAACAGTGGTTCATGATTTTCCAAACAAGAGAACTTTGAGGGAAGGGAGGGAAGCACGGTTCCCAGGAAAAAAGTCTGTTTGCTGATTTTCTAGAGGTCATCTGTGTACATGAAAAAAGTGAATAGGAGAGGGAAGAAAGAAGAAATTGTTAGGACTTCAAACATCTACAGCAGCAGAAATAGCTTCATAATACTCATTAAAAAATGTAAAATCCATAATATGGGCCAGACCTTATAAAAAAAAAGATCAGACCATTATGGACACCACTATCTCAGAAGATACAGTAAATATTATAACACGGTAACAACTGGCTTTCAAGATATTTTACAGAAATAATAACAATATTTTGGACTTTGCAAGTTAAGAGATGTGATGAAATACTGCTTTTGGCTTTGGACTACGTGAAAAACAAAGAACTCAGGAAATAGTATAATGGAAATTTTCCTAATTATTTTTGTAACAAGCACTCGTTATAGTGATCAGTTATTTCCAAGAAAAAGACATGGTGAGAAAGCTTTTTTGTTAATAACAATGGTCTGGGTTTTGCGGTTTAAGATTTAGTATTCAAGATCAGCAGTTGCTGAACAGTAAGTGACTTAGGATTCTCTTTGGCATTGATTTCTGGTGCATTCAAAGTTATTTTACTCATTACTCCCACCATGACAGTAACAAGTAATACAAATGAGTTTATATGTTTTTACAAAAAAGGCTCTGAGCATCATAAATATTTAAGAATTGACTGAAATAATTAACGGTTCAAAAAACTTTTTGGTGCATGATTTGACTGCTAAAAAAGTTGTCAGCAAAAATTTATCCTACAGAGACATTTCACCAAAGATTTTTAAGGATTTTTGTTGTATTTTCAGTTTGGATTTCTGAGTAGCAGCTACATGAATGTGAGGAATTAGGGAAGTATACTGGGAAAAGAGGTGTAATGACTTTTCATTTTCATCAGTCCTGCCATTCCTGTCCACCATTGCTGGGTCTCTGTCTAATCACAGGAGAACTTGGAAACTATCCTGGGCCATTATTATTAAATTTTATTTAACCATATGGATATATGCTTGCTCTCCTTACAGAAATACAAAAACGTATGTATTTGTTATCCAGTCATTTTAGAAATCAAAATCCTCTGAGAGATTTAATGGCTGTCCTCACAATTCTTAAATAAGAAGTCAATCTTCTCATAGCCAGATAAAAAAAACCCCAACGGATTTACTGCATTGATATGAAAGCCTTTAAAATGTGTCATTAATTGGTCTCTGTGCATACATGTTACAAAATGCAGATAATCCCTAGAAATGTTCAAAGCCTAAGGCCCTTACACAGTTCTCATTCAGGTTAATGGCAAGCTACCATGAGCTCCAGGGCTGACTGTCAACTTAAAAATAGTGCTGAAATGTTCTGTTACGAAACAGACAACTTAAGTTCCCAGCTCTTTTTTGGAAAACTACTATTCGTTTACTATAAATGAAAAATAAAAGCAAAATAAAGAAGATCATAGGAAAACTACTTAAGAGTTTTCTCTGGTCTCTACTGGGAATTACAGACTACAGGTCATTTACACCTAAGTGTGAATTTATAGATAAAGCAATCTGAATAAACACTGATAGAAAACAGTGACTTCTTTATTGTTTTGTGCTTGTTGTATGTATTTAGTGCATAGCATTCACCTGCTCCTACATTTCCAATGCTATAAACAGAGTGTTCTTAATAAAATGCTAAAGTTGCTTAGTGGCAAGCTCTGCATCGGGTTTTCTTTGTGTACTCAGATCCCAATTCAATTAAAAAAAATAAAGTGGGAAAGAATAGGAGAGAGTATAATACACAGACCCCAAGGCAGTTCTTGTGAAAGCCAATCCCTGTACAATACCTAAGCCTCTGCTTCTAACACACTAAACACAGCTGACTTCAAAACTCAAACCATAATGCTGTTAAACTTTTTTTCAGTGAATAATTGCTGATGCCTGAATATTTACTTTAGAGGAAAAAATATAAATGTTGCATTGAAGTTTGCAATTTACAATTTGACAGGTTTTGTAATACCCCAAGAAGTAGGTTATTTGCAGGCCTTTTTATTCCTGAATAAAACCCAATTATTTCTGTTCATCTAGCACCATAGTGGGGAAGAGAAGGGCCAGACTACTCAAAAACATGCAGAAGATACTGGCTTGTTTTTACATATAAGGTCCACCCATAAATAGCTTAGTAAATTTAACCTCTGTCAGCTCTTTGTATATTGTACTTCAGAAGAGCTGCACACAACTTTTTGACAATCAACAATTCTGAAAATCTTAAGGCAAAATTACATTGTTCCAAATTAAGCTGTTAAAAATTAAGCCAAGACGTTCTCAGTCACAACACCCTGACCTTGCGGGTTTTCTTTTTCAGTCCTTCCCATATAAAGGATTAAAATCTTACAGCTATTTTCAAAACTGTCAATATACCAGGAAATATTTTGAAAGCATATTCAGGAAATAGTTTTGCGTAATGAAGGAAATCATAATAGGAAAAAGTCCCTAAGAACTATATAGACTATATATACAAATGAATTATGCACAGAAAACTGAGTTAGGGAAGTATATGCATTACTTAAACTGTAAAATATCATTCATATTTAGGTTTATAAACACAAGCATTGGGAACTATTGAGTTCTTTTGGCTAAAGCCCAATATTGGCCTTATTTCAGTTTAATTGGAAGAGGATCTTGAATTCATCTTCTCCATGAGATATCAGGAACCTGGATTTCTGTTTGTACCAAAGGTTAATAAGAAATGTGTCTGCAAAAGTCAAACAGCATTAAATACCAAAAACTGATTATTATTCTGCAGGAGTTGTTCTGTCATTCATAATCTCTCCATGCTCCAACCTTCCACAGCTAATCTTTAATGGATGACATGCAAGAAAGAAAAATAACATCTAAAAAGGGACTCTGAAGTGAGCTTTGAGGAAATGGAAAATACTTTTCTTCTGTGCTGGAAGTTATTGCCACCCAAAGTTCATTACTGGCAAGATTAGGTACGTCCTCTTACTTTACAGGATATTAAACCAAACTAATTCTAAGATAATAGCCACTTGGATATTTTTTCACTACTGCTGTTAAAACTATTGCATATGCATCCAGTAATTATCTTTCAACTTAATTTAGGAAGCTTCAAATAATTTTCACGAACATTTCCACACCATATTAAAGAATTCCAAAATACCACAAATGTTAATTCTCAACAATTTTTTAACAACAGATGTGAAAAAAGGGACTTCATTGTAGGTATACTGCTGTAGTTTCCAAGAGACTGAAAGCTGTGTAACATAAACAACAGTATTAGGAGTACTGCTTCCCCCTTTTTCCACACTGTATTTCCTGTCATTAACCTGGCCTTTCAGAGAACACCTGCAGAATGCTAATACAGTTTTCAGGCACTAAAGGTGGTGTGCAACACCTAACAGACCTAGCAGGGCTGGACTCAATCCACTTCTTCCTGCTGAGCTGACTCTGATTTTAACAAGAATTATGTTTTGGTAAGATTAGTATCAGATATTGGCAAAAAAGCCGTGTAGAATAGCTCTTGCTACAGAAAGATTTAAGAAGTATTTAAAATTATACTTCAGAATTATTCTTGGTCCCAATATACAGTACTGTGGTAGCAACAAAAATATTCCAAGAGCCTAGGATCTGATGCCAACTATGGCATATTGTGATGCAGTAATGGTTGAATTACTGTGAGAAGACCAGGACTTTGATATTTTTTTCCAGTCTAGAGGGGCTACCACTATGCTCTATAATTCCTGCTTAGACTCAACCAGCTCTTTCCTCTAGAAGTTCTTATATACACCCTCTATAATTCTTCCATTAGTAAAAAAATAAAGTCACTTATTATGTCCATCCAAAGTGAGATGTTTTCTCTCTGCTCGTTCTTTTGCAGACTTACTCCTTTGCAATGCTTCCATCCTTACCTTCCAGTCTGTCCTCAGATGCGTGCTCCTTCCCCCTTCCCCCTCTCACAGAGTTCACCCATTCCCTTTTCTGTTCAACATATGAAAGTTCTGCAGTCCCACATTTCAAGATTTGTTTATTCTTCATACCCAGCTCACATGTGGTGTTCCCTTTTCTCCTTACATTATACTAGTCTCAGTTCTTTCATGATGCGCTCTTTTTTGATTTTCCCGATGTTGTCTCCACCTCTGTTCTTCCTCTCTTCACCATGGGGAGTGAAACTAATGGTACCTTCCAACATTGGCTTATAGTGAGAAGAAATCCAACAGAAGAATAATGAAGAAGGAGCAGGAACCTGTGCCAGCTATGATCACCAGTAACAATAACCTCTAATGCTTAAAAGCGTAAAACCAAAACTGCAAATTACCTAATTTTCCTTAGCCATAGCTACATGACACAGAGATAGAGACCCAAGAAAGTTCTAAAAACCATTTTCTGGACCTGTAAAATTTAAAAATAACTTCTGAAAATAAGTTATTTACTGCACACTAACATTAAACATTCTCTTCTTTCATGTCTATCTTCTGCCTTAACTCTACTTTTTCCTATCCTCTCATGAAGCATTTCATAAATTTACACTTCACTTCTTCCTGTGTACAAAGTAAAAATCATAAAGCAATAAGCTTTAGGTTATGTATTTCTAAAGACTTGTTTTGGTAAAACCCCATGAATTAGATGGTTACATTTTAAAATAGAATTGTAATATTCCTCAAAGTTGGTAACATTTTTATGGTGTTCCTTTCTGATGTTTTTTACAATACAATTTGTGCAGTCACTTTCTTATCATAAAGTCAGTACTAAGTAATAATAAAAATGCAAACACCCATATTTACAAGCTTCGCTCTACCATGTGTTACACGTTGCAGCAATTAAACATTAACTAGCAACGTGAAATCATAGCATGTGTTCGTCTTTCCTCAAAGGACTTAACACAAGGGGAAAAAGTTTTTCCTTAAACACACTGCACCTTCTTTATTAGTTTCTGCTTGCCCACTAGAACTCTCCCCAAGGCTTTTATGAGAGGCACATGGACTTCCACAAATTCAGTTTGGTTCACATCATTCCAGATTTCAAAACATTAATCCAAACTCACTAACATTCTTAGAACTGTAAGACAGGAAGCAAAAAAACCCATGAAGTATTAAGGATGCTTCTTTTTTGCAAACAGTTTAAGAAGTAAGGAGCCTTTTGCCCTATCTCTCAGCAATTAAAGGATTTTATACTTCCTGAGCTTGTAAAAGGAGAAAAAAAGGTATTTTTTTAAAGGTCATCTTTATTACATATTGTTGCTCTCATTAAAATTTGGGTTACGCTTCTTTTTAAAATGGAATAATTGCTAATTATTATAACCATATTCATCTCATACTGTTTTGAATAGAATATTAGGCTTAAGACAGAATTAGAAAGTTTAAATAGTAGTGTAGTAAAAACCAATTACCTAAAAATAATTTCAATTGTATCCATAAAAATGAAACTAAACATGTTTTTGACACACCTTTTGACACACATTTCTTTCCAGGTTTTAATGAGCAATGAACACCTATATCAAAGAGAATATTTGTTATAGGTACAGAGGTAAAACACTGTGCAAATATCCAGGAACGAACACAAAACCTGGGATTCAACCCAAACAATCTGCATTAGCTTTTAGCTGCTGGATATAACTATGACACTCAGTGAGGATTTTTTTTTCTTCTGAAAATAAAGCAAGCAGTTTATGTAAAATAAAATAAGAAAAAAATTGTGCCTGTATTTCGTTTCCTAATATGTAGATTAGTTTGGCCTTTCCCTTCCTCCACCAGAGAAGATCTAGGAACTCTCATCTATAATATACAGAGAGTACTGTATTCTCAGGAGTTTGACATTAAGTGGAAAGTCAACCATCTGTTTTTTAGCTGGAGTGTATTTTCTGCTCCATTTTCCTGAAGACAGTTACTTCTCCCTTCAGTCCCAATATTCTGGGGACAGGTATTAGTACTATTAATACTATAGGAAGTGTGCGTAGTCTATGAGGACACAATTTTACCTAGTTTACACTTTATTTATGAATAAATGATAAAATGAATTTATAAAAGCACTCCCATTAATTTCTTTGAAACACTTGGAGAAAAGCCTCAGAGTATTTTTCATCCACTGGGTACAATGTACACACGGTCACTTTTCAATAATCAAAATAGTCAGTTTCATTACTTTAGCAATTTCTGAAATCATAGAATGCAAACTCTCCATTCCTGTATGTCTACCCACAGAACAATTAACAGCAAGTATAAGCATGCATTCACTTTCAACTATAAAGTTAAAAACCTTTCAATTTGGGAATCTGAATGAACAAATCACTGCAGACATACCACCGTCAGACAAAAATTCATTATAACTACCAAAAAATCAAATTTTTCAAGAAGAGTGCACATCTCTAGTTGAGGTGAATGTGTGACTATCTCCATACACAGGGAGGGGGTAGTATTGCTTTGAACAAGCTAAAACAATAAGTGGTATTTGAACTGCTGGTTGAAAGGTAGAGGCACTGGTAATCATTATTTCCCCTTGTTTGTTCAGGACCTTCCAACAAAACAAACAACCTTTTTGTGATTGGATTGACATGGTGTTAACAATGCATTTAATGCCCAAATCAGTATGAATACAGGTAAAGCTCCTGCTAATACCAGTACCAGGATGTTAAAGCCACCTATTTTCTAAGCAACACTAAACAGCCACACATAAAAAAAAGTGAAATCTTCCCTCCTTTAGCAAATAAAGCTAACATTCACTAGGCCACGTCATATAGCAACCGCGGGTACTGTATGAGCCATACAGCCATCTGTTAAACGCTTGCCTACTGTACCTGCAATCTTTTCTGCAATCTTAGCTTCTGTAGCTCTCTCTTGCAGTTCTAAGTCCAGTTTTATTGTCTTCAGCTCCTTGTCCTTTTCAGACAGCTTACCTTGAAGCTGAATTGAACAAATGGAGAGTAAGATTCTCACCTGGCTGAAACAGCCAACCAGCTCATTTAACCAAAACAAAATTTTAAATAATAGTTTCTTACCCCAAAATACAAACACTAAGCAATACAACAGATGTTCAATTATATTTATTTAATTAAAGGACAAATATTAAAAGTATCTATCATCTGCCCTATACTGCTCTGTGAGACAAGCAGCAATGTGTGCGCCATATTTTCAGTTGGGATACTCTTCTTCAGGTATCCCCAGCTGTGGTCCCTGTTGCTAAGGAAGTTGAGAATTACATGGAATATAATGTAGGTGGTGACTGCATCAACATCCTATTTCTGACCAAGAGTATGGACATCATAGCCTGAAGAGACTGTGGTGTAAATGCATAATTTTCATGTGCATTGCCAGATAGAAAACTGGTATTCTTTCACATGTTGAGGCCTTTCTTTTAACTGGAATTCTTGGACAGATGTCTGAGCTTGCCGTTGAACATTCAATGACACTTCATGGAAAGACTGTAGACTTTTCTGTTGTTCGGACACATGCAATGACTACTAACGTTAGAAGCAATGACGTGTTCTTGTAGGATGGAATTTTCTTCACCTCAACAAAGAGGGGGTATCAGGGCACATTCTTTATCTGGACCACATGTACAGAAGCACGAGCTCCAGATTCTATTAATGAAATCCTGGCCTCAATTTTGGCCCTCCTTGGTTTTCACCCATGGTGCAAGAACCTATGTCACTGATTAAAAAGGTCAAAGGGTATGATGAAAGATTTTTTTTTAATTCCAAGGAAGGAGTTGTTAAGCAGATATGAAGAATTCAAAATAATAAGAAAGTTATTGATTTGTGCACTAAAATAAATAACAAAACTAAGTTAGGAACAGTTTAAAATGTATGTTTTGTAAGTCAACCATAAAAGAGCAAGTACTCTAAGTATCTTAATTGTACCTTTTGATTTTTGGCCCTCAGAGTGTCCAATTCTTTTAAAAGGATTGCAGTTTCTGTTTCTCCACCTAAATCTGCAGCATCCTTCCACGGGGATATAAATTCAGGCAGCATCCTGTTCGCCTTTCTTTCTACAGTGCTGTGTTTAGGAGGAAAAAAAAAGAATGAAAAAATAATGCAAACCCAATTCCTCTCACTTCAACAACAAAATACACAGAAATAAATTATCAAAACTTGTTAACCATTGAAAATGTATTAAATAGCCAGTAAAAGGGATGTCCTTCTATCACTTCTTAAATCTGTAATTCTGAAAAAAATCTGTAAATCTGGAATAGTAAATAAATATGCTACAGCACTAAGGCATAAACTAGATGAATATAAAATGGCTATGAAGCCGATGAATAGAAAATGCTTAAGCGAAGAAAATATTAAAAACCTGTGCTTAACATGGAGACACAAAGTAACAAAACATTTGGGGATCGAATTGATGCTCTGATTGAATGAAACAAAATTCTTCAGTAGGATGGACAATTCCACATGAAGTGAAATGAGAATATCCAAAATACAAGATTTAGCAGTTCATCTTGAAGAAATCTGTAAAATGATGGTGTTATGATAGAATAACTGACAACAGGAATTCCATACTATATACCACTCACAGTTTTAAGATAACTTATTTATCCATAGGCAGGGAAAAATCAGACAAGATTCAATGGCCACAGAACTTCTGTCTCAAGGTAAGACTTTCATAAAACGCTTTGGCTACCCGTTGATACTCACAGACAACTCAGACCTCACTTGTAAGATGACAGCAAAATCAGTGGATGAATGGATTAGGAGGATTATCAAATATTTTTAACATTTGCTTCCCTTAAGTGTTTTCTGTGTATAGGCTTCATAGCCAATGAGTCATAAGAAGTAGCCACAGAAAAGCTATACCTTCTGAACTCCTACTTCTACTGTATACATTACTTTCAATATGTGTAATTCACATCCTAGAAAGAACAGAATAGCTACATGTTGCTCCAAAGAGTCGTTCTCTTACGTAGACAGTACTCATCAACCCCTTTCTTCATCTATTTCCATTGGATTTATTTTCTCTATGGTTCTTTAAGAAGAAAGTTAAGATCCGTACTCTGCAGGCAAACTATGGTGCAGCCTAAAGCACATGACACATAGACAGCAGGGAGATTCACATCAGAAAGTAGTTAGTGTATTACAATATATAGGGGTTGGAAAAGTGCTTAAACTGTGTGTCTTCACTTTCAAGATCCTTCAATGCCTATTTCATCTTTTCTTTGTCATGCAAATTTCACTTAGTATTGTTTTGGACTGCAAGTGATAGATGCCTCTGGATACTATTCCCTAGACATTACAAACCTCAAACTTTTTTTGTGCATTTTCCATGTTCAGAAGATGCTTCCAGGAACAAGTTTGAATATACCTCCTCATCATCTTCCAATCTCTTACATGTTTTCTTCCTGCTGTCTAAAATAAAACTTACCAAGTCACATTGATGGTGCGCTAACACCATCATCTACTATGGAAATCAACACTGACTCAACATTTCTTGGGTCATTCTATATCAAGATATTTTCCCACGTTATATTCTAATTGCAATCTATTTAGGGAAGGACAGATTTTATGCAATTTATGTAGTATCTAGCACAATGAGGTTTTCGGTCTACAGGTTTAGGATCCTACATGTAATATTTTTGCAGATGAGATGGCTCAATACTCTGACTACTGTGCAAGGATAATCTCAGTGTTCAAGACCAGCCTGATTGTCAGTGTGAGTGGCACTGGCGAAGGGCAGAAGCAATAATCTTCGGTTGACTCTGTGCTGTACTTAAGCACTCAGGATTATATTTGGCTATTAGTGCATGACGCATTGCCCTAACAGCACTTCTCAGGCCCTAATGCAAAAAA
The DNA here is from genome assembly GCA_027574665.1 of Rhynochetos jubatus. Lineage (NCBI taxonomy): Eukaryota > Metazoa > Chordata > Aves > Eurypygiformes > Rhynochetidae > Rhynochetos > Rhynochetos jubatus. Next base: position 121,688,480 of record CM050648.1, on the reverse strand, counting down.
AGGCAACAAGACAGATGAAAAAGTACTATGGCCTGGTTTTGGCACAATGGGTCACCACTAGGTCATACTAAAGGTAACAAAACCAGGTGTAGAATCTGCCCGACAGTTGAAGAATTAGACTATATTTTTCAAAAGTATGTCATAGGGCTCTGCAGACTTGATCCCATTTTCAAAAGCAACTCTATCATTCTTAGTTAAGAATTGGGCTTCAGAATGCCTAAGTCACTGAAAAATGGCAGCATGTTCCCTAGCCAATTGGGTATATCTTCATATATTATGTCACATGTAGCGTAAGTGTATATGCTTCTTAAGACTGCAGTACAGGGCCATAGCTCAGTATGGAAATTAAGAATGACCAAAATTAATGACAGAATAAAATCTTCAAAGTTTGTATTACACTATTCAACCTTATTTGCCCTTCTCCAGATTCCTGTAACAGACTGTCCAAGGTCCTCATCTCCACTCTTCCAACTTCATCCAGACTTCACATTGCTTTAGTACTGCATCCTACTCAATCACCATACTTTGGGTACACTGTACTTGTTGTGTAAAGCCTCAGATACTACTAGACATTTAAATCATATTTTCTAATTCTGTTTGGTATGCAATTTTAAAAGCCTCAGGAGAGATAACAACCACTGTAATACCTGCAATATGTCACTAAGTCACTGCCATAATCGTATTTTCTATTAGTGCTTGTGTATACAGTAGTTAAATGCTGCATTCCGCAAGGAAAGAAGGGCAGATACGGTGAGTTTAAGCAAAGAGCTGACTTACTGATTTTCAGTTGGGAAGTAAACTTTCCTATCTTTATCCCAAAATCTGTATGTCTATTGTCTGTAATTTGAATCTAGAAAAACTATATATAGGGATATTTGGTTTTTTACCTTGCTGCTTCAGGACTGGCGTTACATTCATTTTGGACTCCTCCCCTCTGACTAGTTACTGGCACATTGAAAAGTTTTGGTGCTTCAGCTTCTGCCTGGATGAAAAATTCTGGCTTTTTTTTCAAATTCTGTTGAAACTGAAACTCAACACAGAAGTCTTCTTTTTTCTGTTTCTGGATGGGCATTTCTAATTGGAAATAGAAACAAACACATTTTTTTTCATTTGGAGAAAGGAGTACAAACTTGAGATTTCTTATTAGAAAATGGCTTGCTATATTCTTATTTGTAGCAGAAAGGAGGAAGTACTCTAGTTTCAGATTCATAGCTTCCTCATCCCACTAAGGAACATAAGCTGCATTACCTACAGCATAGATGTAGGAGTTATGACCTGTTTACTGAAATTTTCTTGTGGAAACCTGAAAAATTCATCACCACTTCCTAATATCTCTTCCCCTTAAGTGACTTCTTAAAATAATGCTGACCCTAGGAAATTAACTACCTATCTTTTGTAAAAATGAGCTCTACCCTAGTGAGACATGACGCATTTCTGCTGTAGACAAGGAAATTTGCAGGTTGTGAACTTACTTATATTGAGATCTTTTTCAAATCTATTTTGGGTACACAAGGAGTATCAGCAAGCTGTAATTAGCAACAACAAATTCAAGGTCCCATTATTCACTCCTGGAGAGTGTAAGTTACAGGCTCATACAACTAAAGAACTTTAAGAATGCAAAGCACAAATTGTTCCAAAGGGAAAAATTATCTGATTAAATTGTCAAGTGTGATAGTTAGTTCTCTTAAGCTTGGCTATGAGATATTTTTAGGACATATTTCTGATATCATGGTATTTAAATGAAAGAAACATCTACATACCATGAATGTTCTTTCATGAAGTAAGAACAAGTAAGTTTTAATTATAGAGCTATATTAAAAAATGGGGAGGAAGAATCCAAAAAAGCTACAAATGAACAAAGTGCATATATTCTTCATTCTTTTATTTAGATTAGTAGAGAACAAACACTGGAGATTTTGCTGATTTAAAAAAGTTAGTGTTTCCAAATATTTTGGATAAATTATACAGTATACATTCTTTGATCCAACTTATTACTTTGTCTTCAAAAATAATAAGAAACTGGCTATACAGTTGCAATCATTTACAAGTAGCCAAAAAATACACAACCAGTGTCAAGGTGTCATGTTCCCTATAAGACACAAAAGCACAGATTCCAAGTCAAAAAAACTGATGACTGTCCCTAAAACTCTGTTGCAATAGTTTATTCTTTCCTTGAAGAAGGAAGGACACAGCCAATGGCGCAGGAAACATCTCAAGGGTAAAGAGAAAATACTTGTGAATTGCCTGGAGTCTGGTTAACAAGTTCCCATAAAAAGCTATGTGCTACTATGTTGAGGAAGAAGTTATTGTACTTGTTGCTCATCTTGTATTCTCCTATCAACTTCAGCACAAATCCACTAGAATCCTCTCTCACCATTCCTCTAAACTATCACCACTGATTTTTGCACTTGAGGAAAATCAGTCAACAGTATATCAGAATCTTTGCTTCTGAGCAGTAATAATCACGTGGGGACCATAACTTGATAAAACATTTGGTAACATGTATAACCTAACACTACCTTTCACCATTTTGATTGAAATGTGTTTCTCACCACTTTGCTGCTAATGCAGAAAATGAACGCAGCCCACAGCCACCTAGATTCTTTGAGCAAATGTACGCTGTTGTTCACTGGCTTGAAATCCTGCAGGATTTCGAGCAGAGATTTTCTTTTAAGTGCTGCTACATTTTAAAACTGGATTCAACCTCATGCTCCTCCGCACAGTTATAGTAGCAAGGATCTCTAAAGAAATAGGCACTAAAAAATTCACTATGTATACTCTAGGAACCTGCTCCAGCTTGGGAGTGGCCACACATAAGGGCAAAAATCGGAATCCTCTCCAGTTAGTACTGTCCGAAAACTAATCTAGCCTGCATTTCAATACCTGCAAGGCTTTTTATAGGGAGGCATACATTTGGCTGAGATGTGTTTCCCATTTGATTTATACTATGAAGAACTGCCTGTCAAACACCATCCTGACTGTAACTCTCCCATTTCAGGTGCAGCAATCTGTATATATAGTTGCAAATTATGCTGTCACATACTGAAGGGGAAGTGCAATGCTTCACTTGCCATAACAACTTTTCCTCTGCTTCTTCTCTAGAGCATCAACATTTTCTATAAGCCATATATGTCTGAAGTGCCTCAGGTAAAATGTGTTGTGTTCTGTGGAAGAATTCAGGCACAACATATCTGTTGCAATAACCAGTGACTGCATTGCCATGAACCTTGCTCCTTATTTAGCATTACTCCACTCTCCTTTGGCCCACACTATACAAAAGTTGGAGAAGAAAAACCTTCTCGCTCCAGAATGGTAAGAAGATTAGGTGACATTAGCTACCACAGTTACAATGGGGCAAAACAAAAATAGGAGTTTAAGCCTTTTAGCATGAGAGCAATCAACTGACTAAGTTTTTCTCCTTTTCAAATTCACTGCTTTTAGTGTCAGAACTTTTAAAAGAGTTCACAGGGTTATTGCAGTTGGAAGGAACTACTGGAGATCATCTAGTCCAGCCCTCCCTTGCTCAAGCAGGGTGACCTAGAGCAGACTGCCCAGGACTATGTCCAGATGGCTTTCGAACAGCTCCACAATCAGACACTTGACAACCTCTCTAGGCAGTCAATGCCAGTGCTTTATCACCCTCATAGTAAAAAATTGTTTCCTTGTATTCAGATGAAATTTCATGTGTTTTAATTTTTGCTCATTAACTCTTCTCCTGTCTTTTCAGGTACTATCAAAAAGAGTCTGGTAGCTTCTTCTTAATTTCCTTTCACTCCTCAAGCCTACCCTTCTTAAGGCTCGGTCTCATACAGAAGATGCTCCAATCCCTTTGTAGCTCTTTGCTGGACTTGCTCCAGTAAGTCCATCTCTTTCTTATACTAGGGAGCTCAGAACTGGACTTGACACTCTAGATGTGACCTCACCAGTGCTGAGCAGAGGATAAATCACCTCCCCCAATCTGCTGACAATGCTCTTCCTAATGCAGCTCGGGATGCTGTTATCCATCCTTGCCATGAGAGCACATTGCTGGCTTATGCTCAGCTTGCTGTTCACCAGGATCCTGATCCCTTTCTGTAGAGCTGCTTTCAAGTCAGTTGGCTCCCAGCATGTACAGTTATATGGGATTATTCCTGGCCAGGAACAGGGCTTCACATTTCCCTTTGCTGAACTTCATGAGGTTCATCTCTGACCAATTCTCCAGCCTGTTGAGGTCCCTCTGAATAGCAGCATAACTTGCTGTTTTATCAACTACTCCTCAGTTTTGTATCATCAACAAACTTGCTGAGGGTATACTCTGCTCCATCACCCAGATCATTAATGAAGACATTGAACAGGATTGGATCCATTTTTGACTCGGGGAGTACACCACTAGAAACTTGTCTTCTACTGGACTTTGGGCAACTGATCACCACCATCTGGGCACAGACATTCAGCCAGCTTTCAATCTACCTCACTGTTTATATATTTAACCCATACTTTGCTTCTCTATTAGGATGTTGTGAGACAGAGTCCAAAGCCTTATCAAAATCAAGGAAAACATCTTTCTTGAACCATGCTTTATTTCCTGCTTGTCAGGATAGACCATTTTTGAGTTTGAACAAGGCGATCCTTGAATATCAACCACCTCTGAGAAGGTCGAAGTCTATTCTCCTGAAGTCTACAGCTGAGGTCCTGCTTTTTGTTCTGCTCCCTCTTCTCAGGATCATGAACTCCACTACATCATGGTAACTGCAGCCAAGGCTGCCCCGACTTTGACATCCACAAACAGTTTTTCCTTGTTTGTAAGTATCAGGTCCTGAAGAGTACTTCTCCTTGGCACCTCAATCATTTGTGTTAGGAAGTTGTCATCAGCAGACTGCAGAAGTATCCTAGAGCACTTGTGCCCTGCTGTTGTCCTTCCAGCAGATTATCAGCATTGTTGTAGTCCCCCATGAGGAACAGGACCTGCGAACATGATGTTTTTTCTAGTTGTCTGGAGAAAGCCTCATCTACTTCACCCAATCCTCCTCCATGCCCTTCCCTCTTACTGGTAGGATCAAGGGTAACACCACTTGGGTCCCCATGCCCTTGACCATCACCCCCAGAGACATATAGTGATACTATACACATGATACTTCCCAGGTCAACCCAACACTACCACTGGTGTCTATGCAGGAGAGCAGCAGGGGGTAATGTTGGGTCAGATGAGCCTCAGCAGCCTCTCTACAACATCCTGAACATGAGCTCCCAACATGCAGAGAAGCTCTCTAGATGACAGGTCAAGTCAGTAGACAGATTTTTTTTTTTTTTTTTTTTAAGCAGAATGAAGGAAACATATCTGCATAATGAGATAAACATCTGCATTGGCAGCTGAACTTCAGGTTAGATCCTTAGGCCATGTCAAGATACAGACTTTTATGTTTTCAACTATAAATGACAGCAGCTGAAAAAAAGAATTTAGGATGGGACTAGACCTGTGCTGGCATTTATTAATGTTAATGCTGCTTCTTTAAGCAACTTACATTTGCCACACACCTTCTCATACAGATTCAATTCCCTCAAACACAGAGGTGAGACTAAGCAGCACCACAGCAAGCCTATAAGTGGTACTCCTGGCAATGTTAGATGAAACACAGAGGCTCTGGGGTTTTTTACCTACTGGCTGCCTAAGAAAGATGATGGCAGCCTCCTTCACTCAGAATTGGAAACGCTGTGCCCAAGGGCATTAAGGTTAGAGGTCTTGTTTAATAAAGTTGTAGTGCATTTTTTGGTCAACAGGCTAAATCTTTTAGTAGAATGCTTTGGCAGAGACATTTTGAACACTGTCAGATCAATGTGAATAGTGATTTTTTTAATTTTTAAACCCACTTTATTCTCAACATAATCCACAATTCCCACCCCGAGTAATTTAGGCCTTGGCACATGGTAGCTTGTCTTTCTGTTAAACTAGGTGGCAATATTAATCAATGCCCTTCAGTGCTTTCCTTCATGCCTCCTGCAAATTGTATTGTGCACTAATTACCAATGCTGTAGAGACACACTGGGGAGTAAGTAGCATTTGCAATAATCAGGCTGCACAAGGAACATCAGAGAAAGGCTAAAACAGCCTTACAAGCTTTGGAAAAAATGCTGTAGTTTTCATTAAGGGGTATCACCACCATTGATTCAGGTTCTTGAGTACACCAAACACCTTATTTTCCATATAAAATAGAACAAGTTCAGTAGCCAAGATTAATATTTCACTATAGGGAGAAGCTGAACAGCTGATCTTCTGTATGTATTTATCTTGAAGGAATAGCTTGTTCACATGGAGAGAAAGAAAAGCAAATGTTAGGAAGAAGGAATATAAAGACACTAGAATTAAAGCTGGGAATTGATTGTGAGGGAGGGTAAGGGGAAGATAATGCTGTCATAGCTTGAAATAGAAAAAGGCAGAATAGAATCAATGTTAAGCTGGGAGTGGCTAAAAAGGCAAGTAAAAACATTGAACCTAACACATTTTGCAGGCTGCCACTATTTCTCATAGCTTCTTCTTAGAATTGGGAATTGGCACTGAGATTAGGGAAAGCACAGCATCAGAAAATCCTGTATTGACACTGATAATACGGAAGGAAGTGTTGAAGATGTAAGTGCACAGAAGGTGCAGATTCACCTGGAAGGCTAAGGAGGCAGTAGCTTCCCTTGTTATACCACTCAGCATATTCAGCAGTCCCATCAGCCAGCAGAAGCTGTGGGAGCACCTCCTTCCCTGTTTGTAGTCTTTCGGCACCCCACTAGCCAAATTGCACTGATCAGCTCAGAGGTTTACAGGGGATCTCCGCAGGATAACAATAAAGGAGAACAAACAAAACCCAAGAGAACATGCAAGTAGCACTGCAAAATACATGGTTGGCTACAGATCTGCCTGCAGATGAGTATGGGAACATGGGAAGTCCTTGGTACTCCAAACCAGCCTCAAGTGAAATAGTACTTAGTGCTTTCTACCTATAGCTTCCTAGTATTTGTTTTAAGCTGGTCTGTAGCACAGACAAAGCATGTTCTCATCTGTCTGCAAAAGACTGCATGAATGAACCCCTAGAGGCATGGCAGTAAGAAGCAGAATAGGAGAAAGAGCAAGACCAGGAAGGAAGAGAATGAAACATAGACACTCTGGGAGCAAAACTGACTGCAAACCCAGTAGCTCACTCTTCCTACGTGACACTGTCAGATTAAAACCAGAATATTGTGCTATATTTGAGGAACTAACTGCAACATCCATTACTAAAAGCCCCCAAAACTCAGTGATTGACAACCTCCAGTTTACTGTTAATCATGTATTATTTTCTTCTCAGTCTAACAACACAGCTTCAATTTTTTTTTTTTTTTTTTTTTTGGGTGTGTTTGTACAACACTAAAATCTTTGAATTTCAAACACCAGGAGAGAATATTCACTATCCAACAAAACTATCACAGCAAAGAGCCACCCTGCCCCTATACCAAACTTACTTATTCCTGCTGGAATAAAAGGACACACATACAATAGTTTTAAAATACTCACTCTTGCCCCCTACTTTCAAACTACATATCTACTTCAACTTGCTGCAGTAACTGTCAAGTGTGTAAGAGCGTTACTTCGGAACTTCACTTTCTTTTTATTTTCACTAGATTAATTGCTATTCTTTTTTATTGACTTCCAAATTTTCTATGTTTTTTTCTCAGTTAATATTATACACATTTCTGAAAAGATAATTTTTGGGTATGTGTATGACAATGCACACATTTGCAAGTGTTCTAACAAGCTGTTAGAACATGACAGTTGCTGCATTAAGAAAAAGCCATTTTAATAGATTCATGTGAAAAATGGATTATGGAATTATCTTAAGTTTGTAACACCTAATGCCACTAGACTTGAATTCTTAAAGATATATAATAAATAAATAGAAATTAAATATTTAAGTCTAATGCAAAACTTGAATCTGATAGCCACTAACTTTTCAAGCTATGCAAATGAAATTAGTACTATGGCTGAATATTCCTTCCAGAGCTGAAAATGATGAGTCAGCCTTTTTGTCAAAGACAAACATTCATTCACTCGTCTGTATAACTACTGGAACTTCTACCAACCAGAATGACTGTGAAAGACTCAGATTGCTCAACAACTCACCCCTTACTGAATGATTAAAAGGCATAAATCCTGAACATGAGTGGGAAACCAAAATTAAAGGATTTTATAGGCATAAATATGCAAAGAAAGAAAATGAGCCTGGTGGAAGAAATTTGATCCTATTGCCCAGCATAAGTGGAAAGAAAAGAGTTGGCTTAGGTTTTATGCATTTTCAGAATGCCTGTTATTTCCTTATTCATTTGGATTTGAGTTGACACAGATGCAACATACATGATTTATATGCATACCTCAAGGGCTGTTCATTATTTTTGACTTTTTCCTCATTACTTTATCTTTTCCAACCTGCAAAAAACTTTACAGAGTTAATCCCAAGAAAAAATGCTGGACTTAATATTCAAGAAGAAAGTAATTTCTGTTTCTGGAAAACAATTACAAAAGCTCAGTACAAAAAGTACAAGGTCAATACACATTTTCTCCAAAACAAACAGGAAAAAAAAGTGCAGTTTTACTCATCTTTGGACTTACTATAGATTAATTTATGTCAGCAATTATTTAGGCCCCTTCAGTGCAGTTTAGTATACTGAGAACCAATAACCTGCAGCTAACTGCAAAAGGTTGTCCCTTAATGACACACTTTTGCTAAAGTTTAAAGAAAACTGGGCAAACTTTATGGTGATTATTCAGTAGGACTCTAAGATTTCACTAAATCACTTCCGTACCATGGCAGAAGGGCAATCACAGGAACCTGATAACAAGCGAAGACTGAGCTCAGAGCAGTTTTGTAATACAAAGCTAATTCCTTTTATTTCTCACTGCTCTGACCAGCCAAAATGACACATATAAGCAGCCAAGCCCTTGGCAGTAAGGAACAGGAAATCACTACATAGATGCATTGTACGCTCAGTGCGCCAACGACACACAACCATGGGCCCTGCTGAGAACACCATGGGTCAACTCAGAAGAATGAAGACTATCAACTTTTAAGTAACTCTTACTCAGAAAGGTCCTGGATTTTATACTGAGATAGGTTATCTCCTCTATTTTAAGAAACAAATGGCAGAGGATCACCAAAATAAGCCTTGAAAACAACATTTTTTGGAAGTTCTCACAGATATGCATAAGCTCCGTGATAGTCATTTTAAAGCCATCAAGACTGATTCACACAGTAATGAAGTAACTGGATTGAGGTAATTGAACAAGCCATGGCAGAATTAAGATTGCCAAAGTCCAAGGCACTCTATCCATGCTATATCTTGGATCCAGGGCTATCTCACTGGTGGCCCTTCCTGCTCCTGTCCCTCAGAGACCTCAAATTCTTCTCTCTTCGGTCAGAGAGTCTTTAGCAACTCATTTCAATAGGACTTGGAAAAAAAAAAAAGGTGCCATTTTTACTTATGAATGATAAAGTAACATTTACACAATTAAAAGATAAATTTCAAATAACTAAATTGTTATCCTTCCACATTCCTTCTTGATGACAATTTCTATTCACATGACAGACTACAATATTTCTATCTTAGAAGACAAACATACCATGTACAATATATACAAAATTCTTGTAATTTCAATATTAGGCAGAAGAAATGAAATAACTATTATTTTGGGGGTTTTTACATTGACTATGATTCTAATGCACAGAACTTCCAAACAATTAAAACTGCTTTAGAAGTCAGTCAGGTTAACAGAACAATACAATTCACGTGCTTGGTCTCTGGCTACAGTTAAGCATTTAAGTTGTCCAAAATCATGACCAAAAAGAACAACGTATTCTTACTGGAACTTTACTGAGAATGTTCTCTGCAAATTAAGTAAGAATAACCTAAGTTATATTTTGCATTAATGTCTTAGTTTGCTCTATATCCTATGACACACAAACACATAAATAAGAGGTTTGAAAATATTTTGTCTGCTAAATACAAACAAAAATCAGAAGTTGAATGGTTCATTTTTTAAATGAAAGGAATCTAAAGAGAACAGTGAATTCATTCTGTGTTAGCAATTTAAGCAGGGGGACATCTGTGTTACTTTGAATGCTTCTTTATTCACCTGTACTTGTGTGGAACCCTGGCAACACCCTTCATAAAGAAATAAATTGAGAAGGAGATTAAGAACAGTTGGAGTTATTCTAGCACAGGCGATTTTTTTTTTTTTACAAATCTCTGAGGATTCTGATTATTTTAGTAACGCCGTTTCCCTTGCCTGTCTCTCTCACCAAGTCTTTTGCCCTCCTTTTTTGCATCTAAAAAGCAATTGTGTACAAAGTTGTGAATATTTAAAATGAAAAATGCTGCTATGTCTTTAAAATAGGTAGCCAACCATTTTGGTATTCACTGCAGTTAATTGTGATGCATTTATTAATGTGTAAATATCAGACATTTCCTTTGGCATTCCACTCTCTGTTTGCAATTCATTAACATATTGTTATTTTAAAATACTAGTCTCTGAGAAGACACCAGATTTTTGCTGGATTGGTCTCACACTTGAAAAAACATTTTTATATTCCAAATGCATCAAAACAGCAGAATCTCTAGGCAGATACTAAGTGGGATTCACTGAAACACAATGTTAGTTCTAATGGATGGATGATTGTGTTTGGTCTTTTGAAACTTTGAAGTATAGGTAAGTCTTGATCACACAAATTAATAAATCCTAAAGCTGGAGTTAACAATAACCATTACACCCAAATTCTGCAGCTTAGCCCAGCCAATTTTTCAAAAGGTCAGGTTGTGAACTGGAGAAGATCAGGGAGGTCCACCGCATAGCTTTGTTGCCAGGCATCTCTCGTCTGGATTGTTGCAGGCATTTATTAGTATTCGTCAGCAGACTCAACAAAGCAAACAAGAAATTCAAGCACGAATAATAAAATGAAATGCTGCTATATAACCCTTTGTCATTCAGCAAATATGGGACTTTTTAGCTACATTGTTCCTAAACCTGGGTTACTACTTTAATTTTTCTCCACAGTGCTGAGTGAATGAGTATGCATGTGTGTTAAATGCAGAGCTCCCTTAACAACTGCAGGACTGCCATTTAATCTGTTGGTAGATGGACCATTTCCTGTGGGAACTCTAGCTATGATTTCCAGATCCACCAAATAAATCTCAGATTAAGATTCCAAATGAAACCTGCCTTTGGCAGATAAAAAATGTCAAGATGGATATAAACAGTAAAATTATAAATTATCTAGGTGTTGCACGATGACTTGATGTGCGTTTTTTGTTTACACTTTTCCCGATATCACAACTATACAAGGCATTCATCAAATGTCACACTTTCATAATATTGGAGGCATCATTAAAACTGTTTGGCTAAGGACCTTGAAGTGTTTAAGCAGTAGCTCAAAAGTATATTTGTGCAAAGTAGAAGAATAAATTTACATATCAGCAGCAGCTCATAAGGGATGGGTAAATATTCTGTTTATCTCTCATTGTAATTCAGGTTAGTTTAAATACAGGGTTTCAGGATATCATTACAGCCTATATGGAGTTATTACATAATTTCCAAACATAGTGTCTGCTGGAGTTTTACTAAGCATGCTGTGCTTATTTTTTCTAAACCAGCTAAAAACAAAGTAAACCCTCCCACCACATTTTTCTTTCGCTATTGTCATACCAGACAATTGCTTTTCACATATAACCCCTTCCATTATCTAAATCTTAATGATCCAGAACTCCCTTTTATCTAGGCAGGGTCATGTTTCCTGATGCCCATTAATTACAGTGAAAATTTGCTTATCCAAATGTACTCAACCTCCCCTACCGCAAACAAATAACTAAGGCTTTGCTGAACTGGCGTTCTAAACAAAAATCCCAGAAAACTACAGCTTTAGAAGTGAAGAAAAACACAGCAATTTTGAGTGTCCGACATAAAAGAAAGGTCACTCTGCATAAAGTGTCAGTAAGACACCTTGCCCATGCACCCTTTGCTCCAACTACTAAAGATGCAAGTTAACTCTCAGATAAGAGTGTCCAATGCATGCCCTGGAGAACCATTTTTTAATAATTTTTTTTTTTGTTATATCTTTGCTCTGAACTTAAGCGTCATTCTAGCTGTTATTAAAATAGAAGAAATTGACATTTCTAAAGAAGAAAATAACTAAATTCCTTTTGCACTTAGGCTAGGTCTTCCAAAACTCCTTCTGAAGCACTACATAAAAATTACTGTGGTGGTAAGTGCTGCTCGCCCTGAAGCACATTTCAAGACATTCTGAAGCTACCTGCACTCATACTTTAAACACTTAAGAGATTCAAAGTGCAGTACTTCAAGGTATGCATTCTCCCCATCTTTAGTGCTTGCAGTACTCGGTGCAGATAAGGCACTACACTTTTTCAGCGTACTGTAAAGGGTCTAACAAAATCAGATTCACAACACTGCCATGAGTCAGGTAGATGGTGGATACTTAATTGTGCTTTTCATGAGGAGTCTTTCTGTATACAGTCTGGCCAGAAATGCACTGCAATTAGCCACTCAAAATGTACAAGAAAGGAAATGGGATGGAAAAAGGACAGATGAGAATTTATACATGTGAAAGGGTGATTATATTTACAGGAAAAGCCAGACAGCATTTGATGATTTTTCAGTTATGATTAGCTTCTTTTCATCTTCTAAGTCATAGCATGCTATTCCCTCTTTTTCCATGCAAGATGTTTTCTTCATCTTCCATGTTTAGTGTTGCTCAGCAGTTACTAGCTGCTGTTCCTATGTTTGACTCATGCAAGATAATCCTCTCCACCTCTCTTCCGTCTCCTATACTGTGCAGAGAAACGTGCAACTATGCTGCCAGTTTGCAAGGGGACCTCTGACAGCTAGCACACAGCAAGTTTGTTGCTGAAAGTACAGCAAACATGACAGACACTAATCAATTGAGCCACGTGCGTGGAAAGGGCTCTGCCTCTCTCTGTGTATCGTAGATTCTTGGTGCATACACACCCATGCAATATTCAGGTCCTCGTTCTTTCCCAGGTAAACAGCTCTCCTTATTGCTAAAAGAAGGAAGGAGAGGAAGAACAGGCCCACAGTATCTCCTGTTGAGGCATGTAAAAGAAGAAACAAACTTCAATATGACAAGTATAGTTTATTCTGCCTCTACCACAGCCTTGGAAGGACTTCAGATTTAGAGTGTTCACAACTGAAATGTGTATATTCAGGAGAAAGGGAAAGCAACACCTTTACAGTTAGATGCTTTTTGACTTAACTAGAGTGTCAGATGAAAAAAATCGTCACAAGGCACATTACTCTCAAAGCTTTCTTTACACACACAAACATGAAGGAGTATGTGTGTTAGTGTGCATGTGTTAGTCAAACAATAGTAGTTGCACACAAAAAATCCTTGTAATTACTATTACAAAAACAAACCTACAAAAAAGTGGAATAAAATCATTTACACAACTAGAAAAACTTACTACTTCTAATACGTGAGCCTACCAATACATTGTGAGGAAGGGGAGTTTAATTTCTAGGAAGTTACCAAAAAATGATTCGTTTTACTTCACATATGCATATAATGGTACATTGCCTACAATACCATGAATGCAAAAGGGATGGCTGACAATTAATAGAATTTATAAATGGGAATAAATAAATGTAAACAATATTTCTAGAGAGGTTTTTTTTCCTAAATATTATTACTACACAGCAAATGGACTAAAAAATACTTTTTTAAGCAGTACACTGGCATATGCACACCACGACAATACGAGGAAAGCTATGGCCAGATTCATAAGAGTAAGCACCATGCATTCATGCAAGAACAACACATGCACACACGCATAATGCAACTAAGACAATCGTCAACACATAAGCTTATCACATGCACATTTGTCTGAGCAGTAATATGTACACATAGCTTGTTCATTAGGTCTGCGTATCTGTTTTCTATTTTTCCTGAGGGGAGCAAGACTGGAAAACAACAGTTCGCCACATGATAAAACACTTTTCACATTTCCCTGCACAAGCTTATTCTGCAGTTCTGTTCCAATCTACATTATCACATCACTTTTATCTAGTCTCCTCTGAGCTACAGTTTCCAGACATGCAATTTTAAAGTATTTTTACAAGCCACACAAGCATTCTTTTGAAGGACAACAAGTTACAGTGAAAGCGTATATATGGATCATAACTAAGAGTTGACATTAAATTCTTACAGCTGAAATTCTTTCATTGACTTACATTTCGATATGTACTTTATGAAGTGGTTTAGAAATATATATTTATTTCAAAGCTTGAAAATTATACTAACCACCTTTTACGGAGGCAAACCACTTTGCCATTAAAGATAACCAATCAATCGATTATCTTGTTTTAGGAAATTTCAAATAATAATAATTATATAATGCTTTTCATTTTGGCATGAGCAAAATTATAACTTTGTTGTCAAAACAGACCAAGTAGTACTTGATATTCTAAGACTGCACCTAATTTCTGCCCTGTCCTTAAAAATCTTAGATGCTCAGAAATATGACACAAGAAAAAACATTACAATAGCAAAACACTATAAAGTATAGTATAGTAAAGTATAGCTGCGCCCACTCGAACACAGTACAAGTCACATGACACACACCTGTAAGTCCAGTATTTGCACAATCACAACTTTCCTCTCTTGCTAACTCTTTTGGAAAACTGACATATCAAGTCCTGAACATATACATAAGTATGAAAAGCATCCAATTTCAGACTCTGGTGTTTTCACAGTACTGATGTTTGGGCAGTTTTTGTCATGCATATAAAACCTGTTAAAGTAACAACTCAACCCAGGTGCAACGTGCTACCCCGTGCACTGCCACTGCAATGTAAAGATATGTGCCTATTTGGCAGTATAAGTTTATTTTTATAATGGACTCCCATCCTAGGCTTTCTTGCTTGGGTCCTGAATAATTTTCACTTGGAAATTACAGTCTTCACTGGCCTGCTGCCAATGCTCCTGATACCTTCTCTGAAATATTCTTAGAAAGAAATGAAAATTGTTGCTATTCTCCTATTAAAGACTAGGTGCTGTGGAGATAAACAGTATATTTAAATTAGATACAAACCCTAAATAATAAGCTTTGCACACAGACTGTTTTTTAACTCTTCCAAGTATACCAGAACAGAAAGAGAAAAATGTCTTCAGTCCACACAGGCATGTTATATTCCAAACAACATGAAAAGTTAAAAGAAAATTTCAACTATCAAGTACTTCAGATATATTCTTCTTAAACAATACCTTTCTTTCAAGTACTTTATTTTATAACATATATTAACAGGTTACATATCCCACATAACCACCATAAACCTACGACTTCCCTGTATCTAACATTTCTTGCAGTTTTATTAAAATTCTCATTACTTGACTGAATTTTCATCTAGTCACATGAAATTAATCTCACACATGCTTTACCACCCATATTTTTGATAAATAATTTTATCTCCAACATATCAGTATCTTATATTTTTTTAAAATAAATCATTATAGGGTATTCTAAAAACAGCTTTGAAACTTTCAAGTTACAAGCAAGGAACAACTGGATACAGTACAGTACTAGCCCCCAGAAAGGAAAGCTACCACACATGACAAAGCAAGTGGGACACAAAATGGTACACACTTCAACATAGATATTTAAACAGAAGATTAAAAGTTGCTTTCATTTAGGAGTTCAATGAGAAAATGCACCAGAATGTCTAGGAAGGATACATACTGAACATAATGTTGCTGTAATTTATCTATTATCTTTATGATAAGGAAATATAATTTAATTGTTAATATCCAAATAAAATTGTACAAAAAAGATTTCTCATTCAAGCCAGTATGACGACATGAGATTTATCCATAATCCTATTTTAAACTTCTCTAGGAGGAAAAGCATAAAGAATTATGTGGCTTATTAACGACTAATCTAAAACAAGGTGTATCCATGTTACTTTTGTCTATAAAACACTTCTATTAGGTACACAAATACATGTTACCTTAGAAGAAATAACTTTCTAAACCGCACAAAATATTATCTTAATGTGTCAGAAAAATAATTTACATGAAACTCAGTAACAACACAGTTTTTAAATTATCTGTGAGCAGCAGCACAAGGCCATTTCTTACAATCAGACAGAAAATATTTCAGAGAATCAGTTTATGGTATTCACTTGTGTACTTTGGAAAAGTTAACCTTTTGAACCATTCTTAGGGTATGCTGACCCCTAAAGGTCTAAAAATACTAAATCTGATTAAGCCATAACACACTTAAAGTATAAATTGTCAGAATGCAATTCCTCACTAAGTTACTCCAGTATCTGTTGTTTTCAGAGTATATGATTCTAAAACATTAACTTCACTGAGTAATAGCTCAAGATTCCATGCAGTACAAGGGGTCTATAAGTAGTTTATTTTGCACAATATAAATAGAAATTCCTTTACATATGTAAGAAATGCATCATCTCCAAGGTGAAGTATTTCTTCATTCTTCTAAAAAAATTTTTCATGAGAAACTTGATGTTTATTATCTTTGAGAATGATTACATAGCATAAAGTTCAAAAAATGTAATACCCAAGATGGTATAAGGCTCTGATATAGGAGGCATTTTTGATGTTGACACACCTATTTTTTTTTTTTTTTTTAACCTACACATAGCTACTTACTGGAAAAAGTCCACCCTTTTAAGATGTACTGAAGGTTTCTTATCTGTGTCTTTCCCTTTCTTCAATGTACGCATTATTTTCAGTCACAGGCCACTTTCTGACAATTCTCTTCTGTAAAGTCAGTCACATAACATGCTCTCAAACTTGGTGGGTTTTTTGATTTTTGTGGGGTTTTTTGGTGTTGTGTGGTTGGTTTTTTTGTAAGTTACTGCCATGAAACATAGAGTAACGTACCTGAGAGCAAAATATTGGTCCAGATGAAAACTTCCATTAACCATGGAAGTTCGAAGTTAACCGAGGCCTCTTTTTCCCTCCAAGCCTACCTTACTCTCTATATTCAGTTGAGCTAATAATGAGAAACTCATTAATATTAATAGATGGCTTAATCATAGTCTAGCCAGGTGTGAATAGCCAAGAAAGTTACTTTAAAGACAGATTTCAGATTTGTCGTTAGCCTATTAAGAAAAACAAGGGTGGAACAAAACACAATGTTCTCAAAGTTATATAAAAATACTTTTAATAACCCAGAAAATGAAAATATAGCTGCTGATTTAAATTCCTGTTGCTGGTCTCCTGTTACCCCAAATACTTTCTAAGAGGAAATGTGTGGTTGTGGGTTTTGGCTTTTTTTTTTTTCTCCTTCCAAAGTCAGTCATATATCGGCAAGAACAAATACATTCCAGGCACTGCCTAGCACTGGTACAACACCTGAGGTTCCTTATTAAGATCTTAAAAGTCCTTACCTTTCAACCAGTTCTCCATTTGTTCTTCTGAACTTGTTTGATCTGGCACTGGGTCCAGCTCTCGCTTGAAGGTTTCAGAGCTGAAATAAAGCAAACTCCAGATAAATAAACTTGGAAAAATATCACACACCTATACTTTGCCTTCATTTGACAGAAAATTTACAAAGACAAATGATTTAAAAATATTTATAAACAGGACAATAAAGTCTGTGTACTTTAACATTCAGTGTTAAATTACATTTCTCATGAAAATAATTTTAGTTCACACATCTAATTTTTATAATGGCTTGGTTCAGCTTTTCGTTGCGTGTAATGCCTTCACTGAAAAATTTATTAGTTTGTCTTCTTGTTCTAGAGTCTGGTCTCAGAAGTACATGCTACTGAGCGCAGCCCAAATTACACTCCGTGGTCCCGCTAGAGGCAACAAGACTGCTCACACTGGTAATTATTACAGACGTTGATATGTGCTCCACCTTAGAACATTCTTTCTCCTGCTTTAATTTCCTGAATAAAATACAGGTAAAGTGGCCCATGATCACTCCAACTCTGAATCTGCAGGTTTTTCTAAACAGCTAAATAATCAATCCTCATATTTGCATACATATTGCTTCAGACTGTACAGTAAATTACACAGTTGGAGTGTTTCATATAATCAAACAACTTCAAGATACAACCTTCAATACTGAAAAATAAGATTTACAGTAAAATGTTGTGTTTATCAGGTAACATTGAGTGTTAAAATATATGCCCTCTTATATGTTAAAAATTCAACTATATTCTATATCTCAAAGAAATCTAAATAAATTTGTCATCTTGCTAATACAGTAAGCTTACCACAATTTGTTTTTACTTACTCAAGCACCTCTTCTAAAATACATTCTAAAAGGGATGATTTTTCATCTTTAACTCCATAGTTGTGCTTATTTTCTGTTTTCCCTGCTATATTTTTTTTCTACATTTATTAAAAACATACAACGCATCTTGGTAGTGGCTGGATCATGAAAATACCCAGAGATCTTTCATTGTGCTGATAAATGTAAGAGTTAAAAAAAAAAGTACACATTTTAAGATTCAGGCATATTATACCAAGACACATGTTCTAACCAATAAAGTAGCAGAAGAAATTCTTTTCTACACAACACCAAAAAAGCAGATGTTTTCATTTTTATCTTTGAGATTATAAAAAAAGTATAATTGTGCAAACACTTAAGATTCAACACTAACATTTATATTAAGCATTCAAAAAGTACATGTTTAGCTCATACTAAACTACAGATGTGCATGGTAAAAAAAAAAGAGTGTATGATTTGATGTGCTTAGATCTTAACAAAAAAATAACAACTTCACCTCATAGTGCAGAATACTGAGTTCCTTATAAGAATCCCTCGAATGAAGCTGTACGCTTCTTTTTCAATTCTGTGTAACTGTTGATTTGGAGTTGGCAATCTTTTCCTAAGTTCCTCATTTACTTTTGGATTAGCTGAAAATATAGAAGGTTATTAATATCAAGAAATAGGTTTCTGTCAATGAAGCCATTTCCCTACATATTGCACAAAAAGGTTCATAATAATTGCAGTATTTTAATAAGATATTCATATAGCAAGACATGAAGAAAATACGGTATTTAATAACCTCTGGAGTATTTTAAAACATGTCTTAGGGCCTTAATGTGCCTAGTAATGTACTATTAAAAACCATAATTTTATCCCTCCACAATATACAGTCATTCTTCCTCGCCATTTACCCAGCTAATGAATGCCAGCAATTAGTAAAATGTAATCCCATTGCACAATCATTTTAATGCTTTTAGCACTCAGAAAAGTAAACACCAAATTAATACTGCTCAAGCCATATCAGATCCTAGTTGGAGGCAAGCAATTATAGTTCAGCTCCTCAGGTGTAATTAAATGATTGGAATGATTTAGTTCCATAAATGCAAGTTAATTCATAAGCAAGCAACAAATATACTGGGAGTAATTACAAGAAACATTGACAGTCTAAGCAGGGCATGTGCCTTCGGGTACCTGATGTAGGAAAATGCTGCCCTCTCCTGGAAATAATAGACTATAGCACAGGAATCATTGGAGACAGAACTCCAAGAGCTCATTTTACAGACTTTGTCTTCATAGCTGCAATATCTTCTGCTACCTAATAGGAATTTTCTGATTTACACATAGAGAAAATAAAAACATTGTTGATATCAGATTAAGTCAATCTTTAGCTCAAAGACCTATCGTGGCTCCCTAGGGTTTGCAGTATACTTTCGTTATTATTGGAAAGAAAAATGTTAGTAAACGGAACAACAAAATATTCTGTACACTAAGTACGCAAGTCAGTTGTTCTGAACACAGACACTGCAATAAGTATCCCACTTATTCACAACACTTACATATCATTCAAGATGTACCTCTACTGTAGGTACTTCAAACAGAAGGTACTTTGAGAACCAAAACTTATTGAACCATCATTATTCAGACTGTGTTCAACTTCACCACATCAACAATCAGAAGCTGGCCATACAGAGTTTCCCAAGAGGAATCATGAGAAAAATTAAATACAATTTTTTAAAAACTTTTCTTTACATTCATTTGAAGACAACCTGTTCATAATCAATCTAATAATCAAAAGAAATTAAAGCTGGAGATCAAAATAAAGTATACTGGTAGACCAAGACAAAACTGAAAATACAAACCAAAACTAACGCAAAATCTAGACTTAATTTTAAACCTAGAGATAATTTCCTTATTCATTATTTATTCAACCCACATTAGTGTTGACCACTGCTTGAACATCATGCAAAGAAAGCCAAAAAACACCAAAATATTGTCTATCTGTTGAATAGAATATGCAATAGCCGTGTAAGAGTCCCACTTATTTTGTACTTAAATAGTACAAAACCACCCAGAAATAGGAGTATAAATTAACTAGTATCTTCCTACTAATCAAAAAATGAATATATCTACCTATTTTGCTCTCCATAAAAATAAGAAATGCTTCTTACTGCTGCACACAGCAGCATGGGAGAAAATCACATGCCATAGTCAGTATATGACTATTTTTCACTCAGAGAAACTGACTGTAGGAAAGCTTGATTCAAAAGCACCTGGTCATTGCAAAAGCCTGAAATTGTTCTTTACCAACAGCATTCTGACATCAAAATATTTCTTTGTTCCAGATCTTAGCGTATTTCAAAACAAACCCAAGCTGTACAAATACCTTCACTGTTACTTTACCTACTGTGGAAATTAAATAAATTATTTTAGGAAGTCATATTATTAAAAGTTTAAAATGTACAGCACATTGGCTTTGCCCTTTGATGTCACAGTCCTATTTTTCTATTCAAATCTTGTACACTGTAAGTTAATTGCTTTTGGAAACTACTTATTATTCATGTAAAAATTAATGTGCCAATGTGTTTAAATCCTTTTAAATGACCATTCATGCATCTTTCTTCTTTAAGTACCAATGAAATCTGTCAAAGATATCAATGCAAGATGGTCTTAGAGAAAGTTCTAATAAAGATTTTTTCTGCTAACATAAGATTTTCATTTTCGTCAACTTTACTTAAATTCCATTAATTTTTTAAGCTGCTTTTAATAAATTCACAAGTAAAAAATTTTAGGCTCCATAGTCTGTCATTTGTGTTCCAGCTGACTTTATGAATATTAATAACAGTGTTATCCTGATTAAATAGGCTTCATATAAAATCCCTGTGAATCCTATAGCTCAGACATCTCATTTTTCCAACTCTTTATGAATTAGGATTCAGACATTAAACTGGAAAAAACCTTAAAAAACAGATTCAATGGTACATTCGCATACCCTTAAGCAAAAAATTAGGTGTTCTAATGATTCAAATAATTAAAATTGATAGGACCACATATTGAGATTTCAGGCTTTCTGTAAACATGCAACATATTTTAACTTTAATGAAAACGTCAACACTTCACAGAACAAAGGATTAAGAATCTATTATAAAATAATAATAATAATGTCTGTCCTTATCCTTACCTTAAACAACAGATGATATGATCTTAACTCTTCATATATGGAGTGCTGATTTGCAGAAGTATTTCCCAAAGAGAAAGAAATTAATGGATGCTTAATTACATAAGCATACACATGAAATACATGAACATTCTAGTTTAGAATGGGTGCCCAGAGAAAATCAGCATTATCTTTTAATTGGTTTATACTTCAGCAAAAACAGCCTTTTTCTGAAGAATGTCAAATCGAAGCATACAGGTAATTTTAACATTGTCCTACAAGACTCATGCAGTCACAGTTTCAAACTGTCACCTTATTTCAATGCCTACATGTTTAAATTATTTACTTCTATGACAGATGAAAATAGTAAACTAAGCTCAGTGCACTGCCTTCACTTTTTTTTTTTTTAAATATAGTGCTAATTAAAATTACTTCCTCATTCATTCAGGGCTATATTCTGCAAAGGTGGCCATCAAAATATTTTGCCTTCCAGCACCTTGAAATATGAATGGATTTTAGGAGAAAAACCTATACAAAAAACCAGCTTATTCAAAAGGATGGCATTCTAGTCCCAGGTCTAATTACTCATCAACACAAACACTTAATAGAAATGAAATAAAAACAAGAGGTATAAAAGACTAACATACATCTGCAAGGTAGGAAGCATACAGTGCTTCACTTGTGCTGTTCTGAATAGCTTTTACTACAGCTGTGGTGGCATTTCCACTTTCAGAGGAAAAAAAAATCTTCCAAATGTCTGCAGAATATATATTATACAAGGCAGCACCCCACAATGACTCCAACTTTCAACCACCTGAACAGTGACGTTGACCCAAGATGTTTAGATTAGTAACAGTCTGCTGTAGCTGCCAACGCTTTCCCTCCCCAGGTAGGGGATCAGGAAGTCCAGGGGATCAGGAAGTCCATCTTCTAAGCTGGAGTTCAATGACTGACTCCCCTGTCCTGGTAACTGAAATATTGTTGAGACCCTTCCATATGGAGCCCCGATGACTGCAACCCCCTATTTCTTGGTCTTGCCTTGACAGGTTTTGAAGACAACTACTGAATCATGGCCTTAGCTGCTGTGACAGGAAGCAAATGCTTGCTGGTGTCGACCGTATTCACCTCTTCTTCACAAAATGTCCTCAGGTCTTGGGAGAGTTTTTCCTCAAGGACAGCTACCCAGCCTGCCCTGCTCCTGGTGAAACAAGAGACCAGTTCCAACTACCCCTTGGAACAGCACCAAGCCAGTCTTTGTCCTGCTTAATGATGGAGCTTACAGTTGCCATTGACACTGTAGGGATGGAGCTACGCAAGGGAGGGAACACCATATACGTTATGGATAGGGAAATAACGAATGTATTTAGTATTGTTTTCATAAGATTAATTAGATTACCAGGATCTCCTAAAATATCCTGAAACGTTTTGCCTCAGGGCAAGATAAACTAAAGATTTAATTTAGGAGGGTATACTACGTAAAACCCAGTTACCTTCTAGAAGCATTTCCCTTGGGAATAGACAGTTTTCTTGGTTCCAGTGCATGCCAAATTTTGATGCAATGATACACTCCTCCACAAGAGTCACATTTCCTCTCTACTTCAAGATACTTTATGGCAAATCAAAAAATTACGACAACCCAAAATAAGTTAAAATTAGCTTTGGGCAGTTATAAGAATACTTGTCAAAGAATAACTGAAATAGCCACTTCAAATATTTGTCAAATGTAAAATAACACCCATTTGTTAGATACTTGAAATGAGTATCTAACTCTATACAGCTCTATACTTGAGCTGTGAAATAGAACATACTTTGACATTTGATTACAGATGTACTCATTGTATTGTGTTCTCTTACTTTAATATGCTTTTAAATACAAGCATTTAATGCAATTTCTGCTTCTTTTTAAAATACTATAAAATAGGCAAGTGGATTAACCCCATAAGTGGATGAATGCAGCATGCATGAGCAGTACTTCAAATTGAAAACTCCAACATTACTACAAAACCTTCAAGATTTTCATTTATAAAAGTAACTGCATTATCTGGAAGCTTGATAAAAATATTTTCCCAGATGGCAGTCATGTAATAAGCCTTGGCTGTTCTCCCCTACTGACTCTCTTGGCCCAAAAGGAGAACGAGACATTTGCAGTTGGTTCTAACTAACCAGCGTAAATCGGAAAAGCCACAGAAACCAGGTATTTTTACTCTGTTGTTGCAGCAGCTTCTTCACATTCTCATTGAAGAATACGCATCTGATGCTGTTAAGAATGGCATACACTCCATGTAAGCCAAAGAGCCCTCATTCTCTATGTCATGCTTTTGACAAAGGCAAGAGAGAAGGCATAAAAACGCAGTTTCAACTGGTTTAGAATAGGTTTTACCTATTCCTGAATGAAATTTAACTGGATAAAGGAGATGTACTTTTTTTTTTCTCTGTAATTGCTATTAGTTCAGCATCTTCAAGGCTCAATTGTCTCTTTACGCATACCAGGATCTGTTTGATGTGCATGAGATTGCAGACAGCCCCACATCTCCCCTCTGTTATATTCTTTCTCCCCCATTAACAACCAAAATAACAGTCTTCATTTGTATTTTATTTATTAAACAATCTATAGCCTGCTCTGTTATCTTCTTTTCCAGTTTTTAGCTGCCTTTTGTCCTCTACTTCTTTCCTTTTCCTTAGTTTTGTCTTCTCTTTGACAATACATGCCTTTTCCTTCTCCCCCTGCCCACCACATCTTTGAAATATAAAGAAAACTGCAAAGTTAGTTTCTACTTTTTTTTCCGCCCATCTTTTCTCAGCTCAGTGTGCATTCTGTGAAGCAGCTTTCTTCTGTGACACCTCCATTAACATTATTTTCACTCTAATAATGAAACTATGACATGCTTCAGTCAAGTGGAGAACAGCCAATACATTTAGCCATCCTTCAGCTTTGTGGTCAATGTTTCACTGGTCTTATGTCTCAATTATTACATATCACATAGGCAGCTAGATCTCCATTTCTCAACAGTTTACAACCAGATTGTGTTTTCCATAGCCTTTAAGGAGGAGAATAAATACGTATATTTTAAACTAGCTGTTGCTTTATCTGGAGCCGAAAAAACATTTAATAGAATATTTTAGTAGAATCGGCACTACGTGGTGGTGAGGGCTACCTCCATATTATGGTCTGTTGACAGGATCATGGCCTACCGACACAGGGAAATTATTAATTCCCTCCATTTGGCACTTATGAGACCACATCTGAAGCGCTGTATCCAGTCTGACCCTCTCATGAATATCCTGAAGCAAGTCCAGCAGAGAGCCATCAAGATGATCAGGGGTCTGTAGCACATGACTTCTGAGGAATTTGAAAGAGTTGACTTAGTTGGTTTTAAGGAGAGAAAGGGGGATTTTTTTATTGCATTTTAGCTGCCTTGTGACCAAGTATAGAGACAGATTCTTGGAGACAAGCGGTCACACAGAAAGCAGAGTCATAAGAGATTTTTCAGAGTGAGAAAGGTCACTGAAACAGGTTGCTCAGAGAGGTTACAGGATCTCCATTGCTGGAGATGTGCAAAACTCATGTGGATATAGCACCCTGACCTAACTTTGGACACGGCCCTGTTCTGACCAGAGGTGTAAACTGGATGATATTCACAGGTCACTTCCTGCCTACCTATTTTATTATTCGAAAGCACTGCAATAAAACAAACCACCAGAACTTGCATTCTTACAATACACTAAATTCTGGGTTGCTTTTACAGGGTAGAACAGTAGAACAAGGGGGGTGGGGGTGGGTGGAAATCCAAAACAACAAACTAGCACTAAGGCACAACCAAAGACAACCCATGTGGCAGACAGGCAGAATGTCAACATGGAGGAAACGGGCCAACAGCATCAGCACAGCATTTTGAGCACTACTTGTCTCAAGCACGCTGTTTTTTCCAGTTTGCTACATAACTGGATCATGTGACATTAGAATCAGAATCATAGAACGGTTTGGTTGGAGGGGACCTTAAAGACCATCTGCTTTCAACCCTGCTGCCATGGGCAAGGACACCTTACACTAGAAGGTGTCCAACGTGGTCCATCAGGCCAAATGTCAAATTCTGGTTTGCGCACCATTCTTCAGTAAACCCAAACTGGACCACTGATACAGATATCTCACCTGACCTTCTGAAAGCATTTGCCTCCAGCTCCACAAGATCCCTCCCCCTCCCAAACAGAAGAAAAAGTCACTGTGACTAAAGAGCTCCAAAGCTAACTATGGAAATGATCCAAGAAACATTTGAATCTACAATGCTTATGTTTGCAAAAATCATTGTATCATATATTCAATATCTTGACATTCCCAGATCCCCCAAATCATTATTTCTTTTATCACAGAAACAAGTTCCTAGCCTAGATTTTACCACAAAAGCAAAAATATAGTCACAGAACACTATATGCCCATAAAAAGGAGAAGGAGTAACTTGGTGTCAGATTCATAAACCACTAGTATATAATAGCATTAAGCAGAAAATATATTTCTCCTGCCAAAAGCATTCCAATTTAATTGTTTGGCTACCTCCATAGAAAGAAGGAAGATTGAACAGAGACTTAGAGAAGAAAAGGTGGCAATAAACCACACCAAAGCAGAGAAACTCAGTTTATCCAGCCAAATCACATTTCTCAATGTACCTTCAAGTAGCGTCATTTTTCCTGACAACAAACGCACTAAAAATAAAAAGCATAAAGGCTGCAAACAGTGTGGATACTGGAGCCCAACCAAGAATTATCACAAGCACTGAACATGCAGAGGCCTGTCAGAAACATGCTAACTTTTCAATACCCAGTCCTCTGCATGAGGACTGCGAGGGGCCCGTCAGTCTCACAGGGAAATACAGTCACACTGGCTACGTATGTGTCAGACTGTTTTGAACAGCATGGCAACACAAATGCACCTCCACTGCTGTCATAGACCAGCATATCCAGTGCATTTGTTTTACCCCAAATTATTTATTCACTCAAATTCAACAATGTACACTTCAGCTGTTTGTTTTTCAGAACAGAAATAACTTAGTAGTCATTTTCTTAGATGACTATCTGAAGAAAAAGCTCTCTCTTAACTAAAAGCTTAATTGCTCCCTAAATGAAGCTTGCACAGCCAGAAAACCATGGAAACATATAATGTTGCTCAGGTATAAGAACAGACATACATTTCGACTCAAGAAACAGATAGTCTCTCCTCAGCTTTTGATTTTTTGTTTTTAATCTAGCAACTAGATCCAGTACATAGTGCCTTCATTGACTATGAGTAATAAGTTGATTCTTGTGAGAAATGGAGTTACGGAGAAATGGCACACTTCAGGACTCGTGTCCAAAGAAGAGCAACAAAGCTGGTGAAGGGTCTAGAGCACAAGTCCTGTGAGGAGCAGCTGAGGGAATTGGAGTTTAGCCTGGAGGAGGTTCAGGGGAGATCTTATTGCTCTCTACAACTACCTGAAAGGAGGTTGTACTGAAGTGAGTGTTGGTCTCTCTCCCAAGTGGCAATTGATAGGACAAGAGGAAATGGCCTCAGGTTGCATCAGAGGAGGGATAGTTTGGATATTAGAAAGAATTTCTTCACTGACAGGGTTGTCAGGCACTATAACAGGCTGCCGAGGGAGTGGGTTGAGTCACCATCCCTGGAGGTGTTTAAGAGACATGTAGATGTGACACTTAGGGACATGGACTTGGCAGTGCTAAGGTAACGCTGGACTTGATGACCTTAAAGGTCTTTTCCAACCTAAAACAGTATATGATTCTATGTTTGTTACACTCTCACAACATTTCAGGGTGTTTTCAGCAACTATGCATTGGCTGTGTGCTTCAGAACATTCTTAACAAAATTGACATATAACTGCACAGGGGTCAAAGCAATCCCAAGTACAAATTCAGGCTGAGTGGAGAATGGATTGAGAGCAGCCCTGAGGAGAAGGACCTGGGGGTGTTGGGTGATAAGAAGTTCAACATGACCCAGCAATGTGCACTTGAAGCCCAGAAAGACAACTGTATTCTGCTGCATCAACAGAGGCATGGCCAGCAGATTCTCCCCCTCTACTCTGCTCTCATGAGACCCCACTTGCAGTACTGCATCCAGCTCTGGGACTCTCAGCATAAGAAGGACATCAACTGGCCGGAGTGAGTCCAGAGGAGGCCATGAAGATGATTAGAGGCCTGGAGAACCTTTCCCAGGAAGACAGCCTGAGAGAGTTGGAGTTGCTCAACATGGAGAAGAGAAGGCTCCAGGGAGACCTTATAGCACCTTCTAGTACCTGAAGGGGGCTACAGGAAAGCTGGAGAGGGACTTTTTACAAGGGCCTGTAGTGACAGGACAAGGGGTAATGGCTATAAATTGAAAGCGAGGAGATTTAGATTGGATGTAAGGAAGAAATTCTTCACGGAGAGGGTGGTGAGGTAACAGGTTGCCCAGAGAAGTTGTGGATACCCCATGTCTGGAAGTGTTCAAGGCCAGGCTGGATGAGGCTTTGGGCAACCTGGTCTAGTGGAGGGTGCCCCTGCCCGTGACAGGGGGGTTGGAACTAGAAGGTCTTTAAGGCCCCTTCCAACCCAAACCATTCCACGATTCTATATGTGCTGTTGCTTATTTAGGTATGATTAAGAGGCCCATGGTTTTAGAAACTTAATCCAGATTCTTTCCTGAAGTTTATTGCAATATCAAAGAAACCTGAAGGCCAGTACAATTTAAAATAGCAAGCTACACACCCAGAAATTGTCTTGGATGATCAGAGAAGAATTAAATATTCTGAGGTGGGCCAGAACAAAATGAGAACAAGAGGCAAATCAGCGAAATAAAGTCTGTCTGGAATTTAAATGGAAGCTAAAAATCGAAGAACCTAAATCTGCAAAAGTTCAGCACCATGGAGTTGTTGCACTGCTTCCTGTTCTTACACCAAAAAAGGAAGGTACAAGATTACAGGGAAGCCAGCACTGGCTCAGAATCTGTGCCAGGCAGCTGGGAAGAGAAACCACAAACAACCAACAACAAAAAAAGAGCCATTAACTAAAGTTAATGAAGTTTAGATCATCAGTCACATTATCACAGACATTTCTGAGAATGGATCAATTTCCCAGCCAAATTTTGATAAACCAATGCAAAACATGACCACATACCAGCTTCCCAATCAAACTACCACAATATTTTTGTTTACATCAGGGAAAACAGTATGTTTATCCTTTAACCCTAGTTTGGAAAATATCCAAAGTCTTCTCTCAGCTGAAACTTACCAAAAAAGAAAGTAATCTTCAAGCAGGAAGGAAATGCTTACAATAAAAAAAAATTAAAAAAAAAAAAAGCAAAACCAAAAAACCAACCAAACCCAAATGTTAATGGAAAACTCAAAGAAAAAAGGTCTCCCAAGGACAGGTACAGGTCAGCTTAAGCACAGGCAGAACTGCCATAACTAAAAAGTTCTGTCTTTTCTGTTTTTGTTCAACCAAGACATAGTCTAGTTTTTTTTTTTTTAATATGCATTTGAATAAATAGATCATTCTTGTACCTCAATCTTGTAATTTATAATGGCATACGACACAGGGAATAACAAAGCTGGACACCCACTTTTAAAAAAATATTTCTTTACTGGGTTTTGAAGAAAGGTCATTTTTGACCCGTATAAAGCACATTATTCAGCCAAAACCACAAAGTAATTTACGGTGAAGAAGCCTTAAAGAATTCCTCTGAGAACATAAACTACAAAGAGGTTCACATAAGTTGAGGGTTACACAATTGACAGAAGAAGTTCTCATCAGGGGTTCTGAGCCTTAAAATCAGATTCTTCCCACTCAGACAAATGGAAAAAAAAAAAAAAGGAAAAAAATCAAGACCTAGGATTATCTAGCCAGTTTCAGCAAGATTATTCTCTTCAGTTTTTTCTAAAAAGAAACTGACTGATGTTCCCTTCTTTCTTGCAACCTCATCATAAATTCAGGTATCTTGCATTCATTATTCCTTGATTCATCAAGCTACATTAATGTTTTCATTGCCAAAACACTTGACACCAGAAGTGAAGAGAAATTGTGTGAGGTTGCAGAAAGCTGAGACAGCAGCTTAATCTTGGCCCCACACCAGTTATTCCTAGGCGGAGCAAAGGAGCTCTAAATCCACTTACTAGATGAAGAAGGAAAAATCCTTCCTTAGCAATTCTGAAACCCACGCTTGTTTTAATGGCTGCTTTTTCTTGCACATAATCGTGCTGAACAGTTTGAGGCTTATTTGTCAGATGTTCTGGGCATTACAAATTGCACTGCTTGGAATCACTAAAAGATATAAATTAAAAAAAAACCCCTAAACTTTTTATAGATAAAAGTATAAACAAAACACAAGATTGAAAAAGGGAAAAGCTGGCCAACAGTTCAAATACTCAGAACAACTCTGAAGACATTCTTGGGCATTGCAATGCTGCAAGACTTGTATACTCCTGAGTTTTACTTCTCCCTTAATGTTGAAGGAGCACCTAACAGAGTTAGGTATGTGCACTAGGACAGCTTCTGTGCCTAATCATAACACTAAAAAACACTGAAATAGCTTCCTATTTCACAGTCAAACTGAGCGAAAGAAAAGGGAGAAAGTCTTCTGAAATATTCCTTAAAATACACTATGAATGAAGACAATTTTGTTTAAAGGTTGTGCTATCATGACTCTTTGATATCAAGGGCAAATCTTAAAGTGTTTAGACCTTATAGCAAAAAAAAGAGAAAAATGCACATTTTTTCTGATAAAGTTATGCCACTTCACACTGTTTTCAAAGTGGTCTTCAATATTCTGCTTTTAATTTCTTCAAGACTTTAAAGCTACAACATCTAATCAATTATTTCCATTTGTAAAAACTTATGCCAGTAAGTCACAACCCTCTTGGGTTTTCTTCATGCCTAAAGGAAGCATTTCACTGTACCCAATTCTTCAGCTGGACTGTGCATTGGCTGAGCAGACTAGTTTGGGAAAAGAGATATGACAGAAAGGTTGTAGTTTCTGCCATAACTTAGCTTATTACAATATGTTGTCCCTGCCTGAAAAGAGTTAAGTAAGTTTAATTTACTCATCACACTGAACTTCACTGAGATGTAAGCTTATCTTCACTTTTATTGAATATACTAAAAGAAAAAAAAAAAAGCTCACAATAAGGAAAAGGTAGTTTAGTACTTGAAAAGTTTTCCACAGTGCTTTCAGGACAGGTTGAAAAAACACACCTACTCTCAGACATACATTAATAGATACCTCCCTAAAAACCTGTTTCTCAAGACATTTGAGAAGTCTCAAGACCCTACCAATAGCAAACTCATGCTCCCATCACACTTTTTTTTCATCTATTGAGATACATTTATGTTTCAAAACATTTGGGATAATATTAGATAATTTTTATGAACTGCTTTATAACTGGGTTTAACATTAGTCTGAATGAATTTTTATAGCAACTGGAACAAAATTTTGCTCTTATTTACAGTATCATATTCCTATATTAGCAAACTGACACTTCTACATAGAATTGTATTACACAGGATTACAGTTAAAAAACAGAAGTTCCATTGCTGGATGACACATGTAATTTTTAAGAATTGCAGATGTACAGACAATTCTTAATTTACCTGATCTAACAGACTGAATGACTGTACTATTGGAAAGAAAGCATAATATGTAAAATTAAATGGGTTCTCAATAAAGCATCTGATTTGATTTTTTAAATTTTTTTCTTGGTATCTTTTAAGATAAATTTGGAAGTGTACATTACACCAAGCAGAAACGAGCTACTGGGCAGATGCAACTGGAGGGGAACCTCAGTAAAATAGCATATGTTATTTTTAGTAAGTTTCCTCTCATAAGTGCAAGACAGTGAATGTTTGCCAAAAGAATTTCACATCCAGGAGGGTTTTGAAATATGAAAGATACTTTTAAACTATGAAGAGAATTCTAATTTTTGCCTAATATTTAGTAACCTTCATATACTGTAATTCCACTTCAGATCCTGGAAAAACATTCTGGAGACAAATATTAGTCTACCACTGGATAGTAAAGAAAAGGAACAAAATTACATTTCAAGGGGAAACTGTTTTAATTAGAGTTACCTTGTACACCTGCACAGCAGTCACCTTCAGTACAGTGTGAGAAAGTGTTACACCCCACAACTATGTTTATTCTTATTACCATCAAATTATGAGTCCATAAAGCAAGAAGCTGAAGTTTGTTCCCAGGCATATTTATATCACCCTACATTTATGCTACTGTAGTGCAGAAAACTAACTTAAACACCCTTAACTGGATGGCTATGCATCTCATGAGAGCAAGTCTCTTGATACATCCATTGCACCCTTATCTGACACTTATGACAAAGAAATCCTTTGTGTGTGCTCCATTCTTTTATACTGACGGGGTGTCATGAACGAACTCATGGACCACATACAGTAGTGCTCCTTCACGGTTGTATCGTCAGAAACAGCCTCATTATGATCCTGAAAGAAACTGCATTACATGAGAGAAAGGAAGGTGAGTCTAATCTCACAGGGATCTGCATTTCCATATAATTCTGTGGTCTAATTGACCACAGAAATTGCCATTTTCCTAATTGCCATTTGGAAAGAAAGCCCAATCACACCAGAAGCAGACCTCAGTGACCTGATCATCAGCCCAGCAAATGAAACTGCTGAGCTACTGACTGTGCAGAAGCTTACCAAGCACCGTACTAGTTTCATATATGTTACACTGTTTGGCTGGCACACAAAACCCTTTACCTTGAAGCCTACTTGACAAACCAATGATCAGATCCTGACCCTGCCACAGTGGCCCTTCCTCTGTCAGAAGCAGAACAAGTTATAGGCTTACAACCAAACTACAACTTCTGAAGAAAACAAAAGACCATTTGTAATCCTAGGGCTTACCTATAAGAGCTGTTCAGTGACACCAGATCAGCACTCTAGGGCTGTTGAGTCACTACTCATCGCCACTACTCACTCTCTGACGTGACCTAAGTCAGGTAACAGTGCCAAATTACTGACCTCAGCAACACTGGTACTTTGACTGGAGCCCAGAAAACCTGGAGTCTGTAACAAGCAACAGAGGTAGAAATCATTGTTTCTGTATAATAAAGGCAGCTGATCAAGGCATGTTTTGGAAGCCAACACTTCTGAAAAATGTCCAGCTTGACAAAATATCTGTCAGGTCTAGTAACATTTTTTGTGTAGTGGATGCCATGTCAAGAAGTCTATTTCTTATCGCCCTAGGACTCAACAGCTTCAATACATTACATATGAGAAAACATATCACTCAATGTTACAGCTTATTTATTAAATATTTGTGTTAAAATGACTGGCAGTCATTTCAGTTAGCTACCTACATGTTTTAAATTTCAGCTTGCCAATTGATTACTTAGAGGTTGTCTCCTCCTTTAGTTCAGACTGCCATGGATGGGCAGCTGAGGTAACCAACTGAGCGATCTCCTTACGGGATAAAATCATCAAGAGCACACGTTCTCTGTGAGGACCTAGAATCTCTTCTATTGTCCTGTCAAACCTGAAAAATAGTAATATTTCCTTCTCAACACATACCAGAGATCTGACTCTAGATAAAATAAATCTTCCTGATAGAAGATGCTTGTGATAGTAAGCAATTTGTTACAGAAATAGATTCTTAAATCATGAGTTCCCCATCTCCAGCACACACGAGGCTATTTGAACAGGACCAATCTAATTTTCTAGTGTTATTGCAGCAACAGTTCCATTCTCACTGACAGACCTCAAACAAGTTTTGCATTAATCCCTTCTTGATAAAGACATGTTAATTTTGCTACAGTTAACATATGGAAGGACACTGAGAGTATTAATACCTATTTACTCCTTTGAAACCCAAAAACACTCAAAGGTCTAACATTATAATGCAAGAATGTGTAGTAGAAAAGATGGTGCTTATCCATTTCATTGTATTCACTTGGTATTTTCTGCAGTAGTAGTGTGTTTTGCAAGTGAAGGGGGTTTCCATCTACTGACCTTGGCATTCATCAGGACCATACTGTGATTTATATTGAGAATTCCAAGCCTTTATCTGATCTTATAAATAAATGTAAAATACATAAAACAATTATCCTAGTGTAAAATTGAATTTTATCTCTCTGTAACCAGCTTTTGTCTATGCTACATATTTCTATGTTTGAATACAATTCAAAATTAATAATAGGTATAATTTATTTTCTGACTTTTCATTATCTTGACATTTTAACAATCTTTTTTTTATATACTCAGGCTTTAATTTTATCTAGGGCTTCAACCCCAGACTTCCCTTTTTAGACACATACCATGTGTCTTTCAGAATATCTGTTAAAGGAATAAGCCTGCTAAAAGAACATACTGGCCATTTAGCAAACCGAGGAACAGTATAAAGAAATAACAGGATCTTATAACAAAGAAAAACAACAGATTAGGAGAGAAAACGTAGCACTGTCTGTAAACGACCGAAAAACACATTAGAAGACATCACAAGTTACAGCAAAGAATTAGAAAGAGTTCTGAAGTTAATGGTTCTGGAAAATTTTTCACACACAGATTAGATGCTTGGGGGTTTCTTTTTTTTTATAGCTAAAAAAGATAACCAAGAAAGTATTTCTCCTATTAAAGGGCAGTCACAAGTTTATACTGAACACCATGGTGCTAGAAATTTAATATAGAGATTAGTTTAACCCCCTCATGAACCTTTCAGAGGTTCATGAAAAAAAAAAACACTTTATCAAGCAATTTTTTGCACTTGAATATAGACTATACAAATGCTCCAACCTAACAGTTTATTTTCTTCGCACAATTAATTAACATTACTTCAACTAAACATCCCCAATGTTTTACTACCTCAGACATACGCATGTTGACTTCAAAGAAAGTCAGCTGTGTCTCAGGTCAAGTTCTCACTACACTGCAGGTTCAAGTATACTTTGTATGCAAGTGTTACTGTTTTAAGGAAAGCAAAAGGCTCAAAATTAGGGAAGGTCATGTAGGAAAAAAAAAAGACATAAGAAACATTTCTCCAAGGTGGCAGATCTGCAAGACAATCAGAGAGTCTGATTTAGCCATGCCTCACGTACACAGACATACACGGTAAAGCACGAAAAAAATCCCAAAGAGATCTTGATGCATGAATACAAAGAGTGGCACAGCTATATGGGTTAATAAAATAGCAACTTCCCATACAGGGCGAGCAGAAGTCCATGACTGTGTCTACTTTGCAGAAAGCCAGACTGGCTGCACCAGTGCCTAGTGCACTCCGGCACTGGGATTCCTTCACGTCTGCAGCAAACGAAGCTGCTCACTGGGCCTTTGTGATTAGAGGAGGAATTTCATAACCATGGTGGTCTAGACTGCTACAAGTAAAAACAACAGGTTGCAAAATAAGTGGCCCTTGCTCTGAAGTGGCTGTGGTCAGGATGAGACATGTTTAGGAAGCAGTCCCTCGAATACCTTGTCATAAACACATGTGGAGAAAATAACACGAAAGAACACTGTAGTTAACTGAATAAAAGGTTAAAGAAAATAAACAATATTTTTGCAGCTTAGCATGTATTTGTGAACTGCTGGTGCAACTCTATGCTTGACAGGAAAGCTATGAAGCTTTTGGTAGCTTGACAAGACAATCTACAAGCTTGAATGAAATGTTCAGCTTAAGGAATTAGAATAAATCTGATGACTGATGTGCTACTGAACGTGACAGACTGTCATCTGTTTTAAACAGGATCTCTGTAGGATGTACTGAAAGCAATTTTTTTCCATTACCTTAAACATACTAAGACTTTTTCCAATGAATTCTGGCTAATCTATTAAGACAAAAGAAGATCTTCTCAAACTCTTGCCATTTCAATAAAATAATGAAACAGTCATTCGGTTTACTTGCATAATTAAGTCATGCTAACACTGTACTTCTGTGATTAATTTACATACAGTCCACAAAAGCATACAACAAAAACGATTACTCTTACTTCCCAAATTAACTATAAAATTGTAAGATATGAGCAAATAAGTGATTAAAGCAGCTTATCTAAGCCGTATTCATATACTGAGTTTCATATAGAGAAATATCAAATTGTTTATCTGATATCAAAGCAATTAAATACATTCTTAACTGAGTCAAGAAAATATTCTAGTAGTATCTTTGTCATATGAGCAGCAAATTTTATAAAACAAAAAGTACAGGAGTTCTGCAATAGGTTTTTAAAAATCAAGAAAAACTGATCAACAGAAATCCTACAGTGAAACAGTACTGCAACAGATAGCTAGGGATAAATTTAAAAGACACAAACTCTACTTTTAACCTGGCCAGATCCTAGTAAACAATTAAAAAGCCTAATAGATGCATGTATTTAATTATGTGTGTATAAGTTTAAAATAGAATAGTATAAATTGCCTCCTAAATATTTTTATTGTATTTTACATTGTTTAAAAACCATACAAGCATCAAGAACTTTGGCAAGATCTAGGGTCAGATGAGAATATCCTTCCTGTATCAGACTGTAAATAGTTCCTGAAGGAATTACTGAGGTGCTTTACCATCTCCATATCCTAGAGATAATGATTCAAATCTGTTCTACAAACAAAAAATAAAGAAAAGGGGATTTTGTGACATCCACCTGAAATCTGTGCCTTAGATATAGGGAATGGACAAAACTGCGCATTGGTGGATGAAGAGCAGTAACGTCAGTTTGACCCACACTACATTTACAGAGCTGAACAGGGAAGCCAGCCCAATTCCTCAGCTTGCACAACCTGTTTCCTAAGGGGAATAAGAATCAAACCACCACCAAAGCCATTCAACTTTCAGAAAAGTCTACATGGCACAGAAGCACAGCATTTAAGATATTTTAGCTATCATGTGAATTTCCTTCTTGGTGTGTTGATTTATATTCAACTAAAATTTCATATCACACGTATTTCTAAGAACAGAAGAGTCCATGCTGTTTAGCTCATAAATGTCAGCATTAGACCAATTACCTCACTAGTTCCCCTTACTGCTATGCAAGAGTACCACAATTACAGGTAATTAGCCCATCAGGAAACCTGTTTTTAGGCACGGGGTAGATTGCAAGTATATACCACAGGTATTTTACTGCAGAGAATTAGCATTTTGAAAGATGCCTCGCACTAGAGCTAGTGAGCTTATGTGTCTGAATGAACATTAAATATTAATTATATTTAATATTTTGAATATTAAAACTTTTCCCAGTCCTGCCGCTAAGATGCAAATTTAAGCCATAAAAAGTTCAAGGACCTCAGTCAAAATAGTTTTGCATGTAAGACTGCAGTTGCCTAGGTGTCCCGTCTGCCCCCTGTTTGCACTTGGAAACCACTCTGACCTCTGAAAAAGGTCTGTTGGTCTTCTATCAGTTGGTGTGATCAGAAGATCACAAAACTCTGCACAACTTGATGATTTTCTCTGTATTTTGCCGGAGTTCTTTAAATGGCCCTGTTCCAATAATCTCCTTCCCCACTCAATGTAACCTGTTAACAAAAGAAAAAACGCTATGGCAGTGATGCTACAGGCAGTTATCAATAGATCTTTGAGGTACTCTATGCTGTCAGGTGAAAAATCTGTTACTTCTACTTATATCAGAATTACAAATTAATCTGTTTCAGTTACCACCAGAGATCTTTTGGATCAAGACAACTGGAATCACAGCTCAGAAGCTCTGATTCTTCCCAAAGCTTTTCACAATTGCTAGGTCTACATTTCTATCATCTACCCTGGGTCAAAACATCAGACCTCACTACAACCTCTACTATTCAACGTGTTGTATTTCCCTGCTTCAGGCAGTACATAAAATCACTCAAAAGAGTAAGGTGCTGATACATAAGGAATGCTGAACACACA
This sequence comes from Rhynochetos jubatus, assembly GCA_027574665.1. NCBI lineage: Eukaryota > Metazoa > Chordata > Aves > Eurypygiformes > Rhynochetidae > Rhynochetos > Rhynochetos jubatus. Next base: position 121,651,206 of record CM050648.1, on the reverse strand, counting down.
TGGAGGTGGTCTTCAATTTAAGACAACTGCCAAATTCAACTGACGCATCAAGCACAGAAAAACACTTGTTATCAGTCACCTTTTCATGATGTTATCCATGCACTGGCAGGTGCAAGACTTGCTGGTTTTGTGGGTTTAAAAAAACCCCAAAAAACTACAACAAAAAAATCCAAACCCCATACTTTAAGGCCAAGTTTAATGAAGGCTTGTCTCTTTTTCCCACCTTTTAATGACCAGTAGAGCCACCCTGTTGATTGTACCACTCATTTTGTGTTTCATACATGACTATTAAGCTCTTCTTTTGCTTCTAATGAGAAACATTCTTTGGAATGTAATTTTCTGGACATTTTGTCTTTTCAGCTCTACCCTGTGTTTCAGTGAAGGCTTTACTGTCAAGTTTTTCCTGAAAAAGCCCCCTCCATCTCCAAAGAAAACAATCCTTTAACAAGAACATGAGCTACAGCTTTGTAACCATTCCCCTGAAGAAGAAAAGTTATTTTTATAAACACTCAAGCCAAATATTTATATTCTTTTACAGTTTCCTTTTTGTGCTAATATCACTGCCTCTGATAGTAACTAAATAAAAATTCAAAGAACACAAAACCATGGCCACTCTATCATGCTCTAACAATCCAAAGATGGTTTAAGATACATTGATAATGCCAAGTCTACATACCAAACCATGAAAATCATATGTGAAAAGTCACTACAGTGAGCAATTGCTGCTTAAAATTCAAATTTCTTTTAAAAAGAGATTTAAAAAAGATAAAAATTTATGCTAACAGAAGACATAATATAAATTTATGTGATCCTCCCTCAAAAATTTAAGATGTATATCCAGCTAAGATTCTAGCATCAATACATGCTTTTATGAAATTACAAAATGCTTTTCATAACAGATTCTAGAGTAAAATAGACTCTTTTTAATATTGAAAAATAAGTTACTACGTGTAATGGGTCTCATTTGTGTGGAGTTAACTTTCGTCATAAAGGCCTGTGTGGTAGTGCTTTTCAGATTTGAGGGTAAACCAGTCCTGATAATACACCAAGGTTTTGACTATTGCTAACAGTACCTGCCCATCCTCAAGGCTTTCTCTTCTCCCCCTCCCACTCTGCCCTCCAGATTAGCCTGGGGGGTGGGCAAGAAGCTGGGAAGGGACACAGGTGATGCAAGCTGGCCAAAGGGATATTCCATACCATATAACATGCTCAGCAATGATGTTATATCATTGGGTCTTTATATTGAATCACTAGTCTCCTTAGTCCCTCTATCCCTGTTCTCCCTGCCATCCCGACAGGGATGGTGCCAAGCGAGGAGCTGTGTGGGTGCTTAACTGCTGGCCGGGGTCAACCCATCACAGTTTTCCTATTCTCCTTCCAAAGCACAGGGATGTTCATAGTTGTGGTTTGGGTTTGTTTTTTTTTAAATGCAGTGAAACAGTAACAAGTTGGAATACTGTCTAGGGCTCCCTCTCCAAAGCGCAAGGAATACTTGAGTTTGAAGGACTGGAGTGTTGTACTACAGTTTGCTACGTGCCATGTTACAGAAAACCCGTAATTTCATTTGTGCAAACTATAAGCAAAAGTGACTACTAACCACGAAAACAAGCAAAGCAAACCAAATGATACCATTCCAGCAGAATTCTAACTCAGTAATTTATTTTTGACAAATGCTTTCACAATCTCTACTTTTAACCCCACTCCCTAACATTTGAATGCTGGTTTCACATGCATGATGAACAGCAGGCAGAAACACATTTCCAATATTATTTCAGATTGCAACTTATTCCCATAGTCATCAGACAAATCTGCAGGCTTTGAGAATGAATTCATTTTTTCCTTTGGGATATCAGGTACTGTACAGGAGTGTTACTGCAGAGAAATACCAGCCAGCATAAGAACAACAGGGACCCACACCCTTCCCATTGTTTTGAAATGTAAACATTAAGTCATCTAGAATTTCAAATATGAAATGCAGGGTATGTTATACAAATTGTGTACCTGTTACAATCACAGAATAATCCTGATCTGGTAGATTTTTCAGGTATATATTTATTGACACAAATACAACAAAATCCCCACAACAAGAATAAAAATGTGCTACCTCTTATTTCCCTAAAACACTATCCACACTTCTCCCTTTAAAATTAATAATTGTATCTCACATTTTCAAATAAAATCAGCACCTTGCTTTTTAGGAACTGTTCTCACACTGGAGTAACTTGTCTACATACAAAACCACATTAGGTAAGCTTTTTTCTAAAGGAAGTTGTTTGCAACTTGCACATTCTTCGCAGTTTCACAAGTGGCCCTTGCAGATGTCAATAAACCAAGTCCACTGCAGCAATTAAGTTGAACTGTGAACACAGCACCAGGCTGAGGGTGTGGACACACACCGTGCAAAATATGGAATATGCAATATTAGCTACTGCTGATTCTGAATTTATGAACTGAATTATTCAACAAATTTCAATACTCAAAAACAGAGTTTCCAAAGGATCAGCAGTTAGCATTAGTGAGAAACCAAAATACAAAACGAAATCCCAAAACTTCAATTTTAAAAGCAAATTCTTCTGCTTTGTAAGTTACTTAAGAGCTTCCCACAGGCCTCATTTTCAATGCTCTCAACCAAGATTTGCCTAGCAACAAGCAGTTGACTCAGAAATTCACTGAAAATGGAAAACGCGTGGTGTACCAGATGAACTCTCATATTTGCAGCACTCTAGAACAGATCTGGGTATGGTACCTGATTGCCTGCCCCTCATGAACACGTCAAAACCATCCCTAAGCACCTCAGCACATAGACACTGCCTTGACTTTCACAGCTAATAATGGACATGTAATTTTTAAACCACGTCCATTTATTACATATGAATAAACCGTATTACAGATACATCCTCACGAAGCCTTTCCTGCCTGGCTCCCCAGTCAGAGAAGCTGCCGGTGCTCTCTCCAGTCTGTTTAAGGCTGTGTGCTGGTTTTAATGCGGTTGGCACAGGGCTCCATCTACCGGTTTGCAATCCTGCACACTAACGGGAAGAGCTGGTGGGAAAAAATATATCTCAACAGCTATTTCACATCTCCACTTCCTCAGGAGACCAGGGATATTCAGAAAACACTACTGGTTCACAAGAAAACAGTTAACCAGATACATGCACTCACACATGCTAGGTGGAAACAGTTGTGCATATATGAAATCTTTTCTTATCCTTTACTATTAGTAAAACACGTCTCAACAACTGTTCTAAAGAATCATCATTTTTCTACAAGAAGCAACATACAACCACATACTCCCAATCAAGATATAAAGCTTCATTGTTCCTTTTTAAAGCAAGCAAATATGCAGACACAGATAACTCAAATACTGAAAATTAATTGCATAATATCTGCACAATTTAAGCTATTAGAGATGGTCTTTTTCTGAAAAAAAAAAAAAAAAAAAGAGGATTCCTCAAATGTACAGAAGCAAAAAAGCTTCAGCAGGAGCCTGCCATCAGTTTTCATCAAGGGTATTTCTGTACTGTAGCAACTGCAGCTCATGCAGCTACGATTTAACTTAAGATACTAATTTGGCTACCACTGTCATGTTATACGCAGCATTTCTCAAATTGAGACATTTAGCCTTCACCTTACTGACCCTATTCTGCTTTCATTTCATGTTTAGTAGTAAAAGAGAGCAGTATCTTTTTTTCCCCAGGACCCTCTGTGCCCATCAACCACCTCTGTTGAGCTCAGGTTCAGAGGAGAAGCCGCAGCAGAAAGCAGCAGCAGTTCAGGGAGTGACCTGGGCTCATTTTGAACAAGGTAACCCTGGTGACTGTGGAGCAACAGCTGAGAAATCTGATAGCACCTGTGCAACCAGCCATCGCATCTAGGTGGCAAAGGCCAACAAATGGCTGACCAGTCACCCCAATTCTGTTCTCCAAGGCACATTTAGCAAGATCAGTAGCTAGCTTAAGACCTGGTGCAAGAAGAGACAGCTCAGGAGAACAGTGAGCTCCACAAGTCCTCCCCACACCCTGCCCCATGCTCAACACCAAGCTGAGGGCAGCTAAGTGGGGCTCAGTACTGTCAGAGGCACAAGAAGAATGGGGTCAGGGTAAGGGAGTCATAGAAATACCCACATCCCTCACACTGTACCCATAAGTAGAAAAAGATGAGATTAATTTAGACAGGAACACCTGGAAACACCCAATGGATGGTGACAGCAAGAAGGCAGGAATGGAGTGAGAAGTAACAAAACCCAGGAGCTATGGGGTATCCTATAAGGCAGGGAGAACAGGTGAACAAGGACACCAGGGAATTCATACAGCTCCTCCTGAGGCTCAGTTTTCCCAATTTATCTTGTGTCCCCCCCCACCCCCAAAATGTAGTTGAAGAGACTGATAGATGAAATCTCCTACAAAGAACTTGCATAACACCACAGAATGAGACAGAGTGCTGCCTTTTTTATTTTAACTTGAAGGAAAAGCAAAATTTAAACCTTGGAGGCAACTTCTCCCTTGCTAAATTCAAATCTTAATCAAAATGCATTTAAAATACAGCTGAGCAGAACTGATGTCTCTTTAAGTAACAATGACATCAATGCAGGCTACACTGGAAAAGGATATAGGTGTGGAACTACATCCTTTTTCATCACACACAGTCAGGTGCAAAGAGAAAAGTTTAACGTCAAGATTCCTGTGGTTTAATGAAAATAAACACCGTTACAAACGGATCCAAGAACACAGACTTATTAAATACTATTTGTTTTGCTTCAGATACTGATCATGGGAACTGAGATATTTAACTATTTCAAGACTAATTTTTATTTTATCTTAAACTGTTTACACTGTCAGCAAGCTCACGATATCCTGATAGGTAGCAGAGGAAAAAAAAAAAGGAGGAAAAAAGTCAATTATCATCTGTGAAAACACACTTAAATTAGTATCTGAGTATTTGATTGTCCTACTTTGATTATGCTGAGTAATTGAATGCCTGTGATACTACCTGTATCACTCACATAGTAATATTTGTAATACAGAAGTTCAAAATCAGAACATATCTTTGTAGCTCTACAAAAAAGATATAAAACCATTCAAATCTTCAAATTTTGGTGGATGTTTCAGAGTGCCATTTTCCTCATTACAAGGAAGGTATCAAGGAGCAAATTGGTCATACAGTTCTTACGTCAAACTTCAGACAAGGCAAACCACAGCTTAATATTCTGCTACAACAGAAGTGGAAAAACTGCCTATACCTGTGCACACATACAAGCACATGTTCATGATGAAAAATACTGCTTTGTTTCTCATGCTTGTACCTAAAAATTTACATAATCAAGTTAACACATTCTCACCTACTGAGCATCTAATGTTGCAAAATCCTATAGAACCTAAGGTTTTGTTTACTTGAATGTGAACCACAAGGACACCACAATGAGAAACAGAATCTAAAGCAAGTCCAACTGTAAAGCAAAGAAACTTGAAATGAAGAACTTAAGAAAATAAAATTCTGTTTTTCTAAAAGTAATACCAATAATTTTATAAAACTGTTATACTGATACCTGTAATTTTATTATAGGGCAGGTATAATTTATGCAACTACAACAAGCATAAATGACAATACCAGACACGACGCTGCATTAGATATTTATCTTCATCATATTTCACCATCTAACCTCTCAAAGAGGACTAGCTGTATTTAAAGTAATCTATCACTATGTACCGTACCATTTTTGAAATAAATGAATGCTTAAAAAAGAACATACTTTTTTCTTTGCCTAGCTTCTTTCAATAGCATTCAAGTGGCCAATGAAATGTCTTCAAATAATTTTCTAGTTATGCTCAGTATCCTCGGTTCTTTAACTACACTCAGCTACAAACTGAATTACCATTTTTCTTGATAACTAGGCTTAGCTTTTTGGCAATTAAGCTTCTAAGAAGTTTAATCTATAATACATAGGAAAAATCCAACAAAAACATAGTAAATAAAATATCAATTTGTACTACAAGATGTAACATGAAAGCATTAAGAATGTTAATTCTAGTGTATCAACAGGTGAGGAAGTGGAACCAAAGAACTGGAGGGTCAAATATACACATTTGAAAATAGTGTAATGAAAGAAAGCTAAAGCAGAGCTTTAGCTGATTAATCCCAAAGAATACAAGCCAAGGGCATTTAGAAAAAGAATCAATGTTCATAATACAAAGGTTTAAACATTTAACTTTGTGCACTAAAAAATGAAAAAACACACAATAATATTTTAAATTATGTAAGCGCTCTGCAAAAAACCCAAATATTTTAATACTTTTCACTTCTATACATATCAACTGCCATGTCTCAAAAAGCCCTATTCCCTTTTCCTGAGCCAATCTAAGCTTAGTACCATTCATTTGTTAAACTGCCAACCAATAACAATTTCTAGCTCTGGTTCCATCAAGTGTAATTCATATACACACACAACCATGAGGCAACCCTTCAGCACTAAATACTCACTTTGCATGTGGACATTTTTATTTATAAGCTAAAGTACAAGTCAACATAAATTACTAGATAAGTACATTTTAAAAATACCATTAGAAATTCAGTCTGTTTGCTTCAAGTACAGCAATCTTTGATCCCAAGTTAAATTCTCTCACAGTGGAGCATCATACAGCATTTTCAGACATTTTGATTCAGACACAACCTTGCTCTCATTCCACAAATCCTGATGGGAACTGCCACCCCCCACCCTCCAAAAAGCTAATCAATAACCAAGCATTTTAATCCTTCTTTGTTCTAATTCTACATTACTGAAGCAGATTAGGTTTTTCTAATTTATTTCACACTTAACATTTAAATTAGTGGATAACTAGGTGGAACAGTAGTATTGAAATGAACATATAACTTAAAGATCAAATTCTGTCTTGAACAGATTTACATAAAAGGACAGAAAGAATAACATTTGTCTATCAGCATGTTATGTGGATCTCCTTAACTCAATTTACTATGGATTTCACGGTGCAAAAATTAATGCCCTCCAGTAGCTGAACTCATTACAAATTACTTCTTCCAAACCCATGGTGTAATCCCAATGCTGCTGTGACTGATGGAGGTTTTGCAGTTCACTTAAAGGCAAGGTGGTTTACTACTCTAGCAAGCGATACTGAGCAAAATGATACCATAGATGCTGTCTTGACTTCTTTCTAATAAGTAAAACATTCTATGAACCAGTCTCATGTATTTTGTTCCCAGCTAAAACTAAGAGCAACATATTGATGATAATTTTAACTACACATACAGTTACCAACAGAATTATATGCCTTTTTCAGCATTGACTTCTAGAATACATTTCAACAACAATAATGGGAAACAGCCAGTAGAGTTGTTCATGGACCCTACTCAGCCCTTTGTCCCCTTCCCTACTCCAGAATACACAGAAGCATCCCTGTGAGCCATCTGATGCACGTGTATGACACTGAACTCACAGCACATGTACAAACAGCCTCCCACTAGGTACCTGACCCAACAAACTCCTTTTATATGCCCGTAACAGAAAAGCACTGGTAAACAAAACAAAACAAAAAAAGAAGCTATGCACGTGTTCTGGTGGCCTACATAATGTTGACCATAGGTCACAGGTGCCATAACTCTAGCTTTCAAAATAATTAGCTGAACCACTGGGTTTTAATTCCCCTGAAAAGCATGAAATAAATGACATCTTTGACAAGGCTCAGCAAAGTGTACTGGTGCACAGTAAATACAACAAGCTGCTTTCACATGTAGTTGATGTTCAGTAACATACAGAGGAAAGCCATAAATGATCCATACTGCATTATGATAGCTATTCTCTGGCATTCAGTTTAGGTGATTATGTCTATTACTTGTACTTGGGACAGCTAAGCAACATCTGTTTCATACTTTATACAAGAAGGCTCAAGAAATTCCATTATTTGAGAGAATTGTAACTAGCATATATGAACATTAAAAAAAATTATTTGATTCACTGATCCTATGAAAACCAATAATTAATCCCACCAATGTCATATGTATTATATTTTTTGAAAATATTTTATAATATTCTTTAATAGACCTAAGGCCACCACTTTGAAGAAGCTGCCAGTTTCAATTTTAACCTTGTTTTGACCCATCCTTAACAGACAGACCACATCACGGATCACCACGGAAAACACAAGCCTACTCCTATTGTTTCTGTACCATGGCTCATGAGGCTAGCAGGGATCATGCCACCCATCCTATCACTTAAAAAAACCCAACACAACAGTCAGTGGACCAAAGCAGCAGAGGTTCATCTTAACAAATGAGCATAAATGCTGCTTCTTTCCATAGCTGTATCTGTTCTGCAAATAAGGGTTCAACACTGTTTCTATAACAGAAACCCCTTCAAAACTGTTTTCCATTAAAAGGAAAAGGCAGAACCCAACAATTGTACTTTCAGAAATATCCACCAGTTGCAACATTACCCTGCAGTTAAACCCCTTAATAGACTGCAGTACAGAAGGGTTGTTTGTTTGTTTAAAAAGTAAGTTTCAGCACATCTACTGCTCATATAGGATAACAGATGTAAAAGTGGAAAGAAGTCCCTGCATGTATTTAGGAGATCTACACTACAGTGAACATCAAGTCAGACCAGTAATTCATAGGTTAAAAAACATTTCCCTATCTGCATGCTGCCACTAACATGCAGCATCCGCTCTGCCACTTATTTGACAGCCTGAAAATTTTAAGAGGAGGTAGCAGAGAGATTAGAATATATTAGGATCTCTCTCTAGTTCACATGACTGCTTTTACACTAAACTGATCGAGAGGCAGGACCCTCTTCCCCCTTCAGCTCACGTGTGCCTCCTCGCTTTCAGTTCTAGTGAAATGATTCTTGCCACAGGGAATTACCATACTCATATTTTCCTTCCTCCCATAACCCCTTCCAGCAACCTCTGAAAACTTCCCTACATTTTTACTAACCTAGGCATCCACAAAAAAATAAAAACCTCACAGATTTCAAAAAGGTAGATCTGGGCCACAGGGCATCAGCACAGTACTCCTATTTCTGCCAAGAATAAAATGCATCAGGTTTGTCCTGTGGCAAGAGAAATAATAAGCATGACAATTGTTTCATTTCTTACCGGCCAAGAAAGAGAATAAGACCATAATAGTGCATTTCTAATTTAATCACTTCTGGATGAATCATAATGACTTCTAACAAGCAGGGAGATAGAATAACAGAATGCAAAGAACAAAAGTAACATTTCCCTCTCCAAAAGGGGTAAAGTAATAATTAAAAGGGAAATTAAGTACAACCAGAAACAAAACAAACAAACAAAAAGGCAAGAAGTCTAACTAGTTATCATGTAAAAATTGAGGAACAGATTTTTAAAGTTTCATTGGCTATCCAGTGCTATTCGACAGTGTAGTTCCCATTACAAACTGTGATGGGAATCAAGCTCTAAAAAACTGCAATATTGCTATATGGAAACCTGTAATAACTACAAACAGGGTATACACAAATGCGTACAATAAGGAGTAATTTATGAAATCTAAGACAGTATATAAAATTCCTGACTGCTTCCTGATCTACTAGTTTTTGAACCTTATCAGTCTAGTTATTTAGAAGAAAACTAGATAAAACATCTAATACTAGTGAAGAAATGGCTGGGAGGGAAAATGGATATTCTGCTGCAGTATGTCCTCTCCACAGGCAGATCTACCAAGAGTCCTAGGAGGGCTATAATCTATCTCTATGATAATGCTGTCCCTCCCAGTGATCAGATGCAGCAATGACTGCATAGCTTCACAGCTCCACATCCTTCCCTCCAAAACTTGCTGCAGCAGCTGTCCCTACTTTCTCAAATCCTGTACATAATTTACACCGCAGCCCCTCCATTCACTTTCCACGGTCCAACCAGAACTGCAGTAACTTCTCCTTAGGCAAGACAAGTTTATCACTTTCCAGAGCCTGAAATCAGTGCCAATCCCTGTATCAGTGACAGGCAGAAGAGCTTGTAGCTGTGATGCCAATGGCACCTTGGTGGTATATACAGCTCAGTCTCACACATCTCATACAGCTGAAGGAACTCCTCACAAATTACTACATGTTGCATACTTAAAAGCAAAACAAAAAACCAAAACCAGAACTACCACATAACACAGCATGTTTACTTTAACTGTTATGGCTTAGTTTTAGTTCTTATAGAACTTCACAAGATATTAAAGTTAGTGCCATAATATATTTAAATAAGCAAATAATCCAAAGCAGGTGGTTTAGGTTGAACCAAAGTTGTATATTTCCAGAACAACAGTGGCCAAGAGTAGATGCTCAAGGACAGGTATAAGAACAAGGCAAGAACATCACTGCGTTTCCCTAATACCCACAGGTCCCACAACGTCCAGAGTTGGCAGCTCTGATATCTGCTGAACCAGTAACACATCTCTGTGGTTAACCAATTCTTCTTCCATAACTAAAGCACTGCAATTTAAGACTGTTCTAACAGTAGTTAGAACTTCCTGAAATATTTCAAGACACTATGCTGCTGCAGGGCACTCTCAATTCCTAAACTCAGATTGAGCAAACTCCTACAGCACTCAACTCCAACCACCTCAAGTTATACCCAGACCCAGTTGTAGTTGTTCCACGGGCACATATTGGAGGGTGTGCTGTCTCAGATACACCAGGCCTCTGTGTACACATACGGAACGTCGTTCCTCCAAACTGCTCGCACCGAGAAGCCATAGTCTGCTTCCACAAAGGAAACAACACCGTCCAGAAAAGAGATAGGTATGAAACTTACTTGCATTAGAAGCCGAGGTACACAATTCAATGGGACTTCCCAGGGATCTTTTTTGAAAGTCATAACTGTGCAAGATTACAAACTTTATTTTGGTAGGGTTTCCTCCCTTGTTTTTGTGTGTGTGTGTACCCTCCACAGTGTGATCTCACCTAGCACTAAGATCCTGAACACCTAACACCAACCTCCTGAACTTGCTCGGGAGGGCTTTCGTCTCCGATTCTCCAAGCCACGTTCCCAGCGCTGCCCGCCCGCCCGCCCTCCCGGGAGGCGGCAGCCTGTCCACGGCCCCGCTCCCCGCTAACAGCCTCTCAGACTCCACATCGAGCACCCCCGCACGGGAGGGGCTTCCCCGCCTCGCCAGCTGCAGAGTGGGCGGTAGGTCGGGCGAGCCGGGGGCCGCCCAGAGGCTACCGAGCAGGGGGAGGTAACGGTAACCCAGCCACGGGGCTGCCACGGGACACGCAGCCGGTAAGCGGAGCGAGGGCCCGGCGGTGGCGGCGGCCCGGCCCCAGAGGCGGGGGAGGCGAGGAGGCCGGGCAGGGCCGCCTGCCCGCGGGGAGGCGCTGAGGGCAGAGCGGCCCCTACCAATGCCGCCCCGGCGGGACGCGAAGCTGCCGCCCAGCCCCGCCGCAAGCGACGGGGCGAGTTCAAACCCGTGCGCCGAGGGGCAGCCACGGCCTCGCCGGGCCGCAACCGCCGAGGGAAGCGCCCCGCCAGCCCGTTACCTGAGAGCTCCTCCCCCGCTGCCGGCCTGAGGGCGGACCTGCGCTGCCGCCGCCGCCTCCACAACAAAGCCCGCGAGCGGGCGGACCCTGCGGTCGGGGCGGGAGGAGAGGCGGACGCGCACCGCCTCCGGGAGCGCGCAGCGGCGGGGCCGCGGCCCGGGGGCGGGGCGAGGCGGGGAGGCGGCGGGGGCTCGGGAGTGGCGCCCCCCCTGCGGGCGGGGGAGGGTGGTGCAAGGCCGGTCCGGGACCCACGGGGACAGGCGGGAGGCACGGGAGTCTGAGGTTTGCGGGCGTCCCTGGCTCGGGGCGTGGGAGCGGAGGTCTCCCCTTCCCGCACTTCCCTCGCACAGGGAAAGGTGGTTTCCTTCTTGGGGAATTAGCACCGGTGACCTGCACAGGCCCTGCTATTCCCTGGTATAGCGATGGCAAACCCGGCCAGGGCTACTCAGGAGGATGTAGCGGCGCACATGTGCTGGTTTGGGAAGAGGCCAGAGGAAAACGGGATTAAGCCGAGAAGTGCTTTAGGAAACCCGCACAGTGGGAAGGTTGCCCTTTGCGGGGGAGTAGGCAGGGGTGGATGGAGAACAAGGGAGAGGTGCTGCGGTGAATAGAGTTGGAGTTTGAATGGCGAGACAAACTTAAGAGTTGCTTAACAATAGCAGAGTTTATTTTGTAAGAGGCGGGTGTTATGCTATTCTGCAAATGTATCTCTGCATAAATTACATGCAATCTGAACATTGCTTTTCATTTTTTTCATGTAAACCTTCTTTTTGCTGCAGTGACACCTTCTGCGGAAAATAAACGCAACCAACCATTTTTTCCACCCTCTGATCAACTCTGAATTGTCTTTATTGTTGAACCACTCCAGCAAGTTCGCTTTAATACTAGATTTGCTATTTGTATCAAAGGGAACATTGCGAATGTCTCTGGAACAAAAAAAGTAGTGATGTTTCAGCATCTGCCTTTTGATGATACAGAACACTGGAGACTCCATGATCCTGCTATATTTATTGAGCAGCAGCCTCCAAGAGCCAAACCAAGGGAACTAATGCAAATGTTAATGAAACATTGAAGTTGAGATTTTAATTACTTAAAGGTCAGCACATTCAAAGTTTATTAATTTAAGGGAGTTATTCTGTATTCCCACTGCCATCCCCATTCTGGTCTTACATCAAAGACTTTAAGTTACTGTTTATTTGCTGATGCACACTAATTATATAACCGAATGTTATACCAGAATATTATTCCTTTTTGCAATTAGGGTCTCAGTCTTTCAACACTTTATTCACATCTGTATATTTGCCATGTTACTTTTCACTAGCAATAAAAACATCTTTGTATCAACTCACCAAAGGCTACATTTCCTTTCAAGCTTGGAACCTCTATTCAGTTAGCAACATTGTTGCTAAACTATCACCAAACACTCGCAGACACCCTGCAAACTAACATACCAGAACAGCACTACAGCTTCAAGAACATACTTTCCCAAAGATACTTTTAGAAGGTATGGTGCCTGCAATCTGTTCTCAAAACAAGAAAACATATTTGGAAAGGTTTGAGAAAAAATTCCTGGAAAAGCCCGTGACTGGGGGTGAAGACACTGTAGTTTCAGAACCTTGTGCACAAACACACTTGCAGTGTGTTGAAGGATCTTTCCTTCCTAAATTGCTCCTTGATGGGTTTTTGTTGGAAGAAAAAAAAGGTTCTTTCCCAGTGAATGAAGTGGTTAAATAAGATGAATCTTGTTTCTAACACATTTTCATTATTTTGCTAAATTTATTTCCAGATTCTTTCTCTCAGTCTAACAGTAACCTTTATATTTCCATTCATCACATCTAAAGAGCTGTGATCTAAGAAGTCTCTCACGCTGTCTGAAACAAATTGTCTCTGGCTGCACTGCTTTCCACCTTTATGAACTAAGTAATGGCATTTTGATCTCAATCTAAAATATATTTTGTCCTTTATTTTCTCTTTGATTACATGAATTCTGGCCATCAGAATGCTGGAATGCTATTTTTTCCTTCTATCAACTTTAGGTATTCCCATGTCCCCATCTATAGCAGTCAAGCATGCCCTTCTTCACAACAGACTTTCTCCTCAACTTTTTCCATATTCCTCATGGAAAAGATGTGGTATTATAACAAATGCAGATTTCCCTTGTACCCTAAAAGTACCTTCCTCGGAGTGCAGGGTGAAGAAAACCAGCATGTATTCTCATCAACTCTGCTATGCTATATATATTCCTAGAATCAGAGTAATGAAATCCCAGTTTTAGCACAATGTCTCTGGTTTGCCTAGGATTCACTGTGCCTAGGATTTTTGTCTTAAAATCACTACCTCAAAGGCTTTACATGAACATCTGGAAACCCCTCTGACTAAACTAAAACGGATACAGACAGCAGACTGCAGTTAAATGCCTATCTCAGACATGAAAAACACTGTTCAGTCATAAGAAACATCTAACTTAATATGTTTCTTAAAGAACAGAGAAAGAACTGGGTGCCAAAGTTTGCCTTTGGTAACTGTACATAAATGCACCTGGTTACAAATTATCTATGCTTTGAGTTCAGCATAAGCTGGTGCCCTTGTAAGGCAACAGAAGCCTGTCTTTTTGTCAGGGAGAAGTTAAAAAATATGCAAAAACTACCTTTCTTTTCCTTCTCTTTTGAAGAGGTGCCAGCAAATCTAGCCTCCTAGTTCTGTTTTGGGATGCTCAAGCTCACACACAGTGTTCAGAATCACTTTGAAGATAACAAGGGATTTCTGATTCAAGATGAGTATCTTTGTATTAAACACTGTAGGGCTGTTGGCAAGACAGAAAAAAAAAATTACCCATGTGACTGGTTAAACAAAGTCTAACACCTTATTCAAGGGTAATTTCCTTAAATCCATCTTCTTAAGTAATAAACATGGCCTTGAAATCAACAGTGCCTCTGTTTTCTCCTCCAAACCAATGTAATCGAGCTTGTACATATCTCTCATTGTTAGAAAAGAAGCAACGGTTGAGCTCAGAGTGAATAAGCCTTCCCTTGGCATACGAAAAACTAGCAGTACTAGAAGCTGTGTGGTACGTGGACAAGGAGGACACAGAGAAGAGCATGAGAAACCACAGTGCTATTCAGTTAGAGAGAAGTGGAGACAAGGAAAAAATCTTTACAGCTAGATGTTGGTAACCCAGGAGTTTGACTAGCAGAACAGGGTCAGTGATACAGCAGGGAAAGTAAAAGACCATCTGCAATATTGCATCTGCTACCAGCTTCTGCAGGCTCCAAATCCATTGAAATATTTAGGTATTCAGTTGCTGATTAAGTGCTTAAGCTGTAGTTTATTAACCTGAGTCCTGGTTTGAATCTGGCTCCAAGTCAAAAATACTATGTGGGTATTAGCAAACAGAAAGTATCTATGCCCATTCTCTGGCTCTGAGAATAAACGTCCTTGCCTGTTCTGCAGCCCTAAGACCGAACTATCTTCCCCTTCAGTGGTGACACCTCTGGGGATAAGCCCATGCTGTCTCCCACATTGTACCCTGGCATGTTCTGGAAAAGCACGGTTTGGCCGTGGTGAAAACAATACTGGGGACTGTCAGCACTGTCACTGACTGTGTCCCAGTGATCAAGCCCATGCCCTGGCACCGTTTCTTTTACTAAGATGGGCCAATAGGTCCACGTAGCACATGCAATAGCCACTCTCCAAGTGACAAAATCGCGGTGTCCTTTGAAGGCCAAAGAGCTGGAACCAAAGTCTAAAGGTTTTAAAAAGAAGAGTTTCCTTCAGCAAGACAGCCGGTGGGCCAAGAGGCACCACCGACCCTTTCCTGGGAGTGGAGCACCAGGCGATCTGCGGGTGTTAGCTGGGTCCCAGCAGCGGTGGGGAGCAGGACTGCAAGCGTGTGCTGTATCAGCCCCGTAGCGAGGAGTACATGGCACACGCCTGAGGGGGTGACAGGCCTGCCCTGCCCCGTCAGCTCACCGACCGGCCGCCAAAGCCTCGCCTCCTCGCCGCGGTGAGAGCGAGCCCACGCCGCCCGCCCGGGCTCTTCCCGAAAGTTTGGAAGCGATCAGAGAGCCCATTGCCCGCCGTGATCACCAGCAGCTGCGAGCCCGGGCCTCACCCGGGGCCACCATTTGCCCGCCGGCTACTAAAGGCCGCTGCGCGGCCGCGCGCCTTCTGTCAGCGCGGGGCCCGGACTGCGCGCCCCCGCCCCGCCCGCAGATAACCGCGGCTCCCGCCTTCCCTCCCCCCAGCTCCGGCTCTTCCCCACCCGCCCAGCGCGGAGTCGGTCCCGGCCCCGGCTCGACAGCCGCTCTCCGATCGCCAGCTGCTCCTCGGCGCGGGCGGAGATGGCTCGGAAGCCCGGGGGCTTCCTGCAGGAGGCTTCTCACCAAGTCGTCGCCGGGGGCTCGGCGGGTAAGTGTGCGCGTTCCTGCAGGGCGGGGAGGGTCTGCCCGTCCCCGCCGGCGCTCCGCCAACCTGAAGTGAAAGGCGACCGCGCTGCCGCCCCCTCGTCCCTCTCAGGCGCAGGAGCGGCGGCGGCGATCGGCCTGGCCCAGCGGCGGCTCCTCCCCCGCCGGGCGGCGCGGGCGGGCCCCTGAGGCGGCCCGAGGGTCCCGGGGTAGGGAGCGGCGCGGCCGGGCCGCGGTGGTAACTTCTGTAACGGTGCTCGGCTCCCCGTGGGGGTGAAGGGGCGCATCCTTGGGTCTGCGGTGTATCTCCGTTACACACACCCTGCGGCCCCTTCGGTGATAAGGGCGGCAGGCGGGCCCCCCTTCAGCGGTAACGGCTGTCGGTGTCCCCTCAGGGGGTTCTGTGGTGGGGAAGGCAGCTGCTCGTTCCTTGCTTGGGGTGGACTCAAACTTCTACAAGCACACTGCGAGCCGGTGTAATCCGCTATACCGGCCTGTTGATGAGGCACAGAGCACCTTCTTCCCATCCTTACGCACCTTCCCTGTGGCACTCTCCAGCACTGCCCAATAGAGAAACCCATGCAGGTCTGCAGTAGAAATATGTTTCTGTGGGTTTTTTAATACTTCTAGGAATATCGAAGTTGCAAATGCACTACAAATGTCCAGATCCTGTGTATCAGCTTAGCAATGGAAACCTTGCTAGTGAATTTCTTGCATTTGTTTTCCCTAAATCAGAATCAATTGGCAATATTTATGTTGCCCTGCACTGTAGGGGAGGTATCCTGCTTTTTCAGTGTATATATGTAAATCCTGTTAGCATTTCAACTATATAGTGTGTCTTCAACTGTTCTTTAGTGCCTCTTCTGGGTCCAAATGCTGTTTGCTGTGTTAAGCTTTGATTGATAGACAAAAATTACATGGTCATACTGCTGTGTCTTATGTAATGCTTTGGCACAAGCAAAATTCTCCTGTGAATGAGTATCCAGTGGCTGTGACAGTGCATGTGAGCTGGTGCCCTCTTTACTTTAATGCCTCTGCTGCCACTAGATCAACTTTTATGCATTCCTGCCACCAATACACATTTGAGCACCCCTTTTTCATGTGTGTGACTGTGCATGTCTTTTGTTTTCAGCCTTTAGCTTTGTCACAGAGATGTCACACCAGAAATAGAACGGTCTTGGCCCTTCCTGTGTATTGTATGACTGTTGATGTAGCTCTTTTGCGGCCTTGGAAATCCTAAAACTTTCCTGGATTCTGCTTGGTACCACCCCTTTCTTCCCTTAGAAGAGAAATGAAAGGTTTAATCTGTACTCTCCAGTTGAAGGCCCTTTATACCTGAAGGAATACTGGTGTGTTTTGCAAGATGACACCTTTATCTGCCCATAGCAGTGGGCCTGTGCCTTAGTGATTCAGATAGATCTAACTCAGTATCTTCCCATCTTCTGGCAGTATCATGCTCTCTTTGTTCATACAAGTACAGATAGTTTGGCTAATACTGGAAAGAAAATTTTCATTTAGGTAAAGGCAGAGTTTTACAGAAGGGCTAGAATTGGAAAGTGAGTGTGTTTGAGGGTGGTGTAGGCAAAAGACAGTGTGAAAACTATTTGCTGATCTGGTAGGCACAAATGTGAAGGTGAGAGACTTCCCAGTTCAAGGAGACTACTGATCTGCACCTAGCACTTTTTGAAGGTATGATGTAGGAAACCTGTTGCATCTAGTCCAGACATATACTGCTAAAAGATGTTATTGTGGTTTAATCCCAGCCGGCAACTGAGCACCACACAGCTGCTCACTCACACACACCTCAGAGTGGGATGGGGGAGAAAATCAGAAGGGTAAAAGTGAGGACTGCTGAATTGAGATAAAGACAGTTTAATAGGTAAAGCAACAGCCACATGCTCGAGCAAATTTAAACAAGGAATTCATTCACCACTTCCAATTGGTAGGCAGGTGCTTGGCCATCTCTAGGGAAGCAGGGCTGCATCATGTATAACCATTACTTGGGCAGACAAACACCATAACTTCAAATGTGTCCCCCCTTTTCTGCTCCCAGTGTTGTGGTTTAATCCTGGTCAGCAACAAAGTATTACACAGCTGCTTGCTAACCTCCCCCCCTCCTTCAATGGAAGAGAACTGGAGAAGAAAAGGAAACTCCTGTGCTAAGAACAATTTAATAATTGAATATAAATGGATAAAATAGTGACACCAATAATAATGACAATACCAATATTACTACCACCATTACTAATATGTAACGAAAATAATAGAAAATAAAACAAATTATACACTTGCTCAGCCAGGTCCTGAGTAAGAGCCAGAAAGAGATTGCGCCAGAGTAAGCTACCTAGCGAAAGAGTGGATGAGAGCCAACCAATGTTGCCTTGGCCCACTCCCAGCTTGTATATTGAGCATGAAGTTTTATGGAATGAAATAACTCTTTAGTCATTTTGGGTCAGCTGTCCTGATTGTGTCCGCTTCCAGCTTCTTGTAGTGAAGAAGCTGGGAACACAGGTGCAGCACCAGAAATGGAAAAAGTCCTTGACTTGGTACAAACACTTTTTAGCTACAACTAGAAACACCAGTGTTATCAATATTCTTCTCAGCACAAATCCAAAACATAGCCTCATGCTAGCTACTGTGAAGAAAATGAACTCTGTCCCAGCTAAACCCAGTACACCCAGCTTTATATGCTGAGCACAATGTCATATAGTCTGGAATATCGCTTTAGTCAGCTAGGGTCAGCTGTCCCAGCTGTGTCCTCTCCCAGTTTTTTGTCCACTCCTGGCCTACTTGCATCCTTTTACTCAGTCTCCTGTCAGGCAGACAGGTTCCTTAGCTCCATCACTACTAGCCTTGAATCTGTACAGAAGTTCTTACTCATTGTTTTTGAAGTAACCCAATAAGAATTATTCCCTAAATCTGAATAACATTAGAACTGTACCAGAGGGATTGGTAAGCAAATTGGTACAAAGTGGAAATTCTAAGGTATTAGGGGGAAATGGATCAAACTTGAAAATTTGCTTGAAAGATGCTTAAAACTCAGTAGTGTTATTCTTGATGACTTTTAGAGAAGAAAGAAGACAAAGGCTGTAGCTCTGAGGTCTTCAGTCTAAAGGTTAAATTTTCTCAAGCAAGCATGTATCCAACATGGAAATGGTGGAAGCAAGACGGAAAGGACAGAGGGCATGGGTTGGTGAGAATGTACTGTTTCATGCTAGTGAGGGTTTTTTTTTCCTGAACTTAGTTTTGCAGTATCACTTTAGACACTTCATATTGCTTTTAGCTGCCCCTGCAAGGAGGACTTGGGGCTCTTGTAAGTTCTTTGTCATATTTACCAGTCTCATGTGAACGCCAAAGATAGCCTAGCATGGCTTTGCTACCTGTACAACAGCCTGGTATTTAGAAAGAAAATGAAAAAACAAATTGTGGTGAACGAATTTACCTTTTTAAGAAGTTCTGATCATCTTAACTTATACAGTTAAGCACAAGGAATGTATGAAGCCATTTGTAAGATGTGAACTTGTTGGTACCTCTGTCAAAACAATGATAGGAAAATAGCGAGGTGGCTGGGGAATGAACTGTGCAGCAGAATAGGTGTACTTGAAGGGTCAGCAATATTGCCTGAGTAAGTAAAATGGAAGGTTATTTAGCATCTGCTTGTCTGATGCAAAAGGATCTGATAAGAAGCGATTCTGCTAGGTCGAGTGGAAAATGATTACAGATAAGCCTAAGCTGTCAGAACAAGAAGAAAGGGATTTTAGAAGCTTTATGGAAGATGACAAGACTTGTTCATGGACTTAAAAACAGGGGAAGAGGAAAGAAAGAAATCAAGCGTGACCTCTAGTCTGCAGGACTGATAAAATGAAAGATACTGGCATGCTGGGGGAAGGGAAAATGAAAGTATTCATTGTTGTAAAGGGAAAGAGTCAACGGTATGTTTAAATGTCTGAGGCATTTTGAAGTTAAACTTGAATGGCTCTCTGCTACAATTGACCTGTAAAACTCCAGCATGACAGGGTCTTGTGTACTTCATGTCTGTGGCAAGGAGTGCATCTGCTTCCATGTGGCTCGTAGTTTGACTTCATATTAAATTCAAAGCTCTGTTTCCTGAGGGTGATCTCAATCTTAAACATGAAAAAAGTCTTACTAGATCTTGGCTTATGTTCTTTCTGCTGGCATTTAGTTTGTTCCCATGTTTCAGATTCCTCAATGGAAATTAATACCATAATTGAAAATATTTGGTTTTGTTTGCTTGCCTGGGTGTATGACACTACTGAGGACAAGACTTCTACTGAAATGTAATTGGGACACTTTGTTAGTAAGTTTTGTCCCTTCTAGTACAGTGAATTGCAGGCATACTCCTTTTCTCTAGTGGTTAATTAGTAAACTAAGGCATGTGTGGAATTTATGGGGAAAAAAAAAAATGAACTCTCTAACTGTATGAATCACTGTGAAAAGAACAACTTGGCTGGGAGTCTGTAGTTGATTTCCTTAGATTTAAGGCAATTCTTCAAAAGGCTATTTGAGAAGTCCGGTCAATGGACTTCTGAAGTTCAAGTCACAGGAAGAATTGTTTCTCTAATCCACAAGTATAAAAAAAATCCTCATTTTGTCTGCCTGTATGTAAAAGGCAGAAATTAAAAACGTTACATACAAAGTTGGAGATTTCTCTCCTCGTGGAGAGGAATTGAATACTGCAAAGTATGTTGTATGATAACCAGGTTGATTTGCCAAGACATCCTTGTATCAGAGTCTTGAGTCAGTTTGAATGATGAAGTGCAGATGTCAGAATAAACAATTTCACAGATGACTCTTGGCTGAGTGGAGGGAAGTGGCTTAATAGTTACCCTGAGGATTTTAGGATGCTATTTGGTACAGGTGTGTTCTTTTAGTAACAAAAGACTGCAGATGTAGACAATTAGTTAAACCCATAGGTAATTATTTTATTTATACTTAGTGTTTATGTTGACCTCTTTCTTCCATAAACTTGCAAATAACATCAAAATTATAACTTCAAAATTAAAAATATTTAACACTTTGGAAAACATGCCTTCACCTACCACATATATTAAATCTGTAATATTGACCTGATCTTTAAGTACTTTTCTGTTGTTCTTCAGTCTACTCCTTTTCCAAAATCCATTGAAAAAAATGAAAATAAACTATTGTCTCTCTCTTATTGCAAAATGAATATGAGAAAGTCAGAATAAAATGAGCTTTTTTAAAAAAGAACAATTACGGTAGGAATAACTGAAGCCTGGTCTCTTTCCCCATTCTTCATATGTTGGTGAAACAGCAGGTTTTCTGCCTGTCTGGACCTCTCTGACGTTTTTGGAAAGAGTCAGGTTTCCAGCAACATTGAAATCTAATAGGATTTAGGATTTTAATTCTCTTAAGCTCCTTAGAAAGTCTAAATCTTTTCTTTTCAGAGGTGTTTTATTTCAGGAGTAGACCAAGTTGATTATCCTGGATTGCAGCACAACTCCTTTGACCCAGGTCTATAAGCAGGAAAGTCAACTGTTGGATGCAAATACAGTATTAAAAGGTGTTTGGTCTTCCTATCACTAAAGGCATTAGGCAGACAAACATCATTACACAGTATGCTAGCCAGCATACTTTGTGAAACACCTTGGGTTATTTGGCCCCTATGAATGGGAGAGGGAGTGTGATATACAGGAAGCACTTGAAACAGCAGGAAAACTGACTAATTCTCCCTCCCTCCAGGTGTTTAACTAATTTGTCCTGGTTATTTTGCTGACATTTTTCTGGGAATTAAAATTAGGATGAGTGTTTTGTTGTCTTAGCTGCTTTTTTTTCTTGCTTTTAAGCCATGCAATTCACATTCATATTACTAAAATAAGCACTTAATACTCAAAGGTAATTTCAGCTAGTTAAGTACTTAGCTACACCTTGTAACTATCTTAACTTGAAACCATAATATTTTGAAGTGCTTAAACCTTCCTCTTTCTGAGTTCTCTTAAGGCTGAAATACTATCTAAGACCAGAGCATGTGCTCACTGCCCCTGCCTGTATTTGGTATATCAGATGTTAACAAAGACTGATATTAAAAAGCTAAGTATGGGAAGCAGTTGAATAGTATTAGTTTCAAGGAAGCTTCCTACAACTTAAAGGAAATCCACTTGCTCCTACCAGTGAAGCCAATTTCTCTGCTAAGCTGAGAAATTGATAGTGTGCTACCTTGTGTTGGACTTAGAGCTTTGGAAAGAAGACACTTGGTTGGCAATGTGGTGGGGAGAACTTTAGGAGAAGATAGATCCAAAAGAAGGTTAAGTGTGTGTAAACTATCAGATATCTTGAACCTCCTCAAGTACGCCTCTAGGAATCTGGAGGACATAGAAACAGTCAGGAAGTTAAGACCTGGAAATAGTACTGTCTGTTTCTGCTCTGACAACTACCCTCCCACCCCCCCATGTTGTTGTGTTTTACAAAATAGGCCAAAAAGAAAATATGAAGTACCTTTGCAAGGTCTAGGCAACTCCTATTGCCTTCATTAGAGAAGGAATACAGTATTTGGGACAGTGTGACTTTAGCGGGTCCCTGGGAATAAGGAACAGCCACTGGGGAAGCTCATATAAACTAATGGTAGTTTGGAAGTTGTCATGGTTGAATTGCTGACTTTGGTCTCCTGAGCACTTGAAAATCAGGTGAAGTGATATTTTTTTCATCCCATGAGAATGTGCCTCCATGCTGCAGACCAGTGCAGCCACCAGCTAGCTGAGGGTATGCAGAATGCCATATAATGAACCAGTTGGTTACCTTGTAAATATTCCCTGGTGGAAATTAAGAGTATCTCCCTACCTACTACAGCATTTCAAAATTCAGTTCTGTGAGTAACTTTTTTCAAGTCTCTGAGCCTCCCCTTTTCTACCAGCTAAATAATATTTAATTTTAGTGGAAACAAATGAAATCCTTGCAGGCTTTCATACACTGTGCTGAATATGCAAAGCTGGCAGCTAGCAAATTCTGATGAATTTTCAGTTAAGTAACTTGAAGAAAATATCCTTGCAATATAGTTTTAGCTCAAATGGAACAAATGAAAAGCCCTGTATGTGATGTTTAAGGTGAACTGATGTTCGATCAGGTCATTGCAGTGTACTAAAGTTCTGAATACCTATTTGGAACTTAAACGTGTTTCAGGCTGGTTTTTAAATGTAATAGCTTTTATATTGCGGGCTATGATATTAAGAAACAAGTCTTATGTGGTTATGTAACAGTGACAAAAGCAAACTAATGACCTAAGACATAATAACTTTTAACATGTTATGACACCTGTTGTATGCTTAGTACTTTCTGTGCAAACTGGGACCTTGAGAAGAATAAATTTTTTTGGTCTGTGGACTTCTGAATTGCTCATAATAACACCCAGGATCAACAAGCAGTTTAAACTGCAAACTAAACTAGTGTTGTCTTGCTTTGATACTGTTGGTTTGAGCATCTTGGAGCAAATTCATCAGTCTCATTCTGTCTTTGTTCCAAGAGAAACACTGGGAAAAGCAAGTAGTTGCCTGAGCTTCTAGTCTGGAACGTTAGCCAGTGGGGACAAAAATTATGCACGGAACCCCCTATAGATGTGCAGTAAGATTTTGTATACATGGTAAGCCTGAGGGTTTTGAGAAGTTTTTTTTTAATTGTTTTTAGTGTAACAAGTTGTTTTCTCAAAAATCCCCGCAATCCCTGTTGTCTCCCCAAAAAAACCAAACCCACAAACCCAACCCTGACAAAACAACCAAGCCCAAACATCTACCTGAGGAGCAATGAAGCTGTTTGTGCTCATTTGCTCTACTTCCCACAAGATGGCAGCATAATGCTACAACAAGATGCGAAATGTGGTCGTTCCTGTGGGTAGAAGATGAATGAAGATGTACGTTTTAGCTGTTGGAGGTGTGAAGATCAGCATATGCTGGTGTAGATGATAATATGCAGAAGCAAAGCTTAAAGATAAACAAATAATGACCAATAAATGCTGATTTCACTTGTACTGCAAAACCAATGGCAGTGATTTTGACTTTGCTTGAATCAACCACAAAGTTTGTAGTGATTTATCACTGGTAAAAGTCAAAAGATGGTCCTAAGGTTAAGACACCACATATGAATCAGAACTAGGAACAAAATCCTGACCCAGTAGAATCATTGTGCATCTATCTAGCTACTAATTTCTAGAGTGAGGAATTTGCATTTTGATTTGTCATCTCTGTGGAGATAAGGGATGGGACCCATGCAGCAGCAAAGAATCAGGGGTTACTCATGTACCAGGAACCAAGGACCACCTAATGGTCTCATAAGAATTTGGGTTTCTCCCCCCACAAAGGCAGCAGGATCAGTAGCCCAACTGAAGTTCATCTACACTGATGCATGCGGCATGGACAACAAACAAGAGGAGCAGGAAACCATTGTCCAGTGGGAAAACAGTGATATAGTTGCAATCACAGAAACATGGTGGGACAACTCGAACAACTGGAATGCCACAGTGGATGTCTATAGACTCTTCAGAAGGGACAGGCAAGGAAGGAGAGGCAGTGGGGCAGCCCTGTATGTCAAGCAGGGTTTTGTTTGCCAAGCGGTTAATGATGGTGATGACAGGGTTGAGTGTTTGTGGGTGAGAACTGGGGGGGAAGGCCAAGACAGGTATCATGGTGGGAGACTGTTACAGACCACCCAACCAAGATGAGGAGACAGAAGAAATATTCTGCAAGAAGCTGGGACAAGTCTCACAGTCACCAGCTCTTGTTCTTGTGGGGAAATTCAGCTTATCAGATGCCTCCTGGAAATATAACAGCAAAGAGGAGACAGTCTAGGAGATTCCTGGAGTGTGTGCCTGACACAGCTGGTGAGGGAGCCCAGCTAGACCTGCTGAGTTTGAATAGAGAAGGACTTGTGGGTGATGTGACAGTTGGAGGTCATCTTGGGCATAGTGATGACAAAATTATAGTGTTCAGTTCTCAGAGAAGTAAAGAAGGGGGTCTGCAGAACTGCTGTCTTGGACTTTTGGAGGGCAGAGTGTGGTCTGTTTAGGAACCTGGTTGACAGGGTCCCTTGGGAAGCAGTCCTGAAGGGCAAAGGAGTCCAGGAAGACTAGGCATCCTTCAAGGAAGACTTAAAGGTGCAGGTGTAGGCTGTCCCTGTGTGCCAGAAGACAAGCTGGTAGGGAAGAAGACCAAGCCTGGCTAAACAGAGTGCTTTGGCTGGAACTGGGGTGGGTGTGTATGTGTGTCAGTGGGTGGGGAGGGGGAAGAGAGGAGGAGAGGGGGCAGTTTTAGCTCAGGAAGAAGGAACAGGCAACGCGGGGGAAAAATAGAAGGATCTTGTGAGGTTTTGTGGGGAGAAAATTAAAAGGGCCAAAGCCCAGCTAGAACTTAATCTGGCTTCTGCTGTAAAAGACAATAAAAAATGTTTCTATACATTAGCAATAAAAGGAGGGCTAAGGAAAATCTTAATCCTTCACTGGATGTGGGGGTAAACATAGTGACTAAGGAAGAGGAAAAGCATGAGGTGTTAATGCCTTCAGTCTTTAATAGCAAGGCCGGTTGTTCTCCAGGCACCCAGCCCCATGTGACAATAGACAGGGATGGGGAACAGATTGAAGCTCCTGTAATCCAAGAGGAAATGGTTAATGACCTGTTGAAGCACTTAGACACACAGAAATATATGGGACTGGTTGGGATCCACTCAAGGGTACTGAGGCAGCTGGTGGAAGTGTTCACCAAACCACTTTCCATCATCTATCATCACTCCTGGCTACTGAGGGAGGTCCCAGTGAACTGGAAGCTAGCAAATGTGGCCCCCATCTACAAGAAGGGCTGGAAGGAGGATCTGGGGAACTACAGGTCTGTCAGTCTGACTTCAGTCCCAGGGAAGATTATGGAGCAGCTCATCTTGAGTGCCCTCACATGGCATGTACAGGACAACCAGATGATCAGGCCCAGTCAGCATGGGTTTGTGAAAGGTAGGTCCTGCTTGATGAACCTGATCTCCTATGACAAGGTGACCCACTTAGTGGATGAGGGAAAGACTGTGCATGTTGTTTACTGGAACTTTAGTAAAGCCTTTGACACTGTTTCCCACAGCATTCTCCTGAAGAAACTGGCTGCTCATGGCTTGGATGGAGGTACTCTTTGGGCAAAAAGAACCTGTCTGGATGGCTAGGCCCAAAGAGTTGTGGTGAATGGAGTTAAATCCTGCTGGCAGCTGGTCACAAATGGTGTTCCCCGGGGCTCAGTACTGGTGCCTGTTCTGTCTAATATCTTTATCAAAGGTCTGGGAGGGGGAGGTGTCAAGTGCACCCTCAGTAAGTTTGCAGATGACACCAAGCTGGGTGGGAGTGTTGATTTGCTTGAGGGTTGGAAGGCTCTACAGAGGGATCTGGACAGGCTGGACCGATGGACTGAGGCCAACTGTGTGAGGTTCAACAAGGCCAAGTGCTGGGTCCTGCACCTGGGTCACAACAACCCCCTGCAATGCTACAGGCTTGGGGACGAGTGGCTAGAAAGCTGCCTGGTGGAAAAGAACCTGGGGATGTTGGTGGACAGCAGCTGAATATGAGCCAGCAGTGTGCCCAGGTGGCCAAGGAGGTCAATGGCATCCTGGCCTGCATCAGGAACAGTGTGGACAGCAGAATTAGAGAAGGGATTGTCCCACTGTACTGGGCACTGGTGAGGTTGCACCTCAAATACTGTTTCCAGTTTGGGGACTTTCACATCAAGAAAGACATTGAGGTGCTGAGGCATGTCCAGAGAAAAGCAACGAAGCTGGTGAAGGATCTGGAGCACAAGTCCTGTGAGGAACAGCCGAAGGAACTGGGGTTGTTGAGCCTGGAGGAGACTCAGGGGAGACCTGATCACTCTCTACAACTGTCTGAAAGGAGGTTGTAGTGAGGTGGGTGTTGGTCTCTTTTACCAGGTAACTATTGACAGGATAAGAGGAAATGGTGTCAGGTTGTGCCAGGGCAGGTTTAGATTGGATATTAGGAAACATTTCTTCACTGAAAGGACTTTGAAACATTGGAATGGGCTGCCCAGAGAAGTTGTTGAGTCACCATCTCTAGAGGTGTTTGAGATGTGTGGATGTGGTGCTGAAGGACATGGTTTAGTGGTGGACTTGGCAGCATTAGGTTAACAATTGGACTTTATGATCCTGAAGGTTTTTTCCAACCTAAAGATTCTATGATTTTATAATTATCTTAATTTTACCTTGGATTTTGTGATATTGCAGATATGTCTTCATTCTATAAACAAAGTGAAGACTGCTGTTACATGCTGCTGGAAGTCTGTGTTAATTTCTTTCAAGTATTGGCAGGAATGAGACCTACAGTAAAGCAAAAAAATCTTTAAGATATGCACTTCAGAAAAAACTCTAAATATTTTGTAGGAAAAAAACCCCACCTTTACTCTCAGATGGTGATGTGATTCCTAGAACCTGGAAAATCAATATTGCAATGAATGGAGAGAACTGACAATAGTTCCATTATAGGGATGCCTCTAAGTATTTTCAAGTATCTGCATTTTGATCATAAAGGCCTTAAATCTGTTTTGCTTTAACTGGATTAGAAAATATGTAATTAATTTTTTTCTTCTCTGAGGAGAGGAATTGGCATTTGATGCCTGTGGAAGCCATCACTGGTCCTGTTGATGGATAACATAAATCAATACTGTTTTTTTAATCAGAAATATAAATATCTGAAGCCTAATTATTAGTTGTGCAATAAAGCGTTAAATATCAGTCATAATAAATAGTAGGTTCTGTACTGAAACTCTGTAGTGCTGGTCAACTGCTTTGGTTGTGTTGAAAGTTGAATAGTTGCAGGATAAGTACCTGCTGTTTTCCCTGCAGCATGTCTTATCCTGGAAGCTCATTACAATTAGATATAATTTCATCAGCATCTGAAACATCTGAGGCTAGAATGGTGATTTTCTGATAAGGAAAATATGGTTATATCTGAGAGTCTGAATGTTGAGAAGTCCCACCCATACAGCGAGGAAGGAAACAGGAGTAATTGGTTTTTAGATCTGCTTTTTAGTCATTGAACTATACTGTTAACAGCTGCTTTTGTTTTTCCTCTGGATTCTTTTCAATCTGCCAATTTTTGGCAGGAAACATAGTTTATGGGTCATCTTTCAGTCTTTAGTCAATGGATCATTTCCCAGTTCGGGGTGTTATCCTAGTTTCCTGGACTTTTTGCTGGTTTTATTATACTGGAGTGTGCTGATGTGTGACTGGTGTCCCCAGACAGCAACACTCCCAAAGGCAAAAAGAGAGTCTTAGTAGTACTTTCATTTTGAGAATATTCTTTACACTATTTCACTTCCTCTTAGAGTTACTACTGGGTGCTTTTGCATCAGAGTTAAGCTTTACTTATCTGTTCATTACCAACGTTTATTTCTTCATATTTAGAGGCTTGAATTTATTCAAAATTAGTATAGATTTTGTGTGTGTAATAAATAAACTTTGTTTTTTCAGCTGACTCTGAATAGCATGCTGAACTTTAAAACATGAAGTGCATGGTAAAACAAAAAAAACCCAACCCAAATGATGGTTCTAACTGACATAATCATAGACACAGGCAACAAATTTAACTCTTTATTATGGGGTTTGTGATATTTGATGTCTCTTCCAGCTTGTGGAGCTCTGTGATTTCGTTTCAAAATTTTAAAGTTTGGTTAAAACTTCATTTAAAAAAAAAAATAAACTTGTCCTCAGTGTTGTGGCATTAAAGCTTGAAATGATGAATTGTTTGGGGTTTACGTTCTTAAAACTTCGACAAACTTTAAAGATGATTCTCACGATTTTTAGATGAATTTGGGCTTTAAGCCATTGGTTTGTGGATGTTTGAGGTTGGTGACGATACACTAGCCTTTTTTAGGTTGGTTATATATATCTTTTCTACAGGCTGGTTTGCAATACTGCCTTGCATGTGAAGGTGTATACACATGTGCTTAATGTAACTGCAGGGCAATAAGTAGAAAATAAAGCATTAGCCTGCCTATAGGCTGTTAGAAGACTTTGTTTTCCAAAACCCTGCCTTATTCTAGATGCTGAGAAGCGTCAGCATGATCTTGTGAGATACACCCTAGTTTTGTCAAATTGCATAATAGTGTGAACAAGATTGTTTGCCTTGTTCATGCTGCACATTCTAAACACTGTCCAGCACTCTTTTTAGGTGCTTCTGTGGTCATATCCTTGGTAGTCTCAGCCTCTAGATTGCTGTACTAGTTCACCTTTGGAACAGATCCTCATTGAAAACAGTGCTTATGTAAAGGAATTGGCAGTATTCTGTGAAGGAAAGACTTCTGGAACAACCTGAGAGCTTTCAGAGTCCTCATGGTCTTGCTCTTCACTCCTTTCCAAGTCTGTGGTTACAGAGCCAAAGCACTAGGACTTCTCTGAAGTATTGTGTTGTATGGATGAGAGCTTTGTTCTCATCTAAATGGGATTAGGATTCTGAATGGGAATGGGGCCGTTGAATTAAGCAGGGGACACATGGCTGCCACTTATGTCTGTTAGTAAAAATTTTACATAGCAGAACTGTAATGCTGACTGGGTAATGAGACAGTCCTTGCTTAAAACAGCCCCTACTGTGTTTTTTTCTGAGCAGTGAAGAAAATTAGTATCAAGATGCAATATGCCTTGTCTAGCGTATTCTTCCTTTGTGTGAAGTATAATGATGGCTATCCTAGATGACAAAAGGAAACAAATCAATCTCTTCTGCTGATTTGTCAGCAAACTTTTCTCCTTTCTGTAAAATTATACTACTTGGTATGATAAGAAATATAGCTTTATTGATATTTCTACAAGGGAGGAAGAAAGCGTATAGGCTTTCTGCAAATATAAACCAATGAATATTGTTGGAGACTAGACTAAATGGAAAGAAATGTCTTATTTAGAGTATAAAACTCTTCTAAGTTAATGTCCATAAAGTTTAAATTAGTTCAGACTTTTCTTATTAGAATAAATGTTTCCTTTTAAAAAGCATGATAATCATAATCAAGACTAAATTTGTTCTGTTATTTATTTTCAAAATGATTGTACATGTTTAGCAGACTTTTGATTTAAATCCCTAGGGATATATTGGAGACAGATGTTTAGATGACCTCATGTTTAAAGTAAAGTTATATTTGGACACTAGATTAAATTTTCCTTAAAATCTTTCCTTCTATGTTAGATTGTGGAGGGGTGCAGAGAGTATTGAAAGATTTATGTTTAAAAGTTATTGCTTTATTTTTCAAATAAATTATTAGAGTTCAGTATATTTTATTTTGGGGACCCTCAAAAGCACAAAATGTCTGATTACGAAACAGTATGTTTACAAATGAAAATATTGTTTCTTGTTGGAGAGCTAAATGGGAAACAGACTTCTTTAAAAGTTCCTTGAATTCAAAAGCAAATTTACCATGTCATTTATACTTTCCCCCAAAACTTGTTAAAAATATTGTAGAATTTAAAATGTAGTATCAATAGAAAACTGCGTAACAGGGCACAACAGTAGCTAGCACTTTCACTACTTTCTGGTTTTGAACAAGTAATAATTTTTCTCCAGCTGCAGTCAATGTTATACTGTGGGTGGCTATGATGGTTTCATAACTGTCAGTGAATAACACTTTGGAAAGTCTTCAGTGTTTCATCAGTCATAATTACCAAAACTGACCTGTTGAAAATGTAGTGACTGACAGATAAAATAAGTCTCTTCAGTCTTTTGAAGTTTATATGGGCAACACTGTTTTTTAATGTGTTTATCTACCTAAACAAGTTACTCAGTTGCTGGAATTCTGCCACTTGCAATTGTAACTGAAGTA
This sequence comes from Rhynochetos jubatus, assembly GCA_027574665.1. NCBI lineage: Eukaryota > Metazoa > Chordata > Aves > Eurypygiformes > Rhynochetidae > Rhynochetos > Rhynochetos jubatus. The sequence continues at coordinate 121,620,505 of CM050648.1, read as the reverse complement.
TTGTATTAATAGACATATAGCTATTCTTGCCACTGCTAAATACATATAGTTTTTCCCCTAATTACTACTATACTGGCAGAATACTCTTTGTAGACTGATGCAAAGGTTGCACTAAAACTTTGTGTGCTTGGCACTTAGACTGCAAAATACCCTTTGTGCAGATCTCATGCGAATGTTTGTGGGACAGCATTTTTTATTGTTTTCTGTTATATGTGGTTAGGAAGATGTAGCCAGCAGAGCTGGAAATGTGTTTTGTGCTGAGCAGACCTTGTTAATGCAGGAGATGAAGCATTTTTCAATAATCTCATTGACGTCTGCTGGGTTAGAACTGGAGTAGCCCTCTCTTGGATAAAACTTAAATTGCTTTGCAGTATTTGAAGACTCTTCTTTCATGTAACAGTGGATATTGGCTCAACACGGGCATAAAAGTCATATCCATACTTTACAAAGGGAGTGAAGGGAAGAGATCTTGTCCTGTTCCTGAAAAAGGAGCTTTCATTCTGTCTCGCTCTTCCAGGGCTTGTTGCTATTATGTGAAGGTTGAGAGACAAATGTATATTAGGCATGAGCAATAACTGTTTTGCACAACACAGATCTAATCAAAATGTAGTGAATTAGTGTGGTACCTACATGATGCCATTTACTGTAAGCAGAAATTTTAAATTTTTCTTCCTGAATCAAGATTTGGGATTTAGCTTATAACTGAAATATAAATGGAAAAGATTTTTCTAAAAATTAATAAAAATTAAGTTTTGCATGAAAGTAGCATGACATACAGTAATTCACACAAAAACTAAAATAAAATGTGATGTCTTGTTGAAGTGGTATATAAATGGTACTCTTCTTTTATATTTGTATGCATAGGAATTCAGTATGTTTAGAGGACTGTAAAATATGTAAAATGTATAATCTACCCTGTGCTGAACATTAACATTTGATATAATTTTTTTTCTGTGACATTGTACTTACCTGAAATTCAAATATTTCTGGCAGCTAAGTAATAAACAGGATTGTAGAAACTCTAAACAAACGTAGCTTTTGAAAATTAAAAAGGAAAAAAGAAGTTGATTTAAAACTTTTGTGCAGGCACAAGCATCTTCTGAAGACTTTGGTGAAGAAAACAGTGGTCACAAGTATTACCAGTTCAGTCTTAAATGGGTCTTTTTCTGTTCAGTCTTAATATTTGTTTCCTATATTTTAATTAAACTTTATAATTGCACCTAGAACCTTAACAGCAAAACCTGGGGATTTATAGAACACTGACTCAAAGTTTTCCAGTTCTTCACTTTTCAGTGGTACATCATTATGGCTGGAACGTTATCTAATGTAATTGGAATTAGAGATAGCTTGCTTTTGTCTTTATTTTGACTACAATTTATGGTTAAGAAATTAAATTCAGTCAGAGGAATAAATCATGGTATTGCATTTTGTATGATGGTTGAACTGTTTGTAAAACTTGAACATATTTTATATATTTGCTAATTGTTTTGTAAACTTTTCAGTATTCAAGTTTGTAGTATAAATAGTTTTGACTATGGGTAAGATTTAGACTGCCTGCATTCTACATAAGCAAAAACTGTGTCTGGCTTATCAAACCCCAGGAGCTTTATGAGACCAGTGAAAGGACTGGGACCCTCCTTGATTTAGCTTGAAGCCCAGGAAACCAAGTAACAAAGAAAATCCTCTTTTCCAAGAGTGTGGGTTGTTTGTGGTTTGTTTTTTGTTTGGTTGGTTGGGGTTTTTTTCCTACCAGGCTGCAAAACTGGGTTCATTCTTACTCTTTCTATGTCTTTAAATCTTGCAATCATTTTTTTTATCTAGTGGTATGGCTCAAACATGGACGAGAGTAACTATGCAGTGACCCTGGTGGTAAGTCAAGTCTCCTGAAAAGTGAAATAATGGCTTTAATTTTATTAGCTAAGCACAACCTTAGGCATAACAGTTGCTTTCTGGACCCTAACATGTTAACTTTTCATGTGTACTTTCAGAGGAACTGTTATTCCTCAGTTTAAGGGAATTGGAGGTGCCTGAACAATGAGACTAATCAGTATCTGAATTCCACTGAAATCAAGGGAAGTTACTCTTTCCCTGAATTTCTTCTGAACTGTACTAGATCTGCATCAGGTATACTGTGTGTCCAGCGTCTCAACACACCCACTACGAGCTTTAAGTAGCTACTCTCCATATCTATACCAGAATGGACCTCATGTTGAATTATTTCACTGGCTGTGAACATGGGTGCTCTGAAGTGTCCAGTTAAACGCAGGCAGCAACTTTCTAAGCATTGCAGTGCCTAGGCTGATATCCCTGAAGTATTTAGGCAAATAACTAGAAAAAAAATAAATTTTGAGTGTCTAAAAGTGGGTAGCTAAAAGCATATTTGAAGCATTTGAATAAAACAGGCCTTATTTTTAATTAGAACTTTAGCCTTCATTCTATAACGGTTACCGCAGAAGTAATCTAGTGATAAATTGTGCAATTTAATATTTAATCACAGCAATTAAGGATGAACAATGTTTAATTCATATGTAAGTTGAAAGCTTCACTCTTCTCCACAATGTTATAAAATACAGAAAGAGTAGTTAATGGACTAGACAGGACCTTAATCTAGTCTGAATGAATGTCAAAGTAAGTCTACTTTGAGAAGATAAATATTGGACCAGATAACCATCAGAGATCCCATCTCACTGAAGTTACTGATTCTAAATCTATTAGAAATGTTACTTTTTAAAAAGTTACTTCTAAATCTGAGACAATCTATTAAGTTATGTCTCTGTGAAATCCTGCATGACACTTGGTTTGATATCCCCACCTGCATTTGGACTTGAGGCTAAAATGTTGGGAAATTTGCTATGATTAAAAAAAGAAAATCCTGTAGGAAATCGCTTTTGTGATAATTATACTTCTGTTACCGTTTCCGTTCTTCATTTACATCTGTGGTGGAAAAAAGATTTCTGTAACGGGCTTGTACAGCTTATAGGTGAATAATCTGGCCTGCTCTGAACTTGTAATTCTAAAAGATACAACCTGTTGTCAGGTACTCCTGGATCAGATGTGTTGTGTTTAATGATAATAGCTGTATGGTGCATTGAAGAACATCATAAACCTTTTGGAAAACTGATAACCCTGAAGTCTTGAATACAATGGTTTTCCATCCAACAAATTTAAACCTTTGCAGGGAAGGAGAGCTATTCTGATATACCGCTGGCATCCTTTCCATGAATCCTTTCATAGCTGAACTTTTCTTAATGTATGTTGTTTCCTGTTCTGCTCTAGAATTCTTATTCTCAAGAAAAATTCTTAGAGTGTGACTTCCCTTACCCCAAGTCACATTGTTACTGTTGTATTTTGGATCTGGCTTCATTGGACTTCTGGCAAAGGATCTGGGGTGCATATCTGGAAATAGTTTCTTATTTGTAATCAGGCTGCAAATGGTTGTCTTGCTGAATGAGGAACAGGAGTTTTATGGACTCGACAGATGTCCAAAAAGCCTCTTCAGTTTATTGTACTAAGTGAGCTAAAACTTAAGCAGTCAGTGTATGAGGCTATTTACATCTATCTAGCAGCATTGCTACTTTGTCTTGACTTCCTAGTTTAGACTTTGAAACTGTGATATTCAAGGACTGTCTGTATTTACCTTAGAAGCTCCTATGGATATCTCAGTTATTCTTTCAGCCACAGCTGGGACTTGTTCAGTTTCCTATTTTCTGTTGAGATTTGCATCCCATCTTTGGTTGGCTTTCAGTTGGAGGCTGAACTCATCTTAAGGGGCTGGATTATAGCACAAGTTTCCTTCCATTGTTCATTGTCCAGCACACATTTCTTCCTCATTTGTTGAGGGATGTAAGTATGATGGTGCTAACATCTCTTCCAGGTCTGTTTCCATTCAATGGAATTTCCATTTGTTTTGTTTTTACTTTGCTTCTGCTAAGCAACTGTAGCTTTTTCTAAAATTAATGGTCATGTTTTGTATATAGAACATCAGGTGAATGAGATTTTTCTAAAACATGGTCTGTACCAAACAGGACCTAAATATCAGGGTGCACTCTGTATGCACGAATGTATGCTTTGCTCTCCTGTGTGTTCTTGCCGGCTCCCTGATGGTATCAAACCTGCTGATGGGGAAAATATTTACCATCAGTGATGTCCTTCAAAGTCTGTTCTCTTGTATATAGTTTAATTATTCTTTTTTTCATATGTACAAACTATGTAAATAAAGGCCCTGAGTTTTTCCATGCCTGTTGTAGCCAGCTACTCAGTTCCTTCTGTTCATTCTGTTGCCTAAAAGAACATCAAAACTTGATAGGCTCTCTTGAAGAAAGTTCCCTATTTGCTAAGCACAAACTTTCTGTATGTTGAATTTCTTGTTTCCTGGAAGTTTCCTGTTCAAACTGTTCCTTGATTGGTTTCATCCCATATATCTTAATGTATACCAACATGTTGCAAAACTAAACCACCAGAAAGAGTACTTGTCCATTTGGTATTTCATGGGTTTTTGTTTATTATTTGTTTTTACAATTAGCTTGTGTAATTAGTAGGGATAAAGTAGCTTGTGTGACCTCTGTTTCTTTAGCCAAAGGCTACCTATGAGATTGTCTTTCTCATTTGTTGCTTTCATCTCAGTGGCTTTTGTGTCATTATCTAGGTTAAAATCCACACAAATTCTGGGTGTGTTTAACTTGATGATGTATTCTTGTGTTGCAATGTTCCTCATTGACCTATGAAAAAGAGTTGGTGCTATTTATCTATGCCTGTTCTTATTATGTTAGTAAACCCTTTGAAATGATGCTCACCTCTTCAAGAACTGATCCAAGGAGCTTAAGTGTCAAAACCTATTGGTTTTGGTAGGGTTAGCTGTCTGTCAGCTTATTTGTCTGAACTGTGGGAGCTGGCAGGAATTCCCAGTCAGTGGAGGAAGAGTAGGTAATGGTTCTGGTAGCAGCTGGCTCGTTGGATGTATTACCTGTTCTATCAGGCTGCAGTGAGTGCCAAGAACACTTCCACTTCTGAACTTCATCCAAAGCTTAACAGACATCAGCAATTTAATTTGCTTACTTTGCTGTGGTAGCTAATGAAGCTGTTTCTCACCTTCCATATTTTCCTTTGTAGGACCTGCTTCTTGGGTAACCTGAAGCTTCAACAAATACTGTTAAAAAGATACATATTCAAATAATCCACACTAGGAAAAAGGACTTTGCTCAGCTTTGCATGAGTATTAAGAGGGATGGAAGCTTCCACTATGCTTTTTAAGAAAGGGCTTAGAAAACCCTTAATACATGTTCATCAGCCTATCAGTAGTATTAATATTGAGTTTAGGGTCTGGGAAATGTATGTTGGGCCTTGTATTACACTTTGTTCAGTGTATAACCCACTTGACTGTATTTGTGGGGAGAAACCAGCAAATTGCAGCTATCACAGCTGAGTTGCTGTTGTCCGCTTCCTAGCATGTAAGTCCAACACTAGAAGAAAAATCATCACAGTTGGTATTAATCTGCAGCACTGAGAGATAAAGCACAGCATAGAAACACTTTCAAGTTCATATTCTGCCTTTCTGATGCCAGACACTTGAGGGCAGGGGCTGAGGCTGGCAATGTGCCTGGCACATGAATTTGCAGCTTGCTTGCTCTGTCCCCTCTAGGCTTGGAGGCTGTTGATTTTGAAGTTACTTTGGTACACTATGCTTGTCGGTTAAACTTAATTTTCTGCCTAACAGTATTTCTCTTAATTTGCTCATAAAAGTTTTAAAGACTTTACATATGTTCTTGTTTGCTGTATTTTGTAATCTTTATATAAGATACTTGCACTTCAGCATTTAAGGTGGAGATGGCAGTGTTGTGCTTCTCCGCTGTCTTGTTTGGAGACAAAAGGAAATTGCTTATTAGGACATTCAGGCTGCTGTGTTTCTGAGTTCCTGTGTGCAAACAGAAGTCTACCCATGCAGGGGGTTTGTTACATGCAATCTTTTCTATAGGAAGATAAGTATGTCTTATGAAAAAATGCTGAAATTGAGCAGCTACTGGCAGCAGTTAAATATCAGTCTGTAAGTGTTACAGGAAAGTATGGAGCTTGTGGAAAAAGTCTATTGTATAACACTTGATTGAAAAAATATTTAAACTTAGAATAACTTTTTTACATAGAATGTTGTCTGTGTTCTAGACTAAAATGGAAGAAAACTGGCTTTGGAGCCATTCATAACCTGGAAGTTACAAGATTTCAGTCATTATGAAAACTTGATAAACACTCATAGAAACTATAATATTACTTTCAAACATTGTCAGTAATATTATAGGTGTCTGGGCACAAATTCCCTGGCTTCAGTAAAACCCAAGTCTCTGTTTGGAAGACCTATAGTGTAAATGTGTTCTGGGTGGAGCTATAGCATTGCCTCCAAACACCTGTAATTTTGGCCTTGTGTTTGGAAAGCAGCGAGATGCTGACCTTGGTGGCCTTGCATCTGTGGACACAGTGCTCACTTAGACTGTTACCTTGCCCAGTGTCTATTTGCACACTGAATTTTGAAGATCTAAGTTCCATTGACTACTTGTGTCCTGGCTTTCTTGCTTTCATAGTATAACTATATAAGCAAATATTTCTTGAATATTTTACTAAATAGCCTTGCAGATGAAAGATATCTTTATTATTCTGAGATGTTCTTACTTTTAACCCTTTAGTTTTACTCCTTAAATTTTCATCCCTTATTAAATCATGAGCAAATATAAATATTTTGGGAAATAAGAGGGCATAAATAGCATGAAAGAATAATAGGCTGTATATTAGTAGTATATACATTTTTCTTCATTACCACTGTTGATGTGAGTTTCAAGAGTAGTTTTAAGAGCATAACCCTTAATAAATATGTGTTAAAGCTTGTATTACTGCCAGACTTACATATTTTATCCTACAAGTGGGGACTTTGATACTTAAGGTATTTGAATAGCTGTCAGAAAAATATGTAACAGCGTTAGAAGAGGGGCCAAGTATGATACATTTGTATTCTGTCTATACTGTCTACCAGTTTCTCTAATGACTGTGATTGTATTTACAACTGCAGATCTGTCTGAAGTTTGTTCCTTAAATTGATACTTAAAAGGCAACATCATTTATATTTTATAGTCTCCATTCTCTGTCTGTCAAAGTCCTATTTCACTACTTTATTTTCTCTTCCTCTGAAGCAGAAATTTCCTGAAAGCTGGCTCCAGACCATGTGGGGCAAGGTGTATCCCTATGAAAACATAAATATTTATATAATATAGTGTGATGACACTGCTTGTGTGTTTGAAATCTGCCTACTCACTGTATCCATGGTGATTTTGGAGTTGTCAAGTAGATGTAGATTATTACTGTCTTCAGTGTTTTACCATTAATCTTTTTAATGAATGATGAAGCTGTTTCATGGGATAATTAACACCATTTGTTCCTAAAATTCAGGTTTGCTACTACTAGAAAAATTACTACTTTTGTTTAGTATTTTAAATTCTTCTATATTAGCTACAAATACTGTGCCTTATTTGAAAATTCTGATATATTGATATCCATACATCCCCCCTGCCCCCCAGGCCTCTAAAGTAGTGATTGATATGCACTGATTACACCCTTGTCTGTCTTTTTAAAGTATTAAGTGATTTATGAGGCCATGTTATATATGTAGTTAAAAGTAATTTCTCACCAAAGGCAATGATTGAACCATGCCTCGTGTAAAACAGATCAAAAAATCAAGCAGGATATTTCCAACTCTAACATCCTGCTTTATAGGCAATTTTCTGCTGTGCATAAAATCCTCAAGACTAAAAGCAACCATAACCACTGTAGTCATGTCTTCTCAGATTAGAAACAGTAGCTTGTGGACATGAACTGTTTGTTTCAATGTGTGCTAATGTTATCCTAATCATGATGCTTATAAATGCTAACAATTTTACTGCTCATCAAAGCATTAAAAAAGGGAAAGGAAGTATCATGTTATAAAGATGTGCCAGTGTCTTCTGAGCTTGTACGTCTGTGAAGACATGTTAAGGCTGCAGGAGGTCAAAAGTGAGTCTCTAAAGATTTCTGGTTTTAACAGTTCATGTTTGGAATTTGGAAGGACTTGATCTCATCTTGAAGAAGGGGTTGTCAGTGTCTGGAAATCTGAAGTACTGTATTGCAAACATGACTGCAAACACACAGATTGCATTAATCCCGAATTTAAGACTTATTTGACCTTAAATATTTAAAACTATTTAAAAATAATATTGCATTACTCATCTCCGTGCTAAGCCTGCTTCTGTACAGTGTCCTTTACCTTTATGGTCAAGGTAATATTAAGGTAGAGAAAGATGTGAGTAACATGTTCTCTGTGTACTTTATCCATTTTGACTTATTGAAACAAGCTGACTAGTAGTTACATTGATGATATGCTGCGGCCTGGCCACTCTGTGTTTTGAGCAGCATGTTGGTTTTTTTGGATAGAAGGCTAAAGTTTTCAAAGTTGATGGCAGAACAATTGCCATCCTGCAGCTGATGTTTTTCTCATCAGAATATATAATTCTTTCCATAGGTAAATGTATTAGTACAGACTTAACTCTGAGTTTCTCTAGGCACAGATGCAATGTTTCCATGTAATCGGAGTACTAAATATTAGTAGATCAAGGGAAGGTGAGGATTAGTCAACAAAATGTGGATATGTGTAACCTTGATTGTTTAAAGTTCTTTTCTATTAAAATATGTTGCCTGTTTAGATCACTAATGTATTTTAATTGTTTCCATCTTTCAAAATATGTCTAGAAAGTTCGGTTTCTTGTTGTTGTTACACAAATAAACTGGTATTAGATGCATTGCTTTCTTCTTTTCAAACATACTTTCAAATTAGTGCTTAATGTGGTTTGAAGATTTTGCCAACATATTCTTCCAGATCCTTCTCTTGTATGAGGGTGGTTGATTAAATCTGTCTTTTTTTTGGTTTACAAATGCCAATATATTCCAAAGAATGCAAACCCTGGGACCATTTGTCATCACACTTTGATTGTAGTTCACTTCATTATTGTATGTAGGAGGAAAAGCAAACAATTAAATGCCTGAAGGGGGGAGGGGGGAAAATTGGAGTGTCAGGGCATGCTAAACATTCTTACTGCATTGCATACTTTAACCTTCTATTGTTTTCCCATTGCTTTTAACACTTACCCACCTGGATGTGACAGATATACATACATTTGAAAACAAAACAGAACTGCTTGAAATGCTAGATGTAAACATTCTTGAAATGGAGTCTAAGGGCTACAGACCTTTAGCATTTAAGGTGTTTTTGTAGTCTAGGTGCTTGATTTTTGGATTCTGTAAAGTTCTTTCAGTTTCCTTTGGAGTGAGAGCTTAGTTTTCAATAATTGGATTTTCTAGGCATAAATGCTCAATTTGTAGATTTACTCATGTCCAAGCTGTTTTAGGATTAAAAGTGTGGGTAGGCATCCTTCTTCTCTGTGGGGCTCCAGTCAGCAGATGTGTTTACAGCAGCTTCATAAGGTAAAGCTTTGTATAAACCATTGCGGGAAGATAGTTCCCCAAATGGTTTATACAGTTTTTTAAATACAGGCTTATACAGTTCCCAGTTTTGTCCTTCGTCTGCATTATTTTGATTCAAGAGACTCGGGTTCAGACCCTGTGCTTGTGAAAACTCCAGATTGCATTATTCACTGCGTTGTGGTAGTATGGTTCTCACTTCAAGTTGTTGTGGGGAACAGCTCATGCTCTCAGCCTTCTGTACTGGACAGCTTTACATGAAATATTTAAGGTGGTATGCTTGTTAGACCAAGCATGACTGTGGAGCAAGGAAGGAAGTTTCAATTGAAGTATTAAATGTTTCCTCAGAGCTGAAACTATAATCCGGACTTCCTGCCTCCCACATGAATGTCTCTTCCACTAGGCCATACTATATAGCCTTTGGTCAAGTGAATCTTTAATTATATGAAATGGACTGGTTTGAACAGAAGGGAATGAATAAACTTAGCTCCTACACTTCTATTGTAGTTAAGCATTTAGGATGGTCTCCTGGAGATGATAAAGGCAGGTTTAAATACCTTTTGGTAGATGCAGGCAAGGAATCAGTTTCCCTTATCTTGATGATATAATTCAACTACCTGTTGATTTGCTTACCTGTTGGCTTGTGTGAATAATCATTGTTTTTTGTCTTTATATATCTTATGCAATAAATATATTGTAAGCTACATATACAATTTATAAGTAATATTATACATCAATCACACTATGAATTCTAAAATAATTATATAGTAGTATTTAATACTATATAACACTTCAAACTAAGAGCAATGATACTATAAAATAAAACAATTGTTAATGCATGTAACTCCAGGATGGGCTGGAGGTTGAAAATACAAGTTAGAAGGAGGTGCCTGACACCTGCTGAAGGGGGAGTTGCTCCCATTCCTTGGTATGACCCAGTGCTACTTTTCAGCTGAGTCCTCTGTTTTTTGCCTCTTGAAGAACCTCAATGGTATTTACCTTGTCTGTGAATCAAACATTCAGAAATTCCACCTAACCCAGTGTGGCTTACGCAAATGAGTCTGGGAACTGAATGTGGTTGCAATAGCATACAGCATTTCTTAGCATATTCTTTATGGGTTTAGCTTCAAAGCAGCAGTTTCAGACTTTGAAGGTGTGGGTGTGTGCTGAGTGAGGGGATATTGAGACCAGAATAAATGCCCGTTCCTCTGATAAGAGTGAGAAAAGCTCAAACTAAACAATAGCCACAAAATGACTCAGCATCCATTTCAGTGGCACTCTTTTCTGTTCAGTTGTGTGCTGAAACAAGCTGCTTACTGTAGAGTCACTAAAATAGGCACTAAAGCAATGTAAGGTAACCTGTATTGCATCTTCCCTTCTCATGGGCATTTTCAATGACACTTTGACAAAAGCGTAAACCAGAAGAACTGTGAATAGTATCTGTGCCCACTGAATTAGCCAAGGTGACAATTCCAGAAGAAAATGTGTTAATTCATGGCTGGTGGGATGTATACACCAGGCAGAAGAGCAGAATGGAACACCCAGCTGTTCTTGGATACTTCTTTGTGTGGGATACTTCTGCAGGCTGATAATGATTACTTCCATTTCAGGGTTAAGTCTTTAAGAGTGTTCTCTGCTTAATCTGCTTCAGTTCTTCATAGTCTTACAACCTTAAGTAGTGAAGGTAGCTTACTGGAGTACCTGCACATCTTTCCTTCTTTCAAGACTCTCTCTTTCTGCCAGTGGTCTGTAACTTTGCATTCCAGTGATTTTGGAAGCGGTTTTCTTAATTGGACTGTGTGGAAATAGGAGATATCATGGCTGTTAGTGGCACGTTTTGGAGCTTAATGTCTCCTGCTTGTATGGTAGGATTTAAATGAGAAAGATCTGAGACAAAAGAAGATACATTGGCCTAGAATCCCTCTACTGCTTCATAGATTGGTCAACCTAAATTGAAAAACACAAATTTCAGTATCTTTCTTTGATGCTTAATACAAAAACCCCTTGGAGTTCCTAGTTAACAACATGTTTTTTTAACTAATGTGATTTGATCAACCAGTTTTTAACCAGCATTGGCTACCTGAAATGCTGTAGTAACCCCTTAAATGAACATCGACGTGCATGCAAAGGTCTGTTACTAGCCAGTTTACAGGCTTAGAAGCAAAAACTGTACATTTACTCAGGCCTCAAACCTGACTCTTCCTACGGGTGTACCAAACTGAGGGAGTGCATCATAGGAACTGAAATTTTAGGAATGGTCACTGAATCATCTGTCAGCTTGGTTTGATCCAGCACTTAAGTGAACTTGGTAGGAAGACTCCCACTTGCTTCCATGCTCTGTAGATAGCCCTTTAATGCATGAGCAGGAATTTCCCTTGTTCAAAGAACATCTGTCAGGTGGGGTGGAATTGTAAACAGGCTTTGGCCTGAGTTCATTTTCCCTGCTCCCATTGAGTGACAGGTTTTGCTTTTTAAAATGCAGATAAGTCCAGAAGCTGGCCCAGGGCATGTCTCCCCACCCATGGCTTTAAAAAAAAAAAAAAAGTTGTCTTCAAGTTATGTAGGCCCAACTAGAGAGTTCAACTGTCCTGAGAATCATGTCTCTCATAGCCTGCAAAGCATTTGTACAAGTTCAGTTCTCTATTCCTGACCTCTGTTTTTGGCAGCTCTGCAGTTCCTGACCAAAGAGCAGGAATGCTTTGGCAGCTTTTTGGATTTTCCTGATGCTTCTGTTAACTACAATGCTTCCATCTGTTTTCTTCAGAAGCTCATGCAACCTGGAAGGCATAGATTCTTTTTCAGCTCTGGATCACCTCATTAGGCTTAAGAGGGACAAAAAAATTTAGAGAAGTTTCTTTCCTTAAATTTTGTTCTGAATAATGTATTGAGGGCTGTACTGAACCAGAACTAAGAGAGGATGGGGAGAAAAACTTGGATTAGCTATTTTATGATCCCTTTGGTTACCTTATGTGGGAAAGATGTGTATTAAGGGAGCACAGCAAATGTGCACAATTGAATGAAGCAAGTGGCCTGTCTTGCCAACCTATGGGACTATAAGTCTAAAGGTCTGGCATTTGTTTGCCTCCCAGCATTTGTATATCTTCCAAACTTTAACTCTGTAGCAGTTGTTTCATCAGTTTTATTCACTAGGGCTGTTGTAAGAGTGCTTTTTTCTTATATTTTTCTTTCATTTTCTAAAACTGTCACAATGCAATTACTTTTTTATATATGTTTTTATACATGTATACATGTTTTCATACATGTTTAAAAAAGTGCTGGTTTTGCCTTTATGGACTATTCTTAAGACAAGGAGTAGCTCAGATCAATATAACTGCAGCTTGTTCACTCCATTTCTTGTTTCACTGTAACTTCAAGGAAGTCACTTAAGACTAAGAACTGAGGTCAAAATCATACCCAAAGAAGTATGGTACAACAATGGTTGGCTTCAGCTCTTGCTGTTTAAGTGAAAGATTTACTCTTTTTCTATTTTACTTAAATTTTTAAAGTAAAGTTAAATGGATACATTATAACACCTCTTAATATCTGTGATAATCCTCATCTTGACTGTTGGCCATTGTTTGGTACTGAATTATTATTGGTTGTGGAGTAAAGGTAACATTCTGTGTAGGAACGAGTTGAAAATGAAACACCATGCTTGACAGAAGCACTATTGGTATTGCTTTCAAGCAGCGAGATCTACAAGCTGTGAAAGAAGGAAGTGGTGAAAATCTCATCACCTGGGTCTTTTAACAGCTCATTAGAAAACAGACTAGACTAGAAAGAATGATCCTGCTTGACCAGGAAAATGGCCTGTTAGATCACTTCCAGTTCAGTTTCTATGATTAAGCAACCCCACAAAGTTAACTCCCACCTTAACCATGCAGGCATAGGCATGTACCAATAAAATAAAGCACCACCTAAGCAGGAATAGCAAATCATTAGAAGAGTATTTATTTCAAGATATTTGAATATTAAGAAGACATAGCATATGGGCATGAGAAGATGGCAAATTGTAATTAGATTTTAATTGCAGTATGATTTCTTACTCTGCTGTTGTGAGAAAGACGAGATAGTGAACTTCTCAGTGGGGACCATATAGCTTTTGCAAGGCTGAAAACAATTGCTTTGGGAGAACTCCTGTGTTGTATGCCTCTTCCACATCTTTGGAACAACACTTAAAAAGCTTTAAAAGTCAGCATATGGCAGTAATGTGAGCAACAAGTGAGAAAGCTAAGGGCACCCAGTCCTTTTGTGAATTGATGTTCTTTTAATGTAAAATATTAATCTGGAGATTTTAGGAATAGCAGAGTAAGGTGTGTGCAATTTTATACACCTGGTCAATGTTTTTAATGCACAGAATGCTAAGCTTTTGTCTGTGTAAAGTGAAAATAAAATGCACAGTATGGTTCACAGAAAGCCGACTTTCAGAGATTACAAGATGTTCTACTGGAACACAGCTTGGGGTTCTTATTTGTGAGAGCATAGTTAAGTTTGGCATTTTTGGTTTACCTGGCTTTTCTACCTTTGCAATATCAAATCTTTGTAAAAAAGGGCAGTGAAATCATAAGTGAAATCAAAGTAACCTGAAAACTGAATATATCTTGCTGTTTAACTTTTTTGATGTCCACCTTCCAAAGTTTGTATGTATATGTAGAAAAAACAAAGTATATTGTAGTCTAGGCTCAGGTCTAATGCTAGCTAGTCAAATATTTTCCTTATGTGAATCTAAACCACTTCTCTAGGCTCAAAATTCTTGTAATAAAATGATTCAGGTTTTTGTTTAAAATTAGAGACAGAAAATATTAGTGTCTGTGTGTATTTTTCAAAGAATAACAACTATAATCCTGAATGACTTCAACCTCGTCCATAGCTGTACTAAATCTAATGATGGTACATGCTAGAAAGGTCTAATGCAAGGGAAACATTAGGAAACTTTTTAAAAATTTCTCAAAAAATTCTGCATTGTGCAGAAGTGGAAAAGAATGGAACCTGCTTTTTTTACACAAGCAGTCTACTGGAGTCATCTGCACAACTTGCGTTAACATCATCTGGACTTGTCCCAGAGCATTACAGATGACGTTCCTTAGAACATGGAATATGCTTTGCATAAACAAGAGACTGCAGGACCTGGGTACTCTGCTGACCAAGATTAATTTTGAGGAATGTAAATGATAATCTGTTGCTATAGTATTTTAAGTATCTAATAATTTTTCTTCATTTACAGCACTCTTTATTTCATAGTTATTTCATGTTCCACAGTGTTTATAATAAAGAGTTTGTTTTTCCCATGAAGACTCTTCACTGCTCAGAGAAAATATCTTTGAAAACATATGTTGTTACATAAGAGCCAGTTTGTGGGAACTTTGGGTAACTTGTGCAGACTTGCTTAATCATCCTCTGGAGAGCAACAGTGCTTATTTCCTGTCTGCTTCCATTACTTGATGCTGTGCCTTAAAAAGGCACTACAACCATGAAGAAAACATTTCTGAACCAACATAAAACACTTGAAAATGTAAGGAAAAAAAAACCCACCTCAGTGTAAATAATAAACAAACCCTTGAATGTTGCACACTTGACTTACATAACACAATGATAAAAATACAGTGTACAAGTTTCAGCACAGTTCAACAAAAGCCTGAGGCCAGTTTGGAAGTAATATCCAGAGATGTGATTTAGTATTTTATTTGCCTCTAAGGCAGTCATGTTCACATGCACACAGCTACTTTAAAAATAAAGGGCCATTTTGTAGCTGTTGAGACAGCAATTGAAACTGAAGATGAAATCTGTGTATTCATGTATATTAGATACTCTTTAGATGCAAATATGGAAAATGTATTTTTTTTTTTTTACTAAACCAGGAAAAAATCCAAACAGATAAACTGGAATATGCAACTTGGCATTTAGGTATCATACCCATATCCCATGTGTTCTTTGTAATGTAGCAAAAAGTGCTGATCGATTGACCACCTTTGAGACTGTCCTGTACAAACAACTCCTACCTAAGAAAATCCTTCTTCATAACGCAGGGAAAACTAGTGGCTCTTTAAGTGACATTCTCCTTGTGTCTGTGGTGTACCTCTGTTCCTGCTCTAATACACAAGTGTTCAGTTTTGCTCTGTCCCTTTGAATCTGATTTCATGGCCCTGTTTCTAGAGCAGTGTTGTTCATGTTTTCTTTAAGTGGATATTGGAAACAAAACCAGAAAGGTATAAGAGCTGGATACAATCCTAAGATTTCTATTTCACACTATACTTGTGTCATAAGTTAGAGGTCAGTTTTCATGAATATCGTCTTTCTTTGGGTTGATATATTTGAGATTTAGGTAGTTCTCTTGTGTAGCTGAAGAACAGTTTAGAATGATTCACCTTAAGCCAGCCTCTGTCTTGTTTAAACACTTCTTCCTCTAGCCCAAAGGTTTTCAATATCCTGTTCCTAATAAAGTTGCTGAAGTAGTACTCTATCCTTCTTGTCAGAATTCACCCTTGTCTTGAATGCATATTTTCCCTTTGGTTTCTGTGGGGTCATCCTCCAGATTTTTCTCTGGGATGTGTTTTTTGTCTTCTGGTGTGAGCAAAGGCAAATATTTTAACTTCACTTCAGTCCTCAGATTTTCATTAGACCTCTATCCTGTTTCTTCTTTCATCTGCACCTAGCTCTTGAGCAGTCTTACCTACTACCATAAGTCTAAGTATTGTTTCTATGCTGTGACTTGTATGTCTGTCTCTACTGCAGATATCAAGTGTTTGTCTACCTTAAAATCTTTATTTGTTATCGTGAAGTATAGAGTGGTTTAGGTTGGAAGAGATCTTAAAGATCACCTAGTTCTAACCCCCCTGCCATGGGCAGGGACACCCTCCACTAGACCAGGTTGCTCAAAATCCTCATCCAGCCTGGCCTTAAACAGGGATGGGGTATCCCCAACTTCTCTGGGCAACCTGTGCCAGTGCCACAGGTTTAAAATTTAAACTCCCTCCAGCTTTCTTTTAGGCCCCGTCAGGTAGTGAAAGGCTGTTATAAGCCTTCTCCAGGCTGAACAAGCCCAATTCTCTCAGTCTTTCTTCACAGAAGAGGTGTTCCAGACCTCCCATCTTCATGGCCCTCCTCTGGACTTTCTCCAACTGGTAAACATCCTTATGTTGGGGGCCCCAGAGCTGGATGCATTACTCCAGGTGGGGTCTCATGAGAGTGGAGTAGAGAGGGAGAATCACCTACCTCGACCTGTTGACCACAATTGCTAATTTATGTGCATGATGTATGAAACAGGTTTTCAGTCCTCTCACTGTAAAATCCTTCTTCATTCTCTCTTGATAAACATGACATACATCACCACCAATATTTTGGGGTCAGTCAAGCCCATAGCTGTGAGATCATTGAAGACAACAGCCTTTGTCTAGCTGCTTGCTTTCAAATCTCACCAATCTGTTAGCATACCACTTCTAGGATCAGGCTTGGTCAGCACTGATATGTAAAACGCCTTGAGATGGCTGTCAAGTCTTAATGCAATATCCTTTTCTTTGGAAGCAAGAAGTAATGTCTTGCTTTCTGTTCAGAAAGTGTGTCTCTGATGGTAGCAAGTATATCATGATGGAGGTGTCTGAAGACCACCTATGCAATTTTTCTGTTTCTCATCTGTATTCTATGACTCCAGGCCTTGGAAGTTCTGTATCCAAAGGGGGGGGGGGGGGGTGGGGGGGGGAAGTGTGTGCAGCCAGCAATGAGGGCCAAATCAGGAAGTTAAAGGAAGATCTTTCCTCTTCTCAAAGATGACAGAAATTACTTTCAGACTACACCTTTTCATGCAAATAGGCCACAAAACTGCTACTGTTTGGTTTCGTTACTTTCCTGTGAAGAAAGCAAAAAAAAAAAAAAGGCAAGCTGCAGGCTACCAGTGGTTCTGGCAAGATAAGTTTAGAGCCAGGAAGCAACAGCAAAACAGAGATCTAAAAGAAAATCAAAGGAAAAAGGATAGGAAAGTATTTTTCTTTTAATTCACAAAGTTCCAATTAAACATTTTGGTATTTAAAGGAAGCTAAGGCTATAAGTAGGCATTTTCTTACAGATTGAAAAGAAAACCCAACTCAGTTAGGAAACAGCTACTCAACACCTATTATTTCCAGTATCTATGGAGTTTCCAAATTATACTTGTGGTTGTGCATTCTTCTAAAAAACACAGGAGTATATGGTCCAATTTTGCAGTTCTTCCTCGAAAAGGCTTATTCATATGTATGCACAAAATCTCAAATACCTGTGAAACAGGAAGCTCTGGGCCAGCATTTATTCCTTCCTTTCACCAGACAGTGAAATATTTGACTGAAGTGATGAAAAGGTCTCAGCTTTAGCACAAAAATCCCGTGGGTGTGGAGTAGGGGACAAATTTAGTTCCTTCTACCTTTTGGAGAAAGGGAAGAAAGCATTCCATTATCATTGTGGCTTTCAAAGTATCACAGGGATTGCAGTGTTAAGGAAGAATTCAGCTCTGCAAACCTCTCAGTTTTCCTTTAACATAGAGCTGTCCTTTTATTTGTGGTGCCTATGGAGAAGTGTGAGCTAGAACCCAGGAGTGACCGCAGTGCTTCCCTCTATGGCCTCTTCAGAGCACTGCCTCTGGAGCTTGATTTGAATTACTAAACTATTGTCATAGCTGACACTGGCATAGCTGCTGCCTTCCGCGTGCTCGCGGGAACGTACAGAACTTGTAATTCCAAAAGAAACCCCAAATGAAATCCGAGATTTGAGGTGTACCTAAGCAATAATTTTAATAGCTCCAATCCTAGGTGTAGGATGTTAATTGGGTGCTATTGATATTGTACTAAATGAACACGCATTGTTGAAGTCTATTGTTACATTGGTTTGTTTAAATACATAGAACACTGCCAGCAGCACCATGCTGACGGAAAACTGTCACAACAGCAATCACTACAATCTGGGAGTTAAGTTTGACTGAAACATATGTCTTCAATTTTAATAGCTCAGCTTCCCAGATGCCCTAGAGGAGAATATTGCCTGAGAAGGAGCTTTTCATGTAAGAATAATTTGTGTTAAGTAGCTCAGTGATCTGTTTGTTAGGTTAGAGCTGACAGTTTGTTTATATTTCTAAAGGGGTATGATGAATGGGGGAGAAGTTGATGCTAATTAGCCTAAATTGTTCCTAAGAATGCAGAGCACTTTGCCAGTTTCATTGTTTCTGTTTCTTTGTGCATTTTCAATAATTGAATGGAGCTCAGACCATTCATCATAATTTTAGGTAAGATGGAAATAAATGAATATAGCACAGGCCAGCCTGTGTGATGGAAGATGTCACTTTAGAGGTCAATTAGATAAGGCATCAAACTAAGATTAATATAGCATTTTCTAATCAATTTATATAAATATATCAAATATGAGTATTCTCAAAGAAATTAGTTGTCTCTGTCATGATTCTAGTATTAAGTATTTCTTGCAAAGCTGCTTTGTCTTATTAGCATAATGTTTTTATCTTAGACCTTGACTGTTACCTCAAGGTATGGACCTCTGACACTCCATATGAAAAAATGTGCTACTTTTCAGTATACTGTGTATCAGATACGATAAATCTAGAATATCTGCTCTTGGGAAAACAGAAATATTGGTCAGGTGTGATATGCAAGGTGTTGGCAAAAGGGGCTGAAATGAATCAGAGATGTGGCAAAATGTGACAGCAGAGAAGATTTTAATGTTGTTTCTTTGAATGTAGCGTGCTGTACTACCTTTTTTTTTTTAGGTTTGGGAAACATAACTGCTCAAATTCAAAACATCCTCTCCATACACAAAATGATAATTTAAAAAGAATGTATATTTTGTATCAAACATTTTCCTTGATAAATTCAAGTTAGATTTGGGGGAGGGGACTCGGACTGTTCTGTTTTCAGCCCTTATACAAGACCATTCTTTTTTAATTTATGCACATATAATACCACAGGAAGAGATGGTATAAATTTGTGGACTGTGGAGAATGAGTGAACATTTTTGAATCAGGATCTTTAAAAGGGGTGAAATTTGAGTATGATTAAGTTAGGAAAAAGGCTCGCTTAAGGCGGAAGTCAGAGACTCTGTATACATTATAGGCATGTCATGGCTTTTAAAAAGTTATGTTAGACTTCTATACAAATTGTGAAGGAATTTGTATAACCCCAAACAAAATTCTATGTGGCTCTGAACTTTTGCAAAAGTACAAAATAAAATGAAAAGTAGTGAAATAATAATAGTAGTTAGTATTCCGGTCAGGAGTGAGTGTTGCTGTAGGGCAGGCTGGTAGTTTACACTGCATGGGTGTTTTGTTGGTCACTAATTTTCTTGGAAGGAAATGATCCCATGGCTTATGCTATCCGCGTTTGTGCATATTTGCCCTATAATTGGCATTTATTAAGGGGACTTTTGGTTTGATGGATGACTGTCAGGGTATTGCCTGCTAGCTTTGATGCGGATTGCTTTTGCATGAGGATTTTTTTTTTTTACATTAACTCATTAGAAACTCTGCTCTGCTTCAACATGCTCTTTATTTACTTTCTGAAAATGTGAGACTTTTCAGCCCAAGTTTCAAGGGACTTGGTGTGGTTTTATTTGTGTACCAGTGTTTTAATTTGGACAGATGAAAAAGCACATAGCAAAAGAATACTAAACTTTCAACCTGTGAATCTTAAAAGTCATAAGAGGTTCAGCTTAATTAGTTATCTTTGAAACAGCAAAAGTAGCCAAATATCTTTTAATTTGCTGGATCAGCTTCTATGTCCCTAAAATTTTTTTAAGGGAATAAAAAGGCAAGCAAAATCCAGTCCCATAAAAGCAGCAGGTATAGTAATATTTTCACAGCAGGTCGATATTCAATGAATGGTCAACAAATCCAGGATTGCTGCCTGAGACATATTAGTGGTTTCTTCAGGGCTGGATTGATTTGGTCTTTTCCTGTAATGTATCTGGGACATAGGACTGTTAATTAGATTAATTAGCTATAACATGATTTATAAGCCAGTTATAATAAAACTATGGTTACCAGCCTATTTAATTGTATTGCTATGTTTTGATTTGACATTTAGAAAAGGATATGAAAGGAATGGAAGTTGTGCATGCTGACACTGTCACTTTGAAGGTTCTTTTAATAAAACATTTTCTCTACAAATAGCTGTGCTTGCTGCACCGAGCAAAATGTCTCATAGCATGAAGAAATAAGTGGAATGTTCATCAGGTTAAATTCTGCCTCTGGGTTCACATTTTGAGAAGAAAACTTGATAGAGAACTTCCTACTTTTTTAGTTTTCCATTGTTTACTGCCTTGATGTTTTAAGAATGCACGGCATATCTTGTGCTTGCCACTCTTAAAGGAGGAAAAAAAACCCAAACCCAAAACCAAAGGCAAACTTTTTTTGTGAACTCCTGAATTCTTTTCCTGTTTTCAGTTGATGTATGGATACACTGTGTAACATTTCTTAAAATATTGCTTGGATCTGAAGAATTGGTGTAGACAATGGACAGAGTAACATGAAAATTGTCCACCTTTTCTGCAATGCAAAAATTTTGTGAAGTATCTAAAAATCTATCTGTGTTGATCCCAAAATGAAATGATTGATTTGTTCCCAGTCTTTTAAATTACTTGTGCATGTTTTTAACTTGCTTGAACTGATTCTCTGGACCAACTGACATGCTGGAGTTTAATCATTTGTTTGAGGGTTTGCAAACTCACAGCTTTCTTGCTTCTATGTTCTAGTTTCTGTAATTAGCTGTTGCTGTCTGAAGTGTGTTGGAATGTGACTTTTCTGTTAATTACAATTAATCTTGACTCTTTGTCATGAGGAACTAATTTCTATTTCTAGTAGTAAGACTTCAGTGAATATATAAAGAACATATTAACCAAATATAATCCTGTTCTTATGAATTTGTAAATTCAAAGGCCTATTAACCTCACTGAACTGGAAAAAAGTTTACTGACAGTGTTTGAAATGTTCAGCTCCCTTTTATTTATTTTTCATGGCTTGATATAGTACCCACAAGATATCAATGCCAGAAGAAACTGAAACTAAGTGACCAAATACTTTGTTTAATTTTAAAAATTAACTCCATCTTTTACCCTTGTCTATGCGTGGTAGGGAATGGGGAGCAACAGATCTGGCAGAAGAATGTTTACCCATTATTTAAGCTTTGAGTTCTATCCTGAGAGAGGCTCCCCATGCAAATTCGAGTTTGAATTACTAATGTTGTTGTGATGCCACTATAAGAGAAACAAGGTTTATGGAGTCATCAAACTCAAGCATGGAAAACAAATTATCAGTTGCTTATTCCATGCTTGTTCTGAGTAAAAATCTGAAATTTGATTTTTACCAGTAAGTTGAGTAACACAAAGAATATTCTTGCTATCCAGGGAGTTTTACTTTTGCCATAAGGACTGTCAAGTGGTTCATTATTGAACTTGACCAGCCACAGGTAGTTGATGACAGTAGTGATTAGGCATCCCCTTCCTTACACGTAATGAACAAACGATGAAGAGGACACAGCTTGTTCACATTCATTTACATGGCTTATTTGACCAAGGAGGCTTGTCTAATAATAAATGTGGAGGATTGCAAGTTGGACTTTCTGGCTTCTCTTGATGTTCAGCTGCTGCTCTGCTCTGTGGCTGTTTTAGCATTTGTACAGCCAGTTAGAATGGGATATTGGATACAAATGGGAGAGAAAGAAAATTTTAGGAGAGTCCTACAGTAGGAAACAGGTCTGTTTCTACTCTAAAGCATTTTTCAAGGTCCATTACAAAGATCATGGGGCTCTTAAACGTATGTCTCACAAGTTGGTTGGTAGAGAAGTTTCTTATGGCTGAGCATCCTATCCTTTAATGAATGAATAGTTGTTCAATGTGGAGATAAATTGTGTTCTGCATCTTACTCTGTCTTCCATACCTTACCTTCTACTTCTGTCTACACATGTGTTCTGCTGGATGCTAGATTTTTTTTTCTCATAATTTTTCTCTTTCTCTGCATGGACCAAAGTAGACAGTGATTCGTATGGGCAGGTGGATGACAATGGAGCTGAATTTCTTGCAATGGTTGCTGAGGTGGGGGTCCAGGAATCATTTTAGTGGCAGCTATAGGTGCCATGTCCCAGAGCAATGCATGACACAAGGAGGCCTCATCGTATCTTGAAGCATTAGGAGTTTTGTCCTGTCCCTGTCAGTCTCAGCGAAGCTTAGAACTTCATAATTTATGTTCCTGAAATCCCAAGTTATCTCCATTCCTTCAGCCTTTTGAGTGATATTTCTACCTGTGGAAATCCACACCTCTACTTTATTTGAGAAACATAAAGGTTAATTTAAACTTCTTAAAGGTCACTACTGTCCTGGCTAGTTAGTATGCCATGTGTTGAGCCAGAGCTGAAACTGGAGAACTGGGGCACTTTCTGGCAATACCTATGGTATAGAAAGGGGAAGATGTCTGAAGTGCATATTTTGGTCAATGAGCTTTTTTCTCTGCTGTAAGAAGTTTCCACAAATCTTTTGACACACTGAAAAAGATACTGAAGGATACAATTTTACTTACATGAGGACAAGAAGTCCCTCCTCTAGCACCACAGGGGCTGAACTGAATTGAGGACTTCAAGAACAGGCTGGTATACAGGCTGAGGCAGTAAGAAGAGGACTTCTGTCACCTATTTCCTTGTGTGTGGGGGAGACACTGGCAATCTTATGAAGACTGTGACTGCTTACTCAAGGTGGTTTTTTCTTTTCTGCCCCCACTGGCTTGAGCAGACCTCTTGAAATTGCTGAAGTCAAGTGGTTGATCCACAGTTAGTTTTCTTCAAATACCTGATACTAATTATTTGTTATGTAACTGACTGACAAAGAGCCCATATCTGCAATATAAGCCAGTGCTATGCTCTGAGAGGAGAATCCATGTCTTTGAAATAGGCACTTCTG
Organism: Rhynochetos jubatus; assembly: GCA_027574665.1. Classification (NCBI taxonomy): domain Eukaryota; kingdom Metazoa; phylum Chordata; class Aves; order Eurypygiformes; family Rhynochetidae; genus Rhynochetos; species Rhynochetos jubatus. The sequence continues at coordinate 121,597,102 of CM050648.1, read as the reverse complement.
TTCCTAATATATAGAAGAGGGCACCCATCTAAGTGAAAATGCAGAGGATAAGATTTCTCTCTCTTGCTCAAACTGAGGAACTAGGAACTTCTGGCAGCTTAAACCAGCTGTGCTTTGGCCAAAAAGGATGAATACACAAGAGTGTGGCTTTTTAGCCTCATAACTGAGTCACACTGATATGTTGTCAAATGTCATGGGTTTCCATTCCTATTTTAATGAGAATTTGTGTTACAATGTGTATAATAAAAACGCTGAAACTACTGGATCTAGAAAAGAATTCCACACCTCCTGGCTTTTTAAGAAGTGCCTCAAGCATTAAGATTAGTTTTGAGTATCCACTCTTTGCTCTAATTGTCCTTTTCTAAATGATTTCAAGCTGATGAGTTGTGGATGAAGAATGGAAGTCCTTAAATAGGAGGGCAATAGGGGATCTTAGAGCATCACATATAGAGGATGCAGCAGAGAAACAGACTTCATCTGCCTATGTTGTCTGTAACATACCAAATGCAGACACTCACTGAAGTTAACAGTATTTAAGTACCCCAAAGAGAATGGCTGTCTAAAACACTTCTTAGGGATGTGAGTGCAAATTTCTGTGTGAGTCTAACACTCAAATAATTGTGCCAGTGATCCCATGTCAGGGATTTTACCTTTAAAATTTTTGGTGTTCAGGTAACATGCTACTATGGCAACCTGGTAAACCATGCATCAAAAAAGGAAGCATTTCCAGCCTCTGCAGTCTGTGCATGTCCGACTCTGACCTCATCTCATTTTGCAGCAAAACTCGAGTGCAAACTAAGCCTTCTGCCTCACCCTGCAGCTATGGATCCCAACAGTGCTCTGAGACCCAGCTTTCCACCAGTTCCTTTCTCTTTCCTGCTGTCCCCCCGGGTGTTATTGATTGATGGGAGGGAAACTTGAGTATGAGGCCAGATGGGAGCCAGACTGTGAAATACTGATCAGCCTGATCTGGGTGATCAGGAGACCAAGGTACATGGTAATAAAATGTTCTGCAGTAGGCACGCAGCTTATTAGCCAAGGTGTGGGCCAAAAATGACTCATGAGCAGGAGTAGCTTGTCTACCTCTAAGCAGGTAAAGGAAGTTGTTCATGACATTACTGTGTATTTATATAATGGTATGTGATTGCATACTTGAAGGCTTTGGATATGACTCCTTTCTAAATCACCAACAGCTTTAATTTTACATAGTGGAGGAGAATCAATAAATCTATATATAATAGTGCATCTTCAAACAAGTCATGCTAAATCTTTAAAAGTGATATGGATGCATTTGTTACATTTTCCTGTCTAGGATGACAGGTTGAATCACTTATTATAGGTGGAAAAAAAATGTTAAAGGAGAAGCCCTTTTGCTGTAGAAGGTTGTAGTCACTTCCACAAACCAAGCCAGTGAAAACAACTTTGTCAAAAAAGTGCTTTCTGCAGGTTATACCCAACTGAGAGACAGTAGTATGAATAAATAGAATGATACCTGGTTAAAACAAGCTAGGTAAATATGTGCATTGGGAGATGATAGATGTATGACTTTCAGTGTTCTGAGGAGGAGTAATTTCTAGCAGATTTCTAATGTGCTTACTTCAAATGTAAGTTATGCTAACTAGTATTTACCACTATTAGAATGTTGCAGAGATTTTCATATGTCTGTGTTCTTAAGTAAAAGATGGAAAATTGTGGGGGGGTGAAAAAAAATTAATGTGAACACTTTCAGATTTGGGACCAGACAAAAGAAAAAAGTTACTCATTTGAAATCCAGAGAACTTTACAATGCTGCGAGTAAATAAAAGCAGATGTTGCAAAGTTTAGAAAATCAAGACATTATTTTCCTGTTTCCACTGAATATTTCTAAACACATTATTTATAAGCTTTGAAGTAGTACAAAATACTGTGTGTGTTTTGCTGATAGCATCTTTTATAAAAAAACCTTTATCAATGCTTGTTTAAGTTATAGACTAAATGATATCTGTGGTTAAACAACTGGCTGTCTCTCTTGCAGATACAATGCTAAAATACTTGCAGTGTCTAAGCCTTTCAAAGCCTATCTGATTGATCTTCCAAGTTTAATTTTAAACAGATTAAATACTGTCTGTTTACAGAATGTAAAAATTAAACTCATCTTTTGAAAGTTCCTCAAGAATACAATTTTCTTTTGTTGCAGTAAAAAGTACTTTTAAATTAATAAATTGTTCTAGAACACTTATCTAAGACAGTAAAGTGATAATATTGTGTGTTTGGCTCATTGTTTATAGGCATATATGCTTTACTTTCAATAAATGTTCATAGGCATTACAGATCAATTTACTTGCTTACTATTTGTGATTCTAAAGGCACCTATTAAAGGTCATGCATATTAAATCTTTTATGTGGTTCTGTTAAAAAGTGGTCAGTGAACAACTTGCTGAATTGCAAGGTGTCTGTTAGATCAAGCAAAGTTTTTTCCAATTAGCAATCATGTATTTGGGGGTAGGTGTACGAAAACAGCACAGGTATTAAAAGGAGGCTGAGACTGCAAGTTAATTGCGTTATATCCAATTAGTTGCCGACTTTAGTTTGAAAAAGTCCTACACAACAATATTGTCATTCCTCAATTAGCGTGTCTAGAGGAGCCTGGTTGTTAAGTTGACAAAGGAATTAAGCAGTCCTGATATTTGTCACGCTGTATTAATATTCCTTCACTCTCAGTGAATTTTCATTTTATAGCACTGAGGTCCTGAGCTTGAGAGATTCCTGGTGAGCAGATAGGCACACAAACTGTAGCAAGCACTGGTTTTGAGTGGCTGATCATGTGAGAAATACGTTGCCTTTACTTACCTGCCTGAGTAGACTACAGTGTCAGAAGCTGTAATCTTACTCTCTTACAAGATCTTTGGATCTGAGATCTGAATATACCGACTGAAACAGTTTTGGCCTCTACAAAAGTTTTGCTTATGTAGATTCCCTTGCATCCCTAAGTGACAGAGGAGCAAGTATCCATGTTCACTGTTAGTGTATTCCAAGAGCATCTCTACAGGTGCAAATAGCATATGCAACACAAGCAAATTCCTCTCTGATTATTTTATATGGCTATATTTGTGTTAGTTGTTCTGGGCTCTCTCTATAGTCCTTAAGAATCCTTAGGTATAAGTAATTCTCTTTAGGATACTTGTCGCCTGCCCTGTTTAGCAGTCTTTCCTAGGGTGAGTCAAACCATGCAAACCAGTGCTTGTTTCTCTGACTGCAAAGCATCCGATCAATTAGTTCACAGAGCCTCTGTTGGTTCAGAGGAACTTCCTTACGTGAGCTCACGCTTTCAATAATTAGTTTCCTATACGTATCACCTACTTTTGAGTTCCTCTGGTTTCTAAGTCAGACAGTAATATTTTTTTTTTTTTTTTTTTTTACAACATTATCTGTTTGAATTGCTTGAACATGAGTTGTCAAAGCAGAAGTTTCTAGCATAGTAGCATATGCAGATTTGTGATGTTATGGTCAGGATTTGAGACAGTTCACAGCTCACAGCTCTTAATTACCTAGGGTAACTTTGGATAGGGAAAAGGAAAGTTTGGAATAACTCTAGGAATCAAGGCTCGGGAAACAGGTATATTATTAAGCCATAAGAACATGCACTGAGAGCTTAATGGAGCAATGAGAGAACTTTAACCATAGCAGTGGATGTAAAGGCACTTGGCCTAAAGATGAGACAGAGGTCTGCAGTGGTGCAACTCTTCTGGGTTAAGGCTGTGTCTGGAACTAAGATGGCTCAGACCTAAATTAGCTTGGAGTCTGTCTGAGTCTGGTTCTAGTTCTATTAAACAGCTCACAGAAGATTGTCTGTTGACTGCTATCAATATTACTTAATGCACAATGCTGTGTATTGAACCAGTGAGAATGCAGTGCATGGAACACCAAAAAAGGGAAAAATTGTCTTTTCTTTCTGTTCATGTAATTACTCTCTCAATAGTCTTATAACTCACAGTATATCTGAAAAATGTATCTCAGGACAATTGTGATGTGTCTGCAGATTGCATTTTACTTCCCTCAGTTTTTGTTAATTCAATTAAGTACTCTTCTGAAGCCAGATATTCACCAGTCTGCAAGCACCAAGACCTTTCAGTCAAAGCATCACCTGCACTCCATTACTGACCTAGTCATATTTCCATAGTTTCTCTTTCCATTCACTCTTTGACCTCTGTGATAAGACAGCCTTACTGATGTTCCAAGTAGGTCAAACCATGGCAGGTGGCTTTCATTTGCTAGAACTGTAAGCTCCTTTCGTCCCTCTTTTCCTTATATCTGTAGACTGTTCAGTATTAGGAGCCGTGAGTTTGGTTTTTTTTTACTGTAGTCTGTAGATGTTAGCATAATGAAAATAGTACAAGTACCCAAGCTGACTGAGGATTTGAATGAAGCACAGCTTGTATTGCATATGCCAACTTTCAGCCATCAAAAGGTAATTTAATTTGGTCTTCTGAGAAACTAGATTTTGGTTTTTGAGCCATAATGACTAAAAAAACTTGGGAGGAAGAGAGTGTTAAATATTTATGAAAACCACGTACTACTAGGAAAATCTCCATCACTATTTAAAACTATTTTTTTGAAACTGGAAAAGTTGTACAAGCAATTTTGAAGTAATCTTTTAATGAATAAATTCTATTAGCATTCTTCTTGCATTAGTTCGTTGCATGATTTACTCTTGTTTTCAGAAAAGAAGCTCAGAATTCTATTACATGTGGACTACATATTTTTCTGATTAATAGTCCTTTTCTCACCTTTCATCTTCACAAAGAGATGTAGGTTCATAGTCATCAGTTTTACAGGTTGTTTCAGATAAAGATATATAGTTATTGCACAATATTTCAGCAATTTTGTTAAAATGAACTACTTTGGGGATAAGAGCATTGTTGCTACGCTCAGGAGGTCGGCTTATTAAATTGCAGTAGTAACAGTCATCAGGCTAAATTCTGTAATCTGTGTTGTTGCAGAAGCAGAGCGCAGCAGAACATCTTCCTTTTTCTAGTAAGTTATAGTAGAAATCCTCAGCTTCATGTAGGTATCACATACATTAACGTTTACGTAGAGGCTGAAATAAGGAAAGATGTCACAGGTAATTCATACTGGTCTTTGGAACTATGGAATTTTTTGGCACAATGTAGGTTTTGTCACACTGTGCTTTGCCCTTCTGTGGGCCACGCTGTAAAAGAGTGCAATGCATTCACTTTTTCTGCAACAAGTCCTGTTTCTCACCACTTTCCCCAAAAGCATTTGTCTGCCATTCTGGACTGTTCTGGTGTTGCCATTCCATTTATCATATGACTTTTAGCCCTTTTTTTGAAGAGCATCTCTGAAAAGCTTCCCCTACAGAAGACCATGCTATGACTTCTGAAGTGCAAAGGACTCTGCTAGAAGTATGAACTGTGTCTAGACACTGATGTATTTTTCATTACCAAAATCTTGGCCTCACTAAATTATGGGGTAAATTAATTAAGAATATACAGTAACTATCCATGCTCTTTCTTTGCCTCTTAACAGCAAAAGCATGAATTACTGCTCCTAGTTTAGAACATCACTGTTTAGTACTTTACTGTATATATTTTTTCATGTAAGGTTTTCTTTCCTTACGCGGAATGTGTTTTATGTTTTTCAACCTTGAATCTTATATTGATGTGTCCTGACTTGCCATAAGTTTACAAACTGATTTTTCATGTCATAGAAAGTGATTTTGTATGTTGTAATAACAATGTGCTGTTCTGGTACACACTGTTCAGGCTGCTGGAACAGTATTATTTTAGGAAGATGGAAAGGGGAACAATTAAGGCACACAAATTTTAATGAACTACAGGGTAAGCACAGAGATGCATGTGTGAGGAGGAAGATGTGTCAGAAATGAAAGTGAGATAATTTGGTTGAAACATGGGTGTTACTTTTTTCTCAAAAGGCCACAGATAATTACATTTGGGTACATCCCACTGACGAATGAAGGAGGAGATGGACATGATGGAGAGTTGAACAGTTGAGATTTTTTGTTTGTTTGTTTATTGAAAAGGACTGCGAAGACATCTGCAGTTGCTAGGTAGGAATATGTGAAAACAAATCAAGTCAATGCCACATTGTAATTTATTTTCCATTTTCACGTTTTCCATTTTTAAATGATACAAGCTGAGACATCCAGTGTCTGTTGTATACTTTTAAGAGGAAGATTCAGTTCTGAAGTCCTGTTTAGCACTGTAAGAACAGTTTGCAGAGCAAGCATATACTGTGAACACTGCTATTGCTTTACTTCGTTGATATAAGCTTAATTATGCGTTGCTGTTAGAAGTCCTAGAAAGTCCTGTATTGGAGACCTAGTTATGACATACTCTGAACTGTATCTCATTAACACAGAACAGTGGTGATTTCACACTTTTCCATTTTTTCCCTAGAGGTAGAACAAGATCATGTAACATTCCTTTTGCAGGTTTATTTCTTGCTTGTTATATGTAAGGAGAATCTTATAAAGTAACTCCATAATCTTAAGCCATGAATGAGAAAATTATGGAGAACTCGAGTGCACACTAACTTCTGGGTAGATCTTCTGAATTAAAAAAATAAATCAACAAACCACCGACCAAACCAACCCACAATAGAAGGACCCCTAAGACAGGAAGATCTTGGATACAGTAACAGTTACAACACTTCCAAGTATATGTGCATCTTGTTTTCTATTCATGTCTTGGTAGTTTTGTACACTTATCTACACAATTTATTTCCCTCACAGCAGATAAATTTAGCACTATTCTTGAAATTAGGTTTTCCAAATTTCCAGCTGCATCCTAAAACGGAGCCAGGAACACCAACATTCCCGTTGGTGGTGGTATCTGCCTTAGGTACTGACCTTGGTTTGGATAGTTGCTATCACCACTGCTGGTGAAGTGAAAAAACTCCTGCCTCTAATGTTTTTGAGCACTTATTTACTTATTTATCTGCATTTTTATTAAATCTATTGGACAACGTATGCAGTCTAGCAAAACTATTATGAACAAGCTGCAGTTAACATAATCCATTGGTAGCACTACTTAAGAAAACCTGTTTCTAATAAGGTAGAAATTCCAGCTTTCCTTTCTTAATATTCCTAGCAGCAAAAATAGCTTCTACGAGCAGATGAAGTCAGTCATCAAATGTGAGCCACTTCAGGCAATTGGGGGTAACTGATTCCAAAACCAAAGAACCCTTGTTTGACAATACCTCTGGTAATTCCCAGCTGTTTGTACCAGCTGTACTTGGATCAGAGTCCTCTACTGAATTGGGCTAGGCAGAGGGGGAGAGTGAGGGAGTTTCTTCAGGCCCACCTCTTCACCAGGGCTCCCAGTGTGTGCATGGGTGCTGACAGTCTCTTCTTTCATAAAGGGAAACTTCCAGTCCTAACTAGCATATTGATGATATAGCATTTAATCACAAATTCAAACAGCATTATCTGGTTTTACTTGTATGGATTGACAAAATGGTGTTAGGGATGTACCATTAAATTAGACTAATTAGGATCTTTGAGGAAGAGACAGAGTTCAGTATTTCTTAGACGGTTCTCATTAATTTAATTTATTCACTTCCCCTGAAGACAATTGTTTATATGGAGGCTCATATTTCTGGCTATTGTAATACTGTAATCTTATATATATGTATATGAATTCTTCATATGTTTTGCTTAAGTATTTATCATATAGAAAAGAGGATCAAAGCACTATACCTGGCGTTTGACATCAATGATTGTTGTCAAGTGTGTTCCAATGAATTTTGGTTTACATTTTTGTTACTGCAGTGAAGAAGACACTGATGCACGAATGAACTCAGTGTTCTCAGTTAACTAAGTTAATGACCAAGCATTCAGTCTCCTGATTTTATTCAGCTTTTCAGCTTTCTGTCTGGAAACATTTAGCATATTAAAGTCCATTCCACTGAAGTTGTCCTGGTAGTCTGTGAGGCCAAAAAAAGATAGCAGAGAGCACAGTGGTAAAGTCCTCATTGTTTGCTGAGAAGAAACACAGTATTTTATACTAGAAGATATGAACCATGAATTTCTGCATGTATATACTGCTTTGCTGTAGTATTGAGGATGACAAAGGAGAATGTAACTGAGACAATCATATCATCCAGCAGAGTAGGATGTTTTTTTCAAAGTAGTAGAAAGCTTCACCTAAAAATACTGCGATGTGAAAATGTAGTACGTGGGAGGAATCTAGGAACATATCTGAACTATTTGACCTGATACTAATCATGTTATGACTCATGCTTAGTCATGCTGATATTTGCCTAGCTTAGTTTGCCACTTATGGGAGAAGATTTTTTTTTTTTCTGAGGTTGGCAGAGGATATTTGTGTGTTTTGTTTTTGTGATATTATTTGGTTTGTTTTTCAGTAAAACCCCTGCCTTTATCCTTTCTTTGTGCAGGGATGGACACTGTAGATTTTTTTGTAAACTAAGGAGTAACTTTTTTGTAGGATTTTTTTCTTGATTCATTTGTTGGTAGCAGGTCCCTAGGCTGCTATACAATTCTTCTCTAACTACACTGGCTAGGGGAGTGATGTTCATTCTCAGTTCCCAAGGCTTTTATATATGCCACATGTGCCGTGGTGATACCAATATGACAAATTGCAGAGTCATCTGATAAATTGTATTTACATCCACCTTTGACCACCTCACCTGCTTTCTGCCACTAATCTATCTCCACTGGGATTTATTTGACATTCCAAAACTTGGAGCAACTTCAAACATCTGCTAATTTAAAAAAAAAAATCAACCTGCCAAAGAAAAATTTCCTGCCTTTCTCCTAGCCAATGAAGTGCTTTCTGCCTCCAAAAAAATACATTGCGCTATGTAAAAAAAACTGGACGATAACCAGCTCTACACCCATGGCAAAGTTTAGTACACTACAAACCGCCATATTATGTACGTTTTTGGCTTCCGTAAGATACACCGTCCAGGGCTGTCCTGCAATACTCAGCTTTAAACCTGGGCATTTTTATTCATAAAATTCTATTGGAAGGCAATTGATTTCAGTTTATATGTGCAAAGTTAGCCTGTGTGCCCACTAATGTCATCAGGAACCATGCTGGGCTGCTGAGAACTTGAAAAAAGTCTTTGGTTATGGTGCAGATAATTTTGCTGGAAACTCTGGCCTGTGGTTTATTTGTGTTGAAATTGTATTGGTATCCGTTATTAACATTGCTTGAAGGCTTTATGACTATTCTTGGAAGACTATAATTTAATTTTAGCAGGACACTATATTGTCAGTGTTTGTATTTAAGCTCTGATGGCTCCATGTACTTAATCATAGACCTATACTTAAACTTGATATTAAGCATTTGCTTCAAAAGTACCTGCTGAAACAAGATGTTAGTTGGCTTTTGAACAACTTTGTCAACTGAAGGCACAGGCCTTTTAGTCCCTGCTAATGGCAGATGGCTGATCTTATGGGGAACATGAAACAAGTGGCCTCACAAATCAGCTATTTGTAGCTACGTTTAAAAGCAGACGATGAACATCTTGGTTAATGCTACTGAGGAGAATAGCTAAATACAGGACTTCTAATATGAAAAAATGAGAGAACCAGTAAATATGTGGAATGACTTGGGATAGCAGCCCGACATCTGTGGTATGAAGCGTTGGCCAGGAAATATGCTGCAACAGACTGTGCTTTATAGTCTACAGTATTCTTGGCTCCAGCAGCTTATTCAACAATAAAAATTAATGTGCAATATAATGTTTGATGGTCACCATTATTGTGAAAATATGATCACATGTGGAAGTATTTAATAATGATTTGCAAACATCTCTGCTTTTAAAAATCTACTGATGCACTGGTTTAAAATATTTCTTATTGTCTAATAGAGAATGTACTTCTAAATAGTTCTTTTCTCAATAATGCTCATCCAACATCTTCAGACACTTTGAAGAGATCACCATTCTTGTGACTCACCCAAAATCTGTGAAATATGTTGTTGTGCTGTATCAAGCTGTTAAACAGGCCTCTTGCCAGCTGAGTACATTCTTCTTAAAATTGCTGGTGATACTGGGACATAAAGAGAAGTAAACAACAATGAGCCACTTTAATGGTAGAAATACTCAACATACGTTAGCCAAATAATCACTAGAAGAGAAAACGCATTTTTTTTTTCACAATAAAATGTAGTCACTGTGAAAAATACCAAACCAATAAAATTAGAAACTGATGTTTTCTAACTGATTTGTGAAAGTACAGTGAGAAATTGTAGGAATTACTTATAATTGCTGCTAAAAAAATACAAATTATAATGGAGACTGCCAATAAATACCAGCAGTGGTTTTTTTTTTTTTTTTAAGGGATATTTATATTATGTTTTAGAATTAGTTTCTGGATATGCAAATATAAAAACCTGTTGTGGCAAGAACAGGACTAATCACTAAAAATTTGGTAACTGATTTATTATTTTTTTTTAAGTATTGGTCTCTGAAATTCTTGTTTGTGACATACTTGTACAAAGCCTTCTGTGTTACTTAAAACTTGTTTTAATGTAATGAATTGTGCTTAAGGCAGATAAGGTCTTGCACAGGTGAATGTGGCAAGCACTGCAATTAATCAATCATTTCATTTTTCTTTCCTTAAAAAGAAGGGGAGGGGGCGTATGGAGGCAGGGAATGAAGAAAAGGGAGAATAAAATAGTATGAGCTGATATGCAGATGAAACACAAATGAGTACATAATTTTTCTTTCACTTCTGTTGGTATAAGGTCCCTTGAGATTTAAGTAGCTTTTAAATCTTTTTTTTAAGGATCAAATTTTCCTAATGATAACAGGAGGGAGTAATGAGTATATGTAAGGAATCACTTCTGTGAGTAAGAAAACATTTATTTATCTTTTAGTATTTGTCAATGTACTTTGTGTTTCTCTGAAACTGTTCTCTAATCATTGCTCTGCTGCTTTCATTAAGTAAAATAACATCTGGAAAGGCAGCAAGGAAAAGGTATTCTGAATTATTCTAAATTTTGAACTATATTCAATATAATGTTTAACTTTAGGATGTTAGTATATACATGTCTATATGTACACACATACACATATATGTATTTATGTATATGCCAGCATCAAAAGTTCAACATTATAAATATAGTGCACTACATTATATAGAGATCTGGTGCTTTATACTAGTTCCAGAATTGAATTTTTTAGGTATCTTGTTTCCCGATTTAGTATACGTTTTGAAAATGTAATAGAAACTTCCGAAGCTACTTTATGTCTATAAATCAGTTGCTGGGTGGCATTTTTTCTTTTAGGTTTAATGTAATATTTCTGCTCTCCCTGGAAATCAGGGGAAACACTTAGCTGTTTACTTAATTATGCTTTTAACCTGCCATGCGGCAGCAGAAGCAAGGAAATTTCACGTTCTGCACTCTGCTGTCAGCTTTAAAAATACATCAACAAATATAGGGTGTCACATTCACAAGTCTGTTTTTCCAAAGCAAGTAAGGGTTACTTGGGGTGTAGTATTAAAGGAAAAACAAGGTGATGGAGACTGTTTTGAAAAGAATCTTTCTGTGACTTTTTGACTTTTCTGTGAACAGTTTTCTATATCTCCTGTTAGTCATCGTGTGTTGAAGTAATTTCAGTTATGTTATAGAAGAACGCCTAAAATCTGAGCTATTTCCCAGTTAATTTAATTTGAGTCATCTATATGTTATTGACCATTTCATCCATCTTGATTCACTATAATGTGCTTGAATGCTACTCACTGCATCGTCATCATAAGAATTGTGTGTCTAGGATGTACATGCGTTTATGACCACGTCTTTCTTCCTTTAGTCTTGTTTTGGATCTTTTTGGATCATTTGCCTCTCAGCAGTTTTGTCAACTGCTTTTGCCATTGAGTCACTGTGAATGGGTTGGCACAGTTGTAGCATAACCTGTGTGATGAGTTTGCATGCTCTTGGCAATCTTCCTGGGAAGCTAGGTATGTTTAAAAATGCTACAGCTCTGTTCAGCCACAGCTTGATGTTTAGTTATACTAAAAACATTAGATCGCAGAAAACTCTAATATTGAGTTAATTGTGGATTCTTGATGAATTTCTATTTAGTATTTTCTATTTCTTCTGTGAGACATAGCTTTCTTCACTGAGAGCTGCTGCCCTCCCTGACTCCTCATCCCTGACCCCTGCAAAAAAGGTGAGAAAGAAGAAAGCAGAAGGGTAACAAATAGAAAAAAGGGAAAGAAAATGAAATGGGAAAAATATAAAAGCTGGTTTCTTTAATTATTTATTCATTTTTATTACAAATAGATTCAGCCTTCATTGAAATTAAGTCCAATAGAATTACATTTACTGAAACTGTATTCCGTTGTCTCTTGCTAAATTGCACTTATTTTCAAATACCTTCATTGTGTTTTGGAATTGAAAGTTGTGAAAGATTTTGTTGATAGATGTTGATTTAAACTGGGATACAAGCAATTTTAGAGTATTATTGTCTGCAAATGTTGAAAGATTCATTTAAATACAATGTTTTTTTAAAATGTACTCTTTGCTGTTCATTTGCATTGATATTTTTCTCAAGCAGCAAACGATGAAGGATCTAACTTGGTTTTTGTGCTTTGATCTCAATGTTTAAATGCCACAATACTATGGTTAGAAATACTGTGCAAGAGACGTTACACAAGTGCCATGTTTTATTACATGAAAACAAAGCATTTTGATTGTAGATTTTGGAAAAGCTTAGTTTTGCATATAGAAATTTAGGGCCATAACTGGAGAGTCCTCCTTTAAGTCTATTAATATACATATGTGTATTTTAATGTAATTCCACTGTACTCTGATTATTTCACCTTGAGTCTCAATTGGTGCTCAGGTGAAAAAAGGACATGAAAATTTCTTTAATACAACATATTGTGGCTTTGGAAGAAGAGACTGGGGATGCTTTGACAATAAAATGTGGGGTATTTCCTGTTGTTCGAAATTTTGGGTTGCTTACTAAGTTAATATTTAATGTTATCATTGGCAATGCAAGCTTCTATAGGAAAATATCAGTGCAAATTTTACTAGTGAGATGGGAGTACAGGCCATAAAAATTCTCAGTTTCCCTTTTAAAACCTTAATCCATTTGTCCAACAGGAATGAACACAGAAGGACTAGAGGTTTTGAACTTCCCTCACATCTGGGTATAGCAGTGTATTTTGACTCCAAGCACAATAAAACAATCGTACTTGCTGGTGGTATATGACATAGTGACCCAAATATGTTTTTAAAAAATCATTTATTGCTGTACATAAACAGCTAAGTTAGCACAAGGGATGATAAAATAACATTGGTAATTCTTCCTTTAGCTGGGAACCATTGGTGGCCCATTAGGATTCCAGATGTAGCCATGTGTGCTTTTCCATTTGTTTTCTAATGTCTAGTACTTGGGCCCTTGGTACCTTGGCTGTGGTTGTCAAGCGTGTTGGCTTTTCAGCTTGAGGTCTTCCTGGAGAAACACACTGGCCTAGCTAATAGCTATAAAGCAGCTTATTGTCTTGGGCCTAGTTTGTTGGGACTAGCCAGAGCGAGGGCAGCTTCTTGTCAAAGGTCAAACACCAGCTTGACCGAGTTTTCTATGGTAAACACTTGCAACTGGACCTCAAAATCTAGATGTTAAATTATAAATAACAAGATGTTTTGAAGCAATATTTGAAAGACAGCAATCTGAAAATTCGTATCTACTCAGAGTACATTGGATTACATTCAGATATTCAAGCATTATGTGGAAATTATTTTCTAATTTCTTTTGCAGGCAGTAACTTAAAGTCCTAAAATGGAATAATGAAAGGAGAAAATGGAGGGGGGGGGGGGGGGGAGAAATTTAAAGAAAGTAACAATGATGAGCCCTCTTTGCATGAAAGCTAAAATAAAAAACTTCAATTTGTTTTGTATGAGTCAGGATTGCCAACTGTCTTTAGCCATTGATAGTCTTGTGATGTTGATTTAAGGCAAAACACTTAACACATCAGGCTTACATTAAGCAAAGGCATGCTAGGAACAGAGCTGCTGTAATTTAAGGTCACTGTATTGGTACTTGTTTATATAGGTCCAAACTGTCAAAATTGGTGACTTGCATAGTCCAACTGAGTTTGCTTGGAATATTTATGTGAGTGTATCTCATCTAAAAACAATTTTCATTCAGACCCTACCTGATTTCAGCGAGAATACTTGAATAAGCACTGTTCCATGTCATTACATACTACAAGAATGAGAATGCTGCTATTGAAACAGAAATTCAGTGGCCACGTAAAAAAATCAGCATTTTTTCAAAATATACTTATTTGAAATCCTTTATTATACATGTGTGTTTGAACAGAACAGAGCCCAAAAGAAGGCAGTGTGGACATTCCTGAACTGTTTGTGACTAAGGTATATGTGCATAGTCTTGTTTTCATATATGAATGTATTTTTTATAATCACCTATCAGTAGAACATAAATTGATCTGAACTTACTATTCTTGAGGCCCAAGAAACATCATGGAACCCTTAATTAAGGCCCTTTGCGTTATCTCTACTAGCTATGCATACTGATATTAATAAAATCTAGAATTTCTTTTCCTTCATATCCATGGGTTTTAAATGCCCATGATGGCATTTCTGAAAAGTGAACAGGTTTAACTATAAGCTGATCTCAAACTTTCCATTACAATTGAATTAAACAATGTAGTTTCAATAACAAATGGAAGTATCTAGCCCCACCACCCTGAGTAAATACAGAACACAAACAGGATCCATTGTTCAAGATGCAACATACAAAATCATGATCAGAGAACAGCTATATCCATGCATCTGAGGAAGTGATGGTGGCAACCTGTTTAGCTCCTGCTTGTGACAGTGTGGATTTACATTATTTCTGAAGTCAAAAAAGTGGACCTTTATTCAACTGGAGAGAAATTGGTGTGACTAGTCTAGCTGAAGTCACAAGGACTTGTTATGTCCCTACTGTCTTAGGGAGGATCAGTTTAAGAGGGTTCAGAGACAAATTAACCAAAGCCTATCCTGTAAGCCTGAGGCTGTGGGCTAGAAGGGAGGAGAACCTTCACTGTCTCTGGCAGAGCTTCCTATGCAGCAAAGACTGCAAAATTCCTGAGGTCACAGCTTGCAAGGCGGTGGTTAGGATCATTGTATGCAATGGGAAATGTAGTTTGTTTGTTTGTTTTCCTCTCTTGCTACCAAAATGCTTATCTGAACAGAAAATAGTCTTGCTGACCTTTACCAAAATACCTCAATGACCACTTCAGAAACAAAATGAAACTGAAAATGGATGTCTGAAGAGGACATGAGTAGAGGGAAAAGAGAGTGTAGACTGAGGGCAATGAAGTGAAAGGCCCAAGCAGTTGAGACTAGCCTCACCTTGTGGCACAGCCACGTGGGTAATCAAGAGCAGTACAGGAGTGTTGAGTTCTTTTGAGCAGAACCAGCTGGAGCTCCTGCTTCTATAGCTAATCAGTACACTAACTTCTTCACTGAGCACAATATATTTTCATTATGCATCCAGGTTGTTTAGTTCTGTACCCATTTACCATGTTTATATTCCAAATACTGTATCACAAGAGGGTTAGATTTCAAATGGCAAAACTGTCAGAAGTGTTATGAAGTCTCTTATGGTAGAAGAGGATTAAGACAAAGTATAATGAGAAATACCTGTCTTAACAGTATTTTATTATGGTCAAAACTTGTATGGGCATATCTGGCTTTAATTTTTCAGTATAATTGATTCTAATTTGTCTGTACCACTAGATTTGTGTAGATTTTTGCGTGCTTTTGTGGAGTGTTATACATTTACATTTCTCTGCTTGGAGCATACTAAGCATAAATTTTTTATCAATATAGAAATCTTCTTAAAGAAATTCTTCATTTTTATATAACATTGAACTGTGGTGCAGTCTAATCCGCTTGACTAACTCATTCTACAGCTGAACCAATGTGATAATTCCTTTAATTTCTGCTCCAGCATTGTGTTGCTATATAGCTTCAGAACAGAACAATATCTTTAACATGTGAAAGATCAAAATTTATCTAAATCCTGGCCCTCTGGCTTTGCAAATTAGAAGTCATGTACCTCTCAGTAGAATGTTATTTGAGGAGCCATTGAGGTTTCTGGGTCAACAAAGGTCTTTGTGGATAATTCTATGTTCTTGTCCAGGTAGGCTACAGAAATTCTGCCTGCTTAAGGGCTTCTGCTCTCTCTCTTCATGCACAGTGGCATCCAGTGACCAGTCTGCAGATAAAAGTGTCATGTTTTAAACTGTTTCTCATAGGAGAAAAAGACACTAAATCATTTAAGAAATCCAAGGTGAAGGAAAGTGTTTGTTTACCTTTTTTGGCATTTGCACTCTTTGGCCATCAAAGGTAAACACAACAAACCAGCAGTACTTTGAGGATTCATATCACCCTCGACCTTTCTTGGGTTTAGTTGGAGCCAGCTGCTGTACAGCTGGGCAGTGACTCGCAGTACGTGCAAAGACACTTGCATCCTGTCATTGTTGATAGCCACATACTGAGATACTGACAGCAGTGTAACACTTTCAGTAAAGCAGCTTAAGATTTATATCCCCTTTTGAATTGTCTTCTATAGATGTCAGAGAAATTCAGAAGTGGTCTTTCTAACTCTGACTGGTGAAGCGTTTTAAAGAAGTCACCTTTATTCTGGATCCTGTTACAAACCGAATGTTTGAAAACATTCTAGTGCTGGACACCGTCCCAGATTTGTTGCAAAGGGGGGGAACTCTGTAGGATGACAAAACAGTAGAAGAATCAAATGTTTGTTGTAATAGATGGTCCTCTATTTTTATTATGTCTGTGTCTAGTATAGGTACAAGAAAGAAACTGGATTGTAATGTATACAAAATATTAACCAATAGAGGTTATGTATTCCTGGATCTTGTAAACACTGTTTACAAATTTGTCATTTGAAATTTCAAAATGTTTATTGTAAGATTAAATGCTTTCTGACTGAATGGGCATTTTGGTGTTGGATGAGCTCATCTTTAAGTCTGTGTGTCAGTATATGAAAGTAAAAGTTGTTTAAGAGGAAAGCATCATTGATCTTGAAACAAAAAACACCATGCAAACATACCAACACAAAATAAAACATTAACTGAATGTTGTCAGGGAATAAAATACCTATTCCTGCACCTCAGATTCATTTTTTTTTTTTTCCCTGTTCAGCATTTGAATAGTCTAAAGACAAAAGGGTCAAACATTCTAGGGAACTAACGACTCCTTCTACATGAAATAGGGAACTAGGAAATAGTTTCCTCAAGGAAATAAGTGTAATATGTGTTTTAAATTAACAGTCTACATTATTGCTGTTATTAGTATCAATAGAATTTGACACTCCTGTCTCAGACATTTTTGAGGAGAAGTGGCATCCAAACCAAAGTTTAGGGGTTTTTTACTGTTTTGTGCTTGGGCTTTTTTACAAAATCAGAATTGAGATTATATGTACTATTGCAAAAAGGATGTTCTTGTTACACACACTATGTATGCCAAAGTTAAAAGGAGCAGAATCTAGCCGTTGTCTGTAAATGAGCAGTATGCATTGGATCTTCTACCCTATTATAGCCATTGTTGAGAAATGGTCAATTTTATTATCTTTGAAGGAGATGGGTACGTTGACATTCCAGCAGTCCTTATAGTGCCTTGTAGACCTATCTCAATGAATGTGCAAGGCTATGTATTCCCCTGCAAGATGCAGAATTACACACTGGAATGTTATTAAATAATATAGAATGGTCATTCTGAAGACCTTTTCTATATTCCTGTGTGGAGATGAGATCTGAAAGTGGCTAGATCACTTGATTAATGCCCTCCATACAAGAACATAGCACTCCATTTTAGGTATGCTTTATCTTGTATAATCTATTTCTGATGCTATGCATTTTACTCTTTCTACACAATGACACTCTCCAGCAGTACTGCTGAAAGGCAATTTAGCTGTGAAAGGCAGATCTTGATGGGCAGAGAAGCATCACCAGAAACATGGAACATTAAGTTTAGAGAGTTGCCTTCAGGGTTAGGCAGATCTTGAATAGAGCTATTTAGAAATGTATGCATAGTTGTCCCAAGTCTTATTTTAGAAGCTTATATCCTCTGCTACTTATTTTATATTTTTCATGGAAATCACAGTAAATATATTCATTTAAGACTACTTTATTGAATTTAAATGCCTGTGAAAAATTTCCATCACTTCTATTGAGAGTAAGCGTGACTCAGCCTGCTTAATGACAAGGACTCCTATTTTCACCCTCTTCCATGTGTATCCTCTCCTTTAAAGGAAATAATTGTTTACACACTTCTATGAACTGAAGTGCAAGAAGAAAACAATCAATTAATAGGTAGTTGATAATTGTCTTTAGCTATGACAGGACATGGTGTCATTTATGGATCTGAGAGTGTGTTTGTGCATAAAATGATATATTAAATAGCAGGTCATATGGCAGTTTACATCAGATGCTGAAGCCTAAGAATGACTTGTAGGTGCCCAAAGGTTTCTTTGGGTCTGCCCTGTATTTTCTAGTAAAGCCAAACTGCTAAAGTTTGGATGGGTTTGGACTGCATTCCGACTGAGAAGCAGCTAAAAAAATGCTTCTAAGAGGTGTCTGAAGGTTTGCAGGGGTGATTTCTGAAGCCACATAAACCAGTAGAACTTGATTTTAGGTCATTTGCTCCCCATCCTGTAAGGGGCAAGGCTGGAGGAGTTATCCCTGCTGTTGTCTTAAGTACAAAGTATCTTGAGATCAGCAGACAAATTAGAGTTATTGTGCCCTTCTATTTCTTCCCTTTAAATTTAGCTGCCTCTCTTATGGGGTCCCTCATTCAGCAGTGGGGATTTCACTTGCTTCCAATTGGTCTAGAGCACAAGTCCTGTGAGGAGCAGCTGAGGGAAGTGGGGTTGTTTAGCCTGAAGAAGAGGCTCAGGGGAGATGTTAATGCACTCTACAACTACCTGAAAGGAGGTTGTACTGAGGTGGGTGTAGGTCTCTTCTCCCAGGTAATGAGATAGGACAAGAGAAAATGGCTTGAAGTTGTACAAGGAGAGGTTTAGATTGGATATTATGAAAAATTTCTTCATCAACAGGGTTGTCAGGCATTGAAACAGGCTGCCCAGGGAACTAGTTGAGTCACCGTCCTTGCAGGTATTTAAGAGATGTCTAGATGTGGGGTTTAGTGATATGGTTTAGTGGTGGAATTGGCAGTGTTAATGGCTGGACTCAATCTTCAAGATCTTTTCCAATCTAATGATACTATGAAAGAACATAGAGACCACTCTGTTTTCAAAAGAGTGAACAGTCAGTTACTACTATTCCTACTTGAGTCTGTCAATCTTTGTTGACATAAAAAAATGTCTTAGCCCTGTGGTATTTTCAAAATGCTGTTTCTGTGGCCTATACTCAGTAGTTCTCATAATTTTTAGAATGTATATACAGAAATTTTGTTTTGGCAAAGGTTTACTTTACGTACATCTCAACTGAGAAAATGGGAAACAAATTGAGGATGGTGTGCTGGGTAAGGTAAGAATACTCTTGTAATGCCTGTTTGCAATTTATGATAACTCACGCTCCAAGTGAAATTATTCCTCTGAATATACAGAGCTGAATTCAATGTTTACTTGGAGCTGACCTTCCCTCACCTGAATGATTTGAGGCTTCAAGTTGATCTTGAAAGAAAGACTCAGAAAGAATTAAGCATTTTGTTTGGTAATACTTTACTAGGATTGTATTATTGTTTAATATAAAATTTGTTACACTTGTTTTTAGAAGCAAATATTAGGTATAGCAATGTACAGTAATTGGTATGGCTCAAAAATTGCAGCCTGTGTGTGAGGGAGAGCCAATTTTTTTTGCTGAATTTCCAGAACAGAAATCCTAGTATGTTGATCACAGAACAGACATCATGTTTCTTCACTTTTTAGACATTAAATATGATGCTCCAGCCAATTAAACATTTGCATGAACTTGTACAGTTTGTCCAACAGGCAGACCAATAGTACCATAATAATTACATTATTAACACGAATCTTATTTATGTTTCTTAGGCAATAAAGGCACCTGATAACCTAAATAAAAGCAACTTATAACCACAGTATACTTTGGAATTAATAGGAGATCAAGTATTAGTTGAATTACTTTGGTTTAAATTAATCAATTGTCTACTATGCCTTCTTGAAGAAGTTTTTGAACACTGAAAGATTTAATTTAATAGCTTTGTATCTTGTGCTGCTGTTCATATGAGAAGACCTTAAAAGAAAGTTTGCTTTGTAGGAATGCTTTATTGTAAGGACCTGAGCAATTTTTCTGCATGCTAATGTGTAAAGCATAATAGTTCAGAAAGTGGGTTATTTAGCCAAGATGGTGTATCACTGAATCCAAGTTTATAAGGTCGTTTTTCAGTGTATTTATGTGAAAACGTAATTGGAGTGACTAGAGGTGACGTATCATTTGTTTGGCATTAGATATTCTAGTTTTATTGTAATTAAATTTTGTGTAATTGCGTGTCAGAAGAATAAATAAATGGGCATTTAAAAGGTTTATAGGTAAGTTTTTAGAAGGTTACATTTCCGGCGTATTTTTATACAGTGGAATTTTTGATGCTACAGTAAATTAAGAAGTTGGATGATTTTCATATGATATCCTATTTCATGAATACAGAATAACCTTGAGCCACAGTAGGACAATAATTACCAAACTTAAATCAGAGACAAAGTCAGCCAAACAGCTGTTTTCAGTTTGTTAGGAGATCCATTTGATTTACTCTCTTGGTCAACTTTCATTACTTTATAAGACGAAGTTTCACTGGAGATTTTAACCCTGAATTCCCGATCTTGTTTGCTGCCTGCTGTAAAATTGCATGCTTGAACTGTCAGAGACACTCAACATGTGGGGGAGCCTCCATTGTGTTTTACATTGAACCCAGTTTTTGTGATAAGAGGTTTCAAATACTAAAGGATGCAGGTAGAATTCAGCCCTAAGCATATTTCTAGATGGCCTTTCTCTCCTGTGGCAAAGGCAGGGAAAACGCCTCATGTAAGGTCTCTGTCCTGCACTTTGGTGGTTTGTCTGCTAAAGTGGTGGGGTCACATCATTGTGAATATTTGGCACAAAATTTCCTTGACACACAAATTGTCATGGGGTTTATTGTTGGTATTTTACAAGGTCAGCACATCTCTGTCTAACACTGAAGTTTCGTATGCATCCAAGGTTTTGTTGCTGTGAAGTTTGAAACTTAATGCTAGCCCCTATCTAGCACTTAACTCAATTGGGCTTAACCATGTCTGTATCCACTGTCTTTGTGTTTTACAGGGCTTCTATAACACCAGTGTGATGTGTTGATAATACGTTGTCAGAAACAGTCTTAATGGCATTATGTGTTACTGAAAGCAGGATCGAAACATAGAATTGGTGGTTTTCCCTGTTTTGCTCTCTTTTATTGTTGTTCTAATATTCCTGATTCTCTAGATTTTCTGTGACACTCTTTAACATTTTAACAACTTTTGAAAAATTACTGAATTGGTGCTTGAAAGTGAAAGAGCTAGTAAAATTGAGAAGTTTCTGATAAGTTTATTTACAGCATCAGTTGCTACTGTGGTCTGATTTCTTTCATGGTAGTCTAAAAAGCAGGCATGGGAAAGAGAAACTCTTAAACGTATCTCACATCTTTGGAACTAGTTTAAAACTTGCTTTTATATAAAATTGTTGATATTTTTTACAGCTTCATTAATAGCGTTTCCTGCCCTTTCTGGTTATGTTTTTCCGTTTAGAAGAGTGTGTTATGCCTCATTACTCGTGTTCCTCATCGAGCACACTCAGCAATTCTGTACTCTGTCCCTTACTGTCCTGCTTTAGACAAGTCAACACCTCTGAGAAATGGGGGCTACAAATACTGCACTTTTTTGTGGTGGCTGCTTATCTGTGCAGCTGTGACACAGAAAAATAATACTATAGCTTTTTGCACGGCCTTTTTTGTCTTCAGAACACCTTGCAATCATTAATTACATGTTAGCTGGCTCTTAAAAAGTAGAATTTTAGTTTCGGCTCATATACATCTCACAGAATGCTAGGCGTTGGAAGGGACTTTGGGAGATCATCTAGTCCAGCCATGCTGCCAAAACAGATTCGTCTAGAGCAGGTAACATCACATGCAAATATAATTTTGGGATCTCAGAGTTATCAAGGTAGTTGCATCATAACTTTATTCAATAGGGTCCAGTTGTATAGGAATTACAAACTTGTTCTGATTGTACAACAGACGATTTGCCTCATCTCCAGTGACAGAGTATAGCTGGGTATACCTGATAGATAAAGCTCCCCTGGCCAGAATGGGCACAGGCAGGCAGGTAGCTGATCCCAGGGAAGAGAGATTTACAATGTAACTGCCTTAGAGCCAGGGTTTCACCAAGGACGTGGTCACATCCATCTCATTGACTAGTTATCAGGCTCTGAGTGGTTCTGCTTTGTTTTCTAAAAGCTGCTGCATAAGTTGGACCTCATTTACCCTCTGTAGTTAATGAAAGGCTGAAGGCAACAGGCTGAAAGGCTTGTTCTAAAAGTATGTTAAATGGATGTGCCAGGATATGTCTCTTGCTTTTGAGGAAGGCCTCCAAAGTCAGGAAATCCTTTCTGAAGGATTAAGCAACATACAGACAGGATGATATGATATAGTGACTTCTTCCTTTCTTTCTACTGCTTTTGTGTAATTGTCCTATATCATGCAAAGTAGGGAGTTTTTTTGAGTGGTTTTATTTTCCAGTTATATGATGAACTGCAGAAAATAGCCATGGTTTCGATCCAAGCCCCTAAGTAATTCCTTGCTTCTTTTTAAGTACATTAGGTAGAAAGACAGTGTGATCTTCCCCAAGTGGTTATCCATAGTCTCCTCTGAAGCCTAACACTATTCCCCATCCCCCAGCTTACTTCTGCATGCCAAGAGGAAGCCTAAACATTTTTTCTAACTCTCCTGTGCAATGAAGCCCCTTTCCATTCTTTCTGCCTGCAGTTCATCACTCTGCAGTTGCCATAGCCAGAAGCTGAGGGTTCTTTCTTTGCTTTCTTAGCTTCCCATATGTGATCTCTCATAGTGCAAACAATCCCAAAACAAACAAACAAAAAAATCTTGCCTGTTTTTACTTAGCCAAGGTACCTGTGTTTTTGTGTTTCTATCTGCCTAGAGCCAGGAAGAAAAAAAGCCAGTACACTTGGAGACCCAGGAGGGCTAAAGAGGAAATTTTCAACAAAATGGACTTTGGTTTTGGTGTGTGTGTATATATATATTTTACAGTTTTTGGGGGAAAGGACATAGACCATTCGATTTGATACTACAAGACTCACAGAAATCTCCTTGTCAGAACGGTGGACGTCCTTCACTAGGATTAGATAATAAAGAATTGCTCAGAGTTTTACTGACAGTACCTGTAGTAAGAAAGAGTTACACATTATTTCTGTACTTTTTCACTTATCAAGAAATTATATTCTCACATCCTTTTATCCCTGGCAGAAAAACTTAAACATCTTCAGTCAACATACTGGAGAATCTCACTTTATCTATGATGCAGTTGCAGGACACTGGACACTCACCTTAGTTAAGGTAATGGATCCAAAAAAATGCTGTTCGGAGCCTAAAAAATCAAAATTAACCATGGAGAAGTTGAAGAGTGAGCTTCTTTGTTGGAGCATCCACTGTGGTGACTGAGTATTTTCTTGGCTCTCAGACTTAGAGTAGAAAAGGAGAAGACAAACATTTCTGTTGTCACAGCTGAGCCCACTGATAGCACATTGTTTGGTTAGTAGAGATGTAATTTGTCTTTGTTTCTTAGTGACAACTCCATGCCAGAGCTACTTTATGATCCTCAGAACCTATGTCAAGTTGCCTTCAAGTCATACATTTGTTAAGCATGGTTAAGCTTGTCTCTATAGCAATGGTACTTGCATTTTGTGAAAATTACAGGCTAAAATAACACCATACTCTAAATTCAGGAGGCATTTGAAGGTGGGTGGAGAGGAAGAATAGAAAGCACTGGTGTATCCTTATTTAAACTGGTTGATGCCCTTGTAAAGATGGAAATTCCTAGGGGCATTGAGAAATAGATAGTGAATATACAGGAAAATTACAAGTTGAGTCTGTGCACTAGTTTCCAGATTTCACAGCAAGGAGCTGAACCATGATTCAGAGTGGAACCGCTTCAGTGAAGGCATTCTCTTCTGAACAGTAACTGCTTAGAAATACTGAACTTCTACCTGACTGATAGGAAATGTCAGCCATTGACTTTGCAGAACGTTGACTTTTATGAATACATGCACATTTCCTGCCAGGCTGCAAAAGTATACAGGATGACAGTACTTTGTTAAAATCCCTTCTGCGACTGTGATAAGAAAAGACCTGCAAAAATATTTTGAAAATCATTTGATGTTGTACTGCAATCTTTGAAGCAAGAATAGGGTTAACTGTTGAAAACTTCACATCGTACATTTGATGGTAAAGGATGGACTATACCACAGAATCTTAATTTGCTGTGAATCCTGCCAAATGAAATACATTTCATAGTACATGTTTTGTCACTTCTGAGGAAAAGGTTTCTGCACGCTTTGCACAGTAATACGTTCTTATTGCTTCTGGTACTATTCAGTCACCTACTGGACAAGCCTGTTGTGGGATCTTGTAGCTTCTGGTTTTTTGATGTCTATATATATATATACACACACACTACAGGTACTTAACATTTTCCTGTTATTTCAGTCCTGCCTTTTGAGTTTTCCCACTGATGCTATTCATTCCACCTTTCCTGTCTGACGTAAGTTTAATTGTATACTTTTACTGTTACCGTTGCATAATATAGAGCTGGCAAAACCAGTAATAACCCACTAGGTGCTTTCCTGCGTGTTGCGTAGAGCTGAATGCATAAAAGTACGCTTCACCAAAGAGACTGTGAACCAATCAATCCTCTGTTCATTTGGCAGCAATGTCCACACTCAATTCACTTTATGACCACAGAGACCCTTGCATGCAAAAAATTAGGAGGAGGGGAAGGCCACAACAGGAGAATAAATACAGATGGCTAATAGGGAGGGAGAAGAATTGAACTTCATATGAATGATGTTCTAATGATGATTGCTGTATCCCTTTACTTGAGTGTGCCTCATGCCTTATGAAGCAAATGAAGGTATTCAGAGAAGTCTTGGGCTTAAGAGTCAATTATATCAAATCCTAAGTAATAGCACTTGGAATGAACAAAAGATACTCAAAAGGCAGTATGAGAAATATTTAGATTCCACTGGCTAAAAACCATGACAAAGTTCTTAGGGATCCCCATTAATTCCCATCTGGAAAAAGTCTGCAATGAAAAAGCAAAACCATTGAACAAAATGGCACAGGTTAACAACATAGATAGTTTGAATAGCACAAACTTAAAGAAAAAAGCTCTTTTAAAGAGTAAATGAGAGTTTCATTAATAAAATATATAACTATATTTCAGAAAATTCTGATATCTACTACAGAATTACAGGCCACAGGTTTGGGACAGACCAACCCTCTTTATTTATTTATTTATTTATTTATTTTTACTACTTGTTACTGTGATATGCTAAACAAGGACTATTTTTACTTTATTTACTTTATTTTCAGTACTGTACTTTTCAGTACTTTACGACAAGTATAAAGTGAAATTGCCCTTATTCAGCAGCAATGTCCATAACCACTTAACTGTTTATCAAGGATTTTAACATCTCAGAATGATGGTGAAATTGGTGATGTGTTTGTTTCTTCCATTTTAAAATAATTCTGTCTACTCCAATATGCAAAATTCTCTATTTCCCCCCACTTCAGCATGGTAAAAGTGTGTTCATGTTGAAAGCTGGAAGAGTAAACTGCTACTGACACTTGGAGGATAGGTGAGGCTGCAGTTATAAAGGAAAATTTTCCACAGTAACCGAAATGTAAGCAAAACCAATAGCTTTTTATAGATTTAACACAGGATTTTTAGGAGGTTTAATGGAAGAACTGGATAAGCTTTATGGTTGGTGGAAGATTTGCAGTTAGTAGAGCATGGTCCCTGTAAAGAAGATAGAGAATTCTAGTCCATAATTAGCTTTGATTTAAAAGCCTTGTCACAGACCTGTCTCCAAGAATGGGAAATTGGTGTTTTCATTCTGTAGGCTTGTCACTACCAAATCAGGAATGCTTATATGCATGGCTGTAATTCTAGCATTGTAGTGAGAACTTGTATACAGGAAACTGCCTAGATGACTACATGTCATAGAATACAATGAAAACATGATTAAAAAATTGCCATTTTTACTCAAGTGCAATTGAATGTTTGGGAAACTTCTGTTTTTTGGGTTTGGTTTTTTTTTCATGTTCATGTTAAGCACAGTACAGTCGAGGATAAAAGAAATAGTTTTCAAGGAGTATGGTTTCTTGCGGAAACATGCATAATTCCTCCTGCCACCATTTCAGTAAGATCTACTGAGGCAAATGTTGTTATGAGTTGCTTTTAGGAAGTCAAAGCTCTTGTTCTAGGATTCCTACTGCTTTAGGAATCACTTTATTTTTGCCTGTGGAAATTTTCTTTTTGTAGACCATCAGATTTCTCCATTTTTCTTAACAACTCATCAGTACATGTAAAAGATTATGGATTTTAATTGAATAATATGGCAATTCCAGTTGATAAGTGTTGTACAAAGTACATTAATCACTGGTTACAAGTCGAAAGGATATATCTATATATATGTGTAAAAGTCTGTGTACATATGTAGTACACAACGTAGATAGGATAGCCAATAAAGAAATAGATGACCTCAAGAAATGTCTGATTTAACAAATTTATATCTTTGAATTCAAAATCTAATTATTTGCCTTAGATTTGCACTGCTTGGGAACTTAATGCAAGACTATGTTAAATAAACTTATTACTTCCGTTTTTCATTTAACCTGTGGGTTATGGTATGACCAATCTGTTTTATATCCTCAATCAACGTATGATTGTATTCAGTAATAATTTATCAAGAATAAAAATCTGTTTTTGAAACTAATCACCTCATGTTAGGTCTGCCCTTTTTCAAAACCACCATCTGATATTCATTTTGTCTGCAAGACAAACATACTGATGAAAATGCATCTACCACAGGATATTACGAGTGGAATGAAGCAGTTCTACTCCTTGTATATATTTAGAATATTTTGTTTTCTCAACAGATGGACCAAATTTTAGTATTTAAGAAAAAAATCAATTTTACATACTACATAAACAATTTTGAACAAGTACATTTTGCATTTCTGATTAGTCTGTAACAAAACATCCCATGGAATTTGAGGGTCAACTTGGGCCATATCAGAGGGAAAAGATTTAAAAGGCTACTTTAACTGCTTTCTGTGTTTGACATGAGAAAACCATGTCTGGAAGTCAGAGTTCTGAGCATGCCTTTGAATTTGGCCCACCGAGTTTAAATGCTGGGGTTTTCTTTTGGATGTTCTCCATATTCTCAGAAGTGGCTGTTCTTTGAAAGGAGATTGAAAGCACAGATGCATTCATGCACTAAATGACTTCTGTAGCATGAAGCTCCTCTTTGCTTAGACTTCTGGATGTTGCCTAACCTGATGTGTTGTTCTTTCAGGCTGTCAGCTGAGTCTTGCAATTATGTCTTGGATCTTTCCTGATCAAAGCTTCCCGTAATACTAAAATATAGGCTCGACTGAGCCAGCATGCAAGCCACATGCATGAAGTACATGGAATATGGAGCGCTTATGCTATTATACTCTGTATACAGTAGTTTTGTGACATTAACTTTTGTCCCAGGAGGTTTGAACTGAGAACACCAAACCCATTTTAACTTGCAGTGCCAGCTAGATTTAGACATTTTGACCCTACTGAAATTCTACCCAGATTTTTATAGTGCAACAAACTTATTAAATTTTAAAGTAAGTCTCAAAAGAGGCAATAAACTGTTAAAGTAATGAAATTATTTTATTATTTTTAATTTTTAAGAACTGCACATACTGTAGCTGGACTTCTTCCAGTGTTCATTATTCCCCAACTGTTTTATTAAAACAAATCCAAAGTTTCCTAAGGAAGTTATAAATTGTTATCAAAATTAGGAATTCTACAGTGTCAAGTTTGTATGCTAGAGTAGTTTTTTGCACTACCTTTTAGTAATGGGTTATTCAGTGTTTTGATTTTAGATCACTACACTAACCACTATTTACCATTCCAAGTAATGCATCCTGGAGTGGAATATTTTACCTACAGATGAACTGTTCTTATTCCACACATTAGTTTTATTTTTGGGTTGGTGTTTTTTCTTTTGTGCGAACTTCAACTAGAGGACTTTCCATTCCCCTATAACTCTCCCCCTTCCTCTACCCTAATTTCACTAGTGTGTTGGCCACCATGACAACAGGGATTTTATCTGACAAAAAGTTAAAAAGCTTTGGAAAACAAAGAGGCTAAAAAATGAAATACAGCTGTTTTGCACACAAATATAAACCAGAAGGCCTCAAATCCTTTCTACTGATTGGCTGCATTACTTGAAATGTAGCTTATTGTTTCATAATAATCAGCAGTTATTTTTCCCTATTAAAATGTACACTGGCAAAGTATTGGAAACAGCTTTCCCAATCCATTTCTATAAGGAACTAGGAATATAAAACATTCTTATAACTTTTACTAGTTGTATGTTAAGGGACCCACCAAAATGAAATTGCATAGGTTCAAAATCAATTATATATATACATTCATATTAAAAATGGGGTTGTATACTATTTTTCAATACTGAGGAATACAAAGGTCTTTTATGAAGTAACTTTTTTGGCTACTGGGGGTGAGGGGAGTAGGCAGATGTGGCATCAACCACAAGTTCAATTGTAGTGCTCACACATCTTTAGATGTATTTAGATCCTATTTTATTGAGAAAGGAAATGCTGGCCAGGATTCTGGAGTTGTACCCAAGCTTTAAAGAAGAATGATGGGAGATCAATTTCTAGTTGGCATCAGCCAAAGATAGGCAGAGATTTACAGCTTCTTCATATATCTCATCACAGCTGACTGAAGGCTGCTGGCAATCAAGTCCTCATGCTCAGTATTGTTTTATTTTTTAACTGTGTAAAAGTAGTCCACCTATATGTAATCATAATAAAACAAAATATGAAGGTGTTGTTTTCCTGTTTATTTCAAATAATTTACTGTAGTATCACCATCCCTAGAGAAATCGAATAAGACTACAGTATAAAGAAAGACAAATTCTGAACTGACCTGCAGCCATCAAGGTCTGAATCTACATTCATCTGCTCCTTAGCCAAGAAGGAAGATAAGTAGTTTGCAGTAAATATTCAACTCAAATTACAAATACAAATGATTTAGAAAAGGTAGTTCATTCATTTAGAAAAGGCAGTGCTGATGTCCCTTAGGTACGGGTGTAAGCAAGGAAGCACTGAGCTCCTGCAATTCCCATTTTCTTGGATATCCTCCAGGTAAAAGCAATTGAAGATTGGCAGCTTGCGCGGTAACATCTTTATCGGTATAAGTGAACTGCTTTTCCTTCTCTATTATATTTCTGGTTTTTTTCACAGATTTTTTTTTGAGAATGCACTTTGAGTTGAAAAGTTAGCTAATATTAGCTTTTCCAAATTCCCATAGTCTTCTATTTTTTTTCTTATTATTTTTTCTTTTTATAAAGCAGCATGTTCCTACACTAAATGAGATCTAAAGGACTGAGGTGATAATTCTGAAAAATAAGCAATTAGATTTCTTTCAAAATTTAAACACTTGACAGTGTGGAGAAGTCCAGCTCTTCAGCTTGTCAGGAGTGTGACAAGCTGACTGTGCTGTTGAATGAGATTATTGTCTGATACTCTAACTCATAAGCACGAGAGTCACTTACTACTTCAGGACTTGAAAAATTATCTTCATTGTAATATGGTCTATTTCTTTCTGGAAGAATTAAAAAATTAAGATATTAGTAACACCTCTTTAATGATACTTCTATTGGACCTTGAAGTAGTGTTTTTTTATTACGAATAACAGATTAGTTGGTTAAACCAAGCACTTTAAAAATGGGTACTGTGTAGTGTATTTTGATATATTTTATCTTCTAAATGTTTGCAAAGCATCATGAACAAATAAATATTTTATTTCTTACATGCCTTTCCATACATATAAGACAGTAATAAACAGAGAGGTGTGCATGTCTGCTGGACAAAGTCTCATCTGCTATGCTGTCATTGGAATTTGCCAGGAGATCTTTTAGCAGAGCTGAGAAAAGAGAAGCAGGGGACAAACAGACCTTTTGAAACCTGCACTGACAACCACCATTTTGGTTTAAGTGTAATATATTTTTGTGTCAGTCACTGTTTCTCTCCTGCTTGTTTCCTTGAGACATGGTAAAGAAAAATGGGACATTGAGAGAAGGTAAGGAGAAAAATTAAAATCTCATTATTTTCAATAATGCTGCTGACTATGAAAGAAAAAATTCTGATAGAGAAAATGTTCTGCATAAAGGTCACAATTTTCTTGCTGTTGCATATCAGTTCTTCAGTATGCTTTTATTCCTAAGAAGTTTCTCAAATGAATGTCTACTTCAAAACCATCAGATTAAAATAGAGTTCTCATATTTTCTGGATTTTATTTTGGAGGTCACATTTGTAATTAATCCTTAGTGCTGCACTGTGATAGAAGTATTAAAATTAATGCAAGTGTTTATGTGCGTGTCTACATTAACAAACATTATTCCACATAAGTGTTATCTGTATCTGTAACTACTAATGTGGATGTCATATTCATTTTTAAACCATTTTTCAAGAAACATAAATTTCTTTTGTATTTGTCTGCATTATAACACTGAAGTTCTAATTGCATAATACTTTGAAGTGCCTCAGATGAATCCTTAATTGCCTCTCAAGAATATTAATGCCTTTCCTTTTCAGTATCCCTTTACTTGTCCTTTTTTTAGTGATGACTACAGACTAAAAAGAATGCGATGTCTCTTAACATGCAGTTTGGCTTCAGGCTAAGAATATTTTTTTGTTGTTCATGAATAAGATATGCATATTTATTTCATAAATATAATACCCACCTTTTAGATGCTAACTAGATTGCAGACAGTGTGTTTCTCACTCTGAAAGAAGTAACAATTCAGTACTAATAAACCAGAAAAAAAAATGGAAAACATAGCTATTGTCTCTCTTTGCCTTCCAAATTTCTTATTGTGAGAGCAGAGTCTGGAGAAATTTTATATCTAAAATGATTTTGCCTTAGCCATAGTTCTTTGGGGATGAATGTTGCTGAAGCAGCACACCTTTATTTATTTCTAGGTATCACAAGAAGTTAAAATATACATTTGAAAAAGAATATGCATGAGATACCTTTGTAGACATGCATAGTTCTTGTTAATGAATCACAGAATGGTTTGGCTTGGAAGGGACCTTAAAGATCATCTAGTTCCAACTCCCCTGCCATGGGCAGGGACACCCTCCACTAGACCAGGTTGCTCAAAGCCTCATTCAGCCTAGCCTTGAAGTACTGATTTCACATGCACTCTGTTTTGAAAAATAGGAAATAGAATCAAAACATTGACAGTGAATGTTTTTGGTGGTCATGTTTGCTCTGGCTCCACTGCTTTTTATCTGGCTCCCTTGATGAGAGTAATATCACCTTATATTCAGCGGCCAATTTCACATTTTGAAATTTTCACACATGGTTAGAGTTTCTGGAGGTCTCCTTACTTTTAGGCCTGTATAAATTTAGTGTCTAGTCTAACCTAGTTACCTAAGCTTCCCATATTAATAAAGTGCACAGTGAGAGGCACCTTGTCCAAAACTGGCCAAAGATTGATATCTAAAGTGAGGACAGGTGTTCTCCCATGGAGCTTTTATCTATCCAGGTTGAGTGGGAAATTGTTTCTTTAGCCTAGATCCCTGACTTTTTGCCTAAGGTTGGTAGATGAGATCAATTCCACTCCATGTGATAAATAACATAGTTTTAAGGCTTTCTTAGTGCAAGGAAAATAGGCTAGAGGTTTTGAAGAGTCGTATGCACTTAAGCAGCCCCACTAGCCCTGGTAGATATACTCATTTTTTAAAGCTAAACAAATGAATAAGAGCATGCAAGACAGATCCAAAACAGTAAATCAAACCAGTAAATTGACTTCTGTTTACTACAGAGTAATTTTGGAGCGATTTCCTGTGTACTAATACAGCTTGTAAAATACAATATCAGAGTGTTGGGAGAAGAAACTGTGTAGTGTATACCTTAGTATTGTTCCATGTGTGTCTTAAAACTAGCGTGCAGAATGAGGAGCTAGTGATCCTCAATTTTAATTCTAGCTCAGACTCTGTAAACTCAGCGTTAAGCACGTTTCATTGCTGCTCTATGGTTTAGCCTTGTGTCAATAGTTTGGCCTGTAAATCAAATAAGCACATATTCCTAAGACTAAGAATGGGTACAAAGGCAGTTACCATTGTTCAGCTGATGCATTTTAACAAGCTGAATTGAGATAACTAGACTGTATGTCTGTGCCCTTTTTATTTCTTCACATAGCATCTCTGATTCTGCCTTGCTTAGAGCCAAAAGAAATAGAGGTAGAGACTGAGGCAGACTAGAAATTACAATCTTGGCAGTGCACAGAAATTCATCTAAGTACAAGCATACTATGTAACAGTTGCTCCCAACATAATTTGAGGCAGATGCCCTCAGTCTGTCCCTCTCAACTTCAGTTTACAGTTCTTCTCACTATTTCCAGCTGTAGGAGAGGCAAGGAATAGTCTGAAGGCTTCAATATGCCCCTTTTCCATAGGAATGTAGGTGAAAATCTCATTTACTTCTGGGAAACAGTCTATTTATCCTATTTTTGCTATGTATTAACTGCAGCTTGTGAGAACCTGTATCTTCTGTTACTTTATTTTTAATATTAGATTTCTAATTCGTAGGGGTTTGAATGCAAACATGCCTCTCTCTGTAATCCTGCTGGGAGGGTCAGAAACTGGTTGCACCTCAGATAAATTTGCTCAGTAGGAAGTATTCCTCCATTACCCCCCAAAATCATGTAGCTGCTTAGTTGTAGCCCATTCTCAAAACTTGTATCTCATGCCACAGTATCATGCAGAGAGAATGGGGCAACTGAAATGATGTGAAGCTCGAATGGCATGGGAAAACATTTGAGATTTTTAGTGTGAGGGTGTAGGAGCCGGATGGCTGTTTTCTTCCTTGGTCACTGCAGTAGAAGAAAACAGAAATGGAAAAAGGGTAGAAAAGGATCAGACTTGTTGAGAGAGAGAGAAAGTGGACATTTTTAACAGTGAATTGAAAATGGGGTGAACTTACCTACTTCAATTTGGTGCTGTGTATGTCTTTTTGCATAATTTTATTAGGATTCAGAAATTCCAGTGTGACGACAAGGTCACTACTTCACTAGCAACTGGGGTGGACATTCAGAATACCTTCAGCTCTTATTAAAATTAATTGGAATTGGGAGTTCTCAACATTTGGCGTCATTGGGCCCATCCTTAGCACATTTGTGAAAGGCCATTATAAATAACATTCTTTAGTATATGAAGCTATACAAGAGTGTATAATATTGAGGATATGTTGTATTTAGTGCCTGAAAAGGGAATAAATCATTAGGCTTCTTTACATCATCTGTTACTTCATATGTATGTTTACTTTTTCAGGTATCCCTTTTTAATGTGCTTTGGCAATTTTTGCATTAACAGACAAATATTCATGCTGAGCCTAAATCTAAAGAAAATATGACTTTATACTGAACTCCAGTAATGATTCCCCATGTGAGAGGAGAAGGTGTTATGAGACTGAGTTGTAAGCAAGTTGGAAAGTGTGACATGTTGGCTGTGTGTCTCTTAACTAAATGAATAAGCTGGCAGTGGAGGAAAGGATGTGCTTTTAGCTGAGAAACAATTGGACAGAAAAGATGACCGCTATGCCAAGCTGAATGAAAAGCCACTAGAGAAAACCTTCTGTGACAGTTTCTTTTGAAGTGAGATTCTAGATCTTTGGAAGGAGCTCGTCAGGGCTAGACTGAAAGTTCTCTTTAATTATTTGACTGCCAGAAGTTGAACTAAAGCAAACATTAAGCTCAGGAACAGACTGAGATTCAGGAATAGACTCAGAATAAAGTAGCTGTATGCTGTTTATGGTTATTTTGTATGGCTCTTACCACAAAGTACTGTTTCCCTCCCTCTTCGAGGCATAACTTCTAGCAAATCCTGCTATTAGACTCACAGTGTTCTCATGCACTACAGCTGGAACCAGGCATCAGCAGCTGTGTGGCTGCAATGTCAATTTAGGGGTGACAGAAAAACAGCATTTCAGCCTTAGCCGAACAGGAGGATGTCCAGAACACCTCCCTGATGCCTTCAGTTTAAAAGTGACAATACTTAAAAATTAGGTGTCCAAGTATTCAAGAGCATAGAGATGTGAGAGTTAAGCAACTGGGCAGTCAATGGAGAGAATTAGATGTATCTGAAGCAAGAGTCAGTACAAAACAGCACAATTTTTTTTAAGATTCTTGATCCTCTTTTCAGCTGAGATGTGTCTTTCTGAGTTGCACAGTGAATGCTTCATCCAGCTGGGATCCAAACTGAGAATGTCTCTCCTGAGAGCAGGATACAGCTGTGCTCTTTGTTGTGTAATTGCTATTGACAAGTTCAAAAAGTAGGAGACATGGTTTCAATTCTCTCCAGCCTGAAGAGATGCATCCCAGCCTTCCAGTGTACTAGATGTGTACCCCACTGCTGTGTCCCAGAGAATAACTGTACCGGTAGACAGTCCTCTGTCACCCTTGCTGCTTGGAGTGGGGTGTTGTGTTGCCAGCAATGCAAGAAGGCAAACAAATGCAAGGAAGCCTAAGTTGTTAAACTAATAAAAGAGGGGAAGCCAACTAATTTCTCTCTTTATCTAAAGATTGTTTAATGCAAAATTCCAAGATGGGCTAAAGTAAAAAATAAAAAAAAAAGAAAAAGAAATAACGATCAGGAATAAATTATAAATTTCCAGATCCTACAGTCTCAAAAGTGATACAATAGCAGGCCAGAATATCCTCTATAAAATGACAAAAGGAAAACTGCAATGAGCAAATATTTATTAGTAAGAACATGGGAAACAGTTCCATGTGAGTAAGGCAGCTAGACTTGGACCATTTCCTGCTTCATCTTGCTGTTTAGGCTGTAGTGCTTGCTGCAAAATGGATTAGAGCTGTTTTAAAAAACAGATTCTTGCTTGTGGAAAATCGGCTACTGGCAGCAGTGTCTAGCTCTACAGTAGAGTCCAAAGGCGATTGTCCCGATGGCTTCTAACTTCCTCTGGGGTCTGTAACGTGATTACATTGCTGTGGGGCTGGCTAGACTACTCTTCCTCTGGGAGCAGTTTAACCTTTAATTTGGAGGAATTTGCGCTGTTACATATCTGTGTACAAAGGTAATATATTGTGGTTTGTGCTTTGGATGTGCGTTGTCTATTTCCACATACACTTTAAATTGAATTTGTGATATGCGAAATCAACATATTGCCTTCAAAGACCACCTACCATCAGGATCCTGACATCATGTTTTTCCTGAGATTCAGTGAGGTAAATTGCACAGA
Source organism: Rhynochetos jubatus (assembly GCA_027574665.1). Taxonomy (NCBI): domain Eukaryota; kingdom Metazoa; phylum Chordata; class Aves; order Eurypygiformes; family Rhynochetidae; genus Rhynochetos; species Rhynochetos jubatus. Next base: position 121,561,513 of record CM050648.1, on the reverse strand, counting down.
TCATGCTTTACAGCCTTCACTGTGCTTATAGCAAGCAGTTTGCTAATCAGACGGAGCAATAATAGTTGAAACACTGCTCTTTTTAATTTAGAAGTGTTCATGTTTTACATATGTTTTATCCATTCTTTTATTTTACGTGTACAGCTGGGATTTTCGTAATGTTCTCAATCTCCACTGGCCTTATTGACTTTGCAATGATTTAAAGATTTTAAGGATTTTAATTCTCCTAGTCCTTTCCCTCTCCACTCTTAACATTTCTACCTTTAGATTTTATTGGTCTCAGGAAAAATTAATAATCAGTAGCTATTTTTAATAAATCTGAGTTTTATTTCCATTGGATCTATCCTCTGCACTATAAAGAATGTTTTTAGGGGGGAATACTGTGGTTTATACTTTGGTCTCCCTACAGCTATTGGTATTAACTGTCAAAATTCTCAAGTATTAACATGTGTCATGAAAAAAGAATTCTTAATCAACAATTTTACTAATTACTTAGCAATGATGTCATCATAATCACAATAGAATAGATTATAGTCTTTTGTAATGTGCTTTTAGTTGCACTTTCTGGCTTTGTAGTGATTATATCCACCAACATTTTTTTTTTTAATTTACTCTGTACAATTTTGAGATCTTTTATTTTTTCAAAGTTTTACGTTTGGAAAAAGAGTCAGATTTATTTCATATATCCAAGTAATCTTTATGTTTGAATTCAACTTTTTATGTTTCATTAAAGATTTATCCTCATTCAAATGTATCATTTAAATTGTTTAATGGGATAGAATAAATTTCCAGGTATAGTATGTTTCATGGTCATGGTAGATCCCTTTTCATAAGAAAAAGGAAATCTAAACAGAAGAGTAAATGAAATTTTGATATGTTTTACTTAGTGTACATATTCATAGGAAATTTTGAGATGTTTTACCTTGTTTAGTTTACCTATTCATATGGAGCATTTTGTCATGTAGACTGACGGGTTTTTGAACATTATTGCTACTAAAATTATTACTCACCAATACAACCATGTAAGTGCTGAGAGACCTCTGGAGGTGATCTAGTCCAACTTAAAGCAGGTCAAAGTTAGATCAGACTGTTAAGACCATGTCTACCTCAATTGTCACATCTCTGGGGATGCAGATGCCACAGACCATCTGGGCAGCCTATTCGCGTGTTTGACAACCTTAGCTGTGAAAAAAGTATTTATAGGATGATGTCAACTGTGTTGGGCTCAAATCAAGAGTCAAGACTGTTTGGGTTTAGCATTATACTTCAGAAATATAGAATGTGTTTTAAATTGTCCAAATGGCTTATTGACAGAAGAATAAACAACTAAGAAAATAATCTTTCATACCAGAATGCTGTGCTGATGTCTTCTCTGCTGGAACATCTACCTTCTTAACAGTCAAACATTTGAATTCAGCAACACTCCTCCTGCTATTATGATGCACATATGAGCTGTCTGCAGGACTTGATATTACTGGGTAGATATGAGATAGTAAACACCACTATAAAATTTTTTAATTGATAACATATAATGTATGGAGCAGACCTGATTAAAGCTAGGTGTACCTGACTCCAGAGACAGACATTTATAGAGGGGATGGTGCCAGAGAGTATTTCTGTGAGCAGAAGCATTTGTATGTGTCATTGTTCATATCATCTAGGAAATTTTCTGAAGTCTCAGAGAGAATGGTTCGGATCCTGTTCTGTGCCATCCAGATTATTATTGTTGGCAATGAGAAGTTTGCTATCGTAGAAAAGCCCTATTAAACTAGAAACTAAAAATGTCTTTGTATTGCAATATAAAGGACTGTGTGGATTGTATGTTTGGTATAATTTATAGCAGTTTTCCCCTGGTCTGTGTTATATCGTAATCTCATAGTCAGGGCAGGGAGGGTTCTGAGTTTGAATTAAAATCTCCTCCGTGCAGTTGGACTGTTCCTTTGTGCTCATTCTTAATGTAGCAGTCATTGCATTGGGATATTGGGAATTCTGAATCTTTCAGTGCTTTTTTAAAATTTGGAACTGCTCATCGTAGCTGCAGTTATTAGAATAAATCTTTTCAGTCAATCCCACCCTGATGTTAAACTTCATGGGGGAAAGGACTGGACTTTAGTGTTGCACTGTTTCTACAGGTAGAAGTTCAAAATTCAGAACAAAATTGGCTTTGCTTATCTTACAGTTCAAATAGGGGTAGTTTACCCTTTATTTTAGGGGAATGTTTTGTGGAGAGGTAAGAGAAGAGAGATATAGCAAAAGCATTACACTGTCATATTTGGAGGTTTGGAAGTATTTTCCTTTTTTCTTCTTTTTTTTTTTTTTTTTTTTTTTTTAAGTGGCAGCTGTTTGAAGTTGCTCAGGAGTTTGGAATGTTAGAGTAACTCCCAGGGAGCTGGATTAGTGGGCAGGTGATGCAGTCATGGGTATCACATACCTCTCCAATTTTTCACATGGATATTACCTCCGTGTATATGGTGTGTGAGTGTGTGCTCTGCACATATATCTTCCAGAAACTCTGGGCAGCTGTATTTTTGTTGATAATGTATATGAAACAACATCACAGTCAGGTGGTGGGAAAAAATAGTACATTTCATGAATTTATGAAATACTGTATAAATATCCATTTACATTCTAACTATGACAACATAAGTCTGAAATTACTACTTTTTTTCCTGTAAAAATATCCTTTCCGCTAACAATGAACATTTTCTCTTTCAAAAGCAGAGAACAGAATATGTTCATAGGGAACAAAAAAGTATTGACAAAAAACCTGTTATAGTCTGCAAGTTAACAAAGGGCAGCCATGTGATGAACGTCATTTAGTTCTACTTTTGTCCCAGATGTCCTGGGTCTAGAAATTAAAGATAGGTTTCCTACCCACTAGTGCAGGCTGTCACTGCTAAGTGTTTCCAGACTCCCTCTGTGTGTGTGCTTTAAACTCATGTACGTGTAGCATGTCTCATACACAGGAGACAATACAATTGTAATTCTAGCATCATGCTCTGTAATATTAATTCTTACAGCCTGACTGATAAGTTTTAATAGGGGGATTTAGTCTAATTTTGTTTTCATGAAATGCTAATTTTTGGTACTTTTTACCTCCTTTTTAAAATGATTGAATAACTCCCATAACTTTTAAGCAGTCTTTACTGATACAGTAACTTGAAAGAAGTGCTGAGTTCTTGTCTTTGGGCACAGCCTGCATCTGGCCTGGGCAGCAGGAAAGGGTGAATGTGCTTGAAACTGGCTGATACTCTGCAGACCAAGACATAATCCCTGCGGGAAAGGCTGAGGATGATCTGCCAAAGAGATCACTGCTGTTCCTTACACATGAGCAGTGCTTCCCAAAGGGCAGACTAGCATGAGGGTGAGAGTGTGCAAGGTTGGTCTCCTGTCTTCCTACATACTGTTTGGGGAAAACAGCAAGTGTTTAGCTGGCATGTCCAGTCCTTTTATTCTTACACTGTTCAGTGCCATAAAAAGAATCCTCCTCATCTATATGGACCACATGAAATCAAAGGGAATGTTTCTGTTTCCCTTATGATGCACTGTAGGAAGACTTATGTGAAGAGTCCTACCTATGGTATTTCTGCAGCATAAGACAGAATTTTTCTGTGGGTGTGTTTCTGCTATAATCTATCTCCCATAAAAGAGGCTACTGTACTAAAACCAGTATGATGTGAACAATTCCAGCATGTGGCTACTGAAGGAGTATTGTGTTTTTATAGCTGTTGTACATGTGGGAAGGACCACTCTAAGGCTCAGTTAGAAAACAAGATTACTTTGGGCCTGGGAAGAAATTTCTAGGCTTCAAATGGAGCTTTAAGTATTCATGATTCAAACTACGTGATTCAAGTGCCCATAGAAAAAGAGACATAGATTTATTGCTGCAATTTTTTTATATTACGAGTTCTTAAACAGGGATAGGTCTAGGTTTCAATGGATGGTTGCTCAGCACCATTCTGAAAATGTAGCTGTTACTGTATGGTGTATTAAGTTATGAGCCTGGGAAATGTGGTGGCCAAAGCCACAAGTCAGTTTTGAAAAGATAATTTGTATCAGTAAAATTAATTCCAACCAGAAAATATTGCATGGTATACAGTTTGTGTAAAGATATTTTAACACCATTATGTGCCTGCCTTTAAGAGCAATGAAGTGTTCTCAAACAAATTATCATGCGTTAAAAAGTTTCTTAATTTTTTAAAAAGAATTTATCAATAACAATATTTTTATTTTTATTCAGAGAAATAACAAAATTAAAGCTTTCTACATAAAGAGCAAGAACCAGGTAGCCAGTCACCACTGGTGTGGTGTACATGTATATAGTCTAATTTCTGTTGTACTTTAATCAAAATTTAATCATTGATGACCTTATGGTTCTTTAAATGAGACATGAGTTTAATTTACTGCCATAAAGAGTATAGCTCACCTGCAGCATTGATGTTCTTGATTGCAGGGATTTTTCTAAAGAATACGTCTAGGCATACAGAAGGTGTGTTTTTATGGAGATCTTGTAAAACCCTCTTCCCTTCAGCCCTTTTTTTTAAAAAAAGGTTTCATCATAAACGTGCATTTAAAAGGCCTAAAAAGTTCCCTTGGATCATTTCAGTCTTGCAAACTTATTCATGTGAGGCCCATTCATAAAATGGGTTTGTTTGCAACCTCCATTTCTGTTTGCCATATTTTGTAGGAGTAACCTGATTCTGAAATTACCATCTGCCTACTGCAGAACTGATAGGAAGCATAGAAGAGGCTTTGTGACCTGCACAATTCTTTGTGGTAGAAAATAGTGGCAAGCTGACTTAGGGGCTGTACAAAAGTACTGTAAAAATGTTCGATTGCTGCTTAAAACTAAACAGCGGCATATATGAACAATAGTAAATATGTATGCAGCCCTCTAATATACTTGGTTGTACATTTTTTGAGTGGAAAAGCATAAGTGAGTAATTAGATAATTGCTGCCTTGATTGAGCTTAATAGGAAACATTTCAATTAGGCTAAAACTACACAGAGAGGAAGTAGGCTTTTACAAAGGGAAACATTCCTTGTCATGCAACTGTCAGGTTTTGCCCACACTAGGGGATGGGATTATGTGGATCTATGCAAAGGAAACAAAAAGAAGGAAAGAAAAAGAAGAAAAAAAGAAAAAGATTGGAGTAATTAGACTTGTACTCAAACAGTGTTTTCTGATACAATTTCTTGATGATACCAGTTTTGATAACATAGCTCTTATAAACCTCTTGGCTGCAACATATTATAACATTAAATCCATGGAAGAGGTTAATATTCTGCTTCAAGAAAAAATAGAGAGGGAAAGAAAACTTTTCTCATTCTACATAATTTAATTATTTTTTTTTCCGAGTGTCCTCACCTGCTAGCAGTGTAAAAAGTGAAGTGCAAGGTGAATATTTTTACCTTGTGGAAAGTGCCTGTGCACTACCCGGAATACAGGAATTTCTCTGCAGGACTGCTTGTGTGTCAGGAGCTGATTCCCCCTCTGTGGAGGATGGGTGAATACCTAAGCTGGGCCTGCGAGACAGCTGAGGCCAGTTTTCTCAGGGGTACTTCCAGAGACTCCAGTCATACCCACTGCCATGTGTGGCTGTCTAGCTCATGGGCGTTTTGTCCCTGTTAATGCCATCCTTGCGTTCATGCCAACAATTAGGAAAGATGGTTCTTCCATGACTGGCTGCTCCATTAAAATAAAACTGAACAGATGCTCTGTTGTCGTATAATGTTACCTCTCCCCCCGAGGCTGCGCTGCTGCTGCTGGAGTCACACGCAGTGATTACATAGCTTGTAAGTGCATTACAGCTCCTATGGGCCCAGAAACGGAGCTAGGGACAGGGAGGAGTTGAGAGGACTGAGGTGCAATCGAGCAGTATGCAGGGGGCTGAGAAGAGAGTTCACGCCACACGAGCACTGCTTTTCTCTTGTGGAAAAGGCTTTTCCTTGTCATGCCTGTTTTGACAAGCGGCTTCTCAACAGCCACTTACCACCTAAGAACAAACAACTATTTCCATCCAACTAAAAGGTTTGTTAGGTTACAAATACCTGCTATTTATTGATAAATCCGTTTTAAGACACGGAGTCACTATATGACATTGCTATTAGCTTCAGTAGTTTATATTCAGCTGTAATGGAATTTTCCCAAGCTAAGCAGGACCTTGCTGATTTTACTGCCCTGATCAGTGACTTTGAGAAGGATAAACATTTATGTTCTGAACAAAGCTGTTCTTGGGGATGCACAGTAGTCAGGACATGTGGCTTTTGGTCTGGGAGTTGTAGACAACTCTAGAAGAGGTTAAATTACCTGTTAAATATCGTATCAGCATCCTAATGCAGCATTAGGAGATCCTGAGCTACTTGATGATTTGTCTTTTGGAAGCAATGCCTAATAGTGACACCAGATATTTGTATTTATTAAAGATACCATAGGAGTCTATGGCTGTGCAGGCAGTTCCCCATTGTGGTAGTTTAGGATAGAGGCTGGAGCATTTCAATGATTAATTGAAGGAATTTCACCAGAGGAGAGACTAGATTTTATCAGTCAGTGTGTTGCAACGTAGTATTTTTGGGTCTGAAAACCTGAATTGTTGATGTATGTTGCTAGTAAAGATGCTGGTAAGTACTCCTTTAGTAGGAAGAGATGTATGTATGGCAGTTTTCAAAATAGCAAACTTTTGCACATGTCTAAAGAAAAAAAGGATGATTTCTAGTAAGTTAACAGCTGCAATCTTGTATTTGGACACTAGGACAGGAACAAGGGGATGCTGTGTTCCACTACAAATGGACTGCTGGTTTCAGAGGGAATTTTTCTTTATATGCCAAAAATGAGAATGAAGGTAGGGTGAGTGTGAGCTCATCAATGAAAATAAGAATGTGGTAGTTTCCGTTTACGTGCACTAAAGCTTAACATACAGTACTGTTGCAGAAAGATTCATGTAAATAGACACTAGCTTTGGTTTCCAATATACTCTTCTGCATGAAAAAGTTTATTACAAATATTTTCCTTTTTCATACACTAAAACCTAGATAAATTTGCATATTTTCATATGGTACAGCCAGTAATTCCCTTGAGATCCTCGTGGAATTGTTACAATTGCTGCTGAAGCCTGGTGTCAAGTTTGTTTAGCCTAGAAATAGTTGGCCTGAGGTAAAGAACCATTGGAGGTTTTCACATTTGCAGTTATAATTTAGTAATTTATGTTTGCATGATGTATGACAAATTGACTAATGACTTCCCTAAAGAGAAATGCCAGCCTGGCTTTTCATATGCAGAAATCTTATGGCAATATCAGGTGGACTGTCTACCCTACAGGGCAGAAATAACTCTGCTGCTCCATTCTTAAATTTTATATTTTAGTTAGGTACAGCTCCTCATGTAGTCTTTTTTTCCAGGAGCTGTTTTTAAATGGAGTTCTGCATTATGACAGGAGTTTGACATTCTGCCAGAAAAGTTGGAAATGAAGGCAACTTAAAATAAATACTGGTGATATTTCTCTTTCTCTCTCCCTTTTTCCTTCTCTTTCTCTCTCTCTCTTTTTTAAGGAAACGCATATGTTCTTATCCTAACTTGTCCCAGTAGAGGGTCAATTACAACCAGTTGGCTGTAAGTCCAATCCAAGAAAAATAGTGAGTACAGAAACTTCAGCAACAGGTACCAAGGGCCTCCAGTACAGTCAGTCATTCTCAGTACATATGAAATGTGAACATAAAGCCTATGGGTAAGATATTTTTAGGCCCTAAGTTTCCCATGATGGTCCAAAATGAATCAATAAATTAAAGCAGACATTTTTGTGTAGTTAGGTATTTTCCTGGATAACTCTTTAAATGTCCACAATAGTATGAGATCTTTTATGTGAATCGTGAGACCAGAACAATGTCTTATTTAGAAAAATATGCCTTGCCTAGTGTTCAAGTATAGGCATATATTCTTCAGTTTGCTCTCGTAGGGTCAAGTAGACATTAAACTACAGAGCTAAATAAAAATACAAACATGTATATGCATAATAATAACCATACATAGGAAAAAAAAATACACATGTGGTCTGTTGATGTCAGTCCCCAGATCCTCACACACACTCTGTTATAGGACCATCTTGCAGTAGTGGAATTCATCTCTGGTGAAATAAGTTTCTCCCAAATCAACTAAGGTAAGCACCAGTAGGTTGAATGTCTCTGCCAGCTTGGCATGGGAGCTTTGGCCACTGCACAGATACAACAGTGTTGAGACCAAGGCCAATGTTAGTATTTAGCAGTATCTTTGGGCAAGTACATTTAAAGACCAGATAAAGTTTAGACTTGAAGATACATAATTTATTCCACAGACACACTGTAGAAGGAGAGGTATATGTTAGTCTCCTTTGATGGAAGCATTTAATTAAGCTGGCCTCTTTCCTGTGCCTCAGTATTTACAAAATGAAGAGAGAATGTGTAGCTGCTAATATGACTTATGTTGCATATTGATTAGATTTAGAAAGAGAAAGCAGCAACACAGGTTAAGAATGGCGCTGTTCCACCTTCATCTTTATTGAGGAGACCTTTTGCCTCAGCCCTTGTATACAGCCCTTCTTTTCTGTGGATTGTCACTTGTGTGTTTTCAGTGTATAATTCAGGATCATTCCTAGCCCCTGAGGTTCTGGATGCACATGGTGGACAAGCACCCTGCTCATTCTTTTGGTATTCAAGGAGTAGAACCAAAACACCAAAACTGTAAGCATGAAATGAAGACTCAAGGCTTGTCAGCCACAGAAACTATTTGTTCAAACCCTCTGCAGGCTCTGTAACACATTTAATCAGATTACGTGAACTCATCTGTTTCTAGACTGACTAAAACTGGTTAAAATATTTTTAATGGAACAGACTTCTCTGTAACAGATAAAAATGCTGGTTTAGTGAAATACAAAAGTTTTGTGGGAGCAGCTTATTTTGATAACTTCTCAATAATAAGAGTAGAAAGAGTTCAGCAATTTTCTGAATTCATGTTAAAAATGTATGGTTTTGATATGATAAAATATTTTATTTCCGTGATGTTGTCCAGACTTCTTTATTACGACGTGTGTGTTCAATATTTATAACATTTACATGTTTATTTCAGCTTGTAACATTACATTTGATATCATAATGTGTTTTAAATTTTCAAAAATAATAAAACTGCCTTGCTAGGAAATTTAATATTTTTTTTTTTTAATCTTGGAAAACTAAATATCTCGATAATGCTAGAAGGAAAATTTAACATTATAGAAAGCAAAATTAGTTTAATAGCCCTGATATTTTTTTCTCATGAATTATTATTTTGTGGAAATTATTAAAATGTTCTTTTTCTTATTTTGACTTTTACCCACTCAGCAGTATCAATTTTGCAACATAATGAAAATTCTAGTTAGACTGTGCTTACTGTCAGAGACTGCAGGAAGCTTGTCTTAAAACTTGCTGTTAAGTTGTTTCTGTTGATACTATTTCCATTAGGGTCTGTGGATCTGACTGACTAGTTATTAATTTTTCATATGATGTATTAGACCAGTTTTTTGGGGGAGCTGTCATGCTTTAACCCCAGCAGCCTACTAAGCACCACACAGCTGCTCGCTCATTCCCCCCATAGAGGGATGGGGGAGAGAATCAGAAAGGTAGAAGTGAGAAATTTAAATTTAAATTGAAAGTGGGGAGGTTTAGATTAGGTATCAGGAAGAAGTTCTTCACAGGCAGGGTGAAGCACTGGAACAGGTTGCCCAGAGAAGCTGTGGTTGCCCCATCCCCAACTCTCTTCAAGGCCAGGCTGGATGAGGCTTTGAGCAACCTGGTCTAGTGGAGGGTGTCCCTGCCCATGTCAGGGAGGTGGAACTAGATGATCTTTAAGGTCCCTTCCAAACCATTCTGTGATTCTATGAAAACTCGTGCATTGGTATAAAGACAGTTTAACAGGTAAAGCAAAAGCCGCGCACACAAGCAAAGCAAAGCAAGGAATTCATTTCACTGCTTCCCATTGGCAGCCAGGTGTTCAGACATCCCTAGGAAAGCAGGGCTCCGTCACATGTAACTTGTTACTTGGGAAGACAAACTTAATCACTCTAAATGCCCCACGTCCCTTCTTCCCCCTGCTATATATGCTGAGCATGATGTCATATGGTATGGAATATCCCTTGGGTTAGCTTTCCTGACTGTGTCCTCTCCAAAAGTCTTGTCCACCTCCAGCCTACTCACTGGTGGGAAGGTATGAGGAGCTGAAAAGGCCTTGATTCTGTGTAAGAGCTGCTCAGCAGTTGCTGAGACATGTCTGTGTTATCAACGCTGTTTCCAGCACAAATCCAAAGCACAGCCCCATACCAGCTACTATGAAGAAAATTAACTTTATCCCAGACAAAAGCAGCACAGGAGCACACCTGTATGATTTACTGCCAGGTTTGTCCAGTTAGGATGTTCAGCAACTGCTGATTTGCCACCTGAGCTTAGCAGAGCTTCTCAGATAATGGTGTTTCTTTGTATTCATTTGCTGCTTTCTGTTCCTCCTTCTTTTCATGATGTTTCTATCTGAGCTCACAGAAGGAAAAAACATATTGTGCATTGGGCTATTAGGCACTTCTCACACAAGTGGTAGAAAAGTGCTTTTTGTTGACTGTTGCTTTTCCTTTAAATTAGTGGTATCACAGCAAGGCTGACAGGTAATTAGGGATGTATAAGGAAACATAGGATGTGAGAGGTTTTCAATCATGAGACAAATACATAACAGTATGTTCATCTTCTTAAGGAAAGTTATATCATGATAGGTTTTGGGATGTGCACGGTGTGCAGATATGATATTTGAAACCACTCTTTTCTTATTTGATGCTTAAAAGAGGATTTTGATGGCTGCTTAACGTATGTCATCTGGAGGATGTTTTGAGTGCAAGGGATGGATTCTTTTGAGCCAGTCTCTCACCCTAAGGAAAAGAGGCCAAAAGGATAATCAAGGTAACATGAACTGGAAGAGCAAAGGTCATGAGCTACAGAATGGAAACTGTCCTTCAGTATGACTTGTGATCCTCTTAGTAGAAATATACATGCACATGATGAACATGGAGGAGCTGAGGGCAGAGCACAAGAAATTCAGGATCTGTGCCGAAGAACTGCTCCCAGTTACCACCATTAACTAAAGAAGCTGTCTGAAATACAGGGGTCATACCTCATACAGGGGAACCTGATAAAGTATTTTTCAATGGCATTTTCTCACATAAACTAAAAGATGTTAGAAGAGTATGGGAAATGTTCCTTTCACAGAAATGAGAATTCTGGCTATGAAATTATTTTCTCTGTTTTAGTTCAACATTGTGCTCTGTCTTAACTGCTTAATGATCCATTTCCATGTGCTTACATGAAAAACAGAGTTCTAAAAACAAGGTTTCCTCTAAACCCAAGATTTTTCCCATTCTCTCTTATTGTGGGAGCTCATTTGGTCAAAGAAGAAAGTAGCTGGTAATTTTTGCTTTGCTATATATATTACTGAACTATAGGGTTTCAGTTATAGTTTCTTTTTTTTCAGACTAGGTACTGGGGATCCTTATACAGCGCAGCAGAATAGTTCATATTATTAAAATATTAGTCTTAATGTATGCCACCGAAGAAGAAAATTAAGTTTAAAAGAATGTATTGGTCATCCAACACTCCTTCCTGTTGAATAATTAAATCACTGCAGCCTTTGATTTGGATTGATTTGACTGGATTTGGCTTAACATAACTGCTGAGCATTTAGAAACCAAGATACTACTAAGGTCTACCACAGAAGGTGGTGTTTCAGAAGGTGGAAGGGTATTGTTTCATTTGAGAGAAACAAGTATTTGACAAATGGCATCACCAGGGCTTAAAAAAAGGACAGTGGATCCAATATAGGAGGAGAAAGTTCTGTGCTACATAATTCCCACAAGTAGAAAAACAGCTTTGAAGAATTTCAATTTTATTCTGTGTGCTGTTGACACGAAAAGCCCACTGAAAGAGAGTTAGTTCCCCTCTGTGCAACTCACAGCTATACAAATGGGACCATAGTCCAGCCTATTGCTGAACAAGTTGGTCAGTGTTAGACTAAGGCTCTCTTATCGCTAATGGAAGTGAGGTAGGAGAGCTTGGATGCTTACATTTGTGTTAGTAAGTCTGTGAAAGAAGAAAACATTTTAGGATTCTTGATGTGTTTTGACTAGAAATATCTGTTGCTAGCACATTTGTTTAAGACAATCTATAATCTGAGAGGGGAAAAGCAGACTGCATGTTCACAACCCAGTATTAGCATGTAAAAATTGTCAGTTTGCATCCTATTTTTAAAAAGAAAGGTATTATTTGCTTGTAAAAAAAAATTTAGATGCATCAAGTACTGAAGCTTATAGTCAGTCATGCTGACACTTCATAATCAATGTACAGTCAATAAAAGATTCAGGAAATCTGTCTTCGGGTCCTAGTACTTCCAAAGCCCTTGTAACTAACCTTGGGCAAAACTCTATTTACTATAAGCAAAAGGTATATTTTTTTTAATATCTTAAGATTTTTTTCTAATAGTCTGTTCATTTATTTTTTATAAGGCATTCTGATGAGGCTGTCCCACTTGTTGAAAACTGTAAGTATGTGAGGATATATGCTTTTCTTTCTGGTTTAAATGGCTGCTTTAAAAAGATTCATGCTTACAGTCTTTTTTAAGACTAAGAAAATTAGAAAGTTTTGGGTTTTTTTTTTTAATAAAATGCAGTCTAACCTAAAAACCCAGAGAGTCATATATCTTAAGCAAGTTACTATAAAACAAAAATGCAAATAATGAAAACAATGGTCTTATTAGTTGTAATAATAAAATCATGCAAAACCCAATAAACATCATTCACAGCCTATTGTTTTTAATCTTTGCCTTAGTAGGCTTTATTAAGCAAGCAGGCAGTCTATCCTCCTTGATCTGTTCTTATCTATCCCTATAGAGTAGTGTACACTGCATTCTGTCAGTCCTGGGAATTTCTGTCTTTCCCTGTCTCACCTCTGCCTCCAGCACTTTATGTCCTGTTGTGATCATGCCCCTGGGGGGGAAGCTTGAACTAGCCGGTTATAGTATGCCCAGTTGTGCTGCCTAAAGATTTCTCTACATGTTTGGCTATCATTCTTGTGAGTCTAATACTTGCCTAGACTGTGTATCTAATTCAAGAAAGCACTCCATTTCTTGGGCAACTTTTTCATCATCTTCTGAGGTTACACATGGTATCATTTCTTGACTACTGTTTCCTTGCCTCTGCCCAGTGCAACATGAAATTTTCTTGTAAAGTACAGGAAAAATGAAAAGTTGTATATGTTTTAGTTCCCTGAAGAATCTAAGGTGCTTTTTCTTCCCTGCTGTCATAGTTTTACATTAGGCAAGAGCAAGGAAAAAAAGTGAGGGACCCTACAGTGAAGATAGTAGCGGATAAACAGTGTGATTTGTGCACCAGTGTTGGGTTAAGGATTGTAGTTTTACAATAACTAACTTCTGCTTATGTAGCATGACAATGGCAGTACACATCTAGCAAAATGCTAACAGGGATTAAAAGAATTGTATCAAAATGGTTTAATTAAAATTTAATCAAAGGCACAGTGATACAGAAATTAAAATATACGTTGATATTTTAGTAAACAAAATTTTGTTTTGTTTGAGGATACTTTTAGTTTAGGCATTGTTTGCAAGATAGTGCTTAGTGAAAAGGAGAAGCCCAATGTAACAGAAATAAGTGGTGTATATGCTGACAAAAGGAACATGTTGCTATTACTTTGATTTAATACATTTTAGTGTTTGTCCAAGATTTGTGAAATAATTTTTAATATCAGTGATTGAAAGAAATCAAGAATAACAAGAGAATGATATGCAATCCACAAATAATTATTGATAACATTTATACTTCAATAAACTGCCTACAGTGATCCAGAGACTGTGTGCCTTACATTACATCTGTACTGTTCAATTCTGTGCAAAACCACAAATCTGCAAACAGGACTGCTATAGAAGCACACCCTTGTGTCTCAGTTTGGGTGTGAACAACTAGCAATCGTCAAGGGAGCCACACTGTTAATCAACCCACTTTTGCAGAACAGCAAGTGGCTGGTTTCTGAAATGCAGAACACAGCAGAAATGGACAGCCATCAGTTTTTAGAAAATGTCTCTCCTGGGGATATTGCAATTCAGTATTCCAAAGAAGGCTGAAGTTGGAGTGGGAGTCTAGCCCCCCACTAGACAGTGACAAAAGTTGGGATATGGTAGATGTGAATTTGGTAGGTTCAACCCACATCTCCCTTGGCTGCATACATTTAATAAGCTTCAGTGTTTTGCAAAGTGCAGCAAAATCAGTGCAACATTCCTAATACAGAATGTTTGGCGACTCAGGAGGCAGTTTGTGAACCAAACAAGTGAGGTGCACAAAAATGCTGGAAGGCCAAGCTACACATGTTTCAAGGACATACAGGAGCCATTATGACATATGATACCCACCCAATATTCCCCATGGATACATAGGGCAAACAGTTGAGGGATTCTCAGTAGCTTTTGATTAGACTGCACTGATCTAGTATATCTCAAAAATTGCCTAAAAGTCTAGTGCTGGCATACATACAGACTTCCTCCTTACGAACTGCATCATTATTTATTTTATAATTTAACTGATTTAATTATCAAAGATTCATCATAGTTTGTAAGCCTTGTTTCAGAATTCTTCCTCCATGCTAGCTTTTAAGCACTGCTGCAGAACTGTACAGTGCCAGTGGAGAAAATCTTCTCTGCAAACACTCAGAAAGGAAGACAAAATCATTATACAGACTAGACTTGTTCACATCAATCTTGAGTTTGATGGTTCTGGCTGCAGACTCATATTCCGAATGTGTTCAGCAGGCATAGAGTTATTCATGTGGAAAGACTCCTCTAAACAAATTCTCTACATAAAATCTACTTTGAAAATATACTTCTGTAACAGTTTTTTCAAAGTGAAGCTTTCAACATTGTGAATGTCGGGAAGATCATCCCCAGTTATAGTTATGACTATTTGAAAAGACTAGAATTGAAAGCTAAACTCTGATAGCATTCCAAATATTTTATTCATAGCATTTTTGGGTGCATAGAAATAAATCTAGCACTGAGATTTTTGGCCAAGTGAATACATTTTTTATGCTCTGAGAAAATTATTAGTTACTTTCCTTCATCAGGAATTTTCTTTGCAGATGTTGTTGCTCCAAACTTTGGCATATACATTGCACATTAGATGGAAGTTATTGTCACCTTTGCTGAGAGCTGGAAAGCAAACCCCATATTTTATGAAAAGGCATTCCATTTCAAAGTATTTCTCTTTTTTTGGTCCATCTCCTTTGACTTACAAGGGTAAGACCAAACCTGAGACTACAGTACTTTATAAAACAAGGACAAAGAGAATAAAGGGAATAATGCAGAAGAGAATTCAGTCATTTTTCCTAGGCAAGACTATCTTTCCTGTTATAAGGTTATTAAAAGATTATCTTTTCCTGTCTTCCATAAGCAAGACCACCTACAGTGTCTTCTGCTTCTATTCTATATGGCATGGTATAATAAAAGTATATCTAAGGATGAATTGCTTATTTTAGAAAAAGCAAATGTTTCTTTCTGGAAACAAAAAGTTAAGTCCCTCTCAGTCCATAAAGTAACAAAATTAAGCATTATGCAATTTTCTTGTAAAATTAGGAAATAATGCCACTGTGTTTTGAAAATGATAGACTTGCAGACAATCATTTAGAGATAATTGGCTTTGCTACATCAATAAGTATTTATTTACGAGCTGTTTCTATTCGAATTTTTAACTTGTATACCTATATTCCTTAGTGCTATCTGATTCTTGCTTTTTAATCTTCATTTCTATCATTTTTTTGCTAAGCTTCTTATTAGTACCACCAGCAACTGCAAAACATCTTCAGAAAAAGGACAGTGAGAGGAAAAAAAAGAAGAGCTAATAACATCTTAGTTATTTCCAGGACAGTCTTTGTTTTGGAAAAAGGTCAAGAGAAGATAATATCTTACTTACTGAACTCCACCATACTTATCGTTAAATCTCTGACTCAGCTCCTAAGCCAGCCACTTTTGTACGAAGCACATTTTCAAGAGTTTCGTACATCGAATCATCTTTTTTTTTTCCCCAGTCAAAATTATTAAGAAGAATATATGCTACTTAGTTACTGAACTTAAAGGGGTGAGGAGTTATAATACCAGATGTGACTCTTTACAAAGCTAGACACATTCATCATCTGCTCACAGTGCGTTGGCTTCTTATTCTGCTTCATTGTCTCTCGCTTGCTTATAGGCCTGAGGAGCATGCTGTTTCACAAACATAAATTCTCATGAATTTAACGTTCTGGGTATGGTCCAGTATTCTCTACCTCCTTTGGCAGCCTCCAAGGATAAGGAACAAAATAGACAATATGTGGCCAATTTAGTTTGAACTGAATTTATGATATTGGGTGTCAGTGCCCAATGTATGATGAATTTCTCCGTAAAATATTGCATAAAAACATGCAGCTTGGATCTGAGATCATAAGAACAGTCAACAACCTCGCATATCTTCTTTTGGTAGACACACGTTGGGCTAGTATAAAAATTATAAATTAGTGCTTTAAAACCACTGCTTTTCTTGTGTTTGAATTATAAGTTAGTGAAGATTAAAATAATGCAGAAGAATAAGAATTTTCCTTAAAAAACATTTGAGAAGAATTTTTCTTTTGTAATTGAGTTTTTTCTGTATTTGCAAAGAAGTTTAAACCAGAATTTTGTATTTCAGGTAGTGGACTATTGCTAGAAAGAAAAATTTCAGTATTGATATTGTTAATTTCTACTGTTACGGAGATTTTAATTTGAAAAAGCCTTTAAACTGAAAGCAGAATATTTACGAATAGAAAAGTAGTGGCTAAATATAATAGCTGTTGAATCATTTTAGGTGTCTCTAAATGTGCATTTGTGATGTTGTTGTAGACCTGGAAAATGTTGTTGTACAACGGCAGGAACAAGCAAGCAACAGCACTAGTGTTCACTCTGGCTGCTCGTGTTTCCTTCTGAAGCATTGACAGCTGCTTCACAGTTTGAGATTCCCAGCCGAGGCCTCTAAGATTAATGACTCCAGGGAAGAATTGAGCCTATATAATAGTATTTCTTATAGACAACAGGGATGAGCAGACAGAATATTTTACAAATACTGCATATAACAAAATTTGTCTGATTCTGAATCAACTTATGTTCTGTTTCCAGTGATGTTTCCAGCTTCTTAGAATATCTAAGTTATCATTATGCCTCAGTAAATCTCCAGGTGACTGGAAGGAAAAGATAGTCTGATAGTATGTATACAACAAGACTTACAGGAGAAGTGTTCTGATGTGTATATATGTAAACTAATTACAAATTGCATATTTAGACCGATATTAAGTTGGGTAACTATTGGGTTAGGCGCCAGAATGTGCTTTGAAAGTGAAACCAGCAACAATACGTTTTGAAGAACTCATCAGCAATAGTAGCATAGTAGATGTTTTTCTGTCCCTATTGAATATGTTCCATTGCGAACAAGAAATGCTACATTTACAAGATTAATAGAAATAACTACTTTAGGAGCCACAGAAAGAGGAAATGGTCATTCCTTTACCTACCTGAAGTTCTGAATCAAAAATAGAGAGTATAAAGTTGAAGTGATAAAAGCATTCAGTATGTGCCAAATGATGTTTCCTAATATGAATGTCTCACTTTAGAAATCAGTAATGTTGCCATTTGCCCAGTAACTTTGATTTATTACTTTCATTTCATTTTGAGGCAGCAACATTTTTGCTTATTCTTAGGGTCTGTCACATGGAGAGCAAACATTTAGAAATATCTCTGCTCCTCCTGATAATACATACATGTCCAGTTCTAGAAACTCACAGGGAGATGTTTTTCATCCCTTCAGGATAAAGCAAATCACTGATAGGATAATGGTAGTAACTGTCTGCAACTGTAATCCCTTGAAATAAAGTTTTGTCTTTTGACGTACTCTGACAATAAGGGTATCTTCTGGAACAAAACATCAATTTTTTCTCTCTTATACTAATGCATGCTACAGGGACAACTTCAAGCTTGTTAAACTGTGTCAGAACAAACTGTTATTGTAGTCTTTAATACAGTTTTGTTGGTGGATCATATAATGCACAGATAAATGTAAGTAATTCGTTTATGGTAATACAATACAAAATACTGCTCAGCTGTGGTCATTCACAGAAATAATACTGTACTTACCTGAAAATCTAGATAAAATTACAGAAAAACAAAAAAATGTGTGCATTTCTTGAGTTCTGTCTTATCTGTAGTTTCCTAATAAAATGCTACATTTAAGCATTATACTTGCAGTGATTTTAAAGATCTGGTTTTGCCCATGAATGACTTCTAAATTCAGAAAGAACAGACTGGCAAAATTGGACAGAATATAAATAATTTTTGATTACTGAAAAACCCTCATTTGGATGGCAGATACAGTACTGTTAGTGTGTTGGTGTCTCAGTGCATATTATTAGAAGTTGTTCAGTTTTTTACCTGGTTTTAGATACTGATTACTGAACGTGTGAAATTTGAAAATTTGCCCTAAAATATTTCTGAACAAACTGGTTTTTCTTGCTGCCTTTAATCAATCCATTTATTTCTGATCTACGGCTGATGATTCAACCCCTAATTAAGAATTAAGAAGGAGCTTGTATTTTGAGTTGTCAGAGGTCCAAGCTCTGGATATATAAATAAGTAATTCTCACTTTCTCACAAATGTTTATCATGTTCTACAATAATTCAGATTCTTTCTTTGTATCACTAGAAGGAGGGAGGAATAGAGAACAGAAAGAAAAGAGAGAAAGAACAAGCAGGGGAAAAAGATTCTGAAAGGCATTGGCAGAAAGAAAACATTTTAATATGATCAATCAATATATATTTTTTTATTCATCATATTGGCTAGATATACGTGTATATGCATTGCTCTGCTTCCAGTTGTAATTTGAAGGACTGGCTTGACATATCTGTGTCTAGTCTTTGAGAAACTCACAGATGGTAGTCATCTGAAACATAGCTGGACCAAATTAATTTCCAGACTTCTCAAAGTCACTTTTGTGTTTTCTGTACCTTAAAATTTTTCTTCTGCAAAGTACAAATCTAGATTCAAGTGCCCCTGAGATCTGAATGGCATATGATTCTTTCATGCTGAACTACATAGCTGACAATGCTAATGTAGTTGTAGTACCACTTCTCAGACAAACTCAGGCATTAGGGCACAAACTGCAAATTGCTAAATTGGAAAAAAAAAAAATTAAAAGCCTACAAAAAGCTTATGCTTTTCTTAATGACTCAAAGGGATTGTGAGGTTCTAAAGATAGCTCACCCCCATAGAAATCTTGTGGGACATCTTAAAAGGTAGAATTTTCAGATAATTCTTGCTAAGAATGTCAAATTTTGGGAGTTTTATTTTTAAAGTGATCAAAGAAGAGGCAATCTTGACATACTTACATTTGCTATTCAGTCTTACTTCAGGCCACTCATTACTCAATCACTTTAAGAGATTAAAAAAGAACACTATGCGTAAGGATTACAGTCCACTTGAATGACCCTATGAAAACTCTGAATAGATGGGTTAAAGTGCCCAAGAAGTTAAGAGTATCTGCACAAGACATAATGTATTACATCCTTCTGAAAATGGTTAATGTAGACTGATGGAAAAAACACATTCAGAATAAATCTGAGGCATTTACTAATTGGACCATTTGCATCAGAAGGCTAATGGTATCCTGGTTGCATCAGGAGGAGCATTGCCAGCAGGCCAAGGGCAGTGAACCTTCCCCTGTACTTGGTAGTGGGGTGGTCACACCTGGAGTGCTGGGTCCAGTACTGAGCTGCTCAGTGCAAGAGAGACATGGACATACCATCAAGACTCCAGCAAAGGGCCACTAAGATCGTGAAGGGACTGAAACATCTTTCATATGAGGAAAGGCTGAAAGAGCTGGGGTGTTTCTGCCTGAATTAAAAGGCTCAGGAGGGATCTCATCAGTGTCTTCTGAAGGGAGCATGTAAAGATGATGAATGGAGCCAGGCTCTTTTCAGTGGTGTCCAGAGGCAATGGGCACAAACTGAAACACAAGGAGGTCCATCAGGAAACACTTTTTCAGTGTGAGGGTGACCAAGCACTGGCACAGGTTGCGCAGGGAGAGTGTAGAGCCTCCCTCCTTGGAGATATTCCAAAGCTGTCTGGATGTGGTACTGAGCAACTGGCTCTAGGTGGCCCTGCTTGAGCAGCAGGTTGGACATGATGATCTCCAGAGGCCAGTTCAACTTCAACCATTCTGTGATTTTGTCATCATGAAGTGAGAAAGATTATGTAGCTGTGTTCCAACCCTTCTATCCTTTTGTGTTGTGTTTTATTCCCAAAGTCTTGCATACTAGAGTACTTCGAAGATCACCCTAATAAGGATCTTATATATTAATTGTTCTATGGATTATTTTTAAATATATAGTTTCTCAAATCCAGGCCTTTTATTGGTGCTAATTCACCCAGGTCTAATCTCATAAACTTCAGCCCACTACATCCCTCCTTCTGTTTGTCTGATCTAGCTAAGACAGGCTCATTCTTAGCAAATTTCTGGAGTTTTTGTGTCTCTTTTGTAGATAGTTTAATTCAGGCTAGCTGTAATTAAGTACCAGCACCTCTGGCATGTCCTTCTTTTCTGGTGGAAGCATTCAGCATGCCAGTCTTTTTAGGCTGGGTTTTTTTTTTTTTCCCCCGCTTTCTTGGGTTAATGTGTGTTACCTTCTGTAGTTTGACTTTCTCCATTGTGGCAGGGAAAGGGAAGAGTTTTGCCTAACTTGCACTAGAAGGCTTCCAGGCCATGATAGGAAGAGGAGTTCAATCTAGGAATAAAAGGAAAGAATCCAATACCCTTTGTGGCATTTCCTCACACCCAGTGTTTGTTTCTGCTGTGGCAATGCAGTAGTGTGTTCTAGGAACCTTAAAAGGCCATGCCATGAAAAAGGGGCTGGTAGGTCTCCAGTCTCAGATGACCAGAGGTGCCCAACTTCTAGCTACAGAAAAGCTAAATGACTGACTACCTTACTGGTGAAATCAGGCTTAGTTCTGGTGACTGTCATTTCAAAGTTAAAAATGAACGTCTTTTTTTTTTAACAAGTATATATCCACACTGTCATAGTAATAACTCAAGAAATCCAGCAGTGGTACACATTAAGAGGTGGACCAGCAGAAAAAGAGTTGTAATCCCCAAAAATCTGCAGTAAACATCTGTTGAACCTTATGGAAGTGTCTTTGTGCTAGCTAACACCCTAACCTTCCAATTATTCCAAAAGTTGAAATCTATGAGTTCATCAGTTATTCAGAAAGATTGAATGTTTTTCAATCATTCTAGATTAGTGAGGAACAAATTATTTTTCATCTGCTAAGAATGAAGCTTATTCCTTCTAAAGTTGCTATTCCTTCCCTGAAGTAGTAGAAAAGAGGTGGGAGGTTGAATAATGTTCATGTCCACTGTAGTCCTCCGCAGTTCCAGGAAGGAAATAGGTCTATTTATGTATACATCGGCAAGCACAGTGAGATGATACCGAGGCAGTTTGAAGAACATGGCAGTTCTAAAATACCTGCTGTTTTTTCCAGGTTGCTGTCTGCAAAGCAATGAAGTGGCACGATTTCAAGGGCAACTTGAAATGTCAAGTTATATGCCCGTACATAGAATATCTATGTAGTGTAATGCTATTTGGGTTAACTTTGTTAACAAGCTTCTAAAATGCAAGATTATGCCTCGAGAAATGAACAATTCACTGTTGTGCCTCCCCTGAAATGAAGAAGTGATGTAGTTTGTTTCTTCAGACTTATTGCAATGATGCTTATCTTCCACTCCTACTTCTTTCAGAACTTTGCCACAGCGTAGAAGTTCTTCACTAAAAGTGCATGCTGTGCAAATCCATCAGACTTTTCTAAGTGTTCTGACATGAATTTTTTTAAAATTCAGGTAAACTAATTCTCTAATCTTACAGCTGTCTAGAATGCCTTTTGTTATGAGATATATATATTTAGTTAGTCTCTTTGTCAGTAATACATTTTGCATTCATCTCTAAGTGCTGTAGGGCTGATAAATGCCCCCTTTAAGACTCCCAGGATTCACATGTAAGATACTCAGTGCATGCCCCTTCTGTCTTCTTTCTGTGCTGCAGTAAAGTTATCTGTCTCCTATAGTATTTAGATGGTACCGTAACATCTTGGTGCCTGTGATTGTATTATACTGTACTTGTATTGTTGAAATATTTATCAGAATACATAGAAGGTTCCATATAAATTGAAGATTTCAGAGTTTTGAAGTAAAAACAATTTTCGACATGTGGAAAGCACATAATTTATCCATCCATAATGGTAAACTCACTATTGTGTTTTTATTGTGCTAGGTGGGATATAAGCCTATACAAAGGGAGAGGAAGGAGTAAGTCATTCTTGTGCTTTGCCATACAGGTTCTTTAGCACATTTTTTGTGGTGTTTGTCTTAACTACGCACAGAATGTGTTGCCTGACATAGGTCCAATGGGTGAGAAATCTGGCTTTCTCCTGCTGAGTAACGAAAGGAAAAGACAACCAGTGAGTGGTTATACATATGTATACATATGGAGGTTATGCCACGCAACGGGGTGCCTGTCTCTGACCTAGTCTTAGACGTGCTTGAATTGCTCTAGCCCTTTCTCTCCTCCTCTCTTGGCTTTCCTGTGCTTCACTACTGGTGGTCTGCTCTATTCCATGCAGATGTTTTCCCTATGTTATTTCATGGTTATTTTTCAAGTGGTTTCTTAGTAGAAGGAATGGAGGGTCCACACATGTGAACATCTGCTCTAACAATTTTTCAAAGCAAACAGCAGATGGCATTGCTGCTTCCTTTTGATCTTGCAAGAAAAACCCCATACCAATGGTGTTGGTTTAAGTCTCAGGCTGCTTGGTAATGGTCTACGTGAGCATTTGCTTCTGCCTTTTCTCTCAACAGTAGCGCTACTTGCAGATGTTTTCTCTGCAACTTTCTCTTCTAGCTTTTTTTCTTTTTGTGACCCTAGCTCCTGCTAGTTATCCTGATCTTTTGTTTTTTCTCTCCCCCTCTCACAGGACTTTATAGTTAGTGTCATATCATTATTACCAATTTCCTTTCTCTATTTGTATACAAATTGTAGGGAAATGGAAGACTCACGCTATTCTTCAGCTTTGATTATTTCTGTGGTTCAGACTTTGTATATAGTGAGTTGGGAACATATATATATATATATATATATGTATATAATCTCCTCTACTTTTTATTGGAAGCAAGCTTTGTTTCTTAAGGCAATTTCTTGATTTCTAGTTAGGGTTTTTCCTTTTTACTTAGATCTTGACATTCAGACAATTCATGCATTTAAGTGCATATGAAATTTGAAATGTTTAAGTAAGTTTGTATGCTCTTTTTTGTCATTTTATTTAGTACAGTATTTTTAACTGAAATGTGAACCCCTTCTGCAATACACGCGTGTGTGTTTTATCACTCTGATACATTTATATGACTTAGGTACTTTCTCATCACTTATTGTGCCGAGTGACCAGGTCGCTCTTCTTAACGGGTAACAATGTGAGAAATTAAATTTGCATTCAGGAGACAAAAATATGACATAAAAATAAGCTTGATTTGTAGGGAAGGGAGTCTGCAATAAAATTTCTGTGATACTGGTAAGACAGTAACAAGAGTAAGAGCACAGTAACAGAAATAAGAGAAGTCTCAGGGGGTAATTCAGTTGAGTTTATTGTCAGCGTGACATGGGAGAGTTAGGAATGTCACTCCCCTTAACAACCCTGGAAACTTAAGGTGGAGTCTTCAAGCACTCTGTCCCTACCTCACTGACATAATATTACAGATAAACATGAAATAGATGCAGTTCCTTTGTGCCTCATTTAATTGAATAATAAACACTATTTCAGAAATAAATTTGAGGATCAAAAAATATGCCATTTTATCCACATCTTAAAATTGTTGAAAAATCAACAGGTATCAAGAAAATAAACTGGCATTACCCATGTAAAAATTACTCAAGAAGAACTATCCAAAAATATGCTGGCTTAACTATATGTATTTTTCTTTGTTGCTATGAAAACTAAGTCCATGCTAGTGAAATTAATTGGCTTGATCTGTTAAAATTCTAATTTCAAATCTGTTTGCAACCTTCATTATATAATTTTTATATTTCAGGACCCTTTTCGTTGGCCAAAGAGGTCTCACAACCTCTTCTGGAATACATAGCTACTATCTGGCAGTAGTGAAATGGCCTTTGCAGAGTTATTCTATAGCTTTTTCCTCTTGGTGTCATAGGAAGAGAGATATGGTTACTGTGTCCACTGAGGGAGGGGCACAGCCTAAAGACCTGAGAGGAGGAATTATCAGGGCACTTAAACTGGGGTTTTTTTTTGTTTGTTTGCTTGTATACAATGACCTAGCATTTACTGCTAAAGAAATGGTTTTGCTCACATCTGTGCATTCCTCCCTAGTTGCCACCTTCCTTCCTGGAACAAGGATTTGTGTGGATACACACCAGACTTACATCAGATGGTGCAATCAGGTTAAAACTACACCAGCCAAAAAAACAGGAGGACTGGATGGAGCTAAGAATATCACATTGGCTGGAAGATTTATAATAACATAGTTTATTATTTATATGATAGTTTATTTTAGTAGTTTATATGGTAGCTTATTATGGTAGTTTTCAGAGCTGCTGTGAATAAATGGTGTTAAACAAAAACTGTAGGCTCTTACATTATTCTTTGATCCTCACCAAAAGAGATTTTACTTATATCTGCCAGCTACCATTCTTGACCAGTCCTGAAAATGCCATTTGCAGCTTGATGAGAAAAAAATAGTAATTCCTGAGGTTCTGATACGGCACTACGTTTCAGTAATACTGAGGTTTTTGGATTTCTTTTCTCCATAGAATACGCCTATGACAGATTCATCTCATTTCACTCTGGACATTAGACATCTTTAAAAAGGAAAAAACCAAAACAAGACAAAACAAACCATCCAGAGAAGATTTGAATAAAAGAAGGAGTTATATTCTCAACTTTAAATTGGAATCAAAGTTACAAAATATAAAATAGTATAAAATGTGTTTTTACTTGCCAGTGATTTTCTAGTTCCTGCTTATGACTTCTCTGAGGTGTGTCTTATCTGAAGGAGCTGAAAATTTGATTGAGTGGCATTCAGTCATCTTATATTGTCATTCAAAACTGAGCTTGTTTTTTCACTTAAACCACACTTGCTGAGAACTGCATGAGCTACTCAATAGCACTTCACCTCTTGAACGTGATTTCAAAATTGATTTCTAAAGTTAATCTTTCCATACTAGAGTTGTTTCATTCTGGGAGGCCATTTAATCCGAGTTCATATATTCTCTCTTCTCCCAGATGGAGACTCTTCTTCTTTTTCAACTATTTTCCTTAAGAATTCTCTTTCTGGTTCTGCTATTAGAAAGGAAATTTAAAGTTCCATAGCTCTCCTCAAACTTTGACTGTGTCAACACACTTTCTCATCCCCATGGCTCTGTGAAGTTGTATATCTTCTTTCTTCCCCTTTTATTGTAAATGAAGCTTTTAGTGCTTGATGCAAGTGTCCATTGAAAACAAATGAATTATTCAAGGATTATTTGATCCAAGTAACAAGACTGTTACAAAAATTTGCAAATTATATGCCTTTGGAAGCATTTGTTGTATTATATTTTTTTCTCAATCTTAGTACTTACTGAAGATATTATTGCTGTTTCTTTGGGCAACCCAATGCAATCCCAGCACTCAGTGTATTTCAGATTTTTCCAGCTGTGATTTACATAGAATCTTAAAACCCGACAAAATTAGGGTGGAGCTCTTTCCCATTTAGAAACCTTGTGAAATCTTACTGTCAAAGCATAACTGGTAAGCTAGCATTGTCTGGCTTTCGGGTTTCTTGACAACACGTGTGGTATTCACTCGCTGGAATTTCATGAAGCATAAGTCTATCCTTAAAAATCATTCTATCAGTTTTCTTCTTGTTTATTCTTTGTCTCCTACTCATTCTTGTTTCTTCTAAAATGGAAAACCAATGATGACATTTTCTCATTAAGCAATTCTTTATTTGTTTATTCAGGAATCTTTACAGAGAGTGGTGCCTAAGGGACAACATTGACTTGCATGCTCTCACAAATAGATGAAGTAATGAATTTTGATTCCGCGGCACAATTTTTTTTTTTTTTCCTAAGGTTGGTTTCTGCTATATACTGGTAGCAATATAGTCTCATTTTGTATTAGTTTTATAACCACCCAGGAAAATTTCCAAGAAAGGCAATCATTTGCCTGCTATCCCACACATTTATTATTTGGAGACAGATAATCTTGGAATGAATATTCTTTCTGCCATTATGTGTCCCCCTGCCATGTTTTATTCATATGAGGAACTAAAAGGACATTTACAATCTCTTTATTATGTGCATGTGTAAAGAACAAGTGGTGATCTTGCCATAGTATTTTAGTGTGCTAATGTTCTATTTTTGGTGTTTAACACAATTAAATCTAGCAGTGTTCGGTACAGAAGAACTAACCTTGAAGGTTAACAGAGTAGCTGGAGCTCCAACACTAACATAAGCATGCCAAGCATTTATATCGGGCTAGATTACTCACTGCTGTTGAAGCTAAATGAAACTTTTATTCTCTAGATGGTCCATTTGAAAAACGAATAGGAAATCAGAGGTACAGGAAAATGGGAAAAGTTACTAATATACTAGTTTGCAAAATTTACAGAAAAGTGAACCTTCTCAAAAATCCTCAATCTTTTCATTTTGTTGTGATTTATTCATTCTAGAAGAAAGGACTGTGGCACTCTGAAAGTTATATGTTTATATACTAGTATTATGGCATGCATGGAACCCGTAGCTGACTGGGGAGTAAAAGACAAAAGAGGAAGGGAACATATGAGCAGCACTGGGAAATGTAAGAAGAGGAGGGCAATCCAAAGGAAACAGATAAGGAGCAGGAAGATGAAAGGTGACACCCTGGTGTCAGCGAGGACAGGAGAAAACAATGGTAGGATTTGTTTGGAGAAGAAGTGGTATCATGTCTTCTGTTTCACAAACTCTGGTGAGAAGGAATGGTTGAAGAAGGAAGTTAAGCAATCTGCTGCTGCAGAATCCATAGATGTTGGACCAAAAAATGCAGGAGTGCATTTGATTAGCAGGACATGAATAAGTAAGTATTGTAACTCTTAATTAATTGATGTCTGTAGAACACTGTTAGGATGTTATACTCTGCCATTCTCCAGTTGCATGCTAATATTTAATTTGACCACTTTAGTGCAAACAGCAGATTTAAACTATGGCCTGTTTAAGGTTTAGTGAATAAGATATAGCACTTAGTATGACAACAGAGTGCTAATTCCTGTGCCAGGAATCTAATACTTTGTTTATCTTAAATTCTGTAACAACTCACACGTGCATAGTTTAATGTCATCCTCTAAAATAGTCCCCATCTCAGAGGGAGAAGTTTCTCTGTTGGTAAATGTAATGGCATCAGGCCTCTCTGCTGGTGCTGTACGGAAAAGACAACATCCCTGAAAGCTTTACATTCTCACATTGTTGGAGCCTCTAAGTTTTGTCAGGTGCTGGTGACTTGGACCTAACACTGAGTTGTAACTCGGGAGACAAAACAGTTGGAAAACTTGGAGAAAGGCTCTAAGGGTCAGCGAAATTTACTGTGGGCAGCTGCTGCTTCAAAGCAACGCGCTATGCAGAAGCCTATTAAGAAGTAGTAGGTTACTTTCCTGCCGTTTCCCCAGCATGATGGATGACATTCTGAAAAGTGAAAGGACTTCCTGTGCCACAGAGGCTTTCCCTGTGACTTCTTACCCAGACCCAGTTGCTTTCAACATACTGACTACACTTCAGTCTAAGTACTGTTATGGATCTCTCTAAATAAAGTGTTTTCTGCACATGATGCTAAAAGGAATTTGGTTTCATGTGTAATAGATGCTTCAATACCATTATTTACAGATCATCTGTAAATATAATCTAAATTGTCCATTTACAATTCAGAACAGCAGTAAATTCATACTAGAAATAGGTTCAAGCTGCAGAGCTCAGAATTGGAAATCTGTTTTCCCAAAGTTTTGGTGTGCTTAGATTTTGAAATTTAACTTCTTACATGAGTCAACAGCAAAGTTTAGAACAGTTTTGATTTTCATAGTATTCATATATAAAAGTCTGCTTTTGCATGTCCTCATATCTAATTAAAACCTATCAAAGCAACGTACATTTAAGTTAGGGTAGGGTAAACTTCTTTCTTTTTAATAACAGTGTTCTTCAAGATAAGAACTTTTGAAAAATATGTGAAACTGTAACAAAAATCTACATGAGATCAGCTAAGCTAATACATCATATGAGCCAAACTACTTGATGGCCCTAATTAAGATACTTATCTTCTCTTCCATACTTAAAATATGGAAATGTAAATATTGATGTATCTGTGAAGGCATTGTAATTGTGTGGGTTTGGGACCTTGAATTTTGTATATATCACAGGAAACAGAACATATTGCTAAAAGAGAAAAATGCTTTCCATGAACTTCTTATCATTAAATCCAAATATATTTGAAGACAATGAAAAATGCCCTTTTAAATCCTAAATGTTTCAAGATAAAAACCATGGCCAAGTCTTGAGCAGAAGCTTTTGCTGGAATTGGTTAGGAATGTGAAGAAAGGAGGCTCATGTAATCCTGCTGTGTGTGTGTCTCTCTCCCTGCCTTTCACTCCCTCCCCTTCATAACTTTTTTGCTCTTTTGCCAACCTTAACCAGATCTAGCAGAAGGGTGGAAGCCTCAGAACTGTTCAGCTTCAATAAATTCTGTGAGAACAGGATGAGATAGGAATGCAGGCACTGGCTCAGAGCAAATGTCCAGTGAGCTCCATCTGACAACAGCCATGAGTAAATGGTGAGGAAAATCATAACAGAACAGAGCAAGTAAAGACTGAGACTTCTTCCAGCATATTTTCCCTGCTTCTGGCTATCATGTTATGGGCTTCCTACACGCCATCTCTATCAATTAGTTTAATCTCATTTCCTTGCTGACTGACAACAGGTATTATGTGAGGAAGCCTTGTGAAACAGAACTTCCCTCTATGAAAGCCATGTTGATTCCTCCTTTTGTGGAATTAATAGCACATGGACAAACATTATAGTCTTTACAATTCATTTCTAGGGTTGTGCCTGATACAGAAATTAGATTTTGGGGTTCTTTTCCCTGGTTCTGCATATCCTCCCTAAAGTCCAGGTATGATATCTTATTTGCTGCTTCTCAGTATCATTCCTTCAGCTTCTCCATGCATTTTTCCAATATATAATTGGCTGGAAGAAAAATTACCTTTCCTCCTTGCTTGTGTTAGTACAGCTCTTTGTACAGCTGCAACCAGCGAGAGCCACTAAATCTGAAGTCCCAGTAACACAAAACACCCTTTTCTGTTCAGCACTATTTTGTTGCTTTCTTCATGAGTTTTTCTGTGTTTTTTGCCATTTCTTTTATTGATGGGCAAACCCACACAACCGGACATCTCTAACCACATTTGGTTTTACATGCTTGTGTCTGGGGTGAAGACAGCTTTCATTTCACCTGTCTAATTACTTTAAAAGAACTTAATTACTCCCTTTACGTTTTGGGTGAATTAGCAGTGACGGTTACAGAAATCCACCTCCGTAACATCTATCCCAAACCATAAAAGCAGTTTTGCAAGTAAACTGATGTTTAGACTAAAATGTATTTTACACTCTGTTAAGCCACATTTTTGCTGTTTTCCTGAGGTTCTTCTCTGCACAGGCTTGCTACATGGCAGCTCACCTGCACAGTCCCCAGCACTCTCTGCTAAAAATCAGCCAAGTAACTTTAACAGTTTATATAATATTGTGCCTCAGCTGACCAACAACTAGCTGTCATATGAAAGGATGGTCTTGTTCCTTTTCCTTCCTTAGATATATTATTTGTTCTCTAGCTGTAGAGCTCACCTGACTGACCATGAGGGGACCCGCAGGGTTCTACTGTGAGCTGCTTCGGGGAGCAAAATCAGAGCAATGCTATTCTGTTGATTTGTAAGATGACTTTTTCCTGACACTTTTAAAAAAATTATTTTCAGGAAATACCCAGGGAATTACAGAGGAAGGAATCTGACATTTGTGCTGTGCAGATTAGCAGGAACCACAATCAAGTGTAGCATTAGTAAGTGTGTGTGCAGAGTCAAAATGGCCAAAACAAAGAGAAGTCAAATTATGCGATTTCAGGAGTCAGAAGAAATGTGTGCAGAGAAGGTAGTCTAGTTGAAGGGACTTTTGGTGAAGGTCCTCACCAAAGGTTGTTTAAGAAATTGCCAGAGAATAAGGAAAAACTTGATGGCATTGGATAAATAACTGTACAAAAAGAAACAGAAAATAAGAGTAAATGGTCAATTTTCACAGCAAATAGAGACCACCAGCGAGTCTTCTCAAGAAAAAAGGGAGGAATAGTGAGATGACAGTCTGTCAATGATACTGTTACAGAAGGAAATTAAAACAAGGGCCAACTATAGAGAACTGCAAATGGAGCTTACAGAGTCTGTTGAATGGCTTTGTGATAGCATGTCAGATAAAATCAGTGTAGGTTAGTGCAAATTAACAGGTGGTGGAGGGCGGGAATGTCCTACCTTGGCATAGGAAAAGGCAGACCTTGAGACATCTGTTGTCACTCAATAATTAAATCTTGGGCTTATAATGGACATATTTCTAAACATAATTGGTAACATTTGTATTCTATTCCTTTAGCAAAAGAGGAAGATAGAAACAAAAGTCCTGCAAAAACATTACCTTAGTATTAATCAAAAGAAAACAAATCCAATGTTAGTAATTATTTGGAAGGGAACAGAAAACAAAGCAAGAAACAAAATTTGTGTTTCTTTGTACAGCTGTTGTGTTACTGTATTCTGAAGACCATATGCAATTACGGTCCCCCTCTGTCTCCTTAAAGGTATGTTAGAGCTTGGTCACGTTCTGGGAATGGTGGCAAGGCTCACCATGAAGCAGTATTCATACAGGGAATGTTTAAACAAGTCAGGACTCTTTAGGTTTGTAAAGAAATCCTGAGGAATATGAAATACAGAAGGAACCACCTCTGGTGTGGGGAATCCCTCAGCTCTAAATTACTCAAGTCTATTGCAGGGGGGAAGGGCATCACTCTGCTCATTCCATTCTTAAACTCCTCAAACATCTGCTGTTGGGTACTGGGCTAGATGAAGCTATGATCTGACCCAGTACAGCCGTATGGTTTATGTGTGGATTATGTATGGATATCATATGATCATATGAATTAGCCCACACTGTGGTCAGGTTATGCAAATGGAGAAGTAGGAGTGACAAACACTGTCCTCAGCCTTATTTCATGCGCTGACCCTCAGCATGTTTACAGCCTTTATTCTAGTGTGTGCAAATGCAGACTAAGCCTGGGTAAAACTGAATTTAAAGAACAGAGTGTATCAGTGGTTTGAAGTTTTTGCAGTCACTCCTTAAAAAATGCACTGAAACACAAGAAGTTCAAATGATACTTAGATTGGAAGGAAATCCAAATAGTTTACAATGTGGAAAGCTCAATTAGGAGGCCCAAACAATGCTCCTCTTTCTGGTGGCATGATAATATAGCCATCCACATGTCATTACTCAAAATCACAGATGCATTTCACATACAAAATTGCATTTAAGAGGCATATTCTCTGTTTTTCAGCCACCATCTTTTTTCTTTTCCTGCTATCGTATAAGAGCAGAAATAGCAACTCTGCATGCTTTTTGTGTTCTCATGCTCAGGATGCAACAGAAACAGAATTCTGGCCAGATTTATACATTTGCAGCACCAGTATATGTAATTGATAAAATGTAATCTTTTTAAAGAATACTGGTTGTAGTGGTCACATGTGCTGAATCATTTTTAGATCTGTCACCTAAACTCCATCCTAATTCTGGCTTCATGACAGCATTCATGCTTCATGGAAGCATACACAGGACGACTTCTGCATTCCCAGATGTGCTTTGTGTGCTTTCCTATCCATAGAGGCTCACTGCCTTCCAAATTAGCAGAGAATCTGCAACACACATGCTTCCAGAAACTGTGTCAAAATATGATGATTTAATACAACATTCCTTTCTGATTAGGAAAGCTACTTCCAATGAACTATCTGCTTAAAGATTTTTATCAGACATTCGAACTACTGATTCTGCTTTTAAATGCTGCTTTTCTTGGCTGTATGTTACCTCATTCAGACATCTCATACAAGGAGATTAATTTTCAGCTTGTAGAACACTGATGTAAAAGCATTCCCCCCTTTAATATTAAGCAGAGAGAACAGCTCATAAATTAACACATACTTTGTACTGTTACCACTGTTCTCAGTGACTCCAAGGCTTTGAGCTGCCTTGTTACAAATTCACCATATTAAATAGCCATCAGGCACATAGACATAAAGGATATGTGATGATCAGTATTTTATACAGTGGGAGTACACAAAAGCTATTAGTTCCAACACATTAAACAAGAGTGAGGAATAACTAAGAACAGAAACATGACAAAAGGATTAATCCAAAGATCTTTACTTTGACAGTGCAGATGATGATTTTTTTCAGTGGTGATCCCAGGCTTCTGGGCCTTCAGCAGTAAAGTTTTGCTCCTCATCCTCATTCCATTTGAAGATATCCATGCCCCCCTTTACCCTTTCCTTTCCAGGGAAGCCAATCTCCAACTGTATAAGACTGCAAAACCTAGGCTTTACTCTCCCCTGAGTGATAGCAACTGCTAGGTGCTTAGTTTCACAGGCAAAGGTCTTGATTTGATTCTTTTTATTACCATGTTCTACAAAATGTCCAGTGTAAAAGTAGTTTTCAAAAGAAGGCTCCTGTAGATCACATTATAATAATTTGGTCTGAAGGTTAACTGGTTGAATGCGCTACTGAAGTGGAAAGCTTTCACTACAGAAAAGAAAATTACTTTTAAAAATTTAGAATGAGTCCCGTCCCTTGAATTAAAACCTTTTGTAAAGTTAGCAAATCTTCAGTTTGGGAACCCCTTATTTCTTCTTCCCTAGTGAAGAAGATGGAGGAGGATTTTTCCCCAGACACTTTGGGGTTTTAATACTTATGTCCTTCTTCCACTTTCCTGTTCATTGCTGTTCACAACTTTCTCCCCCAACCTCATCAAGATTTTCACATGCATTGTCTCAGAAAACTTCACATTCAACTTGCTCCTGCAATATTGTGCATCACCAACAAAGGTATAGATGTTTCAGTCACACCAGGGAGAGGACATAAGTTGATCCACCCTTGGATTAACATTAGCCCCTTTAAAGCAAAGTGATGAGTTTCAATCACTTGAATTTCTCAGCCATTTTTGTAGAAATGCTAGAAGTCCGCACAGCATGTGAGTAATATAATATAGAACTCTGCTAGCATAAATGATAGCTTAGCTGTAGAGTTGGTGGGCAAATGATTTGCTAGTGTAACCTAATACCTCCGAGTCTAATTTGATGCTGTGAGAGGCTAGAGGCTGAAAGGAGGCACAAATGCAAGATTTAGATTTCTATTTAAGGCAGTGTTTGATAGCCACAGATGGCTACACTTGTAGACAAAGTCAAATGAAAAGAAATAGTAACTTTGTGGACTGGATAAATTTTACAAGGTTTTCACTGCCTAAAAAAAGAAAAATTGGGATGCAGGCCAGAGCAAAGAAGTCAAGTGGAAGCATGGAAGAGGTGCACAAATGTTCTGTATCAAATATGAAATTTATCTTAATTGAGATGTGATGCTTTAAAGAATCTTAGTCTGTTCTAATGAAGGTTGACTTGCATTGAAACTATCCTGCAATCTTCTTTTTATAGCAAATAACTTCCATTCACCCTGAAATACTGCAATTATTTTTTTCTAATAATAATTGTGTGAAACTACACGACTTCAATTTAGTTGTTAATTCCTACCTTCTTCAGAACATAATTCAGAGTCATGCTTGTTGAGTAGAGTTATCTAAGTTACCAGTTGGTGATTTCCCTGTTACTGGCCTTTTTGAATGGCTTGATTTAGGGTCTGTTTAGCATTTGCCACCTTACTTTCCAGATCCGGAAGCTCTTTGGGTATTTTGACTTCCGTGGGGTAAAATGAGAGCAGGAAAATTCTTCTAGTCCTCCTGCTTATAGTCAGATCCTCAGGGGACTCAAAGACTGTGGAGCTCTGTGAATTACACCCTTGTGCACATATGCAAGGAGTCCTTGGGCTGCCAGGCATTCATTCATTAGTGATTACAGGGATTAATCTTTTAACGGAAAGGTGCTAAGAATTCAAGAGATGACCAAATGCTTGAATCTGTAAGTGAACAAAGAAATATTGGTTCCTTTCCAAACCTTCTGAATCAAACTGCAGGGGTTCTTTTTGTGAACTGAACCCTGCAAGATTCACACAGCTGTAGAGAGAAATCTAACACTTGGTCCAAATGAAACAATTCCAGGATCCAGCAAAGAATTCCTAAACTACACAAGCCTTAAAACTTGTTTTGTGAAAGTCTTGGTTTACGTTTTAAATATTTACATAATATATCTACTTATTATTTGTGTCCTTACTCTACCAATAGTGACTATTCTTTACTTCCAGACAAATCATACAACCTACAGTAAGGTTTTCTTCAGGCACTGTCCTCACAGTCTATAGAAGCTGGAATTTGCTCAAGTGAAATCTGAATGAGGGTCTCATATTATGACCTTCAAAGACTTTTACTATATTTTTAATAAAACATTTAGACATTTAAACAAAATTAGTAGTACTGTGACCTGTGTCACCATACATTTCTTCAGGATTCTGCTTTCTTTATGATAAGGGCCTTTTAGGTTACAAAGTGAGGACTGAAAAAATTGTAGATCGTTAAAGTGTGCCAAAGTGGATTATTGAATTAGTGATGTAAGGGAAAACATAAATAAAAAATCTAGCTAGATTATGGGAAATCAGACACAATTAATTGATACACTTAGAGAATGCAAGTTTTATATCGTGTATGTGAGGTGGAATTAAGAAGTATTTTTTGTTTCAGGAAGTCAGAAGAATGTACCAAAAGGTGTAGTTTCTCAAGAATATTGTAAAATCTTTGGAGATTAAGTCCTGTGCCTCCCTTTATTTATGTAGTAGACAGACTGAAGTTGAGAATAGCTCTCAAAATCATGCATGTGCTGATATATACTATTAAAGTTGAACTATAAATGGAAAATAATCTCTTTGCTTTGAAACACAGTTGCCTGTCCCACCCTGAACCTTCTATCCTTCCTACCAAACGGTAACTAATTGATAGTGTGTTCCTATTGTAGTATGTTACAGCTTTCTCTTGAACATTAAATTCATAAGCAGTAAATATAAATGAAATGTTTGCAAATTAGAAAAGCACTATTTTGTGTTAGTGTTTCCTGATGTAATAAGCACTGTATGTCTTTCCTTCTTCAGCTCTCTCTATTTTTTTTTTAAGTATATAGCCTGGTGACAGGGAATACACAAGCACTTAGCAATCTACAAGCACTTTGTCCTAAAGGCTAATGGTGCTGTTAAGAATTATTTATGTCTAGTTTTGTCTACCTTTGGTTTTCATCTTTTTAAACTTATTATACTTTTACCCACTATGAAGAAGTGTTAATTATTAGCAAACACACAGTCTTATATGTACGCATGTAACCCAACGATGTTCTAACATCACATTAGAAAAAATACGTAGTTCGATAGGTATTTTGCCTCACTTTGCCATACTATTAGTAGAAACCAATTTATTTGCTTTGTTCTAATTTGGAGCATCTTAGGGGTGTGCGTGGTTGCTAAGCATTTTTCAACACATTTTGTGCAAATAAATTTCTGTGTTGGTCACCATGTTATAACAAAATAAATGAGACACATGTTGTGCAGTTCCACCAGGCCTGGAGCAGACATGGAAAAGATATAAATGTGTCAGTATTGCGGGAGGGAAAATACATAAATGCACATGGTGACTCTCTTAAGTCTTGGGCTCGGTGTGATACTAATTCATTTTGGTGACATTTGGAAAACTTCTCCCAACATTAATAATAAGTATATAGTAGGGGGTAATTCTGACAGACACAGTGTTGAAATAAAAACTTGAAAGAATGTCCATCAGATTTTACAGGTGCATAGAACATGCATTTGCAGCTGATTGATGATCTTTTTGTTAAAGGTTGACATAATGTTGAATGGAATGTTTTGTTTATATATGGTGGTCTAGTTTATTGACCAGTACCAAAATGTATGACCAATCTGGGACTTCGTACAGCGTCTCTTTTTTTCTTTTTTCGTTTTTTCCCCTGGAAAAAAATTTCTGTGTTTGTCTCCTGGTCATCAGCACATGGATACTCTGATTAGAGTAGAATTTTCTTGAACTACTTTTTCCTTTAAAGAAATTCATTAAATTGAACATTTTAGATGAACATAACAGAATTTTAAACAACATTTTAAAAGAGGATTCCTGGATCAATCTTCTGAGCAAATGTTATAGAACTTCTATTTGGAAGACTATTTCCACTGAATTTCACTTAAAGAAAAAATGTGGGAAAAAAAAAAGAGATCTGAAGATCTCTGCCTCTAATGACTGGAAGTGGAAGAACTGGAAAGATGGTGTCACTATTTAATAAAGAAATTGATTTGTCTCGTCTATAAAATCAGATCAGTTGAAGAAGGGATATCTTTAGCTTCACTTCCATTTCAGAATATTACACTTTCAACTGCAGCAGCTAGTTATCTAAATACTGATTATGTTATAAAATTATGTAGATATGTACACTCAAAAGCGTTCTTGAAATCCACTTAAAATTTAGGCTTCCATCTTAACAACATCAACACATAAGGTGCTCTTAGTTGTATTAAGCGTGAAATGAGAACTTTTTCAGTTCTTCAGTCAATTTTAGTAGCTAGAGTCTCTAGATATCTTTCTGTCGAACACAACATTGACTCCAAAAGTTCTTTTTCTAAAGGTGAAACCAAACTAGATAAAGGATCGTAATGTCAACTTTGTTCCTAAAGGTCAAACTATGGTCTTGTCTTCCTTGAGACTGCACATTTTTTGTATTCGTGCTCAGGAATTCATTCTCCTAACAAGACAATCTTATAAACAGTGTTTATGCAGGAAGAAAAAAAATGTATATCAATATGTTGGAGATATTAAGTAGTTTGTTGGTCTCCTTTCATCTTCTTTGTCTCAAAATATGGAGATCTATATGTGTAATCTCAGTGTACTTGTCCCGACAGAGAACTGAATAGGACAAAAATGGAGATACATCTTCCCCTTCATAAATTATGCCAGCCAAAGGTAGAATCCAAAACTGTTCTGCCTGTCCTGCATCATTGAAACGTATGGATTGAGACAAAGTTAAGGAAATTACCTGGTTGTAATCCAGTTAAATCCAGAGATATTCTGAAAAATAGTATTAAAAAGTAAATAACTACAAAACCTGCGTGTGTCTAAGTTTCAAATGGGACAGTGTATCAGTGAATCCAAAACCATACACTCCAGTTCTATTCTTATGCTTCATATAGACAGAATATTTTATATATTGTTTGTTTTTCACCAGACCTTAAGAACAGAGTTAGGGAAGATAATAGCACCCAAATGAATCAGGTAGTTGTCTCATGGGCTCTTCAGAAATACAAGAGAAGTGCGGTCTTTATCTGAGTCTTTTCACCCTCGACCTGAGTTTGACTTGTGAGAAGTCTTGGAAAATACCCAGGCTCCCTAACTGCCTCTTTTCGTTGTATCTTATCAGTATGGGAAGATAATTTCCTTAGTCTGTTAGTCTGAGCAACAATTTCTGTCTGATGCTCATTGTATATAATCCTATATTTAAAATATCTAATATTATAATTCCTAGATTTTCCACAAACAGAGTATGACAGTGACAGCTCTGTATGTGCCCTGTTCAGGCTTTAGGCCAACAAGACTTAAGCTGTCCAAGAGTTGTTCTTGCTAATTGGGAACTATGTGAAAGAATTTAGCTAAATTATAACTGCTCTATACACCTGATTTCAGTTCTGAAGGAAACTGATTCATAATCTATTCCAGTCATGTTCTGATGATTTTTCTGTTTCTACAATAGAGGTGAAGCCCTTTTAACCAGGTACAATCCCCCTCTTCTGTCTTCTGAATCCAGATGCATAAAGATGTGATCCTGATGCAGCGTATAGCCACCTAACACCCTTTAGTGTGCTGTGATTTTTCTTTTTCTCTCTTACTGCTGTAGCGAATGAATGTAGAAGTCAGCAGTATCGAGATTGACAACACACTCTTTTCCACTAAGACCATAAACATCCTCTTCATTGTAAGACAAAGTTAAGGAATTGGAAGAATCATACATATATCAACTGAGGGTGTAGAAAGGGAAGGCTGAGTTAAAGAATCTAAGACTTATAAAACAGAGTGGAGGGAATTTTCCATGCCTCACAAAATTTTGAAAGTAAAATTCTGTGAGTGTTAGGGCACATAAATTTCAGTATAACTGTAAGAATATTTGAGGGTAGATCTTTGTTGAAAGAATTTTTAGAGTAAAGCCCAGATAGTGATTAGTTATTTAACTTATTTTAAAAAACAACGTATCTCAGCATTTATAAATGCTCTGTGTGTGCTTCTTTTGCATATTGGATTGAATTGCTTGCAATTAGAAATTAATAAATGTTTTGCTTAATTCTGCATAGAATTTACCAACACTGATCTATTGGAACAGAATGAAGAAGCATCTTTTTCTTTCTTTTGTCTTTTTAATGGATTCTGACTTGCTGTATGTGAAGGACTTGGAGTAATCATCAGGCATTTTAAAACACCTTAATTAAAAAATTAGATAATTTTACACATTTAAACTGAATTTCAGAGAAAGCATCGTTAGAGAATAAACACTTAAAATTATCTTCTTTTGTGTTATTGTGGTTTTATGTATTTTAACAGTTGCGTAGTGTTTCGTTCCTTTCCCTTACAGATCAAAGACTGCTTATCAATGTTCATTTAGCTTTTTCTAATTGCCAATTCTAAATATTTGATTAATGATAATATTTTAATACTTTTTAGTCATTTTTTTGACTGTGTGCTAACACTTAAAACTACTCAAACTGCAAGCTCTTTAAAACTAAAAGGAGGTGTGGACTTCCAGTGAGGTAGTAAAATAATTTTTTATCTGCAAAAACAAGTAAACTGCAAAGAACAGTGTGGATATCAAATTGACAACTGTTAAGTGTTGCCAATGAATTTTCTTGGCTTTGTGATATTCCTCCAGGGAATATTTTGATTTTAATTAGGTCTTTGTGACTTTTGAAAAGCTTAGTTTGGCACATAACTCCCAAGTTCAGGAATAATTGTCTGGCGTTTCTGCTATTTATCACAAGACAATGCAGATAAATGCTTCTGTAGTCGCACTCATTTGCATATAAAAAACATCGTTATCTTTTATTTTTCTGTTATTCCACAAATGTAAACCCAGTCTTGTATAAACTTTGTGCAACATGGAACTTGAAATATGGAAGCTGACAGTTTAGGACCCAAACAAACTCCTGTGATATACTGAAGTCACAATGATGGCAGGGAAATAAGTCTTTATCTGACATTAACTTACTGATGAAAAATATTTTTGTATTCTCATGTGCTTTTAAATAATATGCCACCTAAGAATGTATTTTGTATATAAGAACTTTAAGAAAAAGTACATGCAGGTAGATATTCAGGCCTTTCTGTGCTAGGAAGTTTAAACATACATCAGGTGTATATGTGTCAGAGCCTGCTGGAAAACTCTATGTCATGCAATTCAGAGCAGACCTGGTAAATCTATTCATCATGAGCTGCAGACCACCACTGTGTTTGCAGTGCAAAAAGCTTGCCTTTCTTTTCTGGATAATAAATGATCACAGAACTGGAAATGAGTCAGACCTTTCAGACCAGCCAAAGACAAACTATCTTTGATTCCAGTCCTCTTGATTCACCTGTACATATTCCATGTATTACTCAGGTGCTAAGCAGAAGTACTTTTTGTCTTTGAGGCTGAATGGCCCTTTAGTTTAAATTAGGGACGTTCACTGGTCTTCCCTGGGAAAGTAAAATAAATTTGCTAGTGGTTACTAGTTGTAAAAAGCTGTTAAAATACACAAGTTCTGCCTCATTTCCAGTGAAATGCTGTGACTTAAGAACACTCGTTTATTGTTACACAGTATGCTGCCAGACAGTCCAGGTAGATGAAACCTGATTCTCTCTCTTATTGCTTTAAGCATTTCATTATCACTTGTGGGTTGTTTCAAAAGACAAGGAAAATATAAAACTCCTTGGAGTGAAGTAGTAACTTGCAGCTGAGATTTTTTGGTGGGTTGTTGGGTTTTCTTGCAATAAATTGACTGCATTTGACCTTTGACTCTGAAGGACCTTATGGTTTTCTATTACTGAAGAAATAATTTTCCATAATGACAGTGCTATCATAGGTGAGATGTGTAAAAGAAACTGTTATGTAATGAAACATGAAGAGACACACATGAAATATTAAAAGCTTGACTGGGCAAGTCAGACTGTGTCAACAGTAATGCTAAGAACATCTATCATAGCAGAAGCTGTGCCCAGTCTGTGATACCCTGACTGCAAGCTAGGTATGTAGTCAGATTGCTGAAGTGGAGCCCTTTTTCACTGACCTGTAACAATGATATGAAGTGTTAAATGTTTTTGTAGATGATCTGTCTGTTTGCTATATCTAGACAGCAAACTTTTATTGATTGATCCCTGCCTTTGCTTTCCCAAAGTATTTTTAGTGATTTCTTATGAATGCTTGTATGGATTGTATACCTTCAAGTTTTGCCCCTTGTGTTTTTTTGTTCTGCTAATGATGATATTAAAACTTTGACATTAATACTCACAACTGTTTCTTCATATTTAAATGCAGTTAAATGATTTTTTAATGGTCTTTTAAATCATAGGAAGTTATGTCCATATTGAAACGGACCATAGAAAAGTTTGTCTCATTCTTAAATGTATTTGTTTGGTATTCATGCCTGTCATCTCCTAAAGTGATGATGCTTCCATTTCCCAGGCTGCAACTGCTTTTAGGAAAGAGTAGAAAGCCTTGCAGACATCTGCTATTTACTAGATTGCTGATTCTGATTTAGAGGTCTTAACACTAGCCTTTGATCACACTGTATGTTAGAAAAAGAACTTAGACAATGCAAGTGCATTTGTGTAAGTGTCACAGTTCATTGTTAAAATTAGTATAGGTTAATTCAGGAATTAACCTGGAAAAATTAATTTTGCTTTTACACCTTTCCTGGTCTCTGTGTTTGTGATTTATATAATTATCAGCTTGTTAACAAGTTGTTGGTGTTTCCTTTTGTTTTCTTTTCTTTTTTTTTTTTTTTAAGATGAGATAGGAGAATTTTAAAATTGCTTGTATCATAAAGCCTTCTAATTTCAAAATCTTGTTTCCTGTTTATAAATGTACTAAAACCTGCAATACTTTTCCACACAATTTCTGCCTTTGATTCTACTTAAATTTTTTCACCATACTAACAAGAAAGCAAATAATTATCAATTTTATCCTCATAGGATCCTTCTGAGACCGAGAAATGCTAGCTTAATTATAGAGGCAAGGAACTATAACCACACAGATTGAGTGGCATGCATAGGTCACGCAGGAAGCCCGTGGTTGGACTGAGGTCTGAAACAAGGTCTCGAGTCTCAGTCTTGTTACATCTTTTGTTTACGGCTATACATGAAACCATTTGCTATTTTAATTCTCATTTATTGAATATGATAGTCTGTGATTCTTTTAAAGTAAATAAAAATTACTATAAAGCTTTAGTTATCCCTAATCTTCATTGAAAATGAAAGCCAGACCAAAGTTACGTTCTCCTGTTAGAATTCTTTTCTTAAATCCTTTTAAGAATTCTTTTCTCTTTACTTTTTTTATTATTATTACTATTATTATTTTGCCTTTCTGTCTATGAAATTATTGCTTTAGATGAGACAGGAGGTGAAAAAAGAAACTGCAGTATCTTCAGACTTACAGGACTCAGGACTAGCAGGAAATCTCACAGGAAATTCTTGCCTCATGATCTTTTCAACCATGAGCCTTTTTAGTCAGGTATGAGAGGAAAGAGATGCACAAGAGGTGGAATTATGATCCCATGAAGTCTGGGGGATGGGAGGTCTTCATTTTTAGCTCAAAGAAACCTGGTAGGGTTTGGATGTTAGTAACATGTCCAGCCCTGCCAGAACCACCCTACCTTAATGAGAAAGTGAAGGAAGCAGATGACCAGCAGTACAAAAGCCCACCAACCAAATTTCTCTGCCCTCCACAGAAAATATTTATGTAACCTTCTCCATTGCTTCAGCCACCTTAGAAAGTAGTTCCACATTTTTTGCACTGTCCTCAGCCTTAACATGGATGATTAGGGCATACATGTTTTGAGCTTGGTTGAACTACCATCACATGTTCAGGCAAAAAAAGAGCTACCTCAAACTGACATGTACTCACAGTGTGTATCTCAGAGAGTGGGTAAATAGGTCCATGCAAAGAAATAAAAGTTGCAGATAATTCCACTTGTATATATTATGTAAGGTCTAGGAGAACATAGTGCAAAAGGCACAGTTTTCATGTGTTCTATTAACATTTACCCTATAGCTGCATCTGTCTCATTTGCTTTGACACCAAACAGATGTAATTCTGCTGTCAGAGGGAATTTTTTTTATTATTATTATTCTTATTTCCAGATATTGTACTTTTTCCAGTCTTTAAAAATTACTTCATCATCTATATTTTCTAATGTAGTTCACAAAATACAGTAAAGGTAAAGAATAAGTCTGCGCTGAACTCTTCATTCTCCAGCTTTAGGAAACAATTAAAGTAACTTCTGGAATGTCCTTTTCTTGTTTAATATCAAATGGTTTGTACAAAAGATGCAGAGAATGAAAATACGTTCTCCACCCTCATAGTTTTGTAACTATTAACTGTTATGTGTCTCTACATAAAACAAATTATTAGATTCAAACTAGCTCTTGAATTTGAATTATTTATTATCATTATCTATCGTTGGAGAAACATCTTCATGTTATAATCTAAAGTTTAGATTTTTTACCATCCAAAGTTTGGTAACGTCCATTTGAAGTATTAGTCAATATTGCATAGACTGTAGTACGGTTTCAAGTGTGTATTCTATAAAATCTAGGTTAAAAGGTGGTGCATTCTAGGAATGAATGTGTAAATGTTTTTTTCCAAACCTTTTTTTTTAAATTACTTTCATCCTGCCCTCTGATGTTTGCTTTCCAGCTTTGAATACTCTAGCAAACATGTTTACTTGTATGAACATTGACTGAAAGCACAAG
Source organism: Rhynochetos jubatus (assembly GCA_027574665.1). NCBI lineage: Eukaryota > Metazoa > Chordata > Aves > Eurypygiformes > Rhynochetidae > Rhynochetos > Rhynochetos jubatus. The sequence continues at coordinate 121,518,098 of CM050648.1, read as the reverse complement.
CTGTAAGCACACACTGCTGACAGCCTACAGAATGTGAATTATGAATATGTATTGCAAGGAGTTCTACTAAACACTGAGTTTAGTACAAAAGGAAAGAGACTGAGGAAAAAGTCTCACACACCAAGGACAAAGTAGTACCTTGTATTATTTGCCACTCATGTTTTTAAATTGTAGATAGTCAAATTACCTCACTCTTCACCTCTACCTCTGTTCAATAGTCAAGCACAGTAAGAACTTGTTTAGTGCAGAAAGTTTATTCAGTTCTGTTTAAAGATGAATATTTGCAATTTATAACTAGGAAGCCAACCATGTAAGGGAGATGTGCAAGAAAAAAGGATATACTTTTCACTAGGAAACACATAATATAGCTCATGTTACTATGGCACCTATGAATGTTTAATAATTTCCTCTGTAGATATGATAAACACTGTTTTAGTAAACATGTTACAATGCATATGGAAATAAACCTTTTTCTTAAAATACTCAGTATCAAAACAAAGAGCAAATAATGACTGAATTGCTATAAATATGGTTGAATTGAAATCCTGAACAAAATTTTGCAATTTTAGAGTTATTTCTGATTTCCACAGTGGGGTTTTGTTGGTTGACTATCTATTTGTTTTAAATATTTCAAGATAGATTGTATGTGTATTACCTAGAAAGAGAGCGAATGATTTTATTGGTGGTTTTCGATTCTTCTAGTACTGGAAAGCCTTAGACTTGATCTTTTAAGTCTTCAGAAATGTGTAATGTAAGGTAGGATATTATCTGCCTTTTTCTCTTCGTTTCTCTCCCCATAATGTGAACCTTAGTTGAATGAATCAGTCTTCAGACTGCAGCATTAAGAACAAGCAAACCTGTTTGCTTCACTGAAGACAAACAAGGGTGAAATGATTTAATGTCAGGTAATACAACACCATGAAAGCGTCTCGTAGAAGGTCCTGTGCTTATGCCTTGTTTCTTATGATAATAATGGTCTGTGGTAACATGCTCTAGTGCATGTTCCCACAGAATTTTGTAATAGTTGCAGAATTATAATATGGGTTATTCTGTGCTGGAAAAAAAAAAAAAGGCTTCATAAAAATGGCCATCCAAGGTGAGATCTATACATTTTCCTATAAATCCTCAATCCATGGACAAGGATGAGGTGATTATAAAGACCTTGAGCCAGTGTTTCAAATGCTGGAATATAACATTTTCTTGAGAGTATGACTATTGAATGAATGCAAGTTCAAGATAATACCTTTAATTGTTTCAATAAGAGGTATTACTTTTCCTTCTTTAAAAATCCATTCTAGTAGCCAGTAAACAAATAACCATTCCAAAATCTTTCTCCTCTCCTGCCATATTAGACTATGTGGAGGGAATTTGCCTCTTATGTCTACAGTTGGTACAACTCTTCACCATGTTTCTGCTTCACAAGTAGGGCTGGGGAGAGTGGCAGCATTGGCTTCGTTTGAGTTTTGACAGCAGCGTCCTGAAGCAAACCTTTTCCTTTAGTCTTGAGTAATAGGTTCTAATATAGGCAAGTTCTGGCAAATTTTCAATTAAATATTTCCCTGCTCCTATGTTAAGGTGTTCTCTGAAAAAATATATTTATGTTTGGAAACTGTACAAGATAGGAGTCTAATCTATGAATATATTTAGACTGAATTAGTGAATGAAGAGAGTGGCTTAAACTTTCTAGTGTAGATGCTTTCTCGTTGTCTCAGAAACATCACACGTGTAGTTTTTCTTTGTCAAACTTTTCTTAAAGACATCCTGGAGGACAGAAACAAGACAGCGTGTTCAGAACAGAAGGCAAAAGCAAGGTTGGCCGCACAGCATTTTTTGTCTTTATTCTTTCTGTTGTCTACACTATCAGTCAGCCTCTCAATCTGAGGCATTTCCCCTATATATCAAGCTTTTACAATGCAATGTTTGCATTCACAATTAGAATGTAATACTGAACATTACGGTGAATCAATTAAAAGATATATTCAGAGCCAAAGGGTCTGTAGGTTTGTCTTTAAAGTACTCAGAGGACTTATGACAGCAATAGATTCAATTCTTGGTGCTTACTCCTCTCTTTCAGGAAATCAGTATAAAAAATGAGGTATACTTTAATGTTGTTAAAACTATAAGTAGCTTAAAAAGTAATCTTAGGTGTACTCCTCTACTACCTTTATCCACTAGGTGACAGTACAGCTCTTTTACCTTTTTGATTATTATCCATAGGTATTTCTTTAAAAAGTAGTTTTGTACAGTCTTCTAAGAATGTATTCTTTCCAACTGAAAAGTATGTGCTGTACGTGATTTTTTTTAATAAGAAAAGATTTTATATGGTAAGGAAATTTTTCTCAGTATAGTTACTTTTGTTAATGCAAATAAATTCCTTATCATTGAGCAAAGTTGTTTTTAAAGGTGAAAGATAATACAGAGGGGCTTATTTGTGGTCTGATAAATTGCTATGGAAAAGCGAATCCTGGAAATAAATGGGAAAAAAGGCAGTTTTCAACCCTAAGGTAAGATATGCAGAACAATTATACTTTTAATTGCAGTACTGGTCTTTAAGAAAAGGGCTTAAATTAATAAAGCTTTCTTTTAAATAAATAATAGACTGTGCAGTGTAGTTAACCATCATTTATATGACTTGTTACAGTGATTTAATTAGAGATAAATTACTCACTTTCAGTATGGTATTATATTATGGAGTTTTCTTTTACTTCAGTGCTTAGTTACTGTTTACTTTCTGTAAATGATTGAGAAGCTCAAACACTGGAAAGAAAGTAAAAGATGAAGATTATGGAACTGTATTTCTATGCAAAATTGCATGCATTTTGAGAAGTGATCCTGCTAACCTTCATTTCATTGAGGCTCTATACTTGAGTAGTATGTCTCCAAGAGTCTCTAGGCAAATTCTCTCGGCTGCTGCCCTTGTATGAGATTAAACTTACTGTAAAAATTAACTTCACTGCATATGTATATATATATCATAGAATTTTATAAATAATTAAAATTATAATTTTTCTGGTACAAAGGCTAAATATTTCTGAAAGCCAAGTGAAAGTATTAAAAATCCCAATTGTGCCACATTTAGTGTTTATAATAAACAATTTTTTAATACATTTGATAACAGCCTGTGGTTTGGATGAGATTCTTTTATGTTACACTGTCACTACACATATTGGTTACACCTGTATAATTGCATGTTCATAGTAAATTTCCCTGATTTTTAATAAGGAAAAGGACTGTTGCATAGTAGAACTACTTGCTTTTATCATTCTGCTGCATTCCGAGAATAAGTTTTAAAAAGAATACCTAAATGCATACAGTAGGGAAATTAAATAAACAAAATGAATATTGCACATTAATAGTAAGACATGCTAGTCAATAAGTAAAATGAAATAACTTTACTGATTTGATAGGTTGTTTCACCAAGCACCTTCAATATAAAACTTATAGAAAGGTTGATGTTGAATATTTAGGAAAAAACAGACTTGTAATAACTTACTCATAAAATATCATTCCCTTAAAAAAAAAAAAAAAGAAAGAAAAAAGTATGATTTACAGTTCTGATTGCCAGCTGAAATTTTGACAAGATTTACGCACTGGTTACTAACCTTCTTCCCCCAAACGGTGCAAGTCTGAATAGAATTTGGCCCATTTATGTTTAATGGTTGAGGACCATGTAAGGCTTACACATTTAAAATTTATGATAGAGCATTACAAAGGATTGCTTTGTACATTGACTTAGGATTTCTAGCGACATTAAAGGCTGGTTTATTTCAGTGCTTCTAGTAAAATGATGTGGTTCACCTTAGAGACATCATTTTATACGCATGTTTTATATAACCGTTGTTTGTTTTCTTGTTACAATACGGAGTATGAAAGCCTATTTCATTTTAAAGAAAGAGTTCCTCCCTAAGTTCCATCGCTTTCCTGTTCCTTCTTAGACAGTAAAAATCAAATATATATTTTACTACATAGTCAACTATGTAGCCCATTATAATTATATTTCACATTTCTTTTAGGCATACACCAAAATAATACATCCTCTGGCTGTACTGCATAAGAAGCACTTCTGTGCCTTTCAGTTTAATTGTAAAATAGTTAAATAAGAATGTTGCATACATGAGTTTAAGCAGTTGCATAGATCACAGATGCTAATGTTAAGCAAAAATGTTACTGAGTTTTTAACTGAGATGATCAGAGAATACAAACAAAATATACTTATAAAAACACTGTGTTTTTTCTACAATTAATTTAGGAATCACAGTGGCAACTCCACCATAACTTTATAGTTAAGAATGTTTAATTTCCGCCATAAAGTTGTATTTTGGGGTGTTCATGACTGAACTCAGCCATTTAAAAATAAACTAGAGAAGCTGTGAGGTCTTTTTTTGGCAGTGATTTTTTTAAAATATGCATTTGAGAAAAATAGCTCTGCTTTCTTGAGTTGTACACAAATAGAAGTTAATGGTTTTCAGACACATTTTTGTAAACTTGTAAACTAAAGAATGATTTATTTTACAAGATGCAATTTTAGAAACCTGTAGTTCTTATATGTTAACAAAACAGAATCTTAACTTTTAAAAATAGTTAGCTGCCCTCGGTTAATACTTTTCCCAAAGCAATCTTTCCTGAGCCATTCGTTTGTAAGCAGAACGGAAGTAACTAGAAATATCTTTTGTAAGGGAGTCTGGCACAATATGGCTTCATGTACCAGCACCCTTGGCCTGTTCCTTACCTTCCTTGTATTACACTAATGACTCCAGTTAAGTTGTTTGTGATTTATAGCAGTGCAAGAGAAACATCAGATCGGTCATGCTTTTAGCAGCTCCTTCTACAAGATCGGATGTGAAACAATACCTTTCCTACTAAAGTCTTGTCATCTCTATTCCATGTTTCACAGGAAAAATTGATGGCTTGATTCTGAACTTGCTGAAATCTATAAAAGCAAGGCTTTTTTGTCAACTTCAGCAGGTGTCAAGTCAAGCCCTTTGTTCTGATCATGCAAGGATTTATGTGCATACTCCTGTATATCCATTAACTTCACATAAGCAAAGTCATTGTTGATTTAGGGCCCCTGAATTTTAGCATTATTTGTATTTTTACTTACTATAGTGACAGTTCCTATATAAGTTGTAGTTGCACCATTCACAATCAAATTTTTAAAGCTATTTTTCATTATTTGCAGATTTTAGATTTTATTTCTTCTTGGGAAAAAATATGTCTGGATGAATTTGAAAATGTACAAAAGGAAATTTTCTTAGCATAAGAAAAGATATGGATAGACAGAGTCTGAGGGGTAAAATTTATCATCATTCATAGGGTATAAAAGACAAAATATTGACTAACACAAAATGTAGTAGGTGGAAGGATAGCAGCTGATTTTACAGTTTTTTCAGCTACAACACTTTCTTATGATTAGAATGGCTGAGAACCTCACAGTATTGAATGCATTTGTCCTCCCTACACCACTGAGAGGACAAGAAATAGCATTGGTCCCGTTTTGCAGCAGAATGCTGGGGCACAGAATCTACATGCAAAGTTACCTGCATTACCTCAAAGACTTATAAGATGCATGAGCCTCTGCTCTGTACGTAAACCATTGCAACATCTGTCATCCCTTAGCTGAATAGCTTCTTGCTACTAACAGGTAATGCTATGATACTGTAATCTTTTTTGCAGCACAGGCAAGAAGACAAAATTTTTTCTCGTAATTTAAGTATCAAAAATTAACGTAAAAGAGATTTATTTTTCTTAGTCTCATTTGAAGTAATTTATAAAAATGCATTAATTAGGTGAATGACAAATTCTTCAGTACTTTCTTATTCATGCCTTGAGATGTCTCTGCTTCCTGAGTTCCTTTGTAACACCATCCTGTAATCTTGCTAGCTTTCACCCATGTGCTCTTACAGTCGGGCAAAGGCAGCATAAGCTGTGGCTAGTTTGGTGCAATCTAGACAGGTAAATAGCTCCTGCAAGTAGATAGGTTGCTGTTGCCAAACACAATTCCTAAACATGTTTCACTTTTAATAAAAGCTGGTAAGACTATTAGACTAGTGTCTAGCTTGACTTCCCACCAGCTGATTTTAAAAAATCTAAAAACAAAAAAAGAGAATAATTCTGTATCCTTAATATATCTATCTCTCTGCTAAATTTAATTAAAAATGGCCAATGATTTCAGTGTGTTTAGAATAGCTGAGACTGAAAGGGATCTCTGGAGACTGTCTAGTCCAACCTCTTGCTTAAAGCAGAATCATCTAGATTGCTGAGGGCCGTGCCCTATTAGGTTTTGAGTATCTCTAAAGATGGTGACTCCACGACCTCCCTGGGCAGTCACACCCTTACAGATTACTCATAGGTTGAAACAGAAGATCGTGAGAAGAAAAGTGCATCTCATGCCCCATGAGGTATTTATACACATTGATAAGATCCCCTGTGAGCCTTCTCTTCACCAAGCTAAACAGTGCCATGGACAGTGCCCATTTTCAGGTGTGTTGTGTTGCAGAATAGGTTCTAGAAGAGTTGCATGCACTTGCATCTTATCAAATTTTATTTTTTAAAGCAGTATTTGTATTCCACCTTGGAGTTACCGGGCACTTGGTTTAAGAACCATGGTGTATTCAAATACAGAAGTGACAAGTAGGGGGAAAAGCATAGAGAACAAGCATAGCAAAATCAGGCAGATACATGGGAAAGAGAACAATTCTAACCTACTAAGAAAATTGCCTGTGAGGATTTCTCTAGTTGTGTCTAATTCCATAAATCTTTTCATTTCCAAATACTATACTGGTCACCAACTGGTTTGCAAAACAGCCTATGAATCTGTAGCTGTTTTCTGGTGACTACTGATTTCAGTAAATGGTGCAACTTGTTTATGGCATAATGTTTTTGCCAACTACAGTAGTCATAATGGACTGTGCTCTATAGGGCATGTTATTATAAATTCATCTCAGAAGTTATTAAAAAAAAAAAAAAAGGCCTGTGCCACAAGATACTTGTGGCAGGATCTTATGTCAGGATTCTTACTGATCATAATGCACTTTGATAGGTAAATAGTGATGTAAGTATTGTCTTCAGTCAGAAATATTTTTAGTGAACCTGCAATTAGTGACCTAAATTAATTGTGTAATTCTGAACTTTAATTAATATTTTGCTAATTTAATTGAAGAAAAGACAGATACTAATTCTCTAATTAATTACTGATTCTCTGACGTAACAGTGTAAACAAGAAAAAAATATTTTTAAACAATCTATATATATATATGTATATGTACGTGTTCCCATGTCTTTTTTCAACTGTTTTTATAGTGTAGCAAATTACTCTTACCCAAATAGATGACAGTATTTTCCTGAAAACTTTTCATTCATTTGTTTTCTGTATATGCACATAAACCAAAAGGACCGGAAAGTATTTAGGAAAACTGAACAGCGGGAATTGGGTCAGATTTTTAGAACATCAGTGCCCGAGAGTAGTATGGCCAGATGTAGATCACCAAATGAGGGTTACTTTCTTCTCCTTTGTCCTTAGCTACAAGCAATTAGCACACAGCAAATCGATTTTAAAACTTTGAGTAACAGTGAGTACCAGTAAAAGTTTAAAGAGAGCAGCTGTCATTAAAACACTCAGAAACTGCAAGAAAGGAAGCATCAGGGCAAGACAAACTTAGAGGAGTATTCAGTGGAGAACTGATAGAAAAGTTTTCAGTAGAAAAGCATTTTACACCATTTAGTTATTTTAGAAATCCTAATGAGATAATTATTCACTAAATCAAAGCTTAAGTTCCCTCCCTTTTCAGGGGGTTCATGAGTGGTAGCCAAAAAAATCATTTGCTGAAGGATCATGAGAGATGGACAATGTCTGTGGTTCAGTTTGGTAAACCAGGTGTAGATTAACTTGTGGTGTTTGGGATCTACTAGTAATGATTCCCATTGATTTGGCTGATTTTTCAATCATGATTCATGGGTTGTGAATTGAGAAGATGCAGAACACTAACTGGTACTGGTGAAGTTCATGCAGACAAAAACAGTGGTAAAAAGGTATTGGGATTTTCTCAAGCTGAAGTTACAGGTGTTCGTGATTCCTTAACTCAGTAAAAACTTTCACATAGTAATGTTGAAATTCTTTACCTAATTATTTGAATAAAAGTAATTCTCATGTTCAGCTTCCACATACAGTCTATTTAGCCAGTCAATATATATTGACGTGAATAGTTCTTACATGAAAGTGTGAAAACTAAGTAAACAATATACTTTTAGCTAGTTTTACAGATACACGATGCTGTTCCCTGTTCAGGATTCCCCCAGTTTGCATCAGAGTTGATTCTGTTCCATTCATACATTGGAGGAAAAGCTGTGGTTCTGTCTGCACAAAGGGCCTCTCTTCCTGTGTTGCTCTGGAGTTAAACAAGAGACGAGGGCTACCCAGCGTTTGTCAGAGCTGCAGTTTTTGTTCAGCAGTATATGCTGGGCTCAATTTAAAAAGCTTGCTCCTCATGCATTTATTTTTTACATTTCTAGATAAGTTTAATGGATCTGTTCCACTAAAAATATGGCTACAGAATGTCTACACATTAGGGAGATTTCATATGGCTCTTACTGCACCTGAAAAAATAGTTTCATTTTCAGCACTAAACAGAGAGAGAGAACAGCATCAATGTTCATGGTTTTACATTTTAACGTACCAGGTGAGAGAGTTACTCTTCAGAGTGGTTGTCATGCAAGTTTCAAAAAATACAAAAACATGTGGGCTTTCTAGAGTTGAGCAGTCCATGCTGGCTGAGAGCCAGTGTAAGTAAAATGTGTAGAAGTGTAACGGCCCAGAGCAAGCTAATAAATGACAATGTCACATGAGTTTAGAAACTAGATCTTCAGGGAACAACAAGAATATGCATGTCATATATTTATTTGTGCTTTTGGAGGATATGAAATGTATTTTCTAATGTGCTTGAGAAAGAAAGAAGTGCCTTAAACTGAAAACAAATATGATTTAAGTTAAAAGAAAACAGTAAGACACAAGATGTAACATCAGAAAACACTGTTTATTCAGAAGTAACAGCATTCATAAATCAAGGCTTCTGTGAGTTATTAGGGCTCCTACTGCTAGGTTGTGCATATACAGATACAATCTGATTTATTGTTCACAAAAATGGCAAGATACAGCAGGTGGATGGCAGTGATAAATTAAGATGTAAAGAAACAGAAAAGAATAAGGAGTTATAATACAGAGATGGTGCCACGTATGCAAAGTTTGAGTATAGCTGTAGCTGTCTGAATTCTCCAGTCATCGTGGGTTAAACTGTGGTTACTCAAGTTTTACCCTTTTTGTTGCCATTGTATAATGTATGCATTGCCAGATTCCTTGGATTTTCACTCAGGAGTACTGTTCTGATTAACGTTTATGTTCTCTGCACATCTTACGTACCACAAATTTAACATTGTTCTACAGAGATGGAAAACTTATCAAATGGATTTTAATTCTGAAACATGGTGATGTCTATGGCAAATCAGTATTGAAAAACTACACAATGAGAAAATCTCCCGATGGTTTAGTTTGCAGGAGAGGTGGAAAAAAAAATCTATGTAATTGTGGTCGCACTTAAACATGTTGAACATTGGAAAACACCCTGTACTTAAATTAGAAGGAAGGTTGCTGTTCCTAATACTTTAAACTACTTTACTCCTTCAAAATTAATATTACTTTTAAAGTGACATCAGAGGCTTGGTTTCTTTTCCATAAAGGAATACTTTAATACCAAATTAAGCAGATGAATGTTATTATTTTTAAATATTGTAATTGTTCAGAAATCTGTGTCACTTTCCTCAGAACAATTTTGCATTTCACAAAAAAACCCTATTTTTTTCCTTACATTTTTAATCAGAAATGGGGTGCTTTCCAATACAGACTTGTACAATGTTTACAAATAGTAAGGTGCAGAGGCATGACCCATTATTTTTGAAGCAAACAGTAAAATAGTGAATTTTTCTTCACTGGATCTCATGGTAGGAAACCAAATAAAAATTGCAACTGAACTATTTATAAATTAATGACCTTGCAATATATACACAGTGTTTATTCATGTACCTATGCATATGCTATAAAAACAGTGGTAATTAGCTACGCAGATGATATCCTCTCCAGTTGAAATATCAAGTTTCAATGGTCTCCTGCAACAGGAGTGCTTTCTTACAGACTTTCCTACTGGAATGGTTCCAGAGCACAGGGCTGGAGGTGGTCTTCTTCTAAAGGACGTTGTTTTCTGCAAGAATGAATTGTAAGAGTAAATTAACTCTGAATGAGCAGACTACTTTTATACTGATATCCAAGACAGGAACATGTAATCTGCAAATTGAATATGTTGTTACTTACAGTATCTGCAGCATTAAGTTCTAGGTATGGAATATAAGGAATATCAACACAATTAGATATTAGTAACTGAGTGTTCTCTTTGACTGCTAATGCCAAGTCTTCCAACTGGCATTTCCAGGTTTTTCAGGTCTCATGGGATTTTCATGCGTTTTGTAACTTGATGTTTCTCTTTACCTGGATCTGTCATGCCAGATACAAACAAAAAGGGAGGCTGAAGAATGCTGAATGTAGATCACATACGCTGAAAGGAGCATTTGGGAACTAAAACCAAAAGGGACTCATAGCTTTAAATTATGTGTTTGCCCTAATTAAAATGTAAAATTTACTTTTTTATTGTGAGGATGATAAAAGCATTTTTTTAAGTGAGTTATGAGACTAAGGTTGATAAAAGAGGCTATGTATCGCCCAATTACATTAATTACATTCCACTACATAGACTCTTTGGTTGATTTTAAAGAGTAATTTAAATAATATATAACTTTTAGAACCAAAGTCACATATAAAATAAAACTAGTAGCAAACACATATTAAGGGCCTGATTTTATTTACCCAAGTAGGAGAAAGACTGTTTCCACTATGAACTGGATTGTGGCTGTTCTCAAGTTAATTTACATAACCCTTGTCTAAGCCTTTGGTCTCACAATTTTTACATTAATTAAACATACCTTAATTAATCATCCTATGATGAGATGTCTTGCCCTGTAGATAAGGGGAGGGCAGTGGATGTTGCATATCTCAATTTCAGTAAGGCATTTAACACGGTCTCCTGTAGTGTCATTGTTGCCATTTTGGTGAGATATGAGAAGGCTAAGGGGTCAATAAGGCAGGTGGAAAATTGGCTGGAGTGCTGGGCTTGGCGAGTTGTGATCAATGGTGCAGAATCCAGCTGGCAGCCAGTAGCCAGTGGTGTTGCTCAGGGATCAGTACTGAGAGCTGTAATGTTCAAACCGGATGATGGGATGGAGGCCATTCCAGCAAGTTTGTGGGTAGTGCCAAACTGAGTAGACCAGACCAGGTTTTTCTAATGTGAGACTAAATGACCTCTGGAAGTACCTTCCAAACTAAATTAGGCTATGATTCCATGCATAAAAAAAAAAAAACCAAACTGGTGCAGCGGTGTAAAAAAGCACATGTTCAAGGAAAGATCATAACAACTTAAAATACATATTGCTAAGAGTTGTCATCAGTAGTTGTGTTAAGAGTGCTCTGACTAGGGCATTTAGATTATTTAGTTACAGACTAAATGTTTAGTGTTGCAGGTTCACATCTGCACTGAAGGACATGCAATGAACAAATGTCTGTTTGAGTTAAGGTGCTTTCTAAGGTTTGTGCCCTGACACTGTCTTCATCAGCAGAAAGCTCCCAGTTTCCACATAGCTGAATAGGAAGTGGACACTGGGAGTCTCTCTTCAGCCGAAGTGTTGGCATTTGCCCCGGGCCACTATGTTTAGCCTTATACATGGCTTTTGGCAAACTTACACCAGTGGTTTCTGCATAAGACCTTCTGTGTAATTTCATATACGAACACTATCTAACATTACTGAATTCCATTTTCTGTCTTCCAGTCCCAGAATTTTCCCATGCCTTCCTCTTATTGCAACCTCTTACTGAGATAAATTAGCTTTTCCTTCCCACTCTCCATGTTAAGGGTGGTCAGCCTTTGGACTTCCAAATCTACATACTGCCCATGCCTTATGTTCCAGAAGGTGCAGAGAACTGTGAAAAAAAGGAACTCTGAGAAAATTTCAAAAATAGAAGACAACAGTGGCTTCCTCACACAGCAAAACCACACTACATTATGGATCTAGGCTCTAATCAGACATTAGTGCCACACAGCAACCCATCCTGAATCCACGGTTCCGTCCTACTGCCAGTGGTGTGATGTAACAGGTAGATGAGCTACACAGTGACTCAAAAGTCAGATTGCCTCTTCGTTTTCTTTGATAACACATCAAAAATGATCAGAGAGTTAGCTCTAAAGCAAAGCAGGGTATGTTCACTGGCACTTTGGGAAAATGGATAAAATTTATTTTTCTTTATTTCACAAAAAAACCCTTTACCTACATTTTCAAAGCTGGCTGCTCTGCTTTCAGTTCACCAAGCACTCTCCAAACACTAACTAGAAAGAGGGGTCCAAACCAAACCAGAGGATAAGAAAAAATCAGGTTTTAAATGAGAGTGTATGTAATGTGGGTGTCTGGGAGTCTCAGCACTAATTGCTTGATCTTGTCACTCATTTCTGTTGTGCTTAGTTAAGTGTAAATATAGACAAAACAAGGCAACAAAAAGGAATAAAATGGATTACTTGAGTCTTCTAGTCACAGTCCTCTAATAATAATGTAAAATGCAATGCTGTGTCTTTAGGAACTTTGTGGGAAATTTTTGCTTCTTTGATGTCATAGTATAGAAGCAGCATGTTATCATTTGCCTCCTGCAAATACTCAGACTTGTTCTGATCCTCACAGAGTGGATTTTGCATGTCTACCTGTTCCTAACTTTTACTGCTTGAGAAGAGGACAATACTTGAACTTGCCAGTATACAGGAGCCCTAATTTTCATGGGGTTTTTTAATGTTTATATGAAGTGGATGGATTGCACTGTCTAGCTCAAGATGATGTGGAGATAAGAGAGATGTGGACAATGAAGGATTTACTTTGCAGTGCACGTTTCAGGATATCCACTGTTTAGATGCCAAAACCTTGAAACTTTAGAGTACTGCCCAGATGCTGATTGCATTACATGACCTGTCTCTGATACACATATCTTTGCAGATAAAGGACGGCCATGACTATGGGATATAGAGCTTCCCTATTAGCATCAATAGCAGTGTGTCCCACTAAGCTGTGGCAGAGGCATTCTCCACAGGTGGTGAAGTCTCCCTAAAACTACCATAGCTACATTAAGACTGAAAAAAATAGTGGAGGAAATGCACCTTCTGTGAGAAAGGATTATCAGGAATTCATAATTACTTTCAGCGTACCAGATCAATGGCATTTGCTACCTGACCAATAAAAATCAGACGTCTTCTCAAAGGAAAAAGTTGAAAATATCTATCAGTGCCATCAGTGACGGTAAGTCCTCATAATTCCAGTGAAAAGTTATTCCTTCTTAACTGGAGGTATTTAAGTTTTTAAGACATTTGTCTCCTGGCAAGTTCAGCGTTACCAGCCTCTGTGCCTCTGTTGGAGGATTATTGCTTTGTGTTAAATAGAGCTACACCTTTTCCCCCTTTCTTCTTTGGTGGCTTATTTCTGTTGTGTATTTTTTTTTAATACTGGAAAGCTGCTGATGTAATTAAGTTTTGGAAAGAAGAGAGCATGTGGATGCCTGAAAATGTTAAAGGCAGGTTAATTCTAGACATGGCTTTGCATGTTGACATTTCCCAGTTAACACACGGCTTCATAGGAGATTTCTCTTGAAACTTTGCCATGATATACTGCCAGCAAATGGGAGTGGTGAAAAATACTGGGAAGACCAGTGACTGCTAAAATAACACAAAATAGTGCTGCTGTCATCACCTGTTGCCACAACATAGAATTCAACAAAAACTGCATGCAGGGGAAGACCCTAGAATATTTGACAGCATTGTGTATAGAGGTCTTGTGCAAGAAAATGCTTTATCTTTCTTTATTCCATCCACAGATACTTGATAATCAGTTGTTGTGTCTTAGTAGCCTTGGCACCAAGAGTCTAGTTCCTTACTGTTATACATCAGCAGACCTCTGAAATGCTGGCAAGCTGTTTCCATTTGCATAAGCAGAGAATTGGGTCCTGAATAACTTATACAAAGCACTTGTTTTAGACTTTATCTTGCAATTGGAATTAATATCGCTATTGTAATCCTATAGTAAGTGTTGTTAATATTGGTGGGATATTGGAGAAGAAAATGAAAGATTCATATAGTTTTAGATCTCTTTGCAGAACTATGCCTACTCCAATCTTACTTTGCTTTGATATATACCAAGGTTGAATATGTTCTTGAGACATCATTTGGAGTTTGATCCTGACTTGTTATAGGAAAAAAATTATGTTTACAAGCTTCAGTACAAGTTTTGGACAGCAACAAATCAAAGATCAGATGGGTTTTTTTGTACTGCAAAATTATTTGATTTCTCGTTACCTATGTAAAGTACTGTTAAATTGATGAGCACTGCTTGCTAATTATAAGTAAACATTTTTAATGACAACTCAAATCTTAAAATAGCACTAGATCAACCTGATTTTAACAGTATTCTTTTGTCATCATGTAATGTTATAACTACTGGTACAGGAAAAAAAAGTATGTGAAAATCTCAGGGATATTCAAACACTGGATGAAAATCTGAACTTCTACAGGCTGAACTTTTGGGGTTTTTTAATTAAGTGAAATACTTACTACAAGGAGCCACATTTTTGAAATAGCTAATTTTGGAGCTGTAAAAGATGAAGGTTTTCTGTTGTGAAACTGGTTTTGATACAGTTACCTTTGATACTTTTGTCGTTGTTTTTCCCAGTAAAGTGGAAAAATCCCACTATGTTTAATCTTTGATCTTAAAGATTAAGAGAAATGAAGAAAATATAATTTGAGTCTAAATTATGGCAACTGAAATGGGAAAAAAAAAATTGCCTAAAATATTCTTTTAAGTAGTATTCATGTTAAAACAGTAAAAAGAGACTGTTCTAAGAAATTTTTTCAGTAGCCATTTGGAATGGACTTACAACATTTGTACAACTGTAGTTTACCTATACTTTTGGACAGAATTATAAATACATTTTCACTAGGCAAGGAACTAAAGATAGTTTAGGTTTTTATAAAAATTTTATAAAGCCTTATCAGCCCTGGAGTTGTTTCACAGCCAATGGAAAAATCAGGGATTGTTCAGTTTACATTGCAGCAACTAGTGGAGAGACTGGACAAAAACTGTGCCAGCTATCTTGATGGGAACCACAACTTTTTCAGAAAAGATGTTCAAATACAGGTCAGTGAAGACAGTGCTAGAAAGCCACTTTGGAAAACTAAAACAGACACAATTTGGCATGCTGAGGTGCAGCAGTTGTTCAAACCTACATCTTATTATAAGCCAATTCTGAATTTTTTCTTGTATTTGTGTTCAGTTGTCTTACTCTCCAGACAACAGCCATCCAATACTGAGCTTTCCCTTAATGGCAAATTAGCTATTACTTCTGCCAACTTTAATGTATTTCCATATACATGTGGGGTAATGTTACTGATTTGAAACATAGGTTCATAGTCATGAGTAGTGTTTTACAGCATATACACTTTATTTTAGGATATATTTTATATATTACTCATAGATGATGGACAAAAGATGCAAACAGGAGTTACTCTTTGATATTTCTGAAAAGTTTATGCTCATACAAGCATGAAATTGAAGCTGTTGAAATTCAATGAGGGAAATAAGGGAGAGCTCACTCTAGTATAGCTGATCACTTTGAGGCTGGATGATTGACCCCAGAGTAAGAGACTTCACAATGTATTTTTGCACTTCTGCTTTCTCATAGCATTGTTGAGTTCATCAGCTCTTCCCAAGCAGGCTGCTCTAAGGATCTCAAACAGTAGTCACTCCATGTCTTGTGTGTATATTTTTGACTAATTTTTTAGGGTTTTTTATTTAACTATTTAGTATAATTTTACATAGAAGAATGATTTATGTTCATTGATTTAGACGAAAAATAAGGTTTTACTCTACATTATATAAATGCTTTGTAATGGTAATCTTTGAGGAACATTTCCATTCTTGCTGTTAGGTTTGTCTTTGGTCAAGCTTTGCTTTGGCCTTTTTAATACTTTCGGCACAGAGTTCTCGTGTGAAATTTTGGGGCCCCAGGAGTGTCCCAGTCGAAGATGAATGTTTTTTCAGTGCAATAGAAAATTACCATTATCTGTATTACACATTCAACATTACTTTGCCCATTTCTGTTTGCTTTCTTCACCTGAGGTGGAACTGGTATTGTCATTTTGTTATTCATACAATCAGATACTTCAGTATGTGTTTATCTTGACGGTAC
This sequence comes from Rhynochetos jubatus, assembly GCA_027574665.1. Lineage (NCBI taxonomy): Eukaryota > Metazoa > Chordata > Aves > Eurypygiformes > Rhynochetidae > Rhynochetos > Rhynochetos jubatus. The sequence continues at coordinate 121,501,732 of CM050648.1, read as the reverse complement.
AAAAAATAGAAAAAAAATCCATATCTTTTTCCTAACCATTCAACTTTTCATAATTTGAGGAAGTATGTGACAACAGTAAGCATCCAGAATTGACTTTTAAATCCCTTTTATTTTGTTTATGCATATTTCTCCTTTAGTTATGTATGGGAGTACATTTGACTCCTGTTTTAAATCAAATCTCTTAAATGAAAGATGAAAGATGCATACGTCTTGAAATAAGTTATGAATAAGTCTATCTTTCAAATATGCAGTTTGGGTCAAATCCTCTGTACGATACTAGAACTTTGTGAAGAGTAAAGTTGGGGTGTAACAATAACTCCTCAAGGGTACATAGTTTAGGAGAACATTACTTCTGTATACAGCTCATAAAATAAGCTTTCCTTCAAGAATAAAGTTTGGCTTCTAGCCACGCCTGCTTGCTAGCTACTGTATGTATATTGAGGCAGGCTACTTGACAGTTCATGTACCTCACCATGACTGTATTTGAAGGTGGGCTAACTTGTTTGGAGACGTGATTAATTAAAACTTTATTAAGGAAGACTAAAGGGTTGACTTTTTAGAATAGAATATGGAGGTTACAAATTGCTATTACATACACAGAAAGAGGTCAGTTTTCACAACCTTTATTCTTTGTATATGTATCTTTTATATAGTTGGTGGGTTTTTTTTTTTCTGTTAGCTAATCTTTTGTGAAAAGACCTAACCCAAAATCCAGAGAATTTGTAGAGGCGCTCTCCATCCACCTCAGTGGGTTTATATAATGCCCTGTGTGAGCCTGTACCAATAACTTGAGTCATTTAACATACATTCTAGCTGCTGTGTTAAATGCAGGCCTTAGTTTGATGATACAAACATTTAGTGCCGCCATGTCTATGGGGCTGTAATGTACAAGAACTGCTCATCCAACCTGCAGCAATGACAGAATTTTCTCCTTAGCCAAAATCCTACTGGAAACTGGTGTGCATTCTGTGCTAAGTAGAGAGGTCTCTAAGTGATGGGATCTATGTAGAAAAATGGTACTGGTGAGGGCAGGTATGTGGCTTTCTTTACACAGAGTGCCACAGCTCCTGGAAATGCGGCATACTGTGTTAGCCAAAGAGGTGCTTGCTTGCCTTTCAGTTTTCTTTAGGAATCTTTGTTTTGTGATATTTACTCATTGCAATGTTGACTAGTACACAAACAACCAAAAATAAATAAATCTAACTCAGGAACCATTCTATTTTGACTCTTCAAATACTGAGAAATTTGTATTTTTGCAGATAAATCCAAAATAATATTGCCTCAGGTAGTATTTCCATAGTGAGACCAAAGATTTCTTCAAAATCCTGTATTTAAATTTGCATTTTGTTGAAACTCTTGTAATGGTCCAGTCCTTAAGGACAGGTCAGAAGGCTTATAGACTGCTGAATGTGTGACAAAGAGGTCGTAAAGAATCTGGTCAGATGTAGCTAATTAAAGGTAAATGAAGGACAGCTGCTTTTTGTGCTTCCAGCACATCTTTGATCTGCTCTACCCCTCAGACCTCTGTGGACAAGGTAGTTAAATACAAACTAGGAGGCCTATTTTAAAGACATTAAAGCCCTCCGGGGCAATCGAGTGACAGTCCAAGCAGCCATAAGCTGTTTGCTTTATTCATTAGAGAACTTTAAATGTGTCAAGAAATAGAATAATGTCCATGCTCTTAGATCAGCATTAGCAGTGAAGATTACAACAGCTCTGGGACATATGAATGGGCAAACTTCTTATGAAAACAAGTTTATTGAGAAGCATTTTGCTATAACGGCAAAGAAAATATATGTTGCACATTTTCATTGCAGGAATATTGATTCAATATGCATTGAAACATCTAAAGCTGTAGTGACACAAACATTGTGCAACCCAGCACTGACCTCAGTGGTGCATTCGATCATGTTTTAAAAAACTTCCTTTTCAGACACACATGATGGAAAGAATATGTCATATCTGAGTGACACAACAGTACGTAATACTTGCTGAAGAATTTATGGAGAATTTACATAATATATAGCCTTTCACTTGTGTCTAGAGATTCAGATACTTAGGTTTGTAAATTGGAAGTGTTTAATTTATAAGTCAAAGCTTTAATGTCAATACAACATAAGTATGTAAAAAGACTAAATAAAGAAAAAAAATTAGCAATATAAATAACTCTTTATTGCTTGTCATTTTGGAAAAAGTGACTTTGCCTAGAAATATTTACGAGTCCAACTCAGTATAACTTTTGGGAATGGTTTGATATCTTAATTTTTTATTTAGTAAATAGGAATTTAAAGTGAAATAAAGGTGAAGCAAATTCCTGTAACATTCTAAATGGTAAATTCTGGAAATATATGCCAGATTTTCTCACTAGTATTTAAGTACTTGGAGAAAATATTTGCTTTTTTATGTTGTATGCTGTGTTTTGCTCATTATCTTTTGTTTCAGTACCTAAATGTTGCATTGTTTGACTGCAGATTCAAACTCTCCATGGTGTTAAACCCCACTGGAACAGGTTTGGTATTTTAAAACCAAGTAAAGGTGTGAAAAGTATGAAATTTTAAAATGATCTTTTCCTGCCTTTTTGGCTATGCCATAAATGCAAATTTCATAGGTTTTACCATACAAAGAAGATTTCTACATGGCATTTTATCTTAGAATGGCTCTATGTGAGTAGTGCAGTTGGAATTGCTCACCTATGAAAGTGCTGTACACTGCTGGAGTATGGAAGAACCTTTCTTCCAAAGAGATGTAGATGTAGTAGATTTTTCCTGGGTGATGTGATATTTCCGCTTAATCTTACTATAGATGTGCTGAACTGCACATAATCTGAAACTAACTTGACCCTTCAAAATGTCACAGATTTCTCTAATGGCAGTTATATAAGTATTTCTGCAGTCAAAGATTAATCAAGTTGGTAGGTCTATGGACTTAATTTTTTCCATTATAAAATAAGCAGCAAATAAAAAATTAAATTAGAAGACGGCTTTTGGTTTTACTCATGAAACAATACCCAGAGAACGTAAATGAGCATTAAGCAGTTTAATTGAAACACATCAAAATATTCAGTGAGCTGTATTCTAGGTAACAGTAAATATAAAAAGATGGTTATATCTGGCAGCATGAGCATAATATACTGGCTTGACTATGCCAAAAACATAGTGAAAAGCAAACAATTAAAAAATTTGTGCTGAATTTAGTGTAGTTTGCATACACGCTTTAAACATTAAAGCTAGATAGTTTTTACCCAGATGCAAGAAATACATAAATCAATTATTACAGAATTCTGCTAAATATAAGCACATATTGTGGATTGAGGACCCATGGTTTTGGCTAGCATACTGTTTCGCTCACGTTGAATCTACCTGTGTCAGCTTGGCTGTGTGTTAGACCGGGAGAAAAAGCCCATACTATGGTAAAACTATTGTGAAAGAGAAATACAATAGCTCAATAGGGCCATTTATATTTGGATATCAGGAAGACATTCTTCATGGAGAGGGTGGTGAGACACTGAAATAGGTTGCCCAGAGAAGCTGTAGATTCCTCATCCCTGGAAGTGTTCAAGGCCAGGCTGGATGAGGCTTTGAGCAACCTGGTGTCGTGGAGGGTGTCCCTGCCCATGGGGTGGGGGGGGTTGGGGGGTGGAATTAGATAATCTTTAAGGTCTCTTCCAACCCAAAAAATTCTGTGATTCTATGATCTTCAATTTAAAGATCCAATAAAGATAAGTCAAAAAGGAAACTAAAATATAAGAATAAACTTAGGGGGGTTATTTATTTCATTTTCATATAGCCTTTATTATTTATTTTTTCAGCAAAGTACCTGGGACGTCAAAACAAACATTAAGACCTTCACAATATGTTCTTTAGTGACAAATGCTGCATTGCAAATGTTGGCTTATTACTACAAAAACCTCTCAGTACTTGTATATGCATGTATTATCACAGGGTGAAATTTGCACTTTCAAAGGCTGTAAATGCACATAAAGGTTTATGCACCTTTGCCTATGTATAATCGCAACTTAGGTTTGAGTATCTTGTATTCTTGGCGTGACTATTTAAGAAGACCATGCTATTTTCTGTCTTTATTCACTTAACTGCTGTAATCCAATTTTCAAGCTCAGCAAAAATAATAGAATATAATTACTTTTCTCTTATATTTGCAATAGAACTGAACAGTTTTACCGCCTTGTGTTAATAATGCTTTCTTCATCTGGGCAGGGAGCAGTGAAATCATGCGGACACTAGGTGTGCATTGTCAGCACCAAAGATGAGCAGCTTGAAGTGTCTGATGTGAGTTTTGAGCATGAGCACATTTCTAGGTATGTGAGCTGGGGCTTGGGAAGGTGAAGGGGATTTACAGCTGAGGATCGGCTGGCCTAGATGACATGGTGCCTGAAACATCCATTTCTGCCTCCTGTCTTCCACACTTCCACCAATGTAAGAGGTGATTCTCCAGCACTTGAGTAACTTTACTTGAAACTGTGAAGATTAAAATGGTAGTTTGCTATACAATCAAGGAGCCATTATGAATTCAATATAGGCTGAATTGCTTTCATGGAGAGAGCTCCAAGAACACTGATCACTTTCAGCACAAATGCTACAGGCCAAACCTCAGAAATTGCCGTCTGCTGCTGAAGTCCTGGGGTTTTTTGAAAGCCAGAAAAATCACTGTTCCCAACCCTGGTATTCCTCAGTTTCCAGATAGCAATGCTACGCTGACAGGTTGCATCTGTTAAGGAACATTCTTACCTAACAAGGTGTTGAGCATGACCCAGCTCCTCCTCTAGACATGCAAAAACCTTCTTCTAAAATGTGTGCGGGTAACGATGGTAAACCGAGAGCTCCTCCTGGGATTAACTGTGATCAGCTAACACATTTTTAAACACAGACAACCTTGTCGACACCAAGGGAAAAATTATACTCAACATCTTGTTTAATTAACATGTTTTCTAGTATATTTTCTCAGTGTAGACAAGGTCTCTAAGGAAGAATGACTCATGAACGCAGCACTACCATTAAGGAGTATTTTTTGGAGTAACTTTCCATTTCTCCCCATTTTCTAAGGAAAGCATTGATTTGGCTCATTACCTAAAAGGTTAATTAATGTTTGTGAAGAGCTCCAAGCTACCATTAGTTAATCCCATACGACATCACTAAATAGAATCCTGAATTAAAATACATATCACTTTCTTAAATGAAAGCTAATATGTAGATCTTTTCCAGCATACTCCATGCATACTGCTGTATAGTTTTCCTTGGAGCCTACTTGACACATATTACAATTGAGATGGGCACAATACATGAGTGCCTCCTAGGAAAGGAGTGGGCCTTGGCTGCCACACATACCACAGTGAACCTAGCATTTTGTGGAGTTTTCTGAGGGAGAGGTACTCTTACAGAACAGGTGAAAGCTTTATGTGTCTGGGAAGATAGAGTGGGACACAAGGCTAATAGAAATTAGCCTGTGTAGAACTGACTACAGGGATGATTTTTTACAGGCATTGATTATTCTTCAAATAATGTTGTTAGAGTCAGGAAGAGGTTCCATGCTTCATCTTGTCAAATTAAGTGTTTTAACTAACAGACAAGCAGATTTAAGAGGACTTTGTCATTGTTTTTATTAGGATACAAAGATCAACACAAGATTCTTTCTGTCAGACATATATTCTCAGAAGGAAATGCATAGTACGCATAAAATATTTATGATCATTTCTTACATTGTAACTATATCTATGTAAAAGCCAAAATAAATACCAACCCTTCCAGCTATACAATACATAGTGCCTGATGTGTTTATTGCCACATTTTCTATGACCAGTCTCCTTTCTGTTGTGTTTCTCCAGTGACTGTGTTATTCCAGGGAAATGAGTAACACAAGGGGAGGAGGGTGCATAATGACTTCTACGCTGTAGGGGGTTGTCTGAACTAACACACGGATCACGCTCTACATGTCTTGAATCTGTGTTCCGGGTGTACTAGGCAGAAAACATGTAGAAGGTGAGCGACTCAGGTTTCTTTGAAAGACAAATCAGTGTGTATCACAAGCACTTCACAAATTTCAGTTCATAGCTTTGAGGCTCGAAGAAGAGCTGAAGGCAAGGATTTGTCTCCTAAGGAGGACCAAAGCCATAATGATTCTATTTTCATCTTTTCTGTTTAACAAGTACTGTTAGCTAGATTTCATTCCTTGTTTCCCTGTTCAGTGAACAGATGAAGTACGGAAATGCTTGGGAAGATGAGGAGAACTATAATCCTGTGCTGCTGAAATCTCAGACTTTCACTTTCTGCCATAGTATTCTTGGGCCATGTTGTATGATTATTGATGTAAGATTTGTGTGTGATGGAACAGACGAACAAAGAGCAAAGGAACTCAAAATACCCACCAGTAGCCAAAATGTTCACTTTGAAGAGATGTCAATGAAGATTGCCAATTTGAAATTTTAAGTGTGAATCTTGTAGGGGCAAATGTAATGTAATCCAGAGTGGGAAACAATTTAAAAACAGAAGATATTAGTTGTAAAAGGGAAATGCTGTACTGAGGAGGGCTGGTTTGGGGGTCAGTATTTTCTGTCATTTTATTCCCTCTATGGGCTTAGTTAATGAGCAGAATGTTTTACATAACAGAAGTCTGGACTCCCTTCTCGGCTGTTGATATTCCACTTGTGTACGCTCAGAGGATGTCAATGATGACAGCTGGCTATTTCTTCAACACACAGATTGTGGTTATGTCTTGTTTCATGGTTAATATCCAGTTTTCACAAAGAACATTTTCCCACCCAGAAGACAACAAATGTTGGACTGACCTAGTAATTGTTCTTTCCTATATTTCCTTCGGGCTCTTATTCAGCTAGTTGGATCTGAGTTGTTTTAAACATAATTAGGCCATCATAAATCACTCTGGGTTAGCTGTCATTGACATCACCAAGGAGACCCAATGGGACGGTTAGAATATGTTTTTGGACAATCTCTCTGTAGCTATATTAACTACTTTATCATGAAAATAAAGTTTGTAAACAGTAGTCTTTACAGCTTGACAAGTTAAAAAATATTGCACTCTGATATAGCTCTTCAACAAATTAGATTTTCATAGTGCTAATTGAATTTTTCACAAAGATGATGAGCATTAGCTAAAGAAAGAGTAATATATTTTGTTTTATTGAGCACATCTCAGAGTGCTTGTAATTTAGTAGGGCCACCACACTTTCTGGGCAGGCTATCAAGTAGGATGTTGTAATGATTTGCATGACTACTATAGTAGATGGAAAAATGTAGCTTGTGTTTGTAGCTGTTCCATTAGCGTCTTGCACAGCGTGCGTTCCTTTGGTGTTCTTCAGAGAGCTGTGTCATAATCCCAGCATCTTTTGAAAAGAGTTCTGTCTGGTCAAATCAAGTAACTATACACCATTTAAAACCTAGTGTGTAATTAAATGATGAGACAAAGGAAAGAGTGAGAAAGGCAGATAACCAATAGTATCCTGAAGTTATCATAACAGAGCTCTTGCCAAGGACCTTGGAATTCATCTGATTCAGTTGCTGGAAAAATGCCCGAATTAAAAATTATCCTATGAGGACCAAGAAAATAGAGCCAAATTCTGGCACTGTACAGTTTTCTCCCAAAATGGACATTAATGCTGCAAAAACAGAATAGGGTGAACAACCCCTGGCCCCATGCTTGGCCCCCTACTGTAGGCTCTATGTGCCAAAAAAAGACAGAATAGAAGATCAAAAAAAATGGAGGGGGGAAAGGGTGAAGTGGGGAAGAGAAGTTGGAAAAGGAGGGTGGTTGGAAAGGAAAAAACTCATAGGCTATGCCCCCTGCCAGCACTGAAACATTCAACTGCAGCCCCAGTTGCAAAGCACCTGTTGGCAGCTGTTGGAGTAGTTTCTATGTTTTGGGACAGAATCAGGGTAGAAAACTTACAGTCTGTGTTCCTTGATGTGACATGTGATTTGGCCTTATTTTAGTAAAATAGAAGTTATTCCTGGGTAATAATTATAACAATAAATATACCTGTTCAGAAACAATGACAGCTTTTACTTTCTAGAAAAAATATAACAAATATTAAATTGCATGATTTTGAATGATTCTCCTTACTGCTAATATTAATTTTTTTGGCTGATATCACCTATGTTGTCTTCCTTTTATCCAAAACTGAAAAACAAAACAATGTTGCATGGACTGGAAAGAAAATACAACAAAAAAATGGTCATAAATATTGACTTCATACTGATATTCAAATAAAGTGGCAGGAAGATAGTTGTAAGGGGTTATCTGGCCAGTTTTATGTTTTGCAAGCTTTATGTATTAGAGTGGAATAATAGAAAAGTAGGAAAATTTTATATGTTAAATTAGAACTCTCAGCAAATATTTTATGTCAAGAACTCCACTGAAACATTTTTAACATATTTGCAAACTTTCATGTAAACTGCTGTTCAGATATATTTAGTTGAGAGTTAGCATTACAGTTTATACCCTCCTCCTGTTACTAAGAAATCCAAAACACAGCCTCATACTAGCTACTGTGAGGAAAATTAACTCTATCTCAACTAAAACCAGCACACTAACTCCAAAAATTATTTGTGTTTGTGTACAAAAAACCACTTGCGGTCCTTTCTTGTTACATAATAGGTTATTCTTCCTTAAGAGAAGTATATAACAATTATCAATAGTATACATGTTCGATAGGTAAAGCAGAAAATCCATTCTCTTTAAATATAGGTATTTACTATAGGCTGAGCTAAAAACTCTTTTGCTTTTATTGGCTAACTCTCCTTTGACTATAATGAGAATTTTCCCTCTGCTAATGCTTTGGTTCAGCGTAAAAGGCTTCCTTAAGTAAGTACCTATATTACTCAGAAAGTTTGGATAAAGTTGAAATAGAAAGTAGATAATGTTTTGGAATTTAATCCTTTCTTATAAACTTTTAAAACCTCACAGTTTTCCTGTTCTACTTGAAACACTACATTTATTAGTTCTAAAATAATTGAAATTTGAAACTTTAAGCCTTCCTTAGATTTATATTCAGTAGTGAAAAAAAAGAACTCAAGCTCCTGACGCTGCAGTATGTGCTACCCAGGCACAGCCTAGTTCTGCATGAAGCCCACTGAGAGTTTTTCTCCACCAAGTCTGCCAAAGAATAGGGCCAAAATGCAAATTCCATTAGTTCAATAGATTGTGTGTGGAACACTTCAAATGAGATTTTCACTGTGTGTTAGAGTAATTTCTTTGCCTTGCTTAGAAAGAGAAAGTAGTTGAGTAGCCTAGCATGTAATAAATTGTCTTAGGTATTAGAGACTGTTAGCTTTAGTGATACCTGAGCTCAGCCTTATTCTGTGCCATTAAAATAAGAGGACAGGATCTGGACCTTAAAACGGTAATATCTGAAGAAAGAAAGCATCTAGTGGAACATAAGCATGTGCTTAATTTCAGTGGGACTGTATGGTATGCAAAAAAAAAAAAAAAAAGAATTTGCAGATATTTTAACTTGAATAAGAATACTTGCCTGAACCAAGATTTTTAGGAGTTTAGCCATGAATCACCAAAGGACACATTCTGTATTACAAAAGGTTTTTAATGATTCTTGCTATAATAATAGATTACATAAATGCATTCAAACATTACACTAAGTATAGTCTTCACAAAGTGTTTGTGCATTTTGTAACAATAAATATATTACTCTGGGTAAAAGGATACTGTGGATGCTTAAAAGTCTTAATAAACAAGGGCACAGAATGTTCAAAGCTATGATAACCTAGTATCTTGGACATACAGAGATGTATTTTCCCAGTATTTCCAAATCCTTTAAGACTTGTGTAGTTGTTTTTATCATCTCTGCACATTGAGAGATCTCAAAAATACACTTTTACCTTAATCCTGATAAATACATCTTTTTATTGTATGTTTGCTGTTTGGAATGAGGGTAGTAAACAAAACAGAGGAGTAGGCAAGCCTAGAAAATCTAAGCAAATGTAGAGAAGCTCTGAAAGTTCTCCCAGGTGATGTATGCCAGGCAACACTGGCAAAATGTGGGTGATAACTTCTGGAATTTTCATGAGGTGTCAGGTGGGTAGAAGACAGTAAGGGAACCTACTTAGAAGCCAGTGGTGGCAGGTGTGTTCAGGATCTTCCAGGTTTCTTCTTTCCCTCCTTGCTATTCACACCCTCCATTCTTGGACATGGAAAGTCCCCAGCAGTTAAACTTAAGGGCTCATGATGAGAGATTGAGCAGGAAGGGGAAAAATAAGGACTATGCATCAGCACAGGGCAGGGCAGGGCAGGATGAAGAACCAGTAAGGTAAAAGCTTTTGCTTTTACCTCAGTAAGGCTGCAGCTCAGATAGCCAGCTTAGGAATCAGCTGTCATTTTAAAATCAAATTCATCTGTGCCCCCAGCGCTGCCTTGCATAACAGCAGTGTCGTTAGGGATTAGTCTTATATGACAAAGAAGCCAGTGCCAACCTGAACTCTCTTCCTTCACTACTTTCAGTAAGACTTCATGTATTTGTTTATAAAGCCAGTTAAATGTTTCCACTGTTCTTAAGTCAGAAAACAGTGCAAAACTATGATTAAATTGAACACATAGCTTAAGTCCCCATTTCCCAACTATGATGAAAGGCTAGCACTGTTTACTGTCTAAAATCCCCAACGGTTTCAGTATACTACAGAAGAGTGCATTTAATGTATGAGGTATATAAGTACTGTATCATAGATTATACTGTTAGGGTTTTACATCACTTTTCAAACTTCAAAAACTATTGGAGTCAATAGAAATTAAACTGCTATTTGTACAAATGTTTATTAGGCCTTTCTTTGTTATTATTTTATAGGTCTTGTAGAAATCTGCCTGATGCATCCTCTTGATGTAGTGAAAACAAGGTAAGATTCTGCTTGAACAGGTTTTGTTGACACTGGAAGATATCCAAATTAGGAGCTGTCAAAAAATAAAATGCTAGAACTTCTCCAAGTAAGATAACTTGTGCCTTTAATGGCATTTATACTTACCTCTCTCTACAGCATTTGACAGATGGAATTTGAATAGCATGACACATTTCTCATTAGAGGTCATCTAAAGGTGTTAGATCTGGTTTATGACATGTATTTTTAATGTCATAGCAAAAACCTAGGACATGAAGAGGGCTATAGATAAATTTGCTTACTATATGTATTATCTGAAGTAATGCTTTCATATGTAACTGGGAAATACTGTATTACCTTCAAAATACTTTTCACAGATTTTTGAGACATGATAAAAATAAATAAGGCGTTATATTCTTTCTGTGAGCTAAGTAACTTCATGTTTTTACCTTTTTTTGTCTTTTAATCTGTCCCTATCTTCTGAATATTTGTGCTTACGTGAGCATAAATAATTAAGTGACCTGGAAAATTTGGTCAGAAGAGATCTTTTTAATGTTGATTGTTGAGATCGAAAAAGAATTGTTGTGTTTCTAGTCCCTTTAGTGTCTTTTTTGCTTTCCTATGCTTTTTATTTTTCATATAAATTCATAAGTGACTGTCACCATACGTGAAAAGCAAACCAGAATGCAAAAGCATACAATAAGGACAAAAAAACTTTTCATGCCTTGTGTGTAACACACAATGCCAACAGTGTGTTGCATACCATATACTGCTCCTGGAGGTCTATCCTAGGTCTCAGTCACATAGGCAGGAAAGCTTCACTGGGAGATGAATCAGCCCCCAACAAATGATGAGGACAGCTGTGGTCTTGAATCAGTCAAACATGACTTGAGATTTTGGCTCCAGTAGCCAACGAGTGAACTCGTTACAGATGTATTTTTGACTTCTGTTTAAATCATATTCTGGGGTTTGCTGAAGACCTTGAGGTATACTTTTCTGCAGCTTGCATTTTGCAGGAGTCTGAGGTGATTGCCCAGAGGACGGTAATGCAGGCTCCATTCACATTAACTGCTGCTGAGGGGCTGAGGGTACTTCTCAGGACTTAGGACTTTGCTCAGACAATTCTGTATCATCCATAAAGTGGAATATGTTGATTCACACACAGATGATAATTTCAAGGGTCCTCTCTGCCTCTCCAAGTACCACTGAGACCACTGTAAACAAAATTTACATAAAGAAGATTGAAATTAAAGACTCAGAAACAACAGGGTACAAGCAAAACAAATACAAGACCAAATCTAAAAGAAAAAATCTGTCTTGCTTTGCTGTCATGTGGTCCTCACAGGATGTGCTTTAGTGGCTTCATTTTGGCAGGTTGTGCTATAACACCTATAACTCTAAAGCTTTTGCTCTTACCTCTTCCTGTTTTCCTCTTTTTACTAAACTAGGAGTCATATTCTTCTGTAGTATAAACACTGCATCAGTGATTTATTTCTCACCTTTCTTGTCTTTGAGGTTGTCATCCTACACATCCTCGTGTCTCCAGTCTTGGTTGAAAAAACTTAATAAATATCCTTATAATCATTCATGATTCAGGACACACCACAGACACCATATGTCATATATCACAAAAAGCATTAATTGCACATGTGTTCTGATAAACTGGTAATCAACAGAGATACTTTCAGCTTTCTGATGGAAACCATGCATACAGTGGACTCTCAGAATTCAAGAACAGATTTCCCCATTTCTGTTGTAGATTTTATTGGTTTTGTCATACTTTCAGTAGTGAAAATGCCAATCAGATCTGAGATCCAGAAATGTAAAGCACTAAAGAGTGTACAGGGATATTTGTGAAGCTGTATCAGTATTAAAAATAAATAAATAAATAAACTCTTTAAATGTAAAATCTGAGTCCATGAACAATGGAATTAAAGCAGACAGGAAAAAATGGAAGGACGGTATGTGTACAGGAGAAATCAGATTATGGATTATGGTGAAACCAAGGTGCTGAATCAAGTAAAACATCATTAAGTAAATTTTTTTGTTTGAAGAAACTTCAAGTGAAGCTAACTCAGCTCTTACAGTGAATTAGCGGCAGCTCTTTGCAGAAGTGAGCAGCACCCAAGTGATATTTTTTTGTGTGTTTTGTTGATGCAGATGTATTCAGAGATATTACACAGATTTTGCCGTAACTTTTCTGCTGATCTTAGCAGATGTTAAAACTTGAAAATACTTACATTTTGAAAGCCAAACACCAAAAATAGAATATCCTTTGATCTCACCCATCACTCAGTTCTATGTTCCTAACATCATGACACTTCCTTTCATTTTGTAATGGTCCAAATTTACTATAGCAGGTTAATTCTTTCATGGCCTTAAAGAAGTTCAAATGAAACTTTGTTGTTAATTCTGAACATTGGATTTAGAATGTTTTCTAATACATTTTCATTTACTTTATTCCTTTGTCGCAGTGCCTTTAAGTATTACAGTGCCCTTACTCTTTTGCAACATGGTATTGATAATCTGTCATATCCTAAACGCTTCCAGCTATTACAGTTTTGGTAGTTTATTTGGGGTTTTTTTCCTTATGGTTAGGTGAAAGGATGTATAAAAACACCATTTGTTGCTTAATTTTTATGATGCTTTGAGTTTCCTCCCTTTTTTTCTATAAAGTGCATGTTTGGTGGAAAGAGTGCTGTGGCCTTTTCAAATTAGTGGAGTCCTGTTTGATCTAAGTTAGCATTCTGAAGGAGTTTAGGGAAGATGCCAAAGACTCACATCTAGTGGACTGGTGGCTTAACATCTTTGCTTCATTGATTTTTGTGTGTGTGGATGTTTTTAATAAAAATTTGGAGAAAAGAAATTTCCTGTCAGAGATTATTTTGAAACCCTGGAAAATGGTTTGGCTCTTTTGTGACAACATTTTGCAATATCTTTTCTGCGTTTAGTAATTTTCTATTATTCTACAGTAACAATGCTAGTCTTGTTTATCTCTTCACATCAAGGAAGAAACAACATAGATACATACAAATACAGGTTTATAAACTATAGACAAGCCAAATACTTAATGGAGTGGGTTTTGCTAATTGTACATTTGGAAATAATTTTATTTTGTTGTCTATTAGAACACCTAAGATCATTACTTTAAGAAATTAATGTGAGCTAGCCAGCTAGGTGGAGATAAATATGATCCATTGGTTTAGCTCTATGAATCCTACTTATTCTTTGAAATAATGCTCTTTTCTCAATTACAAGATATATTGGTATAGTTTCTACTAAAAAAAATGTGTTAAACTTTTAATGTCTCAGTATAATAACGACTCCATTAGATGTTTTATTTATCAGTTACCCTCATGATGAATTTAGCCATCTGTAGATTAAATAAAGCACTAGATCTCTGTTCTTGTCCTCCTAAATACAAGTTTTACAGAATTCAGTCAGAGCTGAGTGGGGATAACAGTAGCAAGTAAGAGTTTTCTGGTAGAGACATAGTCAAGTCATAGAAAATCTACTTTTTAATTAAGAAACCTAAATGATCTTTCTTGGCTGCAAAGTGATGAAAAAGTGTCTTAGTCTGGGTAAAGAATTGGTTTTGCTTATTTTGGACTCTTTTTTGGGTCTTAAGTGTAATGTAGACTATAATATTGTTTTCATCCAGCAGACTTCCCAAAGGATGACAAAAGGGTATGCTAGATCACATGATACATAGGACAAGACATTGTCATATATATTATTTTAAAATTAAACATAATAAAATACTTTTCCAGGTAGAGTTTATCCTTTGTGTCCTAGTGGCATAAGATTTGGCATAAGCAAATATGCAATATTTGGATCTTAATAAGATTTCATTGTTGGAAAATTAATATTTGTACAACAGCTCACAGGTTTAGTTGGTGAGTGAAAGGGACAGAATTACAGGGAGTTGCCTGAAGTCAAGGCAAATCTAATGTCGTTTGAGGGATCCGTCAAGTAAGCCTGAATGATAACTGGAGGATGAGACTGATCTTGTCTGATGGCTCAAGTTATGATCTGATGCGGTCCTATAGACCTGAACAGCTTGAATTTACAGAAAAAATCTGTTCCTTTTTTAAAATTTCCCTACTCCTGGGTTGCTGGTAAAAAACTGCCATTTTCATGAGCTTGATAACGTCTGAACCACATGTACTAACATACAATTTTCCTTGCTATTACATTTTAACACCTCAAAAAAACCCACATGCAACCCAGAGTGATATTGCAAAATTAGAAATATGACTAGAAATAAAATTTTGTCTAATATTTCCTCAGATTTATAAGTTGATGACCTTTGCATGTGCTTTCTCTTTATCATTGATTATTACCAGTATTTATACAGCTGAACTGTAGTGACTCCACTGTTCTTGAAAACAAATTCCAAAGTCCTCTGTGCAAGTATTCACACAAACTGTGAAACATACATTGAAGTATAAATAGTCATTCTGGATGTGACTTGGTACTGAGTAGTTAGGAAATGGAAACCATACTTTGTAACTTTTTTAACTGTTGTCTACATGACAGAATTTAATAGAAAACACATATGAAGAAATGTATGATTAAGTGCTTTCAAATAATAAAGAAAAAATAAGAAGACATCATCAAAAACTTTCAAATACATAAAACATCTGAAAAGCCTTGTGTTTGAAAGTCCTGTGAACAGGAAAAATGTTATGTGGATTAGATGAATCATTTACTTATCTGTTTCATTTTGGCAGTTATTTGACATCACTATATGTTTTGAGACAAATATTTGAAAGAAAGATGGTTTCTCTTATGTCAGACTAATGCAAAATTGTGCTCCAGATATGTGTTGAATTCAGTGGAGATAGACTAGTTCATACCACTTGAGTATTAAGGTTTTTTTACTTCCAGATAGTGTATTCAAAGAGTGGTAAATGTTCTCATAAGCCAACTACAATCTAAAGGACGTGGAGAACGTCTAGTTTATTATTTTATCAGCAAAATCATCAAGGTAGTGTGTCCTAACAAATTTAACATATATTCAACAGGCATACTTCTCTTAATTCAAATTATGACAATTCTGGATTATTTTAAATATGTTGTGCTCTTTATTTAAACAATCTCCTCTATTTTCACACATACTTGTGTCGTCATTACACAGCCTCACATTGGTATGGGTGTGCAATTTAGAAAGCAATGCCTAAGGAGCATTCTTTCAAAAAGCATTTACTTCAGCTTAAGTGCAGTTTGTTTTCCTGATCAACCTATTCATCCTCCCTGGTTTTTTTCTTAAATCTGTTTCTCACCGTTGGCAGAATCTGGAGTAGATGCAGTCCATGTTGCCTCTACTTTAACACTCTTTTAGACAGTTCAGCATTAGATCAGAATCTTCTTGAGAACTGACTTTCCATCTTATGTGTGATCCAGAATATCATCATTTTAAAAATGAGGTTAAATAATTCACCTTAGAAACTTTGGAGAAAATTTTCATTTCATCATGATAGAGATTTTATGGTCTGCCACTCTTTCCACAGAAATCTAGACCAGCATCATGAACCTGAAACCCCAAATATAGAAAAATAATTTTAAATCAAAGTCCATACTTAGACTTTGCATTACAGACCCATTTCTAGTTAGGAACTGTTCTGCTGATTTGTGTGCATGTTTATCCATTTTGTTCCTTTGTTCCAATCCTGTCATTCTGGTCTTATTAAAAAAGTTCAGCTTACTACATGTGTTTCCGATCTCATTCCATCTGTTGTTTTGCAACAGCTACTTCCTTTATATCATTAATTCCTCTTTGATTTCTGGTCTTTTTTGTTTGAGTGAGCAGTAGTGGAGCCTGTTTCTGAAAAATGTTGGTTTAAGGAAGAGTTCATTGTCTTTATACAATGTTACCATTTCCAAATGATCATAGCTCACTTGGTTCACATCAGGCCATGTTAAGTTCATGTTACTCGATGCAACTGCTCTAGCTAGATTCATAACAGTTTTAAGCAGACAACAGTCTTCCTGTCCTGGGAAAATTATCAGGATACCAAACAATTCTGTATTGGAATGAACAGTTGAACTCTCAGAAGACTATTAGTTAAAACAATGAGTTTTGGCCAATGAAACTCTTCATCTAGTTGATTTTGAATTTTGGAACTTTCACTTCCATTTTTTTTCTTTTCAACAGTTTTAAGTAATTTTGAACTAGGAAAAGAGAAATTTTGGGTTGAAAATGTAGAGAACAACATCCATTGTAATCTAAAAGTGTATAAAAATGTATTGAAACTGATCATTTCCTGAGAAATGTTTTCTTCATTTTGAGGGGAAAAAAAAAAGCTAGTAAAAATAATCCCTGACCAACTCAACCCGATGTCCTTATTTCAACCAAATGTCAAGGCTTTTCTCTGGGATCAGTTTTACTTGATTTATCCGTGGCCTTTGGCACAATTGTTCATAGGGTTTGTGTGCATATTGTAGTTTATACTCGGTTTTGGCATTTGAATTTCAGCATTGAAATACTTGGAATATTTCTTTACAGATCCAAGTTCAGTATAAGAAGAACTTATCTCAAGTTTACAATGATTTGAATGTGGATGTGATCCAGGGCTCTGTAATTTGCCCTTTGTTTTCCTTCTATGTGCAATCTGTTAGGAATTAATAAGGGCACATGGGCTGATAATTCCTCCTAGATATACTATTGCAATCTAAATTCTTCCCTGAATTAAAGAACGATTTTGTTGTGCACCGTTAAACAGATGCTCTGATTTGCATTGCTGGTTAAAGTGTTTTCTGTTCCTATGTGTTTTTTCTTGTATTCATAGGCAACCATATGTATATTTTATAAAGAGTGTCGAGATCATTTGGGATAAAAGGAGCTATAAATGCAGCTTCATCATCTCCTCACATGATACTGTGTTATTTGTGATCAAACGGTGGAACCGCTGAATAATATCCCTGCTTCAAATCAGTGTTGACTTTTGTGAAAATGATAACATATACTGTTTCTTGGTTTTAGAATAATCCTATCCTCTCTTTGATAGAAACTGAATTTGTGCATCATCAAATCAGACTGCCAGAGATCTCTTTTCTCAACCTTTTCCTTAATTTCAATTAAGCATTCTGCCATTTACTGGGGTGGGGGATTTTTTTAATGAATAGTAGGTGTCTTTTTAAACAACTGAAATAACATAAAATAAAAATTTCCATTTGTCAGCATGGTATGATGCTTTGGGTTACATGTTATCTGGGCCGTTTTACTGGTCATACCAAAACTACCCTCAGTTCCTTGTGTCACTCATGCACTGTAACAATCTGGCATTTCTAACACCCGCCAAATAGTCCATGTCCACCTTCAGCATGCTCAAGATAGAACAATAATCTCTGTTTACCTTTTAAACTATCCTTTCCTTATTTCTGACTTTTTTTAGATTAATAAAATGAAATAAATGAAAACTCTGGGTGCCTAATTAGGTACCTACAGAGTACAGGGGTGCAGTCCCTGACACTAGAAGGAAGAGAAATGGCTCTATGTGCAGGAAGCAAGTATTGGACCATCATAGGAGAACTGAGGAGAGAGACAGCAGGAGATGAGGGGATGAGCTTTTCAGGAGAGGAAGCAAGTGGACAATTGCCCACAGAGAGCAAAAGAGAAAGAATGTCTGAACAAGAACCAAGATGAAGGAGAGGGAATGTGTGATGGCTTTCTTATATATGTTCTTCTTAGTCCTGTAGATGCAGAAGGTGTGGTTTGGATTTCTGGAAGGAGGCTGGATCAAAGATGACTTAGAGTGGCCTTAGTTGCCTTCAAAATGTAGTATATAATTTTGTTTGAAATTTTTGTTTTGCTGCATCTTTCCATGTGTGTTTTTACGTCCCCCAAGCACAGATCTGTCTCGTAGAATCCTTACAGATGATTCCTTCTGCAATTGATCTGAGGAATAATTGGAAATCATGCTAAAAGTCATATTGAATATCATCCGCCCTACTAGTGACAATCTTTTTTACTATGGACATTTGAAAAATGTAAACATGCATTTGTTCAATGTAACCTTTTTATGCTTTCCCTTTCAGTTCCCTTTAATTTACATTTTT
Organism: Rhynochetos jubatus; assembly: GCA_027574665.1. Taxonomy (NCBI): domain Eukaryota; kingdom Metazoa; phylum Chordata; class Aves; order Eurypygiformes; family Rhynochetidae; genus Rhynochetos; species Rhynochetos jubatus. The sequence goes on along the minus strand of CM050648.1, from coordinate 121,482,821 downwards.
CTTTAGTTCTAATGCCATAGCAGAATATTCTTTCTGTGTTTGAATTTCCAGTGCTTACAAAGTTCATGTAAACATTTCATGGCAACTACATGAGCATGACTTGTAATATGACAAGAGCCTGAGGGTTTCCCTTCTATAATCTGCATCCATATAGTTACACGTTTTAAAAATAAATGTACAGACATATTTCCTTGTACTGGTACAGCATCTTCCTTGGTAGAGAAAGTGGAGTTTCTTCATGTTTAAGTTCTCTAGCACTGGAAAAACCTGCAGTTTATTAGCTGTGTCCTCATGATGCAGTTGCAAGAGGGTGGTGTGGACTGCATTTTGTGATTTCATGGGCTGCGCATTGTGAGCTTGCAGTTTAAATCCAAGAAAGCTCTGGGGATTTTTTTCCTTCCTTTTGTTTTTATCTTATTTTTATGAAAATATTTTCTTTCATAATATGAGGCTACAAATAACCCTCTTCTAACAGAATAGGCAAATGTGTCAAAAGAGCTCCAAAACTGTAATTATGGGGAAGAACTATGCCATGGATTACAGATATGACAGAATAATTCTTTTTTCATTGCACTGTCTGATGGAGAAAGGCAGAAAAGGGAGAGAACCTAGGACTAAATGCTCTCTAAAATACCCTTCTTGTACTGTTGTCTGCTTCTCTAGGTAGAACCTACCACAGGCATAAGAAACAGTGTAGAAACACTCGGATACTCTTTGTAGTATCTCATCTTTGTAACAGAAGTGGAATTCAATTTGAAACAGTTTGAATATGTGGGTCAGCTGACAGATCTGGAAAAATATAGCCATATTTGTACAGAAAATACCCTGTAGTATTATAGTGTATGTTATGGTTTGTATTAAGCACAATGGATGTGTTTAATTATTTTATTTGTTTAGATTCCCACAGCCTCAGAATATTCCATTGTATTGCTGTAAAAAAAAAAAATAAAAGGCGGGGAGGAGGTGGGGAATGGAATTACTGTAACGTATGGTAGTGTACCTTTTTTGAGTTATGTAAATTGCCTTGGTACCCCTTATACTCTAATAGTGAGAAAAAATAACATTAAGAGTCTTGGCACTCAGTGTCATGTGGAATACCCCGTACACCATTTATGGAGCTGGTTTATTTATTTTGGACATGGGCGATCTATTTGCCCGTGCATCTGCTAGTTCATGGCAAGGAGGAATGGTACCAGGACTGCTGTCATTTGATCCAGGGTTGTGCTGGGGCTAGGTTAGACCACTTCAGTAGAATCAGCACTTAAAATCACAACCAGTTCCCAAATGAGGTGTCATAGCCTACATCCATCATGTCCTGCCTCCTGCCACTGCTGTACCAGCACTCAGAAGCCCCCATCCTGTTGCTGAATTCAGAAACCTCTCCCTTTCTCTCTCCTCTTCATCCATATCTCTATTAGCTGCTTGGCCCCAAACCATAGGTTTTGTCCACCCTATTTTGAAGCGTGCCAGGTGACAAGCTCCCTCTAATTCCCTTAGGAGGCTCCTGCATAGCCTACTGCTTCTCACAGCCAGTAAGTATTTTCTAATGTTTCAATATTTCCATGGTGCAGTTTCATCCCTAACAACTACCTACACCCCCTTACCGTCCATTGTTCCCCTTTCCCTTTGTTTATTCCCCTTAGACACTGAAGATGCATGATGTGGCTCCATTTTCTTTTGCTCAAGCCTGAATTAGTGTGAGATAGTTAATGAAGCTCTTAAATAATCTTTTCTGTGTATCAATCCTTTTAAATCAATCCTATTTAAAACACAGTGAGTCACGTGAAATCATGAGGGAGAGAGTGGAATGAGAGAAAGAGCAGAAAGCAGAAAGTAGAGGGCTAGGAGGTGAGAAAGTACATGGGATTCTATTTACAAGAAAAATACATGCTGAAAATAAGTATTTAATATGGGAATTGGGGAGTGGAAATGAACAGATGTTAGCACAGTTACGAAAGTAATCTGGAGACAAAGAAATGGGATAGCTTTAAAAATGTATGCATTTTAAAGTAATATTTTAAATTACTTAATTATTTTAAATGTAAAGGTTACATAGGCTATGAGTTGGAGACATCTATAGTGCATGTAAGATTTTTTTAAAACAATCTAACAAAGCAGCTGGGTGAATTATTAACATATGTTAATGATTTGTCAGTGGTATAAAACATTAAGATCACATTCATGGTCATGCCTGACTTCTTCATGGACAAAACTTTTGCATTAGACCACTGTCATGCCTGATTTCTAACCATGGAGGGAACATGCCTAAAATAAAACAAGCAAGGAAGTGCTTTGTTTAAAAAAAAAAAAGGGAGGGTGTAAAAAACCCCTGTACTTACATTTATTAGTATTTGGTCATGTAATATAATGAGTGGGACATAGTTTAAATATGGAAAATTACTATTTAACATCTTCATTTACAATAAACAAAAAAAAGTCTACCCTTTTACATTTTTTTTCTTACTTGTTTTTGACCTAGCTTATAGAAGCTATGGATACAAGAGAATAAAGCTGTATATGTTGGAAGCACAATGTAATTGTAGCAATGCCAATAATTCTCTCAGAGAGGTTGGCCATTAATACAGTATTTAAGCATGTCCCTAAAATAACTGCATTAGGGCAGTAAGTGCCAAGTAAATCTTTAAATAAATAAAAAGAGAGATAATATCTTTATGAACTATGCTTTTTGTATGTTTTTATGAGTAGATGCATCAGTGTGTATTCTAGGTCTAGAGAGGGTTTTGAGAAACAAGACTCTTCATGTTGAGTAGGATGCAAGTAAAATACCATCTCCAAAATAATCTTGGCACAATAGAGCTGTCTTTTGAATTTATTTCTCAAGAGAGTTTAAAAAAAAAAAAAACCCAAAACCAAAACCCAAGGAAATATTTGCAAGTTTTTAGCTGCTGCAATGTTGCAGTAAGCTGATGACTCCCTGGTGAGAAGGCAGCGGGTTAGATTGTGCTTTTACAACATGAGTTGAGCCAGGGGCAGAGCTCAGCGGCACCAGCTGAAGAGTAGCACACAGAAAGGATTGTGCCTCAGGAGGTCCTGTGACCTTCCTGGTTCTCCCTTATCCCAGATTGTTGATCCTTGGCAATACTAACTTCTCATATCTACAGAAGTACTGCCACTCTTTATACCTTTATATCCATTTCCCTAAATCTTGAGCAGGGGCAAAATACTGAGTATCCCATGTGTACTGGCTGTGATATATGTGTCTGCAGTGGAATGGTTAGGAAGTGCTGCAAGCGCCCATATGTACGTGATGTAGCTCAGGGTCTGTAACAGAGAGAAGGGAGACATACCTCTGAGTGCTACGTGTGATACTACCCATCTAGCGTCTGCCCAGATGTAGCATCTTAGATCAAGATGGTTTCTCCCAGGAGGTACGTTGGATACTTCTTTAGCACGTTAGTGAGCTGAATCAACTCAACACCAGAATCAGACAAGCGTCAGAGACAGTACAAGAGAGGAAGGAGGACAAGACAAATGGGAATTGGGTTGGGAAAAGTGCCTGAAGACAGCAGCAGGTCTTAATATTATTCTGCTCTCATGATACTTTTCCCTGAGTTAGCTACAAACTGGAAGGAATAAATTGAATAGTTCTGAGAATGCTAAACTGGAATACAAATTAGGAAAAGAAAAGCAAAAAAGGAAACAACTTTTTACTTTTTTTGTGTCTTAGAAAGAAGTGAATGAAGGCATATTTCATTTGAAAGTGTGGTTCCACAACATTTTAAGCTCAGTTCTTTTGGTATTATATTTGTTCCTTTGACACTTAAGAGTGCCATGCTGTGGCAATTCAGGGAGCTGACACAGTGGGAAACTGATCAATTAATCATTTTCTGGTTGGGTTTCTTTTTGACCAGCTTGGTTTCCTAAACTGGTTCCTCACACAACTGTGTAACAAACAATACCAGGACAAAGGAGGGGGCAACCCAGACAGGCCATCAGTGACAACCACCAAACTGTATGCTAAAGGGATGCATGAAAAGCATGTGTGTATACACTGCCATTAGAGTGGAGTATGATGTTACATTTAATCTGGTGAAAGGGCAATCTGACACTAAAAGAGTTAGTCCTGCTCCTGGTTCCTTGCCACCCAACGCCCTTCTCTAGTGTATGTAGTGTGGTCCCATCATTTCCCTTGTGTCAGATCTAGCAATTGCCAAACTGCAGCAAAAACTGATTCAGCTTGATGACACATCAGAAAATTAAGCTATTAAAAAGTATTTGTTTTCTAGTGGTTGTATACTTTTAGATCAGCTCTCTTTTAATCCAAAACTGTGTCCTAATCAAAGATGTATATATATCTATTTGCCATGTCTCTAAGTTAAATATGGACTTTTATTTGCATGATTTCTATTTTTTGTGTTTCATCTGATAGGACATACTTAAGAGTGTTATATCTTCTGTGATAATATGAACTCCAGTTAATATGGACAAAAATGTTCCTCTGAAGGCATAAGTTGAGTTCCACCACAGGGAGAATAAAATTAATGCATGCATGTTAGGTAGGTAAAAGTGCTTCCTAATTTAGCCATTGAAAGGTGATTTTTTAAATGAATGCATCCTTTTTGTTTTCATATCTCTTTTCTTTTTCTTGACAGATTGTTTTATTATCTGAACAATTTGATATATCTAAGAAGGGAAACAGCTTACAATTCCATTGTTATACAGATAATGCATTGTAACAGTCTATGACACATCTAAGGAAATTTGGGAATATACTGAAATCTAGTTTTCAATTTCATGAGGCAGGAAATTCCAATTTTGCAGTTCATTGTTGCTAAAAGGACAAGATGCTTGTCTCCCTCATGTCCTTATTAGAAGGGTTCAGTGAACATCGAACTATCAAAGAGAAAGGAGCAAGACCCACAAAATGTAAAGGGAGTAGAAATAGGGGAGAAGGAACTGAGAGTGAAACCTCCCTGGTTTTTTTAGATTAACTCTTACATCAATTCAGCTGATTGTGGAACAGCATAAGTCAGAGGCATCAAACCATTTAAATCATGAGTAAATTAATTCCTGTTCTCTAAGTTCTTATTTATTAACTCTGCAGTACTGAATTCATGTGTCTAAATACTTTGCCAGACTTGAATGAATAAAGGATTCCTGAAGATGACTGTTTAAAAAAAGTTGCACAATATTACAAAAGTTGCTTGCTGTTATTACTATGACAAATGATTGCATGTTACAAAAAGCTGATGACTTTTCTGTGAAACATGTAATTAGGGTTGAAATTTCATATTACAGCTTCAGTAGATATAATAATTCATGGCTACTAAGAGAAGCCTCACACTCCCTCATGCCAGCCCTGCATTCAGCAGATTCAGATCTCTAACTTGCCCAAAAACTGATTCAACAACAAGAAAAAAAATAAAACAAAAACAAACAAACAAAAAAAAAGGAGCAAACTATCCAGCAACAAGTAAGCGTAGGAATACAGAAGGAATTAAAGTGAGACCTCTCTCTCCAGGCAGTCGTGTGAATTTTTAGTCAATTTTGCTGAGCAGCATGAGAAAAATGGAGCATGAAGTGTCCTGCCCTAGCTGAGAAGTAAACCTGGATATACAAATAAGTATGGGTCCATATATAAAATTTGTTCCCTTAGGCACTCTCACATAGGTGAAAGCCAGGACATACTTTGCAAGAAGCTTGAGCTCCAGAATCAATGAGTGTGGAAATACAGAGGGTATTTACTTGTCATTTTGTCATACACTGACCTAATGATCCCCTAATGACCATCGGCAAAGACTGCAGATTAGGATGGATGGCCTTCTGATCTTTTGTTTTCTTATACATAAAATTAGGACAAAAATAATTGAGCCTAAATTCTTCTGAATATATTTAAGACCGGGATTGTAACTAAATTCTAACTAGAATTTTAGGTATCTCAACAAGGTTGTGGAACACCCTTCTAATAGGTGCTGTGGAAAAGGCACATATATGCTTATAAAGGCATATATGACACAGTTGCCTGTGATAGCAAGGGTGAACTCACTGACTCAGCCAGCCCCTTTCAGTCCACTATTTGGTATGCATGGCAAATCATCAGAGAAGTAATAAAAGAATGACGATGAGTGCCTCATACTCACATGCATTCCGAGTAACATGAAAACTACCTCATCCATTAGAAACAACAAAATCCCAAAGAAAATCACAGCTGTGGGACAAGGTTAATAGTACCAGATAGTTTCAGGTGGCTCTGCTACAGAAGCTACTAGATACGAAACCGTTTCCTGATTAGCCAAACAATATTTTGAGATCAATAGGTGCATTAATGATGCCATTTCTACTTAAGCTCTTGGCAGCCCTTGTAGAAATGTATACAGCAGAAGTGTTTAGAGCTGTTGAAGGGGAGGGACAAAGTCTTATTCTTGTCTTTTACGCTATTTTGACAGCTCAAGGGACCTTGAGGCAGATTTTGGCACTGGAAAATTTTCTTAATGGAACAGAAATCCTTAGGTGGTATAGAGGTGGATTAATGACTCTGCTTCACCTGTTCCTCACAAACTCTTATATGGGAATAGGTAATTCTGGAAAGAAGTCAATGGTCAGAATGTCTTTTATACTTCAGCTTTTTGTGGCTGCCAGGACAGACCCTTGTGACTAATAGGAATTCAGCATCAATTAGAACAACTCCCAGAGTTGTGTTATGTGTGCTGGGACTACAACAGTTCCACTATTCTTGGCTAGCCTGAGTGCAGTGGAACTACACGAAACAGCTTTGAAAAGCTTGGCCCGCAGGCCTTCCCTCCACTTAGTCACATTGCTTAAGGATAATGTAAACTTCAAATCTTGGGTGACAAATCATAAAACTGGTACAGCACAAGGCCAATTCACAGGTGCTCTTGGAAGGCATAATTTTTGCAGTTGCACCAGATTTCAGTTCATGTGAATGAATAACCAGAAGCCTTTGGAAAGAGGTTATTTTGCCATCTGCAGACAAGTTACTTTCTAAACAGGCAGATTTCTTCAAGTACTGGTGTTTGAAAGCTTCTGTATTTGAAAATTAGACCAGGATTTTTTATCAAGAGGATAATAAAACTCAGAATAAAAAAAATTTGGTCAGCTGAAGTTTTGATGAGTCATATTTTAGAAAGCAGAGACAAATATTTTAGAAGAAAACGTCTGTTGGATATACATCAGTCAGTAGAATTTTCAGCAAACTTTTCAGATTACAAAATGATGAAGCTACTGCTTTGGAAACTAGTGCGAAACTGCAGAAGTGATGTGGATGCTGAATGCTCCTTGTACTTCCTATGTTCTGAACACTGTGCAAGCAGTCATTGCAGCAGTCCTAAGAACGTTGTAAAAGTTTTAATCCCTATTGAACAGGAAAAAAAAGGAAGAAAACGGAAACAACTTCCCCTAGTCAGTAGCAGAGCAAAGACTGAAATTCTCTCAGCCTCACACCTTTGTCAGAGGTCTCCTGAAGCATACTAGGATTACCAAGGGTGTCCTGAAGAACAGCTCTAGCTGTCCCCTCCATCCTTCTGCCAGAGGTTACTGCCCCAGTAGCAGAAGTGTACCAGAACCGAAAATTGGGTGGTTCTTCATGTACTGCAGCTTATGGACCATCAAACTTATTTGACCTTACTTCCATGAAAGCTAAAGTTGCAAGCAAAAATACCTGAGGGATAGTTCATTTTCTTCCTTCTGCCACAAAGTGGTAACCTGGGGCAATGTGTCGGGACAGGTGGGTGAAAGTAATACACCCTTGATTACAGTGTTGTTAAATTCATTCCACAATGTCCTGTGGCTCTGAATAATCAGTTGCATACACCCAATATTGTTGGATAATTTGGCATGACAACATGAGATTTTTTGGAAACTAAGGGTGATATATGTCCATGACTTCAAATAGATGAGAAAATGTGGAACATTTTAAAGGACTGTCTAATTTTGCCTTTCACTAGGGCACTGACACAAGACTTTGCAGCACCCTTCATACTCCACTGAGCATTGAAATAGGGCTGGAGTATTTTAGATGCTCTGCTCTGACCATCTGCAAAGGCTTGAGCTCATGACAGAATGTTTAAACCAGGTTTTGTTAGAAATCCAGTTTTGATAAATGTAAATTTTTGTATTTGTTGGAATTTTCCTCTAAATTCACAAATTATTTTCAAAGTGAAATTTTCCAATAGCAATCCACTTTATCACATTGGATCCTTTTGTTTAACTTTGCTATAAATGCGCCATCAATGTATAAGTGATATCTATAAAAAGGAACTGTGTAAACAGTTTGAAGGTGTATTATCTTGTTCTGTTTCTCAGGTATGGTCCAAAATGTGGCTTAGTTCCCACTCAGAAACTTCTGACATGAGTTAGGCACGTATGTCTCTGCTGGAGGTGTCAAATTCAAAGAATGCTTTGTTGATGTGCAAGCTGTATATTGTCTGGGCACATACTCAAAGGCAAAGTTTTGAAAAATTAATTTTAGTGTGGTTGTATTTCTTTTATCTGCAATACTCACATTACAGTAGGTGTCTATAGAGCTAAAATTGCTGCACTATCTATAGAAGCAATATATTATGTGCTTAATAAGCACATAAAATGGAGGGAGGGTGGGTGTGTAATCTAGATATTGATTTTTTTCTGTCCATGTCTTTTGTAATTCTGTTTTGCAGTATTAAAATCTTTATTTTCAATAGTTTTCCCTTCTACACCGGTGTATTTAAGCACCTTTTTTTTGTACATTAAGCAAGCCAAGTACAAGCACTTAGGAGCAGAGAATTTAATTGCATTTTCTGTTGTTACCAATACTTCTGTAATGCAAAAGAATTGCATTGACGTTTTAATATGCTGTCACTTTAAGATACTACATGAAGTGTGAACAGAGCACAGGCACTTTTAACAGGTGTCTCTAATTGTTAGTTTGTTTCTTAGAAATAGCCATAATGCAAAAGTTGGTGAAACATGTAGATTCAAGGTGTTTGGATACTGCAACATGCTAACCAGGTTTTCCTTTGGCTGCTGGTAAAAACAAATTGGGGTGTGTAATTGATTTTTTGTAAGTAAAGCTTTTATGTTTGCTTTGAGTTCAAACTCCATCTTTTTCTTGTTATTTCTTTTTGTCCCTTAGGAGGGATTGCAACATGGGCTTTTAGGGAAAAAAAAAAAAAAAAAAAGGTTCAGTGTATTCATTTATTTTAGCAAATATAATGTTTCTATTGCTTTCAGATTTTGCCAGTCTGTAACTGCAGAAATAATCGTGAAAAAGGTGAAAGCCAGACAAATTCATTTTTTAAATGTGTATTTTCATTAAATTTTTCCAAGTGCCTATTATGTTCAAAGAGAATTCAGCATTGTCTTGTTCACAGAGTATTTGAAAAATCCCTCAAAAGAAACAGAACCATCCAGAAAAATGCCTGGATTGTTGGATGAAGTGTGCTTACTTTAAAAAATGGCATAAAAAAAGAGCATCAACATTCACGCAGCCTTTTCAGATTTTCAGTGTTAGAAAATACTAGTTCCAGAGCTGATACAAAAATATCTTTAAACAAAAGACCAGAATACAAACTTGGTAACAAAAGTTAATACTGACTTTTGAAAAGAAAAAACCCAACGTTTGTTGTTACATAGCAAATGAATTATGAACATTATGAACTTTATACAAAGTTTACTTAGTTAACAAGATTTTATTATAAACAATTATTCTTTTCCAATTTGGCAGAAAGATAAACTACGTAAGTTCTTCAAAGTTATATACTTAAGATTTAGTGAACATTTCAAGATCAAATGTTTCACTAATTTTGCAAATACATTTAGATTGATTGCAGAAAATTATGGAAGTCTATTTATTAGTTAAGCTGTAGTTAAAGTAAAGGAATTCTGATCAATTTGCTAAGAATTGCCTCCAGCTGTGCTGGTTTCCGTCATGTAGTTAAACAGAAGCTCACCATAGTTTGATCTATTTGTCCTCATTTTCATGGTCACTGAAGTAAAGTATGATGGGCTCGGCACCAGTCATGTTCTTTGAGTATTCAGGTGCTAATCCAAAGTGTTAATGAAACACTTCAAAGCTATTGAGGAAATATATAATTTTAATCTCTATTTCTGAAATTAATATGAATTAATACATGCCTCAATTATACATTTTAATATCTATGAAGAAACCATGTAATAAATCCTTAATTTCAAGATTGAATTGACAGAGTAAACTCTGATATGGAGCAGACAATAACCTCATCATCATAGCACATAGCTAAGAAGTGAGAGAACCAGTTCGAATTCCTCCTTTCCTGAATCGGAAGACAGACTTGGACTTGACCTTCCCAAAACATACACAGGTGCATTGACCTGTGTGTCTCTGTGCTGTAATTCTTTATTCAGTAATTCAGTAACTGCTCTAGGCAAGACTAAAAATACAAACTCTGATTATGACATTCCTCCAGCGTGTTCACTTGTGCATATGGTTCAACTATAGACCGTGTTGTAACAAAGTGAGAACTTCAATGTGTCTCTGCCCGATCCTATTGTGAGTATTGTAGCCTCTAGTATACTGCCTCTCATTTCTCCAGCTACAACTCCCCTTACTCAAAATAACAAGATGGAAGGTCACATTTTTGCTCCTCACAGGAATTCAAAAAAAAAACCCAACCCAAAAAAAACCCCAACCACCAAAACAAAAAACAAACCCAAGCATTTCTGTGTCAAACAGATCTATTCTTAAAATGATTGCCATATGTTCATCTATGCTGCAGGTGCAGAATCATACACATTCAAGATGCAGAATATTTTTATGCCTTAGCACTGTCCATGATGTGTTCCTGCATCTCCTCCCTCTGTGGCATGTGTGTAATATGACCAAGTGCCAGAAGTTGAGCTGACACTTTAGCTGTTGCCCTCAAGAGCGTAATTCCAAACTACTAGTATTCTTGAGCCTTTTCGCTGGATCTCATTTTAGTTGAACTGTACAAAAACCAATTCTGAATCAGTCTTACTCTTTCAAAAGATACCCTTGCTCCGTGGTGTGCTGAACCTGGCCTGGTGACCACAGACATTGACTGTAGTATATGTTTCAGCATCACCTCCACTCCCTTCAAACAGGAAGAGTCCTTTTCATCACACCATTTCCTATCCCTGTTGATTTCTTGACAAGTGAAAAGAGAATAATCTCCTTCTATACTTATTCTGTTCAGATCTTCACTATCCCATCTGAGGATCAAGAACTTTTGCATGAATCTATGAAATATATATGAAATATATCTCTTGTGGTAGATTCTCAAGCCTAGGTTTGACATGTTTTCATAGTTCTCAGGTCAGCAGCTCCATGTGCGTTTTAACTGGGAGTACCTCATGGTCATCAGTGGTGATCAGTGTTTATCCTAATGACACCATTTTTCCTTTTCTTAGATCATAGTGAGAACCATCATGATTAAGAGCAGCAAGGAGTCCATCTGCCTTATCAGAGTTAGACTTGCATATAGTGTTCAACTCTCATGCTAATAGACATTCTTCCCTTGTGGTTTGGGGTTATTTCCAGAAACATAGTAACAGGCAAGCATGTATCAGTAGTGAAAGTTTTCTAAATGTTGTATCATCCATGTGTAGACCTGGTTATTCTGTATTTTCCTTTCCACTACAAAGAATTTGCTTTCGGTAGAGACGTAGAAAATATTGTACTCAGAGAATGTGTGCAATACATTTTAGATAAGAAATATAAAATCGAATAAATGGCAAGAAAAAAATGGATGCCACAACTGACATTTTAAATATATGTTATTTGTACAAGTCTTCAAAAATTTGAATATGGGTAATTCATTTTATTCCTTCATCCTGTAGCCTTTCTGCAAGTGCAGCTATATGTGCTATTGGTCACATTTCACAATAGCTTCAGACAGGCTAATAAACAATCAATGGTCATAAATTGTAACTGTTCAATATATTTCCTGTGATATGTTTTAAATTAAAGTCTGCTATTTCTGGTCTTTATCCCCAACATTGTTGCTAGACATATCTTCAGTATGCTTTCAGTTGTGAGTAAGGTTTTATTCTGTGATAAATTACTGCAAGAGGATCATTCTTTTCTTCCTTCCCTAATGTTTGTGGAACATTGCTGGTTAATTTTATGAAGGAAACATTGAAAGAGTTTAAACTTTCAAGGTTTAAAGATCACATAAAGAGCTAAGATCAGCTGTGCTGAAAAGGCAGGTGCGTGGCAGTTTGGGTTAAATGCCCTTTCTGGGATGAATTTTTATTTTTGTGATTAAGATAAAAATACCTATTTTCTGAATCACCCTTGCTTGTACAGCTAACTAAACTTAACTAAAACCAGAAGAGTAAGCATCTTAAAACCAAATCAAATTATGGGCAATACTCCCACTGGGTTGTTGAGCTAATTCTAGGAGCTTTTCTTTTGAAATGAGTCCATCCTTAGCATTTTATCAGAATCATCTAGTAGGTAATATAGCCAGAAATATTGCCAAAGAAGAAATCTTTCCACCCAGATTAGAGGGATATAACTGAAACAGAGATGGTAGAGCTGTGCAGTGTACATGAAACATCATGTGACACAGAGTGCATGCTGCATTTATCAGTGTTGCAGAAGATTATGCTCAGTAAAATCCTCTCCTGACTGGTTTAGAAAAGATTCTGTTTTCAGGCACCCACTGACTTCTGCTGTTTCTTTGGTTTGAATGCAAACCCAGTCCTCCTAAGGTCCTTGACAGCAGTTTAAAAGTAAAACTACTTTTAAAAGAGTAGTTAGAAAACTAAAGATAGTTGTGCTTATGTAATTCAAGACTGGGGGAGACAAGATTTGAAAAGATGTTTCTAACAGCTAATCTAATACATTTGTCTGCTCAAAGATACTGGCACTGACTCTGTGCTTCATAGATTAAATAGTAATTAAAGTTGGAAATAGAGATAAGACATAATCTAGATAAAGTCTAATGTCCAATAATCTCAATTCATCCTTTGGAACTCTTTTTAATTCCTATATTAAATATGAGAAATTTTTAAAATCAAAATTACTTGAAGATATTACTGATACATGTCTTTGGAAAACCCAGCAATTTAAAACCTGACTCCTTCCTGTTTTACAGTCTTTTCGTTTTGCCATCCTTTGGTCTGATCTGCCAGCAAATAAAGTCTTTCCATTTGTGTAAAATCTAATACCATGTTTGCCTTTCTCCCCTGCAAGCGGCCTTCATTTTTCAGCTGATGAATCCTATTGTCTTAATGTAAGATTTGTATGGTGTCTGGCTGAGAATGAGCAGCTTGGTAGGCACCTAATGTCCAGCCACGATTGACCCACCATGGTCCTTTATGTCACCCAACGTGGGGCACAAAACAACGGCAGTTTTGTATTAAGAGTGCTATGGCTATAGCAGTTATTAAGTGGCAAGCTCCCGTGTGGGTCACAGAGTACACATCTCCCTTTTCCTACCCAGGGTAAATGTGAATGGTTTTATTATGCAGGTTCCCAAGGTCCTTGTTCACCCTTATGTGGCTGTTTAATACTACTGATTAACACAGGATATTATGGGGTTTGTGGAATCTGGTGTTGTCCTGGTGTAAGAGAAGACCACTTTTAGTTGAGGATACTAGCATGTGCCCTGCAGTGGCAGGTCCCTGGGTGGCAGGGAGTGTGGAACGATTTGCGCAGGTTCCTAGGATCGTTATCACCTCCTGTAGCTTGGGACTTTGCAGCTGAACAGGCAAACAACCCTGGAAAACTGACGTGCCACCTCATAGCAGTGTGCCTTGCCTACCCCAAAGAAAACCAGCAGCTTCTAGCACTGAGCCTGGCCTGTGCCTATCGAGCCACAGTTCAGTATACTCAGAGGACTATGGTTGATGCAGGTACCCAAACAACAACTACAGTAATTGCCCCAGTAGTGAAAAAGAAAGAGTGAACAAGGAAAACAGCAGGTCCATATCATCAGTTAGGGAGGGAAGAGGAAGAGTAGGAAAGGTTTGATCAAGAACCATCAAGTCCATGTTGGAGCTGGCTGGCATTGGCTCTACCTTGGCCCATGGGGTTTTTTTCCATCTTCTTTTCTCCCCCACTGTCCTACTGAGAAGAGGAGGAATAGAGGAACTTGGTGGGCACCTGGCCTCCAGCCAGGGTCAATCCACCACACGTGAAACAAAGAGCTATTAGAGTAATTATATTTTACATACAGAACTAAATTTTCTGACCTTCAAGCCAAAACTATTGTAAAATTACATTGTCTTTGGATCAAGCACAAAGTATTTATTGCACATTAAGGAGTAGGTTGCACGTGATTATTGCACACTAAATAGTAGGTTGCATTTACTCATGCAGTTACTTGGAAATAATTTTTTTCTTGCATTTAAACAAGTTACAGGTATTGCGTATGTAAGCCACAGTACGGTGCAACTTTGCCTGGGGATTTTAATCTGGATTTTAAATATAACGTTATTGATGCATATCGTATTTTGCTGTACTTTGAAGTGTTTTAAAGGAGTGGCAGAGAAGGGACAAGTGGAACAGCATCGCAGACATGGGCAAGTGATATGTGAACCCATTTCAATTTCACTGTATTGGTAAAGGAGTTGTACCACATATTACTATGAAATGTTTTGGATGTGAGCTTAAACGTTTTGTGTGTCATGGGTAAGATCCTTCTTTCTTCTCTCTCTCTCTCCCCTTCTCACTCACTCTCTCCTCCTTCCACCAGACTGTTGAATTTGCAAAAGCTAGAATTTAGCCCAGGGTAGTTTCAGTCCATGTGTAGGCCACAGCACACATGAGTGTGCGGAGTCATTCTTTTCCTGAGCACAAATCTTATTCCACAGCACAACCCTTTCTTTCTTACCCTCCCAAGACTCCTACTTCTTCTTTTGCTGCTTGGATTCTCCCATTGTTTTAGAACAGTCCCACTGCAGATACCTTTTGCAGGACCTGTAGACCTTCCTGAGACCATATAAGGCAAGACTGCTCTACACTGATATTTTTCAGAAAAATGGAGAAGCACCAGAAATGTGGAGCAATGAGACTATGCTGTGAAGCCAGCCCAGCTCTGAACAGGGGAATAGTGGGGAAAGAGGGGGCAAGGATGGTCAGAAGCAATACACAAAGGGACCAAGCCATCTACAGAGTGGACCCACAAAATTGAATAAGAAGTATTTTCTCCTGGTGGCATCTGAGTGTTTCTGACGTTAGTTTTTATTCAAATGAGCATTCTTGTTTTCAGTTTTTGGTGAACTAAATTTCAGTAATTTTATGTTTCATGGTTATATATCAAAGCTATATTTTTATTGTAACTGCCTGTTCATGTACATATTTGTGGGTGTTCAAGGCACGGAGGTACTGAGTCTGTGATCTTTGAAGTTTCTCCTATGCCTTGACTCTATCCTAGACTTTCTGCTCCCTTCCTTGTCATACTACAGTCTGGATTACATCACATATCCAAAGAGCACAAGCTACCCCAGGCATTGCAGTCGTGTGGAGAAAGAGAGCAGACAAAAGTGGAATACCTATCCAAATTTCACCATTACAGCTCCTGTGGTGACCTCCACAAAATACTGGGACACCTGCAGTGATGCTGTGCCCTGAGGTTATGATTGTGGGGACACATGGTAATAGTTTGCTGGCAAGTTTAAGTAATCTGCTCCCTACTATGAAAAGTTAGTTGTAATTTCATGTGAAATATCTCTGTTATTGGTCAAAACCCAGTCACCTAAGAAAACAAATCGTTGACAAATGTGTGCCCCTTCTTTAAGGGCACTTGCTAGAACTATGGCAGTGTATCACAGGTAGATAGCTCCATCTATAGTCAAGGGAAAGAGAGAAACAGTTAAGCAGGACAAGTAATTCCATTTGTTCTTGATACCCATCTTTGGATGGGATGAATTGGATTTTGGAGATGCATGTCTGCACGGATTCTCCAGGGACCGTAGGTGAGTGACTTAAACTCAGCACATAAAGATGAGTCAAGGTAAATAAGATGAATCATACTTTAAGTACTTAAAATGTATGCAAGGTTTCTGCTTTAGTGTATATCTAATTCCAACAGGCTGTACATAATTAGAAGAGTTTGGGCCAGATTCTGACTCAGTCTAAAGGCAGGGCTCTTCAGTGATACTGAGGTGTGTGTCTGTGCTAGACTTGCTAGGCACAGCTTAGTTCCCACATTCACAGCGGCAGAGATGCTCCCTGCCTGCATGCTTGTGGTGCATATCTGCATGGGATTTGCTGTGTCACACAACCAGAATTGTATGCTGTGTGAAGTAGCAATAATTGAGGGCTACAGCCCTCTTATATTCTTGATAAAACCTTATCTGCATCTATAGTATAAAGTCATTAGTTGTACTTTCTATAAGCTTACCCTTAACCAGTGGTTAGAAGGTGTGCCAATACCAAAGCAGTAAATAGCTTCACTGGCTTTTTAGCTGTGGTGAGAACCATGAACACCTCACTGGATTTGTGCTGTCTGTGTGACAACAGAGCTGCTCTGTTGTTCCCATATCACCAATGGGAAGGACGGGCAGGAGCTGATTAAGTACCTTCCTAGCAGATGCAATGACAAGGCTTTGTGAGCTGAATGGTTCAGGAACATACTCATCCCTCCCTTATGTGGGTAACGGAGATCATGGACTTCTGGAAAGACCCCTTTTGTGTGGTGATTGCTACTCTCTCCCCTTTGTAAACTGAAGAGAACACAGGAATTTCATTTCTTCCATGCCACTTAGATAGAACATCCATGGGTTTTTAACCCAAGGGATGCATAACGCATGATTTTCAGAACTGTTGACTGCTGTAGTTGCAATGAAAACAATACTGCCTTCATAGCTTGAAACACTGAGTGCAAACAGGCTGATAGTTTAATCAATCCATTTTAAAACGTATTAACTAAACCAGCAGTTTACTGTTCTTGTCAAACTCTAAACAACTGTAAATCTTCTTTTCAAAAATCAACCAGAAAAAATGTAACACATTAAAAATGAATTAGACATGGTGCACCACCCGTAAGCTGTATAATAAACAGATCACAGCCTTATAGTAATAGTTGTGATTTCTGGCACGTCACTGGAGAAGAACTCATGGGTTTTCAGAATGACCTGCGTTATAAATCATTGCATTCCCATTTACACTGAGCACATGTATCTAATTTTTCAAGAGTGGCTTCTGAAATCCTGATGAATGGCTTCGGAATTGATTACAGGAATGTATGAAAAGTGGTGTCACAAATGCCTAATTGAGGAAAGGAAAAAGGGACTTAACATACAGTCCAGTGAAAACTGAACACACAATTGTACTATATACTAGAATAACGAATGAATAGCCACCTTAAGCCTAAAACATGACAAATGTGAAATCTGTCACTCTTTTAAGACAGATAAATTAAATTAATATAAATTTTCAGTAGAGTTAAATGATGTAAATGCACAAGACAAGCATAAATCATGCATGTATTTTTCTGACTATGCAGGCATCAATATCTTGATGTCCAGTTTAATGTGTGCTCTGTGTGTTAGTAGATGTATTTTCATAATATGGAATGCTTCATGTTAGAAAAAGTTTAGACATCCCAAACCAGAAAACATATTCAAACTTATTAATGAAACTCCAGAGACACACTGAGGGTTTTTTATGTATATTTTATGCAATTCATTTATCTACATGATCTTTTGTGAGCGTGTTTGACTCCCACCTCTTCACACTCAAAGTTGAACAAAAAGCTATGCACTAAGCTCAAATTAATACACCATGTCTCTCCATACCTCTCTGTAGACACTATGGATGTACTATCCAACACGGTCTTGTCTTTCAAGTAATAGGTAGACGTATAGTTGGTGAATCCAATTTTTATTTGCTTTATGTAAAAGTCTGAAAATTATGCTACATGCTGAAAGACAATGTAGACAATTTTTATGTTTTCCCCTCTTTTAAAGATTTATCTGTGTCAGCAGCTGGAGCACATGGACTGAAGTTAAATGTGTTACATGATTGTAGCATGTAGATTCTGATTTGGTGTTGAAAGAAACTCCTTGGCAGATAAGTAATGAAATGAAACAGCAAACATGCCATCACCTAATAAAAACATCAGTTCATAAGAACCATTAACTACCTTTTCCCAAGACAAACTTTTTTAATTGATATATTTGAATTTGTCATAAGAAAACAAATTAATGTTATTTAATAATGTGTGCTGGGCTGTGGTTATATAATAAGGAATTTTTTTTTGAGGAAAGTATTACCCTTTGTCCAGTCTCTATTTGCAAGGCTCAGAATGACCAGCATTCGTTAAACTTTATTGCTGAGGTTCATGGAAGTTTCTTTGGATTAGAAAAGCATAACCTTCTGTCCCGATTTAGAAGGGTGTTGCAGCTTTTCATTAACCTGGAAACCTTCTATTTACATGGTTCACAGCCTGGTCTCAGCTCACTTGGAGGTAACAAAGGGTGTCGGGACAAGAGTGCAGCAGGGGGCTCATCCTTTAGGGCTGCCATCTGAATTTGATCAGGTCAACTGTTTTAACTCCTGCCTCATTAGGCAAAATAAAATGGAGATTATGGTGTGGGGAAGGATCGCATTACAGACAGCAGGCTCTGCCTCCTGACACTCTCTGTTGATTTTGCATTTTGACAAGACCTTGCTTTCTGTGTTTTCCATTCTGTATTACAGCAGGCTTTAAATTATTTTGAAGACAAGATCATTTGTATCCCATGGCATTTCAGAGCTTAGCCAAAGAGGAGTGAAGGAGTAAGTGAAGACACATTAGTCTCAGAGGCAGTTTACCTACTGGAGAGATGTCACTGTGCAGCATGGGCTTAATGCTGATAGACACATTAATTCAGCTTGTCAAGCACTGCCTACTCTTCTCTTTTCAAAGTTTAGGTTAGCTGTACATTTGAAAAAATCTGACACAAAAGAAGTTCACTAGGTAAATTATTATTATCACCTGGCACAGAGGACTAAATAATTCATTTTGTTTACTTATAGTTAACATGTTAAGTCTGTTCAGTTTCTCTTTATTTACTGGTTTTAGTATTTATATAAAATTGTAAAAATTGTTTAGAGATAAATGTGTTTGGTGTATTGTGGTGCCTGTTAGAGTGGAGATGAGTATCATCAAATATTCATCTCATAATGGGAATCTTTGCCACCTGGTTGTCCTCTAAAAAAAACATTTCCCCACTGACCTCATCTATATGTGCTTTATATTGATAGAAAGTTCTTGGTCTATATAAGGTAAAAATTATTAAGGATATCAGTTTGGCCAGCTGACAACTACTTGACAGATCTCTTATGAGGAAGATAGTTCTTATCCATCACACCTAATCATGATTTTCTTTAGAAGAAATGAGAACTAAAGCAGGTGATGTTTAGCAAAGAACTATCTCTTTTCTTTCTCTTATTCCATTTGTTAGGATTTTCTTTAAATTCTTCCTCTATAAGCTGAGTAACAATTCATAGTCAATGAAGAGAAAGTAAAAATATTAAAATTAGAAATAAATTTACATTATTTTTTTAATTTTTCCTTTGCAAATCAAGAGTTATCCAGAAGTACAGACACTAAAATGCTGTCAAAACAAGAAGCTCCCCTCAGGGAAGGGGGAAAAGAGGCAACAAGTAATATGTGACAGATGTGAATGTAAATTGTTTAGTGCGAAGTAGAATGTGCACTGTTCTATGGTTAGAAGCATAGCATAAAATTGTTTTAAGCTGACTTAAGATTTTTTTATTCAAGTAATGACCAACTGAGAAATATGCATTTTTGTTATGCCCTAAGTGAACTTAATATGTCTGAATTTAAAGCCATTAGCTTTCAGGAAACTCTTAGGTTGCACAATCCATAATAATGTGTTTCTTCAGTAACATGGGCCACATGACCACACTTAACTTCTGCATATTATACACCAACTTCAACATCCTTTTTCCTGATGTAGTGTGATTCATCTGCATACTATCACATACCATGACTTGAGGAAGGGGTGTCAAAAATGAACTTATTTTTGCACTTTTTTATTTCTCTAGATCTGCATTAAGAATTGTAACTTGTGGGACTGTTTAAAGTTGAGATTTTTCTTTAAGAAGTTTCACAGGATGAACCTGCCACTTCCAAAACCAAACCAATTGCAGGCAGAGAACATGATTTTCACGAAACAGTTACACTTGTTGAAAATGTTGAAAAGGTTTTTGTTAAAGAATGTATCATAATGCATGTGCACAGGTCCTTGTAGCCCAAATAGTTTCATTTACATCTGTTTCCAGCCTCCCATTTCTCCTCACTATTCTTTTCACTTTTGAGCTCCAAAAATCTGTCTCTTCTTATTCTGTCCACCTTACACTAGTTGCTGCCCTTTTCCACCAAATCTCTTCCCTCCGTGTCTCTTTGTCCTCTTCAACAACCTGTCTGAGGTTCCTATACTCTGATTTATTTACACTTCACTTGACAGCAGTAGTTTATTTGCTGTGTTTTCTTTTGACCACTTTAGAGGAAGGCTACACTTTCTGCTAAAAGCCTAATACTTGTGGATACACATAACATTTGATGATGTGTCTTAGATACTATGCTGAATATAGTAGCTGTGAGATCCTATGGTATAAAATGGAATGCGCTGTATCAGGAAAATGTAACTATTTAAAGCAAAGCTATGTTAATTTTGGTGTCAGTTGTATGCATGCAGCTAAAATCAGCTTTGAATTCATCATGAAAAATAAAGCAATCTAGTCAATTAGCAGAATTTCAGGTCAGGGGTGTTTGGTTTTCCTCTACTGCACAGCCTCATAAATATTTGCATCAGCAAAACAGAGTCTGGGAACAAGCAGTGACTTAAGTTGACTTTGCCATCAGAGGAAGCATTTACCAAATTACATCCTAAATGTAATGATGTTGGTGACACTTGACTGTCTTACCAGTACGAAGGCCACCTCAAACATAACCTAGTCTACAGCACCTCCAGTCCTGGAAAAGTATGGAGGGCTCTGGCCACAGGACTCATTACATTGTCCAAGTATTCCTTTAGTATAAGGGAATGCTCAGTTGTCATTTTAATAGGTTTTGTCGTCCATTAAAAACAATTTTGGCTAAAGATCTGGTCCCACTGTTGGATGCAGAGCAGGCTCAGCTGTATGAGTAGGTTAAGAGAGCAGCTGCCTCGTCTTATATGATGCCAAGGAGTAAGAATGGCAAATTCTCAAAATTGAGACTTTTATTACTCTACAGTATCTCCTAATACTCCTAATACAATGGTAGTATTTCCTGGCCAGCTACAATGAGGGATGTGCAGCAAATACTACTCTTGCCTACTGCAGGCAGTAAAGAAAACAATACTTATGCATTGTGAGAGCACAATGGCAAAATTCCTCATTCTGTGATTTGGTCATACGAGAACAATACCAGCCACGAAGTAGGTCCGAGTCATCTGGCATAGCTCAGCGTGACTCATGGTGGGTGGAAGAGCAGCAGCCTGTAACTATAGCGAGGGAGAGCAAAGCTCACTGGCTTGCAGAAATAGGAGCAAAGAGACAAGACTGGCAGCTTTTTTAATGTCATAAGCTCACGCCTTTGGGGTCCTGGGACAACCTATCAGGTCATGTTCTCTCAGAGTATGTAAGGGAGGATCAGTAAAGGGTCATCCCCAGACTGTTTGACAAGAGGAGTAAAAGAAAAAATTGTCCTTGCCTTTTATAATCCAGCACAAAGAATAAATCTCTGAGTATTTTAACGTGGATGGTTAGTGTGTGGTGATTAGAAGTGATGTGGTGCTGCACCCTGGAGATGGTTTGTCTCAAAGAAGGCTTTGGCTTCTTTGAGGAGGGAAGAAAGTGGGAAAGCAATAAAGTAGAAAAAATTGCTTTCCATGGTTGTGCTCAATTGCTCTGAAAGCTGCAGAAGGGTTAGCTATGTTATTAGAACTATTTTTAGGAGTCTCTTTCCCTACAGGGGACATTAGCAGTAATACTACTATCTCTAAAATTATGGGAATGCTGTCCTAAGCTGATTTGGGTCAGCAAAAGGAGGTTCAGAGCTTGGACTTTGTATTGGGTTTCTGTGGTGGGGTTTTCTGTAGCAGGGGAGGTACCACAGATATGGCTCCTGTAAGAAGATGCTGAAAGCTTCCCTGACTTCAAGTTGAACCTGCTTATGGCCACAGCTGAGCCAACTAGTGCCTCTGGGATTAGTGTATTTTAGAGGGGAAAACAAAACCTGCAGCAGAGAGAGGATTGGGACATGGGAGAGACAACCAGGCAGACCTCCAGGTCAGTGGGGAAAGTCAGGGAGGAGATGTCTGGAGCAGAGGTGAGAGGACCCTGCAGCCTGTGGTGAGAGGACAGGCTGTGCCCCTGCAGCCATGGAGGGTCACAGGGGAGCAGAAACTCCCCTGCAGCCCAGGGAGGGCCCCACAGCTGGGCAGGTGGCTGAGCCCAAAGGAGGCTGTGACTCTGTGGGAAGCCTGCTTTGGAGCAGACTGCTCCTGAAGGCTTACACCCCATGGAAGGGACCCACAGCAGAGCAGTTAGAGAAGAAAACTGCAGCCTGTGGGAAGGACTCATGCTGGAGAAGTTTGTGGAGGACTGTTTCCCATGGGAGGGACCGCACACTGGAGCAGGGACAGTGCGTGAGAAGTCCTCCCTCCCCCTGAGGAGGAAGGAGCAGTAGAGACAACCTGTGATGGACTGACCACAACTCCCATTCCCTGTCCCCCTGCACTGCTGATAGAGAAGAGAAGGTAGAGAAATTGGGAGCAAAGCTGAGCCCGGGAAGAAGGGAGGGATGGGGGTAAGATGTTTTTAAAATCTGGTTTTGTCTGTCATAATCCTATTTGATTTGATTGGTAACAAATGAAACTGATTTTTTTCCCAAGTCAAGTCTGTTTTGCCCGTGACCATAACTGGAGAGTGATCCTTCCCTGTCCTTGTCTCAACCCATGAGCCTTTCCTTGTATTTTCTCCTCCCCATCCCACCGTGTGGAGGAGTGAGTGAGCAGCTGCGTGGTGCTTAGCTGTCGACCAAAGCTAAACTATAACAGACTTCTTTCTTGCCTTTCTGTTTATATGTAAAGAAAGGATCCAGTTGATGATGGTAAATTCCTACTTTAATGCTATAATATTGTGCAATTTCACTCTCAGTGCATGCCAGCACAGCTCGGCATGGTTTGTCTAGAAAATGAACCAATTTTTACAGGTAAAAAATAGAAGTGTGAAGCTTTTAAAGAAAAGGGAGGGAAGGGTCAAATACAGAAAACATCTATATTTACATCATAAGTATTCAGATTGGGCTGAGGCATAAAATCATTGTTGGAACTTCTAGTCTAATATGCATACAATAAATTATGGTTAAGCTCTTTAGTAAATCCATTGTTTACAGTGAAGCCAAGTGGTTAACATCTTTGATTGGGTTGATTTAAACTGTGGTAGATTAGTTCTCCCTAAAATTTCCTCTGTTTCTGTGTTACATTTAATTCCTTTGTGCAAGTTTCTCTGTAAGCCATTTTAGACTGTATCAGCTGATATTCTTAAGACACATCTTACATACAATGTTTCTCTGGGTCTTGGAAAGATCTGACAAAAAATGTCTTATGTTCTCACTTCAGAAGGTCTGGATCTTTCACCCAAATTTAATAGCTATTTATGCCTTATGAAGATCTTATCTAATGTACTATTGGTTCAGGGTCATTCACAGCCTCGCATTATATTGAAACATGGACAGAGTGTAATTTGTTAATGTCATGAAGGATGAAGTTGGTTAGAAAGGGAAGTGTACACGATTTATAATAACACAAGTGTTTCCTTGCTAATCCCTTGGCAGGTTCATTATCTGTAGAGCCCCAGGCAATAGTTGGCCTATCGTGAGAGTGAAATTTAACCCACAGCATGAAATTAATCCTCAAAGACTTTTGTCTACTCTTTCTAGAAATAATAAATTCAAAGTGATTTTCTAATTCTCCTCTCTAACTTTATGCAGAGGTGTTAAATTGGAATCTAAACTCTATGGCATATGCCAATCTTTTGATTTATGTTTAGTTAACTAACATGCAAGTGTACACCAAGCATAATAAGGAATTTGAAGACATGAATTAGTGGTGTGTCCATTATTTCTTCCTGAAAACCTTATTTTCATTGATAATACAGAAAATTCTATTCCCCTTTCAGGGAAGGCAAAGAATGTGTATACGTATGCATGTATGTATAAAATCATTCAAATAATGGTATTTGGATTTCTTAGAGCTGCTGGGTTTATATATGAAATAACTTGGTGGTTTTTTCACACCCTGACTTCTTTTGTAAAAATTATTAGAATTCTAACGAGGGCTTGTTGCTGGTAAATAAATTGATTTTTGGTAGAGTTTTGGAAAGTACTTCTTGAATCAGCTGTGTAAGTATGGGTTAAATCAGCTGGGTTTTGTTTGTGTTTTTTTTCAGAAAGAGGTTTTTTTTTTCTTAGGTATGCAAAGAAGTTCTCTCTACTAAGGAGAGAACGGGTGAAAGTGATTTGTAACTGATTGATTCTGGCTCTTCTCTGCTGTTTTTTAGAACGTGATGCATCACTCATGCACATGCTAGTCTAATGGAGTAGATGAGAGGTTCTAGGTACTATTATATCTATCTAGATAGAGAGTAAAGACTTTTCCTATTTTTAGCCAGTATTTACCCAGCATATATCCATTGGCTAGATACTCTATATATTTCCACCTCTGAAGGCAACAAGTCATATTTAATAGATGTTTGCATTTCGCCATATCATCTATAGAATCATAGAATGGTTTGGGTTGGAAGGGGCCTTAAAGATCATCTAGTTCCTATGTTAAAGAGCTTCTTCAAGATATTAATTGAAACTCTACAGTCACAGTCCTTGGGACAAAAATGAAATTACAAGAAATCAAGTAGGTCAAGTGCTTAGCTTAGTACACAGTCCTGATCCTGGGCAGGAAGTTTGCAGGCTACTCAGAGGACCTTATATCAACAGATCTGGAAACACGTTACTCTTCTAACCATCCCTCTTATTCTTCAGACATAATTTTTAACAGTGGCGTAGACACTGAACTATTCTCACTTCATGTATTCCTCAAAAGAAAATGAGTTTCTCAAGTCATGCCGTATTTCCTCTGTGTATTTTAGGAAAGTTATTTTTGTGCACACGTATACTCTAGTGGTGGGAAGGAAAAGAGCAGTTGCTGAAGGATGTTAAGCAGAACAGTGAGCAGTGTCTTCGATCCTAAAAAGACGACTTTAAGACATGTTAAAGATGCCGCAATATATAAGTAGAGATGAGATGTGGTGTAGTTCTAGGAAACTGCTGAAAACTACATACCTGTTTGAATTTATTTATTGCTGAGGATTGAAAATCCTACAGAAGTTACCTCAACATAAAGTTAAAACATAGGTTTCTAGTCTATTTTTGAGCTGTTTTTATTGTTAATGGAAGCTGATAGATTTAAGCCTTAGAATTTGATACAGTACAGTAAATCAGTACCATGTAATCATTCAGATCTCATTTATGTCTACATTATCACTATCCCTTCAATGCAGTAGTAGAGAGAGAGAAGGGAAAATCCACAGAATTGCAATGCTTGGTTTTAGGTATTAGAGATGACAAGGAAGGAGTAGATGTAATGATACATTGCTCATTATTTTGACCAATGACTGCCTCAAGGTTTTCCATCTGATCAATACATAGGGTTTCTTCAGTACCACACTCTTCTCTCTCCCACCTATTTTCATAATTTTGCTTGCTCCTTACACATCCATCAGTCATTCCCAGTGACTGACTTTCCCTATTTGCCCTTTTCCCAGACCACAGGCTCACAGTGAAAATTTCTTGCAACAAAAGCAGCAGTGTTTGTCGGTTGTGAGACTGTGGTTTATGCTGCCATTTCCAGTGACAAGTTGGCATCTTGTGACCTCTAATAAATGACCTCTAATAAACTGGCAGGTGATAAGTCTCTTAGCTGGTAGGCAGGATGGCTGTTTGCATTTCCAAGAGAATCTTGAAACAGAAAAAGCTACAAACTCTCCCCTGCATGTAATGAAACTGGAGGTTCTCTTCTGCAGACCTTTAAGGTCACCTTATTCTTGGGAGGGGTTTAGACAAGGAGTAGATTTTTAACACTGATAATACCAATGTACTTTGCAACATTTAGGGACAGTAAGTCCTTCTCATACCTTGATCTGGACACCTTTCAAGCTCTATGGCAGGGAAAACTAGATCCTGGGGACCCTTGGATTCCTATTTATGTGCACAGACTGTGTGGCACAAAGATTAGACCCACAGTGGACGAGCTAAACCTACTGCCAGCATTATGTCACACAGCAAACCAGTAGGACACACTATATGACTTGCTCTTTGGAAGAAGAGTAGCGTATTTCAGGAAAAAGGTAAGTTATGCTAGTCTTCTTGCAAAGAGCTAGCCATATAGTTGCTTCTCCCATTAGCTAGCATATGTGCTAAGAGGGAGGGAGGTGGCATGCCTACATGTTGCACGCAGGGTTTTCTTTATTGCAGTCTTACTAGGTTTGGCATTAGACAGCAAATAGCAAATTATGGACCAACAAAGGCATAATCCCACTCATTATACATAATATAGAGAGAGTAATTGCCTATTCTGTATAAGCATGCAGAAACACTTTTTCAAGCAGGCATTTTTTAACAAGCCCATTTTATTTGTCATTTGGCATCCAACAATTCACTTAGTTTTATCTCTGAATTCAGGCAGCACTACAAAGACTAGACTAAGGGGGTGTATGGAAGCGCTACTGCACATGATAGGGAAACAAAGCAGTAGACCCTGAGAAATACTGCACAGCAACATCAGAACTGCTGTTTCTTGTGCATGATTTTCAGTCCTCAGTCTCAATAGCTGAGTCGGATAAGCCGTGATAGTCTCCCTGCCTGAAGAAGATCATGAGCAAAATGCCTTTAAAAGACTTGTGAGAATGTACAAAATGAAAGGAGTTTTTCTGGCTTCCAACTGGTGGTCAGTGAAATGTTTGGGCTTTTTTCTGATAGACATTGCTGTAACAGAGCCTGAAGATACTTCCTTGAAGATTTTTGTGAAATCAAAAGGAATCATTTAACATTTCTTTTTGCAAAACAATCTTAAAATGTGCAAGTCTGCAAACAAGCAGTAAAATTGGCTGAGAAGTGACTCCTCCAGACTACTGTACTGCCTGCTACCCGCAAACTCCTTGCTGAAATCCTCTGTCTTTTTCAAAAGTTGCTTTCTTTGTACCTTTAAAATTATCAGCCCTTGGAAAAGTCTTGTTAAATCTGAAAGCAGTCTTGTTTTTCTTTACACTTAACAATGTTTCAGATACTGATTAAAAAGGGAACTCTCCTTTTATTCTTGAAGTCGGTAAGAAATATTATGGAAAATTGCGTTAACTCTTGCAAATCCCTCTACAACTATAAAAGTACAAATGAGATCGTCCCTGCTGTTTCAGTCAGGCCTATGAACCTCAGAGCAATAGGATATTTATAAGAAAATTCCAGACATAGCAGTGGTGCCGTGATCCATATGACCCAAAGTTTCCAGTCTTTGTCTATCCTCCTGTCTTTAAGGAAAAACAGAGGGGCATAAAATGAAAACTTGGAAGATCACAAATCATTGTTATGACTCATTATAATGAATGATTTGTGCATTATTTTATGGAGTAGTTAGGTTGCATTTAGGGAAAAAAAGAAACCTTCTTTTTTTAATTTTCACCATTTTATGCCAATTTTCAAGCAACTGTCTTTCCTAAAATAACAACTCTCTTTTTTCCACACTATCCTGGATAACTAGTGAGTTTTTTCAGCTGGGAGAGTGTGTTGTGATATAAAGGTGCAGCCTTGCATGGCTGTTGTCAAGAGCCTGTTAGTGTTTCCATTACAGCATTAAGTCTATTTTCTGGTATTTAAAACTGGGCCATAAAATACAAGAAGTTGAACTTTAGTAGTTTTCAAAACGTATTTACAAATACGAAAAATAATCTCATTGGGTGAGGCTTTTTAGTACTGCAAAAAGTAGTATCCTGTAGCAACTGTGATTCACAGTTTTGGATACTCAAAATTAGTCTTCTGACCACAGCGTACAACCTGGATTCTAGATAGATTCTCCTGAATTTGTTTAACATTTTTTGTTGTTCTTAACTATTAATAATATAAGAGTTATTATAAAAATAAACCTACTCAGGTCTGGAAATAGCTGTTCTTTTTCCACTACACTGAATTTGTGAGAACTCATCTTTATTTTTGCAGTGTCTCCATACAGTAAATTAGTAGGGTATATGGCCAGGTGTCAAAGGTTTCTCTTCACTTCCTAGAATAAATTTTAATGTTACACAAAAATTTGCTGAAAATGTAATAATGTATCTGTGGACTCTGCAAGGCACGTGCAAGCCACCATTTCACCTCATAGTTATGGGTTACATTTTTGTTTTGCTTTTTACGGAGGGAAGTGCACTATTTCAGATAAATTGTGTTACAGAAAGCAAGAGTGTTCCAATATTTTACTACTTTTACTTTAAGTCACCACAGCAGAGAAAGTCATAGTGCTTCAGAGGAAATTTCATCCTTAACTTGTCTTGTTATGCCCTACTGTATGTTAGGAATTGCTGAGGTCGCTCAGCACTGGCTGATAATGAATTCCATATAAGCTGTAATACTGGGGCACAGCTGGGTGGGTAAGAGTTGAGTTTCAGTCTTTAACTCAGAATTTCCTCACTTTACTAGTTTCGTTTCAAAAGGTAATGCTGCTTTAAGGGTGTACATTTTCTGTTGCTTAGCCATAGAATCGACTAGAAAAGGTCATTTTTACATGGAATTAGCATATGCATAGAAGGTAATGTCCATGTTATGCTATTAGTCATTCCAAACTGGTTGTCTGTAAATAAGAAAAGGCATCTGAGTTAAGGTTTTCAGATGCAGGCTATTTAGCTGTACTTTTCAGAAGAGTAAGTCTTGTTGTATCCCTGCCAGTATTTTAAAAATCTCAGCCACAATATCTTAATTAAATTGTTTCCCTTTTAAATATTTCCAGCTCAGTCATAGGAGGCTGGGTGAACACTCAAAACTAACACTTCTTTCAGCAACTCACAATTTTATTTTGGCTATTTTCCACTGAAAATTAATTTGTATTTATGTATTTGACCATTTCTCTCCTTTGGGAGAAAAGATATTTTTGGTTATCTTTCATACTTTGACCATAGGGAGCAAGTGTAATGTACATTTCATTGCGGTTTGCAAGTTTTTGGTGCTAAATCATTTCAATACTAAAAAAAAAAATCTGAATACACCAAGCTACGATGGGACTGATCTCATCAAAGAACTTAAAATGCTAATGAATACTGAAAAGTATTGAAAATCCCTCCAAAAAATCCTCCCCTAAAATCTTCTTGCCAGAAAGCCACAATGATTTTCCTGCCTTCTCGGAAAGAAAAGTGCTGTGTGATCACCATAGGGGACACTGAAATCAAAGCTTTTTTGAGAAAACTATGTAGAAGGACATTGGCTCTTTTTATAAAAGCTGTTAAAGAAAAAAGGGACTTTTTCCTGCAGGATATAGACCTTAATTACATTTTCCTAAACTGGAAGGGTTTTAGAACAATGCTTCTGTTTCAGATATTGTCCAGTAATGACCAGAAGTGAATATTCGTTTGAAGCCTACCTGTGGCTTATCAGATTCATTTTTATTTTACAAAGCTGCATTAAAATTTGCCTTTTTACCTTTTTGAAATAATAGAGAATACCTTTACATTTTAAAGGCAATAAAAATATTATTCTACTCTGGTATCATTGATATCATAACAATCTTAACTGATAGATGGGATTTTCTTCCTTACATTTACATTTTTCCAAGGCTCCAATTTGCAGAGACTCAGTAATGGATTCATAGACCACCATAATATCACAGGACACAAGAATGGCTCTACAGGGTTAGACTAAATGTCCATCTAGTCCAGCAGAGAGAGGTCAAAAGAGGATATACATTTTTGAAATAGAAGCTAAACTGAGATAACAAACTGGACAGTTTTTAGGCAGGCGCAAGTTACACACTGAAATGAGCCAAACCGCATTCTCATTTTTCCCTGACTTGAGACTGGATACCGGGGCCTTTATGTAATATAATCTAATATCTGATTTCTTGTGAAATCTCTTCTAGTCATTAGCTTATATTCCTCATCACATTGTCTGTTGTTTCTCTATAAGCTGTTTTGAAGGAAAACATACAAGACTTTATCCAAAACTAATGAAAAGCAGACTTCTGCTGATGTATTAGGCCATGAGTGAGTACCTATATTTAAAATAATAAAAATAACTCCATCAACTCTAACAATACAAAAATATTCCTTATCTTTCCATTTTCATTTATTTATCCGGTTTAGATAAGGGGCAAAAAAATACATAGATTTTGGAGGATTGTTTTTACTTAGAAAATACGGATTACAAGAGGTTTCATAAATGAACTATCACTGTAAAAACCAAAATGCTGGTAACAGGGCTTGGAGGCTGGGAGTTGAAGGTAGGAAACATTTGCTGTACACGTGCAATAGATGGAGAGAACACCAGCTCAGAGCCTCATTCCATAGTTTCACCTTGCTGTGAAACATGCAAGTGTCCTCCATATTTTCAACCCTGAAAGAAAAAGGAACTTGCAAAACATCATAGCTACACGCATGTGTGATGATTCTCTGACCAGTTTTTAGTGTACAATGAAAAAATGGTAGTTTTCACTAAATTTTTTGTTGTTGTTTTAAACTTCCCCTCCCCACACACACACTCATTGATGGAATTAGATTATTAGAAATATTTATGGTTTGAAATTAGTTTCTGCTGTATTTGTTTCTCAGGAAAGCATTAAATCATTTGTATGTAACTGCTATGACTAGTTATTTTTGTTATTCATTAACAAAATTATCAAAGTAGATTTGTACAACACAGTTGCATGGGTTAACTTGAGCTGCTTCTGGTCCAGTTTATTTTTGGTAAATATTATCTTCTAAAACTATGTGTAATAGATAATTTCTTTCTGACATTTTAGCTACTGTATGTTTATCCAATGTATATGAGAAAAATTACTGTAGGAGAAAAAAAAAATAGAGCAGATCTTCATCAGTAGCTGACAAAATACAGCTTTTATTTCTAAAACATTTAATTACAGTCTTGTTATATATAGTGCTGCTTTCATTTTTCTCACTGATATGTGCTGCTTAGCTTGAATATAAGAGCAAGAGATAGAGGAAAGTAATCTATAAAAAGGAATGGGACATACAGGAAAAATAAAGTTCTTTTTCTGATTAGTGTACTTTTGAGTGGGCTAAGAATAAGACTCACATTCAGAAAACTGACTGGGAGGACCAGTGAACCACCTAAGCCATCTTGTCATGCTTAGGACTTTGCTGTTTCTCTATTCAGTGATACATATCACCCAGGGAAAATATTCTCAAAAAAACTGTAAGCTCAGAGTAAGCCACTCCTGGGAAG
This sequence comes from Rhynochetos jubatus, assembly GCA_027574665.1. Classification (NCBI taxonomy): domain Eukaryota; kingdom Metazoa; phylum Chordata; class Aves; order Eurypygiformes; family Rhynochetidae; genus Rhynochetos; species Rhynochetos jubatus. The sequence continues at coordinate 121,451,430 of CM050648.1, read as the reverse complement.
TTCTCATCATTGAGGCTGAAAGAGTTTAGACCAAACGTTCTATGAGGGTTTAGACAAATTGCTTTGAGCTAACTTAAAGAGAGGTGGCAACTGATGATAATCTTACTGGATTCAAATTTTGATCAGAATAGCCAATCTGTTCCACATAAATTCTACTGTAAACTGATAACTCTGTTGTTGATCTAGCTCTAACTTCTACTGTGAATGTACTCCTTATTCAGATGTAGACAAGTGTTTATTGCTTTCTCATCCACTGGTAACGTTTCCTCCTTTTGCCCTACTTATATTTCTTAGCAGTTCCTGAGATTTTTTAATCAGAGACGAAGTACAGGTTGGTGGATAACCAAGCAGATAGGGAGAGGACAGAAGAATGGATAAGAATTACAATAAGGCAGAGTTCGGGTGTGGAAAGGACAAAATTATGAGTTGCAGTGTTTGAGAAATACTACAGTAAATGTAAGAATTCATCAGTTTGTGTTTGATAATTTTTATTTGACTCTCATACCAGGTAGTTGATGTTCTAACTCGCATAAAACTCATATCTGCAGAGAATTTTGTGTTTTCAGGATGTCTTTGCAATTATTTACATTATTACTGTTCCTTCCTTTCATGTTCTTAAAAAAAAACCATATTCTTCCAAAAGTCATAGAGGTGAATAGATTAAAAACATCAAGAATTCCAACAAAGTGGAATTAATTTAGATGGATTTTGAAATTATTGTTGGTAATACTTCTCTACCCATGATTCTGGTTCATTACTTGTGAAGTAAATATGGACTGCATGAAAAAAATCTGTGATTAGATGGGAGTAAATCTCTGTATAGAATGATTGGAATAAGTTCTGTTCTTTGCCTTCTCTCTGTGCTACTACTTTATTTTATTCTTATATGGTTTTTGCAGTTAAATAATCATCATGGAAATACCATAATACTTAAAATATGACTCCTGCACTAGCAAAATTTATATCTTTGGCTTAAAATAATTAGGTTTTTTGTTTTGAAATCTAATATTCAGTTCTTCAGCAGCTTATATGATTTACTGTTAAAATAAGTGACAGAATTATACTCTCAATTTAGTTATTATCCTGTAAGTAACATAAGCAACTCAAAGAATTTGAGCCAAAAAGTTAAATAAATTATATTATCAAGATCCATTTTGCAGGGCAAAGTTTTGTGTGAAATCTAAGCATCAGTAGATAGCACTAACTAGTAGTAACACCTGAATAAATGTTTAAGTTAGCAAATCAAAATCTTTTTAAATTATAATGTAGTTATTTTTTATTATAAACATGTGAACCCTTAAATAATGTATATTTATATAAAAGTTCAGACTATAGACTTTTTTATCAACTTATACTGGTAGGAGTAACTACAGCTAGGAGTGTCTGGAGGCATGGGAATTACTGAAAGTGCAAAAGAGCTATAAACATTGTTTTCAGTTTTCCAAAGGCTGCACATTGATGTGCAATGTTAAATTTAAATTTGTTTTGTTGTTATGCCACGTAACTCTCTTCTTTATAGCATTTAAGCACCTCAATACCTGAGATTATTTGCTATGGTATTGCATAAGTCCCAATCATGGAGGCATGCTTTATTCATCATGTTAGGAGCTTTATTAAAAATAGAGTAGAACATATAATAAAATCCTAGTAAGCCATGTGAAGAGAAGGAAAATACAGCTAAGACTGCCACTCGTTGGCAAGCACTGCAACATGGTATAAAGCCTGGTTCTCTGAGTCACTGTTTTCCTTTTCTTCTGAACTTTGCGGTTGAGGGACTTGTCAGCAGCACTGTATAAAAGCAGCAAGATGTTGTTGAATTTGCGCATGAGGGTATAGTCTTTGCAAACCCAATGGCAAGAATTTGGTGAGTCTAGTCTGCTCCACATCACAGTGCGGTTGTCCTGCATAGCTGGGATTTTAGTGTTCACTATCTAATTGAATCTAGATATGAAAATACTGGTTTCTTCCTTTTAGAGTTTAAGATAACTAAAACAGTTTCAGCATGAATCGGAAATCTTTCTCCAGCCCAGATCAGTAAATAAAAGGGAGATTTCCAGGTAACATTGTGGTGAACAGACTTTAAACACTAAATACCTGGATACTGTAAGTGGCAAACATCCACAGGACAACTTTGATGAGATGTTCAGCAAGCATGAACAAAAAATTTAGAAACTGATTGCAGGGGAGAGAAAAAATATTATTTCTGTTTTTCAGAAAGCACACACATCTGCTAGTTCTCCTATGGATATTGATTGTGCTAGGAAAGACTATTTAGAGGACCTTTGCAATAGGAAGGGGGGAAGGAAAACATCCTGTGGACTGAGGATTTTATAAAAGTCAGAATAAAATGTTGGCTATTAAAAAAAAAAAATAAAAGAACTGTAAGCTAGGCATTGGAAACAGATACCTATGTTTATGTAGGGACATTGCCACAATATGGTGTATCACTTGTTAAATGGTAAGTGGTTCAGAGAACTGATGAAAGGACTCAAGCATAGAATCATAGAATCACAGAATGTTTTGGGCTGGAAGGGACCTTAAAGATCATCTAGTTCCAACTCCCTGCCATGGGCAGGGACACCCTCCACTAGACCAGGTTGCTCCAAGCCTCATCCAACCTGGCCTTAAAGACAGCCAGGGATGGGGCATCCACAGCTTCTCTAGGCAACCTGTTCCAGTGCTTCACCACCCTCTCTGGGAAGAACTTCTTCCTTGTATCCAATCAAAATCTCCCCGCTTTCAGTTTAAACCTGTTACCCCTTGTCCTGTCACTACAGGCCTTTGTAAAAAGTCCCCCACCCAGCTTCTTTGTAGAACTCCTTCAGGTACTGGAAGGCTGCTATGTCATCCCGGGGCCTTCTCTGCTCCAGGCTGAACAAGCCCAATTATTCCAGCCTTTCTTCATAGGAGAGGTGCTCCAGCCCTCTGATCATCTTTGTGGCCTCCTCTGGACTCGCTCCAACTGGTCAATATTCTTCCTGTGTTGAGGGTTCCACAGCTGGACGCAGTACTCCAGGTGGGGTCTCACAAGAGTATCTTCTGCATTGTGGGATTTCAGGCTGAGTCCATTGAGAGTTATTGATCAAGGACTAGTATAACCATAAAAATGCTCTCTCTCATGCTATCAAAATAAGAATAATCTAGATTTATTCATTTCACAACTAGTAGTTGTAGTGCTGATCAGTTTGGATGAGTTAAAATATTTTCATGGTTTTAGATTAAACCACAACATATGCAGAGTTTTCAATGAAGATATTGCCTTTTGGACAGATGGTTCTCAAATGGTTTTACATGATTTCCACTTTTTAAGATCCCAACCATGTGTCTTCTGGGGTGAACAGGGAAGGACACTGCTCTCAATATCAGAACATTTCTGTATCAAAGGTACTGTTCAGTCAAAGGGGACATAAAAGACCAAGCCCTGTGGGTGGCTGCTGCAATCCAGAAAGGGAGATTGTGAGGTCCCCCATGGCATGGGAGCTGGAAGTGGGAACTGTGAGGAGGAGCCGAGAGGGCAGGCATCAGCTGCTGGGGCTGTCACGGATAAGAAGAAGTAACCTGGGGGCCAAAGTGCCTCCCACAGCTCTGTGAGCATTGCCAGGGTGGGAATGCTTGGTACCACAGCATTTTGGCCAGAAAGCCAAGAAGAAGAAAAATTAGAGGGGAGGAAAGATGATCATTCTTAGACTGATGAAGCTCTTAGTAAACACGTAACAAGTTGCAGCGCCCAGTAACCTCTGATGCTTGTTGTAGGCTATTAGTGAGCAGCAGGTCATTCATCCCAGTCCTCCAAAAGCCTCTCTGCCCATATGTCCGTTCAGCGTGTGTCTGAACACTGCCTGCACATTCTTCTTTTCATACTACAAAATAATAAAATAGATCAGACGTTAGTGCTCTGATTATATTTATAGAAGAATTTATCTTTTTTGTTCCAGCAAAGCTAATAGCATACAGGGCAGGTATCCAGCTTTCAAAAATGCATGAAATTCAGTGGGTTTATAATGCTTTCAGAAAAGAGTGGATTTGAAGCAGAGAAAGCCATTATGTAACCCCCAGTTGCATTCATTCCTCTAAACAATCATTAAAAACAGGCCAGGTTGTTTTTTGAAGTGAATGCTTTCACTCTGCTGTATTATTAAGATTACCAATACAGGCTGCTACTGCTGCTGCTGTCTTCAGAAAAACAAGCATTTTTTCAGCTCTTCCCTGAGCTTCTTATAACAAGTGCTGGTGATCAATTAGCTAGTTCATTAAAAAGTTACACATGATTTTATTGAGGCAAGCAATTCTGAATCAAAGAACCCAATTGGCAGATCTAGGTGGAAGCACATAATTGGCATGTATTTTAGGATCGCTGTTAAAGCTATAAAAAAGATTTACTAGGGAAGGAATGGATCCAAAAACCCTAAAGGAAGGAATATGTTATTTGTGGGACTCAGTGTTACAAACGGACTCATTTAATACTAAGGTCTTATCTACATTAAAACAAAAAAAACTGATGTAAATGTAAACCACCTTTGATTTAACTTCTTTAGCAAGTTATCCTTTATGTGGTATACTTAAATTACATATGGTATTAGTCCATTTCTTCTGCTATGACTTTCATTATTGCTATCAAAGAGGTATTTTTATTAAATCACTTAAATTTAGTTGAGAAGTTGACACTGCGTTAACTGTAAAACAAAATTATATAAGTATGTTCACAGTGTTGCTGAGATCCACAGTGAGTCTGGAAATAAAGCCCCAGTTCTGCAAACAGTTGTGCATGCAGGGCTTAGTGGGGAACCTCACACACGTGCTGGTGGGACGTGCTTGAGCATTTGCAGGGTGCAAGAGAGGGAAGGCGCGTTATTCAAAGGATGTTTTAGAAACAGTGATGCTTTGTTCTGAGTTCACAAGCAGGCCAAATCTTGAAACTTGAGAGAAAGGGTTTGGGTTAAGAAAGCTTTATTTTTTAAATACTTGGAAAAAGTTATTTATCGGTGAGTTTTTGCAAGATTTCTTTAAGCAAAAGAAAGCCATCTTTGGTTTTGAACTGAGAGGTATAAATAATCAAGTCTCAAATATATTAAAATGTGCATAGAATCTACTTTGTGTTATAATTTTGATTGCCACAATATAAAAGTTTCTGTAGCTGATATTACTGTTGGACTTTGTGTGATGGCATTGAGGCATTTTCAACTATTAGCCTTCCCAAGGGTTCTTTTCAGACAAAATGTTCTGCATCAGCTCTTATTTAAGTGCGAGCCTATTGAATAGCATTCTCCTCTCTGCCAACTTGGCAGCAAGTTCTCATGCTAATAAAAGAGGTTACCCCAGATAGAGATCCCAGATGTGCCTGAACTACTTTTATTAGGACTATGGAGGGGCTCAGTGTTTCCTTCTCACTGTTTTCAAAAAAGGTGTGGGCTTGCCTTCATAATTGCCCAAAGAATTGTATTACATCACTGGAAATTTTTCCTCAAAGTGAATAAAATTTTAGATGTGTTAGCACAGAACACAGCATAGGAAATACTGATGTTCAAAACAATTAATCCCTTTTGCCACAATACAAACTGTGATTTGACCCTACTGAATTCTGTTGAGAGAAAGAAATAACAACATTGCTGCTTAACATACCATTTGTTACATATTAATGAGATTCAGTATCATGATTAGATGTTTCTCAGAATAGCAACGTACCTGTGCCATATTACATACTTCACTGTGTCAGTTATTCCTTGAAACAGTTGAACACTAATTGTTGTGTAGAATTATTATTGTACTTAGTGATAAAGCCAACTTAGTGATTGCCTACGACTGGAATTGCTAACATCAATGTTCTTTTTTTTTTTTTTTTTTTTTTTGAGTACTATATAGTAAATAGCAATTTAAAAAGAAGTTTAATTGCTAAAAAAGTATTCAAAATTTCTCCATAATATTTAGTTGAATGTGTTGGCTGCGGTTTTTAAAACGCAAGAAATAGAGTAGTCTAACTGAGATACTTGGTAAAATAATTTAGTTTGTTAAACTCACTGTTGCTCTCCATAAATCATAAATAATAAGATGTTTACAATCTTAAATCATAATCTTGATTTTCCTTTCAAGGCCATGAGCTTCCTGTTGAAATCTTTATTGTTGTCAAAATGTGAATAGAGAAAACAAGGTTTTAATTAAAATAATTCATTGCTTGCTTTTATTGTTATGAAAAATGAATGGTGCTCTAATTTCTGGTCATGTCCCTGGTTGATTTTTACTCTAATTGTGTCAGATATAAAGAGAAAAAACTGCACAGTGGGTTCATTTCATAGTGAAACTCATGATAGCATTCTGTTTCAGATTTTCAAAACCAGGGTTTGACTCAAAGACTCCCATTAGTTTCAATGGGCTTTGGATCAGGCACAGGGTTAACAGCTTATTTTTCAAACAACTAGAAAGAGGTGTAAATGTCAAAGGTGATAGCTATACTGTGAGTTCCATAAACTACAAAAAATGTTACTACTAAAGCTCTATTTTTCCTTAGTTTAACAGCTTCTATGAAAACAGTGTTAATAAGTATATCAGGAACAGTATATAATAATGAATCAGATACGTTAAAAAAACTGTAAAACGCCTTTTATATAATAATTGGAAAGTTAAAAGTGACTTAAAATCCCTGACTCCTCATGCTGTGATGTAAACTGTATTTTTTTTAGGTTCCAAATTCAAAGAGGGAAAACTGATCCGACTGGTTACAAGAGCCTGGGGGACTGTTTCAGGACTATTTTCCAACGAGAAGGGTAAGAGTATATGTTTTTAAAATTGTCAATTTTATGTGACCTTTTTTAATCACCCATTTTCCAGACATTAGATCCTCTTTATATTCCACCCTTATTTGCAACTGGCAGAATTTGGCAAACATGTAGTCTTACATAACGAGCACAATTTGCAAAGTCTTAGCATTGCTTACACTCACAATACCAAATTTTGCTATTAGGATACGTGTAAAGAGCAGAAATCAGAGCTGTGCAGAGACACTGGGCAAACACTGCTGCAGTCCTGGAGCAGGATGGTCACACCAGTGTCTAGGCTCTTGCATCTTCTTGTTCTGGTTTTCTGAACTGTCTCAGCCTGAGCCATTACCAGTTCAGCAAAGCACTTGTTTCCAATCTCTGTTGAACTGGCATTCCCAGTTAGCTGTAATAGACAACGCTTTCAGAACCTGTGTAAGCAAAATTCCACAGCTTTTCAGTTTGACAGGGTATGGAAAAGGATTTATGGCTCTTAGTCACCTGAACTGTACTGGCTTCAGAAGGTACCACTACTTTGAGCCTGAGCTACTCCAAGGGACTTGGGTTCTGATCCAGAAAGGCAGATAAATACATGCTTAATTTTATGAGCAGTCCTGGTAAAGCCAGTCGAAGTAATGGGACTGATCATATGCTAGAAGTTAAGCCTGTTATCCACAGGAGCTCTTCAGGAGCTAGCCTTTAATCAAGGTAACTCTAATTAGTAAATCTCAGGTTTTGAGTAGCTGCCAGGCTTTCCATAAGAATTTTGTAAATACAATAACAGCCCATTTATAATCCATATATTCATCAAAATGGAACTGTTCTTACATATAGTGACATAGATACCACGTATGAAGACAGCATAGGTGCAGTGAAGCACAAATTTCTTGTGTCACCACAAGCTGTACTGTAAACCAGAGATGAGATGAGCAGGGAAAATGAAGAGATAGACCAGTTTTGTTTCTTGCAGTGAGGTTTAGCGAAGCTACACTACATAGCTGTAAATGTAGAACTGGATCGTTTGAATTGCTAAATTAGAGAGAGGTAGAGTTGTTTTGTTAAGGTGTTGAAGGGGAAGTTGTCACATTTGCCCTTACTAGTGCTAAATTCATTTTGGATGAAAGACTAATGTGCATTATCACTACAAGGCATTAAGAAGCTTAAAAACTAAAAATATTTCACAAAAACGTTAATCCGTGACATCTGGGGGTTTCTAAACTAACTGTATGTTAATTCTTATTTTTTCTCAAAAGAAAACAGTTTTTTGCAATAGGAAAGTATTTATATTTACAATCATGTCATTCTATTTTTAAATACAGAGGTAGTTTCAATATTTAAGTCAGTGATCATGAAAACTCTATTTACCTCTTCCATACTCACTGGTATTTTAGTTTTGTTGAACTAGTCAAAAAATGTAAAATTAATGCATAAACATATCTGGAGAACGAGTCTAAAACAAGAGACAGATTCCAAGTTAATTGACTTTAGGGTTTTCTTTATTATCTATATTATTATATTGTGTAACTGGATATTTGTACAACCCACATGCATAAAATGGTAGCAGGACACTGCAAACTTCAATGTACCATACAAAATACCATCACCTTACTACTTGGGGGAGGGAAGAAGGAAATAAATATTCTATGTTTCAACTGTTTTACATGTTGTGTTTTTCAAATGCTTCTCTGAGACATAGCTATCACTTACCCTATGGATTTGACTCCAGTATAATTTTCCCAGTGTTCAGTGTGCTGCCTAACGCACAGAAACTGTTTGACTGTGGAGAAATGATGAAGGATGTAAGCCCAGCAGTCAGCTGTGCATGAACTTCAGAAAAGAGAGATGAAGATTGATGGGTTTTTTAAAATGTAGAATGCTTGTGCCCTAATACTGGAACCAAACCAGAATATTTTTTTATATTTATATCAAGTCATGATTCTGTAAGCAGGAAAAGATGATTACATGAAAGTATTATAGATTTAAATCATGATTTAGTAGTGGATTGCACTAAATTTCTGTTGAACTAGAGCTAATACAGTTTTACTTGCCTGTTGCAAAAGTAGCCAATACTGATCTAACCAAAACCCAAATTCTACGAATACCTGGTTTTCTCCAGGAAGTTAGAGAGAAGCAGAAGGTAACATTTAAACAGTCATCAGTAGTTAGCATTATGGAGAAAGGAGATGAAGAATCTCTAGTACAATATCTAAATTTTGACTAAAAAAAGAAAAAGTAATCAACTAATCCTGAGAAACTTCTCAATGAGTCTTGCGTTCCCATCTGCAAAAGTTGCTCCCATCTGGAACGTGGTGATTATGACACTTGTGAGGGAAGTGAGAGAGGTGACTGTGATGTATTTTAGTTAGCGGAAACCTTGTATCCTGATACCCCTCCTTGGGTGACCACACAAATATGCAGAAAGGAGCACCGAGAAGGGGCTTCACATTTAGATACCAAACAAAAACATTGTATGAGGTGTTCAGATTCAGGTGTGTAAATCTGTGAGAAGGCTATGAGACATTTTTTCATGCCCTGTGTTTATTTCATCTTGCCAATATGCAATGCCCCTGTCAGTGTGTGGCATTGTTAGACTGATTTTCTGAAATATCTACTTCAGTGTACACTGGCTATAAAGAGCCTGGACATCTCTCCCCAGCAATCAGAATTCCCTAATGGCATCTGTGATTTTTATGTTAAGTTGACTACAAAACTAATTAAATAAATGATCATAGTGGCTAAAGAAATGTCACTAACGGCCTGCTCCTACAAATGTTTACGTTTGGGAATAGTACTTGTGCTCATTGGTACTATTTTCAGTAGTAACAGCTATGGTGAGTTTGAATGTCAGAGCTCAGTTCAGACAAGACTTTTCCTAGTTCCTTAAATTTTTGACCTTGTTATGTTGAGTTTAAGTGCACAGAATCAGCCTAGGAGGTACTTACCATTTTTATGAATATGTTGCAAATGTTCCATTTGCTGCAATGCCTCTAACTGAAAAGTAACCAGTATTATGTTACTAGAGTGTCACAGTGGCAATCTGATGATTTCATGGAAAGCTCCTTCATCATAAATATTGGCCAGAATTTCTTTAACCATCCCTCTGATTTTCTCCTCATTGTAATGAAAAGGGCAGTGGAAATATTTCCAGTCTAACCACTAATAGACCACTGTCCTTCTCAAAGAATCTGAAGGCTCCTTTATCTTCACAAAATAGTAGAAATTTCTTAACCAAAAAACCCACAGAAAAAAAAAATCTACAAAAACTCCCTTCCCCCAAATGCTGAGCGACTGTTTAGATGGAAATAAATTTTCTCCACAGGGAATTAAATTCTTCAAAGAAGGATCCATCCCTTGAACTCTCGTCTTACAAGAAAATGGGAGTCACAAAACATAAAATTTAATTGAGACTCTCTAAAGGAAGACTCAGTCTAGCAGAGCATTAAAGGTCACATAGCTTTCTATTAAAGGGAGGCAGGAGTATTAATTTAGGGGATTTTACAAACTCGTGTTGGGAGCGTCCAGTCGCTGCCAATTGCACGGGGGCTGCAGCGGCGCGAATCAGGTGGTGAGCAACCTCTGCTCAGCTGGATTTACCGGGAGCCTTGCGGCCGAGCTTCTCTGGTTTCACTTATGAGATGATGCATGAATTGACAGATCTTTGACAGCAGAGGTAAACCCACCAGGAGCATATCTGTTTATTGAGGAGTGACAGCTTTATAGCCAACATAAAAATAATCTCATGTTTATTGGGGAAAATGTTTGGATACAGGATTAACTGAAGCCATTATTAGAGAAAACTTTTCATTAATTTTAGGTCCTACAAATAAGAGGTTAGATTATGTTAAATGATTGATTTTTGTGTCATTGGCATCTTTACTGCATTTGTATTCACTCGTTTTTTTCTTTGCTAATGACATGTTTGAATATGAAAGGTAAGAATAAACCAACATTCTAGCTGAATGTATGTATATGTTGCATTTATATTGAAGACACATGGTGTTGTGTCTCATATTAAGAATGGAAAATTATGCCCATCTGCACTGTCTTAATTCGGAGTTACAGCATTAAAATGATGGATGCTGTTATTTCAAGTCTGTAAACAAGTTTGTTCTTATAAACTTGGATTTTCATGGGCTCATAATTTTAACAGTCAATGGTCTGGGTTACAGTTGGCTTTTTTGGTAGGTACTCAGTCAAGAAACCTGTTACTTTCTCATTTGTTGGTTAACTTGCCTGAAATAGAAAGGGTAGTATTGTCCTGATTTCCAGGTTTATAACACTGAAGAAGTTACTGTTTGAAGTGCTGGTAGCCTTTCTTAAAAATACATGGTCCTGGGAAAGTGCAAAACACAATTGTCATTGATCATTTGAGACTTCATAACTTCTATTGAGTTATTTGATTATTTATCTTGAATTTGGCTTGGGAAGGAACAATTAGCTCCATGTTTACACAGCCCAATGGCTTTATAACTATTCCTGCCTTGTTCTCAGTACCACCTTGCCACTGTCTTGTACCTATAATTGTCTGAATGACAACACACCTATTTTTTCATAAGCGACACCCTGACTCATACATTAGTGGAATAAGGTTATAAACTGCACAAAACTTGTCAGCTATGGGTGGAGTTGGTGGGAGAACAGCCAACACTAAGCAGGAGCTGGATGAGTGCAGAGCTGTCAGCAAACAAGCAGAAGCTGGAGGGTTCCTGGTTTACATGGTACCAGCAATCATTCATCAATTAGGGAATTTGCTAGCACTCTCCTTTGTCCTGCTTCTATCTGTCTGCTGTCTGTTGCATTAACAAGTGCGTGAGAGACTACAGCAGTGCTCTTGAGGCCTGGCTCTCCCACCCGGCTGCAGAGGATACTCTGCTGCTTCTAATTGCCAGCAGTTCAGGGAAGGAGACTTGTGGGCTTGCCAGCGCTGCAGGCAAGCACCAGCCTCTGGCACTCCCCAGCTATCATCGCTGCCCGTTCCTGGGGCCCAGCTGGATGTGTGCTCTTCCAGCTGGGCTGAGGAGACCTATCAAAAGGCTGCCAAATAAGTGTTATACAAGATAACTTGGCTACCCTGCACATGAATCCTTCAATGAAATTGCCGACCAGGGAAGTGTGACGTGGTCAGTCATGCCAAAAATCCCATTTCCCAGCGATCAGTTGTGAAGCAGAGATTCATTTCCACTTACTGGAGGCATAAATTCCTGTGGCATCAAAAGACTAGACTTTAGGCTCTGCTTTAAGTGCTCTGAGGCAAGCAGAAGTGGTAGATTAAGATGCTACTTCTCCCCACAGCTATCTGCCCCACTCTTGGTTTTCTTGTTAGCACTTCATACCAGGAGGAGCAGAAGTGACCTTGCACCCACACTTGCTTGCTACCTTCAAAAATCTTGTTTCTTCGTAGATACCCACCTTCACTGCCAGTTTCCAAGACTGTGATCTTGCCAGCTGAAGTACAGGGACCTTTCCTCTCCTGCCCCTGCTACAGGAACAGTAACATCCACCTGAATACTAAGAAAGGTCTGCTAGCACTTGTACTTCACAAATATCTATACATGGATCCAGCTCTTGTCTAGTTCTACCAGCCTGTCTCACACCTACAAACTCATTATACTTATACCTGCTAAAATGAAACTGAAGATGAATAAAAGGGCATTACAGTCTACAAATATCTATCTGTGTCTCTCCTGATGCATCCCCATAGTCCACAGTATATTGCTAATTTTTCTTCTCTTTATCCCAGACATTATAGAATTACTCTATGGGTCACGTTATGCTACATTGGCATCTCCCTGACATACTGTTGTGTCTATTGCAGACTTCTAAAAACCTGTGATTTAGAGTATCAGAAATCATTATCACATTCCTGTGTGAAATAGTATCATCGGAAACATAAGGTGTCAATTAAGCTTTAGAACACCTTGCTAAATTGAGAACTGTAACTGAAACTGGGAATCACAGTGTATTGGCTTAAACTGTGAATCTGTGTGAAATCTGTTGACTTTTGTTGATAAAAATTAAAGTCTTAGAACTGAATTTTTGAACCCTCGAGCTTGCTTTGTATATCTTTAAAGAAGAAATTCTCAGTGATAGAAAAGCTGGTATTTGCATATTTTCAGGGAGCATGAGCTTGCAAAATTTATGTAGGGATATGGCAAGTTCTTTTAGTATGTAATTAAAATTACCAACTCTTTAATCTATTTACTTTTGGAAATGAGCAATTCCTTTTGCTTTGCTATTTTTTCTATTGGTTGAGATTTGGCCCTTCCAGTCTATCAGCAGGCAAACCACAATACTCCTCATGCCTGTGCAGTTTGGAAGACAAGATTTACATGGCCCTGTGGTGAATTGGGCTCACAGATTAGCAGTGGAAGACAAAACAGATGCCTTAGCATAGACTTCAGCCTCTAGGTGCCCCAGAAAAAAAGCATTTCAATTTCTTCTCTGTAATTAGCAAGAGTTGCTTCTTCATAATCCTTAATACATATATGCAGAGTAATAGATCTGCTTTCCCTGTAACTGTTCTGGTGCTATGTACTTTCACTTTACCAATATCTGATCTTTCTGTTTTCAGTTTCATTTGGTTGTCTATAGTTTGTTTGGGCTTGTGTCTTAAAACCATCATTTGGGTTCTTACCTTGAATAGGTGTTGAGTCATAAAATTTAAATGATGCTACAGCCTTGAGTAAAATCATCATTAAGGCTGCTTTCATGAGTAGAGAAGAGGACAGCAGAAAATTGGTCTGATGGAATTTTCCTGACGGAAAACAACTTGACAGTTGTGTTGTATATTATGCTCACAAGGTTTTAGTTTAAATATGGTCACAAAGCAGAGATCTTTTGTGTATCTATATGCAGGTGATGTACATTTTGCTTTCTTTTGTTAATTAACCTTCACATTTCGTAATTCAATTTTCTCTCATTTTCCAGTAAAGACAGCAAAAATCTCAGGAAATTCTGATGCCTCATTATGTTTTAAAATCTGTGTGCATATGTGTATGCATGCCTATTTGTAAAATATTCGATCATTTTCAGTCTCTAACTATATAAAAATTAACCATTTCATAACCCAGTGAAGTTTGGCCAACAATCACAAGTGACTTTTGCAACACTAGTCAGTCGTGAAACACAGATGATACTTGTTCTTTTAACCTATAGGCCTCAAAACACTTCACAGAAGAAAGATGTATCATTATCTCAACTGTACAGATAGGGATACTGAGGTGTAGAATGCCAGGAAGTCAAGTAGATCTGGACTGGAACATGTACAGAGGTGGTCAATCATGGGTCAGCCTGATACCACGTCATTTGTTTGCCTGAGGTAGCAAGTTAATACCAGAGCTCCGAGGAACATGTGTGTTGGACATAAAAATGCATTCTTTGATATAAGTTTCTAATTCACAGGGGGTCTGAAGACTTATTTTGCAATCCATTTTATGAAGCAGTTTGTCTGAGGGCATACATGGAGGTAGTGGCAGTTGTAAGCCTGAAGCTGGCTATACTGTCTGCAAGGCTAGCGCCCCGTACAGTGGACTGCACCGTCTCCAGACAGTCAGCAGCATTTACAATGATGTTACTGTCATGAGGTTTTCATCATCCCCTTCAGGCAGGAATTCTCTGTTCCTGACTGGAGGTTCACTACCCCATCTTCATATGTTAACGCTTGAAAACATAAGAAATGGCTCTGGAATGCAAAAAACTTCTATTCACGGTTTTATGTGTGTAGCTCTCTGAACTACAATGAGGCTGCACCAGTGCAACTAAGGGCAGCGTTTGGCTAACCACATTTTTATTACGGATGGACAGACATTTTACTTGCAAAATTCGATCTGGTATATATGGCAACACAGTAAAAAAGCACACTTTTAGATAATCACTTCTGAGAACTGGATGCTTTAAAGAAGAAACATGCTCAATTATTTTCCGTAGGAGCAGAACGCAAAAAAAATCATGTAAGTCTTATAAGCACCTTAGAATTAAACAGGTCAGACCTCAGCCATGATCGTCTGCTAAGGCCACTGGAGTTACACCCATTTGCACTGGGTAAGTGGCTGTCCTGTGTTTTTTAGAGGCCCAAGTTATACCTTTTTTAAGTCTCAGATATTTTCATAATCAGATTCTTTTAATCTTAAAACTATGACTCCTTGAGTAGTTCTGTTTTCTACTAATATAAATAGCACTCAGATACCTATAAGAATAGCTTACAATCAATTTTTAACTTTCTACTCCAGTTAGCAAATAATCAACAGAACTTTAATTTTTAGTCCTTATCATTTTGTCACTGAAGGATATTTCTCAGTTTACCACATTATGTTCCTGTTGGTTTCAAACATCTTGTTTAAATAGATCAATGAATAATTATGCTTCTAAAAAATCTCCTTTTAGTCTAGTGTGTGGAAAATAGCATACTAGGCTCTATTATTGGATTCTCTGAATGTGCTTATGTTCTCTGAACAGGAAGAGCATATCTGCCAGATTTGGTAGCCCAGGATAATGGCCACAGATTTCTCCTGCTCCAATAACTGGTTCAGTGTGAGAGGCTGCAGGATGTCACAGTAGTGGCAGTGATGTTGCCCAGTGCTCCAAGCAGAGGCTAGCACCCAGGGCCCTGATGGTGACATCTCTGCCTGGTTCCTTTGGCCCCACTTTGGGCAGCGATGCAGTGCCACAGCTGAGCCCTGAAATCTCCCGTGGCTTCAGGTGCAGTCCCCACTGCGTAGAGCAGTGGGGTGCTCCATGGGCAGCTGAGCTGCTGAGCCGAGAGCCATGTAGGGTTAGAAAGATGGAAAGAGCCCACACATGGTGTGCCATACACGTTGCCTTTCTCCAGGGCTTCCTTGGTTCACCCAGGGCTGTATGAAAGATTTCAGAAGCTTTCAGGTCAAGAACCAAGACCCCTCTGAGATTAGTCACAGCCAGGGCTGCATGTCCTCTGAGCAAGGGTTTTGTGAAATACTGTTTTAAGGCTACAAGCAGCTAAATTAAGTTTACATCATACATCTGGATCATGACGCTTTTCTGGGATCTGTCCCTACACAACTTGCTTGTTCTGAAATGGTGTATATATATATATAGTACCAGCAGACGTAGCCAGAACTGAAACCTGTAATTGAATAAGGAGAAAAACTGACCGTAGCCCTGATGGAGAAGCATGGGTTCTCTCAAATCTGAGCTGGTGCAAGGCTGTCATGCCCACCTGCAGGCAGATAAAAGAATCTGAAATCCATCTGAAACCTCTTTCTTATCAAAGGTAGTAGCTCTGAAACCTGATGATGACATTGTCAATAATCAGCTGTTAAAATTAGTGTATTTATCTGTTATGTAAATCTAGCCGTTAATGTTTAACATTTCATAAATAGTAGTGGATGCATCATGAGATGCAAAATTAATTTCAACTGTGTGTTATAGTTCTTTGAAAGGCTAAATGTTATTTACCTCTCTGTAATTTGGGATTCTAGTAGCCTTCAGTTGTTAACCTATTCTTTAAAAGAAAAATTCCACTCTAACAAGGGAAAAAACAGTGTCCAGAGAACAGATAAATCACTTTTATGTCCTTAGAACAGCTGACTTTACGCTTTTATTACATTGTTTGAAAAAGCATCTTTTCATCTGGAAGGAATCAGTTTAAAATGGGATTGTCAACAAAACGAAACGAGCTTTCTGTTTAAAATGGCTGCTCGTGAAGCTTAGAACTACAGTTTTGCCAGGATTTTCTTTACAGACATTCGTTACTAGAACCAAGAGATTTTAGATGGGATGTTCACAGGAAATACCTGGCAGACAGCGTAAAAAGCAAAGTAAAGCATTTTTATTTAAGTTGGAGGAAGCATGCATGTGAAAATGAGCAACTCTGTTTTAAGGCAAAAAATTTTAAAATAGAAGTTTATAAGTTGTAGTTGGAAGTGGGCAAGAGAAAAAAATCCTCTTTTTTTTTTCATGTCTTGACCTAGCTAATCAGACAACATACATTTAGCATATTTTTTAAACTGTAAGTCTTATTTATAATGACACTATTATACCTCTCTCTAATCTGCATGTCTTTACAGCATCTAATTTAATTTTCTTTGCTGGTTACATCTGTAAACACAACTTTGCTTCTTTTACACCAATTCTTTTGATTACTATAGTCCTCAATTGTTTGTTTATATATAATTCTGCTCAATCTCAACCCCTAAAATTTTTAAATCTCTAAAAAATGCAGATGAAGATCCTGTGCAAAATAAAGCATTGCATTCAGTGGCAGAAGATTTTCGCTCCAGAAATAACTGAGCTTTACTTTATATACATTTGCTTATTATTTTAACTGTAAATTACAAATATATAGTAAGACTAAGTCTACCTATTAGAATAGGTAGGATTTTCTTCAATACTTATAATTTTCTTGTTTTCAGGGTAGGTTAATTATATATTACCTATAATACATCTACTAATAACTTTCAATTATGCCATACTCTGAAAATATAGATATCCTCAATTTTATTTTCCTAATAAATTACTTTTAGGTTTCTTTTTTTGTGTTGGAAGATGAATAGCATTATATGAGAAACTTCTAAAATACATCGTTATTAGAAAGACAATCTTTCCCTGACAGACTTCTTTTAGTGGAATTGTAGAGCTGCCATTGCAGCAGTAACGGCTACACATGCCGAACACTCACCTCTAATACTGTTACCAACCAACCCCTCTTCTTTTTGCAATACTCTACCCAAGTTGAAGTCTTCCTGTATATCATGCTTCACATTCACAAAGAAATTTAGTAAGCTAGATGTTGAGCATATCTGTGCTTAACCATGGAGGAGAAACTACTTATCTAAAGCAATGCACCAACTCGAAATAAAAAAGTAATGTAAATGGCTGTTAATATTTGACAGTTATGTAAATTTTCCATGCAATGTGTCTTAAATAAAACAAGGTAAAATGAGGAATGAACATCGAGTATGGAAATATTTTAAAAGACCATAGTTCTCTACAATGCTAACTCACATTCCATATGATTCTGAGAATCAAACTGTGAAAAATAGCTTGTCTGTTACGCTATTTGCCTCTTCAAAGACCATAAAATTCTAAATACATATGAGGTTGGTTTTTAGTTTTCACATTCTTTGCTTATGCAATTTTTCTTATAGTCTGCTGTGGTTCTTTACTGTATAAATAACCATACTAACTTTAATGTAATAAAAATAATTTATTTAGTTATAAGAATGTCTACATCAAGTGTCGTGCATGTGTAACACACTGTATCTTCCTACAGGAATGCAGGCATATAAGTACAGATGTACTGTACGGTTGCATTCTCTCTATCTAGTGTGGAAAGTTTCTTTCACCGTAAGCAGGCAGGCATTTCATAGTAAATTTCTGAAACTTTCGTGCAGCATACGGAGCAGTAACTCTGACTGAGGCATTGGCTCCAGTTATGAATACAAGATCAATTCCCATGCTTTTTTTTTTTTTTTTTTTTACAGCTTGACTTCATGTGTATTTTTGCGTATTTTGGCTTTGTCTGAACTTGCATATACGCTGACTATCATGCACTGGGTGTCTCAAGTACAGCATGATTTTTTAGGGTGTATTTTAATGTGTTAAATGGAATTTTCCATAAAAAGTAAACATCTCTGTATCATAGGAATTTGGTAGCCAAATGCAATACATCTATTCGTTGTTCTTGGTAGCAGTTGAACTTTACAGCAGGGACAAATACTTCTGCCCTCCTGATGCCTCCTAATCTAGGTAAAGGCTCAGGTTACTTAGCGTTAAAATATTTCTTAATAAAATTCATTTTTTCATTATTTGAATCTCACATAAAATAACTTTATATCCTGATGTAACAAAGGTCAAGTTTTGATTAATGTACTTTCTTTTATTTGCAAAACACCATTTTATAACAAATTAAATATTTCACTTATGTCCTCAAGTAAAAATATAAATTCAAATAGTTTTTTGTACAAAATACTTTATAATAAATAAAAATGTCCTAGATACATTTAGAACTCATTTTTTACATGACTTTTATTTGGAAATATCGTCTATCCACAGCATGAATTACCATTTAGCGTATAGGTAGTATTCTTTCTATTGCCACTGTGATTTAGAAGAATCCATTTTGTGGATAAAAGTAAAACACTAACCAATAAACATTTGATCCTTTATTTTATTATATTCTCATATGTCTTTACCTTTGAAAACACAAAATGGATACTTGCATACTATTCAGGTTTTCATATGTTTATTGGATCACAGCATATTAAAGTATTTCATCTCAATTTTTTCATCTTTTCTTATTTAATGGATAATTTAATTTAAATTTGTTTCAAAACTAATTTAGGTTTTCTTTAGGAAAAATCTAAAAGGCAAACAACACTTTCAGTTACCTTTTTTAAAATCCTGTGCCAATGAAATATATTGTCACAAATTTAAGAAAAATATCTCCATCAGTATTTCAACAGGTCTTGTTAATAGTTGCAAATAATTAATAGTTTTTCAATCGTAATATTACAACAAGACAAATAACATTATGTTTTTGCACAAACAGCAATCTTCATAGGCTTTCTCTAAAATTTTATAATAGTAATTTGATCTGGCATTACATAAAGGTGGAAAGGCAAAGGTATTTAATGTATTCCTGAGAACAACTTTAGTGGTGTAAAAGGTGGAAAATTGACTAGTGAGAAGTTTAATACAGGGAGAATTAGCTGTCATTGCAAAATGGTGGGAATAAGTGGCAAGAAAGTCTTCCTCAGCATCCTGTCTGGGAAAATGCAGTTTTAGAAGTAGATCTTTCTAAGTTACTAAGAGGGAATGCTTGGAATTTTGTCTTTCTACCAAAAAGGATTGGTTTTCCCTTGATTGTCATCAGTTTGCTAGGTTGTCCTGCTATTTAAGCTATTAAAGACTGGTGTGCTGCTTGGTCTCAGGTGATCCATAAAAAGGAATGAAGCCTTGGGAAGGTAAACCATCACCAGACTGGCTAGGTATATCAGCCTTCCATGACGGAAGCTCTTTGTTGAGAATTGTTGGCAATTGCAGCAGTTTCCAACCGAAGATAAGAGCCAGCGTTCTCGGATAATGCCCTCGATCACACACCTGATGACAGACTCCTGCATGCAAGTTTTTTCAGGTGCTATGTTTGCTCAGTAATCCTTCAGTGCCAATCTTTTCTAAATGGTGAGCAGGCCCCGTCAGTAATGGACATCAGCCATTAAGCTTGTAATATTTGTCATATATCAGGTTACGGCTTTGTTACTGCAGTGTGATGAATGGATGCTGTTATGCTTAGAGAAAATAAAGAAGTGCTATAAATTTAGCAGTCAGTACTAAACGAGTTGCTACTTTAAGGGACTGATTCACATCCTTCTGGAGTCAATGGAAAGTATTCTGTTGGCTAAAGCCTTTCTATCAGGCCTTTAATTTTCTTTCTCTTTTAAGAAACAGAACTAGGGTTGTCACAGAAATGCAGTTCCCCCTTTCTCCCTATATATGATTTTACATCTAAATAGTAATTTTAATATAACTCTTACTTTATGTCTTAATGTTTATGTTCTGCGCAAAGGTTTTGCTTAAACCTGGAGGCATATGGAGGGTTGATCACGGAACCTGACATAATCGTGAAATGATCACAACTGTGAGGTGTTCAAAAATTCACACAGTATTTCTTATAGCTGTTTTTTTTCATTATTCCAGTAACTCCTATACCACATTCTGAAGTCTGTGCTGTGATTTTATGCATTATGTATTTGTTGGCATTATTCTGGAAGATACTCTGAATGAAGATAGAATTAAAAAATTGAGGGCATTAGAATCTGTGCATGGCAAAGGCTGAATTGTGTTTCAAGCTCTCTGCAAATTTTTGGGGAAGTTCAGATAGTGGTCAAAGAATTTATAATTCATTAAAAAACTTTCTGGTGACATAAAAATAATTAATTTCCTTTTTATATTCTAACTTACAAGTAAACCTGGTCCAGATGAAAAATAAGGCTCTGTTTTAAGGTATAAGCCATACAAGTTGTTTATTACTAGCCCTGCATGCACAACAGTGTAAGCTGACTAAGGGCTATTAAAATGTTAATTCTAGCCACATCCATAAAAATTCTGTATAACTCTTTACTTACTAGTTAGTATATTTGCTATAACAACTCCAATTTCAAGTGACATAATAGATAATCCTGCTTCTGGGAGATAGATTATCATCTTACCATGATATAGACAGCGATACGTGCTGCTTAACTGTGTATGCTTATTTATAAACGATGATTAATCCACTCAAGTTCAACCTGTGATTTCTATACAACACTCATTTTCATACTCGTTAGTGGTAGTATTATATAAAGATTTACTTTTTACCATTGTTTTTAAATGTTAGTGCTCTCCTTTGTGCTACCAGTGAGATGACCTAAATCAGATACCAAAAGTAAAACAAATATACACGTTGCAAAGTAATAGGAAGAGAAGAAAAGGATCGGCCAGGAGAAATACACTGAAACATATAGTTTGGTGCGTTAATACTGACAAACCTCCTACAAAAATATGTTTTTAGCAGATATTTGACCATAGAAACAATCAGGGGAGCCCTGGTAGTTAGAGAAGCAATAAAAGGAAAGAGTTCCATACCAAAAGATGACATGAAGACATGAGGGGAAGAATAAAAGTATTTCCAAAAGTAGATGCGAAAGAGTGCAGTGTAAGATTAAGACAGTCTGAAAACTGGAATGTATTCTCTTTGGTTTATCTAGGGAAAGTTGTTTGTTTTTCAATAGAGGAAAAGAGCAAATTTGAATGCAACCTACTCAAAGTGTGCAGACCCTGGTTCTTATTGCTTACCTTACACAAATGTTTTAAAACCTTATTTTTCAAAAAAAAAGAAATACAGAAACTTTGACTAGCATAAGCTGCTGATGCTTATCTACTCCTCAGGACCTTCCTTGACTCCTTCTGTGCCAGATAAGTCATTTCACTGAAAATGAAGCTCATATTGCCTTCCAGAGCATAACACGTAAATTTGCTTTGGTCCTGCTGTGTGATCATTATAGTCTACAGTGCCATAGGCTCTATGTAAAGAGTATACTCTTTCCACATTCATTAGTGACCTGCAAAATTACAGATTATTTACCGAGTTCTGCGCTACCTTTCTAAGCCTTTTCTGGTGTATTACCTAAACCTATGTTTAAGACAACGTATTAAATTACACACTTCTTAATTTTACAATTGCCCTAGGTTTTAAGATATGCAACACCGAAAGCAGAATTTAGACACCTCTAATTCTGTCATGCCAGTAAGATACATGTATTGTGCCAACAGTTTCCACAAATTACAAAAATTATATAAAATTCTCATTTAGATAAAATTGTGTAGACAGTACCTAAAACATATGGGCTAGACATCATCTATTATACTATCTTTCTTGAACATTTCTTTTTTAGAAAATGGCAATACTTTTCATTTGTGAAGGATCTCGTTCTTAGAGTTTTCATTGTCATACAAAATGTTGCAGGTATCAGTGGTGAAATGTGGGGATGCCTGATAGTATTCCAGCTGGCCTCTGATGTCTTAATTTCTTATCTTAACTGATGCATGACCAAAGCTTCTGCTTCTGTGATTTATCTGAGTCCACTTTGTAAACACCTGGTAATAGAAAATCTCTCACAGGAAGAAGTCAATTATAAAGCACTTATATAAATATATGTGTAATTATAAAAGAAATATCTAAATGACACTGCCTACCCATCACTGAAAAAGAGCTGAACTAAGAATTCTGTTAGCCCTCAGGGTTTGCTACTCACTTCTCAAGTGTGCATGA
Organism: Rhynochetos jubatus; assembly: GCA_027574665.1. Lineage (NCBI taxonomy): Eukaryota > Metazoa > Chordata > Aves > Eurypygiformes > Rhynochetidae > Rhynochetos > Rhynochetos jubatus. The sequence continues at coordinate 121,428,894 of CM050648.1, read as the reverse complement.
TAGTCATTTCATCAGCAAAATTGAGGATCTATTTGTGTAGCAGAATTTTTAAATCATCCTTAAACGTTTGGGTCAAAATCTGCTGTTTCCTTGGAGCCAACCACAACACTTGCTTAGCAGCCTACCAAAGATTATCCTACACAGTGGATACTTCCATGATAAAGCTGGCCCAACCAGTGCAGGGAGAAAGATGTGGTCAGAGCACCACTATGCATGCCTACATATCTCTAGAAAGTCCTACCAGGATAGACCCTGGGACAAAAGGCAATGTGTTGCAACCTGCAGTGTGGATAAGGCCCCAGGATTTGGAAACTTCAAGTAGAACAGCTACGGTATGAATTGCTTATGAATAAAGCTACTTATAAAACCAGTCCTGCATAGATAGATTTTACTTAAACCAGAAAATCTGCACCAATAGTTATAGTGTCATGAAAACTAGTGCATTGTTCCCTGAACAAACCACAAGCTACCATTTTTCCAAATTGTGATTATTCTTCTTTTAATTTAGAAAATCAATTTATCCCAAGTTAAACTGCTTTTTTCTATACCATACCAGAAAGTTAGTATTTGATACTGATAAGACAAATACAAAAGCCATAACCAGAAAAAGAAATTATCACCTAAATCTGAAACTCTTATCATAAGTAAGCTCATGCAGTTGCCAGGTGGAGATACCTGCTAGGCTCAACCCACTTCTAGGCATTTCCAGACTGTGCCTAAAACACACCCATATGATTGGGTTCCTCATAAAATATAGTTGTGTCTGCTACCTTGGTTTTGAGAAATAATAGCTTCTGAAAGATGTTTTCTTTATACAATGGCTTAAAGGGCTAGCCCAGGAAATGGAGATTCCTACTCCGTCTGTACCCACAGGAATCCAGACCCTTAGCTCTCACTTGCTGGTCTAACCACCATTTTACAGCCTTTTTTGGTAGTTACAGAGGAGTAGAGATGGGGATACTCATTTTACATTTCTGTTGCAACTTGTACTTCAGGATGTATCAGTTCAGAGAACATGCCTGTGACTCAGTGATAGCGCATCTGGATCGGGTCATGGCTTCCAGTTCTTTTCTCTAAACTCTTTATGACTATGAGATTATTTAAAAGATCCCTGGCAGATGCAGAAGCGGGAAATTAAACCTAACTTTCTGGTTAAGAGAGATAATCAATTCCTACTACCATTTCCCCTGCAAAATAATAGGCGTTTATCTTCTTGACTGTAACAGAAGTAGGTGTCTGATTTTGAGGGGTGACTGTGAACCTTAAATGATGGAAAGTGCTCCCCACTAGGCCACTTATGCAGCAATAAGGGTTGGAATATTAAAGCTTCTGTAGCTGAAGTCAAGTGGCTGCTCCACAGAGTGAATCTGAGTCTTGCAGTTTGCAGTACCCCGTGCTGGGAAGCTTATTCTTTGCAGCATCATTTCTGCTCACAAAACCCAGTTTTCTGCTTGTGTGAAACAGCTGTCTCTTAGCTCGAGTCTGAAGCTTCAACTTGTTTCTCACCCAGCACAGCAACCCATCAGGCGCCTGGGGTTGCACCACGTTCAGCAGTTACAGCATTCAGTCCTCGCTTCTCCCTCCAATATCACCAACCTTCCCTGGGAGGTTGGGCACTATAAAATCTCAAGTGTGTAACCAAACATGTCTACCCAAAGCTGTGTAGAGCCGGTGATGTGATCAGAAGGCAGGCAGAATGCCTTGCCACAGGTCTTCTGCTTTGAGAGACCACGGTGTGTTACATTATATTCTTTTATTAGTTTCAACTTGACTCAGTTTCCTTGAATCATGAAGCACATGAAGTTTGTAGCCCAACACAGTGTAGCCCATCAAGTCTGTAAGTGCTGAGATTTTGGGTGCTGAAGGGGGTGTCCCAGAGCAGCAGGATTTGGAAGAGGAGGGTCCTGGAAACTGACGCTGTGGGACTGCAGGAGCTAGCATTGGGGACGGCAATGTTGGGGGGAGAATTCACACCCCCTGAAGTAAAGTTTCTAGTTTTGCTGGGAAAGAAAACATGCTGTAAAAGCAGATCTGTGCTGCAGGGATAGCACTGACTGCAGAAGTAAAGAGCAGTGTCTCTTGCCAAGTTTTTATAGACATTGCTGAGGCAGGGCAGCAGCATCTCTGCTTATTTTGCTAGCACATGCATGCAGCCTGACATGATTTTGAAAGGATACTTATGGGGTTTTACTTCTCCCATTAGCATCCCTTGGGGCCATGCTGGCTCCTGTGAGGCATAATGGGTGTGTTCCACTGCTGCACAATTTGACCTGATTTCATCAGGGCTGCATCTGCCGCTGCACCTTTGCTGAGATACATAATATGTGTCTACAAATTTTTAACCTGATATTTGATTGTTCTAAAATAGAGAAACAGTAACTCAGACTTCACTGAAGTTAGGCTCAGAGGCCTAACTGTTTGGGGCCTAACTCCTAACTCTGTTTTGGAGTCTTGTAGGCACCGAGTAGTAAATTGGAATAAAAGAACGTTATTCTAGTTAATTTCTGTTTCCTGTTTTTTCATTTTTGACCTGACTTACGGAGAACAATTAAATTTAAAACAGGCACTTATGATGGATTCGATCAAGTTGTAATTACTTTTTGGAACAGTTTGGTCTTTCTTTTACCATAGCTTTCTTAGATTTATATTTGTGTTTCATTATTGGAAAAAGGACTTCAGACATGCCTGATAAGAGGATGATCATCAATGTCTTGAGTACTAGCAGGAAAAGCATTCAATTAATGGGGAAAAAAAAAGAGTATAAGAGATGTTGAACACTAATTGATTATTTACGCATATTTCACTGGAACTAACCGCAATCTTTTTTTCAAAAATACTGTATTCTGAGTTTTATTTATTTAGCTGTAGGATTTCCTTAGGCATCTAGATTTTGAATCAGATATTTAACTTAGACCATGTATTGCCAGGGATGACTTCATCAGTTACGGAGGGATAGCTGATATTTTAAGTCAAGACTACTGAAAAAATCAGAGACAAAGAGAGAGCGCGCTCGCAGGAGCGAGCAAGCTCATTGTTGATTCCTGTGGAAATGGGAGTTGTACGCAAAAGGCAAATCCTCAGAGCTGATAACAAATAAGGGCTGAGTATTCATCAGCTTCCTAGCTCACAGTAGAAGTAGTTAATTTAAAAGCAAATACAGTATTTATAAAAATTTCATTCCGTTACTTACTACATTAAAACATTATTTTTATTCATATTTTAATATCTATGTTTCTTTTTTAAAGGCAGCTAACATTGTTCTTCATGTTCTTGTACTGCAATGTCATGGCATTCCCACAGTGACATTCCTCCCACTGGAGGAATGTATATTTTACTGTGTACATACAGTATGTATGCAACTGTTATTGCTTATGAACTGCACGTTCTTCTGATTAGTCATTCTTAAAACAGGGTGCTCTGAACAGAGACCGAAAGGATATCCAATAGATACAGCTTCTCATTTACAGTCCAAACATTCCTTCTGAAATCCCAGAAAAGAAAGATTCCTTTAAATATTCCCAGTAGTCTACAAGTAAATCACTGTAAATCTCACAGACTTCGACAACTGGAATAGAAAGAGTCCTGAGGTCACACCTGAAACAGAGTTTTGGGGAGTAACATATTGCATTACTAAATGAGTCACTAGGCCAGCTGTGTTTATATATATTGTGCAATTAAAAGTTGGTGATCTTTCTCCTGATAACAATGGGGTATGTTGTACTCTGAATTCACGAGTCACATGGAGAAAAATCCACTGTTTGGCCACTATCCAAAAATGACAATGACAAGTACATGAGCAAGTGGTGATTTGTCTTGCTCAGTCTCTGGAAGAGTTCTTGGTTGGTTTTTGGTTTTTTTTTTTAGTTCTGTTATTTACAAAGTAATAGAAATGTTGGGCAATAATCAAGCGTAGAGAGCTGACGGTATTAATATAGCATTGATGGACTGGAAACCAGATGGTCTGTCAGATAATGAAGTATTATCTGGCAAGAGATTGTTCCTGAAAGCCAACATCCTCACCTATTTAGCACTCTGGAATGTCGACATATCAGTTACCGCATTCATGAGGTGGTATGTGTTGTACTTTAGAAGCCATCCCTAGAATAGGCTTTTTAATTCAAAATTACTGCCTGATGAGAGGGTAAAAGTGCCATTATTATAGCACAGCTGGATGAGTATAATATACAGCAAGATGCGTACCATCCATCAAAAATCAAGTTAAAGAGGAAAACATAATAGGCTACATCCTGATTTCTGTCTAACCAAAGTTCCATGGATGTTTTAAACCAGCACTGCCACCAGAAGCAGCAGTGGTGTATGCTGTGTGTCCAGAACTGTTATGTCCCTGCTTTTGTGCCACACTCTCCTTTGAGCCAGAACACGCATTTCTGCACCTGGTCAGGAGTCATGGATGTTGGAGAAATGATTTGGTTAATATTAAACTGGCTATTAAACAAGTAGTTACTGTCCAGAAGTGTTCCCTGTGGCACACAGAACTTTTGCCAGTGGAAAGGAAGAGATGCCGCAGAGGCAGGACAGAGTGGCTGGAAAAGGAAGATGGGGGAGACAATTATTTCCCCTTTGACAGCAGTGCTAGTTTATGCCAAACGTGGGTGAAACCAGAATTCACTAACAGCCAGAGCTATTGACAGCAAACGTAAATTCCAGTTGCTGTAGCTGCCACCTGAGAAGACAGCATGGAGCACACAACAGGCAAGGGCAGCTGGGAGGCTGGTGGAGTAGTGCTCAGGGTTTGGAAATACTACCTGGGCACCAAAACGTCTCACTGTGCCTGTGATTATAGTATAAAGTGGAGTGCAAAATGAAGGAAAAAAAAGAACCCATGAAGTAGGTGGAGTGGTTTATTAAAAAGATGACAGAATTGGTAAGGCTGTTATCAGTGAGACTGTAGTTTACAACTTTAACAATTCAACAAACCATTTCCACTGCCTTCATCGTTACTTGATTGAAAACTAGCTGACCACAAGACACTAGCTCTTTAGCTTCTTCCCATTCTAGTTAATATTTGCATAAGGCATTTTCTGTAAACATGACTAGGAAGTCCTTGGCTCACGTGAAGGAGGAAAAGTGGTACATGTTACTATTGGAGGGAAAGAATAAAGTTATGATATAATCTGTCAAGGTACGTAATAAATATTCTGAAGATGTCTGATAACTACCGTTTATGAGTAGAAACGCTTTGTTATCATTGTTAGCATTATTAATTTAAAACCCCTAGAAAGCAACATAAGTCAGATAAAAAGGCTTCCCTTTCATGCTTTCAGTGCTATAATATTCAATACTCTTCATATAAATAATTTTTTTAAAAGTCCATCCCACTCAACAAACCAATATACAGAATGGAGCTTCAAATGGGCTAAAGTGGATTTTAAGTTTCACTGGGCCCAGTTATCTTAGCAGGGTGAATTTTTTGTCTGTCAGGCAGATGATAGAATTCAGAAATTCCCTGACATGAAACTAGTACTCTCACTTTAAATATGTATGCAGAAATATTATCGGTTAGTCTTTTCTTCTCAAGCTTGGTTTGGGAATGCTTCAAAGACATCGTTATCTCTAGAATCAAATTTGTAATTCAGCCCAACCTTTAATATTTTTGAACCAAGTAGGGAACAATAATTAAGAGTGGGAAGAGTTTCAGTTAAATAAAAACAAATAAGCCACATGCAGAAAGTAGGAATTAAAATAAACATTTAAAATCAGTACTGTGTTTTCTTCCTAGTGAACAAATAATGAAGTTGGTAAATGTTTCAGTTAACACAAAAACCAGTGGAGGAGTAAATCAGAACAGATTATTGGTTTAGAATTACATCCAATTTCATGGTCACTGTGCAACTAAAGGCATTTTCATATGCCACATGCAAATTAATTCAAGGGGGAATCAAAATTCAGATTATACTTCCTATATCAACCATGCAGAGGACATTGTCTTGAGAAGCAGTAACACCAAAAGAATTAATTTTTAAAGATAATTGCATCAACGTGATCCTGTGAGACTCTACCGTAGCAAAAAGGTTCATATAGTCCTAAAGCATTGCAAAAACAATGTGCTGTGTGCAGCTAAGGAATAGTAAGGAATACAGAATTTTCCTTCTGTATATAACTTTGGTAACATAACTGATAAAATACTGAATTTAGGCAACATTTCAAAGAAAATATAAAGATATTGAAGAAACTTGAGATTGCCACAAAACTACCTTGGGAGGAAAATAAGCCTTGTGTCATAAAATTCAAGGGGTTAAGTTTTTCTGGTTATGAAGGAGAATATTGAAAAGTTATTTGATTGCTATATAGAGATATATTTTTTCACCTGTGGAAAAGGTTTTCTGACACCTGTGAATTCAAGGGTTGTCAGCCTTGCTCACCACAACCCATACCTGGAATCTGAAGTTAAGCAAATGCAGCCTTCAAACACAGCTTTCTCTGAATGTAGAAAAACACTGGAACAATCATCTGGAGGGCTTTTGCTGGAGGACCATTACTTAAGTCTTTCTAAATATTATTAATGTAGTTTCTAGATGAAAGCTTGTATCAGCAAAGTGATGTATCCTAAAGGGTCCCTTCCGAGTCTGTAGTCTTGCCTCATAACTCATCCTGTGTCTTGTATCAAGCTTTGAGAACAGGAAATCTTGCACTGCCCTAAATCTACCCTAGCACTTGGAGGTTTGCATTATAGTAATGACTGCTTACCTCATGCGTCAGAGCTTTAGCAAGTCACTGTCTGGGATCAAGAGGGATTACTTTTTCTTAATGCACAATTGACTAGATGCATGATAGAGAGGGTTTTTTTTCCTTCCTTTTAAGCATGATTGGATACAGATGAAGATGTGGTAGCATGGATTAGTCTTTGAGGTAAAAAGGAAATCCATTGGCGGAGCGGGAGGGGGCTGTATTTTTGGAGTCTCTTACCTATTTGCAGTTTGGGGGTAAGGAAGGAATTTCTGCCTTAGTCTGGTAGGGACTATCATAAATTTCCTGTTCCAGGCATCCTCTCTGCCTCTTTCTGGCCGTTCTCTGCATTCCACCTAGCCTGCTGCTCAGATTCCCTGCCTTCAAGACCAATGTTGTCTTTAATCTGTGTGAGAACAAATACAGCAAAGTGAAAGGTCTTTTTATCCCTATTGACCATCCCTTCCATCAGCCCGAACAGAATTTCAAACAATAAATGCTCTGGTTACGCCTCCATCACAGGTTTAACACTTAAACTTCTTTTGCTCTCACCCTGTCATCTCCATATATATTTAATTCTTTCAGAAAATTTTCATTTCGGAAAGATTTCCACCGTTGCCAGTGCTTCTTTTTTGGAATTCTTCTCTCCACTCTTCAGTGATTTGGTATACAGTGCAGCTTTACTGATAACTGAATTAGCACAAACGAGTGTGGAAGACCATGGTATGGAGATGGTATGAGCATCTGGGGAAAGCTTTGGAGGAAGGTATAGGCATTTCTTAAACCAGGTACATCACTGAATAACACTTGCCCTATAACAAGCAGTTACTAAATGCAGTTATTTGTGCAAGTACTAAATGTATTTTAAATCTCTCTTCCTGTCATAGACACTCCCTCCCGTGTTAGGCATCTTTATGCTTTCCACTCCAAACTGTGCTCCACATATACAGGTTGTCCAGTTCTTCACGCCTCTTGCTTATTATTGTTTATCCTTGCTATTCCTCCAAATGATCCTCTTGGCATACTACATTTTATTCTATAAAATTACTTTCAAAGCTTCTTCTGAGTCTGAAAAAAATTTTGTAGGCTCACCCACTGTAACCCCAGCATAAGCCTCCTTCACTATCTTTAGTGTAACCCTTAAGAAATTAGCATTTAATTCAGATTAGGATTTAGGCTGACATATAGATAATGTTTTACCTGTCCAATATTCACTTTTGCCAGTCCGAGCACATACAATGACAACTGCTTAGTGACTCAGCAAATAGCAGAACACATTTAGTTTACTCCTCTGGTGGCGTAGTCAATGATGTGTTACACTATTGGAAAGAAACGTGGTGCTAAGATTTTCTTTTTTTTTCTTTTTCAAAGCAAAGTTTTGGATCAAGTCCAGGTAATTGTAATATATTGATTTAATCCCAATCAGTTGGCACAAATACTTCAGGATCTGGGGAGCAAGAGACTATTTCTTCTAGGCCATTCATTCTCACCGGCCCTTTTTTGTAACAAGTAATTCTGTCATTTTGAGACAACTGAAACATAAATTATACTACAATGTCATTAAAAGAATTTAAACACGAAAGTTGATCACCCACAAATGGCAGAGGTATGATAATGCTCTACTTTTTTAATCTTCATTTTTATCTTAGAAGGTAAGAACTAAGGTTTACTGTGACTGTCCCCCCCTTTGTTGGGGGACTTTTGCTGACTTTCTCTTATTCTGTTCAACTCTTGCAGCCTAGGCTTTATTTGCAGTTCTCAAAATTTTCAGTGACCACGGGCCAGTTTCATATTGCATCAGTCCACCCACTTTCAAGAACATAATTCCAAAGGCTGTATGTATTTCTGAAAACATGAAGACTGAGGCACCAGTGTTTTCTTTAATAACTGATAAAAATAAAATGTTGGTGATTAGAATCTGTGTGGTTTTACTCAATTTGGGCATATCCCACAGAAGATTAAAAAAAAAAAATATTACCAAAAGATCATCCATTACCAGTGGGTAATTTCCTGGACACTGAAATGCAAAAGATCCAAGAACATTCTGCAGCGCCTCAGGATTCTGTATGTGTGGAACTGTGCACAGCTACAGATGTTTCCACTGCCGCAGAATTCACTAAGAACTGCCAGGGAATTTGGCCCAGATGTGCTATAGAATTACAATTACCCTGGTAATAGTGAAACTTTAAGCAGCAAACACCAGATGTCCAGTAAAATGGTTAAAACTGAGATCCAAAGCATTTTTTTTACCACATCATCACAAACAAGTATGGAGTGAATAAGCTGAAAATCTCAAGTAATACTTCATTATTCGTCATCTCTAAGCTGATTCTATGTGCTTGACTTGTGATGTAGTGCCGTTTGGGTATAACGTCTCGGAGGAAAGCTGCTTTCCCAGAGGCTTAAATAATTTTGAAAAATGAATTAATTAGACAGGTTTATATGTTAAACTTCATACAAGGTTGTATTTCTTCTCCTTACCTCCTTTCTCTACTCGTTTTGCTTGAAAAGTGATTCTGGCTGTGTGCGCGCTGTGCTGCCTTGTGATAGCTTGCCCGCAGACAGGATAAATGAACTGCTGTAAGTGCCAGCTAATGTAGTTCTGCTTTAGCTCAAATGGTAGCAGACTCGAGCTGCGGGACCCGAGCTTCGTGCACTGCTGCATTCTGTGTCTGTGTGCGTAGTAAATGCACTTTTCCTACTGAGTACAGGTATTCATTACGTTATGAGGCACTGCTTTGTGTTTTCCGAGGGGTCCATGCATAGGGCAGACTCCAGAGATGAGGGGAAGCATTACATTTGTCTTTCTATTGATTATTCATGATTTTTTATATCCTTAAGTATAAGTTTTATACATTCATTATCAGAATGTACGTTAAACCATTTTTTAGGTTACATTCACTGGTTTTGCTTGAAACATGAATGTAGCAGTAGTCTGCTCTGTTTTGAAAATGAATGGTACCAAGTCTTTTTACTTGGAACTGTGATTACAGACGTCATAGATAAAAAAATGAAGAACAATATGAAGAAAAAAACACAGGTAGAAAAAGGTCTTGACTGCTTGGAGAAAAAACTAAGGAAGATGTAGTCTTTGACAGAAAAGAGGAGGTTGTGTTCTCCAAACTCCTAAAACTTCTTTGCAAAAGATGTGGTATGAACTATTAAAATGAAGACTACTTTGACGGCAGTAGGAGTTGAATCAGTGAAGAAGAGTCCACACCTCTGTTACTCACTTTTACACAGGAAAGTGTAAGAACTTGTTTACTGAAACATTCTTCCCTGGTAGAAAAACTCATCATAAACTGACAAGAGCATCATGGCAGAAATTTAAGTTAAATTGTTGCTTTCAGAAATATTACTACTCAAGAATTTATGGTATTTCTCATTTTTTAGTTTTGCAGCTCTTTAGATAATTTCCAGCTGGCCTCAAGTGATACCTTTGTGTGAATTTTTGTAACCCAAAAGGAGAACACAAGGCTGTTGACAACATTGCTGAGTTTGTCTTTTTTTTTTTTTTTTTACTGTATTTCCAGTTTTACACAGTTTCAGTACAGAATCATCAATTGTGTTATTCTTTCTTGAACTGCAGACACACGTTTTATTAAAAGCTCAGTGACACTTGTGGGTTTTTCAGCATTTTTAACTTAACTTACAGCGAAATACAACCTATAGAAGAACCTACTGTGTTGTGTATCTGTGCTGATAGCATTGGATACCTTTTCTTGGAGCATTGCCTCAGGATGCCTGGCACTCCGAACGACTTTACCACCTGGTTCTTCAAGACCAGCTACAATTACAGCAGAAACCACTGCATTTTGAGCCCTCTGCTCACCCTTCCCTTGCAAATCTGTTTGTTGCACATACTTATTTGTCTTTGGCAGCAGTTTGCCAGGTACAGGTTTGCAATGAAACTGCAGTTCTGACTGCTTGTTCCCCCAGTTAAAGCAATATAAATGTTTTCTTATGTCCTTGCTGGCCATACTGTCTGTAGAGAAGGTTTTCACATGGCTCTAAAGCAACTGTACAGGACAGCAGGTAATCATTTAGTCATGTTTAGTGAAATGTTGTTTATATTGATTTTGTAATGCTCTCTGATGATGGTGGACAAGGAAGTAGTGTGGTTGCAAATTGCAGTTACACTTAGAGTGTGAGATCATGGCAAATCATGCTGCTGCAGAGGTGCTATGATAATCTCCGGCTAATCTGGCTGAGTTCTAAATTTTTAGAGCTGTCTACTGATCAAGCCTCGTGGCATTTTTGTGAGCTACACAAGAAAAAAGATTTCTCTTTTGGAAATTCAAAGAAAATTAGAGATCTAGAAGAAAAGAAAATTTGACCCAAATTTACTTTCTTTTTAACATACTGATGGTTATAAAGGTATTATTATTTTAAGTCACAAAATGCAGAAAGTTATGACATACAAAACAAATTGTGCTGTCTGCTGAAAAATAGCTTGTAATGCATTTACTGGAATTGCTACATTAAATGCTTTGTTCATTTGTAAAGTATAATACTATGCATGCTTTTAAAAGTAACTTGGAGGAGAGGGTTCATTTGTTTTGTTTATTCAATGCCGAAGTGGCAAAATTTCTTTTCTGCAGAAGAATTCAAGGTGGGAAGGGTGCTGGATCAGAAGAGTATAGTGAGAAAAAGAAAACATTTCAAAAGAGATGTTCAAGTTAAACCTGCTGAGGCAGGTTTGCTGCTCAAAGAACACACTGCAAGTTGTTGGGCTTTTTTTTAAATAAATAAACCAATAGAATCTGCCATATCACTGGGGCACAGACTCCATGAGGTTTTTTTAAAAAATCTGTCAGGTTTCTTTACAGATGTCTGTGCAGATGAGGTGACTGTTGGCAGGTGAGGCATAACTAAATACAAGAAGAGTAGGTCACTGAATAATGAGTAGGAATGATAATAATTCGGGCAGAAACCTCTACATGGTTCTTCCTATCACACCTTTGTCCTGCCTGTTGATCTGGTCTCAAGAGGTATGTAGGTATCTCTTCATCACAATCTTGTAGCAGATTTCTCATCAGTAACTATACTAAAGCATATCACTGATGTAAAACCTTGCAGAATCTGGTTTTAATCATTTAACAGTCACCTTTGGCTAGAATCCTTTGGTAAATCTTTGGTAATTGTTCTTAATTTCTCAGTCATTTAAACCTGCCTGTCCGTTTTCACTTTGGGAAACTCAAAGTGAAGGTTAGTCAACTCTCCAGACAAAGTAATGACATGACATCTTAGTGCATTATCTTATAAATTGTGTGAGAAAGACAAGAGGAATGTCATCATAATATGGGAGTTTCATAGTACTGAAGGCGGAATCTGTTTGGAAGTACTGCCATATTGCCTGGAAAGGGGACTTTCATGTTCAAAACGTATTGTGATAAAAAATATAATAAGTTTGTTCATATTAAATGACAACTCCATTTGTACTTAGACTGGAGTAACACTGAGGAAAACGTAGTAACCCATGTGGTACTTATAAGGCTTTTGTGTGTGACATATGAAGAATTGGATACCCTTTTAGGCATCACTCCAGCATCCATGACAGTCAGTGTATAATGCAGATGTTCCTCTGACAGGGTTTTCTTAAGCAGTGTAACCTGGGCTGGAGTAAGCTGGCTGGAATAAAGGTCTGGAGTTGGGTTTCACATCAGTGCCCTCGCTGGGTCACACTGGCACAGTATGATGACACTCCAGAGGTGAAGGAAAGGATCTGTGACACTGTCACTCTGCCTAGGGACAGTACCTGTAACTGTAAGAATTTTCCCCTTTTTTGAGGAGCTACTTTCTTGCTTCAAAGTCCCTAAAACACTTTCTAATAATTTTGTTATACCAGAATCCAATTTCAGCGACACAGAGAGGTATTTTGTCTGTCTTTAGGCAGGTAGTTGCCTTCTGTGTAAGTTTCCTTACACATCTGTGCAATAATGCCTTTCACTCCCATGGCACATCTAGGTACCACAACTGTCTGCCAGATGGAAATTCAAGTGCCAGTACGTGTACGTATTCATGGTGCCATTCACTACCTAAGTAGCTACAAGTTCTGCACGCTTTGATCTCTGTGTGTATAAGACTGTTGCTCTCTACTGGTGCAACTATCAACAGTATTACTGTTACAAAATCATGAATCTTTTATGATTTCCTGCTAGAGGTACTGTAAAGGGAGTAAGAAAAATAGCCCAAAGGTCAAGATGCTAAAAGATGGAATCAAATTAATTATTATGTTCATGGTTTTATATTTTCAATGATAACCTGTTCTTTTTAATGCTAAAAAGTGCTGCCTTGAGATGTTTTGAGAAACAGGAAAAATATCAAAGTTATCTAATTTGGCAAAAAAAAAGCCTATAAAACTACTACTGGCCTAGTTGTACTTTAGACTTCAGAAGAATGATGTGTTTATGAATCCAAATTATTGCAGACAAAATTTTGCACCTGCAGTTATGGTTGCCTGCAGTTCAGTTCAGTTTAAGTATCTACATCACTGATTGCATCTGTAAATTAAAAACATCTAAGTAACCTAAATTACCAGCACAAATAATTGCAGGTGCAAAACTCATACAAACACAAAATGATCTCTGAAAGTTGGCCTTGTAAATCTCATTGTAAGTTATTCACTGTATCATGAACCTAGAGTCCTCTTGGGAGAGCCACTAATCTGTATAATGACACTGAAAGCCTCTTGAATCTCGTATTTAGCTAGCAGATGGGAAAGAATACATGTAGTCATATAACTCCCTAGGGATTATGCATGTGGATATTGAAGAGTATAACTTATTCCAATGAAGGCTAACATTAACTTGCAATCAAAAATTTCCTTCCTGAGCCACATTTTTTCTGATTAAATTAAAACAACTTAATTTTGTATTTTTATGAAGTCACAACCAATCTGAGTAGGACACATTCCCAGGGCAAGCACAGAAATTTCGCTCATCTCGTGATTTTTCAGTTAATGAACGACAGCATCAGTTTAACATAGAGAAATGCTGTCAGTCTTTTCCAGAAAACAGATCTAGTTATCTCCTCTATGGTTTTTTTTTTTTTTTTGTGTCAGAAACAGTTTTCTAAGAACATAGCTACAAAAGTCCATTTTTCTCTGGTATCAAAACTAAAACCAAATCATTTTCTTGTATTCTTTAGCTTCAATAGACGTAGGTGTGGAGCTACTTTAAAACAGTGACTGCTTCCTGTCATACCAGTTATGGCAGTACTGTTAGCAAAAGGGGGGGAAGAAACCTTGAATTCTCTTCTAGTGTTTGAACAACTAAAACTCCTACTGAACAAATGAAGTATTCTGCCAGTTCTGACAATCCAAAATGCAATGAAGAATTTTCCTGTTTCAGAAGCTCTAGGCAAAGCTGTTTTGGCATGTCTGTAGCTTGTTCCTATTGCAAACAAAGGGGCAGCTAGAGGGAAGGTCTTTGGGGGAAGAAAATGCTGTCAGTTGTAAGAAATGAGACATGTAGACCCATTCTACAGCCCAGCTAGTGATTACATGCTGGCAATTTTGTAAGAGTCTAGACCAGCTGCCAGCGAGAATAAGGCTGCCATTTGCACTGATTTCAACAGGAACTACATCAAACAGACCAGCTTAAGGCTTCTCAGAAGCATGGGCAAAACTGATATTTCTTTCATTGGCCATGGGGGCCAGACTACAAATGAAGTGTGAAAAGGAACAGGCAAAGGTGGCCCTGCAGGTGGGTGCTCCCGCTGCTAGGCCAGCAGCCGTGAGTGCGAACGGTGGGTGCTGCAGCTGGCAGGGTCCTGCCTCTCGCCCACCAGCAGCCGCCATCCTCCCAGGTAGCCGGAGCCATCCCTCGAAGCAGCAGTCAGCCCAGGCTCATGGGCCCCTGGGACTGCCATGGGAAGTGGCGAAGGTGGGAGCACACCTACATTTTTTTTAAATCCAATTTAATTTAATACACGTGAATCTATTACTCAAGCAGTACATGTTAACAATGTACCACTTAACTAAGTAATTTATAAACACCCTTGGAAAAAAGCCAGAAGAGGGTGTTCTTTATTTACACACAGAGAACTGTTGAGGCTATGTTGTGCGTTACAGTGCAAGTCTCCAACTTCACCTTCCCAGAGGTCTTTTTTTAGGTGCCTGAGTATAGCAAAACACAGAAAGCATAGGAGAAATATGTAGTATAAGAGAGGGCTAGACCCTCATTTGAATAGAGAGAAATTTTAACAAGGATTCCTTTTTTTTACTTTCACTTTTTGCTGCACAAAAGACACAAGAAAGGAAGGAGAAGGTTTCATCTTTCTGTCTCTTGAGGGATTTATATTTAGGTGTGTCCTGAAACTTATATAAATTCAGAGTGCAGACTAGAAAGCCAAAAATTAGCGAGGATTTTGACCAAAAGATTGAGAGGTGATTAAAAGGCATGGAAGAAAGACTGATTTCTCAGTAAGAATAACAAAGTCACATGGATGATGGATCATAATAACTTCATAATCTGACCCACATGCAGTAAATATGGTGATGACTGTCATTTTGAATAAGTGAGGTAGATTGATGTTGATTATTAATCCATTTCTTGGCCAGTCTGATTGTTTCTGAGCCAGATCCTCCACTGTTCAGCGTTTTTCTGAAGTATCTTAAGAGTACCTTTTACTGGCAGTCCCTTCCTTTTTAACCAGTCACTTTTCATACTCTGTGTTGCCTTAACTTAGTTGAGGGATTTCTTTCATGAGTTGGTCTGCTTCCAGTATTCCAATAGCTGGACACTTGGTCTTCTTTTAGCATATGGTGTAACATATTAGTGTTAATACAGACATATGTTAACATATAATTCATTTAGTTCTGTATTACATTTACTTGCTGTGGGAAAAAAAACCAACAACAAAAGTTTTTCCCTAATTCCCGTGTGTTGCAACTGATGGTGCTTTACATGAATGCATGCTCAGTGAAAAAAGTGAAATATGCTATGAAAATAAGTACCTAGTATTTAGTGATGGTTTCTAAAATAGCAGATATCTGTATAGTAGACACAGAATAGACAAAGAAATATACTTGCATAATAGAAATTCAGAAGCTAGCTTGGCTAAGTGTGTCATTGATAGCTTTATATGAGATTCCTGTAGGGACATGTGTTTAACATTTGCAGGAGGATAATATACATAACGTACTTCACAAGAAAAAAAAGCCAAAAAAGTTTTTTGGAGAGCAATGGAGTGTACAAGCCTGGTTTTCTATGAATGAGTCTAACCTCTAATATATTTTCAACTTTGTGCCTAGTGCCCCTGAACAACTCCCAGCCTTCCCTGCAACACACCTCTTCAGCTGGGCAAATGGTTGTAGATACTGTGATTGAGGGTGAACTACGTGTGTGAACTGGCTAGTGGCTTGCTGCTCTCGAAATCAATGGCTAAATTGTAAGTCCCTTTTTCCCAGCGATAGGTACTAATTTGTGCCTGCCTTCACAAAGCACTCCCTAGTTTCCCTGAAACTTCTGGGAATTTAAAATCTTTTAGATCTCCAGCTAGGTCAACATATAGATTACTGCACACTAGTAGCTCTATTAAAATAATATTGCTCCGTTTTCAATTGTTTTACTTTTTGTTAGGAATAAATTCACAACATGCTACATACCATGAAATAAAAAGATATCTTTGTCCTAGAATAAATGAAACTAAGCAAATTTTATTACTGAGACATACTTTCTTCCTCTTTTTGAACACCCACCCTTCTACCAAGCACGTCTTCTAAACTTCTTCCCTTTGTTGAAATAAAAAATTTTTTCAATTCAGGAAGTCCCACTTTTGTTTAATGTAACTGATATTGTCACGAAACCCAGGTCTTTTATTTATACTTGGGATAATGCAGAGGTAATGAAAGCAGAATTGAACCTAAGAGGTTTTTTGTTTCAATTATAAAACAATGTGGGTAAGAGACTTATATTTGACAGCAATAGAAGAAAGGGAATATTGTGTTCATGCCTTCAATCAGCTTTATTAGATCCTTAAAGGGAAAATTATGTGAAAGACAGAGGAAGAAAACAACAAACTAAGCAAGATCCCAATTTCAGTATAATTTGGAGAAAATAACTGATTTAGGTTGGTCGTCTTGCCAGGGTGAATGACTCAAGGCTTCCAAACGAGAAATGGAAACCAGAAGGATGCGAAAGCCTGGAAGAACAAATTGAGAAGATATGATTGACTGTAATGTTTCAAAATCAACTGCCGCAAAGATGAGTTTGGGCTGTTGCCCAGAATACAATTGAATGGTGATGTTCATTTAGACTCTTAATGCTGAAACAAAATAAGATGTAGCTGTGTTTCTGTTCGAGATTTACTTGTTCTTTCCAGTGTCTCTAGCTAGGGCTATGATGTCATGTCCTCTCTCTTCTATCACATGCTACAGGGATTGCTGTTGCAGTTCCATAATTTTTCTGAACACCAGTTTTCTGAGGCAAGGTCTGAATCCAGGTGATAATATCTTTCAAATGTGAAATGTCATCACTATTCATTAGTTGACTTTGAAAAATTTTTTACACTGTGTGGAAGTAGGGTAAGTCAGCGTTACTGACCGACGAAAAGAGAAGCCTAAGACCACCATGTATCTATTTTCTGACTGACGAAATCATTCAAGCTTTTGTTACACTCATGCTAGCTCTTTTTTAAACTAAGTAAATAGCTCATTCTGCAAAGATTTCAAATAATTGTAGTTTAATGGACGTGATTTGTAAAGCATTATTTGGAAAAGTTGGGGGCAGCTGCTTGCTCTCCACCTCGGGCACAGAAGGTTCTAAAAGAGACTACACTTTATGCAAAAAATTATTCCGTTGACAACAGGCAGTGATGAGATGGGATTGTCTTCTACTTCCTCCTTTCCTTTACTCATTTCATCTCACTGGCTGTGCTTACTAACCTTTTTTCCTGTTTCTATTTCAAATGAGGGGAAAAAAAACCCTAAACCACAGTTCATAATTAAATACTGAGCTAGTTCTTACCATGTTTACTGAATTACATATTGCATATATGGTTGTATAGCCTCAAAGTTTTCATGTGTTTTTAGATTTCTAAACTTAATGTGTTCCATAGCAATAGACCTTAACTCCTTCCTGTCTGTTTTTCATGATGAGATTTACCTCCACAGAAGAAAGGAGGAATAAAGCAGTGAAACCCAGTTACAGATCCCTTAAAATTTTAGGGATTTGTAGAGACAATAATATAGGTGCTGAGGTCTGAAGATTCTCTTGGTTGGCAGTACAGATTCCTCCAGCAGAAAATCTTCACTGTTGACCTTACAACTACAATAAACAGATCAGCTTGACATGACACGCAGAGTGATATCTTTGCCGCAGGTTGGTTGATCTGGTAAAGAGGGCTTTAGACCAGGAACCACAAGGGAGAGAGAGAGTTTCCACAGCTCTGCGGGATCAATGGACAGGCTGACAAGCAAAATGCCTGGGGTGATGTGAACGATGAGGAACACAAAATTAACAAAACAGAGCTTGAGTGACATCACCTCAAGCATTTGCCTGTAAGCAAGGAACTCCCTCTGAAGTGCCTGCACACGAAGGTACACAGCATGGGATGTAAACACGAGCAATTAGAGGTCTGTGTGAAGCTGCAGGGCTAGGATCTTCTTGGGATCCTCAAGATGCAGTGGATGGCTCACATCACTGGAGTGCTGCAATGGAGGGATACAGACTCATTAAGAAGGGCAGGCTGGGAAGACAAGGAGGCAGAGTTGCCCTTTATGAGAGAGAGCAGCTGGAGTGCACAGGAGCAGACCAATACTGGTATCTTTGCCATGGGTGTCTACTATGGGCTGCCTGACCAGGAAGAACAAGCAGGTGAGGCCCTATACAGACAGCTAGAAGCAACCTCACATTTACAGACCCTGATCCTCGTGGAGACTCCAACCACTTTGATACTTCCTGGAGGAACAACATAGCAGGACATAAGCAATCCAGGAGGTTACTGGAGAGTATTAACGATAAATTCTTGAGACAAGTGAAAGAGAAGTCAATGAGGAGAAGTGCTCTGCTGGACCTCATACTCTCAAATGAGGAAATTGAAGATGTGAAGGTCGAAAGGAGCCTTGGTTGTTGTGACCGTGAGATGATGGGAGTTCAGGATCCTGAGAGGATGGAGCAGGGCAAATAGCAAGATCACAACTCTGGACTTTAAGAGAACAGAGTGTGGTCTCTTCAGGGATCTGCTTGGAAAAATCCCATGGTATAAGGTTTTGGAGGGAAGAGGGGCCCAAGAAAGCTGGATGGTGTTCAAGGATCACATCCACTCAAGAGAAGTCCATCCCAACACTCAGGAAGGTAGGAAAAAGTGCCAAGAGGCCTGTGTGCAGGAGTGGGTGGAAGGCAGAAGCAGGGAGAGGTAATGTGGGAGGAGTATAGCGACACTCTGACAGACATGGTTAGGAAAGCCAAAGGCCACCTGGAATTTAACTTGGTGAGGGATGTCAAGGGCAACAAGAAGGGCTCCTATAAGTATCTAAGTAGTGAAAGGAAAACTAGGGAAAATGTGGGACCACTACTGAGTGGGGCAAAGGCCTTGGTGACAAAGGACATGGAAAATGCTGAAATACTGGATGTCTTCTTCACCTCAGTTTTTAGTAGCAACACCAGCCTTCAGAAATCCAAAGCTCTGGAGAGAGGGGGAAGGCCTGACATAAGGAAGACCTACCCCAGTGGAAGAGGATCAGGTTAGAGAATACTTAAGCAAACTTGTCATACATAAGTCCATGAGCCCTGATGGGGTGCACCCACAAGTGCTGAAGGAGCTAGCTCATATCATTGCAAGGTCATTCTCAATTATCTTTAAACTGTCATGTCAACTGGGAGGGGTGTCTAGGGACTGGGGTAAGCATACGTCACTTCTAGCTTCAAAATGGGCGAGGAGGGTCCAGAGAACTACAGGCTGGTAAGCCTTACCTTGATCCCTGAGAAGGTGGTAAAGCAACTAATCCTGGAAACCATTTCCAGGCACATGAAGAACAAAGCAATGACTGGGAGCAGTCAGCATGAATTCACAAGGGGAAAGTCATGCTGACCAACCTGATAACCTTCTATGAGGAAATGACTGGCTTGGTATATGAGAAGACCTACCTAGATTTCAGTAAGGCTTTCAACACTGTCTCCTAGAAGATCCCCATAGAGAAGTTATTTAAGTAGGGACTGGATGAACAGACACTGAAGTGGACTGAAGACTGGATGAATGGCCAGGCCCAGAGGGTGGTGATCAGTGGTACAAAGTCTAGCTGGAGGACAGTATCTAGTGGTGTACCCCAGTGGTCAGTACTGGATCCAACTCTATTCAATATCTTCATTAATGATTTGACTGATGGTGCAGAGTGTACCCTCAGCAATTTTGCTGATTATATGAAACTGGGAGGAGTGGCTGATATACCAGAGGGTGATACTGCCATTCAGATGGACTTTGCTGGAGAAATGGTCTGGGAAGAACTGCATAACGCTCAACAAGGGGAAATGTAAGGTCCTGCACCTGGTGAGGAACAACCTCATGCATCAGTAAAGCAGATTTGCAAATAAGGACTAAGTTGAACACGAGCCAGCAACGTGCCCTGCTACCAAAAGGGCTACTGGTATCTTGGGCTGCATTATGAGGAACATTGCCAGCAGGTCAAGGAAGGGGATCCTTCCCCTCTACTCAGCACTGGTGAGGCCACACTTGGAGTGCTGCCTCCAGTTCTGGGCTCCTCAGTACACGAGAGACATGGACATACTGCCAAGAATCCAGTGAAGGGACGCTAAGATGATTAAGGGACTGAAGTATCTTTCATATGAGGAAAAGCTGGAAGAGCTGAGACTGTTCTGCCTTGAGGAGAGAAGGTTCAGGGGGGATCTCATCAATATGCACAAATATCTGATGGGAGCATGCAAAGAGGATGGAGCCAGGTTCCTTTCAGTGGTGCCCAGTGACAGAACCAGAGGCAATGAGCACAAACCGAAACACATGGGTGTCCCTCTGAACATCAGGAAACACTTTTTCACTGTGAGGGTGACCAAGCACTGACACAGGTTGCCCGGAGCACCTGTGGAGTCTTCTTCCTTGGTAATATCCAAAAACTCTCTGGACATGATCCTGGGAAACTGGCTCTATGTGGCCCTGCTTGAGCAGGGATTTGAACCAGATGATCTCCAGAGGTCCCTTCTATCCTGAGCCCTGTTGTGATTCAGGAGCAATAGATAATTGCTTTTCACATTTTCAGATCCCATTTCTCTAGAATTACCAAACAATACACCATCTGGTCTGCTGATCATCTGAATCACTGGTATTTCAACACCAAACTGTGATGGAATTGTGGGTTACTCTTTAGAAGTGATTACCTGCCTTGCAAGATTGCTGAGATGGCAGATCTGTTGCTCAAATTCCTGGTATATCCTTCACCTCCACATTCTCTCTAAAAAGTTTTCCCTGAGATCCTCAGAGGCCATGTGAATGTTACAAGGTTTATATATTCAACAGTTGCGTACTTTTGAGTACACAAGAAGGCAACCTGGAAAAGCAGCCTGTACTATTATTAAGGCGAGGTAACGTTGCTATGTGTTTCAGAATAGAATTGTTGCTTTACACTACATATTTCTCTGCTAATGCATCTCTTACTAATGAGAAAATCTGGACCAAGTTTGGGTCTCACTTTTTTGTAGACAGAGCTACACCTGGGAGTAGAGCAGTGGAGGATTATTATTTTCCAATTCCAATCATGCCGGAGTACTAGAAATTCCAAAAGGGATGCCTGTTGTAGATATGCTTACAGTGTTTTAGATTGAGATGAAAGGAAGAAAGTGTTTATAGGGGTCTATGTTCTTGTAGATGATCCCACTTGGACCTCAGTTTCAGTTTGAACTCACATTAAAGTCTATGAACCACATGCTTAAAGTTATTCAACATTTGAACAGCTAGCTGAATCAGCAAGAATATACTCTGAATATGTATGAATTGTTAAAGACTAAGAATGGATCCAGTATATCTGTATTGTTATTTCCCTATGTATAGATATCTCTAGTCATATCCATAACTATGTGCATAGGTGTAGACATATGTATGTATGTACATATATTTATGTTTGGAAAGTTAGATTTTGGGAAAATTCAAACATCTGAAAACTGAATTCCTAAAATCCAAGGACTTTCAGTTTCTTGCATGAAACCATCATTGTATGAAATGCTCAAAGTTTCCTTTTATTACGGACTGGAATTCATGGCTTGCTTACTTCAAAGAATAAGTGATATTCCTACTCTGGAACTTCTTACAAAGCCTAAATTATTTTATTTGTATTGGAGAAGTTTAAGAAAGGACTCTAGAGGAGTGTTAGAAGAAGGGTGGAAAAAAGGTGTAGTATTTATGGTGTTTTACATTCACATGGGGAATATGAATTTAATTGTTTTCCTTTGATGTGCACAGGATAACTATAGGAAAATCCATTGATGTGATGATTTTGTCTTCCACACCCTGCAAAAATATTCCAAGTAATAGGCTTTAGAAAATTTTAGAAAATAGGCCTTTTAAGGTTTTAGAAATGTGATTTGCCACCTTTCAACATCACCACATTTCAACCTTTGAAGAAGACACAAATGCTTTTCTTTAAGAAGAGATTTCTTCTGTAGACAGAATCCTTTTAGAGTCCTAAAATAAGTGTATAAATTCTGAAGATGGATAAGTTGTAAGATATACCTTTGTTGGCTGGCAAGATAGCTTCTTGCTGATTGCATTAGATGCCTTTCTGACCTCTTCCTATGAACTATATAGATTAATGTGGAGACCTAACAGACAAGAACTAGATCTACTGTTACCTCACTTGGGGATTTTGGGAACTACCTGTCACTTAAAACATTCCCAAGACCCAACATTATGCATCTACATTGGCCTTGTAAGCAGAACTCAGGCTGCCTGCAAATGCCATGTGTGCTTGTAGCAGGAGATAGATATATATATATATAAGGTTTAGATAGAATCATAGAAACATTTACGTTGGAAAACACCTTTAAGATCATCAAGTCCAACCATTAACACTGCTAATATCACTACCAAACCATGTCTCTGAGCACCACATTGACATGTCTTCTAAATACCTCCAGAGATGGTGACTCAACCAATTCCCCGAAAAGCCCATTCCAATGCTTGCTAACCCTTTCAGTGAAGATTTTTTTCCTAATATCCAAGCTAAACCTCTCCTGGCATAATCTGAAATTATTTCCTCATGTCCTATTGCTTGTTACTTGAGAGAAGAGACCAACACCCACCTCACTGCAACCTCCAATAGTTCCCTGGATCCTCCTTCCAGCCCTTCTTGTAGATGGGAGTCAGATTACTAATCTCCAGTCAACTGGGACCTCCACGATTAGCCAGGTCTGCTAATAGATGATGGAAAGTGGCTTGGTGAGCACTGCCACCAGCTCCCTCAGTACCCTTGGGTGGATCCCATCTGGTCCCATAGACGTGTGTGTCTAAGTGGTGTAGCAGGTTACTAACCCTTGGACTATGAGGGCTTCATTCTGCTCCCCATCCCCATGTTCCACCTCAGGATGCTGAGTACCTGGAGAACAATTGATCTTACTCTTAAACACTGAGGCAAAGAAGGCATTAAGTACCCCAGCCTTTTCCTCATCCTTAGTGACTCTGTTTCCCCCTGCATCCAGTAAAGGATGAAGATTCTTCTTAGCCCTCCTTTTGTTGTTAATGTGTTTATAGAAACATTTTTTATTACCTTTTAAAATGGTAGAGGCCAGATTAAGTTCTAGTTGGCCTTTGACCCTTCTAATTTTCTCCCTGCAGAACCTCATGATATCCTTGTAGTCTTCCTGAGTGGTTATACATATATACATATATATATATATATATATATATATATATATATATATATATATATATATATAAAATTTAGATGATGCAAAGCAAAGCATTGCAACAAGTGGATTTTTGGCTTCAGGCCACCTCCAAAAGTCAGCAGCTATTGTAGACTCCTTAGGTGTTTATGGAGCCAGACAGGAGAGGGGCAAAGACCTCAATGAGTACAGTAGCAAGATATTGACCAAATGTTTTTCCAAGATGAAATACATACATACTGTTATGGCTCTGTGAATAGCTAACTAATGATATGTTGTTTCATCACAAAAAAATATTTTCTTTTTTTCTTCAATAGGTTGCTTGGCTTCTACAAAGGAATATTTCCTCCCATCTTGGCTGAGACACCCAAAAGGGCAGTGAAGGTAAAAACCCCTCCTTTAAAAATATGAGTAGGGACAATGGCAGCTGTAAAATATTTTCTTTCTTTCACACTGATTGACATTAGAATCTTAAACTTATTTGGCATATTAATACTCTAATTTATACTAGGAGGAAACTTTCCTGTTTATAGCACAATAAATATGTGCTTTATTTAGCAGCACATTAGATAGAGATAAGGCTCCTAAATGTTGGGCTATTTTTACCTGTATATATAATGTTACAGAAAAACAAATTACAATTAGGTTATACAATCAAATTAATAGAATACTTTAAGTGATATTTTAGCCTCATAATTACCTCTGGTTTAGACATTTTGTTTTACCGAAAATGCCTAGCAACTTGCTAAACAACTAAAACTAGCTTAATAAATTAACACAAGAAGCCATTAAAGAAGCCACTTCTAATAAGTACTTACTCAGTAACTTGAAGTAGTGTACCTGTGGGTTTGAAGTGCTGCCCCGGGTTTTCTTGTACTCTAAGGAGCACTCTACTCCTTACGTTCACATTTTTACAGGTTGAACACCGTAATGGGTACACCTCTTGATCATGCACAGAACATTTTACTCCAGCTCTCTTACGGCTGAAATAGATGCTAGCCTACCCAAGTGTATTTGCTGTCAAATGCTGATTTGATTTTCTTTTGTTATCCTTTATGTTTATTCATAGAGCATTATTTTAGTAACATTCCTAAGTAAGACACATCATACATCTTTTTCAGTTAAATCATGCAAACTTTTTAATTAAAACCTAGTAATTAAGCACCTCATCTTAAAGTTCTAAACCTATCAAAACATCCATTGTGTTATGAGAAAATGTTTCTTTGTCTTTTATTTCAGAACTGTAGTTTCCCATAGTTACACCCAATGTGTCTAAAAGCAGTTATTATACAGAATGTGTTGATTTTCCTTTCTTCCTTTTTTTGTTTCTTTCTAAAAAAGCTGCATATGATTCTGGTCCTTAGTCTGCAATTAATCATTCACATTCCAGTTCCTTTACAGAGGAATAATATTTGTATTAAGTGACAGGATGTGACCTTGTAACAGAATCCTAAAGGAGTTCTGGTAATGTCATCTTCTTGTTTGCACTGGCATTTTAGATGCAAACAACATGTCACCTATCTCAAAATTATTTAATACAACTAAGAAAACTAAAGTTCTATTTAATAGCAATGTGACAGTGAAGTAGAGATGGATGATATTCAGAAGATTCTTAATCGTTTTCTTTGGATTGTGATGTTTCCTCTGTCTCTCCATTGCATTTCGTTTGAAACAGGTCAAAGTCAATCAGATCATGCTTTTTAGATTCCAGCACATGGTTAAAATACAAACCCAGGTTTGATTTCTTTCCTACCAACATGAGTCATTCAAAAATCTTGAGTCACTTTCTCTTACTCAAATTGAATAAAATGGTTTAAATACCACAGTATTCAGTATAATTGTAGATTCATAGAAAGATTTAAGTTGGGAGGGATCTCTGGAGGTCATCTGGTGAGAAAGCAGGGCTGACTTCATGGTTAGGTCAGGTTGCTCAGATGCCTTGCCTAGTCAAGTTACGAAAATCTTCAAGGACGGAGACTGCAGCTACTGTGCTCTGGCTCCAATGCTTAATTGCTTTTACTGTGAAGAATTTTGCCTTATATCCAGTCCAAATTCCCTTGTTGCACCTTTTGCCTATTGCCACTCGTGTTTCTGTTGTGGACCTCTAAGAAAGTCTGACTTTGTCTTCTGTATAACCTTTAGATGGTGGAAGACAGGAATTAGATCCCCTTACCCTTCTTATCTCCAGGCTAAACAGAGTGTTTTCTCAGCTTCTTGTACATTGTAAGCTCACAGCTCCTTAAATGTCTTATTGGGGCTCCCTGATTGGTATTTCTACCTAATTCTTGGGCATTTATGTGAGGGCTCAATAGTGTTTCTGCAACAATGAGAACCAGGTTTAAATGCTAATTTTTTAATTAAATCATTGAATTCTCTAATTCTTTAAACTATGCCTTTATATTTTCTGTTGTTCCTAGAATATCAGGAGGACTTTAAGTTACCTTGAAACATCAGCTATATTCTACATCAGAAGAATTCAGTGACAGAATAGGGCAGGACAATAATGTACATGTAAGAACCTGGATGCTGAAGCAATTCTATGTGAGATGTTATATGCTAGTATATGTCTGTCAGTCTGACCATGGTGCCAGGGAAGATTATGGAGCAGATCACCTTGAGTGCCATTATGTGGCACATAAGGGACAACCAAGTGGTCAGGACCAGTCATCACGGATTTATTAAAAGCAGGTCTGGTTTGACTAACCTGATGTCCTTCTGTGGCAAGGTGACCCACGCAGTAGATGAGGGAAAGGCTGTGAATGTTGTCTACCTAGACTTTAGTAAAGCCTTTGACACCATTTCCCACAGCATTCTCCTGGAGAAATCGGCTGCTCATGGCTTAGATGGGTGTACTCTTCACTGGTAACTAGCTTGATGGCCGGGCCCAAAGGGTTGTGGTGAATGGAGTTAAATCCAGTCTATGGCTGGTCACAAGTTGTGTTCCCCAGGGCTCAGTACTGAGGCCAGTTTTCATTAATATCTTTACCTATGATCTGGATGAGGGGATCGAGTGCCCCCTCAATAATTTTTGTGGACAACACTAAGTTGGGCGGGAGTGTTGATCTGCCTCAGGGTAAAAAGACTCTTCAGAGGGACCTGGACAGGCTGGGTCAATGCACCAAGGCCAATTGTATGAGGTTCAACAAGGCCAAGAGCCAAGTTCTGCACTTGGGTCACAACAACCCCAGGCAGCACTTCAGGCTTGGGGATGAGTGGCTGGAAAGCTGCCTGGCAGAAGAGGACCTGGGGGTGTTGGTCACAGCCAGCTGAATATGTGCCAACAGTGTGCCCAGGTGGTCAAGAAGGCCGATGACATCCTGGCTTGTATCAGAAGTTGTGTGGCCAGTAGGACTGAGGCAGTGATTGTCCCCCTGTACTGGGCACTGGTGAGGCTGCACCTCAAATCCTGCATTCAGTTTTGGGCCCCTCACTGCAAGAAAGACACTGTGGTGCTGGAGCATGTCCAGAGAAGGGCAACGGAGCTGGGGAAGGGTCTGGAGCACAAGTCCTGTGGGGAGAAGCTGAGGGAACTGGGGTTGTTCAGCCTGGTGGAGACTCAGGGGAGACCTGATCACTCTCTACAGCTACCTGAAAGAAGGTTGTAGCAAGGTGGGTGTTGGTCTCTTCTACCAAGTGACAAGTGATAGGACAAGAGGAAATAACCTCAGATTATGCCAAGGGAGGTTTAGATTGGACATTAGGAAAGAATTCTTAAATGGAAGGGTTGTCAAGCGTTGGAATGGGCTGCCTGGGGAACTGGTTGAGTCACCATTCCTGGTGGTATTTAGAAGACATGTAGGTGTGGAGCTCAAGGACATGGTTTAGTGGTGGTCTTGGCAGTGCTAGGTTAACAGTTGGATGTGATGATCTTAAAGGTCTTTTCCAGACATTTTCCATTATTAGGGCCTATGATTCTAATTTCTAACATCCAAAGTGGAATTTTTACCCATGCTTTGACCTGAAGAGAATCCAGCTTAGCTCAAATTTCCACTAATCTTATTTGGATATGACCACAACAGAAAAGTCACTGCTTCATTTGGCTCACTCTCCAGCTTTTATTCTTCTAATAGTTTTCCTCATTTTAACAGGCCCCAAGATGACCGTAGTCCACTGCCAAACTGACTAGTGAGATTTAGAGGAAGACTGTGTCCATGCCTATGGTTTTGAGAACTGAGAAAGGACAAAAGGTAGAGAGGCAATTTCTAGGTTCCAGAAATTTTGGTTTTTGTTTGTAATGAACCTTTCTGAAAACTTCTTGTAAAGTGACTTTTATATATCATAAAAGTGTATAGAGAACGGACAAAGGAGGTTTTGTAATAAGAAGAAAAGTACTTGTGCTACTAGAATATTGTATTTATCTGGTGTGGATATTTGCAAATAAAAATAAAGCTACTAAAATAAAGTTATTTAGCCCCAGTTATTCAGATAATTCAGATGAAGATACAGCTTTACTTTTAGTCAATTACGTCCTCATGTCTGTCTTGCTATTTCTTTTTTTTTTCTCTCTCTCTCTCTATTTCCCTTCTAAAAAGAAAGCTGGTATTTCTGGAAGATGAAAAGTCAAAGTTTATAACTTTATGTTAGATTGAACTCGGAGGAAAGAAGTGATGATGTCAATACGATGGTTAACAGATGAACTTTTAGGGCAAATTTATATTGTTCATGTGTTCCCAGACATCTTGTTTCAAGCATATATTTTTACCTTAGAGTTACTGAGACATCTGGTAAGTACTTTGACTATTTTCTGTGTAACTTGAATTAAAGTGTATCTTTGCCAGATGGACAATATTGGTTATTATATACACAAAAGCATGTTTTAAATGCATTTATTCTGGAGGGTTGGGGTTTTTTTGTGCAAACTATTAACTTAATACAACTGTAGAGAAATTACACTGTGTTTTTAAAAGCATTTTGGGTGGACATGCATGATATAAAGCCATATGATATAGCTAGATATTTGTTGGGAAAACTGTACGTAGACTAGACACTCTAGTACACCCAGCAGCATTTATATCGAGTGTTATTGCTATTGATTTGTTTTCTTTAAAAAATGACATAAAACATAGATACTATTAAGTAGTTATTTTATTTATGACTCTAGGAAGCTATTGATTTTTAAGGTAACATTTTTAAGACCAAAAAAATGCTAGGTAATGTATTTCTGCCTTTATTACAACCATTTTACAAATCTGTAACACTATGGAAAACATTAAGGAATACCAAGAATTCCATTAAAGGTTAGGAGGGTAACAATGAGTGGAAAGATGCTGGAGAGAGAATAAAGCAAAGTTTATCACAATAAGAAATCAGTTTAGTTCAGTGAAATAACTTATCCACACACAATTGACACTTTCTCAGAAACTTCCTTTTACCTATAAAATATCTTCAGCTATCCAAAAAGGTAGACCTACAGTCTAACACTTCAAACTTTTCTGTTTATTGGCAAGGCCCGTACAACAATTTTAAACATATTTGCAGAATGTTTGCAAGATTAGTGTTCAATCTGTACACTATTTGTAAGGCCGTTAAAATCTGGGCCCTGATTCTAGGACCTTTTCTGCAGCATGAGATAATAATCCCTGCTGAGGGTAAAAAGAAGTATCTATCCTCTGGAAGGACCAGCCCTTCAGTTTTCAGTATTTAACATCCTAATTTTGTATTATGTATACACATTCCTTCCTGCTTTAAATGTGGTAGCATTATTAACACGTTAACACCCACTTCTCTGATGGTTTTGGTGTGGTTCTAGTGACTTTTCATTTGAAGCAGGTCTTGATTGAAAAATGTCATTGACTTTGCCATAGGACAGTGTTCTAAACAAGTTAAAATGAAAATGTGGTGCTTATTACTTGTGTTCCTGTACACGTGGTTTATGGAAAAGCTGTTTTGTTCTGATAGGTCTGTGGTAACTGAGCCCCGAGGGACTGAGCTTGTCTTCTTTGGCTGAGGCCCAGCACAGTTCACCCCAGTCTTTCTGTTTTGTCTGAAAAACTCTATTCTCTTATGTTTCTTATGATTCCCACATCTCCGTTTACCTCATTTCCCATTGCCCTCCTCTCGTGGTGAATCAGTTTGATAGTCATGTGCATGGGCAGGTGCTGTGTGAGGGGTCATGGCCTTACGTGTGGGAGCAACATGCACAGACTTTCAGAGGATTCCCACCTTCATTTGAATCATCTGGCTCTAAACTAATCAAGGACTACAGGTCAACTTTGGAAAGTTGCCAGGAAAGTCAGAAATCCTAGTTATTTACTTTTGCCATCCAGGGATGTGACAGTTCGTGCTCTAGTACGTAACCCACCTGCACTGATGCAGTCTTGGTGACCTGGGGGAAATTTTCTGTACACAGAAGCACTGGACTAGAAAGGATCTCTTAGCTCAGCAAGTCTAGTCCCCTGCAGTTCTATAATCTCCTTCATCAACATACCCTACTCTTCCTTACAAGTCACTAAGATTTTTGCCCATTATTCTTATTGGAACACTGTTTCAGGACCCCATTCCTTTGGTTGTGAGAAAGCTTCATCAGATTTCAAGCCACATTGTATTTATGAGTGCTTTTATACCCAAATACTTTTTGTTATATAGCTCTCCTTTCCTTGATTTTCATTCTCCTGCAGCCTCTCTTTTGCAAGACTAAACAAGGCAAGCGTTTATTCTCCTTCAGTCTTCATTATTAAAAAAAATCTTTACGGTCTCCTTACGGTCCTGGTAAACCTGTTTTGAACAAGCTCCAAGGTCATCTATTTTGAACAAGGTGGCCAGGATTGTGTGTTGTGTTTCAGGGTGCAACTTACCAATAATTTGTGAAATGTCACAAATACCTTTCTTTAGAGTATACCTTGACCGATGTATCTTACACTTTGTGTCCACAGACAAGGAAATAGGCAGTGAAAGTCTGTCTGCATATGACAATGGGAAGCTTCGTACCAACGTCAGTGTGGTCAGGGTTATTCTCAACACTGTTTTTGAAAGAACAAAGCTGTTAATTTGTTCCATTTTGATTGTTAGAAGATTTCACAAAAAGTATTCTGAAAATTAATGGATTTGGGTAACAAGAAATGTTAGGTTGCAAAGTGAACCACTGGTCTTTCTCTGTGCTGGTGGAAGTAAAACTGAGCTTCTCATTTCTTTTTTGAAGTTCAAACACAACAGTGCAGCTTTCAAAACTCACCCTCTAGGAATCGCAGAGTAAAAGCTTTCACTGAGTGAAAGCAAACGATTGGGTGAAGGATTTATTTGTAAAGAGCAAAAACTAAAAAAAAAAAACCTTCTGTTGACAGAAGAAGATTATAAAAATCTACAAACTTTCCATCTTCTAAATCTGCAATTACATCTCTGGTGAGAAGTAGACTAATATCTAAGAAACATGAAAGTGATTGCAGTGTATTATATTAAAGATAAGAAAGTGATTTCTTGGGAGAAATTATATTAGCTGCTACCACATTTATACCAGCATATGCAAGTTAGATGCTAGAGGAAAAGTGTGTAAATTAAAAACATGAACTCTATGTTGTAAGTGAACTCTTACATAAAGTGTTAATTGCACTTATGCCTTTATACATGATATACTGATAAAATCTCTTCTGAAGCTTGATTGCATACTATCACACATCTAGCGCTGCTACAGAGAGTGTGAAACAAAAGTGGTTTACGTTTATTCTCCAGAACTGCACACAGCTACTTGGGACACGAGGTAGTGAAGCTCCACTGTAGCTTGGTTTTACTCATTTGACTAAGTTACTCTTTTTTGTTTTTTTCGATGCAATTTCAGTCTAACTTTTATTTACAGTTTTTCACCTTCGAACAATACAAGAAGCTGCTAGGATATGCATCATTACCACCAGGACTGGTACGTATGGATACAGAAATTCGTGTTCTAATTTAATATGTGTATACTGAACAGTCCCATTCATTTCCTCCTATAGAAAGGGCCCGGAATCAAAGGGGACAGTTTAACCAATAGTTTTTCATAAAAGACTTGTCCCTTGAAAACACTGATAACAGCATTTATCAAAATGATAGTTATGTTAACTTTTATATCAAATGTCTTCAAAATAATTCCTTACGATGCCATAACATTTGTTAACATGGATAGCGACAGTCACCAAGGAAAAATCTGCATGCTGGATGTCATTCTTCATTCTTGCAAAATAACAAAAAAAAGTTGAACATTTTCAATTTAAAAATTGATATTTTTAAATTCAATCACACTATTCATGTGATAGTGACTGGAGAGCTCAACCAGGTGTCAAACTGCTGTTCTGCAAGGCACAGTGTAACTATAACAACTCAGTCTTATTCTAAAGACTGTAACAGAAGCGTGAAGTATTGATAGGAAACTGCTGCCTCCTTTGAAGACAACGGCAAAGCTCCCTTATACAGCAGTGATGTTAGGATTTCGTCTCAAGAACACAACCTTTAAAACCAAAATACAGTATATACATACATACACAAAAAGGTTTTTATTGCTAAAATGTAGCTGCCGTATGTTGTCTGCTCTCATATACCATTTGGAATGTGAAACTTTTCATAAGAATTACTGAGTTCTGTGGTGTAAGAATGTAAGTAGTCGTAAACATATTTTTTCACAATAATGGCATCACAACTATAAGAAACAACTTGATATCTTTATGGTTAGGCTATAAAGGTTTTGGTAATGAAGGATTCCCAGTACTGACTGTGATAATATTTTCAGAAAAAATCTTGAAAAAGGGTTCACATAACTTCTGTGGGAGATGCTGGCCAGTTTTCCCCAAATCATAAGGTTCTGTTTATAGGTCATTTTTAACTAGCAAGTTGTTTCTTTCTTGAAAATTTGGAATAAGTTCTCATTCAATAGTTCTACTTTAATCTGTTGCTTCCTTCCAGTTTACTTATTTTGGCACTTGTTAAACATTTATTTTCTCATGCATTTTTCTTATAATTATCAATGTATCAGAGCATTAAACAAGACTAGAAATCATCTGGAATTATGTGCAAGAGGGTAAATACCCTCTTTTTTTGTTAAATAACAAACAATAAAATCCTGAACACCTGTATTATAGCTTTCTTGGTCAAACGAGTTTCGAATTGGAATTTGTTTTATAGTTTTGGCTCTCAAGAGAAAAGTATGTGATAACTGAAATATGTAAAATCTTGTTCTCTTGAGTGCAAATAACTCTCTGCCCCATGTGAACCAAAATGACTTTTTTCCAGTGCTGCATAACTCCATTTATATTTGTGTTTTTATTCAGACTCCACCCAAAGATAACATGAGGGCATTGTTTTTACATGTTTTCGTAATAAATTGGTACCACAGTTTTTCTTCCAGCTGAAAAGAGAATTCATTGACAGTGCTATAGCATTTAATTTTGTATTTTTGGAATGTGATTTACAACTATTGTCATATTGTCTTCATGAACTGTCAGCATATAATCAAGGGCTAAATTTAATAATAGGATACTACTGCATTGCTGTAATCTTGCAGTTTGCATCGTATCATTGAGTTACATAATCTGAGGTATGGGTAATTTTCCTCCTTAATTTTTAACTTTAATTTTCACTTTCCTAGGCATTTGCTGTTGCTGGCCTGGGATCTGGGTTGACAGAGGCAGTTGTGGTTAACCCTTTTGAAGTAGTAAAGGTTACCTTACAGACAAATCGGAATGCTTTCACAGAGGTATGAGAACTGCTCTGTTCTTATTTTTCTGCTTTATTAGGCATAATGCATTTCAGAGTTCATATTTAGAGCAGAATGTGTATAATGTATTGAGTTGAGGCAAACAATTTTCCTACGAGCTTAACAGAAATGGAAGAAGAGAGAGGAGATGCAATAGATGATGTCTTCAGAGATGGTTACAGTCTACTCAGTGGTGTCAGCATCTCCAGTGTAAATATTCTGTGCCTGAAATGCACCTTCATCCCTCCAGCACTGTGAGGTGTTGTAATCCAGAAGTACAAACCTGAAACCCTTGTACACGTTTGCCCCAGCAGGATCCAGACTTCAAGTGAGCACCGATGGTTAGCGTAAAACCCCACAGCCCCATGCTCTAGCCAGGGTCCAGCTGCGTATTTTATGTTAAAGTTGTAGCTGGTAGATTTCAGAGGCTTGGATTAAATTAAAGGTCTTTACATTTATAAACACAAACAGGGAACTAGTTATATAATAAAGCACACGGATAATTTAGATTCCTGTTTCACTTCAGAGTTTTATTATTCAAATACTCTTTTGTTCAAAGAAGTCAGTGTGCAAAACTGACTTTGTCCATGGTTCTGGCTACTGCTGAAAAGGGAAACAGATTAAGCTGGAAAACAGTGATTCATCAAAATCAACTGTTCCCAAGAATGCACCAACTTCAATTAATTTTAATATAGAAAATGTTCCAGGCTGAGGTGAAGGCAGTCAGTCACACAGTTCCTTCTTTCTTTTCTCAGCGACTGACAATTGCCAAATCAGGTCTTTCAGAATCTTCTGAGAAATCAGCTGTATCGTGGTAGAAGTGCCAAATCACATAAGCATGGCATGAAAAGGTTGTCTGAATCCCTGGCAAGACACGATTTTTGCATATTCTACTACTACGTTTTGACTGAGTTAATACTTGCCTGCCTTGTAGCACTCATCTCCACAAACTGACCGTTTTTGGGGCATGCACAGTACAGATATTTATCACCTGGCCATTTACATAAGCTGTTTGTGCCAAGCTCCTCAGGTACCCTCTAGCAATATACTATCACTGATTTCCAAATGTCAGACTAGATGGTACCTACTCCATAACTTAGCCAGAGAAGCATTCTATTTCAGAATAAATCTTAAAACATTTGGTAAATTTCTGTTCAACTCTCAATGCATGCGAAAGAGAGGTTTGGTTGCTCCAAGTCTCCATCCAGCCTAGACATTTTTTAACCATGGGCAGCAAAGCCACTGAAACAGAGAGCTAATACAGTACAGGAGTAAAAAAGTTAGGATCCTGGAAGGAGAGAGACTGAAAGTGGGAGAAAGCAATGTGTGAGAGGATATCTCTCTCAGGAAGGTGATGTGAAAAAATTACGGACTGCTACTGTGCCAGCAGTACTATATTAAGCAGATATTCTGGATCTTTCTGCCTCGAAGTTTTGAAGATACAGTTACCGATCTTAATAAAACTTCTGGTTTTGAGTGTAAATACACCAGTATTATATTTTGAGCAAACTAGTTCCTGTGAAGTTGTAAGAGACCAATGGTCATACTTACTAATTTTTTTCTCTACTGCAAGCTTTATAACAAAGTCTGGGGTGTTTTAGTTAGTACATTTTACGCAATTACTTACTTTATTTACAGCATCCCTTCCTTGGTGACATTTAGAATTCCAATAATCACAGTGTAGCTGTTCAAAAGCGTTCTGAGTTGTTTTGGTTTAGGTGAATATTCTTTGAATTTTAATTTTCACAAAATCTAAATAATAATATATTATCATAGAAATAGAATTGTAAAAGAATGCTATTGGGACTCGACTAGGAACCTAGTTTACACCTAAAATATAAATAAAAGTGTCTATTTTCCCTAATGAAAGAAGCCAAAGGACTGATGTTCTTAAATCACAAAGATAATTAAATCACAGACATACCAATTTTTAATATATATATTTTTTTAAAGTGCTAGAATTTCACATTTTGCTGTAAGTCAGAAGAACTCCAGTGACTTCATTGCCATGATCTCAAGTTCTCATTAGTATGTTAAAGAACATTCCACACCAAAGCATGTAAACTCAAGCCCATTGGGAGAAGCATGTGCATGTTACACAGCGTAAGTCAATGGTACATTCATTTCATTACCATGCACTGTTTTTCTAAACAGTTTAAGTAAAGTATGTACCTATCCCATCCCATGGTGTAGCTTTCATACTGTGTGATGAAACCTAATGCAGTTCACATATTTCTTTGACTATTGTATTGAAATAATAAATATATCTTGTTTAAAAGGAACAAGGAAGAGCCTGAACACATACACCCACACCCAGACTCCTGCACACCCCCAAAGCAAATATTCACACTCTACAGTGACAGCTGAATTATTCTGTGGTACCAGATCATCTTTCTAGGGCTGATAGGTTTAAAGAGGAAGGCCACTATAAATCACGTATTGACATTTTTGTAATGTGGATTGCTACAGGTAAAATTAACAGTGACTTTTTGTTAAGGTAAACTGCTAGAAGGCCTAACATCTTGTTGTTTGTCTTTTTTTTTTTTTACCTGTAGCCCTGGATAATTCACTGAATATAGAAGTTGGTATGGTAATAAAAATCTTCTCACCTGACTTAAGAGTTGTGATTAATTAAACAAGTACAAGTTTCTGCTTTATCATGAGAAGAATCTGACTCCAGATGCCACTGACTAGGTTTCTATTAAGTATAAGTCAACGTGGTGTGAAGTGAATTAAACCCCAGATGTTTATACAATACATTGCTCTGTCTGAATTAGTCACCCTAAGGTCCTTCCATCACCAGTGATGAAACACAGGCCTTCTATGGCTTGATCTGCTAACATTTTAGATGCCTACTTTGGATGAAGTGAAGTGCTGTCTAGGAGAGCCCTCTTTGTTGTTAAAGGACTGAAAAAGTGAGTCTTTTTGAGTAGTTCAGATGTAAATGTAGACATTAGAGGTACATTTGGACTAATGAATCCCATCCCAGGAGTTCAGCAAGTAAAAGGCTTCCCCTCTGAGTCATTAGTAAATCCATATTCAAGATGAGCCCAAGGGATACCTTACTATTGAAAGTTGCTGTATTCAGCTTAAAGCATTTTATTCAGGACCACTAGTTATCTTTTAAAGATCTAATCCTCTTTTTTCTTTGTGGATAAGAAAGGATGTTATTGCTGGTATCTGGTCCATATTTCATGTTGGGTATCTACACTTTAGAAGAGATTCTTATTTGAAGCCCTGGGGGTAGTTAGAAAAGTAAACTATAGTAAAATGTATGTAGAGCATTAATAGGATAATATTAGTTATCCAATATGAAAAAACAGAATGAAACTTAGTATTAAAGACTAAACTTGTCAGCCACCTAAATAAGCAGTCAGATATAACAGGCATCATTTGGCTGATGCTGTTGGTCTACCACAGTGGTGTTTTGAAATGGAAAGCTATTAAACAAATAAGTGTATTGAAATTAGCTGTGTTCACAGCGTTGTAGTCAAAATTCTTCTATATTTTCATGTTTGAGCCTCCTAATGGAAGTCATGTTTTGCCTTTCTAATGAAATATTTGGTTACCCAGAGCTGGGTTTATGCTTTGGAGAAAATCAGACTCAAATCAACAACTTTTTGAAAGGAACTTTTTTCTAAATCTTCTAAAAAGAAATCTAAAATGTTCAGAAGGGGAACACCTAATTGTGAGTATCACAGTATATTGGAAAATAGATCACATGTGCATGTAGTCAGGCACATCCTGTCTGAGGAGCTCATCATTCTACAATTGGATTCTGAAGAAGTTTCTTCCTTTCTGCCTTTCGTTAAACGGAAGTTGGCTGGCTAAATGGTTTCTATACCTTTTGGACATTATTTTCAAGACAGGATTTCTAAAGTCATTTTCCTAAATCCGTACCTTGGAATTTAATTGGGTATTCCAATTTTCAAAGTATACCTACACTTTTTAAGTCAAATAATTCATTACAAGGGCAAAACAGGATTTGCAGTTGGATGCTTAAGAAAAAAAAAAAAACAAAACCACACACCTTCATTTCAAGAGTTGCAACAGTAGAAGAGGAAAGTTCAACATGTGATCTAGTTTTAAAAAGTACTGTGTACCCAATAACTCCTTCAAAAGTCAGTGTCTTAAAGCAGTAGTTTGCATTCTTAACAGCATGAAGAGGCTCAGAGGATCCAGAAGGGTTCCCAGATGATATATATGCCTTTTGTCACCTTTCAATCCTGTTCCTGACATTGAATCTGGAAACTGCCAAACTGATCTTCAACACAGATATTTATAGCCTCTCTTACTGCTCTAATCTGTGGCTCCCAAGGACTTGCTCTCCTAACCATAATGGCTCAAAAATTTCCTGTTCCAGTTGTGTCCCTTTTGGCGCTCCCTCACCATGCAGGTTCCTGTACCATTTGTTTTATTAGAGAAGCAGTTTTATCTTCTTATTGTCCAGAATAATTGTTATATACTCTAGCTGTGTAAGGGTTTCATATGTCGTAATCTCAATAGGACAACATCAGTGATAAAAAACTGGTGCCAAATTCACACATTCAAAACCGCATGTTACTCTATAAAATCTTTTTTATTATTATTGTTGTTATTATTATTATTAATCGTAAGACCTTTTCCTTTGTCTTAGGGGTCCTTAGTCTTTTACATCACTCAAGTCATGCTTTCATCTTTTTTTCTGCAATCAGAAAAATGAGATTTTTTTTTTAAATGAAAGTTATGAATTTTTACATGATCATGGGAAAGGGAAATAACAAATATATTGAGACTTAAGATAAAACTACAAGAATTGGCAACACTGTGTTTGTCAACAGGATTGAAATGATGCTATGGTTATTGTTTTCTTTTTGTGAAAATGATCACTTCCTTCTTTTGCTTAACTTACGTAGCAACCATCTAGCTTTGTTCAAGCTCGGCAGATCATCAAAACCGATGGTTTGGGCTTCCAAGGACTCAACAAAGGTCTTACTGCAACACTGGGCCGTCATGGAGTTTTTAACATGGTTTACTTTGGATTCTACTTCAATGTGAAAAACATTCTTCCAGTCAATAAAGTAAGTTCTTCATACAGTGCAATAGACAAACAGATAAGAGGTTTGGTTATTCAATTAACACTGTATTTTTCTGTGCAAAGTTGTGGTGTTAAGTAATAAATAGTGACTAACCTAGCTCTCTGTTTTGCAGAAATCTGTAACATTTTAATGGAAACAAAACAAGGATTCGTACTTCTCACTTTTTAAGCAAAGCTGAGTATAAATAAAGTAGTCATGTTTGAATTCTTATTTTTATGAATTTCCCTTTATATCATGGTAGCAATCTAAAAAGGCAGAACTCAGGATACGGGTATGTTATGCTTATGTTAGGTATGTATGCACTTTTTTTGTGGTAAACTGGTGTAGAAGAGGAAAATCTGTTTCTAGATCTTCTTTCAGAATTCACAAAGCAAAGGGCGAAGCATGAGGACATGGCAGAGCTGCAGTATGTAGGATATTCTGGCCACGTACCAGGCCTATTTCCACAAGAGTTCAATCTAATGTTATAGGACAACAGGGCAGATTTATCCGTATGGGATGGAGCCAGCCCAAAACAGGATTTACAGGGTCATGCAGAGGGGTTTATGTAGTTTGGAAGTTAAAAAATAATAAGAATTTTTATAGCTGTAGTTTCACTTGAAGCAAATTTATTTTGTAGTCTTATATTCCTTTACATAACAAAGGAAACATTTCCCTCTACAACAATAGGAAATTTTACTAATGAAAACATGGTAATACCGGCAACTTTCTAAATGACTCCATGAGCAACAGCTAATGGTTTATTAATGAGTCCAGTACCTTACTTACTGAACTGTGTTTTCACTAATGTGATTTTTAGATGATGACAGTTAAACAGTCACAGGTGTAATATGTAGTGATATTCATATAAGAAGCTGCAATTTACATCAAAAGGGATCAATTTCTATTCCCAGATGAAGTAACACCTCTTTTTTTTTTTCTGCACTTCTGAGTAGCCTGGTATTTTTGTTGGCAATGCTGTGTGAATGGAGAAAAGCTCCACTTCTTATTTGCAGATCATTACAGTAAATCAAATTGTTCCAGACCAGCTAACCCACAAGTTTCTGCAAGTTTCTTTTAGTGTATTTAAGCATACTTCACAATGTACTTTAATCACACATTCTAAAAGCTCAAAGCACAAGCATAGCTTGATACTAAGATAGAAGTAAACACATTCATGTTGATCAAAAGATGAAAAAATTATAATTACTATGCAGAACATTCAGAATCATGTGCAGGTAAGGACAAAGAGGCTTGTGTGTAACTTCTGTGGAAATCCTGAAATGTTCTTGCATAGCAATTGAAGAACAGCAATAACATTTGGCATAAGCATGCTTTCCCAGCTTTTCAGATTAAAAAAAAAAAAAAAAAAAAGTGGGAAAAAATATTACATGGTTAAAAAGATTCAGAGATTTATGATCTGAGATAAATTAGCAATTTATACAGATTTTGTGTGATACAGAGAATTGTTAGAATCTACAACATAGATTTAAATACATCTAGAAAACAAGAGAAATTACTTCAGTGGTGTCAACCAGTGGCTCAGCTGTCTTGTACATACTATCAAAAGCAAAAGACAATTTAATCAATGTAGGATTAGGTTGCATTAACTGCAGATAAGTAGAGGGGTTTGCCTTGTGCTCGAGCAGTGCAAAGTGACTTGCACAGTGGCTACATCTGTGCTAGTAAATTGAGCAGCGTCACTGAAACTCAGTCATCTGTGCAGTTAAATGTTCCCTGGCACAGCTTTGGCCCAGGCCAGCCAACGCTGTTCCCGGGTACGGCTTAGGAGCTAGCGCAGACAAGGAACCATTCCTAGTAAATAGGTTTATGCAGCCAGTCAGTTTTGAATGGGAATAGCATTTAATAGCGTTAATAAAGTTAGTAGGGCACTCTAGTCCAGCTGGCATCTGTGTCCTAGACAATTCTGTACATACAGATATAGCCAG
Organism: Rhynochetos jubatus; assembly: GCA_027574665.1. Taxonomy (NCBI): domain Eukaryota; kingdom Metazoa; phylum Chordata; class Aves; order Eurypygiformes; family Rhynochetidae; genus Rhynochetos; species Rhynochetos jubatus. Next base: position 121,388,711 of record CM050648.1, on the reverse strand, counting down.
GCAATAATCCTGATCGAACTCTCATTAAAGTCAATGCAAGTCTTACCCTGAATTTAACAGGGTTCAGATCGGACCTCATCTGGTGTGTGCTAGCCAATGGTATGTCTCAGGTGTTTACATGCATTGAACTTCAGTGACTAGAAAACAGAAGTATTCTACAATGCTTTCTGATATATAAATTGAGCCTTTTCTGTCAGTGGGCAGGTACTCAAAGCAAAGGGTTATCAAACCTTTAGAAGGAATCTGATAGAATCTGTTTTGCAGTTAGTCTGAAAAATATTAGAAGGTTATAGCTTTTCAAGGCTTCTCGCAGACTTGATTTCATTACAAACCTTAATTTTTTCACTTTGTATATTTCGCCAGAAAAGAAAATCTGAAAGTCAGTCTTGTGATATTGACAAATATATAAAAGTTTCGAATTAAGAATACTACACTTTTGAAATAATTTTGTCTCTTGACTATGTATTTGCTGTTCACCATCTGCAACGCAAGTGGAAAAATGTATGGAAATGTCCGTATGAGCCTTTTAGCTGTCAGCAGTGCTAAACTGTGCATTAAATTTGCATCCCAATTAAGGATGTTTGCAGCTTATTTTGCCAAAACCAATAAACCTTTTATGTTGAGTGGTCAAATGATATAAATGACATGTGTGGGTTGTAAATGTTTGTAATGAATAATTTTTCATATGTACAACCTATTCTGCTAAACAGACCATTTACAGCCGACCTCATGCTCTGTTTACTGAAAATGGAGTAAGCCAGACTTGTTTCAATTGCCACTAATGTATCAACCATAGAACATTAACAGCTATGCATCTGCACTAGCAATCAAATTAGTCTGCAAATTTATATCGTCTCAGTTTTATGGCACCTGCTTTTATAGCACGTTTCATAGGCTTCCAGCAGCTCTTGCTTTTCAATTTTTTATCATGGTTAGGTTTGATGGTAAACGTTAGTTTCATTAAAACCTTTGCTCACTACCACCTCCAAGTGGCTGTCGTATTTCTTAACGGTATGAAATTTCCTTTCTGTCTGTTAAAAACCCCCTTGGAAACGTGGCCAACTGCGAAACTCATTTCAAGTCAGGCACTGCCTGCTCCAGCTGCCACAGATGTGCCTGCCTGTTGTTTAAAGGGCTGCGGCATCAGGCAGTGGGGGCTGAGCGTTGTGTTGTTTTCTCAGAGAAAGGGCCCTAAACATATATAGGCAAAGAAGAGGAGATGGGAAACCCAAATGGGCTGTTTAGGTTAGTAAATAAGTAAAATAGTAGACTACAATTTTATTTTTAGTTGTTTTCAGATCTGTGTCAATATGGGAGTGATAGGTAGGAACAGACAGTGAAAAGGACATGTAGTGCAACACAGTTGAAAAAATAGTAAACCAAGATGATTTATGAGAAGGCTGGATCAGAGTGCAAAATAGAATAACCTCAGAGCTACCATCCAAGCTCAGGTTTCAGGATAACTGGTGAAGTGAGGGGAAAAAAAAGGTAGTGCTGTATCCAGTACGATGTTACAAACCACCCATTGATTAGTATTCTCCAATCCAAGGTGTCCTGTGGCTGTGGAAACCACAGCCTGTGTTGTTTAAAGGCTTCAGCCTAGGCCACCATCACCAAAAGATACTGTTTCAAAGGAGGAGAGTCTGTTGCTAGATCAACTGCTACTGTACTGTAGCATTCCTGTAGGCAAGACAGATATTAATTTTCAGGAGAAGATTCTTCAGTTAAAATAAAAAGGCGAAGAAGAAAACAACAAGCTTCTGCTGTTTTCCTACAGAAATTAGAATAATGCTGAAACTGATAACTAGGTTCAACAATAGCTGACAGAGAGGACGACTTAAAATAGCTAAGTTCTTACAAGACATTCAAACAATCATTTAAAAGAAGAAGACATCCTATAAGTGCATCTCATGAGCTCCTCAGGTGAGAGAATCTTTTTGTGGGAACTTAAGCCTGAATTCTGAACTGAATTCCATGGGAAAAGCCCATATAAACCTTAATCTGAGTTTGTTGTATAACTGAGACTGAAGACGGTAGTGCAGATGAAGGTACCGGATGCAGGGTTAAGCAATCAAATGTCCATTGCTGAGTGCCCTTTCCTGCATAGTTAGTGTCTAAAGGATGCCACAGAAATGTGACCTGCTTGTAACCCCAACAGTTTATGAACAGTCTGATCATCTGTGTAGACCAACTCTGTGTGGGAGAGCTGAGTCTCCAGAGTTGTGTACATTTAGTATTCGGTGACCACATTTTTTGTTGCCTCCTGGGTTTTTATTTATATCAAAAGTTCTTCAGTGCAGGTGTTTGTTTTAGGACTAAATGAAGTCGAATCCTAGCTTTGCCTTATGGCTCCAAAAGGTTATAGCACAAGAGTAGATAATAGATAATAATGCTACTTACAAATCTGGATGAAGATTAACAATTTTATCAGGAAATTGTATTGTGAGAAAAACAAATCCCTGAGAGGATTGCAGACTGTTTGGAAATGTATACCCTGTACAACAGACAGCCATGTCACTCTGGAGACTAGCCAGGACATTTGTCCTAGTGGCTGTCATTCATCTTCTTATGCTGTCAGACATCTGTCAAGTGGATTTTAAAAACTTAAATAAATGTCTGCTGCAATGAGATTGCACTCAAGGACAAATCTGAGACACCGGTGTGAAAAAGCACATTCAATTCAAACAAAGTGCAGCTGTGACTATGCATATTGGAATGCCTTTCCTGGTCATCAATATGTTTATTGTAGTTATAATTTCAGCATTTCCTATGCATCTTGACAAAGATCAGGCCGTCATTGTACTAACCAGACCACAAGCTGTAGTTTTCAATAAGGAGTTTACTGTGTGAATGCGTGAGATGGACAGAAGTTCAGGGTCTATAAAGCCATGAAGCTGTTCTTTAAGCTGGGATCAAATCGTGTTAAGTCATAAACAAAAATTGTGAATATTCTGTAGAAGAATCAAAGCATGGTGTTATTACAATAGTGATGAGACTCAGCTTCATCTTTTCATTTTTACCCTTTCTGGAGCTTTGCAGTCAGTCTACATCATCTTCTCCTCCTTACTGCTGATTTCTGCTGGGAGTTTACATGCCTCCGGACTATCTGATCAAATCTGTACCTGCCTCTCCCTCTCTAAGACAGCCTTTCTTTCCAACTGTCCTCTAGGACTCAGCAGGAAGATCCAGACCCTGACTCTCCTCTGGGTTCTGGCTCAGTGTCTGTGTTTAAAGCAACTCATTTGAGTTTTTCATCTGTTCCTTGTTGCTTTCCTGAGAGCTATCTTCCACCTTGCCTCCCTCTGAATATAACTTTTCTCCTCTGTCTTGGAGGCTCCCCTTCCTCAGACCCACATGTTCCTTCCTTCCATTACCAAAGGAAGCTCCTTTTAGTGGTTAAACCCAACTATCAGGCTGGCTAAAGCAGTTCTTTACAGCCTGTTTTGCTGCCAAACACTTGATTATATCCAGTGTAGCCTAGGTCACGTCTTGTGTCACATCGTAGCTTGCCATAGGAGTTCCTATGCTATTACACTTTGCCTTAGCCAAAAGGGCCAAGAAGAAACTCTACCCCTTATTCCTGACATATCTCCCTCTTCAGTCCCATAATCCCTGGGTATACTGAGCAGAACCACAGTTGGCCACACCAAAGCCTTGTCTTTTGAAGTCTCCCTTGTCACACACGGGGAGGTGGAATGTGCAGCAAAGCTTCTGAGCTCCATTCCTGACTTCTCTGCTGACACATTTTGTGACCTTGAGTATTTAAATCTAGTGGTAATTTCAAATCACTTTTGGCACTTCTGTGCCAGGTGTAACTCATCTATAAAACAAATATTATGGCTAACGTTTCCCGAACAGTTTAAGAAACTTAATGCAAATATTCCACGCTAAGTATTAGCTTTAGATTAACTTCAGTGGTAGGGAAAGGAAAGGAAAGCCTGGGGCTCTGGAGACCAAAACTGATAATTTAAAACTGTCTCCAGTGGGTGACACTCTTGTACATGGGTGTGTATGTGCTAGATTTAGAGCTAGAATTTTCTGTTTCTAGAAATTATGGAAGATATAAGAGGAATTAAGAAGCATATGATTCAGGAGTCTCCACTTATTTAATAATGTTGTGACAGGAGTAATGAAGTATTTTATACTTCAGAGACATAAGAGACATCACATCTCTTTCTTTTCCCCTTTTCTTCCAAAGAAAGCAGGGAAATCCAGCAGGACATTCATAGATATGGCATTTCTCAGTGATTCCTACTTCTCCCTTTATTTTTAATGGCTGCTGGTGCTCACAGGGCAGGGACTCAGGCATATAGGAAATGTGATTGTGACGAGCGTGGTAAAGAGGTGAGATGATCACAGATTAGTTAACCAACCACAGCAAATATACTCCATTGTGAATAAGCAAACTGGTATTTCACTTCCTTGTGGTATACTGTACTGTGGTGTGGCAGCATCTAAAATCAAGTTTCTGTTCTATATGTTCTGCTGATACTTCATAAAAATTGACTTTGCTTAAAATCAGAATTCATACATGTTTCTCCTCCAGTTCTGCCATTTATGAAAGCAAGAGGAGCTCATCAGAGCTTTTTTGTATGTAAAACATATGAAACATTTAATATTTGGTCAGTGAACTGAATGGTGCAGAAGTCAGTGACAATAACATGATGATCACTGCCTCTGCTAGCCAGTTGCAGCTTTAGCACTGGACAGATACCTTATCCTTATGTCTCCTTTCACAGGATCCTAGACTGTTAGGAATATTTTGGCGTTGTTCATGGGGTAGGAAAAGGACAGATTTTGGTGTAAAAAGAAAGACACTGTCCCTGATAGACAGCCAATGCTGTTTTGTCCCTGTAAGTTTTGCAGACAGAGGCATAAATTGTGTTTGGAAATCTCTTTTTTCACTTGGAAGTATTAGCACAGTAAAATGCCACTAAGCTAGGCTTTTAGAAAAAATAACTTTTCATTATTTTTAACAGCTACATTTATTTTGAATCTGTTACACAAATTAAATGACCCAGATATTACAGTGATGAATGCCATAGAAAAACCTTTCCCATGACACAGGTAACAAAGAAAATTACATAGCAACGCTATGTATACCATAGCACATTTGGTTAGAATCCAGTTTTGTGAATGAGCAAAATGCTGCCTTTCAACCTTTTTTTTGTGTGTGTGTGTCACAAATACTGGAATAGAAATAAAGCAGTATGTTTTAATTTCCTTTGAGTTGTGATAGTGCAGTGAGGTTTTCAGAGCTGCTCATTTGATTGGACACTCGCTGTATCCTCTGCTCTGTGGCACTCCCAGTCATAAGGCAGGCAATGCTGGCATTGGAAATATGATAATGCTCAATCATTTAAATATAAAGGATTTTTCAGGAGCAGCAAGGCTTGAAATTCAATGTTTAACAAGTAAATATTTTTGCCTGACATATGTTGCCTAGCCCAGGGGACAGCCCACTGTGCTTGGTGCTGTGGAAGTGAGCTTGCACCAAAATGTGTGACAAAAGTACTTCAGACCACTCTGAACTGCGAAAAGACAACAGTGCAGTGGTAGGCTCCTCGCTGCGGCCTGGTTTGAGGAGGTTAATACAATCTGGTTAATAATAATTATATGCCTGCTGCTTGGAGCTGGGTAGGCACCGTGCTGAAACAGGGCTGCCATCCTGCTGCCCCTCGAACTTCAAAAGGGGTCCTTCCGTCTTCTCTGGATACCAGAAATATTGGCTTTATTTTATTTCCATGTAAACCACTGCTAGTATGTACAGAAAAAACAGAAATTTGCTACTAGGGTTTTTGCTAATAAAGCCTTGCAACTCTCTATGTACCACAAGCCATTCTAATTTTAAAAGGTATTACCAGTATGTTTCGTGTTTTGTGAAATCAAGGTGTTGAGTTTTTCTGCAAGTAATAAAAAGCTCTGTTGATTTTGACATTTCTCTCTAAACACCTGTATGGACTTTGTCCAATGCATATTATGGAGGTTTTAACTTATGTTCCTTGTTACTATTCTGGAAAGGAAAACGTCTTCATTGTTTCTGTTCTCAGTCACAAATGTACAGGTTTAGAAAACAAAGAACTCGCTCTTTCATTTTAATATTGTGCCGATGTTACGGCAGGATCATCTGGTATTTTACTGATGAAGTACCTTCATGACAAAAATTGAACCGCATATGTAAAAAAGTGTCCTTGCTGTTGAAGACCACTAGCAAAAAAATTATGTGTATAGGAAATGCACTGGAACACACTTCCCTGTGACTTCCACACTTAGAAAAATAGAATTAGGCTTGCTTCAAGAAACTTTGACTCCCAGATAAACTCTAAGTTCTTTGATGTCATAGAAAATGCCAAGGTAGGAGGTCTTTCTAAATGATCAAATAAAACCCTGTTAGACTGTGAACTGTGAGTGAGCAAAGAAGGTTTTAGATGCACTTCTAACCTGCTTCTAACTTTTACCGTGAACATATAGCATAGCAGGGCTCAGAAACAATCTGTTGTAAATTCTTCAGCCAATTAGCTGAGCGAGTTACCACCGTTTATAATGCGCAGAACGTGGAGGCTCTTTTGCAGTTGCTCCGAGTTGGATTGTTAATAACAGGAAGCTAGCACTTCTCAGTACAGTGGATCAGCTACATGTGAAAATAAATGTAAAAAACCTGGAGGGGAATGGCAGCAGACTGAGATTAGCCTTTATTTAATTTAGCATTTGGGGGTCCAACACACAAATGAGCGTTTTAGTAGGCTTCATGGTGGAAGTTGCTGTCATTTGTAAAATATTCTGGCCAATTAGCTAATAGTGTGCTTGGATTTCTCCTGTTTTGATACAGTAATACTAAGTACATTGTGAAGCCCAATTATACAAATCATCCCCATATGCCATACCAGTCTTTCTTTATGAACTGTGTTTATAAATCCTGTGTGAGGAAATGTGTACTTCAGCAATTTAGACCATGTGTAAAAACATAGCCAATAGGATTGTCAAGAAAACAAGTTCCAGCATAGGAAATCCTAATGTGTTCCGCTAAAATAACACGAGTGTGTTCTGTTGTGTGAGTTTTCTGATTAAATACATACTACTTTATAGTGCTTAACCTGCACAGGCCCTTCCGTTTCCCCTTTTATTCTTTCTTTCTTTCTCTCTTTTTTTGTAGGATCCAAATTTGGAGTTTTTGAGGAAATTTGGAATCGGGCTAGTCTCAGGAACAATAGCCTCAATTATTAACATTCCTTTTGATGTTGCAAAAAGTAGGATTCAAGGACCACAGCCAGTTCCTGGAGAGATCAAGTACAGAACCTGTTTTAAAACTATGGCAACAGTCTATAAAGAGGAAGGGTAAAACATTCTTATTTTAATAAATGTCCAGACCTCTGGTTTAGTTCATATGGGTCCATAAAACCATCTTGTTATATTTCAGATTTGACAAGGACCATTAAGCCACCCTGAACTCACATGTCAAAAGAGAACAATGTAACACTTTGAAAATGTATTTAAGAATTACAAGGAGATATCCTCCTACTCCATGTGAACTTTTACAAAAGATTTACAAGATGATTATTGGGTTGTCAAAACTTATGTTCCACAAAAAATAATGCTTTGTATATCTTATGTGATTTTTTCAACTGTTCATTTTGTAAAAGGAAAACATCAATAGAAAACAGAATATTTCCCAATTTAATCTAAATGTAATTATACAGACCTCTGTACCTTTAAAATGACTGCTGAAATAATTAAATTGGGGACAGATCCTTGTGGCAATAATGTTTTCCAACTTTTTAAAATATTTCTCAAGTAGGGACTGAGTTGTAGCTTTGATATTCAATTATAGCAGTCATTTTGTCCATGTATGCAGCTGTTGTTAACAGACTTGTCTTGAAAGTAAAACCATCTCACTGATTAAAGTCATATTTCTGATTGGCTAGGCTCACAACGTAGCTTTTGTGACTGAACATTGATTAACTTTTTCTCTTCATCTGATCTGCCTCTGTAAAATGTTAAAATCCAGATACAGCCTGCTATTGAACATGTGTAATTTCAAATAATTGCTTCTAAGTGCTCTGCCAGCATTTTAACAAACACACGCTAAAATTCCATTCTTCTTTTAGAGCAAAAATATTGTTTGAAATGTTTTGTTTGTTTTTCTTTTGCTACAGATTTCTGGCTCTGTACAAAGGCTTGGTTCCCAAGATCATGAGGCTTGGTCCAGGTAATTTCCCCTCTGTCATTTCTATATTGCTTTTGTTCTTGCTTTCTCTTCCCATTTTTCAGTTTCTTGACAAAATGTAGTAAGCATCAGTCAAATAAATGAAAGTGTACCAGAAATCATCAACATCTTTTTCATCTTTGAATGATTCCTTTTGATAATAGCATATTCTAATAGTGATAATAGCATAATCTAATAGTATCTTAGATACAGTTGGCTAAATATATGTTAAAAAAAATAATTTACAGATACACATCAGATAATTGCGGATCCAAGTAACTGCTGGTTTGTGCAATTACTTTGTTTGTGAACAAGCCAAATGCATCCATGCAAATGCCAGAAGTGTAAAACCTTTGGAAGCTTTCTTAAATCTTGTCCTATTCCTTCTAATGTGATTTTTTGGTTTCACTGTGGCTATTCTGGACCAATGTAAAGTCACCTTAAAATGCAGGTTAGAGTCTCTCCTGTATAAATGTCGTCAACTCATCGATGGATAGCCAAGCATATCACATTCCACTTACTTTCTTCTCCTGTGCTCTGCAGGGGCTGTAAAGAACAGACCCTAAAGAGCCGATATCATGAGCTCGGAAGAGACTTCCATGACCCTAGAAGACTAAAAGGATAAGGATAGCTTAAAACCTGGTTTGTTGATAGACCCCTTCTAACTAGTTGATACTCCAAAAGCAGGAGCACAGTGGTTGAGAGTTAGATCTTCTTCGACTTTTAGACTATTTTTCCATGACTGGTTTTGATTAACCATGAAAGCAGAGCACTGGGCCTTAGACTTTGCCAGCCCACAGAAGCAGTCTGTGTCAAAAAGAGCAGAAGCCCCAATTTGAACAGTATTCCATTCCCATGAAATTGTATTTCCAATTGTGCAAGGTGATTTAATAGGCAAGAACACGCATGGTTAAAAGCAAGTAGGTACAGGGTCTGTTCTGCAGTATGAAGGAGGCATTCGGTTTGTCTGTAAATGTTTGCATATCCTATCCATCTGGCTAAGTGCTAGACCATGCCTGGTTATTGTGCAGGGTAAAGGAGGAAGGTGGGGAGGGGAAACAAGGCAGCTAGGCATAACTCTGGAGCTAAAAGCCTTTTCCCTCACACTCCAAAGATACTAGATTACACGCAGGACAAAGAGAAGGCAGGGTTTCGCTTTCCCAGGACCTGTTAGCAGAGCAGATTTTTAATAAAATTTTCTGTCCTACAAATGACTATGAGTTCTGGCCCAGATCCAGCATGTCAGTTAAGTGTGCACTTTGTTTTAAACACTTTTGTAGTCCCGTTGACTAATATATAGATTTGGCTTTCCAATGAAACAATAATGCAATCTTTATTGGGACTGGAAAGGTAATTCCTTCTTTCAACATTCAGAGGGGGGGGAAAATAAACAAATCACAGTATGAAAATTAGAATCAGCCAATGTGAGTTTGCATCACGTCTTAGACATTGTGTCTATGATTTTTTTTGTTGGTCAAAGCCTTTTGCAAACTTTTGCTCCTGTCTCGCTGTCTGTGAGTTGCTTTTCATAGAGGATTTCAAGTCCGATGATGGTTCGTTAGGACAAATAACATGGGAAAACTCATGTGGTAGTTCTGTGCCCCTGGTTGTCTGAGCCTACCCCATCTACCTAGACAGGTCAGCCCAGTTCAGCAGAAGACTTGTTTGTTAGAGGTACCACTCCAGCCCGCTGAGCCAACAGGCAAAGGCAAGGAAATGTTTATGCCGCAGTGCTGGCACCCACAAGTGGCACATTGTAACCCACTTTTACTCCTGCAGCCTGGAATCTGATTCTCTTTCTCTATCTTCTCCATCTAGAAGCTGTTCTATCTATATGCTTTGTTATATATGTATATATATTCTGAAATGTTCTGTTCTTTAGCTCATACAGTAATTACAGCCCAGTTACAGAAGAGTTTTAATCTGGCTTCATTAGCAGTAAAGATACTTTATGGCATTCAGGCTGGGATCTTATATTGTTATCAGTTCTAGCAGATAATGCCGTTTCACCAGATCAAAACTTTGCTTGTGGATTCATAGCCAGGTACAGGCATAGGAAGGTCATACTCATTTCAATACCGTGATCTTCTGCTCTAGACATGGTAAACAAAACAGCTGAAAGCTTTTCTTGAGTCTTACCTGGAAGCACTTTCATCACCCTGGTGATGAATTTTTGTCATTCTGCCACTCAAGTTGCTCTTTCGTGGACAAATCTAACTAAACAAACACACAGATATGCACAAAGTCAGATTAAAAGCTTCACTTGTAAAAAAACAAAGAAAAATATTGATCTTAAAAAAATTAATCTTAAAAAAAAATCTGACTGAGGGTGATTTTGATTTCATATACAAGCTTTTCACATCAACTTTATGGTCTAATATTAAGTAAAATTGGTATGGTTTAAGAATGGGTGAATTTTTACTGAATTAGGGAATTAGTAGAATTGTCCATTTTGCAAATAAGGCTTTGCCATATCCTGGTTCAGATTGCACTCTACAAATGCTCTACAGAATCTTGAAAATAGTGAATTTTGTATGAAGTAAAATAATATCTTTTTTTCCAGGTGGTGCAGTGATGCTTTTGGTTTACGAATACGTTTATGCATGGCTTCAGGACACAGTTGCTCACAAGTAGCACTTCTGAAAAATGTAGCCTTTAAAATTATATGCATACTAAAATACATTTTAATAAAGTACACGTGATTCCCATCCTTTATGGTGTTGAATGCCCTCAGAGTACACTGATGTTAATACAGTTCAAAACAAATTTGGTCTTCAGGCCCTGGTCCAAGGAAACATTTAAGCACATGCTTTCCTGTAAGTGCATAAGCAAATAGCACAGTTGACATTTGTAACTCTTTTACTGGATCAAGAGAAAATTTAAAGGAAGCATAGGAACAAATTAATTTTTCAAGGACAAGCTGAAGATTCTGGACACTGAACTATACTATGTATTCAATACACTTGTTTTAAAATTTCAGCTGAAATGGCAAGATAACTTTCAGGGGATTTTGAAGCAAAAAAATGATATAATCCTGTGGGGCCAGATACTAAGCTAGTGTAAACTGACAGCTCCATTGATTCCAGGTTGGGAACATGACCAATACTCTGCAAATTCTTGCGTCAATCTTGGGTCCGATTTCAACATTGACAGGACAGCTTCTTAAGTTGTGGGGAGTTAGGACAGAAGAAAAGATGGCATGACTAGCCACAGCCTTAAAAACACACATACTGTTAAATGTCCTACTTGTTCTTAGATACATGTACTGTATAAATCTCACTCAGGTCATAGAAGATACTGAAAATAATTAGTCTGAAACAAGTTACATAAAAGTGCAAATCGACTGTGGGAATCATAGAAGAAATGAGTAAATAAATGAACAGAAAAAAATACTTTTAGGCATATAAGATTTTACTGTGATTTTTTTATCCGCTTTCATATGCTGTTGCTTAAAGAGCTGTCCTTTGATAAAAACTCTCAATGCACCTTGACTGCCTCTTTAGCCTTTCATTTCCACCGTGGGATGGAGAAACAATGTTCTAGACTGTTTAGTGCATATGCCATCATAATTAGCTTGCCATATATCTCAAAGAAATTAACCTTTCTGTAGATAAAAAATGTTGGTCTAAAACTAAAATTTTTGCTTTTCCCTGTCACTGTAAATATGAATAATATTTCGGTGATGTACTTCTGTCTTTACAAGCCATTCTAACTAGTGTTGTAAAACATGATAACTTTTGCTGTGCTAATTGAAGACATAGTTTCAGTTCATGCAGTTGTGCCAGTCTACATTTCTTTTCAAGAACTCTTTAAATAGCTTAAAATTACACATTATTCTGCTATAAATCTTTCCCATTATCTGAACTTGGTTTGATGTCAAATGAATGCCTATCTTGCAATTGCTGAAAGCTTCTGTATCACCTCATACTACATTCACACTGTTAACTTTAAAAGTTCTTCCTCTTAAGGAGGTACAAACCTTTTCCCAGCAGTCCTAAAGATACATCTTTTCAGATTGTGAGTTGAAAATGACAGTTCACCTGTGAAGTCTCGTCTCACAAGTGTTTTTAATGCATTAGGAAAGCAACAAAATATAAAAATAGAAATGCATTCTTAGCACTTTCAAGGATGCTTGTACTGACACGCTCAATAAACCTCTGTTTTGTCTGAATCTGACAACAGCGACTTCTCATACCTCTGCTACTTCATAGCTAAAATCAATGAAATTACCTCTGTTACAGATCACAATTTTAAGGCGAATGTTCCTCATTGTTGCATTTCATTATCAGAACTTAGCTAAAGAGAAGACACTACTAAGATAATTTTGAAAATTAAAAGCAAAATGCTTCATAATTAGTCTTTTATTAATTTAGAGCATTCAAAATATAAAAATAAAAGGCTTTAAACATATATATACATATATAGCCTTCAGTTTTACATCCTTTCCAACATGATTTTTTTTCAGTTAATAGCTCAGCCTGATCTTTGATAAAAAGAGAACCATTAGAAAGCAGAAAACACAGCATTATTTTAGAAACCAAACCTATGAACGTGCCAGCCCAATCCCCCATCACTCCTGGTGTAATGTGGGATCTGATTCAGTTTTACACTAGAGGTCGTTTGTACCAGGACTATGCAAACACAGGGGGGATGTCATAGAAGGGAGTACTAAGCTTCACTGATTTCTTTGAAAATATTTGACACTCTGGAAATGGAGTGTAGGCTTTTCAGATTAAAATTTTAAATTCTGCAATTACATTTACTGCATATTTCCCAAATTAATCCATTCATCTCAATGCGTTAACTCTGGATTTGTACCCCTGTACCTGACAGGACCAGCTGACCCTTGTTTATTATTTTTTAAAAGAAACTTTTTCTCCATTGTTTGTTGTAAAGTGGCTTACAGTTGTGTGGCTAATAAGCTAACATGTTGTGGCTTTCAGTTTACTCGTGGGTATAAGAAGGAAAAAATATCCTTGGACAAAGGCATTTAAAAAAAAATAGATATGAAAATTCACACCAAAAAAAACATCATAGACAGTTCAACAAGGGCCAAAGACCTTCTTTCACTGAGCAACCCTTTCTGCACAGCCTCACTGACTCTCTGCTCTGGGGTAAGGTATTATATACAGCAGGCAGATGCGCAAAGAGCTGTACCTAAACGCAAACCAAAAGTGGTTCATGATGGTGTATTCCATGTGAGGAATAATGAACATCATGTCCTGTCCCTGCCTTATAAATTACCCCGATGTAGCTGAAGACAAGATAAGGGAAACAACTGACACAAGCTAAGGACCTGTCTCTCTAAGCATCTCCCAAAACACACTAATGCCTCATGGGAATCCCAGAAAAGACAACTTTTATTCCAGAAATGACGTCTTGTTGCACAGGAATATTTTGAAAACTTTTAACATAGGCACACTTTGCTACAGGCTTGTGAATTCTTGGAACTCAAAACGCTGTGCTACGGAAGGCTTCTCTTCTATTTTTTTCTGGGTGTTTTTTTCTTTTGATGTACCTTGTTTGTGCTGCATGGGTAACAACACGTAGTCTTACTCAGGAATTCCATAATCCAGTAAAACAACTAGGTTGAAAGCTAAAATCCTGCAGCCAACTTAATAATTTCTTGACTCATGATCTTTTCCTTATCTTTTTTCCCTCCTCCATTTTATTTTTAGTGAAGATCTTATTTAGAATTAAACTGTTCTCTTTTTCATGACGTTAAGGCTTGTCTTATTTCAGCTACAACTGCATAAAGGCACAATAACGTCTCCCACGTCACTAACAGGGCGGCAGAGTGGAAATGCACTTGTGTGCACGTTACCTTTAGTGATTTCAAAGAAACATTCTTTGAAAAGCGTTCCACTGAGTAAGAAGGATTTCAGCATCTCGTTAAAGCTAAACAGCTGTCAAATGCCTTTGCTGTACTGGGGCTGAAGAATATAGGATCACATCCGACATCAAATCTTTCTTTCCTTAGGGCCATAATACAATACCTGTGTTCTTTCTAGAGACATAGTCCTGTTAACTATTTTTTAATGCAAAAAGCAAAGGTGTCAGCAACCAGTTGAGTCCATCCATGGTTCGGTGGATATAGTGTGTGCAACAATTTTACTGGTTACTTAGATTATTATGAAAATTTCTCAGTGACGAAAGCTGGAAATGCACAAAGTGGACTGTATTTTAAGGGGGAAGTGTATTTTACCTTCCCACTGAATAAATGTTTAATATGGTATGCAGATAGAGTAGTATCTGAAGAATGACGTTTTCTCCCCTGCTTTAACTATTTCTAGTGTAATTTAGGTTATTGCACAACATTTATAAAAATACACAATATATTAATATTCTATGAAGGATATGAAATGTCACACCAGGCTTCCTTTTGTTTTTTTTCCACGTTCATATTCTGAACATACCTACAGCATGTGGAAAGCATTCTGGAATAATAGTCAGAACTTTATTATTGCCCAAGGAAAACAGGTAAATTTTCAAAGATCAGAACATCAGCTCTCTTGGGATTAAAGTTTAAAGCAAAATAACTGGCATAGAGTACTTGCCACTGGATACAGAAATGTAGAAAGGGAATTTGTTAATATTAAATAATATCTGTGTTTGTAGCACCACCACCAGTACACCTAAAAGGGAAAAAAAATATGCTGCAGAACAACAATGTAAACTTTACCAAGAGCCATATTTTACATTCATTAAAGCAGAAATTAGAGACAACTTCCTTTAAAAAAAAAATACAACAGAATCTTGGGGCTGAAGGTGCTGGACATGAGCGAGCCGACAATGACGGTACAATTCTGTTTCTCAGTGGGTTTGTTGACTGACGTGGCTTTGTAACCATCTCTGCACAGACTACACACTAACACCATTTTTCTCCACAGTTTTCAGTTTTGTTCAGGTATTTTCCACCCATTTCTGTTCGTAAACTGAACACGGATGTGGTGTTTCATGAATCTGGGAGGCTATAGCTGGAGGGAGTTACTTGGCTGGATTTCTGCCTTTGAATTTACTGCTAAAGAAATAACCGTATTTCATGAGATGCTGAAGCCGCCACTGTAGGCACAAAAACACGATGATAAAAATCTTAGATAAACCTCGTCACCTGAGGCTATCACCCCACCACGCAAAGACACAGAAAATAGCTAGGAAGTCACTTTTTTAACTTAAAACAAAACAAACGAAAAAAAGTAGAAATAAATGTACTGGAAGGTGAAAACAAATGCTGTCAAAAGCCTATATTTACAAATGGATAAAAACACAAAAGTATTACTACTGCCTGACGATGGCAACATGACAGAAGAATCTGAGATCCACATATTGCCTTGGTTCTATCTTTGAATACCAAAACCCAACAAACAACCAAAAAGTGATCTCTCAGTAGCCGTGGATTGTAAAACCTCATTGAGGCAAGGGTTGTTCTCCAGGTAATCGGCAAACGCCTCCGTTTAGCCGCCTTTGCTGATTTGAGGCATAGCAGAATTTTCTGTGGTGATTTTTCTTTATTGATTTTTTTTTTACACAAATCTTAATAACAATTGCACATTTAGAAAGTCTGTGATTATTAAGAATAAATACGTGTGGTTTGACCAGGAGAGAGTGGGACAAGGCTCCACGAGCCCTTTGAGGGATACAAGGTCTCTACTTCAAGAGCGCAACACCACACCTCTCAGTTTCTGATGTTGTCTTCAGCTCTTTCAATCCCAAAAGCTTTATGGGTGACAAGTCACGAGGAGAAATGCCAGGTATCGCTGACACGAAGAGAGCAGTCCGTGAGCCAGGCTCAGGGGATGACCAGCCAGCGGGCTCGTGGTGGTCCTGGACCGGCTCCTGCATCAGAGAGCGGAGGCCGTGACCGAGTGGCTGCCCTCTCTGGCAGTCTGCATGCCCTTGAAGGCCAGCGAGGTGGGGATGTCGCAGCTGTGAGGGGACAGCGGGGTGCCTCCAGCGTGCTGCCAGCCATGGCTGGCCATGTAGCTGGACGGGGTGGCACTGTACGTCATGTAAGGTGACACTTGGGCTGGTGTGGCATAGGGAGGCATGGCTGGCGCGGACACGAAACTGCTGACAGCTGGGAGGCCATTGGGTGCCTGAAAGGAAAGGGAAAAACGTTTCTAAGAGAGTAAGACACAGCAGATCTGCCATGAAAGAAGCTGCCCTCATATGCTGCTGAGGCTTGCACAAGAACCGGGGCCAGTGACATCCATGGGTCACCCAGAGAGCCACCCATAATCATTGTCCTGGATTTCAGGGTCACAGTGACCCCCTTGTGCTTTGCTTTTAAGACCAGCTACCCCACACCACCCTGCACACCTCTCCCAGCAGCCTCAGGCAGGGACCAGCAGCAGATGTTTAGGGGACACGTGCCAAGAGCATGGCAGGAACCACTGAGCCCTCCGTATGCTCCTCTGCCTTCCCACCAGCTGCCCTTAAGCCCATGTTTGCATCTAATCCTTACGCTTGGGTGCTACTGCTGGAGCTATTTGTGATGAGTTTGACCCTCTCTCTCGCTGAACACCTTCATCCCCTTGGCAATGAGTCCCATGGGTTGGGGCGGGTGGGCTGTAATACTCACCCACCTTTCCCAAATTTCGCATGCAGCGTTGGCCACCGTGGCAAGTAGTGCTGTGACAGTTTAAAAAGGGTGCGCAGTGACCATGGCCATACCAGTGGCAGGAGAGACGGACCCATCCAAGCACCTCGCCTACCCCAGCCCTGAAGGAGGGTGGGCTCAGCCCTGAGCTGCAACAGGCAGGCGCGGGCACAGATCCCAAAGCAGCGTTCCCAGGAGTGGAGAGGTAACAAGCAGCTGGGGGGGGTGGGAACGTCTTAAACTCTTTGGTAACTGTTTGCTCAGAGCATGAGTCAGACCTATAGCATTATTATTATTGATGATGTCTTTTAAAAATCTGTTTTCTAGGTACTTGGGATATAACCTTGCAAATGTTCTTTGCTCACAGCTTCTCCTTGTTTCAATAGGGCTTCTGTACTCAAAACAATTGCAGGGCTGGGTCCTTTCCTGCGAGCTATTTTCCTAGGTCCTTCCATAGGCTGGGGAGAAGGGTTTCTATTTAAATAGAGAAGGGAGAGTCCTTCAGTCTGCCACGGTAGGATTTCACAATGAATGACTCCTTATTTAAATAAGAAGTGTTTTGTGGTTTATTTCACACCCTGTAAATGCTTCTTCAGCAGAACAGGTACAAACCAAGGTCATTTATCTTGCTTAAGTCTTGATTTTTGTAGTGTTTATGGTTTAGGATTTGGGGTGGTATTTTTCCCCAGAAACGTTTCCTATCTGAATATGAAAGAACAAGTATCGAGCATCTGCCTTTTTTAATCACCTGGTAGAACTGGACCTAACCCGGATAGTGCAGAGTTAAGAAATGAAACTGACTTTTGTTTCTGCTGAAATTTCACATGGTGTTGACATTTCACGTGTTCAATACCTGCCTGGATTACACCTGTCTAAATTTCCAGTATTTATCTCCATAATGGCACTGGCCCGGTTTCAGGCTCAGGAGTTTCCTACCAGTGTAACTCACAGTTCCACTGGCTGGACCGTCCTTTCATTGCCATTTGGGAAACTAAGCAGTAATCCTGCTGGAGTCAATATAAACGTGTACAGCAATCTAAAACAGCAGGAGGCAGTGATGGGATCCCAGCCACAAGCTTCCGATAGGTATATTAATTAGTACAAAACATACAGCTGCAGCAATGTAATTGTCATTCCAAATCCATAAACACTTTGTTGAAGCTGAACTTGCCTTATTCTTTTGAAAATCCAAATATGTGACCTGACCTTCAACTCCAATTACACGTCCCCCACTGTGCCCCAGAATTACACTCTAGCCTCAGCTCTGAATATCAGTGTTTGCAACAATGCTAATTAATACAAACCTTCGAATAATTGCACTGTAAATTAGTACACTTCTTAAATCACATGGAAAATTATTTCACTGAATTTACTGGAAAGTAAAAAGTGTGACAGGCCCTAAAAAGCTGCTGTTCTCCAAGCTCCCTGCCTTTCCCACCGTGTAAAGTGCTTTTCAGAATAATGTGAAACAAGAAAAGAGCACCTCTCCGTTTTTTCTAACCAACAGCAACAAAAAGCTTTTCACAGAGGCAGTAGGGCCATTAGAGCCATTTTGTAACACTGGGACATCAAGTTCCATAACCCAAAGGGATCCTGCAGAGAGAACTACAGAAACCCCAAAGGTGTGCTGGAAGAAGAAAAGACCCAGGGCAATACCCTGAAGAATCTCATAGCCTGTGTGGTAACACAAACCTCCAGACTCGGAGGTTCATCAAAGGGGGGTTTTCTGGACTCTGCAAGGCCACCCTGCTCCTCCAGGTTTGCCTCACTCTGAGTGGTCAAGTCATAGAATCACAGGATGGTTTGGGTTGGAAGGGACTTTAAACATCATCTGGTTCCAACCCCCCTGCCATGGGCAGGGACACCCTCTGCTAGAAGTGTCCTGTGAACTCTTGCTGTGCTTTTTAAAGGATTCCCCCTGGGCCACAGTGGAGGTACATGTCCTTCCAGCCTTCTGAGCTGTCAGTGCTCCCTTCTACCATGTGTGGCTCTGAGAAAAGCTAGAGTCCTCCTTTGCCACAGAGAAAAGAAAATGCTTCCCATACGCCATACAGCCTGCCATGCTGTAGGCAGCTCTTCAACAGTGGGCACTTCCTTTTAGAGCTCTTTAGAAAAGGCAGATGCTCTAACAACATCTCACCTGAGGAAAGGTAAGACTGTAAATGCGTCCTTCAAAAAGTTGTGCATAGTGCTGTATTATGCCAAGGCGAAATACTGTTTGATGCAATCATTTTGCAAGCACCTCTCCCCACCCCACCATCACAGACCAAGAGTACATGGGTAGTGCTCTGTGAGAAAGGCAACTTCTGGTCCTCAAGAAATGACCTGCTATGTCCAAAAGCTGTGTCCTGGCAAAAGAGTCCCCAGAGCTGATGACTGTGTCTGTACCTGTAAATAAAACAGACCAGAGCCAATTCTTTGGCCCTGGGAGTGAGCAGCACCGTGCAATACCCAGCCCTACGGCTCTCCCCTCTTCTGCCAGAAACAGGGTGGCCTCGTCCGCGCAGCCTGTCAGGCAGGGTCCCTGTCCTGTGCCCTGCCTGACCCCATGCTGGGGCAGAGGCTGACCGTGTGCTAGTGGGTACCAGGCGCTGTGCCAGCAAGCCACCTCTTTGCTGGCCCACCAGTACGTCTGTTTCTCATTGTGTGGCTTTCTTGAGTATGGTCTTATTGCACAAAGTAAAATTAAAGTCCCTGAATTAGAATTAATGAAGACACTCCAATTTGTAACTGCATTACATTGGAGGTGCTACTCGGGTTGTTACTAATAAAACAGATGAGATTTGACTAAAGATTCACTTGTTTTTATAAAAACTTAATTTAAAAGAATACCTATCCTGATTTATAACAGAGTGAACAACCCTTTTACCCCCACCCTTTAGGTAAATTGCAACTGAAATAACTGATGTTTTTATAGTGTCTAACTACTTTGAATGTCAGCAAGAACTTGACCTAGCTACGGAGGGCAGGTCATGGAGGCAGTTGTGTAGGGACCACCAGTTGTGACATGTCAGAGGCCACCAATGCTGGAAAGCTGTTGTCGCTGACTGGCTGAGTTAATGAATCATTCCTATTTTAGTTCCAGTGCTACAGAGCTTAACCACTCAAAACCATGACGATGTGAATGCCAGTAGGTGCCTTCAGCCAGCCAAGCAGGCAGCACTGGGATGGGTAAGGACTGGCCCTGCATGGAGCGCGGTTCTGCTTCAGGGGAGGTTTGAGCCATGCCTGCAAAACAGCTAGAGGCCTCCTTTGGCCCAAATTTAAAGCTGAGGGGATAGAGAAAACCTCACCTTAGGTGACTTAAAACTATGTTACTCAAAAAAAAAAAAATGCTTTTCCTCTCTGACTTTCATCAGTGAAGGATTTAACCCAACAATTTTAACTACAAGAGTTTTTACTTCTAAACAGCTTTAGATACAAAGTGTAGGTTATCAGAAGGGTTGAATCTTGTCTGTCAATCTGGCACTTTTTACAAACATGACATTCACTTAAAATAAATGGAGGGGATTAAGTTCCATGACCCTGTATATACTGGATGAATAATTCATCCTGTAGTATTTCAATCAGAGGAAATGAACACCAAAATCTAAACATTCATAATTAGGAGTGCGAGAACCCCATGGTGTTTATGGATTTTTAAAACCCTTAGAACTTCTTTTAAGTGCAGAGCTTCTTGAACCTGTTTTTTAAGTTTTATAAATATTTTTTTTCTTAATTTAAACCATTGCTTTTCAAGGGAAATCTAATTTTTTAAAGCAACCAAAGAAACATGTAGTTCTAACTGAACAAGAACCTCTGCTGTGCAAGTGATAAGGGTTCCTGTTTGAAAGCTCTTACTGTGCAGCTTCTACAAAGACTAGAGAAAAACATTTGCTCTGAACTGCTGCTTCTATCAATGTTTTGAGAGAACTGATAGAACAACTATTGCCAAATTTCAGAGCTGTGTCCAAAACCTAGAACACATGACCTCCCACTGATTTGCAAATTCAGTTAAACTTGTTCTCCCAAAGATACCCACGAAACAACAGTGGTTGGGTCAGGATCGCAAGGTGGGTCTGGTGCCTTTCTGCCATGCTACTGCTGACATGCAGCAGTGCCATTGAAAAGAATACCCAGGACTGAATTCAAAGCCAAGGTGGACATAAAGTCTTGCTCTAGGTCTCATAAATGATGCTGCTGAGACGAACAGACTGTGTGTATTTTCACCAGTGAAGGAGCTGGTTCAGTAGTTTTAATGGAGGGGATTTTTAGGTTTAGACACTTTAGGTACAATACTAACTTGTGATGACTTTTGTTGTCATTGTTGTCTCCGGTCTATTCGGGACACAGAGGCAATGGGTGAATAAGAGCAAGTCTAGAACCAAGATTATGTGGGATTGCCTTTGGAACAAGTAATTTCCACTAGCTGTTTGGACTCCTAAGAGTCAGAACAGTTCTTCTCCGAACCAGAGGTAACCCACACACATGCCTTGATCACTGTTATGAAGGTTATGCTGGTATAATGTGTCATACGGCTTCAGCTTTCTCTCTCCCGCAAGGAGGAGAGACAGGGCACAAGCTTTCTGGACAAACTTCCCCATCAATCCATGTCAGACAAACTACCTGACTTTTTTTTTTCTGCCTTGGTTATGTTAATACCAGAGAAACTCACAAGCTGGATTCCACTTGCAGATATCGTGGTATAAATCAAAATTCTATATTGTAATTAACTGTTATTATTTTGGTTTGTTTCATCCCCTTCTCTACTTTTCCTTTTCTGCCTTTTGCTTGCTAGATATGGTTTCTCTCAGTTATCAAAATTACACCATGTCCTGTGAGCCCTTCCCACATGGCTTCTAAAATGTTTCGGAAAATGACCCAGAGTCACAGCATTCAAAATCCCGGATCTGCATTTATGTTTGTTAGTTATTAATAATAGAAATAATATAAATCTTCTCATTTCAGATTTACATGAATACAAATAAGGGAGATTTAATGCCACAGGTGGATGCCACCTCAGCTATATAGTCTAACTCTAAATTAAGTGTCCAACAGAATGTAAATGATTCTTCTTATTTTAAAGTCATTATTTCCAATTATTTGAATCACTTGCCCATTGTAATGCAAGTGTTACAATATTGTATCAACTAGATAATTTATTGCACGGACAAAGAGTGTATGTTTTGTAGAAGTATTTTAGGTATCTATGGAAAAAAAAGTGTTTCTGGAGAAATAACATAGGCTTCAAGCTTGAGTTACCTAATTCACTGTCCCCAATGAGCTTGGACAGTGACTCAGCCCAAACCTCCTCTGCTGGAATCAGCAAAAGTTCAGACTGTGTCAAGACCTGGGGAACACACCTCTGGTGAATAAGGTTGCTGTTTCATTTGTATTTCTCAATTCTAGCACTGACTTGGGTGGAACAAACCCTTCCTGTCCTTGGATCAGCAAGCTCAGCGCGTTGCCTTGATCCTCCAGCATGGAGCCTTTCCCCGAGAGCAAACGAAACAAATCTACAGAAACAACCCTCTTGCTGAGGGCAGCAGCTCCCAGCGAAGTGGAGTGCTGGCGGTAACTTTAGCTGCAGGGACGCTACCGTAGCTCCCTCTCCCTACTCATTTTTCAAAATGAAAAACAATTTCTGGAAACACTGAATTTCTTCTGAATGTCCTGAAAACACAGTCACAGAGTATCTACTGGAGAAGTAATTTTTTCCACAGCAAGGGAAAAGCACAGCAGGGAGCAGAGCTGAGTATCTAGTCCTTCAATCAGAAGAGCACATTGCCTTAAAAACCCAGAGCATGTTCTCATGTTCTTAGTGGTGTGCACATAATCAGTCAAAAAGGTTATGGCAACAAGACCAGGAGCAATCAAACACAAAGTGCAAACACAAGGGAAGCAAACATGCTAAGTCTCCCTTTTTAATTGGAGGTTAAATATGATTTATAAATCAAACCAACATATGGGATCCCAAGGGAAGTGTAAACAAATTTTCCAAGTAAAACATCAGCAGCAGGCCTGTAATGGAAATCTCATTTAGGAAAATGGCATTACCTAAAGATTTAAGTAGTACACCTATGTTTCTTTTAAGGTTTTAAAGTGAATAACCTTAAATACTATTTTGGTAGAAATTGTTGAGAACTAAATTAGAGCTAAATTCTGAAGCTGCCATTCAGTGCTACAGCATCAGTGGGAAAAATGACATGATCCTACAAACACTCATTCAGAGCAGTGTCCCAGTAAAATTAATGTGCCCCCACAGGTAAGTCAGAGTTACCTAAAACATAAGGATTTACAAAAGCGAGCACTAAGTCTCTCCAGTTTATGATATCACCTTTTATTAAAAATCTTTTTAAGAAAAATGTAATAAATTGCTGAGGTGGCAAGACGTATGTGAATAAGCTGGTCAGAGATGACCCTGCAAGCCAGAGTTTGCTGGAAAAATTTCTTGTAAAAATCTTTTCATAGCTCCTATTTGACCATATATCCATATTCTTAGATGGATGAACTTTTTACTGAATATATTCCCCCTTCCAGTTTCTATTAATTTCACTGCAAGCAGAAGAAAACAGAACAGATTCTGAAAAGTGAGGACACTGCTATTAAATAATTTTGATGTCCAAAAACTCTTGAAGAGAGAGGGGAACATTTCATAGGTAGGATATTGCTTTGAAACATATGCTTCTATTTTCAAGAAAGATGGGACAGCGATAATACTTTGGAATTTAGGTGCTTTTAAACTAACACATGAGCGAGGGGGTTACAGTCACCCTGTTGCTCAGCTGAGCTGGGTTGATTCCCAGGAGACTGAGCACTGAAAAATGGAATAAGGCCCTTCAAGAATGGGGAATTACAGTATTTCTCTTTCACAGTAAGTCATACGAAGCAATGCTGGTATTCTAGTTGAAGTCACAATTAAAACAGAGTTATTTGCATGCTTGAGTGCTCTAAGATTCCAAACGTAATTAGTTGCCCAATCCTATACAGCGTCTCTTACAAAGATGCCATTTTCTTTACAGTTATTTCTCCTGTTGTGAAATTCAATGCATTACAATGCACTGCACGAGAAAATCACACTACTTCCTTCTAAAATAATGTTCATTCCCTTAATAATGAGCAGATCCTGTTCCCTGTGTTTAACGTCCTTTTTTATTAACTTAAAGTTGTTTCCTTTACTTATAGGCATCCCCAGCTGCACCGAATAACACAGAAATCAGATAATATCAACTGAGTGTTTTTAACTATAGTTGCGACATGCATCAAGATCATTCCTAATTATGTTTTCTTATCAAATTTTAAATCTCAGCCTCTTCAGGGAAATAAAACCCCACTTTTGGAAATAGTAATAGAAACTTGAATTCACACACCATCACCGATCCTTTCCTAAAGGAGCCAGGGGCATTTCATGTCTTTTCCAAAACAAACTATAGCAGAAACAAAAGTAAAAACGCAAGGAAAAAAAAAAAAACAAAACCAAACCTCCTTCTCAAAGAGTGTGGAATCCACTACAAAAACAACAGAGGAAAAGAGAGTTAGGAGAAATAGGCACGACGGAGACAAGGCAGACAGAGGCTAAACGCACTCCGAGGTAAAAGCAAGGAGCAAGGGTTTCCAAGGCTTCTTCAGAAAAGGGATGGGTTTAGATGGTTTTCACAGTGAAGTGAGATCTACCACATACAGCATGTATTAATATGTCCACCTAAAATATCGCCCAAACGTAGATTATTGTGCAAGGTCTCTATGTTCACTGAATGGTTGCTTTCCATTCATACTCCTGTTTAGGAAGGATGATATGAATGGAAGTCACTGCCTTCCCAGTGACTTTAACCAATTATTATTTAACAAACCTCACAACCAGACTACTCAAAATAGAGTGAAAACAAATTCTGTTTGTTGTGAGCATAAAGCTTGATTTTGATGAACAAGGCACAACTTGAGTGTCTCCTAGACAGATATACTACGCTTACGAGGACAGAAGGAAAGCTCAGGAAAAAAATCATGTTGTATAAGCAAACTGCCTTGAGTAGGAACTAACAACCGATTCCCATAGTTTTAGAATAGATTTACACAGTAATTCTGCCTTGGTATTTTGGCAAAATCTGGAGTCAGGAAGGGCACACATGGACACTAAACAAGCAAATACACTGAAAGGAATAAACATTTGCTCTTTCTACGCTGATGGTTAAAACCATAATGTATTAGCAAAAGCTTCTGTGAAAAATGCCCTCTTAAGGTAATAAGATTAACAATATATTGTCGTTTCAATATGGTGTTATTTAAATGAAACTGAGGTTGGAAGAAGGAGACTTAGAGACACAGAGACATCAAAGGGATTCTTGATGACTAGAAGCTAGGCAAATATGGGGCCAAACTGGTAAAGTCCCCACTTTGCCCTCTTCAGGGAGAGCCAAAAGAGCGGTCCCCTTTGCCTAACAAATCTCTGATGCTGCAGAGGCAATTAGTGCAAAACTGGTAAGTTAAGGAGGGTGAAGTCACAGCCCATGGTCATTATGACGAGGTATGCAGGCAATTCCTGAGGGCCAATAAATCGCCACAACAGACAAATTCAAGCACAGCATACAGTCCTTATGTACTTCCCACTCTACTGTAAGTACCAAAAGACTGAACAGCTCAAGTCCTACCTAATCCCCCTGCCCCTGGGAACTTTGCTTCTTAGCTGTGGTAGGTATCTCCCACCACTCTCACTTTTCAGTCCCTGGTCCTGTCTGTCATGGCGGAGCTCCTGGCCAGTTGGGGCCCTTTGAGCAGAGGCTGCTCAGAGTGCAGTTTGAGTGTCATCGTACCATTCACTCACCTCTCTGACTTTCTTTATTAGTTTCGTCCGGGTGGAGTGCCCTGAAGCCATGTGGGTTGGTGGGCAGGGCACTGTGTTTTGGCCGTGGAAGCAGGTGGCCAGTAAGAGGCACGTCTCACAAATGGAGTTCGAATGGGGTGCCATCCAGATCACCTGGGAAGGAATCGGGTGCATGTAGTGGGATCAGCTCATGCCCCTCACCCACAACATGCAATGACATGGATGCCTAGACCTCGAACAAGCCATCTTAGTGACAGTATTTTAATAGCAGGCACTGGTCTGGAGATCCCAACGAGAGTGACACAGAACCACACAGTCTCCGAACCAAGGTCTGAACCCCTACACCAGACAGGAACTCCGCTAACAATTCTACTAGGTACTAGCAAGTAAGCACCTCTCCTAAACACCTTCCCCACCCCCCAGCTATGAGCAAGGAGCGGGAGGTCTGGACCTTTATCATTGATGGATTTTGTACAGACCCATAGCGGGCATCCAACTGCCTGAATCATGAATTAGAATATAAAATGCCAAATAAATAATATGCTAATTAGTTTTTTCAATAAATAATCTGGAGGGTCATGTAATTGGCCATAACATTTAAGGTTATATTTTCATCTCATTCCCAAAGAAGTTACTTTATGCTGTGAGTTCTAAACACCGCAGATAATAAAACAATTTCAGCTGCTTGGGCCACTGCATAGATAGTTCATTGTTCACCTAAAATCAAAGATCAGGAACTACGTATTTACATTGCCTACATTTTCTGTGCAAATAATTGTCCAGAATTGCACCCCCAATTATAGCAATCACTTGGCCCTAAAATGGAGCCTTCCCTTTATGTGCTCGAAGCGCGTGGAGCTCACGACCCCTGATCAGAATGCAATCAGAGGACAGGGAGTTCTAGTTCAGCAAAGCCGAAAACTCAGGCCACTAACAGCTGACGCAGTTCAGCTGACACAGAGGTGCAGCGGGTGCTGCTGTCAGAGGAAGACTTCACTCAAAGCATGTTCACAAGCTTCTCTGAATTAGGAGGATCGGCAACTACAGTAGGTTTGGATCAGGCCTCCAAATAGCGTACGCTTTCCAGGAGCAAGCTTGCAAGAACCACTCGCCCTTGAACACCCAGTTACAAGCTTTCTGCCATTAATGAGCGGCAGCTCACTTTGGCGATGTGTACATCTGCTTCCTGCAATGCACACAGCAAATAATTCTGAAAAAAAAAAGTATTATTTCCAAAGCTATTTGCCTCTCAATACATCATACAGACGTAAGCCAGATCATCTGCATTTTCATACATGTGTAAACACACGCCACAATTTTTTCCAGCTTGCACACCCGTGACATTAGCCCAGAAAGTCACAAGCATCAGATGTCTGACAACTGCATTTTAAATATGATACATATCTGTTAAATGTTGTCATTTCAAATGCAGGGTACAGATGGGTGTGTATTTCAGTGATTTCAGCTACTTTTTCTTCCTAATGCAGCTGTCAGTATAAACTGTGTAATCCATAAAATACTCAGAATATTCATCTTCTGTATTAATAATTATCGGTAGAAGCCATCCCCCCGACACAACACTGAACGTGCTTCTCCGTATAAATACTGCAATATAACTGAGCTCGGTATGAAATGTGTATGACCCAAAACTGTCACGCTCTCAGAAAAATCTGTTTTCTTTTTCAGTTTCCCTGATTCACAGTGACTCTGTTTGCAACGCTGTGAGACAGATCAGTGACTATGATGCACCGGGAAAACATAATGCAATTGCTTATGCATAAACAACAACTTGGAACTTCGGGTAATTAAAAATAAATAGAAACTCGACAAGGCATCTCTGTAAGTTCCTGGGGAACGTTTGGTACAGAATCACAGCCTGCCAGGCAGAGCTTTCAACTCCCCGAACCCAAATACCGAACAACATCGCAAACAAAGGCCCCAGAGACACCAGAAAATTCATAATACTTAAAGCAAAAAATGCTCTACATGCAGAAGTTCAGTTTCTTGTTAAATGAGTGTGACTGCGTATTGCTGAGGCAAAAATGTGGAGTCTTCCTGCCTCTTTTGAGTCCTTTCCCAGGACAAATTCCCACTGATGTGTGGGGCAAGGGGTGAAATGCAGCCCTTTGAGCCCATCGAAGAGATCAGCCGTGGCTGACGGCTGTCAAGCCTGGGAGGTCAGTAAGAGTTTCACCTGAAAAAAGACTACAGGATCCCGCCTGTTAAAACAAATGTATATAATATAAAAGGAGGATCCAAATAAATACATGCTAAAATCGCAGACGACCTTGTTCATCGGGCTCAATTTTTCTAGTCTTTCTAATGCAGAGGGAGTTTCCAGGGCGCTTCCAGAGAAGTAAAGCATATTATCATCCATGGCTAAGGCTGGGGAAACCAGCCTTTCACTCGCCTAGGAGCTATGGTGCTATCTGCAAGCTGTGGACAGGAGTATCTTGAATGGTGTTGATGCTCTCAAATGCAGAGCCAATATTTGTTGGAAACACCAGAATTCCCTATCGCTCACACAAAATCCTTTGTTATTGTGCTTCAGAGCACATTCCCTCTGCTCCTGTTGTGTAATTGGAAAGCCTAAGTAAAACACACACGCTTGATTCCCTGCTGCTCTACTCCTCTCGTAGGCACCGCTGACTTTGGTAATACAGGCATAAAACTGGACTGTTACAGAACAGCCACTTCTCCCAGGTAAATCTGCCGTCTGCCTTCTCAAGACCCAGCTTTTGTAATGAGCTTTGCCCAAAGGAGATGAGGAAAATAACATTTACCTCCAAGTCCAAAGACAGAGCCTATTTCACCGTAATCCTTCCAGTGCATAAATTATGACTGCGGCTTCCCCAGTTTCCACCATGCCAAATACCCCCTTGCTAGATCCGTACAAATGGGGCAACGTTCCCTCCTGTCCCCCTGCTCATCTATTTACACCCAAAGCAGTACACACTGCGAGAGGCTGTGTAAAGATCTAAGAACATCGGAGACTTTTGGCGAGACTTCACTGTCACAGACTGTCGGCCCAGAGGCACTGCGCTTCAGCGAGCAGACAGCTACTGGTCAGTGCTCCGTGCGGAAGAATTCAGTTCATAAATTTCACTTTGCTCCTGTTTGGAACAAATCTTATGGCAAAAAGAATGTTGTGAAAACTAAAAGAAAATAAAATCCTTATTTGACGTGCATTTTCTCTTAATACATTCTAAGTTAGCAAGATAGTAAACTTGTGATAGATGGACCAATTAATGTTCATGTGAATGAATACTCAGGTAAGCAAGTCTGAATGCTACATGGATAGGTTGGTCTATAGATTAGAACTTCCCACAGCCAAATTCTATTTACCCATATTATTACAGAGAAGGGGGGGGAGGGGGGGAATTTCCTCTGTGTCTTCTTTTAATGAGCAAGGTTCTGAAAATGACCTTTGGGATAAATACTTTTTAGGTTTTCTGCCCTTTTAAACTCTCTGGACAATGTATTTTGATAAATGTATTCCATTTTATTAACAGCAATTTGCTCCGTTTTTAAATACCAACTATGTTCAAATTACATTAATCAGGTGATCTTTCAGGTTGAACAGTATTTTAAAGTAAGACTCTTATAGACCGTAGAACAATGATATGTATTACGAAGATGAAAGCATAAATATTGAAAGAGTGAAACAAGATAAAGAGTTTCCAACACCAGCATTGAAAATAACCCGATGTACATAACATTGTTCGTGTTGAGGTAAATGAATTCCAACAGAGGTGATGGTTTATAGCCTATGAGCCGGATCCTGTGAATATTTGAGCAGAATCATGTGCATAAGGCCCAGCCTGGAACCTAAGACAACACAGCCGCAGGACAGCTGTTCTTAGCAGAATAATGACAAGCTCTTTCCATCATTTTGCGTTACAACTGCTAGCATTTTATTTGGTTTTAAAATAAAATCATGGAAGAAGGAATACTAACTCGAAATCTCACGCTATCTTTAACCGTACAGTCATGGCTATACTACAGCGCGTATGATTTGTAATATGAAATGAACAGAATAATAATGGGATAATAGAAAAATGTAATACAAAACCAACAGGACAGCACTGAGGTTGGTATATTGTTTGTAAGGCAATATGTGGAATAAAGTGATTGTTCATCTTTGGGGCCTACGGTATTTCCCACTCTGCCTCATTCACCTCTTTGCAAGCATTGTCATAGTTTGAGCTCGGCATCTTGAATTTGAAAGGGTCTGACTCGGCACCAGATATGAGCTACAAAAGTCTCCTCGACGCAGAATCCAAAACCAGACACAGAACTCGACAAATATGTCCGTAACCTCTGTCTCTGAATGGGAACACGCTAAACAGATCGTGGGTTTTCCTCAGCTTCGTTCTAAGCGTAACAAACGCAGGGCAGGGATGTCAACGGGTCTGAGAAACCTCTGATACGTTTTGAAATGTTTCCATCGCACGGCAGAAAGCTTTCAAAACCTGTGCTTTCCCGGATAGCAACAGTTGAGCCTTTTATAGCTTTTCTCCTGGCATGGGATTTGATTAGCAAGTACAAAGATTCAGACAGAGATTTATTAAGTAACAGTTATATTGTGTTGCAATTAAAACGTAGGAAATTCGCCGTCTACTTAAGCGTTTAAAAATGCTTAATGTAGGAAGCAATTACAGCTCATTTTCAAATTATTCCCCTGCCTACAGAGCACGCTGCGGACAGGGTCAAACGCGGCTCTAGGGGCGGCGGCGGGACGTGCCCGCTCACACGGCCCGGCACGGCACAGCCCGGCCCGAGGCGGGGGCTCGGGACCGGGCAGAGCCCCGGTGGGCGGCGCGGCGGGGTCCGGTGGCCGGGCGGGCAGCCGGCGGGGGCCGGTGAGCGGCGATTCTCGGGTGTCTGCTGCGCGGGCTGTGCCGCGGCGGCGGGGGCAGCGCCGGGAGCCCGAGGTTGGCGGGACGTGCCCCCCGCCCGCCGGGAGCCTCTCGGCCGAGAGAGAGGCGGGCTGGGGGCTGCCGCGGAGGGGGCTGTGCCGGAGTGAGGAGAGGAGGAGGGAGCCGGGCTTTTTCCCGACGTCTCCCGTCTGGGCGGACTCGTTTGCAAACCAAAACCGAGGGAAGGCCGGCACCGGCTCCAAACTGAGAGCGACGGCCCCGGGCGAGGGCCACGGGCCCGCGGCCGAGTTCAGGGGCTCTGTGCATCACCGCCCTCCCCCCCCCTCTCTCTTTACCTGGCTGTACTTGGCCTCCTGCTCCAGCGAGCTCTTCTCCAGCCCGTTCACGGCGTGCTGGGCCGGGGGTGGAAAGCTGTTTCGGCCCAGGCTGCTCCATTCCTCCACCTTGGGGCTGGGGTAAGGCGAGGTGTCGCTCACTGCTGGGAAACACGGGGGAAAAGCGGGGTTAGAGGCAGGGAGCGGGATGCGGAGCACCTTGCTCCGGCCTGGAGACGGCTCTCACTCCCCATGGGACGCAGTCTGTGGGGCAGAGCTAAGGGGAAGCCTGTCCCTCGCCCCGCAACAACTCATTGAACCTCCCGGGAGCCCCCACCCGGAGAGGGTGATCCGGGGGAGAAGGGAGTCGGGTCCCTCCGTGTAGCTTGACGGCAGCGACCGCCAGCCGAGCCCGCAGCTGGCTGAGTCGCTCCGCCGGGACGGAGCTGCACACCCCACCCCCAGCACTTATCCCCCGGGATCTCCTAAGGAGGGTTACGGGAATCGCTTTGTGCGTAATGATACCTGAGTTAGAAATAACCCTGACGTAGCTGCAGATGAACCAGGTTCCAAACAATTTGGGGATGAAAACAACAACAACAACAAAACTACCAAAAAATGTTAAAAAAATAAATGGGAGTAAGAGAAGAAAGAGGAAAATATTTAAGTCATGTTCGTCACTGGCGCATCAGCCCTGGCACGGGAATACCGGGTTGTTCGGTCTGCAGGCGGGGAGCCCGGCGGGAGAACGGCTCCTCCGAGCCGCGCTCCCGGCCGCACCGGAGCCTGCGGGGCTGCCGTGGGGGCGGGCGTCCCCGCGACACCACCTCGCCCGGCCCCTCACCGAGGCTGGGGAAAGGCACAAATCTGAAGTTGTCTTAAGAAATTGAGCTCTCTCGGTGAGCGCCCTTTTCTGCTGATCTCACACTTTCCCATGAATAGGGGCTTCCTTTCCGTGTCAGCAAGGTCAGTTTATCCTATAAATCAAGGGCGAGCAGCCCCCATCTGCGGCATCGGCCGCTCAGCAGCCCCGGCTCTCTGCTGGGAAGGGGAGGGGGGGGATTTTACAGCGCAGAAAGATGTGTGGAGCTCCGAGATCTGAGGGACACGGGGCAGATACCGAGGCACCCGGCAGTACCGTCAAAGGCCTGCCTGCCTGCCAATGTGGTGTTAATAAAAGAGGAACTTACTAAAAAAAAAAAAAACAACCCCAAACCAGCCTCAATTTCTCATGTGATTGTAATGTTCTCACTCTTTTTCATGTTCTTTGCCAAAACTACCTCTCCCCAGCACAGAGCAGAGATTGCCAGGCGTGTATTTGTTAAAGCCGAGCCAGAAATATTTTTGTTTGGGCCAGTGCAGTCTGAGGATAAAGTTTATATAGTGAAGGTGAGGGCGAACAGGGACAAAAACTTACATATTTTTGTGTGTATGAATATAAATAAAACACGTAGGCGTGTGTATTGCTTAGGGGGGGGGGGGAAATCACCTTTTTGAGAAAAGAAAAAGAAAGTTATTCCGCAATGCCTAAAGGATCCATTTGCATTTCAAGTGCTGCTGGAACGGGATTGTTGCCGTTAAAAACGCAATGAAAACAGAAATCACAGCCCCCCCCTCCCTCCGCTAATTGAGAGGGAAGAGTGGGACACGGAGATCGCTGTAGGCGAAGGTTATTTTAGACTGTTGTTTTAACCACATTCACTGTTAGTTCACTGGCAGAGACCGAAATGGAAAAAATGTCCCTGTCTTTGCGGCAAAGCGTGGCGAGCGGCTGGGAGAGGCGACGCAGTTTCCAGGAGGAGAAACAGAAAGAAGGTGGAAGGGATAAAAAAAACAGATCTTGGGGGTTCGTTTTCCTGGACCACCGCTTCGGAGGAAAATACAGCATCAGAATGAAAGCAATTAGGTGACATTTGAACTTCCTGCCGGAGCAAATTTGGCCTGATTACGAAAACTAGAGAAAATGGACTGCTCGCTAACGCCAAGGCGGCGCCTGCGACTGGAGGGCGGCAGCGAGCCCCGGCCGGGACCGGGACCGAGCGCGCCCCGGGCCCTGGGGCAGCCTCAGCCCGGGCCGTTTCCTCGGGCCGAGGTGGCCACTTCTCGGGTCCCAACGGTGACGGCCGATATGTACCGTTTGCTGGTCCGCCTGAAGCCCAGCCTGTGACCTCCGATCTGCCCGCGTCCCGAGGCACATCCTCCGGTAAGCTCAGCGCCCGGCCCGGGGAAAACGGGAGAGGTTTCCCGAGGCAAACCGCGAAACCTCCCTCGGGAAGGAAGGAGCCCAGGAGCAGGGCACCGAAACGCTCCGGCCCTGCCTGGCTGCCGCTGCTGGCCCGGGTCCCCCCTCCTCACCTTGGTCTGTGATGGACCGGATCCCCAGGATGTCCGTCACCGAGTGGGAAGACGGCCACGTCCTGGGCATGGCCATGGTGCTGGGGATCGCTGGCACCCCGGGAGGGGTGGGCACCTTGGCTCCTGCCGCGGCGATGGGGCTGGGGTAGGAGTAGATGTGGTTGTAGGGTAGAGCGGGTTGTGGAGGCGGCTGGTGCTGCTTGTAGGATTCGTAGTGACTCTGCTGAGACAGGTTCCCGATTTTGTTGCGGAGGATGCGGCTGATGGAGCTGACCGACGGCACGTTGTACTTGTCACACACGCCATCGGCCAGCAGGCGATCCCGGATCTCCCAGGCGAAGATGCCCGGATCCCTTTGTTTGTAGGTCCGGATATGTTTTACCACCGTGGGGGTGGTGACCCGAGGCTTGCTGCCTCCGATAGCCCCCGGTAGGATGGAACCGGTCTCGTTGTAGCGAGCCAGGATTTTGCTGACACAGCCGTGGGAAACGCGGAGCTGCCGGCTGATGTCACACGGCCTGATCCCCAGTTGCGCCAGTTCCACAATCCGCAGCCTGATGGCATTGGGCAGGGGTCTCCCGTTGACAAACACCCCCCCGAGCTGGTTCACTTCCCCGAAGGCAGGTTCTGCAAGCAAACACACAAACACACCCGTCGGACACGGCGAATGGCTCAGAAGGGGGCGTCTGACCTACTCCTCAACGCGAGGCAGATGTCATGGCTTGGGGACCCCACCGGCCACTCCACGCACGCTTCTTTCTAGTAGCGGGATGACCCCAAAATTGGAGGGGAAAAAAGGCAAAGAAAAAAAAATAAAGAGGGAGAGAGAATAAATTTTATAAAAGAGAGAGAGAAAGAAAGAAAACCCGTGGCAACCAATGTCGGAGCTCTCCAGACTGTGCATCAAGCATACTCCAAAAAAGCACATTCCAGAGATGAAAAACGAGATCGCCCCAACAGACAAGTCAGCTTTATTGCCACAGGAAAAAGGAACACGAAGAAAAGGAAAGTGAGAAAAGAAAAAACATTTTCGAAGACGTGGGGGAGGGGGAGGAAGGAAAAGTTGTTGAGGAAATTCTTTTACATCTTGGGGAAGGGCAACGCGGTGCTTCTGAGTCGCGACTAACTTTTTAAAGACCGTTTCTGGTGCTGTTAGCGCCTCTCGCTTAACAGCACGATTACACCAGGCTGTAAACCAAACGTGCTAAAACGTTAACTGCTAAGATCGGTGTCAGGAATAATATACAACGTGCCACAGGCTCCAGCCATCCACTGGCCTCCGATCCTGCCTCGCACCCGCCTAACAACGTTAATAACAAACCGAGCAGTCTCTTCTCTCCTCCCTGCTCCCGACCCTGCACGCGTTCTTACAACTTGTAGGAACACGAGCAAAGTCAACACGGGAGCTGGCGGCACATGACGGCGCGCGGGTGCTCCCCCTCTCTTGACAGCACTTGAACCCTCCTGCAGCTCCCGGCCACTTACCCATTCCTCTGAGCAGGACACCTCTGGGGCTGCCCTAAATCCCAAACGGACACCTATGCCCAGCGACAGGCTCCCGGCTGCGCTACCCCCCGAGGCTCTCCGATCTCCGCGGCAGAGGCGTGAGGGGGAAAAAGGGCTATAAGGAAATCTGCTTCCTGGCGAGAGAGCCTTGACTTCTGCATTTCAACCTCGGGGCAACGTGGGCAGGGCTGGGCTGGGCAGGGCGCCGCAGCCCACCGCTCCCCCGAGCCCGCCCCCGGGGGCGGCTCCGCCGCCCAGCCGCCCTCCTAATGGCCAGGGGAGATGACGGACAGCGCGGTGCTGGCGGCCCTTCCGCTCGGCCTCGCAGGCGCGCTCGGCACCTGGGTCCCCGCCACAATAGAAATGACTGTTTCGTACCTGCCCGCCGGTAAGTCGCCCGGAAAGTGCAGTTAGTGCCGGGGCGGTGCTGAGCGAGGCTGGCACTGCGGTAGGGCATCGCTCGGGCCGGGGGGAACGGAGGGGAGGGCGGGTGCGGAGCCCTCGCGGGGCCCGGGGCACCGGACAGGGCAAGGCAGGGTAGGGCTGCTGCGCCCTCCCTTCCCGACCCTTCTCCCAGAGTAAGCGGCCGGGGAGGGGTCGTCGGGGGTGGCAGAGGGGTTCCCCGCTTTCCCTGGCAGAAGCAGAGCGATGTCTTGCCACAGGCGCTTCGACTTCGCAGATGCCGGAGAGAAGTTCTGCCTCGTTTACGCTCATCTTATTATAATAAAGCACTTTTTCACTAACGAATATTTCACGGGTGGTGTAGGAGAAAGCTGTGAGCGATGGGCACAGAGTTATTTTTAGTGGAAACTACCACCCGAGCGGGAAATCGGCCGCAACTTCTCTTGCCCCGGGAGGAGACGGGGCTTGCGGCGCCCGGGCATCGGGATGCTGATGGTCCCCGGCCACCAGAGACCGGCCCAGCTTTGGTTTAATCCCCACACCAGATATTGCACCGCGCTTAACTGTAAAATGTCAACGCCTCGCAGCTGATTTCAACTTTAGCAAAGACACTGCTACATATTAACAGTTAAAAGAAAAACAGACAAAGCTGGCAGGAATTACAGTACGTGTGGGTCACGGCGTGTTTGTATATGTGGAAGAAGTGTTTGGTTTGGCATTAGGTGTACGGACCCTGAGCTGTGAGGTTGTGTGTGTGCCTCGTACACGCATCCCACATACATCATGTTGCACGAGGAGATCATGGGCTTCCCAGCTCTGACCAAGAATTTATCAAGTTTTAATTTTTTCTTTCCTGAGATTCTTTTTCGCTTGTTTTGTTTTAAATAGGTACTCGAAGGTACGGGCTCTATAAATTAAATAAAACATGAAAAGAAACAATGTAGTGACTGGAATGCCTGAAATATCAGCGAGTAAAATATGAAATTGATGTCGCTGGTGTGTATGAACATTGTGTAAATATTACTTTAATTGAAATATTTGTAAGATATTTCTAGAAAAAAAAAATCAAATTAAATTACTTGAGCTAGATTCCAGAGCCTGAATATATCGCAATGAACGTGCGTAGTTAGGCATAAGTAGGATGTTGGAGGAGATCGCCCGGAAATTAATGGCATGTTGCAGGCGTTTTGTGGTAGAAAGAAGGCGATCGTGATTCTTTCACAGGTATCTCTTTATTTGATCGGAATATCGGCCGATGCTTCTGTTTCCTCCACAGGGATTTAAAAAAACAAAAAAAGAATCCAACAAAAAAAATCACTACAACAACAAATAATAAAAAAAAAGCACAAACCCAGCAACACCGAATTTTCTATGGCAGTTTTGTGATTGTTTCAGAAACGTCTGTTGCCCATGCCAAATATCACACTTGTAAATTTTGGTGCTTCCTCAACCTAAATAAAATTACCTTTAGTAAAGGGGATCCCCCCCGGCCCGCCCCGCGCAAATGCCCTCGTCCGAAGGCGATGGCATGCTGCGCAGGCAATACTCGCAGGCATTTGCTGAAGCCACAATCCTTTTCGCTGTTGGGAGCTGACCTGCTTTGGATATTTTTAAGGCAGGAGGCACTCAACTAGTGGGACCCGGATCCAGCCTCTAATTAAGTTAATTATGTAATTAAACAATGGAAAGGAGTGCGCGTCCGTAAAACTTCCGATCCGCATGAAAAGCGTACTTCTTCGCGAAGCTGAGTGGCTGGAAGGATTCCTGACAAGGTTGCCCGCCCGGCAGGCGTGCTTCCCCGCCCGGCAGAGCCCGGGCTGCCCGCCGGAGCCCGGCCTGCCCGCCTGCTGGGCTCTGCCCGCCTGCTGGGCTCTGCCCGCCGCCCGCCCCGCCGCCCCCGCGCCCGGCCGCCTGGCACACGCCTCCACTCCCGTTGCTTCAGCCCGGTCCGGCGGCGTGTGGCCGGGGGCCATCTCCGGGCGCACGGCTGGTGTAAGCCCGGCCCCGCGACTCCTGGACCCGCTCGGCGGCCCCTGAAGCTCCCCCGGGGTTGCTGGGATGCTCGGGCGTGACCCTGCGCTGCTCTCCCACGCTGCCCGGCCGGTTTCTCTCCCCATCTGTGCCTATTGTGCTCACAAGTGTGTCCTTTTCTCCCCCCCCACTCCCCCCCCCCCCCCCCCCCCCCCGCGGTGTCCTCCAACCTGTCTGTTCCCCCCTCCTTCCCTCTCCCACCCCTCCACCCCCGAGCCCGCCTCTGATCTCCTGGATATTTGGTTTCTTTCCCTTCCTCAATGTGTGTTCCTGATGTGGTCCTGTCGGAAAAGCTCGTTTACTCTGCTCGGGTCTCCAGTGGTTTAAGGATAATGTTTATCAGAAGTGAACGTGCTCAACTTGTTTCCATTCAACTGCTGAGTGTGGGCTGAAATACCAAAGGTCACATCTACAGTGAGTCGGTAGAGGGCAGGGGGAGCCGAGAGGAATATGGAAACATTATAATATACAACAGCCTGTTGATCGCTTCTGACCTGCCTGGCAAAAAGCTTAATTTTTTTCCAGGTAGGAAATCACTGAGGAATCGGAGGGGAAAGGCGGCAGGGAGAGGAGGGCGGGGGGCGCGGGGTGTCTCCACGCGTGGCCGGGCAGGGGGCTCTCCCCGAGGTGCGGGCCGCTCCGCCGGCGGCTGCCCCGGCACGAACCCGCGCCCCCACCGAGGGGACCCCCCCGACTGGGCAAAGCAAAGCGGGGGGGCTGAGACTCGGGTTTCCCCTCCCGCCCCTTCCCCTCCGTGCCGAACAGGACCGAGCCGTGCTGTCCCGCAGGATGCTGACGGATCTCCGGGTGTCCCTCTGGGGTCACTGCCTCTGTCTGCCTCCCCCCAACCACGGGGCATAGCAGAAGGGACCTAGAGGCTGCTCCCACCGCCTCTGCCTTCCCCCAAACCCGCCTCCCTCGCCCCCTCTGCCCCACGGAACGGGCTTGTCGGGAGCTGCCTGCAGCAAACCGCCCGTACGGCAGCAGTCCCGGTGCGCGGCCGGTACCGGCGACGCGGCGACCGGCAGTACCTGGCTCCCCCCGCCACGGGGGCTTTCTCCGGGGCCCGGGGGACTCCAGTGAGTGCTGGGTGGGTGTGCTCACCTCGGCGTGCCCGGCTCCTGCCTCCCTGAGTCGCTTTCGGCGAGGGCCCGTCCTCCGCGAGGGCCTTGCAGCAGGGGCTCCGCGGGATGCGGTGCCTCGCTGATCCCCGGCTTCCTCCGCTTTCCCTCTGAAGGAAGAAATCCGCCAAATAAAACGCGGCACCCCCACACCCCCCCAGCCCCTCTTTGAAGCTGCAGATTTTTAATGATTCGGGGAGCGAAGGAAGCTAAACCCCTCTCCTTCCCCGAGGGGAGACTACTAAGGAGCTGTTAAGGCAGAAAGATGCTCATATGGCAACTTCTTTTGTAAGTAGAAGCCCCCCTCCGCGCCATCCCCCCACTCCCCCGGCGAAGGACAGAGCCCCATCATGCGTGTAGTCGGGTGTCCGGGTTTCTCTAGGTGCTGTGGGGAAGGTGTGGGTCTGGGATGGCGGAGGTTAGAGCCAGACAGACGTGGGAGTGTCAGAGAAGCCTTTGGACACCTCTGAAGGAAAGGCAGGGAAAAGCGGGCAGAGGCAGGTGGAAGGGCAGCGACACTCCGGTGACAACCTTGGGCTGTGGCTGGGGGTGACCCATCCCGGAGCGAAGGTGATGTGTGATGTAGAGAGAGATGAGACCCACGGAGCTTTGAAACGGGGCTTTCGTTCTGTGCAGAGCTACTACACGCGGGCGTGTAAGATCTCACGGGGTCTCCAGGGATCGCTCCCATTTTCTGCGTGGCGTGTAAAGAACCAAACGTAGGATGAAGGGGCCTTTGCTTATCACTGGCTGCCATGTGCATTTCCTTATGCGACAAAAATAGCTAAACCCAGCAGATTAGTGACGGCATCGTGCCTTAGCTGGGCGCGGGAGGGGGTACAGGGCCGGTCCCGGCTGACCCCGCGCTCCCCGGGGAGGCAGGCAGGGAGGAAGGAGGGAGGGAGGTCGGTCCGTCGCTCTCACTCCTCCTCCGAGCCTGCGGTTTCGAAAATACCCGTCCTGACCCCCAAGTGTGGTAACCGTCCCGCGTGGGACAAGCGCACTTCGAACAAGTGCGGCAGCGAAGGAGAAGGGGGGATTTTCCCGGGGTGATGCTCCTTTCAGCCAGCGTGCGGCTGCAGGCAGGGACCGCACAGCCCCCTGGGCGACCCCTGGCCCTTCTGCAGGGACAGGCCTGGTTTTCCACTTGTTCTCCCTTCTTCGAGGGAAAAAGGCTTGGTGAGAACGATCCTGCGACACGATGCTGATCCTTCCTTGGTAGACGGCGCGTCCCTTATTGCTGCCCGTTGCCTTATTTTAGCTTGCCAAAAAAACCCGCTTATCTCTTTGTGTTCCCATAAATTGTCTGCATTCGTGCACGAAAGTACACCTGAATCCACGAGGGGATATTTTTACATTAATTGAATTAATGTAATGTTCAAATGTTTACGGAAATACTCGCAACAACCCCGAAATTCCCTAAAAAAGATTTTATTTTTTAATCTTGTCCCGTCCTCAAACACACTGAGGGGTGGAGGGAAGGCAATGCCATGCGTGACTGTGTGATTTCGATTTTAAGATATTGATTTGACATGAGGGACAAGTGGGAGAATGGAAATGTAATAGGACGAACTTCTGTTTAACGACGTTTCATCGGCTACAAACAAGCCATGTCTGAACATTTCCTGCACCCTTATGAAGCAATGTCGGGCAAAACATAGTCAGGTTTTGGAGTCATCTTGACAGTGACAGACCCCCAGATCTGAAGGGAAACAGAAGACAGCAAGAACTCAAGGCACAAGGCTTTTGAGGGTCATGCTTTCGAGGTAAGGACGCAACCGCCTGCAAATGTCTTTCTTGGCGTGCCAGGAGCAGGGAAGCTCCGTTTCGCCGGTTAGAAAAGGTCCACGCGGTGTCGGGTTGTCTCGGCGGCTTGGCCGGGGCGCAAACATCCTGGCCGTGCTCGGGCAGCGGCTCCCGCGGCTCGGCGGCGGCTGGTTCCCAGCGACCGGCCCACCCGGGGCTCAGCCCCCGGCGTTGACCGAAGGGCACGGTAAGGGGCTGGCAAGGTCTGTAAAAGCTCAGGCGACCCGTGGCGAGTGCCTCCGGGCATTTGGCCTCTTTCCAGGAGAGAGGAGGGGACAGAGACCCGGCTGCTTTGTCCGGGTTGACCCCCCCTTCTCAGGTCCTCACCTGTGAAGGCAGGCGCAGGCGCCTGCACTTTACCGGAATACTCTGAGGACAGATGAACAGGTGAAATAAATGTGCAGTAGTGCGAAAAGGGGCGAAGAGCGGACCGAGCTTCCCCGCCAAACCCCCCCTCCCCCAGCTGCCGAGTCCCCGACCGAGGTGGGGGGCATCCCAGCTGGCCCGTGGCGGCGGTCCCACCGCCCCGCTCCTTCCACTTCGCTTGAATATTCAGACCGATGTTGGGCAGTGTCTATGGGGGGGTGTCCTAATGATGTGTTAGTTGCTTGGACAGATTTAATAACTTCGCCGCCACTTGTTCTTAGCAACCCCTCTGGAAACCAGACAGTGTCTCATTAGGGCTTTCCTGGTGCAAACATTCGACTGGAATGAGCGGTGCTGACTTAATTTCTCTTTGCACTAGGATTTGTTTAATGACATATAGGGAAATAGACAATCCTAATGGACCAGGCCATAAAGCTACAGAGGGCCAGATTTTAAAAGCATATTTTGTACTAATAAAGCAATCGGGTTTTCATTTGTCGCATGTTACATGAATTTAGAGTAAATGAAAAAAATACTTCTATTGTTCTGCATTACATTATAGGAACCAATTGGGAATTCCTAGGCAATTTTCTCTATTTCTGCCTTCGCTTCTGCAACACCTAGTACCAGTGCCACCTACAGGAATAATTGCATTTTCCAGCTGCTTTCAAGTAACCAGAAGCGTTTGAGAGAGTCCTGGTAGGTCTGTCCTCTTCCTGGACACGCAGCAGAAAGTCTGACTCCGAAAGTCGTTGTAGTCGTTGTTTTTCTCCGTGGCTTTCGTTCGAGATCACGCAGGCACACACACACCCCCCCCCCCCGGTGTGCACAAGCACGCAGGCCCTGCGCCACGGCAGGTGGGAGGGAGGGAGCCATCCCGCGGGGCGGAGGTGAGGGGCAGCACCGAGCTTACACCGAACAGTGTTTCGGGGTGTCGCTGGCGATGCCCCGCGAGGGGCCGGGGGGGCGGTGGGGGGTATCCGGCCCCTTAAGGGCAGGGGGAATTTAGGAGTTCGCCTGCACAGCGACCCAAATCAATGCCGGGTTTATCTCCTGGTTGTATTTTTACGCAGGGCAGCTACTAGCCAAGCGCGGCTCTGCCTTGCTTCTCCTGCACACCTCAGGGCTTTGCCTTCGCCGGCTGATTTATAACGACTGTCTCCGGAATTCCAGGGGAAGAATAATTATCCACTCCCTCACCTCTTTGGTAGGGGAGGCCTTGGCTGCCAGCGGGGTTCCTCCTTGGCTGCAGCGGTGCAGTGCCGCGGTGTGAGCCCGAAGAGGGTTGCGGGGTTGGGGAGGGGATGGCCGGGCGCGGCGGGCAGCGCCCGCAGGTGGCTTTGCCGGGGAAAAAGGTTCCTTCATTGATTTTGGCTCCGCTAATCCCTTCCCACCGTTAAACCGACCC
Organism: Rhynochetos jubatus; assembly: GCA_027574665.1. Lineage (NCBI taxonomy): Eukaryota > Metazoa > Chordata > Aves > Eurypygiformes > Rhynochetidae > Rhynochetos > Rhynochetos jubatus. The sequence continues at coordinate 121,346,923 of CM050648.1, read as the reverse complement.
ACTAAATGTTTGTCTTCGGGATTTAAGGGCGGCGGCGATCCTTCCTCATCAGGTTTGACCGTGCGCCCTTTTTCTCCCGATCCTTTCTCTTTTGAGGGTTTTCGGTGGCAATAGCTTTACGTGTGCATAAACGCCCTGTCCGAAAACGTGTATACGGATACCTTCGTACCACACGTTATGCTCCTTGATACCCTGTTGCTCTGGCAAGGAGATACGTCCGAGATGAGCTGAGGTGTGTCTGCAGGTGGGGGGGTGCCTGCGGCTCACGAACCGCGGCGGTCCGGCCAGGTGGAAACGGGGAAAAGTGGGACACGCTGGGCCCGGGACGGAGCCTGGGCTGCAGGCGTTTGTAAGGCAAAAGGGCTGTTAGCGTTTTCCTCCGAAACCTCGTCTCCCCTTGCATTACATAGTCACAAAACTCGGAGGTTTGGTTTGCTTTGTTTCCCCCCCGCCCCCGATAGGGTAGAAAACGCGATCGGGTTTATGAAAGAAAGCAGGGAAGGTTTTTGGCCTGCACCGAAAATTTTGTAGCCATTTTAATGTTTCACAGCCTATAGAAAACTCGGTCTGAGGGTTTCCTTTCTTTGCGAGAATAAAACGGGGGAAGGGGGGCAAAGAGACGCGGAGAGAGAGCCGAGCTGCCCTCCCTCCCTGCCCCATCCCCTCCCGCCTTGCGCTCGGGTCCACAACTGCGCCCGGCGGTCGGTCGCGGGGGGACCCCAACGTCGCACATCTCATCCCGCTGCCCAAAGGGCCGGCAACGTTAGTAATGCACGTGAAAAGAAATTATTCGCGACGTGAAACAGCAAAGACGTAATCGAGCGTGGAGTTCTCCATCGGTTACCGCTTTCTTATAAAGTAAAACAAAATTTCTACCTCCCCGGCTTAACGTTTCTGCGGTGAAACTCGGTGGTCTTTTACACAGCGGACACGGGGCCGAGCCCTGCCCGCTTACACCACGCGTGGAAATGAAAGTATCGGTTCACCCACGCTGCGTACCTGCCAAGTGCCTGACTGCAGTTACCCCCGGCAGCCTGCGCGGCCGCTCCTCCGGCGACATCCCCGGGGTGTCCGCCGCCCCCGGGGGCTGCAGCGCGCCGCGAGCGGGACAGGGCAGCCCGCTCCCGCAGAGGAGCCGCTGGCCCCGGGCGTGCAGACCTCGGGGGCCGCGTTCCGCATGGGGCCGTCTCGATTTCGTTTGTAAAATATTTTTCTCCTGCAGCAGCTGTGGTACCGTAACCGAGAAGGTAAAATCCGTCCAGCGCATTTACAACTTCTAGACGTCGTAACGTTTAGTACCCGAATAGTGCTGTAAATATACTTTTATTATTTTTTTACCTTTGGGGAAGAACAGCTATTTCGGGGGAAGATGACGGCTGCTCCCCGCCGCTGCCCGCCCGACGTGACTCCGCTCCCGGGGAGAGGCAGATGCCGGCTCGGCGCGGAGGATTATTTTTTCCTCGGGTTTCTGGCACAGCCAGAAAACGCCGTGCGAGAGTGGCTTCTCCGTGGGTTTTCTGCCAAACGCAGCTATAACGAGTAACGCAGGGACGATGCGGAGCCAGCCGCGGTGCTGAGAGACATTTTGGCTTCTCCCCGCCGTGCTGTGATTTTGCAGCCCCTCCCCTCGCTCGGCTTTTCCAGGGGCTGCGAGCGCTGATGTCCGAGCCCCAGAGCCTGTAACTGTCTGCTAAAGGGACCCCTTCCCTGCCGAGTCCCCCATCCAGCCCCCAAGGGACGGGGCGACACCTTGCCCCCTCCCGCAGCTGCCCACCTCCAGCCCCATATCGCGGCACACCCCCCAGGGAGACCGCGCAGCAGGACCAACGCCTGGGCTGCAGCAACGTCCCAGCTCGGCCAAGGAAGACCCGAAAAGTCCCCGACGGGGGCAGTTTCCAGACTGGACATCCGAATCCGGCCTTTGCCCCGGGATTACTTCCAGTGGCGGAGCTGGAGAGAGGAAGGTGAGGGAATTTTGCCGTGTCCTGAGCGCTGAGGCATTGTCTCAGTGGCTACAGGCGGCTCCACGCTGACAGAGAGCGGGGGCTGCTCGGGATGTCTCAGTGCACCCACCCGGTCCCGACCTGCTCACCGCCTGCTCCTGCCACTGCGACAGTCTGGTGCGTGCTCCATCTCCCCGGCCTTAACAGTGATTCCCTTGGTAGTTTTCCTCCTCCCCAGGGATGAGATCTGAGATAGTTCCGTTTGGGACATTTTTCCTCGGAGTGCTTTAGGTCATGTCAGACAGCCCGATAGGCAGAAGGTGCTCAGCGATGGGACAGGGGAACAGAAAGGCCTTGAGGGGTGTGGGCTTCTCCTGCTGCTTGCGGGACACTAGGACCAATATTATGGGAAGAAAGATGATGGCAAGGCCTCCAGAGAAAGTTTGCAGCAAGACCTCTGTATAACTGCTGCTGCAGGTGCTGTAACTGGCAACTCCCACTCACCCCTGTACCAGGGCTTCTCTGCATGACTTACCCCAACGCTTATCCCAAATCAGGCAAACCACAGGAGCCGACTCAGAAGCTCCCCGCAGTGCAGTACGGGGTTTACTGCATCTCTGCGACTTCCAGGTACCAGACAAGTCCCTAAGCGAGGCGAGTGACCCTTCAGCTGCAAAGACCTGCTGCCGGTCGGTGGGCAGAGGCAGGGTGAAGTGGCCGAGGTGGGGGCCTGGCACAAGTTCATACATTAGTACCCATATCTACGAACTCAGCAATTGCTCAACAATTTAGGAAACTTAATCCAGGTGCTTCTGTTCATTGTCAAATACTGCAGATATTTGTCCACTGTCTCTCACCCAGACTACTGTGAACAGACCCTTAGTCTCTGGATATCAAGGTATAAGCTACATCATAGTATCTCTCTTCACTTATGTACAAACACCCTCCACTTCTAGCAGGAGTAATAGATGAAATGTCACTTAGGGAAAAAAGCAAACAACATGCCGTTGTTGTTCACATTTTTCCTCGTATTTGAAGGGTTTGTCTACTCTTTGTATGCACACAATTTAGGGCGAAGGCGGAGGCTTCCATGGGATCTAAGATGCTCTTTTTACCTTGTAGCTTTTAACCCATAGCCTCCACTAGTAAATTGTGACTATCAAAAGAAAAAAAAAGTAACTGTTATAAATTCCACTCCTGTTAAATATGGTTGCAAGACCAAATAATTGCGATGTTCTGAATGGAAAATTCATTTAAAAGAATAAAATAATCGTATATGGATTAATAACCTATTGGTATTGTAAATAAACAATCGTTTTGTATTTGGACAGCTGTGGCACCATGGAAGATACGAAACACTGTCAGGACCGGTGACAGTAGGACCACCTATATTAGTAACTGTATGACTTTCTTAAAAACAATTGTGGATTGTTTCTTCAGTTAAAAAAAAAAAAAGGTTTAAAACTTCTGAAGCTATTACCTTCAGTATTTCCGTGCTTATACACATAAAATATAGTTTCTCTTTTACAAACAAATCTGAGCATACTGTTCCGAGAACCAATGCAAAAGAGGTAAGATTACACTGGGAATGCGGTGCGGATTTCGACAATAAAGAGGGACTTTAGGTTGGCTTTCAGATATGTTTTTATTAAAAGTCGGCTAAAATTGTGGTGCTCCTATTTCCCAGTTAGTATTTCCTTGGAATGTACAGGCACGCATTCAGATTGGTCTCGTTTGGCTGTACGTGTATGGATGTAAGCATACGGGTGCTCGCTCCTTGGACCGAGGGAAAGGCATTAGGCTCTCAGGATGTCCAAAATCCGCGGCAGCGGGGAGAGTTTACAGGCTCGGGCATCCCTATCCGAATCGGCGTGGGAAGGCCGCCCCAAGCACCTGGGTGGGGGGGAGCCCGACCCCCGCCGTGACACCGAAGGACCCCACGGGCTCTCCCGCCCAAGAGAGTCGCTTTCCGAGCCCTCCAGGCGACACCCGCCCGATGCCAGGCCGAGGTGACCGCATGGGAAAGCAGCGGGGCGGGCAGGTCCCCTCCCGCGGCACCCGCCTGCACCGCTCTCCCCCGGCTCTTCACCGGGAGTCTCAGGTTGCCCACCCCTTCCCTCCCCCTTCATCTGGGGCACCCCGCGGAAAGAGAGGAGCGGGGGGGGGGGATGCGGCATCAGGACCGGCCTGCCCCGGCAGCACTCACCTGGGCGCAGGGAGCGCGGACTCCCGCGGATATCGCGCGCAGTGCTTCGCCCAGCAGCGAGAGCCCCCGGGGCCGAGAAATACCCCCGCTTTCTCTCCCGGAGGAAGGGACAGCGATAAGCTGTCCTCTCCCATCACACGATCCATACACAGCTGTACCTAAATGCATAGATTTGCTTTCCCCGCAGTGGTGTCTTACACCAACCGGGACGTTTTCCGGGAGCGGGAGGCGGTTCCTTCCCAGGGAATTTTGCCGGAATAACCAGAGCAACGTTTGCCTCTGGCTGCTGCTCTGTTGCTCCCCGGCTGCGTGCTTAAACCCAACGCGTTCATTCCTGCTCGTTTGTTTTTCTCTTGGTGTGCTTCGGCACTCTCTAAACGAGCTGCCGGTAATTTATCTAAATCCCTTCTGGCGTCAGAAGCAAACGCAGCAGGCGCTTCTGCCTCTCTCTTTTTTTTTTTCCCACCTCCTTGAATACTTGAGCCGGATGGGAAAGGGGTGCGGGGAGGCACCACGATGTGGACAGAGCGAGAACCATGTATTCTTGAGCCTGGAGAGTGACAGTGCTGGCGGCAGGAGCCCGAAATCCGCGCAGGAGGGAGGGGGCGGTGGGTGCCGGGCCCGGCTGCGGGGAGCCCTCCCTCCCCGTCGGGGTGGGCGCAGCTCCCCTGAGTGGAGGGGCAGCTCCGCTCTGCCAAGCTGGTGTTTGCCCTCAGGGGCTAATGTGTTCCTTTCTGTTTCTGCACATTGCACGGGGGGAGAAAGGGGTCCGCCTTGCGTGAGCGTCATGAAATACCCGCTGAGAGAAACAGAGCTGCCCCCCACCCGCGGTCTTTGGGGCTGCCCGACTTTGCTGGGATGGGAAGGCAGGAGCTGTGAGTGCACCGCGTCTTTGTGTCTCACGGAAACTTAGTTTAATTCTCTTGCCAGAGTGATTAGTGATTTGGAGCAATACTCGCCTCGTCATGCGTAACAGAGATCGCAAAATGTCCTGTGTGGGCCTGACACTGGGGAACCCAGAGGGGACTTAGGGTGGGACCTTGGTGCCAGGGGGGACACTGGATGTCCCAGGGGGAGATGTGCCTACTAGCTGCAGTGATTTCCTTTCCTTCAGGCCTTGAGAAAGCACCTCCAGGGGAGTAGGAAAGAGACAGGTAAGGAAAGGTCCCACTCCCAGTGTTGAATTTCAGTGTGTCTGCTCCATCAAAACCATCATGCCTTTGCCCCACCAGCCAGTCTCTAGGTCCAGGCCTAGGGCTGGGTCGGAGGGTGACCCCATTGTCTAGCGGTGACTGTGGTGTGGCCTGATCTGCACCGCTCCCGCAGGCATGGCCTCTGGCTTCCCATGCTGTCTGCGGGCCAGCCTCTTCGAGTGCGGCTTCTCATGTAAAATAGAGAAGTGGCTTAGCAGCCTCCCTCCGTTGATGTGATGTGTGGTTAGAATAACCCCTGCTTGCTGAGCGGTTGGAGGGGAGGAAAGTCTCTGAGCTTAACTGTGCTGGGAATTTTCCACTTTCTTTTCAGTCACAGAAACTGGTTGTTTCCAACGTGGAAAGCGCTCCAGGCCTCTGCATGATTAAATTCATCTGCAGCGTTTGGGATGGTACATTACAGTGACAGTGAGCGAGACTGGGGCTTTCTGTTGGGTCATGCAAAGCTGCAGGCGTTGTAACTCGAAGACTATTCATATACCAAAGGGTTATCTCTCCCTCTCACTCCTTCCCCATCTCCCTTCTGAGCGTGAAGGTAACCCTGGGCTAAGCGCGGTGTTTATGTCTAACATTCCCCTGAACGTTTGAGTCAGTCACACAGTTTTGAGAATAACTAGTAAGCTATGAAAGGCAGATTCAAGCATTATTGTTCATCCAGTTTATGGTGGCATCTGCTTGAGGGAAGGTGAGTCCCATGCTGAGAGTGCTGATGATGACTGCTGCTTTTGCTGTAATGCAAGACTGCAGGAAACAAGTTCAATACACTTTAAAGTAACAGGGTAGCTCTCACTAACAGCTGATTTCTCTTTTGTTCATTCTTCCCTCTGCCAGTACCAGGATTACTGTTTTAACTTTATGCTGTCTCTCCTTCTCTGGTATCAACGTTGCGCTTGAATGAGATTACTCACAACCAAATAAGGGCTTCTCTGCTAACAGTCTCCATCCTTTTTTTTTCCACCTTACCAGCCCTTCAACACCATGAAAGTCCTGTAGTCAGTCAACCATCTGACCCTCCTTGAAGCATTTAAGAAATCTTCTCTGATTTCTTCTCTTCCTTCAGGCCGTTATATTTGTCTGCCTGTGAGGATGCAAACCTGAAAACCTTTCCACTAGTCTACAGAGCAAGTCTCTTCCAGCTGATCATAGTGCTTAGAAAGAACAAGTCCTTTCACATAAAATAATGTGTTAAAGCCACCCTGGTGGTTTGCTGTGCCCAGCCCTGGGCAAACCTCAGCCCTCCCTGGCTGCCAGCGGGTATGGAAGCTGCCTGGTGGTGGTACGCCTGGAATTTCACATGCAGTGCTGGACAGTTGTACAGTCAAGCCCAGGTTTCCAGGTTTTTTCTTTCCGGGCTTAATTCCACCATCAGGCACCAGAGCAAGTAATGTGTTATTCGGCAGTAAGTTTCACTCAGTCTTAGTCATGAAGATGGAATTGGTCCTACAACAACAACAATAATAACTCTTTACCTGTGTCCTTTCCAACACTCCCTACATGGCCTCCCCATCACAAAAGCAAACAGAAGCTCCCAGAAAGCAGCAGCAAGTTCAGAGAGATCTGGCTCCTCACCAGTCCAAATTTTGTCTGGTGGGGCTTGCTCCGAGAGCTTGAGCTATAGTATATCCTTTCTAGTATTAAACTCCTGGGAAGACACTCACTCCCTTATGCAATGCAGAACTAAACACTTTTAAAATAAAGTTATCTAGTGGTTAACAGTACTGACTTGTGTGTATGCTGCTTCTAACCTGAATCTACCTAGCCTCACCTCTCAGAAACCAAACATTAAAATTACTTTATCTTCTGGACAAAAAGTCTCTGTATTTGATAAAAGGAGTGGATTACAGTTCTTGGCTCAGCCTCTCACCCTCCTACCCTTCCTTCCATTCCTGTATCTAATTCTGTGAGAGCTTTATGTGGACACTGAGGAAGAGGTCTTGTCCTTGTTAGCAGCTACAATCGAGTACCTCAGCCTGGTGAAAGGTGAGCCAAGTCAGGCTGTCTGCAACAGCTGAGTAACCAGGTACAGGCCCTCGGTAGCAACTTGCTCTGTGCATGATTATTCAACACATGTATTTTTGAAATAATTTTCTGATTTTTTTTTTTTTATTGTTTTCCATTATGGTCACATCCAGCTCCATATTACAAGGTGCTGAGTAACAGCTTATGAGCCCTATCAAATAATGTCTCCAGGGTTTGTTTACCAACATCCACTAGACACTCCAGCTTTTCTGTAGAAAACAGAAACTGAGCCCAGGCTTATCCAGGTATCAAGCTGTCACATTCCTTGGGGCCTGCAGAGCAAACTGGCCTTTGTGAAGAATGTTTACCATGACTGTAAGGCAGCTGTGTTTAGAGAGTCATTTCAGGAAAGTCTAGAAATAACCAGCTGGATTTCCATAACAGATTCGTAACTAATTGTAAGGGAAGAACAACTGTTCATCAACCGGGGCTTTGCATCCATCACAGGTAACACAATGAAATGGCAGTGACAGGACTCAGAGTCAAACAAGGATGCAGGGGAGTCTTCAGGCTCTAAATGTCACTTGCCTCTGACTCAGGTTTTAATTTATCAGTTATTTCAGCATCTGTTCCTGAAACAATAATAGAGGAGCCAACTGGTGTAAACCTGATCTCTGTGCCAGTGGTAAGTAAGTATTGCCACTCAGCGGGACTGTCTTTGGCTTTAGAGTCTTGCTGTGTGAGCATTGCACCTACAGCCCGTTTTTTGCAGGTTCCAACTTAGTAGTTGTAGAAAGAGATGTTGTCAGATTTAGGATACAGCAGAGAGCTGGTCACAGAGGTTTAGCTCAGCTTCAGCACGAGTAAGTTTTTACTATAAACATTATCCCGTGTGTAAAGAATTCTGTCCATTTTTTCTAAACTGCAGCACCTCCCCATCCCGAACACCTCCTTTTCCATGCCACCTCTGGTATCAGAGGCAGCCAAGCATAGCGTGTGGAAGAGGACTGAGCAAACCATGAATGAGCTTATTAAGGATGTGCAACTTTGTACCTCTATGGAGCACCAACTCTGGAGTATAGTACCTTTAACTCACTCAGATACTACTTAGCCCAGACAGGGCAGGTCCTTTAATTGGACAGACAAAAAGATTAGTTGAATTTTTGTTTTGCTTGGGGGATTTTTTGCTTGGTGGGGTTTTGGTTTTTTTTTTTGGTTGTTTCCCCCCCCCCCCCCCCCCGCCCCTACAAATAGATTCTATTTCTCAATGCCTCCTACAGACTTTGGGGGGAATATTTTAAAGCTTATTTTAATCACCTCCTTTCAAAGGTGAAAGTCTTCTTATCTCCTGTAATGAACCCAAACTTACAAAATTTTCCAGACCAAAAAAATGCAGAAATTTCTAATATATGGATTCTTCATAATTCTATGAAATCCTTTGCTTGTTCACTTCCATTTTTAACCTCACTGACAATGAAGGTTCTTGTCTCCCTGTGACCTTATTTTCTGCTTTTGCTGCTGGCATTTATTTATGACTAAAACATTAGGTTATTATTACAGCAAAACCAGTTAAGCTAGCTGTAAAAGTGATATTTACTAACTGAACAAAATATCCAGCGATGGTGATAAACAGATGAAGTGACTCAGGTCAAAGATTTATTTTCTCCATATGACTGCAAAGTGCAGTATTTTAGAAGCCACAAGGCCAAGTTCTGCCTTATGATTCATCTACTCTGTTTTCCAGAGAGGTAAGAGCTACCAGAAGGTATGAAAGAGGATATATACTCCAGAGCAGATGACAATTGTCTTGTTAGCTCGAACGCTTGCAGCGTATGCTTTCACTTTAGAGTTCCTCGAGACTGTTCTTTGATTTATGATGGCCCAAATGGTAATTGGCAAACACGCACATGCAAAGGATCCACAGAAGCCAAGCAGCAGCCAAACACAGACATCTGAAGGCAGAAGTTTGTTTATGAAGTAAAACTGCAAGTAATCCTTTTTTTTTCCCCTCCGTCCCTTAAGTAACTGCAGTTCAAGAGGTGGTGGAAATACTGGAAGGGAGGAAAACTAGTCCTCAACTGTTTGTGAAGGGTTTCACTAGGAGGAGCCATACCATATGTAATGAATGTGCAGAGCTGTTTGCAATTAGCATACATCAGAACTGCTCCCAGGGCAGCATTTTTGCTATTGCCATTTATCTTCTTAATAAAGACTTTTCAAATATATCAAAAGGTAAAATTGACTCAAGTTACTGTGATCCTTTGATTTCCTTGAATGTTATTTTTACAGACTTCATTCTGCCACCAAGAGGATGGAAACTCTAACTACCACATCACGTAAACACTTCATGAAGGACCGTAGTATTTTGTTAGAAGTTTCTCTATCTTCCCTTAAGTTTTGTAAAACAATGAGCACAACTGGATGTGATCCTGCCTCACGCTTCACCTGCAGTAGCAACAATAAACCATAATAACATTTTGGGTAGTCAGGAGTGGGAATGTGACTTATTACTTGAGTTCTGCAGTTGTTCATCCCTAGGAAATGCACAACTGATTCTTTAAGGTACTGAGAATGCCCCAGAGCCACCCTAGTCCAGGTTGGAAAACATACGAAAAGAAAGGTGAGTAATGAGGTAGACTGCCTTTGGGAGGTAGCTCTCTGGGATTACTGTCACTACCACGTTCCTTCAGGAAGCCCAAAGTCCCCATGGGCTCGTCCTTTGAGAAGACAGCCATGGCTCAGCCTCCTGTTTCACCTCTCGACTTACTGTGTGCCCCTGAGGAGCTGCATGCCTGCTTCTGGGTGCAGGAGTAAGGGTCCACGACTCCTGCCCACTTCTGGTTAGATTTTTTTGTCAGGAAAGAGTAATCACTCTTCCTAGCCAGTAAAATGCTGTAGGCTCTAGGCAGACCAGTGGTGATACCGTATGCTGGAATTACAGCTGCCAGTATCTCTAACCCTGCAAGCCACATGCCAACATCTTCCAGTGACTGAGAGCCTCAAGGCATATGCTGTGCTCTTCAGAGGGTGGAGGGAAAAGTCTGCTGTTGGAGTCATTCGCAGTGATGGTGAGGTACTTGTATGAGCTGGGAGTTGAACCTGTGTGGGAAGCTGACCCTACAAAGCACCAAGAGATATTGGTGTCATGAGCCCTTGCTGGGTCGCCTCCACCCACCGTAAGGGACTTGGAAAATCCAGTGGATTCGCCACCAGCGTTGTTCTGCATTTCTCTGTCATAGGAACCACAGATGAAATGTTCACAATAACTGAAGTGTTTACTTTTACATTCTATACCGTATTAGGGTCCAAGATAGGCTAATAAAGATGTAGGGGGGGGAAAAAAAGGATATCCTATTTGCACATTTCCAATGCGCACAAAGGCATAAAGTTTCTTGTACAAGTAGAAAAAGTCACATATTTGGCTCTTTGAGTCTGGTTTTAAGGAAAAAAATTGCAACTCTCTTCAAAACTAGCATTTAAACATTCTCCTTACAGTGCACTCCTTGCAAGTGCAGGCTGGGGTCAGAGATGTCACCCTGCTTAAACCTACTGTATTAATTCTCTTTGCAGACTGACTCCATTTAGATCTCTGTGAAATGAGGGTGACCAGACTTGCTGGCATCAAAGGAGCTGTTGCAAGAATATTAGCAAGGCACTGGAATACGGGAGGGACTGGAAACATTCCCAGTGATGGAAAATATATTTGTGTTATTATTTTAGCACAAGTGTCTTCTATAATGCTAAGATTTGCTATCAAATGCAATATAAATTGCACATCTGGTTGGAGGAAATAAATGCAATAATGCTTCAAAGACAATCTGTCAGCCTAAAAAGCAAAGAGATGAGGATTTATTGGTGTTTTTATTATTAACAGAAAAGCCTTGGGATCTCAAAATAGATCAGGGTTATAGGTAAAAGCGGGTTCTCTTTTCTTCTTTGTTTCCCTTAACCTACAATTAACATCAAGCTAAAATAGGATCATTTGAATGCTAATCTGGTGACTGTGTACATTTAGATAATGTTAGCTTAACCAATGTGTAGGTGAAAAAGACCATTGGGAAAAGAATGTGTCATAGGCATATTCCTCAACTGAAACACTTCAGGCCATGTACCATTCTGGAGATACTATTTGCTTAAGAAACCCCAGTCTTATCCTTTTCCAGTCCTGCAAGACTTTTGGGAAGCAACAGTGGGCTACTTCTGCACAAAGGCTTAGGATGAATGTCTATTTGCAATAGAATGAATGATGAAGGAAATAGGGACTTCCAAAATAGATGTCTTATAAAGTTATAATTTGAGGGAGTTGGGATAAAACCAGCATTTCCAAATTAGCAAGTCGAAGGCGGGTTGAAGATGTACACATATGATTTCCTGTCTGACTTGCTGGTGACTGCAACCTCCTTTCCAGAAGAACATTGTCCCATGCAATGCTGATTAAAGCCTCCCAAAAGTCACTGTGAGGTGTTGGAGGGAACTGTACAAATCCTGTCCCCTCTTTCTCTTAAAAAGTATCTGCAAGAACTTCTGTTCTCTTCAGTCAGGGCTGGGTTGAATTTCCAATGGAATTTCAATTAAATTCTTTGGGCAATCTCTATTGAATTTATAACAAAATCTGACCTATGCTGCGTTAAAGTGAGGACATCTCTTGTTTTGTATTGCTATTGGTTAATAACCCATGGCAGGGGGATTGGAATTAGGTGATCTTTAAGGTCCCTTCCAACCCAAACCATTCCATGATTCTATGATTCTAATTACTAAATAAAGAAATATTAAGTACAAATTTCATGACTCATACAATATTTCAAAAATTACAGGTACTGTAAAGTCCCATTTACATCTACCACATCGATGCTTAACTTACTTTCCATTATTCGCAAGGCTATTAATGTCAGTAATTACAGGAGGTAGCATGTCTAATATTGACTGTATGATGGAATAAGCGATGTTGAGCTGCTACAGTGTGTTTTATATTAAGTACAAAAAGCTTCTGATACAGTTAACTCAACTATAAATCTTAACTCAAATGCTTATATGTCTCTTTTATGACCTGAATAAACTGAGGTAGAAGCAGTGCAGCTGAATAGTCACTCGCTGCCAAACCGCATATTCAGCTGAATATGCACTTACAATATCCTTTTCATATCGAGTAATAACAGTAAGACAGAAAAAGGGCTGCATATTTTCACTAAATGAAGTATTTTTTTTCCAGAACACTGAGTTTAATGGTAAAAAAATTCCCTGAATAAACACAAACTTTAGAATCACAAATATATAAGTAAAACATAAACCAACCGTATTAGTGTGGGGTTTTTTTCAGTGGAAATCTAGTCTGTGTTCATGATAGGAGGCGCTCCACAGATTTTGATGGATGTTTTAAGTATGGACCTGGGCACCCTGTGGCTTTGGGAACTCACACTGCTCTGCCCCTTTGGGGAGGCTGCCAGGCTGACTCGGGTGTGGAGGCAGCCAGAAGCCACAGTCACCTCTGCAAACGCTGGCACTTGCCAGCTGTGTGGGCTGACAGAGGAAAGTTGGGCTGTGAGGGCAAAGAACACTTTGGGAAGCTGTGATTATCTCAGCTGATAACACGATTTGATCTGGTTTTGTGTTTGCTTGCACTCACTGATGCAAAATACCCAAGTGCAAAGCTTGAGCAGGAAAGCCCTGCCAGGGCTCAGACTTCCAACCTCACCCCTGGGAGCCGTGGCACTTGTGTCCCCAAGATATCAGTACATATTTGTTGAGGTTTCGGCCCAGGTACCTGCCGTGCAAGGAGGGTCGTGGCATGGGAGCCTGTGGGGTGAAACAGGGAATGAACCGGTTTGACTCACAGAAAATAAGATTTAGGTGCAAGTGTCACTGAAAATCATAGAATTGATCCCAGAGAGAGATCAACTGCCAGAAAGCACAAACCCTACTTCAATCACTTAGCACTGAAATCAACTCCTTTGGATGGGAAGTTCTCCTTAAAGACCTTCAGTACAATATGACCCTTTAATATTAAACATGTCAACATTTAAATTGATGATGCTAAATTTTTTTAGAACTATTTACAAGGGGAGTATTTCCCTCTGAATTTGTAATAAATCATGTAAGACATCTTTTCATTCCATCCCTCTTTAAAAAGAAATATTTGGTAGTTTAGAATGTTTAATGTAGTGGAAAATCTAAAGGGAAAAATAAAGCATCAATAGGCTATTTCAGCAGCAGAAACCATTTGGGACCTGCTTAACCTCCTAAGCTCTTCTCCAAATTTATTTGGAAAGGGGCATATAAAGAGCTCATCACTTTCCATCTCCATCTTCGTGCGTGGAGCATATGAAATAGTTTAGCTTCGTACTCACACTCCAAGCTGATATTGATGGTGGGCTGAAGTAACTTGAGATCACTATTTCTTCCTCCGTATGACAGTTCTGGAACATTTGGATGACTAATTAACTTGTTACTAGTCAGCATTTTTTAATATATATATATTTGACTTTATTTATGAATGTACATGTCTATAAGAGTAGGAGCCACACACATAGGATACCGTTTTAAAACAGGATTATTACACCACTACGTCCTGGGCTTTCCCTGTGCTTGTGATAGGAAAACTACACCGGCAAGAGAAAATTTTACTTCATGTTCAGTGCTTCACCCCACCCATTGCTGGGTGTAGACCAAATTGAAGGACTGACATAAAGATGTGATCAAGATCTTCCTCAGTTCAGTGCAAATCCTCCTCTGACTTCAAGGGTTAATGGACTAAACTTGAGAGCACAGAGGTTCAGGGCATCAGGCAAAGTGTGGGATATGCCCTTCTCGTTTGAAATCATGTTTGTAATTAAAAAAATCTGTAAGAAAACATCTTTCAAAACCTTTCCAAACATAACAGCCAAATTCTGCTTATGCTGAGAGACCTGACAGCACTGCTTTTGCAGACAACACTCCCATTACCGTCAATAACAACCAACCAAGCAAAAACTGCAGATTTAAAACCTATACGAATTATAAGGATGCTTGTGTGTCAGTGGCTGGCTGTGTCTGCATCTAACAGTCTGTGTATATATATCTATTTAATTATTTACCTCTGGTGTTGAAGATAAAAGCTTTTTACCATACCCAAACTTTCAGGCATTATTTCTAAAAGTTGAACTTCATAAACACCGGCATGTCTGTTCTCCCCTTTCTATTTCTTTTTTTTCAGCAAAGCCCGGTTTGGCAGACCCTTGCAGGAGTATCTGTTCAGCATTCTTCAGAGGTTGCTCAAAAAGAAATCCACGTGGTGACCCCACATCTTCTCCCTTTCCTGCAAACCCCAGCTGAAAGCCCGGTGAAAGCTACATGACACTGAAACACAGCGTCGGTGTTAACGCTGCATACATACATACAGCCAGAGAAGTTTGTTCCCTAAAAACCCAACTGCTAACTTCTATAGGCTTGAGTCACATTGACTGGACAGACTGCTTCCAGAAAGAGCATCATAGCTATAAGGGTAAGAAATGTCTCATTTATTTACTGTAAGAATGTCAGTGGACCTTCCTGAAGGGATGTAATTAAAAAAAGTAGCTGGAGTAGGGAGGGGAGACATGCTGAATGATGACAGGCGGTATTGTCCCACTGGAAGGTTTTTTACTTCAGCACTTCTTGGGAGGCTCTGTGGCTGCAGGAGGACAAAAGCAGGAGAGGATGATGAGAGAGGAATACAGATCATGTATCAAATGTGGCAAGAGAGCAGCTGGGTGAGAAAGTGGGGATGAGGCTTTGAAACTAGACACACGGGCAAAAACCTGGAGTTAAGAGGCTACATTCAGGAGGTGGAGAGCTGCGTCTGGAGATCTTGGGGGATTGGGACTTGAAACCCAGGTACCAGAGAGACTGGCACCTTCAGGTAAGAGGCTAGCAGAGAGAAAGTAAGAATGATTGGGACAGGCTGGGAATGAGAACAGTAACTGCTTGAGAGAGAAAGAAGTGGTTGGAAAGAAGGAGACTGAGCTGAGGAAGGAACAGGACCGGGACAGGGATGGTTAGAGGGGAGTAACACGGAGCTAGAGTAAGAAAACATTTGTTAGAGCCTACAGCCCCTTCACTGGCCATTCCTGGGCAGGGAATGGAGCATGACTCCCCTAGGTCATGGTACTACTCTGCTCTCAGCCCCTAGCATAAGTGTCCTCTGGTCTGTGGAGAAGTTGGCAACTTGGTATTGCTACAAATTACCCTATTAACTCAGGGGGCAGGAGTCCATATGGAGAAGCTAAGAGCTAACCCCAACAGTGTGAGGCATAGAGGTGTTAATATGATGCCACATAATAGAATTTTTGTTTTTCCACTTTGCTTCATTAAGAACCTAGGAAATTACCTGCAAACACTCTCTTAAAAGAACTCTGTGAGCTGCCAAAGCAAACACACAGGAGTTGGAAAGCACCAGAGCTGAAGTTATCTGTGCAGTTTTTCCCCCTTTAACATGTATCCACTGGGAATAGAGAAAGCAATACTCTTTTCCCACAGAGATATGTCAGTCTGTACCCAGTCTTGGTCCTGCTCGAGATGAGTCAGCATTGTGTAAGAAGAGAGACGCTCAGCCCTCTATTCATTTGTTTTAGGTTGAAGGGTGTGTTTTGAATACAGTTGAGGAGCTGGGGAAAACAATGACCAATCTCTCGATTAAAGCTATTGAATGGCAACCTGAAGAGCTGGGTGCATCCCTCCCTGCTTGTGCCACATATCTCTCATATGACATCATTACGTTCTTACACCAAATTTTGCACACGTGGTCATGAATTGCACGTTCCCACTTACACGGATACCTAACTTGAGACCTGCAGGGTCTGATTTGGAGAAGTGCTGAGCACTCACAGCTGCAGCAGGACTCAACGGGAGCTCTGCTCTGAATATCTGAAGAATTACACAATAGTAAGTATCCTGACAAACTAGGTCCTGGAGTCGTAAATTGGACATCCAAAATCTTTGTACCTTACTGTTCTTCTGATTTTCAGCTGTAAGATGGGAATAAGAATCTGGAAATAAATACATATTTGTGAACTGCATAGACACTACGGTCATTAAGACCATGGGAAACTTCCCAAATTAAAATAAAAACTCTTTCTTCAGATCAGGATTGACTGGTCAGTGGTAAAGAGGGGGTTAGGCCACATGTTAAACACATGGAGAAAGCAAGATATTGAATGGCTTTTTGATAAATTAATGCCACCCATCCTGAGCAGTGAATGAAGCAGGGATCCTGTGTGAGAGGCATGAAGTGGCCGTGTGTTTAAAGGTGGCATAACAAGCACGCATATAGAGGGAGCATATTTAGACGGCATGCTCCTAAGGCCGGCTATTCAGACTGCTGCACACTTAACGTCACGACAAAAATTGTTAATATGATCTCTGTGTGTGGAGCGTTAGGGATAATAGATGCTTTAGAATTGTCTTTTCTTTAGGAGGATAGATTTTCAGACTGAAATCAAGATAAATACTGCATGTATGTGCTATTATCCAACACTAATCCAGCTCTAAAGAAAGGGCATGTGTATATACTGTTACAAAAACCTAATAGGAACTGGGTGACTGCCATATATTACCTGGCACACTGAAACTGTAAAGTCTGCTTTCACCATCAGTGTGACTTATCATCTGGAAGTGATTTAGTTGTGTGGTTACCTTTGGACCGCAGTTCTTTTTGGTTCTTTACTAGCAAGCAAATAACGATGGAGAATAAGGCTTTAGCACTGTCAAGTAAACAAATAATTGGGCTGGAGATTTCAAAACCAGAGGTGAGAAGTGATTTTGGAGCTAGTCAAAACTCTGCAGGTTTTATCCTCCATGGTTGTTATTAAAAGCTGTTATAAAATCCAGATCTCTACCCTCCCTTGCTCCCCAACCCCCTCTTACCTTTACTATGTGGTATGCAGGGAACATTGCTTGAAATATACTGCCACTCAGCTCCGCACAGTCCATGTCCATAAACCGAGTTTGTTTTCTGAAGTAATTTGCACGGTATAGATCTGTATTTTCCTCTGAGTGCACACACCTGTAATTTCCATCAACATCACTAGGAGCTGTGTGTAAGGAAGGGAAAATCTGTGCTGGACACTTCGCACAAGAACCTCCAAATGGGTTCACATTGCCTCTCTCTGACTAAAAACGTCATGAGAAGCACCTCTGATGATAAATTTCTGATGACTAGTTTACCTGGCAGGTGGCCCTCCAATAAAATAGGATAGTTATACCTGATGTTCCAAATATTTCTGAACTGATGACAGAAATTTCAAGAACAGAGCAGCCTGAAGGTATCATTCTGTGTGGGATCACAGCTTTCATCCCTATCGCATCCCAAAATGCTTTTTGCAGAGTTAGCAGGCGCTGTTTGGTTAGCAATAAATAAACACAGAGGAAAAGAGAAATTAAAAGGTGATGACAGGATACGTGCTCATAGTCAAGGTTGAATTAGTCAAGGTTGAATTAGGCTGAAGTGGAGAAATACTGGAAGGCAGTTTCAGATGCAGGAGCTCTAGGGGTTTTTACACGGTACCAGCTGCAGCGAGAGTATAGGAAGGACCAAAGGTGATGCCTCTGTTAATTAGCAGGAAGAAGAGAGTGAAGAGGGAAGTGTGATAAAGACAGGTAGGTGAGGCTAGAGGATTCAACTGATTATTTTAAATGTGACATATCAAATATTCTTCGGTGCCTTCATAAACCCCCATTCTCATGTACTCACCAGAAAGTGCATGGGACAAGCATCTTAGACTACCCCAGTGGAAAAAACAATAAACAGTAACACTTGAAAGGTTTTATAGACATACAGTGCTGAGAACACATTTTCTGAAAGCACTCCCAATTAATTGGTAGAAGAAAAAAACCCCCAAATCTTTTGTTCAGGTCATATTTAAAGAGAAATTTCTTTCCTAGAAGGGTAGGGCAGTGCTGGAATTCATTACTCAGAGGAGCTGTGGATTCTCTATCCAAGGAAGTTTTCAAGACTGAGCTAAAGCCATGGCTGACCTGGTCTGCTGCTGGGGATGGTGGGGAGGCTGACAAGGAGGGGCAGAGCCCTTGCAGTCCCCTATTTCCTGTAACCCACTGTGGCAAGGGCAGATGAGACCCTCTGTCTTGATCTCGGCTCAGTGGAGGCCCCGCTCCGGCTCTGACACCAACAATCGACAGAAAAAATTGCTTTTCTAATACACCCTGAGCATCACAGATCACAGGAGAAGAGTTTGATACATCTTAGCTAATATGTTTCACATTTGCTCTCAAAGCTATGGCTAATGAGGAACATGGAGAGCAGCTTCAAAACCATCAAATGGGTTCAGTTTTGTAAAGTATGTAAAACAGGTCCAGCATTAATGAGGAGTCCTTGAGACTGGCAGTACCCACAATGGTAATGCTGCCTCTGGTCTTCCCCATGCCTGAAAGAGCTCAGGGATGCCAGGCAAGACAGGCAAAAGGATATTTGGTCTGTGAACCCCATGGGTCTTACATAGGAGCTGCTTCCTTACAGAAAGGATTTTAGCTGCTCCTCACTTGCCCAGCAAGGGAAGTGGGCACGCAAGGGATTTAGACAGCAGGTACAAGAGATACCTTCAGGGTCAGGTACCAGCTGCGAGGGTGTGGAGAGGGGTGTAGTGAAAACCAGTGTTAGAGGATGCTGGACATAGGAGTTTGAATGGGCAGAAATGCACTTGCAAACTTTCATAAGTCCTGTCCCATATGGTTAATATTTAATATTAATCTGTTCTGGGACAATTTTTCATAAACGACCCCTCTCCTTAGATACGCTAATGCCTCAGACATCTTGGCATACACTTTTTAAACTATCTGCATCACTTTCTGGAGGAGGAATGGGGTATGGAGTACAGCAGCATGTTGTGGGCAGCAGTTATACTATTGATGTCCATTTCTTTACTAACAATAGCTGAGATTATGTCCAGAGTAACCATCCCAGCAACAGACCTAGTGTGTGTGATGTGGCATCCTGGTGAATCCCATGCCGTTAGCAGAAGAATGAATGACAGCAGTCATGCATTCAGAAAAGCCTCACCAAAAACCCAAGAGAATTAGTGGTCTGGATTTCTGCTGCCTCTCTCTGGAGCTGTTCAGAAGGTTTACACACCTGTTTTCTAAACAACCGGTCCAAGTTCACAGGCCACTGTGCCCAGCACAGCCCTGCAGCCCCCTCCACCCTCTGACCTTGCCTGTCCAGCACAATCCGGAGCCAGGGAGACATTATGGCATGATGAGCCCAGTGTGTGAGACAGCAGGACTGTGCTGAACTGGTACAATTCGAGCCCAGTGAATCTCACATCCCAAGCGTGATCCTTACCCTGTGCACCTGTGACTGTCAGGACAAATAGGCTTTTGCTTCCTGTTTTTATTTTCACTCTCAAAAGCAGATTTAATCTATGCAGGAGAGACAGTAAGTCAGTTTTCTGTCCAGATTTGGATTAGTAGTTGCACCGTCTAAAGTACCGTGTAACAAGTGACATCCCATCAGCCGAGCTGCTGTAGTTGGGTGTATGAGTGCTCTTAGCACACTCCAGCTGCCAGGGACGATGTGTTATGTGTTAAGACATCCTCATGGATGTGTGCAGGCCTTCAGCAGCAAACAAAAGAGCTGGAAATTCTTCTGTCCTTCTCCCCAGCATTATAGAGAGGAGATTGGCAGGTTCAAGGAGACAGCTCGTTTATGACTAATTGAATTTTGATGGGATTTACTTTACCTTGTGGATCCAGAGAAGAGTAAGGTGGTTTAACACATCTTCCCTACCCCTGACTCACAAGAACAATTATTTTAAGTTTCTTTTAGTTACAGAGCCAGAATTGGATCTTTGGTTAAGTGGCTTAGCAGAAATATAAAGCCAGCAATACTGTGTGAATTATTTCTTAGAAAAAAGTGTCCAAGCTTGACACAATGTAGATACTCCTGTTATATTTTGGTGCTTCCAACACATGTGTAAGATATGTGGCCAACATAACAAGAAACACTTTTTGATGAGGACAATATATTTATATGTACAGAAAGTGACCAAAGATTGCTGATGCCACAGATTCCCTTTCTCACATTAATGTTTTAGGGAAAAGCCTGATACTTACAACCTTTGTCCTAATTTGCCATAACTACATGTAGCAATGTGCAAGATTATGCCTAAAACAGTTCTTCCCCCCCGCCCTGCTGCAAGCAGGCACTGGCGGATACCATACGAACACCTGCGTGTTGCCAACTTCTGCACTTTTAGTGACCAGTGCAACTTCCAGACATGTCCTTTCTGCACTTTTTTATTGGTTAAGTTCACAGAAAACCCACTTGATTATTGCATAATGCCTTCATGAATCAAGCTTTTACTGTGCAATTCAAGTTGCAGTAAAATAAGTGTGCTTCATATGTTAACAATTACAGGCTAGATTTATAAAAGCATCACACACTGTTTGCATTGGCTTTTCTAACTACTTTATTCATAAAACAGTGTTAATGCACCTAAAATAAATTCACCTTCCTTCTGAAACTCATTAAACTCTTGTGTGTCTGCACAGATAACTCTTTAGTCACTGTGTACCCTAGGAATGCGTCATGTAAAATAAAGGTGGTATGTCCCTGCTCACACTCTTTTACTGTTCAACCAGGCAGGTGTGTGAGGTAGACGTGGCTGGAGCCAAGTCTACGCTGTGTCTCACAGGGTTTGAAGTTGCAGACGTGAGGGATCATCCACGATGGACTCAGTCCGAAAGAGCAAAAAGGTGAATTACAGCAAAGAGCTAGCCCACCATAAAAGGACACCAAGAAGAATTTTCTTTGAAATTCTGATCTGTGCTGCAAGTTCAAGTTTGCTCTGCTTCCACTGGCCTCAATGAATGTCAGCTGTACTCACACAGCTGTAAAATGTTATTTATACCTGTAAGTCTAGTGGGGTCAGAGCAACAGAGAACTGGTGTAAGAGTAGAAGCCAGCACGTTGCCTCGCTGGAAGTGAAGGCAGGACTCCCTGCAATACCAGGCAGGCCTGTAGCAACAGTTTCACTTTTACAAATCATGTTTCAACTGAATGGAAACTAAAATCACACTTATTTTGTGAGAAACATCTTAATGCTATCTGACCTTTTAAAGGTAATTTTTATTTTTACGCTAACAAGGCAAAATAATTTGCTTTTTAACTGTTTTGTTCCTTTTTTACAAAATTTAGTTGTTTTTTTAATGTGAACAGACACAAATGTATAAATGTGACATTTTTTGGAACATGATTTGTAAAGGAGACAGTGAGGAAGAAGTCGATGGAGAGGACTCTGCATAAGCAGGACATCACTGCCTTTTGATTTGATGTTCCCCTTGAAGATCCACAGAAAATGCAGCATTTCTTACCAAATACCAAGTGAATTTCCTGATTGGAACATGTGATCAGCTTGGAAAAAGCGTGGGTTTGTGCAATCTGTTTCCTGCCCGAGAACAACTTTGCCTTTGGCTAAACTAGCACCACAAGTCATAATCAATTAAAGTTCTTGTTTTTCCTTTTGGAACCGAGCACTCAAGCTTTTCATGTGAAAGTCTTAATGGTGGATATATGTGTAAGTGCGAATGTTTTCCTATGTCATTCATATTAATGAAGGCCTGCAGGTGTATTTGGAACACATTTTTTAAAGTAACTCACAGAAAATCTTTTTTCCTTTTTTTTTTTTTTTTTTTTTCTGGAGAGCTCCTCCTACCCTCTCCCCCACAACATCTGTATATAAAATCAAATTTTGTGGCCAATCTGGAATTCCATGCCCCCAATCAGACCATGAACTTGTACCTAGTTTAATCTTTTCTCTGGAAAAATGCTCTAGGAAAAGACTCAAACAATGTATTCTACTTTACAGAAGAAATACGCTACTAAATGGGGCATAAAAATATTCCTTCAGATTAACCTAATCAAAACAAATTTGTTTCATCTTCCTACACTTGAGTAATAGATGTTGACAAAGCCCCTGAATTATTTGGCTTGAAGTCTTCTGAAATTTCCCTTAATGGTGAACATGAGATAAACGTTACAAATGTGGTTCAGCCTTGAGCAGCAACTGAGAATTCCCTATTAATAGATGATAGAGCAGTCACTCCTGTAACTCAAGTTTCTGAGGTTTTCTGAAATAAATGCACAGAAATCTGATAGGAAGCCACACGGTATTTGTGGGAATGAGTAATCCCAGAAAACTCACCAAACCTACTGAAGTCAGTTGAGACACTTTTCATCTTTTCTCTGGGATTTGTGTCACTGTTCACATTTTCCCACAATCGGTGTGGTTCAAAGCCTAGCAGCTGCTCTTCCTGCACTGTTAGGAGATCTTAGACCAGGAATTTGGAGGGAGTAACCCCAAGGTGCTCACCTAGCGAGGTTCTTCTGCAAAGCATTGATAAAACAAGACTCACTGTGTTTAAAACCCAGAGATTAACAAGGAATTACATTCCAACCAGAAGCAAAACAGCAAAATGAACCTCCCTCAGGAAGGCTGAGATTTAATGGTGATTTAACAACATTTACAGGCTGTAACCATGATCTCACTGAGCTAGGCATGCTGCAAACGTAGCTTTCCTAAAGAAACATCCTTACTTTAGACTGCCCCAGCTGGAGCCCCGTGCCCGTACAGGCTCTTTTGTTCCTTCAGAGTTGGCTTTGTTGGGACATGATGGGCTCCTGCTTCCCCTCTTGGTTCCAGTCATGTTTTAATGGGCTTCATGGTTTCCTGGTCTCACAGAACACTGAGTCAGTGGTACTACATTTACAGGAGCTTTTAAAAGCTGAGGAAGAACTATTCTGCATCCAACCAAAGGTCCAACCACCACAAAGTATCACATCTTCACTAGTGGCCCAAAACAGCTGTGTGTGAAGGAACATGGGAAGAGAAAGCTCATGTGATGACAGGTACCCAGAACACTCTCCAGATCTTGAGCAATCTTTGGGTTAGGAGCTCTCTTGCCAGAGGTGACATCTTGTATTTAATATTAACCATAATTCAATATGAAAGAAGGATTTACAGAGTTAGCTGAGAGCATTTACAGACAACCTGGGGAAAAACAGCACCGTGAAGGCTCTTATTTAATCTATACAGTGTTACCACAGAAGAGACAGGTGTGTGTTGATCAGCTATATGTCCAGTTCCCTCCTTCTTCTGGGCGCACTGTTTTTTGGTGTAGTCTTTTGCCTCACAAATATATTGTAGTGGTAAAAGCAACATCAACATCCTGTTTCATCTTTGCACTACAACTCTTGAAAGGCAGGAAATTCCATTTAAGCATAAGAAAAAATTTACTGTGAAGGTAGTCAAAAAAAGGAACAGGAGAGATATTGTGGAATCTCCACCATGGAGATACCCAAAACCCTAATGAACATGGCCCTGAGCAACTGGCTGTAGCTGACCCTGCTTTGAGCAGTGGGGTTGATGTAGGTTTGGACAAAAATCTACAGAGGGTGCAAACTTCCTGCCGGTGCATTTGATTCACTTGTTCTGATCATCGATAAAGACATTAAAGAGAACTGTCCCCAGTACTGAGCCCTGGGGAACACCACTTGTGACCAGCTGGATTTAACTCCACTCACCACAACTCTTTGGGCCCAACCATCCAGCTAGTTTTTACCCAGCAAAAAGTGTGCCTGTCCAAGCCATGAGCAGCCAGTTTCTCTAGGAGAATGCTGTGGGAAACAGTGTCAAAGTCAACTTTGTCAACTTTACTAAAGTCTAAATAGACAACTAAGTGGGTCACCTTGTCACGAAGGAGATCAGTTTGGTCAAGCAGGACTTGCTCTTCACAAACCCACGCTGACTGGGCCTGATCTCCTGGTTGTCCTGCATGTGCTGCGTGATGCCACTCAAGACAATCTGCTCCATAACCTTCCCCAGCACCGAGCTCAGACTGGTAGGCCAGTAGTTCTCTGGACCCTCCTTCCAGCCCTTCCTGTAGACGGGCATCACATTTGCTAACTTCCAGTCAAGTGGAACTCCAAGGCTGCAGCAGGACTTTCTGAAAAAAATGAAAACTCAAAAGCTTAAATTCAACACCACGGTGTCTTTTTGACAAATTAGTTTTAACATGGCAATGTGATTTTTTTCTTGCATTGCATTATTCCACATGTTTTAGGGAAGGCACATTATAGAGGAGAGCATCTTACAGTTTCTTATACTCTAATATTTTCCAGTCCATCATCTTCAGGTGGGTTTGCCACAGTCAGATAAAGTATTTACGCATCTGTACTGGTAAACTTGACATGTCCATGCATAATAATTGTGAAAATGGCAGGTTCCCTGTGTCACTGCGGGGTTCCTGTGAGATGCTGCTTCTGTTTGGGAGGGTAGAGCTCAGAACAGCTCATCAATACGGAGAGCAACATATGCATCTACGTACGTGCTGTGTTTCCTAAGGGCTTGTCAAAACTTTCAAGCCCTGCGATTAACATGCAAAGCCCCCAAATATAGTTATTCCCTTCAGACACGGGCAATAGCTGTGTGATTTAGACTGAAACAAAGCAAAATAACAATAAATATTTTTGAAAACTTCTACTTATGGTGGATTTTTTTTTTCCTGTGTGGTGAACACTGGGTCAGAAACCTGGTTTCCCCACTGCCCTTTAGCTTTCACAGATTCTCACACCTGTTTGTAACTTACGATCCCACTGAACCGGCGGTGGGTTTGCATCCCCTTTCCGCAGGCAAACAGGATTTCTGCAGATGGGAAACGCTGAAGCTGCGAGGGTCCAGTCTCCGCAGGAAGGGATGCGGGCTGAGCCGGTAGCTCTGCCGGTGTGGCAGACGGGACAGCCCGGGCGGCTGCAGGTGCTCAGCCCAGCCAAGCGCTTTCGCTCACGGAGGGGATGCTTCGGGCTCTTACCTCTAGAGGGGAGTAGATCCCTGCGCACTGCTCTCCGCCAGCGGCAGGGCTGGTCCAGCCGCATCCACCGCGGCAGATTCCCGGTCAGTGGGAATGAATCACCTCGCAGGTGCACGGTGGCTTCGCCGGAGCTGGAGGCGCTGGTTTTGGGGAAGTCTTGCAGCCATCCTCGCTCTGACACCGACTGGGGACTCTGGCATCGCTGGATTTTACGACTGTAGGCTCTGAAACGGAGCCACCTGTTCGGAGTTTCCCGATGTTTGGAAGCCCTGGAGAACTCACGAGTGTACGTTAACAGTGCAGATCATGCATAGGGTGTTTGGAGACGAAGCGCACCTCTGTATTTCCAACGTGCGGGATGTACGGCATGCAGGCTGCTCGTCCACGCACCAGCGGCTCGGTGGAGCTGCCCATCCCTGAAAGTGCTGGACCCAGGAGCACCCGATGCACACCCCTTGCATCCGCGTTTCGGACCTGGATTCTCCCAGCAGAAGGAAAGGTCCTCCATTTGCAGGCAGTGGGAGTAGTGGATCTTCTGGGAACCTGTCTTGGCCATCGGTAACACGTGCAGCTTGTGTTTGCTTGGGAGCCCAAGCTAAACCGCAGGTTATCGATGGTACCTGCCAGCATGCAAACCAGAGATTTTCAAAAATTTTGAAAATACTGACAGGAAAAAAAAAAAAAAATCACTTTTTTCTCCCTCGAGAAAAAAAAATTGAGGGAAAATATTTTTAAAAAATAAAATCAGAATTATTTTCTTTCCTTTTCAAGAACAGAAAGTGGATTATGTATAAATTAGTTAGCATTCAGAAATTCCTGCAAGGTATTGTTTTCAAATAAATATTATACAATGTAAAACATCTTGGGACCATGGAAAGAGTCATGCTGCACATGAAAGTACATCAATGGGTTCTTTCTCTACTGACACACCTCTACATTAAGAAAAATCCTAAATTAGAAAATAGAACATTTAGCCTCAGCCTCTAAGCCATGTGAGTATAGGAAATTAAATAACTGTAATAAAATAAGCCCCGAAACACCATTTTGGAGGATTGAAATGAAGCAAGGGTAGCATCAATTTAACTTTAGATTTTTAAAAAATCAATGTTCATGTAAAAAAAAACCCCAAAATACATAAAATATTCTTTCCCTTTTTTTCCCCCCAGAATTTCCAATATTTACTGTCAGCTCAGAGGATGGAAATAACAAAAAAGAAACTACAAAAGTTTTCTCCTAATGTTTTCTTCTTTCTTTTCCTACAAACCATGACATGTTAGCTCACACACATGCAGCCTGCATTCTGCCTTGCTTTCTCTCCCTTATGCCCAGAGCTCAATACCTCCTGCTTCTTTCCAACCACCTCCATTTCCTTCGCACTCTCAGAGCATGGTCCTCTCGTTGGCAATGGGGGCTTTCTGCCCACATAAGAAAGTGAGGCTAACATAATGCTCTTGCCAGTTAGTGTTGATATTTCAAAATCTCTTCAGGATATCTTTGTGCCTTTATGCACCTTCTTCACCCTCCGGTTCCTCCCCAACCCCACATAAAGGATTTGATCTGCCATCAATGAGGAAGGAAGTTTTACAGCTTTAAACTCTTTCTATTAAGACATACGCAGAAGCAAGGAGATCTCCCTTACCTTTGTACTGAGGCTTTCATATGTAGCAGTTCTCTCACCTCTACAGTACGTTTGGCTGGGTTTGGACATAGTAAGATTTTGAAGCAATGATCCTTATCCAGGACACAAAGATTTTCCTCCTTATCTCTGTACCTGATGTTTCAACTGATTCCTCTTTCAAAGGTCATGAATTACCTTACAGAAATCAGAGCAGATATTTGGCTACATGGACCCCCTTGACGCCAATCTGCTAGGCTGCAGATCTCAGTTACAGGGAATGGAATGGCTGTTGAGTTGCAGAAATTCACAATATCCCATATACTTTTGTGACCTTGAAAGGCCAAGATGACACATTGTAATCAACAACAGGAAGAATTCCTAGGCTTGCTAAAATTCTTCCTAGGAAGGAAAACCGTTACAGCATTTCTAAGTATTCCCAGATATACTTCATAGTTTCTTCTGTTTTGACCATATACATGCATTTTTTGATGTGAAAAATGACTTGAGGTAAACAGAAATCAAAGATAAATGCAGTCCAATCGATTTTAAAGTAGTGCTGATTCCATAGAAGCTATAACTGCGGTTAAGGTTTTAAAGCATTTTATTTTGTATAGTGTTTGTTGGATTGAGTCACGATGAAATTAGAAGAGGATGAACCAGCTGAGGAAAAACACAGACCTTTATTCACTCACCGACAAAAGGGCTTTTCACCCCTCTGAAGCCTAGTCAGCTGCAGTCAACCCTTCACCTTCAGACAGTAGGTTCTCTTCAATTACCAATAGTTTATTGGAGCAATTTCATTTTTTTCTGTAGAGAAAAGTCTAGAAAAGGCTGGGAGTATAAGCTCAGCCTTTTTTGGGCTGTGACACAAGGCTGGTGGCCTACATGACCCATCTGTGTAGCTTTGCTCTTTTGAGGACAAAACCCAAATTAAATCTCTGCTCTGGTTCTGAAGTAATTTATGGGATACAGAGATGATATGAGTTGCTTTGCCATTGAGCTGGAAGATATTTTCACGTGACTTGACTGCAACCTCTAGATCCTTCTGAGATAGAAGTTACGTCACTCAATGAGGCCAGTTTGACTTCTGTACATGCTCTTGAGCTCTGTATTTATCCTGTTAATTGCAGAGAACTTTCAGATGCCGGGCACGGACTTTGTAGCTCACCCAGAGTTACCAAACATGCCTCTGTATGGCTGCACATAGGAGGAGAGGCAGTCTGACAGGCTCACACACCATTTTTATTAGAACAGAACAAAATATGAAATTTCTTTCAAATTTTGGGGAAAATTTTTGGGGAAACTTTTTGCTTAAAAAGAAAGAACTTTCCTCTTGCTTAAAATCAGAATAAAAAGTCAAAATTGCTCATGACATGAAATTCCTCAAAAAAGACACCCACAGCAAGCTTCCATTTTTGCATTGACTTCAGTGCTTGTAGAGTATGGTATTTTGTTATTTTGCTAAAGTCAAAATATTACAGCTGAACTGAAGTGCTTCAGCCGTAGAGAAGCAAAACACTTCAGTCAGATGAAATAAAATATTCTGATATTTTTCCACTGAGCAATTTAAGTAAAATGTTAGAATCCTAGTGAGTCTCCAGACAACAAAGAGCCAGCAATGGTTTACAGGAGGATGCAAGGAGGGAGAGCACATTGTGGAGCCAGGGAAATAAATGGAGTGGAAAGTTGACAAGAGCTTTTTACTTGCCAGTCTTAAAGGACCTTGTGTGGGAAGGAAAGACACTTAAAAAAAAAAAAAGCATTGCTAGGATTCCCTTTCTCTGTTGTTGTCTTTATGGTGCCATGAAATATTTCAGGTTGTTGCAAAGAAATGCAGGAAGGGTGAAAACAGCCCTGCATGTCCAGGTCTCAACAGCTTACTTGTCCCATGTATGAGCCTCAATAGCCAAGTGATTTCTTACTGTTTATGCCAGTTGTCTACCCTAAAGAAGATGACATAATACCTATGCACAGAACATGTACAATAAAAACATCGATGCATTTCCATGAGCCCTCATTCTCTGAGCTCGTTGCTGGCTTCTGGTAAAGGGGATTAGTCAGTGGCATACACGTTACCGGCTCCATCGTTCACTGGGCTACTAATCCGCCGCTCGCCAGGAAAAGAACTTTCCATCAACTCATTTTACTGCAGATCTCAAAGCCATACTGTTTAGTTTTTAATCACTGTCAGGCTGCATTGATCTTCTTCATCCCACCTGCCATGGGACTGGGTATCAGAGGACTGCCGGTAAGCTTCATTCCCTGAAGGATTTAACGGTGCTGCTGTAGGTCCAAGCCAGCAGACTTAGGAAGGGTCGATATTTTTCTCAAAACATGGCTTTAGAGGTCTTAAAATCACCCATGAGCTCAGTTTGTCTTTCTGTCTTTCTAAACAGGATCAAACAGTCTGAACAGGATCAAAACCTCAGCCAAATTCTTCCTTCTTAAAACCATAGATTCCCATTAAAAATTACTGTCTTTCATGGCATTTAGTGCTAAGCCAATATTTCTGATTCTCCACTGCCTTTTAATTTGAGTCCTGTGAACAATGTTTGTTCTTCAAGGCAGGAATGTGATACTGTATTACTGTAAGAGATAGAAGTGCAGATTGTTATTTAAACTAAGGGCCTCGCTTTGCCAATGAACATCAAAGTAAGTTAAAGTGGATACAAACACAATGCAGATGCCCTGCAAAAGGCATTTTACATTGTCAGTGCAAAGGGATGAGGCCTTTGTAGGGTCGATGAGTCTCACAGAGTTATAGTAATTTGATTTTTTCCTTTAAAGCTCCAAGTCCTGACATCATATGAACATGAAAGAAACTCGGCTTTCAAAAAAGGTTCGTTTCTAGCTTTTGTGTTTGCAGGATATCATTTCCCAAAAGGACCTTAGAAGCCAGGTTACAACATGATTATAATTAGTTCATTACTAGAGGCAACACCATAGCATGTTTTTTGTATTATATCTGAAAGGAACTCCATGTTGAAAATACTTGGATATATTTGCTCATGTAGTGACCAGTTTACAGTGAGGGCAATACACTGTTTCTGATATAAATATTTAATTTTTAACTGTATAACTCCTCTAAAGTATTGATACTGAAATACCCTCTGAAGGTAAATTCCTACAGGCTGTGCCCAGACTGCAGCCTTTAGTATGTTGTTATTCACGGGTTGGTGCCCAAAATGCCTATACAAACCCTGCCTTTGCCAGCTCAAGTGTATTTATACCTTTTTAATGACAAGTGTATCTTGAAACAGCTCTGTGGGAATGAGCGAACGAGGCAGATTTTTCAGTAAAAGTTTATGGATCTGTATTATTGCAGTCTACTCGAGCTATAACCTGGTGCTGTGTGCCAGTTGTC
Source organism: Rhynochetos jubatus (assembly GCA_027574665.1). Taxonomy (NCBI): domain Eukaryota; kingdom Metazoa; phylum Chordata; class Aves; order Eurypygiformes; family Rhynochetidae; genus Rhynochetos; species Rhynochetos jubatus. The sequence goes on along the minus strand of CM050648.1, from coordinate 121,316,790 downwards.
ATGCCATGAGATGGTTACGAATGACACTGAAGGGAAGAATGAAAAAGTCTTCAAAAAATTAAAAAAGGGAGCAGGGGAAGTTTCCAAACTGAGGGTGGAAATTCTGTTTAGTTCAATCCTTCGCTAAGATGCTGTAGAGTCTAGATGCTGTGGTGCCTGATTCTCCTCTCTGTTATTCCCATTTGCATGATGCAATTTTCTGGCCAGACGAGACTGACTTGGGCATCCAGCCGGGCTGGGAGTGGACAGTCCATGCTGGAGTGCTGCTGGGCGCAGAGGAGCGAGCATTAGCTCTTACCTTCCCTGCTGTTTCTTGGCATGCAGCCTGTTCCCATGACATTATCTGAAGCTGGTCATGGAGGTTTATGGTTTATTTTTATAGCAATATTTTCAAGCAATTATCTTCCAACTTGCAGTTGTAGACCTTTATACTCTCAATCTAGCAAGGGCTTGTTTCTGTAAATCCACTTGTTTAAGATTTCCCTCATGTGTGCACACTAAACACATTGTTAACCTTGACGAGCAGTTAAACACTTCACCAGCACTGCAAATTTCAGCTCATTTTCAAGTGTTGTAAGCCTTCATTTCTCCTGTCTGTTCTGTAAGCCTGGCATGGTAAGGCTATAAAGGAAGGAATAAAATATCTAGAGCCAACAACTTAACTGGTTTAAATCAGTGCAGCTCCACAAAGTCAATGGGACTATAGAGATGTACACACACTCTGAATCGGGCCTTCTGCAAAAAATCTCAGTACTCACTGGCTTTCATAGGTCCATCTGTACCTTATTTCTCTCTTATCATTTCTGTTGGGGGGGTGGTTGTTTTTTTGTGAAGAGAAGGCACTAAGCTGATGTAGAAGCATATTGACAGCTTATTAGTAGATTTTAAATTTTGGTGTGTTTGAGCTGGCATAGATACCTTGCAGAAATGCAATTATCATATGCTAATAAAATTTGTTAGAGATCATGCTGACTGGTGAGTTTTACAACTTCACCATGGACTAAAAATCCAGGCTCTGATCCTTCATTGCACTACTGTGGTTTATAGCTAGTGTAACTCGAATGATTGGGCTGGAGTTGCAGAAGAATAATCTGAAGATGCACTGACCCTTTACTAGATGCAGTACCTAAAATTTAACGTGCAGTTCACACGGTAGCCATAGCTGAATTCTGGAGCCTGAGTTTCTGGATCTGGAAGAACAAAAGGGAAAATGTTGCTGTAGCGGTTACTGCTCAAGTGAAACACCAAACAGAGCATATGAGGATCAAAAATGAGACAGGAAGAACACAAACTTAAACACTCTGCATACAGAGATTAATTACATGAAAGAAAAGCTGGAAGAAATAAGAGCCAAACAAGGCAGTGTAGGAAATTTCTAAAAATGTTGTTGTTGACGCTAAAGAAAGACAGAGAATATTCTGCCTGCAGCTGCAATACAGCTGTCTCATCCAAACAAATTAAAACCCTCTGAGGACCAAAAAAACCCAATAAACTGTAACATTGTTTTAGTGAAGCAGTATCTTTCCTCTGCATCCCAAGATGCATACTTATTTAGAGTGTGAAAAGGTGGCCTGGGAACACCCAGTGACACAAAGTACCTTTATAGGTCCAGGGTAGCTTAAGATGTGCTCTTGTGGGTGTTAAAATACATCTCCTTACTGTCTCGCTGCCACTGTGCAAATGAGACTTCTGCCCTGTTTTCCCATCTCCATTTCAAGACTCCGGATGGCAGATTCTGAGCCTCCTGATTTTGGTGACCCAAGCAATCAGAAAGTGCACATACACCCTTTTCAGCTTAGGGCTCCAGCATTTCCTAGCAGCCTGGCTTGTTTGCTGTGTGGTGTTTCAGACAGTACTGTACAAAAAGAGCAGCTGGGACTCTGCCTGCTGCTAGAGGTTTGCTCAGAGGAACCCCCCCGCTCCCATCCCTGTTGCACTTGGTTACCAAGAAAGTTTTGCATTAGTTATAAGGTGCTTATGCTGATTTACAAAGCTGTTGAAAAGCAGAGCCCAAGTTACCTTTCTGAGTTAGTGACTCTTTACTCCGCTGGTCACAGGCTGAGGTCAACTGATACAGGTCTCTGTGCATCTTCAATGCCGAAACGCGTCACTTTGGGTGGTCGCTCTTTCAGTCATTGTGCACGTGGCCCCGCTGTCTCCCGGCAGTACCGGCGCTGCTACCTTCCCTGCGGTTAAAGTCCAAACGCGAGACACAGTTGTGCTCATCGGCCATTAGCTGGATGCAAATCATGGGGTTCTCTGAAGAATCATTCAAAACACTCCTTTTTCAACCACTGCTCTTTGGTATTTTGAGACGTGCCTGCGAGATAAGGCACTACAAACAGTGTTTGCTTTTTCTCCCTCTGTCATTCCAGTTTTATTTTCTATTTGCAAATGTAATTCCCCCTGCAGTACAGCAGGATAGCATGCATAATGTAACTATGTGAACGCAGACCAACTTTTTCCTACTCTAAAGTAAACATTTGTTATGGAGCAAAGCACAGAATAGCTTTACAAAGCACTTCTTTGATTAAAAGAATAAAACCAGCTGCTGCTGTAAAGAAATTTAAAATATTTATCAAGTTAAATATGCATCGTGCAGTCTTATGCTGACTCTTTAACCTTAAATGCCTACTAAATCAGCGCAACAGATCAGCATTCACTGAAGAAGTCAGCCTTTTAAAGCCAATACTATTAATCATTACTTTTAGTTCTATAAATCTGTTTGATGTCGAGCGTAATACAGATAATTATTTGTGCTGGAATTTTAACTGTATTGTTAATTCATGGATGTTTTTGCTGACTGAATGAGGAACAGGGGAAGAAAGCATATTATAAAACTTAAAAAAAAAAAGGGAAAAAAAAGAGATTGGAATGTGCATGCTCCAGAAATAGTAAAGTAGCTTTGTAACAAATTCCATCATATGAAAACTATTATGCAAAGGTTACTCATTATTAAAGGTATACCACAAAATGTCATGGTAATAGAGTGTTGTCATGGGATAAATATATCTCACTTTGAAATATTCGCCATAAATGCCTCAGTCACCACAACTTCCATTTAGCTGCAGAGGGCTGGCAGGAATGTTTTGTTTTAAAATTAATCATCCACTGTTCTTCCTTCCTGTCAGTAGGCTTAAGCACTGCAATATGAGGGAGAAAATCTTGGAACTGTTTTTTATATTCATCCAATGCCCAAGACCAGAGGCAGGAAGCGATATTCCCAAACCTGATTTTGGGAATAACGTAACTTTGAGAATTTCAGTGAGAGGTCTTTTAGCTGCAGTACCCAAAAAGTAAACTGCTCTGAATCTAAGACCAGACCACCAGGTGCTCAAAGTGGTCAGTATCTGTCTTGTGAAAAGCTGAGAGATTATTGCAGGCAAGATGGCCAGAGATATTAATTCCAAGTATTTTAGTTTAGGAAGGATGTCAGCACACAACTAATCAGCAAAGAATTTACAAGATGGTTCAGCTGAGTTTAAAACTGCATGTGTGGAGCTAGCTAAAGACTCCTAAAGAAAACAGCTGATGTACAACCTTACTCTGAGATCAGCTTGAAAAGGAGGGCAGAGATGGGGAGGGTCAGCAGTCATTTATTCACTATCAGTTATTGTGTGTCCTTCCAGCCCCTTGGCTTCCTGTCCTCCCTTTTTCACATAGCCTGAGTGTTTAGGACTTGTCTGCTGGCTGAGCCAGCTCCTTCTCTGTCAAGCCTGCTAGGGGATTTGCTGGCTGGTTTTGTAGGACGAGAGGCAGATACAGACTTTGCCCAGCTTCTGCATCCATAGGGATTCAAACCGCTCTCCAGTGCACGCTGCTCCAGCCCACGGTAACCTCAAGGGCAGTACACGGCTCTAAATCAGCACACAAGTCGACTCAAAAAAATAACCCAAACCAAAAATATGCCTGTGAGTATTCGTAAACATTAACTCCTCACAAGGTAGCAGGTCGTGTGGTCAGTGACTGAGCATGGAGCTGCCCAGGGAGAGGAGCACACCGAGCAGTGGGACTGAAGTGGTGTGGAAGCAAATTGGATTTTCCTATGCTGTTAATTGCTGCCCGTCAGTGAAAATTACTCTTTCCTTTTTTAACAGTGTTCCTGAAAAATTTATGAGAAATGGCTCCTGGATCTTTTATGAGAACTTCAACAGTCCCATTTGAGAAGCTGTTACTTAATATGATGTCACTGGGTCTGCAGCTGAGTAAAGCCCCCAAATAACTGTTCTTTTGAAACGTTCCTGCTGCAGCTGTTTCCACACATGATTCATAACCCCTCTGCCTCGAGAACTGTGGCCATTTAAACAGCTTCAGTGAACAAAAGCACACGCACAAGTCCAGAACGAAGCACAGGCGCTTTCAACAGGGTGAAGTGGGCAGTGAGTCCATTCTGAAATAGAAGTATCTGTCCCCACAAGGTTGTGCGAGCGCTTGTTTAGAATTTTTGACAGCATTTTGTATGATTAATTCCCCGTATGAATACTCACTAGTCACACCATGTACAACCACAGCGGTTGTACGAGACAGCTGATTTAATATAATCTGACCCTATTTAATAGGCAAGGAAATAGATCAAGAAGGCGGAGCCACGTGGGAGGAGAGTGGCAGAGCCAATGTTAGTTTTCAGCTCTTCCTCCATTCTCATCTAACATATGCTCCTTCAGACCATGTTGCCATCATGCTAAAGTTGGATTTTGATAATTTCTATGCAAAATAACCTTTGAGAAAATAACTTAGGAAGACATTTATATTCCCACTATATGTGGAAGTAGCTGCATAAACTAATTTTCATCTAATTCAATAAATGACTAAATTTCCATACCTGACCCAAACTTTGTCTGACTCATTGGGATCCTCATTGTCCTCTGGAGCTGAGAATTAATAGCAACAGCAGAATCAGGCCCAGTGACTTTCCCAGGCTCTCTGATCACAAGCTTAAAATAAGTCATATCTGACAACATGCTTTCAGCTATTGTCTCATAATCTAATATTCCAGTCTGGGGTTGTTTGAGGATCTTTTGTAGCTTTGCTCTTCAGTTCTGATGAACAGCATTTAAGAAACTGCAGCAGGATAGAGAAATTACAATATATTCTCATGGTTTCTTAGTGTAATCTCTGATAGCAGAGTGTGTTCAGCACTTGATGCTACTGTCAGAAAATAAGTTTTAAAACGGAAAATGTAGACAAAGAAAAATTAAGGCAAAAAGAGCTAAAACATGGGTTGAGAGAAGGGAAGAAAACCAGAAGAAAGCTGTGAAGAGACCCTGAGGAAGAAAAGAAGATGAATCATCCACTGTGAGGTTTAAAGACCATTATTATGTTAAATAATGAGAGTCAAAAGTGTGTGGATGCACTTTCATGTTTAAATTATATAGTGCCAGATGTGTGTCATTTGCTGATTCTTAGTTTGGAAGTTTGCTATATGTGAAAATAAACCTTAGTCTCTCGCAGTACAAACCTAAAACAGCCCCCTTTAAACATACATTTGTAGGGGCAAAAAAGCAGATCAGGATCAAGTCAGGGCAGAGCTGAAAAATTCAGATGCAGATTTTGAATCACATTTGGAAATTGGGACATTTGGGTCTAGGGTTTGACCCATGTATAGTCAAACATAAACCCCATTTTTATTGCTATAGACTGGAAGTGACTCTTTCCCCTGTAAACTCCCTCATGGTAATTTCTTGTACAGCCAAAGAATGTCATGTATTGTGTGACATGCCCGTGCCAGCACAGCTTCACCCAACTGAATTCTCTTGAAGTCAGTGGAGTTACTTAACCCAACATTTTAAAAGCAGCTGTAGTCATCAGTGTGTAAATGAAAGAAGAATTTAGCCCGAAATAGCAAGAAACTGTGGACTGCAGTTGCAAAATTTACTTTCCATGCTCATATCTTTTAAACCTGCAGTATCACGGACAAACCTTTCAGTTCTGAAAACAGCCATATGAGAAGCATTTTCCTTTAACATTTTCAATTGGGAGCTACAAGTGTCTTTTTAGCCTGATTTCTCAAAGTGCAAGGCTCAGATAATCTTATTTTCTGCCTGCCACCTGCAACCAAATTTGGTAGATGATCAGAAGTCTCAAAACCAATTATGATCACAGGAGATTTGTGAAGCCTAATGGTTTGAGAAAAAGCCCAGCTTATTGGCTCACTAACAGGAAACAAATATTTACCTTGGCAACAGCCTGTTCACCAGTCAGTGCATGTGATGGCCACTCAGCTAGTGTGTATCTAGCCAGAGCACTGCTACCTCTTGGTGACTCGGCATGACATAGAGGAAGAAAATAATACTTTATCAAAGTACTAAAAGGATCCTTTTCAAGTTCATATTTTTGGCGGCCAATTTTATTCTAGCAGAGGTTAACCATCAGAATTTAATAGGATTTCACCGATGGAGGATAATTATCAGAATTTAATGACTACTTAAAAATATAACTGATATATTATAGTGCAAGACAAAGAATTGTACATTGAAAGCCAACATATAACCTTGTGAGCTGGCAAAAGTACAGAATGCCTTTTGTCTTTGTGAAGGTCTGTTGAAGGTGATGTTGTTGGTAACAGGACAGCTTCCCTGAGGGACACTCCCATCCTCTATTGCAGTTTCTCAGCAACTGCTTAAAGACCTCAATTTTGTCTTAACACTCTACTCCGTTTTCCTAGCGTCACCCACTGCAGTTTTGGGGCCAGACTCTCAAGGGACTTTAGGCAGCTAATTGCCCTTGAAATAAAAGGGGGTTAGATGTCCAAACAGAATATCCGAGGCAAGATCACTGCCTCTGCTCTAGAGCAGCCCCTTTCAAGGTCATCAGTGCTACTGGCTGCTCTCTGGGTTCCAGACATGTCACCTACACCCTTAAGCCTGCACACCTTGCACAGATGTTATAACAGGAAGGGGAAGGGGCCCCACACTCCAGCTAAAGCAGCTGAATCTGGGGCAGAGGGAGAGCATGTCCTGTCCTGGGCACGCTTTGTCCTTCGGCTCGAACTTGATCCTGCCCCTTGTACAGCCCATGCAGGCTGAGAGCGTGGGACGAATATGGGACAAGGAAGGGGAATGATGGCAGGTACAGAGCCTGTACTCCCGCCGGCTGTTAACGGAGCGACTGCTGCAGTTTCCTGACCCAGGTAAGCCCCGTGACCATTCCCCGCTTGCCCAAGGCAAGTGCGCTGGCAGGAGCCCAAGGGGAGGGAAGCCCAGGCAGCTGTGCAGCGCTGCTCATGTCCACGCCAGTTCGGCTCTGCCTAAGTTCGTCCCAAACCAACTTAGAGAGCAGGGAGGGCTTGTCCCTTGCTGCTTTGCTTGCAGTCAATTTGCAAAATAATTCCTTCAGGATGATCACACAGAGCAAATGAAAAGCTGAATCCTGAATCCTCCACTGCTGTGGGTAATCCCTGTTCCAAGGAGTAAAGTCTCTTGTTTAAATGCAGAATAGAAAATTGAGGGTTTCAAACAGAGTGTAAGCCTCGGATAGCATGCTTTGCACGTATCAGTTTTAATAATTATTATATATTTTTAATTAATGAGCTCTGTAAAACCAGAAGAAGACTAATAGCAGAGGGCATTGTGATTTGGGTGGGATGGAGGTTAGTTAGTACACCAAAGAATAAAAATCTTCAAAATTGGCCATGAAAGCAAGAAGTTCAGTTGAAGTTTGTTGAGATTTTTAATAGGTTAACGTCAATGTATGTGTGTACTTAGATTGGGGAATAGTCATGAAAAGAGGAAATAAGAGCTGCAGAAAAATATGTCGATTGTTAGAAAGTATTAGGAAGTGGAAAAAGCTACAGCCAAAAGCAAATTACATTATTCTACTGGGAAAGAGAGACAAATACAACATACAGAAATACATAGAAACCAATCCTTACTATAGGGAATATTGGACTCCTTCCGCAATACTGCTCTAGTTAGAAAATGTACCATAATGACCGTCAGTTGCAAAGCAAGAACACAAAGAAGAGCTTGTAGTAAAGCTTGTAGCTTCAGAGTTCCAAGTTGTTGGGAGGGAAAGATCTTATTTTCAGGAGTTGAAGGGAAAGAGTGTAAAGTTATGGAAATGTTCATTATTGGAGAGATTAAGTAGAGGATTACTTGGGGTTTTTTTAGAAAGGTGGAATCCTGCCTGTTTTCAAAGCAATTGTAAAATTCATACTGAATTCTGTGAGATCATGTTTTCTTTCCTGTAAAGTCAAAGTACTGAATTTAACTCCCTGGCAGATATGATGTGTCCAGATTAAATTATTAATCCCCAGGATTCTTGAGAAAGGAAGCTCTCGGTCAGGAGTTCGTTTGCCAGCTCTGGTACAGGCTCTTACTGTGACGTCTGCGGAGCCACTCATTTTCCGTGCCTCAGTTCCCACCGACCCGTGGGTGTGAGCTTGGCCGAGGTGAGCTGTCTCGGTAGCTTTTATCCCAGGGATTTAACCTAACACGGCAAAGGTATCCAGCCCGCAACACAGCCTGAAAAGCCTCCCAGCATGAGGGCTTCTCCTGGGTGTGAGCACTGCCCCACGCTCGCCTAGCTCAGCGCTAAGGAGAGTTCCTCCTTAAAGCCGGGACTACATCGAGCAGAGCCAGGCGGCCGCTCGTATTGATGTAATTTTCCCCCCTCCCCTCTCTCTCGAGGTGTAGGCACAATCAAGTATTTCAGGAAAACGCTCGATTTCCGCACCCCACATACATTGATTTGGTCAATCTGCTTTGCAATCCTCCACTGAGCACAATAAATGGGCCCATTCAAAAAAAAGACAGGAAAAAAAAAAAAAAAAGAGTGAGCTAGAAAGCCGCTATTTTCTCAGGTGGTCGGAGGTGTTTTTAACAGCCCAACGGGGCCCGGTGGGGAGGGAACCGAGCAGGAACGTGGCGGGAGCCCCGACGGGGCGGTCTGACCCAGCCCCGGGATATCCCAAACGGACTGGGTCAGATCTCAGGCTGGAAACGCCGCTCTCTCCCCCAAACTCCCCGACCTCTCCCTGGGCTGGGCTTTCGACCGAGAAGGCACCTGCCACCTCCTCTGCGGGTAGAGCACACGCGTGGGCGCTGCCGCGTACGAGTAGCGTGCCCGGAGAAATGCCTGCCCGTGGGTACCGTCGGGGAGGAGGCGGCGCTCGGTGGCCCGCCGGAGCTACCAGGCGCTCGCCCGTCGGGGGCACGGCAGGGTGTCCTGTGCAGAGGGGAGAGCTGCAAGCCCATCCCTCGGTCAAAGGATGCGGTCCCCGGGGGCACCGCGGATGCGTGGCGGAGGGGACTCCCCCGGCCCCAAGGGCGGAATGGGGCCGGAGGGGGTGAAATCCGAACCGGCAAACTCCGAAATGAGGCCGGGCAGCCGGAGCTGAAAAGTATCCAAGTCTGCCCCGAGCAAAACAAGAGATGAAACATTTCGGGTTATTACGTTCTCCCTTTGAAGCGAACTATTTCCCGCAGATAACAATGCGTAGGTATATTTAGACAGCTCGGCTCGTCCAAGGAGAATGTGTCTTGCGCTGTTTGAGAAAAACCCTAAGAGTAAGTGCAAATATTTGATGCTGAAGAGCTCTTAAGGCTTGAAGAGTACCATTTACTTATTTCTACACATCAGTGTGGGCTTAGGATGTTAAATAGATTAAAAGGCTAAGAGAGGTCACTGAAGTAGACTCTCTTTCTCTCCTCTTGGGTTTTTTTCCTTGCAAAGTTTTTTGCACTTTCTTTAGAGAGTCCTTGGCAAACTCCTCTGAAGAGCCACCGCGGATACTGTATAAGTTTGTGGCTCTCTGAACCCCGGCCCCCTCTCCATTCCTGCCCCCCCCCCCCCCCCCCCCCCCCGGCCCCGAAGCACCGCTCCAGCCCAGGCATTCAGCAAATGTTTGCCCGTGGGGTCAAGATATTAATAAGCACTTCTCGGCCTCTTTTTATAGTCGGGGAGTCCGGGGGTGGGCTGGGGCCCGCCGGGAGGGCAGGTGAGCGCGGCCGTACCTGGCGGGGCCGGTGGGGACCCAGCCGGCGCCCACCTCCCGCCGGCCGCGGGCTGCCCCGGCGGGGACACGGGCAGCCGGGGGCGAAGGGTGACCAGGGCGACGGCGGGAGGAGCCGCTCCGCCGAGGACGGCCACGTCGTTTCAATTTAATCTCATTTAAAAAGACATAACTAATAAATTTGTATGGACGGGGCTGCCGGAGACGTAAAGCAGAGTCGATAGTGGTTCAATCCCATTGAACCCTATTGAAAACCATGACAACAAGGAACAAGCTCCGATTTATCCCGGAGAGTTAAAGCACATTGTGGGAAGGCGTCAATCACCTATTATTCCAGATCTGAACAAATGCAAAATCTTGACTGGAACAAATGCTTCCAACAGGTCCGGGACATAGGGCTACATTTCCCTTTTGTTCACGGCCTAGCAGTTGGCATGTATTTGTGCTCCCCTCGCTCCGACCACCCAGGACGGCTGGGAGGCTGTGCTTGCGGCGGGGAAGATAACTACTGTCACCAGGCACGCTTGATAGGTGGCTGCAGTAATCGCGGCCTGGGAATCGTTTATATGGAGCCTGTCCAGTCCCGAAGAAATATGCGGGAAGTTGGCCAAATGGAGCCTTGTGCCCCGTTCATCTCGCCCACAAATCTCGCCGGTATAAATCTCGCCTCTCCCTCCTTCGTTGTTGCTCTATTGACGTTTTCCCCGAGAAGCGTAACTGCTTCCAGGAGCGACACAGAGAGCGGGGCGGGGAGGGGCGGCGGCGGTCGTGGGGGCGAGAGCAGGGATGGATAAATATAACCTATACACAACGGCTTATAGATGTCTGTTTGGACAGGGAAATTTGACCCGACGAAGCGGCCGGCTGGGATGAGCATCTCCTTGCGCATCTGGGCTTCGCTCCCCAGGCGCTCGGCGCAGCGCGCGGTTCCGCGCCCGCCGGGGCTGTGCTGTGCGCGCTCGGCCGGCGTTCACGGGAGCGCGGATCTGCTGGGAGGCTGGCGGGTTTAGGTGCCTCCTTCCCTCCAGGCTTGCCTTCATCCAGCCGGTCTCTCCTCCCCCTGGTTTTCTAGACGGGCGCCGGGCTTCTTGTATCTATGCCATATTGTGTCATATACGTGTTTCCAAGCCCTCGGCGGCCATCGAGGATGGGCAAAGCCCGACGGCAGCTTCGCGGGGGGGGGGACGGGGCCGCCCGGTGGCTTATCCCTGGGGGGGAAAGGAGGACTGCGGAGCTGCCGCCGGGCCCCCCCCCCGTGCCGTGCCCAGCCGATGTCCGCACCCCGCCTCCCCCGTGTCGGGGGGGTCGCTGCTGCTTTCGGCAGATGAAGCGGCGCTCGGCGGGGCCGGGAGACTCGCGGATAAATAAACGCGCCGCGTTTGATCTTTTTTCCCCTCTCTCACAGCTGGAATCGTTTCAGCCACTCACAAATATCGCCAGAGGGGATATTCCTTGGCGTAGTACAACGCAAAATAGTGCTAAAAAAAAATAAATCTCCCCTACCCCTACGCCGACTCTTGCTTATGGACCGAGTGTCTCGGGCTCCCCGCGTTCGCCCAGCCAACCTCACTCCATCACTCTTCCCGCGAGGAAAGGTGCACCTTACACTCACCGTGCCCTGGAGAGGCAAAAAAACCCCAACCCTCGGAGATCCCATCCCCTCAACGCCCAGACCCGCCAGCCTTCCCCACCGAGAGCCCAGCCGAGGTGTGAAAAATCCCCCGTTGCGGGTAGGAAACCTGGCAATGACACGCTGGAGAATTGGAGGCAGCACGGCAAAGAGCCTGGGGAAATAAAACAAATAACGCCTTAAATTCTTTCCAGGTTTAGAAAAAGGGGAGGGGGGGGGGGGGGGGATAAAGAGGGAGAAGAGAGGAGGGGGCTCTCGGCAGGCTCTGCGGATGTCCTGGGAGGATTCACTTTGTCTGCGGATAGAAGGGACGCTGGTGGCTTTGGTGGCGGACGGAGGGGGGTGGTTGTTGGTCATCCACATGCCACCCAAGATGTTATTCACTGCTAACAATTACCATTATCTGTCCCCACTTTTGGCTAATCAGACAGAATATGTAATGATGAAGCCTGTTTCCTGCTGTCTTTGGGAGGTAACGGGTTATTCTCTCATGGGGGTGGCGGGAGGGGGGGGTTACACCTACTCCCATTAGGGCTTTAGCACTTGACTAATTCAGGTACTTAGCATCCTATAGACAGGGACGGTTTGAAAGCAGGCAGTGTTTGCAGTGGGGAGGACTGTTTATATAAACAGGACACCTCTGTAAACGACACTAATATTTGGGGTTAGGTGGCGATGGAAGGGAAGGTCCTCTTGAGCCGGGAGATTCCCCACTAACCGGGCGCAGTCCTTTCCTCGCAGCTTTTAAGGGAGGGGGTTCGGGGCTTTTGGGACGATATTTATATTTTTTTTTGGAGGGGTGCGCACAACCTACCATGGCCACATCTGGCAGGATCAGTTTTACAGTGAGGAGCATTTTGGATTTACCAGAGCAGGATGCTAATAGCATAAAGCAAGTCTCTGACCATCACCACTCAGCGGAGAACTACACCGTCTCGCCGTACCGAGGGTGGATAGAAACAGACAGAAATCATTACCCCTGTGAGTATGAAACGGACAGGAATTCGCCATCTCCGCAGAGCTATCTTTTATTTGTTTCACCCTTTTCCTTTGGGGAAGATGCGAAGAAGCGAATCGCCAGCGTGTGTAGCCTATACAGGATCGTGGGGGATCCAGGCTGGGAATTTTATAGAACATTACTGAATTGCAACAATGAAACAGCAGGAATATCCCGGCTACGAGCTTAAGAGAGAAAAGATTTAGTGTTTTTTCGCCTCCTGGGTCTGTGCATGTTCCCAGCTATGGCAGAAAGCAAAACCTCAGCCTGTGTCCACCCGTCTCTCTGCACTTACCGTTTAAGCTCACTTCCCGGATCCTTTTTTTTTTTTTTTTCCCCCGTTTCTCTGCTGTAAACGCTCCTGCCTTTTTTTGTGCTGGAGGGGTTCCAGGTCAACCACACCCAGAGCCTCGCCTCCCCGCGCTGTCGCGGAGCGCGCCCTGGGCGCCACCGCCTCGATCCGCGCATCCGCCGCCGCGGAGAGGGCTCCGGCTGGCAGCCCCGGCTGGGTAGCGCGGTGGTCTTACCTCGCCCACCGAAATCGGGCAGCAGAGATACGGCGTTTCACGTGTGTGCGTGGGGGGAGGGAGACCGTCCGTCGGATGGATGCGGGAACCCTATCGCGATAGGTTCAACATTGAGGTGTGATATTTGTTCGAGGTTGCTCGAGAAGCTGGGAAAAAGCGGTCACCAAAGGGCTGGGCAGCCCGATGTTACGTTTTAGCACGGAGCGAGCGCAAGCGCTACCAGCCCGCAAGCCCCCGGGGCCGTGCGCCGTGAAGGGCTTGCCGCCGGGGCAGAGCCGCTCTCCAGCGGGGGGAAAGCCCACTCCGTCCCGTGGGTTAGGTTTAACGGATTCAGGGGGTTAGCTCCCATCTCTTGTTGACTGTTGGGATTAATCCGGCCCGGTAAACAGCCGGGGCTGATCCCTGCGGGAGGCGTTTCGGCTCTCGACGGCCCGCCGCCTCCTCGGGGCTCTGCCCCGCGCCCCGGCCCCGGCCGCCCCCTCTCTCTAACCCCTTCGCTGTTCCCAGCTTCCGACGAGAGCGGCCCGGAGCTGAGCTTGCCCGACTCCACCCAAAGGTCTCTCCCCGCCCGCGGCTCGGAGGCCGAGGAGAAGAAGAAGAAGCGGCGGGTGCTCTTCTCCAAGGCGCAGACGCTGGAGCTGGAGCGGCGGTTCCGGCAGCAGCGGTACCTCTCGGCTCCGGAGCGAGAGCAGCTGGCCCGGCTGCTCAGCCTCACCCCCACCCAGGTGAAGATCTGGTTCCAAAACCACCGCTACAAGATGAAGCGGGCGCGGAGCGAGGGTCCCTGCAGCCCACCGCCGCGCCCGCCGGCCCTGCTGCGCCGGGTGGTGGTGCCGGTGCTGGTGCGGGACGGGGAGCCCTGCCGCGGCTGCCCCGCCAGCCCCCCTCCCCCCACCGCCCGCCCCAAGCTGGGCTGCGCCCTGGCCGGCTGCAGCGCCCAGGCTGCCCTCGCCCTGCCGGGCTACCGAGCCTGCCCGCCCGCCTCCGCCGCCGCCCTCGGAGTCTTCCCCGCTTACCAGCACTTACCGCACCCCGCCGTCGTCTCCTGGGGATGGTGACAGCGGCCGCCTCGCCCTCCAGGGCCGGACTCATCCCACGGGCGCGGGAATGCCCGCCCCAGCCCCGGGCTCCCGGCGCGGGGAAGGCGCCGGGGTGCGCCGGGGTACAGCGGCCGCCGGGCTCGGGCGGGCCGGGCGGCGGAGCGCGGCTCCGGGGGGGCGGCGGGCAGGCGAGCTTCGCCGCGTCCGGCCGCGCCGCCGGCCTGCCCGCCCTCCCCGCCGCCGGTCTCACCCGAGGGCGCGGATGCCGGGTGCGGCTCTGATTTTGTAAAACCTCCGCTCCTCCTGCTCCTTTTCGAGAGATTCCTTGTTAAAAAAAAAAAAAAAATAACAATCCTAGCGACCTAGATGATTTAAAAATAGCTGATTCTTCCAGTGACTAATAAAATGATTTTTGGCAAATAAATTTTTCCCGGCGGAGAAGTCTATTTTTGAGGATTGGGGCTTTTTCGTGGGATTCCTTCCTGTGCCATAAAACCTAAAACACTCCTCTTGGTCGCGCCAGCGGAATTTCACTTCCAAGTTCGTTTGTTTTACCCACGTGCGCGGGGATAACGGCGGATAAAGTTTTCTCCAAGCATCTCACTGTAAACCTGGAGACAATTCCTACGGGAAGGGTGAGGCCGGAGCTCCCTATCTCTGGAGGCTCCCAGACTTTTCGTTTAGGGCGGCCAAGTCCGGCGCCGGCCGAGGCCCCGGGGGCTGCGGCGCCGGGTTTCCTCCTCCCAGCCCGGCCCGTGGGCGCAGCGCGGGGCCGCGGTTCGTTCCTGTCTGGTTTTCTTTTGGATCCTTTTCTTTTCTGGATCCTAAGACAGGATCCAGAATTAAGCCAGGCTTTCCCCGTTATTCTGTACCTGTTTCAAAGATCGACTGGGTAGCCAAGAGAAAATAGCGATGCCTTTTGCCGCCCAGAGAATTATGTATTGAAACTCTTTGATGAACTATCAATTTTATTATTTTTTTGGGGGGTGGGGAAATCATATAACTGTCCTGGCAACAGCCAATGGGGAAAAATCCCTCAAAAACCCTCCCCAAACCCAGGTCTCTGAGACACAGACTAGACCGCCTGCCTCCATCCCTTCGATGGGAGCCTTGGATCAGGAACGCAGGGGGAATATCTGGGGGCGAAGACCCCACGAGGGATTGATGCAGACAACCCGCCCGCCGAGGAAAGGCTGTCAAGGGAAAGGGACCCGCAGCAGCTGTTTGGGGGTTTGTTTTTTACTCCCTGGAAGGGGAATACTTCGGACCAGATGCGCCCCTGGGATATGCCGTGCTGCTGCGATGTGTGAGCCCCCGGGCAGCGGGGCTGTGAAGCGCCGCCGTAGCGGCTGGGAAGGCGGCAGCATCCTCCCGCTCCTCTCCTAACCGTGCTTCCCCCAGGGCTGCGTCCCCTCCACCGGGACGGCTCGGTGTCCCCACCACCTCCGTGCCGGAGGATCAGACCCAGCTGCAAAGGCAGGGCAGGTCGGGGAGGATGGAGCGACGCCTGTGCTCCCGCCAGCATCCCCTTCCCTGCCTAGGCCATGCGCCAAGGGGGAGATGCGGAGCGGTCCAGCCTTCTGGGATGTGCGGGAAGGACCCGCGAAATACAGCGTCCGTGTCACCTGTTTTTTTGTTGTTGTTGTACTCCCCACTCCCTCACCCCCCCATCCCTTTATTTTTCCTCCTGCCATCCGAAATCTTTTTTTCCTCTTTTTCATTTTTTTTCTCCCTGTCTCAGCTGCTGGCCACCTTGTCTCCCATATGGATGGGGTTATCTTAGAAGAATCTCCCAGAGAATCGCTCCTTAAACCTCCTTTTGTCTTGGGAGTTGAAAAGAGCATTGTTGTGCATGAAAAGGACCTAGACAAAATCCGCACTGTTTCAATTCAGGACTGTTTAATCAGTCCCTAGTGACAATTTTATGGGTTTTAGGCGGTACAATAGTATCTTTTAAAACCTTGTGGCCTTCATGAAAACAAAGGGCTTGAATTTTATGGGCTTACAACTCCAATTAGAACAGTGCCAATGTGTATGGGAGATTATCAAATTTGTATCATAAAACCCCTTTATAATAAATGATTGCTGGAAGCTGCGGAGAGGCGGGAGGGAGAAGGGACCCGGACTTCAAGCAATGGACTTTGTTGCATGTAGTTTTAAAAGTGCATATGCTGCTCTCCATTTTAACTCTTTGCGACGCTGCTATGCACCAAGACCAGCCGTGGAAATAGTGTGACAGCGTCATTAGAAATGGAAACAAAGACAACGGGAGAAGATCCCTCCTCCTCAGCCCAAATCTACCCTCCGTCGCCGGCGGTTTGGCAGCATCCCACCCGGAAGGCTTCCTTCCGGGCTCCTAGGTTATCTGGGCTGCTCTCCTGTCCTCGAGCCCACACATGGCCATAGGAAAGATCTGTAAAATAGGAGTTCTTCATTATATTACCGCTTTTATCAGCTATTGTCCCTACGGGCGATGACAGAGGGTACTATGGTGTCCCTTCCCTTCCCAGCCCCAGGCTGCAGAGATTTCCTCTCATCACCAGGTGCAAGGACCCCTGATGCCTGTTTCTTGACGCAAAGAGCAGTTTGTGAGCGTTGCCTTTTACCAAGCCCAGGGAATGGGAAAGGATCAATTCCTGAGCGCCGGCAAAGGATAAAGTCATGCCCTTGCAGGTTGAGGGGAAGTCACCGCAACAGGGGCACAGGGGGGTGATGGGGTCAGGTTCATGTATTGAGGAAAGCAGCCCCCTTAATTTGATACACTCAGGTAGAAAGAAGAATGTATTAAATAACGAGTCAATTCGATAGACTATGGAGTTTTACATTAGAGAGTCTTGTGAAGAAGATAGGTTGGGACTGAAAATACTGTTTTTCCTGATAGAAACAAATTAATCCATTTAAACTTTAAGTGTATTTAGCAAGGAAAACTGATTTGTTAACCTTACCAGTGGTTAAGCCCTATCTAAGAGCTACATCTTAACAAATGTTGTTGATAGCAGCTTTGAGGCAAAAGAAACTTACTGTCTTTCAGTGTATTTTCTGTCACTCTGGCTTGCGTTTTAGTAAGGCATGAAATCATCTCAGTTCTTGGTTTGTTTGGTTTTTTTTTTTTTTCCCTCCTCCTCAAAGGGTGAATGCACACACAGTCCCTGCCTTTTCTCCCTTTATTTTGCCCCACCAGGTCTCACTGTTACTTTCACCCTACAAACAGGCCTGTGATTTCACTGAAGCTAATGAATAAACATGCCACGATCAAGACCTAAATGGCATCTTCAGCTAGTGAAAAGCATTGCTAACATCTTCAAACATCTTCCCGGGTGCTTTATTCTTAGTTAGTAAACAAACTATTGACTTTTTGAAAGCCCAACCCTGTTTTGGTGGGAGTCCCTGGGCACGTTTGTTAACTCAGAACTGAGGCATTGAAACAAATCACTGGACTGCCTCAAAACCAGACAAGAGTTCTGAAAGAGCATATGATCGAGCTTCTTTGCAATAATTTATGAGTTGAGTGTGTCCCTGCCAATGCATGTCCATCACTAGTCTTTGGACGTACACACTATACATTTTAAAAACTGCAGCAGGTGTAAAACATCACTTCCTAAGCAGAATTCTGCCATGCTCCAAAATGGATTGTTATCACTGACTTAGAAAAGGGTCCTGGCAGCCTTGCAGTAAGTATGCCTGCGTTCATAACCCACCTGCACTCTGCTGTTAACTAAGTGCAAGTTAGGTCTGTGGAAACTCTTCGGAGTTTTCAGCCCGTCCTACCTTGTAGCACTCAGTAGGAGCAAGCCTTCCACCTCTGGTCAGAGCCCACCTGATGCCAGAGGGGGACAGTGAGTTGCTGTGCTTTCAGAAGCTGGTGGTGCCCACACTATCTGTGGAGGAGCACAGGTCTGGGGCTCCCAGTGCCCTTCACAAGCCACAGTTCACTGGAGAAGGTAGTGTCTTACTGAACTCAAATGCTCGTTAACTGCTGCTTCTTGAGAAGAGGGGAACAGCTAGGATAAAGGGAATACCAGTTTCTGAGCCTTACTAATGGTACTCGGCCATTTCATCAAATGCCTAGATTGTGCATTTTCCTTTTCCTCTGCTGGTGCTTCCAACTCTTGAGCACTGGTCCAGTTCCATACATATTGGCCATCAGACCAAAGAAGTGCAAAGCAAAGCCTCCACCTCATCTACTTGACATAAAAATAAGTCAGACAAAGAGTCAAGTGCCACCAGCATCAGCAATGACAAAAGGACCCCAGGCACCTGACATAACTTCCGGGAGGCTTCCGGTTCATCTTAGTTAAAAGGGAACTTCCTGTGGGAAAGGAGACAGTGGATGCAGAGTTGCCAGTGTCAGAGAAGTTGCTTTATGCTCCTCAAACATAAAGGTCTGCTCAAGTATCATGCAGGAGTAGAGTAGCTCAGATCAGTAGTAACTAACATTATTAATATGGCAAAAAATCACTTATGCACCTACAAGATTTAACAGGGATAAGGGACTTCTGCCTGTCACTAAACACAGGTTACTGAGCTATGAGATCAGGATTACTTTTCATTATATTTAGGCTCACAATAGCATTCTAAACAGGGAAGGCAGTCAGCTCTCTAGACTGAGGATGTTGGCAGTTGTGCCGGTTTTCATCTTGTTTTCTCCACTCCTCTTTTATTCAAAAGAGGTCATGAAGTCTGCCGGAAATGTACCCTGCAAACATAGGTCTCCCAAGCAAAAATTGGGACCCCTCTCTCCACAGTAGAGCTATACCTTTCTTTATATTCAGGACCAGCGTGGACAACAAGTCCATTTCAGACATCCACAGGTCTCAGACCTCCTTTCCGAACAACGGGAGACCAAATAATTTGGACCATGTCATGTTAGTTACTTCTAATCTTTGCTCCATCTAATGCTTACACTTAGGAGTTAGATAGCCTCTTCAGAATCTGACAGAATTTGGGTCTGGATGAGGAATAATTGAAAAGAGAAAAGGAACAGAGTGAAATAGGAAAAAGACATAGCCAGTAGCAAGAAAGAAAAGAGTATATCTCCTCACCGGTTCTGGAGCACCAAGCTGCAATTCCATGGTCCGTGCTGCTTTTGAGCAGTCATCCAAATTCCTCGGGGGCAACTGATATGCAGGACAGTCTTGCTCACTAGCTCATAGCATCTCCCAGAGCAAAAATGATTGCTTGACATTCCCACAGTCACAGTATTTTGCTTTGTAATATTCGTTGGCAGGAAGCATCAGACTTTGTGTGCTGGGAATGCAGTTTTCCTCTTACCTCTTTATTTTCCTATGGTGTGTAGATGGGAGATTTGGTACTAACTTAATGACTTTATGATATTGAACAACAATCATGATTTTACTAAGCCATGAATATAGTCACTTAAAAGTATACAGAAAATATCAAACTGCAGAGAAAATAAAAGCTCATTTTTATAAAATAGATTGATTTATGTAATTGCATGTGAATTATATAGTTGAATTTCAGTATGTTGGTGCTATGTTGGGGTGTTTGCGTGCCTTTCCCTATACACATTACACGTATTTAAGTAAATCATGTCTTTCTTTAGCTGTGATAAAAAGGCAACTGAGAAGAAAATATACTACTGATACTTCTCCATATCTGAATACTGTGGTAAATGACTGAAGATCACCACCTTCTATTGTATTTTTGCTCAGTCGTGTGACTATTTGTTTTAAGTGTTGTTTTCATAAAACCTGTATAAGCCTTTTACTTCTTTTTTCTACTACTATTGTCTATCTATAGCCATTCTTCAAGGTTTGTATCCTGTCTTGGATATCTTCTACACCTATCCCACACGCTCATAACTACCCAACATCGCCAGACAAATAAACTTCCCTGGAAAGGTGGCAGCCCAGTATGGAAAGGTGCCCAGCAGCTAGTGCAGTGCTTTTCTGGAAGCTGTTAATTTGTGCCTTTCTGTTGTTTGTGTGCATTCACGTAGAGCTCCTAATTGGACACATCTGCTCTCTGCAGAATACAGTAGCACCCGTGATGATTGCTTTGCCATCACACTTCAGAAAATGCATCTGCTGCTGCTAGCTGAGCATGGGCTGGGGACTCCTCCTGATCTTTTCCATTTCCCAGTTGCTTTCAGAAAGCACAATGTTATCAAACACCCGTCTGTGCTGCTTGCACATACAGTTAAAAGGCGGACATGACTCTTTTACTCAGATCTTCCCTTTACTTCCCCTACATTGGCCTCAGGACGACACAGCAATGCTATTGTTTGTGTCTTCAGCCTTGAAGTTCTGCCTTCATCACAACACGCATTTCCTCTGCATCTGATTTACGTGCCTTCTACTGAAGGTTGGGATTGTGTTAATGTTCTTCCCTTCCTCTTCTTTGCTTTTTAAACCAGTAATTTGTCACTCCATTTTCTTCATGCATGTCCTCAGTGTCGATGAACTAATTTTACCACTGATCAACCTTCAGACACAGTTATCCAACCAGTTTTCACCATACCAATGTCTATGTTTGTCATTACTTTAATGTTTGTCTATTCAAATTTGGCTACTGAAAACTAACTTTATCTATAAGTAACCTAGGGTTTATTATTGTTTCTGGCTTTGAGTACTTCAGTTTTCAATATTCCTTTGGCAACAGAGAGTTGAATTTTGGGTGTACTGAAACTTCAAGCTGCTATAGGAATACTATTCTCGAGTCCACATTTTAAGAAAGATGTCAGAGTATTCAAGGGCCATTATGCAAGAACTGCAGAAAAGGTGGAGACTTGACCGTCATCCTGTGGGGTGAAGGTTGGGGTAGGTTTCCTGTCCATTCTAGCTTACCAAAGAGGCTGAAAAAGCAAACTAAGTTAAAGCACCCACACAGTAAACATGAATCTTGTCATTCAAGTTTAGCTGGCAAAGTTTAATGAGGTCCAATAGTTAGATAAACCTAGTTTGAAATCCAGATTGACTCCTAATCACTGAGAATAATTAATAATTTTCACCACAACTTAGTGGCAAATGCCCTGACTCTGAAAAGTTTTAATGGGATATTTGAACAAAAGTGTTCTAGTTTAATCGTAGATGTTGGCCTTGTGTTGAGAATTAATTCCAGGGTTTCCCATGAATCATATTACATTAGAGATGACAGGGTTTGGTTGGAACAAGCCCTTTTGACCTTAAAATCTGGACATCTAAATTTTCTACCCTGGTAGACTTCAGGTGCCAGAACCACCTCTATCATCAACCCATGTAAAATATCACCACCTTTGGGCTACTTCAATTTCAGCCAATCATGAAAGAGCCCAATCAATCAGTATCACAAAGGTGAGTTTGAACTGCACCAGGTACAGCTGAAAAGCTCTTTGATGCTACGATTGCATATGCCACCTCACAGGTAAATGGCTTGGCTGGAACTGTTGCTGAATTTGGGGTAGATGAAGCTGTGAGGGTAGTGGTGGGGCTGAACCACAGCTTGGGCTGTTTGTTGCATGGTGCAGACCCACAGCCCACACTGCTAATGGCAGATACTGGCTCTTCTGGGCTGCTGAATAAATCTGTGCTCAGGCCACATGACACTGTCTCTGTATCTAGCAGCACCCACCTACCAGTTTGCAGACATCCCAGGGCAGCGATGCTACCAAAAGGCCACATCTCTACTTCTCTCCCTGGCACATTTTCCCCTCTGCTTTGGCAGCATGAAGATCACCCAGGCTGTCTCAGGTCTCCTTTTGGCCACTGTTCTTTCTCCCTCTGGCACTGACTTCACAGAAAATGGGGGCTGCTAAGGACATCTTCAGACTAGGCTTCCAAGGGCACTTTGTAACAGCTGGGAAAAAGAGCTGAAAAATGGGGAGGCTGAGGAAATGTATGTGTGACTCTGTTGCTTTTTCTTTCCTCTTCTCCTGCTCGCTCCCTCCACCATCAGGCTATGCCTACTATAGAATCAGGCCAGTAGCTGCTCCTAACAGCCCCACTTTGCATTTTTCGCTATTGTCACTGTACCAGCCAATCATGTAAAACATGATATATTGACTTGGCAGGTGCTTCTGTTTTGAACATGATTAAATAACTTTTTATTGTCATCTTCAAAGCATTTTTATGGTCATTTACTGAGTGAAAGGGGCTCTGATTTTGTGAGCATCTGCCAGAATATGTTTGATCCTGTCATCATTTCTTCAGAAAATCACGCGCCTGTAGCTAGAGTGCAAGATACAGTAAGTGCATGAATTGTCCATTGCACTCTGCACTTACAACACTGCCTTCATTGTCAATGATAACAACAGCAGGGGAGAGATCTTGGAAGTTAAGCTACCTGCTGTTTTCTCCTTGATGTTTGAGCTCTTGGATGCTGTATGAATCTCAGAGATGCAAAGAGCAGCTACTTTGTTGATGCCCTATTTTATTGGTTATTTAAACATGGTATGCTGTTTGTAATTAGAGCTGACTAGAAAGGAGGATTTCCATTTCACAGGAGACGTTGGGTGTTTTGCATCATCATGGTAGTACTACTGCACTGATGGACACCTGGGCTGTGCTTTTGCTGCTGCTTAAGGATCTGTTCTGCAGACCTCCACTGGACACACAATTTTAAGTTCCCATCATGTTCCCACATATTGGTCAGAATTCACATGTACCCCTCAAATGTACCAATTCCACTGAATCAGCAGTTTCCTGTGGAAAACCAGAGTGCTCCCTGTCAGCATTATCAGCCTTCCTTGACCTTCATTGGGGCTTACAGTCCCTGTGCACATCAAAATAGAAGTACTTCTTGCTAGCTGAGTTAGGCTAGTAATATTGTGTGGATGAAGCAAAGAGAGTTACAAGTAGCACATTTTTGTTTAAATATAGCAGTAACCAGCTGGCCACATTCTGTAGGAAGCAGGAAGGAAGGATTCACAGGGAGGGAGGGATCTGATGGAAAATCAAGCAGAGGCTATAAAAACATTTCTCTAAAATGGCAGCATAATGAAAAAGGGATGCCAAGCAAAGAGCTTACTGATCATCTGTGTATCACTTGTACTCCAGCTAGCTCAGCCCTCGGTTTGGAGGGGGCATGCAGGTGTTGGGAAGCATCGCTTCCCACACATGGTATTTTCTGCAGGCTTCTTTTCCACAGAAAAAACTTATTTGTATTTCATTACCACCCTCTGAGACAGACTGTTGAAATGCAAGGTGAAAAAGCCAAAAAGCTGAAGAGTATGAGAGTGTCAGTATTCCTGAGAACAACCAAAATGAGACTGACAGCAGAGGCTTGACTCTCGGAGGAAACCCACGGACTAACTGGTTGTATTCATACCACTGTGTCCCTCCGGACTGCTGCTCCTGAACCATTGCTCTGCCATCTGTGTTTCTTTTGAGGTTGGCTGTGCCACAACTGTCGTCCTCACCTTCGGCGGCCATTACCTTTTCTCTCACAAAGTTATTAATAAAGAAACAAAGTTCATATAAAATCAGTTATCAAAGAACAATTTGAAAGACAGTTCAGAAAGACAAAAGAGGCAGTTAACAATAATGACCTTTGGTATTGCAACAAAACATCTCCTCACATCAGAAAGGCAAAAACATTTGCTTTCAGGACTTCTTTCTTTTGGTTGGGAATGTCAAAGCAAAGCGACTGTAGGAGATATCAAACATTACCATGAATATCTCCAGTGAAGGAATATTTCTGGCTATATTAATGTGTTTCTGCATCTATGCCACATTTTCAAGCTCACACAAGTATTAAAAATCAGTGAGTCAGGTCTCAAAAATCATGAGGCCTGTGTAAAGCATCAAGAGATTTAAAAAGAAAGGGATAACCTCTTTTTTCTTCCCAGTTTCTTTATGAAGAACAATTTTGTTACATTTCACTTTTTGTTCTATTTTCTCTTTTCAAAAGAGCTTGTTAAACCCAATGAGAACTAAAATGGCAGGTGTTTGTACATGCTGTTACTTCATCATTTGACTTCAAGAACAGGGCCACCGAAACAATTACAGTAGCAGTCCTGTGAAAATCATGAATGTTGATCAATTCTGCATTTTGAAAGGCAGGCCTACCCTGCTGAAAAAGAATTTTTCCCTCATGCAGTTAGCTGTGCTGGAAAGGTCCCTTTAGTCTGAGCCCTGCCTTTAAAAACATGAGCTGGCTCTTTAGATGGTGTTTGTCACCGTAGCTCTATGAATACCTCTACGCCCAGCTGAGGGTCTGACCTGATTAATTTAATCATCTGTCATTGATACGTGCATAATTGAATGTTCTCTCACCTTCACGTTTGCACAGCTCTAGTCCATAGTCTTTGAATACCCTACTACCTTTATTTCTCATAGCAACCCCTTGACAGTGTAAACATGCCAAACTAGGAACAGAGCTTTTGAAACAGTGACTCCCCATCCACCTATTTTCCTCCAAACCCCAATTTAAGGGTATTGACCACGTGGGTCATTTGGAACAGCCTCCATGAAGTTGCAGACAACCATGCCTTAAATGTGGAAAGATCCCAGGACTTCTTCTGTGCAGCTTTCACAGGTCAAAAGCCACATGGCATTCCCCAGACCCCATAACACCTAGCATCCTAGGACACTTGTACATTATAACAAATGCTAGTCTTCTCACATTAGCAGCTACTATAAAAAAAGAAGGAAACCAAGAGGAGAGAGAAAGGAAAGAGTGGAAGAAGAAGAGAACATGCACGTGGAAAGGGACAAAGCAAGAGTACATTGTCATATATAGAGCTCTTATATAGAGCTCTTGGGAGATCCCGAGTCTCAAATGTGATCACTGCAGGAAAAGGTGATATGCAGGTGAACTGGCTGAAGTAGGACAAGAGGTGCAGCCATACACTTCATGATTCTGTGTGCTCTGTAACTGTGAGGAAGTACCATGGTACTAACATCCTTCAAACCTGTCTCCTCCAGCCCATCCTCCGCTGTGCTGCAGAGAAAGGCGGGCTGGCCAGCACATCCACAGCCCACCACTGGGGCTGCTTGACAAGCCATGAAAGCAGAAGGTGATGGAGAGATCCACCCTGGCCTCCCTGGGTATGATGCCTCCCATGCTTGCTAGCTCACACGGGTATCCCAAACAGGTTTCCTCTTACTTTTCTGGTTACCTTTCTGGGTGCCTTTGGCTATTTGATCTGTCTCTGTGAAGCCAGAGCAGCATATATAGGGCAAGTCATGTGGAGGAAGAGTCTGACTCAGAATATTTGCTGGGTCTTCTTTCTTAACTGCTGAATATTGTACAGAGTAAAAGCGTTAGGGTTTTTCCACCTTGCTAATCAGGAAGGAGGTAGATCTTAGCAATGAGACAATTATGAAAATCAGGAAGCAATTTAATTGTCTGAAAACAGCTTAATTAGAAAGAATATAATTTTCTTAAATGATAGTAATCGTTTTCCTGGGGATTAAAGAATAGCAGATCTTAACTTCGAGGAAAATACCTTTTGCTATCAGAAACCAAATGATTGAAAGAATAGTGGAAATAAATAAGTCTATCTTCCCCCAGGTTCTCCAAAGCATTATTCATATGGGAACATTTTCCTTCTTTTTGTTTACTATGTAGGTATACCATCAGTATATATGTATAGCACAATAGCATCTAAACCCCTCAGCAGGAGAAGGGCTCCACATTGCAGTCAGACCTGTCTAAATGTATGACAATATACTGCCAGAGCCTCCCTCACAGGCCAAAAAAGGCAAAAAAATGGTACAGCAAGGAAGTTAAATGCAATGTTCCATCCTTGACTGCTTACAAATAGCTAAACCTGTTGGGTTTATTTGAATAATAAACATCAGTTTCCAGGGTCAGCAGTGGAAGAGTATAGAAGATACCCACACCCATATAGGGGTGAGACATGTATTGTAGGTAGATTGGCCAAGGATGAAATGTTGCTGGACACTTCTCACTTGGAAAAACCAGCCCTTGACACCATTAGGGGTGTACTTAGAAGCCTAAGTATACAGTCTGAAATCTCCTACATTGACCTGTAGCTTTAGAGTGATAGTTAAAAAAAATTATTTCTACTGGGCTTAGCAGAAACAAGATTGAAAGGTCATTTCATTACAGCATAAAGATCTTTTCCCAGAGACACATGGGATTATTATGCTGATTATTGCTTAAAGAGACACATAGGATTTTATTCCAGAACCCTTTGCAGTAAGAGGGCTGACCCTCAGGATCAGCTGTGCTCTGTTCTTCCTAGAGGCAAAAACCTCTTCAGTCTAGGGCAGAAAGGCATAACAAAAATGGAGGCTGAAAGCCAGCCAAATCCAAACCTGGCCCAGGGCACACCATTGGAAGTGTGAGGGTAGTTAGCCAAGGTAAGGACTCTTAATGCAAACAGGAGGTCCCTCTGCATGGTGTGTTTAAATCACACTTCAATCACTCAAGGCTCAAGGCAGGTCTTAACGGTGTCATGAAATGACTCTTGATATATATGAGGCTGGACAAGATGATTCATTGTTTTCTGATTTTATTCTTGTCTGTGTAAATCAGCGCAGAAGAAATGCTAGTTCTAGGTCTGCAGAGCACAGCATGGCTCTGAGTCCTGTTTTGCAGGCTGGATCCTCAGAGCAGGCAAGCAGGAAGGCTTTGAGGAGAACTGCAGAAAAGAGGATCTAACCCCATTTTCCAAGGCAAATTCTAACTCAAGTATTGCATCTTAAAACTTAACCTTCCCACTCAACCATTGTGATTGGAGAAGCTGTTGTTTTGGCTTGTATTTCTTGTTGTAAATCAGGTTCTTTTTCAGGCTGAGTAGCACCTTTCACCAGCAGTGCTCAGGCTGAGACTAAACATCCTACTTGTAGACTAAGTCACTACTTAATGCAAGAATGGCTGTGGCAGAATCTGGCTGCAGCACTGCTCTTGTGTTGAGGAGCACTTTAGTCACCATCAGCCCTTGTTTGTTTTCATCAGAGAATCACTTATGGAGTCAAGAAGTTCTTCATGCAGGCATGCAAGATCTAGGAAAATATATTATGTAAAATGTCTCTTAAATTATGTTGAAAGGAGTCTTTTTAACAACACAGGTTCTTAACTGGTTATGTGAATGCTGAGGTTTAGTGTTTATTCTCCATGCCTTCTTCCTGCCTGGGGGCAGCACACCAAGCTCAGCAGCATGACAGCTCCTCTGATACCTGCTCAGCCTCACTGAATTCTTTTTAAGATGCAGTGCAAACGCATTGTTTTGTTTTTTCTAACTGCAGTTGTGGGATTCCCACCTCTCTTTTGCAGGGTATTTCCAATTGTTTAACTCCTTTTCTGAAGTAAATCAGGCTTTTTGTTGGCATTTTGGATTTCTTTACAGAATATGGATTGCCAAGCACAACCACTCCTTGAAAAGAGGCTGCCTGTGTGGAAACTGGGGGACAAGAACTGTTGTAGGAAGGAAGAGAAGAGTGGTCCAAGTCTGGTTGCCCATGTCGTAAATGCTAGCTGAGAATGTACCATCTCCAAAAGGAAGCATCTCACTAGGGAGCCAGTGAAGCTGCATTCTTACTTCCCGCACAGGCTGAAAACTACGTTGGGAAGAGCTCTGCTAGTGGAATTCGCAGGGACGAAAAAGCATGATTAATTGACAGACAAAACAGACAACCTGAAGGCATCTCTGGGGGTGTTAGACTTCTCCAAATAACTCTGAAGATGCAAGCCCCGGGCCTTTACACTCTGCTGGGACTGGCACAGCCAAGGATGGAGGATAGAGGTTTCCTGTGAGAGCACTTGTGCCAGCATCTCCAGATCTGGAGGGTCCCAGTCCACAGACTGGGGAAAAGAGCTGACAGCCCTTTTTGCAGGGACTGAAGTGTGCAATCAGAGAATGTGATTCTCACTGAATCATGCAATTGGGCAGCCTGTAATTCCAGCAAGAACAGCAAAGCACTGGTAATCTGCAGGGAGGTGAATGGGAACACATGATTTCCTGACAGTTCATATTACATGAACATGGAGACTGAGCACAGAGATAATCATGGGTGCTGAAAGCAACGGCTACAGTACAGAGCAATACTGGAAATCTCTTCCTGTGGGCATGAATAACCCATGAGGAAACTTCTGTTCGCCTTAGTGGAGGCAGGTCAGCCCAGAAAGGGCTGTCCTACCCCTGCTGGAACATGCTCCCAGGTAAACGGAGCATCTACACAAACCCAGAACAAACCAGAGACTTAGGAGAGCACTGAAGTGAATTTCCAGCCTAGTACAGGAGCTATTGCTCAAACTGTCTAGGCCAAATGTTTGTCTACTTTGTGACCCTAAGACAGGGTTCTGGCACATCAGCAGTCAAGGTTCTGGCATATCAAGCCACTGCACTTCTTCTGGACAAAGTACCATTCAATCTTAGTACCAGTAGTTACTAGTATTTGTGAGAGAAGGACCTACCAAGGAAGTGTGAGCTAAAGTATTAAGTTATCATTACACTCAAATAGAAAATTTAGTATGAGACTATACACACTTCTGAAATTCTGATATGATGAGGTGAGAATCAGCAGAGACTCAGAAAGGCCACTTATTGTGGAGCTGTTGAGCTTAGCATGACACAGCTGGGTTCACTGGAAGTGGAAGCAGAAACCATCAACTTGCCATGGACTACAATACAGGTTGTACAAGACTGAATAAAGCAAATCATGGGATTGGCTTGTCCTGATCAAATAAAAAACTGCTGCAGACATGAACCCCCACTCCTATGGCCAGCCAAGGAAGCGTATAAGAGAGATTTTGCCTAAGAAGGCTCAGCAGTTTGTCCTTCCAGGTATAAGAATAAATGTTATAAAGAGGATACAGACTTTAAATGGGGAGATGGAGGCATGGCTGAGTGATGGTTAGGTGAGTATCTCATGAACCATTAGCATGGGACAGTATTAAGTATGCTAAGATAAAGGTGAGAAGCCTGAACGTGTAAAGCTTTAAATCCTCATAAAAGCCCAGGATGATGCTGGGAAAAGGCCAGAACAGACTGATTTGTTTGTAATTGCAGGTGGTCACAGGAGGTGGCTACGCCAATGCCAGGGATGATATCAAACAAGAAACTGGAGGCATGCTGCAGTGATCAGACCACTCACTTTGCAGTAAAATTAGAATTAATAGTGGCCAAAAAAGAACTTCCCACAATATGTGCCTTGAAATACTGACAAGCAGGATGAGGGCAGCATTGGCCAAGATTCTCACAGCCAAGTGAAAACCTAGAGGAAGGACTCATTCCCAAAGCATCTCAGATCAGAGATTTTTGAGCTGCTGGACTGAAATCCTCTTTCCAAGATGAGGAAATTCATGACCCCGCTGCTTCAAGACAAAAAAAAAAAAAGGCAAGAAGCAAAGCAGATTTGGGTCCAGCTATCAAAGCACAAAACACAATGATGACCTGGTTGGTGAGGCATCCCCAGTTCCCAACTTTGTTTCTTTATTCAGTCTGGCCAGCCAAGATTATGCTGCTATTGCCTAGTCACTGAATCTTAGAATTAAAATGGGATGAGAAGTCAGTGGAGGGATCATCACATCAGTAAGGGATACTGAAGGAGCCAAGATTTTGATTTTTGGAGATTATTAGGCAACTAGATGCCTGGCCTTTTAGGCCTTTGCAGAAGGCTACTGTCCTTCCTTACCAAGTGTTAACATCTCTAAAAATGCCTGTGGGTTTCTCAGCCCACCTAGCCATTATCTTTTTCTTTTTGCAAACTTTGATTTTCCTCATGATTTTCCTTCTTTTTACTTTTGTATTCCATCAAAAAGCACTCACAACTGTTGATATGGTGAGTTTCCTGCTGTTTGCTTCATTTTAAACTGGTGGGTTTTTAAAAAACATTGAATGTGAGATGATGTTTGATGTACAAACACATATGTTCTCCGCACAGAGTGTTTATGTTTTCTTATAATTCTCATGCAGTACTGCCTGAAATTAATGGGAAAGTTCCCCTGATTAAACTGTATCGACTGGACCCTGCCACTCTAATGTAAAAAGATGAATACCCTGCGCATGCGAAGTCAGCCCTGCACACAGAAAGCAGACACCCAATGCTAATTGTGAAAGATACTTCCCAAGAAAATGAATGCAAATTACACCGAAAATGCTAAATTAATGAGCTCTGTACATGGATTATTATGTTTTACTGCAGTACAACGGCAGAGATGCCTTTTTCTGTGAATTAAAAGAAGTTGCAATTATGCAAACCCCCCTCGCCGTGTGCCTAATCCCCTAGAGGGCAGCATGACCTAAAAATAAATTAAAGCTCAGCCCGGCAATTAGGATTTGTCAAAGGCCGGTTATGTCAAACAGCACTGCGTTTCCTCTTTGCTCTGACAAATTGGCACAAAGCGGCAAGAAATGGGGAGAGACTTATCGTTTCCAAATGATATGACCAAATGAATATAATGAAATGAGCAGTATCACTCTGTACTCATTTGTCTAGCTCACATCATACATATATTTAATTCTGCAAACTGGGAAAGCCAAGTACGTTGTACTTAAGTACCCTCTCAGCTGGTTTCCTAAGAGGGGTTTTATGGCTTTGGATATGGATGGTCTCAGTTCCCTGGGATAGCCCTAAGCTTTTGCCTGTCTCTGCCACTGCACGGGCTTGATCGGGAAGAATTAAATTAGGCCAAGTACCCAAGCTTGAGGGAGGTAGGGAGCACTGGCTCATTAAGCAGGCACTGCCACGGCTTGGTCATCAAAGGTAGCCCAAATGCTCACAAAACAGCTACAGTGGCCCAGTCCTCCAGGCACTTTCAGAGTGTGAATGAGGGAGGGATGTGTGCCTACAGGGAAATGAGGAAGCTTCTGTCCCATGCCACCTAACGTTATATTGTATGGTGTAAGAGGATCACAAAACCACTTTACTTTGCAAGCATGAGCCTTCTGTTTGATGTTAATGGAAATAATGACAGGCAGGTTAAAACCACTGAGTGGTTGTTTGTCCAATATAAATACAACTCCCATTTCTGTCTGGGTCCCCATTCCCTTCCCATCCAGAGGTCCACTTTCTGGTTTTGGAAAACTAACGTCTGACTTCCTTAATTGCCCAAGCAGAGAGAATGCACACATTCACACACACGCAGAAAGCGCATGTTTGGCACACAGCCCTCAGTTATCGTTTCATTTAACAATGGGGAGGAAAAACTCCAAATGGACAAGAGCGTGTGAGCAGCCGCCATCAAACACCAACACACCTCCTGGAACTACCACCTCTCTGTCCACACGGACACCTTGCTGGCTTTTTGTCCGTGTCTTGGCCGAAAATGGGCTGTCAAGGGTGGAAGGGTATCTCCTGGAGAAGGTATCTCGGTTTGGCTGCTTCTAGAAATTGCAGAAACCGAAGCCAGAGGATTAGTAACTAATTTCTTGAGCAGCAGATCCCATTCAGTTAATAATTTCCATAGGAGCAATAGTCAGTCATTGGGAACCCTTTGATTGAAGGCTTTCCAGCTGGGTGAAAATAAGTTGAGAAGGAAGGATAATGGTTCAGTATTATTTGATTTAAAATAAAATTCAAATAAAATTGGTGGGAAAAGGGACAAAGAAGTCTTCTAATGGAAAAGTGCCAGGTAGGTGTGCACATTTTTACACTGGGGTCATTGCAGAAAGTATTTTTTATTTCTACTGGTCCCAGACCTGCTTAAAGAAGATGATACAGATTCTTTGAACATGGAAGAACAAAATACGTATATCGGTGGATAACTGAATTAAAAAAACAGGGTTTGGTTGTAATCACTAAGGATAGGGTAGATTAACTCAGTATATTCTGAGCTACTTCACCTCTAAATTCAACAGCAAAATACATTTTGAGACCAGTCATACTGTACACAGAAACATTCCAACATAATAGCTATTAAGTCCCTGGAATACACTTTTAATGAGAAAAAACGTTCCTGAAGAAGTAGCTGGCAGTTACATAAAAAATTACTTATATTGCTAAATTTGACTGTTGGATCTGATGACACATTTTAGGTTAACTAGTTTACATTTCTTTTGAAGTGAATTTCCTAGCGACAATGTTTGCACTATTCACCTGCCTCATCAAGGCCTGTTTAGAATACAGTGCTTAATACAGTTTTTAACCCATTATAAAGCCATGCACAGATAATTTAAAATGATCATAACAACTAACAAACACGTAATCAAGGAGCTCTTAAAATGTATTAAAATTCAGGTCTCTCGCTATTAGCAAAACCGCTTCATTAACATATTAAGACAATGTTCATTTGATAATTAGCTTCTGTTTTCTTTGCATCCTGGCAGTTAAATCATCCTTGTGAAGCCAGAGGGGAAAAGTTTATGCTTCTACAAGGTGTCTTTGGTGAAGTCTAGGTTGACTCCTCATATTTTTTAATCAACTTCCATATTTTCTTCTTCTTGTACTGTTTCTGAAATGTTGCAGATTAAAGCCTACTTCCACAGTGAATGTGTGAGTTTACAGCTCTCAGAGCTCAGAACAAAGGAAAAACTATGGCCCCCTTTTCTCCCTTGGATACTCTAGTAACAGAAGGCTCAGGGGAAAGAACTTGGGAATTCCTTGCGTAAGCCTTCCGTCGCACTCTTGGGCCTCATGTAGAGCTCAGAGCCCAGCAGAAAAGAAAAACCAACAGGTCAAAGTCCACAGACTGAGAGTAGGATCATTGTTCTCCATCCTTTCCTTTCCTTTCCATCCTTTCCTTTGCCCCTCATCCAGTACAAGAACAAGGGATCATCCCATGACAATGGCAGATGGCAGATTATAAACAAACAAAAAGGAGATGTTTCCACACACAATGATGTTAAGCAAAAGAATTCTTTATCAAAAGACATTGTGGGTACTAAAACTGTGCCTGAATTCAGGGAAAGACTGGAAATGTTCAAGAAGCAGAAATTCAGCAAGGGTTAAATACCTTGTCTGGTTCAGGAGATCTCTGAGCCACAAGTTGCAGGAGATTGGAAAATTATTTTGGAGAAGCACCACTATATGTTTTCCTCTACTCACTTGTTGTCTTCCAGACATCTACTGTTGTTTATTATAGGTTATTAGCTAGGTGGATCTTTGATCTGACTTAGCGTTGAAGTTCGCATATTCTCACAATCTTATATCAGATGAGATTCTGCTCTTGGAAAGCCCCTACAGCAGGAATTTTGCCAGAGATGTTTTCAGAGAAATGACTAGATCTGATCACCTTAACAGAAATGAAGTGGAGCCTCCAGAGAGAAGAAAATGCATCATATAACAAAGCACCATTCACTGATTTTCATTTTACTTTGTTCAGGCCACTGTATTACTGTTTTGGACAACTACTGTAATAATGAAGAGATAGTATAGTGTCACTGATGTCTTCTCATACTAAGTTTTTAATTATATTTTTAATTGATTGCTGTTGTTAAATTACATGCACTGAATTGCACCAAACCTACAAAATTACTTTCATCCTACCACATCCACTAGCACAGACACTGACTGAAATGAATAGGGAAGAGATTGTTTCTTTTCATATATATGGATGCAGAAGCTAGGTATCAAGCAGAGGTGTTAGATAATCAGTCCTTGTATCTTTTACCTTAAAAAGTACTCACCTCTGCTTTGATATCAAGGGCAGCTGGAGAAGAATAATCTTTTCACCCATCCATATGTTTCTGAAATGTGTGGGAACAGCACTCACAGGACATAACAACCAAGAAAACAGCACAAAACTACATGAAAGAAAGGAAAACAAAATCTTTAGGCTGATCACACGTTGCCTTCCTTTCTATTGCATCACTCAGTCCTAAGGGGTGATTTTCTTTTCTCTTCCACAAGGTTTTCTCAAAGCCTTGCTGTGGGACTGCCACATTTCTCAGGGTATGGAAACAGCCTTCCTGTCCTACTGCGAGCTGCCCCTGTAAAGCCCTGAGGGGACCAGCCTGGCCGCTGCCTCCTGCCCAGCCCTGGCTGTTAAATGAAGTCTCAAATCATCGGGTGACACCCTCTTACCACTATGCTCGTGACAGACAACTCCTTTCTCTTTCCGCTATTGCACAATTGCCTCTGTTTCTGAAGGAACCTGGACCTTGGATGTGGGGGGGTTGAACCAGGTGGCTTGTGGGGGGAGTGGAGGTGTCTAGGGAGAGGAAAGCACTTCGGGGAAGCAGCGCCGAACTCCAGCAAGTCGTTGCCTCTCATGGTATGCCGTTTGGCGGTGACTCCTACCTGTTTATGAAACTACCAGCTCCTGGTTACCTTCATGACCACAGGAGGTTTGGATCCCTGCCATTGCCTTTGGCGGAGCAATTCAAATTCATCAGGGAGCACCCATCAGCACTGAGGTACTCACAGTGTGATACTGTCATGGCAAGTTTCAGGTAACTTTGAGCAATTTCAGCTGGCATTCAGAACGCAGTAGGAGAACAAAGACTTTCCTCCATCTAAAAATGCAAAATACTTGACCTTGGCTCTAACAGAGCTTTTCCAGATGCTGTGATATATTTAACCTTCACTTTCAGAGTTTCAAAAACTAAGTCTTGAGGTGTTGAAAGCCCTAGATGTTTTTTAATGGAAAGTGAGAGAAAACGGCAAATCAGCCACAGAGAAGGCTCTGCCGAAAACTGCAGCTGCATCAGTGTGACTGGGTAAAAAAAAAAAATGTTTTTAAAACAGAAACTGCTGATACGGCTTTTGGTGAAGCCTCTGCAGCAGCTGTGATGGCTTTTAACATCGAGTTTTCAGTGGGAAAAAGATGATATTTCTTGCGTTGTCATTTTTGTGAATAACACAGGCGAGTTTCAGAATGTCAGGCCAGGTTGAGGAGCAGATGTAAGGTTAGTTGTGCCTTGGACTGATCCAAATATCAGAGGCTGAGCAGTTTGCTGGGGGTGACAAACACAGGGGACAGGGTTTGTCAGTCCTTCAGCTCAAGCTGGCTTCAACACAGGCTGGTGTTGGCGTTGGGTGGCAGCGGTGACACTCAGGAAGGTGTCTCCGAGCAGCTGCCTCCCAGGGATGCTATAGGGAACAAAACAAAGGAGTAAAAGTCAACTGTGAGAAGATACCTGCTATTGCAGGGCACGGCCAGACTCTTCCTCATGTGTCAGAACTGCTCAGCCTCTCAACACTCCACACAGGAAAGGGTGGCTCAGGGGCAGAGTCTCCCATGAAATCTCTGAAAAAAAGAATATTACATCTTCCAAATTAGACTCTCCTTTCAGGCAAGATAGAGACAGCGAAGCAGTTGGTTTCAGGCACCATGGTTCTGGATTAAAATCTGCTCCTGGGACAACAGGGCTGAGGAACAATTCTGCTAAAAGCTGACTGAAGACAAATGTCTTTGTGAGAAGTTCTGGCTTTGAAGGATGTACATTTTCAAAAGGAAATTTTTTGTGGAGAATTTTCTGACTAGCTTTGCTTGAATCTCTCCTAAGGAGAAAAAGGAAAGGATCCTGCAACTCATAGGTAGTTTATATTGAACTCTTAAAAGGATCCTGAATTTTCTTCCTGGGAATAGAAACACTCCCAAGAGGCTATTTTCTGCCTGAGAAAGCTAGCAGTAGTCTTTTGTTTCTTTGAACATGTAAGTTAGCGAGAATTGCGGTAGGGGTATACTGCTGGAAAATATGATTCAGTTTTTTCGGGACGGTAACCTTGAACCCACGCTGTTTCCCTACTAAAATTTATTAGAAGTGTGATATGGGAATCGTTCATGCATGAACCAGGGTCCAGGAGTCTGGAACAAATTTCCCCAAGGAACATTTTATTTTTCTCCTACCCCTTTTCAAATTTCCTACCTTGCTCCCCATGCAAGATTCCTAGTGCTGCAGGAAGCTGGTGGGTGGCAGCAAGAGTGTGGCCACTTCCAACAGTACTGCGCTCTAATGGCAAAAGGGAAAGATTTGCCAGAGATTGCTAAATACCAAGGACACACATCATTTATTGAAATGTAGCAAAGGCAAAGTGTCCTTTGTCAGTTGTGGTTGGAATAGATGTTACCATTTTCACTGCAGATGTGCTCTTTATTGGCAGCTTGTTGAAATAAGAGAAGTAGTGTGTTGGAGCTGGAGTTCATCCTTGATGGGAGGAAAATGAAACCTTGGGGCTGGCTCAGTTTCATAGTTTGGAAGTCTTAGGAGGTGGCTTCTTACATTCCTGTACTTTGCAAGGGTTTATAGGAACGTGAAAGAAATGCACCACTGAAAATCAGTGGATGTGACAGGAGACCACTGACTGATCCAACCCAACACCCCTCCCTGACTCAGTGCTGAGTCTTTGATGCTAAATTAAGCATTGTGCTGTGCAAGATGCTTACACTTATAGTCTTTAGTCAGTATCTTTGTTTAGACCATTTTTTCTGAGTCATCGAAATGACCTTATTGGTGTCACAGCTAAGCACCACATAGCCACTCTCTCACTGTCCCATCCAGCGGGATAGGGGTAAGAATCAGAGGGGCAAAAGTGAGAAAATTGATGGGTTGAGATAAAGAAAATTTAAAATAAAAACCAAACCCAAACCTAAAAACACACAGTAAGGATGAAGAGACAAAACCCAGAAAAACAAGTGATACAAAAAATTGCTGACCACAAAGTGACCAATGCTCAGCCAGACCCCGAGCAACGTCAGTCCTGGCCAACCACCACCCTCCGCAATTTTATTGCTGAGCACATCATACATTACAGGATATCCCTTTGGTCAGTTGGGGTTGGCTGTCCCAACTGCGCCCCTCCCATGTCCCTGTGCACACCCAGCCTACTCACTGGTTGGGTGGTGTGAGAAGCAGAGCCTTGGTGCAGTGTAAGCACTGCTCAGCAATCACTAGAGCATCCCTGTGTCACCAACACTGTTGTCATCACAGATCCAAAACATAGCCCCATACAAGGTACTAAGAAGAAATTTGACTTGAATCCAGCCAGAACCACTACAATTAGTCACTTCTGTGGTCTGAAATTCTTAAAAAAGCCTCAGATTTGGGATAGAATTTCCATTCCTTCCTATGAGGTTGAGTAGGAGCAGGATTACCTCTGCCTCCTACATGAGACCCATGAGTTCCTTTTTGTTTGACTCTGTTTTAACAACTGAATTAGGCCATTTGACACCTGCTGAGGACAGCTTCTCGCCAGGTAGTGAATCCTTCTCTAATAATTTTCTTCCCTGGAAAACTGGCATCAAAAGATTTTGAATAGTGTTGTGCTTTTCCTAAGTGTTTAGAGTAAAAAGCAGGAAGAGTGAATGATTTTTCCTGTATAGAGCAGAAAAGAGAGAGACTCATTCATGACCTTGAGGACTCATGATGTCGAGGACTCATGACATGGAGGACTCACACCCTCTGCTCTGCCCAGGGAACAAACCATCACGACTGGGATCTGAAGCCAGCTGGCATAAATCTTGCTGTGATGGAATCAGGGATCCGAGCAAAATGGATAGAGCTGGGGCTAACTGCAGAAGGGATTTATGGAACCTGCTCTGCTACTGTTGCAAAGCACAGAGGAGAAAAAAAAAAATCCCTGAAAATTCTTGCCTTCTGTGTACCTGTTACAACAATAACATACTTCAGTAGATAATCAGGCAACTTCTGGTTAAGATTTCACTGGACTATATGCAAGGGTTTCAGTGGATTTGCTTTAAGATTTTGCAGGGTTTTCAACACTCAGTAGATTGAACTGGATTTCCTTAGAATTTTTCAGGCTACATAACTGTGACCTCAACAAAGGGATGAATTCTCTTAGCTTTTCCATACTGGTTTTTTCCACTGGACACTGATTTGACTCCCTTTTTTCTTTATATTACCCTGATTTTCTTTTTTTGTCTGCTGCTTGAAGATTTCGTATTATAACAAATCTTCCTGAACAAGACAAGTTTGGGTTGCAATCCTGTCGGGGACCAGCAAAATAACTTCCTTTGTATTGGATAATTTACCTTTCAAAAAAGCACTCCATACATTTGTAGCATCTCTGTAATACTTGAACCTGTCCCTGGAGAGGGATTTGATCACCAGCCTGGTGGCATTCAACTTGGGTGGGAAGCAGGAGCAGAAGGCAGAGCCCTCTGGCGCAGTACCAGCCAGTGTTGTGTTTTTAGGTGCTGGAGAGCAGGTCGGTACCAGGACCTGTGCCATCTATTCCTTCCTCTCTGATTTCCTTCCTTTCTTTTTCCTTCCTTACTTGATACTCATCTTCTGTCCCTTGAACCTGTGCACTCTATCTGCTGGGCAGGCTGACACTGATCCATGAGTATCCTCCTCAAGGACTTGCCTCACCTTTTCTCTCCTGCACCCTCCAACCACTCTGCAGGCTGGCTGGCATTTCTTGAGAGCACAGATGAAGGAAAAGGAGGAGGACAAAAATTGGCTCCTTCTTTACCCTGCCTCACTGAACATGATAGGAATTGGGCTGTAAGATTTGGGGAGCCTTTGTTTCTAATGCATTGTCCTGGGTTTTGAACACAAACCTGAATGAAATTCCACTGATGACTATCTTTCCCAGCACACTTGGGAACAATATGAGACCAGTATAATGGCTTCATGAGCACTGCAGCCCCTGAACATGTTCTGACCTCCTCTCCTAGAAAGGACTTTACTTCAGGGCATAATGTAGCCCTAAATGGAGGAAATGATGCAAAAATCCTTTAAAATTGTTAATGTTATTTAATGGTTTCAAGTAAAGCCGAGGATTTTGTGATAGAACAAAAAAACATATATGGAACAATGTCTTTCTAGTATGGATGATCCTGGCTTATCTTTGAAATTCTAAACTTAGCAAAAGACATAGAAATTAGAAGTGTATGTGCACACTAATTTTTATTAGCATGTACTGAACTTCAAGTTTTACAATCCAGAGATGACAATGCCTACACACAGAGTGAACAAAATGGCAGTGGTAACCCCCAAAGAGACATTTTTACAAAAAGAACCCTAAACCAGCATCTAAGTGAGGTCAGAATTTGTTTACTGAAACATAACGGTCTTATAATTAAACACAAAAACCAGTGCTTCAGATTTGTCTCTGACAAGAAAGCAATGACCTCTGGATACTGATGTATATCAAGAAATAGTATTTAATACTGTAGGAACATTAACATGTTATCTTTTATCGTAAAGGCTGCTTGAATCATTTTGTAAAGCCGATATCATGAACTAAACATACGGAGAAATAAAGATTTTTTTCAAGGAAGATAAAATTTCTATTCCTTCGTATTATTACAAAAGATTCAAAAAACAACATGTTCTGGCCTTAAGTATCAGACTTACATTTTATCTTTTGTTATCACTTACAATAGCACTGCTGCTTGAATACCCAGCCATATCAAATGAAAGTTATTTGTATATCTCTATCCTCTCAGGAAATCTTGACCTTGAAATAGAATAAATATGTAACATGTTCACAGCTAACACCACCAGTGCTAAAAACCATAGGCATTGAACAAAACCATGCAGAAGATGAGCTTGTGCAGTGCTATTTGACTCATTGTTGCAAAATGAGAAATTACAGCTTAAATGTTTTGCTGTCTTTGAATGACCCTTCATTTGTAATTGATTCAGCTCAACAGACTGCAACTCTAAAACCATTGAGATATGGAACTTATTTGTCCCATGTTTAGAGTATGCTTCAGTCACTCTACCCAAATCAAACTGCGCAGGATGGGACCTTCTCTATTTGAGTGCTTTAGTAATGTGCCGCATTAACTTAGAGTCTGAGGTGACTGGTTATTCAGGCTGAGATTTTTAGAAGTCCATCAGGAATAAAAAAAAAATCATATTTAGCATTTGTTGACCAGGTCCATAAAAGGAAGTGGATTACACATAAACCAAAACTTACAAAGCAAACAATGCAAAAAATAACTGGAAATCCCCTGAACAACTACTGAGGCAACTTTGTACATGACATTCTTTTGTACATTCCTTTTGCTACTACCCCAGTGGGAAGATGGGCTGTAGCCTTAAAGATACCAACAGATTTCAACTTTACTTTGATGAAATACGAAGTAAGCAAGGTTTGGAGTCAAGGGATCATATCATGATATGTTTGACATGCAAAAAGGTGTAAAAAAGGGCCTATCCAAAATCCTGCTTGTTGTCACCAACAAGGAGGAACCCAAGAGGTACCATGAAGACTCAATATCTAGGTTTCTTTAGCTTCCCAGTCACACACAATTGATCCAGGGGACACGTGCACTGTTGTGCTTGTGAGTGTGTGAGTACACGAGCGAGTGAAATCTGTCGGAGAAGGAGCAGTCAGTTTTCTTTAAAACAAATATCACCTTTGCTTCCAAAAGGCCTCTAATTGTGTTTTGTTACATTAATTTTCTTCAAGGGTACTAACAGGAGTTATAAATTAGCGGTTGGACTGAAATGATAAGCACTAATGTGACAAGCTGGGGAAGGTGCCTAGAGGGTTCTTACAGAGGCTGACACTAGTTCTGAATTTATTTAATATCTTTAGTGTGATTAGGAAAAAAAAAAAAGGAGAAGATTAGAAACACACTGATGGAATTTGCAAATGATTCTTCCATGGGAAATGTTCCCATTCTTTGCTGGAGACATGTTATGCATATGTATAATATGAAAGGAGTAAAGGAATCTGGGAAGATAGAAACAAAAACACAAGATTGATCTACAAAAAAAGGGAAGGTGCAGAATCGGAAGGAAGAGAGGAAAGTCTAGAACAAGGCTATTCTATGGGGATGATAAATCATATTGTCCTCGTTGATGACACATACATTAACAATGAACAGAAAGTACACACCGAAACTTGCTGTCCAACAGATTGCTTATGCTATATGACTAATAAAATACTGTAACTGTCTTAATGATGTGGTGAACAGCAGGAGGGCCATTTAAGCTAGAAAAAAAAATGCTAATTAAAAAGTAAAAACTCAGGAAAGGAACCTTATTTATTAGTTTTGCATTTTTATTTCAAAGAATCAGTGAGAGAAGGGCAGGGAGAATGGATGTGAATTTCCACAGCGATACACCACGCGAATGAATGTAATTTCAAAAGCTACATTGCCACTAGACAGAAGGAAAAAAAAAAAGGTGAAGGTAAAGAAGCTTTGAATAAAGTCATGTAAGAACAGGGAGTGAGCTTCAATCTTGAGCAAAGAGGCAGAGATGAGCAGGGAGAAAGGGCCGAGGGGCTAACACTCACTTCCCTGGACAGTTCCACTCTGAGAAAGAGAATCTCAAAACACTGCTGTGCCCCCCAGCAGTCATTCTGCAAGGAGGCTGGTGGTGACAAAAAGAACTAGATTCAACACACCTAATTTGAGATATCAATGTGCAGATTTCTACTCAGAGACAGCTATGTAAACTGCTTTTCATAGGCAATACAGGGAAGCAAGTATTGTGAGTCAACTCCTCACAATGTAGGTATGTAAAACAGGGAAAAACAGGACATCTGTGGCATAAAAATGTGACAGAGTATTCACAGCTAAAAGTGGTAGAATAACAAAATGTGTCAAGCAAAAGCTGCCGGCTTGCGACAGAAAGACAAAAGTAGTTTTAACATTGGAAAAATTGGAGGAGCAGGGGACAATCCCCAGGGCAAGCAATGAAAAACCCATCCTATACAATGAAAAACCCATCCTATACAAGATAAAGCATTAGAGAAGGAAGAATCAATCCTCCACTTTTGGAGCTATACTACTGGGTGTAAACCACACAGGTGAGCCAGACGCTTGGGTGACCATGACCATGTGGTCTGATGGAGGGCCTACTGTGCTGGGCTCTTATTGGCCCTGCTCTGGCCAGTACACCACCTTCAACAGTGCAACAGCCTCAACGAGCAAGGTGCTGTCTAACAGGCACAACAGGGTGAAAACACTTGCTTTTTGCGTTAGCAAGCTCGTTCAGATCCCCTCAGGAATCTTGGTCCTCTATTCCAACTAAAAAGGAGACAACTCTTTCAGTCAAGTTATCCATCTAGCCCTGTTATTTTGAGCAATTTGCACATGGATAGTATCACAAAAACTGGTACTGCATTTTCCAGCAAACATAGTGCTCATTAAAATTATATATTTGAGCAAGTGGAAATGGCAGAGTTCAAGTTTGTTTTCTCTTAATCATGATTCATCTATAAGTACACAAATAAATTAGGCAGTCACAGGAGACCGTCAGAGCTACCAGATGCAGTGATTCAGACGACTTTCTTAATCTGGGCTAGTGGAGAAAAAAACTGCAAAACTGGGTGATGAGGAGAAATCCAACAAAATATCAAAGTTCTCAGCTAGCTGGAGGTTGCAAACAATAAAAGAGTACATTTTAAAAATTAACATTGTCTGACACATCCTATATTGTACCACAAAGCTTTAAACAATTGTGACAATAGGCTTTGCTTTGTTAAAAATAACTTGTCCCTGACTTTTCTCTCAAGTACTCCTGGAGTAACTACTGAAGTCAATACAGTTATATTCCAGCCACATACCCTTCAGACTCCAGCCCTTTGATTCTGCTATGCACATGGAGGGAGAGGAAGGAAACCTGCCCTTTTCTGAAAAGAAAAATGGAGCACATGATGAGGAAAAGAAATTATATGTGGCAAGAACGAATTTTAAAGAAATGATTGCCAGAAAGAAACTAACCTTGAAAGAAACATGTGAATGTAGATTATTTAAAAGTATAAAGCTTCTGTGTTCCTCTCTTATACAGGCACTTTGAGAGGGACTTTATCATGTCAGTGGGCACTGGAGATGATTTTTTTCTTCTGGTGTTGGATTCAAACACTCAGAGAAAGTTTCAGTCACATCAAGTCCCAGACCAATGGAAAAGGCACATTTCCTCCCAGTGCCCTACCAAGATCTTGGCTTTACAAACAACAAGCAAATGGAGAATCCTCACCTCAGTCCCCATCGTAGCCTCAGTTTGTTACTCCTTGTATTTCATCAGTTTGCTGGCTGAGAGTCACCCATACCATCTCCTCACTTTGCCACGTGCCTCTCAGGCTCTCCGAGATGGAGAATAAGCCATTTACGACACAGTTTTCCAGGCTGCCTGAGTACAGCTGAGTTGGAGTAAAGGTGAATGGACACAAGAAGCAGCCCCCTCACCTGGAATCAGTCCAAAAGCTATGCGTCAGATGTAGCTATACA
Source organism: Rhynochetos jubatus (assembly GCA_027574665.1). Taxonomy (NCBI): domain Eukaryota; kingdom Metazoa; phylum Chordata; class Aves; order Eurypygiformes; family Rhynochetidae; genus Rhynochetos; species Rhynochetos jubatus. The sequence goes on along the minus strand of CM050648.1, from coordinate 121,273,697 downwards.
CTGGGGAGGAGTGGGTGCCAGAGAGACACAGCCTGCAATGCTCCTTCCCCTCTTCAACCTGTCTTGGCACATGGAGCCCTCCGAGCACAACATCTCCCTTCCACTGCACAAATGGCTGGAGTGAAATGTCCATACTTTCTAATTTCAAGACCATTAAGAGGCCCTTTAAGCAACTTATGCAGCCATTGAGCAACCCACAAAAATTTGTCACTCTAAAAAGGCCTTCACTCACACACGCCACTTGCTTTTTGACTCCTTTTTCTCCCTGGCTCATCAATTCTGTGGGTTTCTTACAACAAGCGGACATGCAGCTGGATTTGGAATAGAAACATCGCAACTGTGTGGCCTTCGTGGTCATGAAACTGTTTTCTCCTGGACTGTGATTTGATCTCCTCAGCTCTGTGGCAGAAAACCAAGAGAGATAACACCTGTCCCTGACATAAGAAGGGAATTAGGAGACCTAGCAGCAGAAAGCAACAGAGAAAGGAAGAGGCAATCACAGAGACAAGAAATCTGACACTCATTCCACGAGTGGCATTTAAAGTTAAAGAAAGAAGCAAAAGGAAAGATGATGTTGTGAGTTGCAACGGTGGCCAGGCCACTACCAGGTCTCTACCCTTTCTCTACGTGTACGCAAACCTGTGAGATCAGTACAAGTTATATGTGCACAAAAAGATGCGAAGGTTTGCAAGTGAAGAGCTTTACCTAGCATTCATTTAGATAACTAATCCAAAGACAGACACTGTAATGTACAAAGAATAATGCCCATTGTGAAACTCGGTGCAAAACATTTCCTGTGGAAAAAAGAGAGAAGATTATGTTTACCTATTCATCTCAGGAACTGTTGACTTGAAAACAAGAAACAAAGGAGTTTTATACTGCAATAGTAAATTTAAGCTGGCAGATGTTTTATGATGGTTTATAGTGTGGCTATGGGTTGTCTTATCCAAAGTATTCCACAATATTCTGTTTAAAAGCAATGGTACAGAATGGTCTAATTTGCCAAATAAAAGGATGTATGTCTCATATGGAGACACTAGATTTTGGTTTTCATTAAAAGATGAAAATTCTAGAGGCGTACCGATTCCTTGTTGAAGACTAAGCATTTTGGAAGAACAGCTTTTAGAGTAAAACTCAATACTACTATAAACAAGACTGAAGTAAACAAATATGCGTGGAGGGAATAATGGCTAAAAAGAAAACACTACCACTTTTTAATTCAATTATTTCTAAACTAGTAGATGTAGAATGATATTTTTAAAAAATCCCAAGACCCACACCCTTGAATCTACCAGAGCAAAGGCATGCACATTTTCTAACGAGCCTTGGGATGCCACAACAGTCTCCGATGGTGTGTCACTGGTGACCTCACAAAACTCAGAAACATCTCTCTGGGAAACAAGGGTTGTTGCCCAGCTAGGAGAAGCAGGATTCCTGCCTTTGGCAATGTCTGTCAGTCTTGCCATGACAGTGACGAGTAACCTTGTCAGCTCAGTACAATGATTATCTGGAGGCTTTCCAATGTAATGAAGCAATATGGCTTGACCAGACTTTGTACTCCTCAAAAGAGTTCTGCAGTCTAGATCCTAAAGGTGTCTATAAGTGCAGATGGGTAGTAGATAGTATCTATAGTTGTTGCCTAAAATTTGATTCTAGTTGTTTCCCAGCTATATTCATTCCCAACTGTGTGTCTCCTAGGGCAGGAATATAAACCAATCTGGGCTTTCAATACAAAACTCCCTACCAGCTAACCATGAAGCACTCCTCTGACAGGAAACAAATGTCAACATTGATTTGCAAAGGAAAGTCAGACATCTTTCAGTGCCTGGGAAGCAGTCGTAGTGTCCCTGATGTTAAATAAGACCCAGTTAGTTCTGCTGTGGTGCCAACATGACTGATTTTCCATTCTCACTCTGATAAACCACGGATGCCAATATCTGATATTCATACAGGAGTAAAAGGTTTTTGTTAACTACTTACCTTGGGCGATGGAGCAGGCTTCTGCCAAACATTGATGTTCAAATGCACAGTCTGCATGTTTTTACACAGCACTCTGCTCCCCAGAAGAGAGCAGACTATTGTCTTTTCTCATGGGCTTTTGGTAACTCAAACCAATTTTAAGAATTCAGATCAACTGGGGGTTTAATTTCAATGTGATATTATTGCAAATTGAATATTCTCTCTCACAGAAGAATTTGATACTTCTGAATCCACACCAAAGCATTTATCAAAATATCAGAAGTTGTGATGAAATTTCTGTCTCTGAAAAAAAACTTGACATTTGAGATTTGCTTTGCTTCTGTATTGAAACAGAAGGAGAGATTTGTGGGATATAAAATTAAACTTATGATAATGTCAGACTGTAATCAACAATACTGCTGAGAGATAGTGTTCACCTAAGGACAGAGCAAAATGTAGGCAAGCAACACTCCTGAGGAGTTTCAATGAGATTTACTCTAGAGAAAAATATGCCAATACACTAAATTATTTTTTCTGCTGAAAATATCAAGGTTTAATCCATTTTTAGTCTTGCCAGCTTTAATTACAATATAATATCTATCAACAACTCTTTACCTACTTAAATGTAGGTAACTGTAGGAAATATACAATGAAAGCATGGAATTATCAACAAAACTAGATGAAAGAAATATGACTGGTGCTCAAAATTCACCCCAGTGCTGATATTTATTTATAGGTTTGACCATATGAGCAATAATTATTCTGATTTTCCCATAGCAGTCACTCCACGTCTAAATCCCCCTTCCTCTGAAGCTCCAGGTCACGGATTCCCCTGAGATGCTAGTCCTAATTTATCTACCAACCCACTTCCACAACAGTTTATTCAAGGTCCACGATGGTGAAGTACAGGGCCATTTGTCTCCAGCTTCTCTCTCAAAGCCCTACCATGGGCCTCAAGTGATGTGAAGAGCCAGTATGAGGCTAATGAGTAATACTACCTTTAAGGGAATAACCACTCTTGTAAGATAAAGAGCAGCAAGGCACTGAAGTGCCCCACACGTCAGAATTTCATGATCAAGAAAAAAAGCCATCTCGTTGCTCAAAAGAATATAAACTTTCAAGTGACACTTCATTGAGGAAAGAATGGGAACCTGCTGGTTTTGGTTTGTCATCCCCTCTCCTCCCGCAAAGGCAGTTGCCAAAATAGCATAACCAACAGCACGTTGGATGTTGAATCATGATTGATTCAGCAAAGATTACATCTACTGAACTGACTGCATCATTTTAGAATGGAGCTTATACATTTACCCATCACAGAAAATGCTTTGTGCTCCACAGGAGGAGGTCTTTTTTTTTTTGCTTTCTCACTGCTTTTCATGTAAATGTGTCTGAGAGCATTTTCTAGGGTCTTCTTAATAGGGCTGTATGGATGTGAATGTTACGTTCTGCCACGTGATTTCTTCCCCTTTTTATAACCATTTTTGTATCAATAGTATCGAATTCTGATTTAAAAATTCATCCACCAAAACATACTTCTTGTTTTAAAGACAGAGGTAAGACCCACTGCCTCAGTAGAAAAGGAAGAAATACCTGAAAACGGAGTATTCCTCATCTGTACAGAAGAGGGATCAGAACTGAACCTTATTTTCTAAGTAGCCAATATAACAAATCAAAAAAGAATTCAGACCTCTGACCACCTCTGAAGAGGAAAGCTAATGGAAACGGCATCACACTGGGGACATTACTACATATCATCACTGAACAGTGACCCTGAGGGAAATGAAGCTGAAGAGAAACGGCGCTGCGTGTGAGAGAGGTGGAACTGTGCTCATTTCTGAATCTGCAGCAGGGTAGTCTAATCGGATATACAGCGCAGCAAAATGAATAAACACCAGAGGAAAAATATTTTCAAGGTTTGTAAAGGAACGATATGCAGATTGAGAGAGAGAAAGGCCAGATCATGCAGTTCTAGACATTTTTTATAAATGCAGGATACATCATTACTTAGAAAAGGAAAATCTAGAGAAAGCTGGTAGTTCAAGGGGCTGCACATTCAACAAAGCACAATGCCTTGCAACGATGGAGAGCTGAGCATCCAAAGTTCATTGAAAAGTTTCTGCAGAACACCAAATTTCTCAGAGGTACAAACATTCCAGACACCTTTTTTCCTTTTTTTCTAAGGAGGCTGGTCGCTGTAATTCACAGTTTTCCTAGGCATGAAGAGCCCACAGCCTGTATACTGCTGCTGGCACTCAGACTGCTCTGTGTTACGCAGAAAGGTGCTCAGCTGGCAGGCTGGTACTGTCAGTGCTGGTCAGCTGCTGAAAATGGGATAGGAGCAAAAAGAGGGGGAAAAAAAAAGGCTGTGTGGCTGGGGAAGGATTCAGAAGCTTATGGTTGGCATCCTAGTTCTGGGGGAGGGTGGATGAGAGGCTGGGGAGCTGGAGGTGGAATGTGCAGAGGTGTAGAGGTGGTATAAAGTCAGTGTTGGCAGCCACCATCATGGTCAGCAGCCGTGGCCACAGCTGACAACAAGAGCTCCAGCTTCTATCCCTGCCAGCAGCAAAGGTTGCTGCAGCAAGCAGTACCCAAAGCAAGATCTGTTTGGAAACCCCTGCTTCATGTAATATGTATTTCCATTTGATGTTTCCAGGCTGCATTCAGGACCAACCTTTTCTACTGAAAAAGCACCAAAATGCAATAATGAAAAGCAAGTACTCACTGATAGGTTTTGCAGTGCAAGCTTTAAAAGCTGTAAGTACCCATGACTCTTCCCACTGAATGTAAATGCAATCCTTATTTCTCATTCTGGGAGAGTCCTGGGCCACAGGTGGCAAAGTGGCAGGACGGACCCCTGCCTGCCAGCCATGGCAGAGTGTGCGAGCTCCTGCGGCCCAGCCTGCAGCCCTGTTTGCAGGCCCACAAGGAGGGACTGCGGTGCTGCTGGGTCACCCAGGTGGTTTCCCTCTTGACCTGTTTTTTTAGCTGCTCTGTACTCAGCGCAAGTACAGGCACCAATGGTTCATTTGACTGTGGCATCGAGCTGCTCCAACTGTGCATGTGCTTTTTAGCCTCTCAGCCATGACAGCAAACTGTGCTAGACATGCTACCAGAGAGGTCAGTGTGGCCAGATAGGCAGTAGGTGGATTTGCCTCCGTTCATTAGTCAAGAGGTTTCTAGAAGGGCACACTGATGACATTGGACCCATCTGTTTCCTATATGACCATGAGCCAAATCTTTGCTTCTTATGCCATCTCAAAATGGGCACAAAATACTTCCTTCTCTCATCCTAAGACTGTTAATATTCATGGAGTGTTTTGAGATCCTCCAGGGAAGATGGGATGAAGTTTATTCACCTTTAAGGCTTGCATCTCATCAACTGGACAAATCATTGATGATCTCCCTGCCTTCTGGCGACTTGGCTAGGGCAAGTAGGGGAACCCCTTGGGAGCCTGAAGCTGACACCCCTGTGCAGTGGCAGAGCTGGCACAGCAACTCTATCTGTAGATGGCAAAATGGCTTTCCTCCTTAGTCCTGTGTTAAGTGCTCACTGAATGAGTTTGACTCCACAGACTCAAGGACAGCCAGCTCAGGTTGCTTCCTCCAATTCTAATACGTAAACAAGTTACTCACTTGTTTTTTTCAGTTAATGTTATTCAGAGACAGTAAAATGCTGTAGAGTATTCATTCTAGTTCCAGTTGTGGAAACGAAGCATGTATAATTACCAATGTGGGTAGCAGTCCATCTCATGGCCTTACTTATGCCAGTGAAGGATATTATCTCATTATATCAGCTTAGCAGTCTTCTTTCCCTGGAATTTGAAATAAGCAAGGCACATAAAGGAATGATGAAACAACTAATTATAAGGGACATTATTTTAAAAACTGCACAGTAGTCAAAATCCATTAATGGACTATTTTACATCATTAAACTACTTCCAAGAAAGTATCTAGGCTTTTTCAGCACAAACATTTCTACATTGAAAATGTAACTTGAACCTAACTCTATGGTTAGCTATTTTTTGAATGAGTATAATATGTGCTTTCATTTCTGACAGGGCAAAGATTAGTGAAATTTTTAACTTCATTATGCCTATCATCCAAAGTAATTTAGAAGATAGTCCTGCTACATGGACTCTTCTGCTAATAATGACTAATATCTGGGGAAACAGAAAATAGAGCTGCGAGCAAGGACTTGTTTTAGCCCATGGTTTAGGATTTTTATTTGAATAGAAAGTGCTGTTCTAATTCAAAGGTAAAATACTTCTGGACCTTCAGAAACTTCTTGGGTGCATTTTTCTAGGTTACAGTACAAACAGGCTTTGTTTTTGTTTTCTAACTCTCAGTCCTTCAATCCAACTGAACTTCAAGCCGAACTTCATTCTATCCTTCTTGATCAATTCCAGTGAGAAAGATTCTGCAAGGCTGCGCCCATCTTTTGTTAGATCTGTGAAGTATTTTGGTCAGCACTCAACTGCAAGTGGAACCATGCTACCCATCCCCTAGAAATGTGGGAGCCAAAGAATTCTGCTCAGTGGATCAATAACATGTCCAAAGGGAAGAGATGTTGTTGCAGGAGACAACAGAGGAAGATAGGGACATTAGCTGATTCCAACAAGAGCAGATCATTTAGGAGCAGCTTCGTTCTTCGCACAGCTGGCAGAATGGGCAAAAATATCCCTTTCCAGGTGAGTCCTTTCTTCGCCAGGTTCTTCCTGGGAGAAGGAAAAAGTGAAACAGTCTGATGAACCCTTTGCTTCACCTTAATTGGCAAGAAAAACATCTTGGCACACCCCCTTCTTTGCACCATGCACCTCATATAAAGAAACGTTTGGCAGAGTGAAAATGCCACTGTTTGAGCAAGGATGTGAGGTATGTGCAACAGAAAAGCACGGACACCCATTGCTCCCCATAGTAATTCAGTATTGCAAACAGTTGTAATCCACTATCCCCTGCCACCATTTCTAGCACAAAATAGAAGGGCTCTGCTTCCATAGATCTGTAGGGCAATATCAATGGCCATTGGTGCCGGAGTGAGCGAACCACATTCACTGGTTTTACAGCACTGAAAAACGCAGCACTGCAGGGCAGTCCAGCTGATGGAGCCTGACCTGGCCTCCAGGATGTCAGACCGGTCACTTTAGAGGTGATGAGAGTTGTTGTCAGAGTAGTCAAATTCTTTCTGTGGCACACAGGTCTCATGGCCCAAGCAGAGTTTCCCTGCCATGTATGCCATGCATACATCCCGCTGTACAATGAACTCTTGAGACACTGTTTACAGCAGGAAACTCTTGAGAGAGTGGTACCTAGAAAGTGAACTAGCTGAAGCGAGTAACTAAACTGGACCCTTTCCTGGCAAGAGGAATGCACCTGTTACATAAGTGCCATATATATGTCAGTAGCTGGTTAACAAAACCCAGGCCTGGAAACAATGCTGCAGAGTGTAGAGCTTTGTTAATGGGTTTGGTAGCAGGACCAATAAAGTTCATTGTTGAGTTTCCCTACAAATGGCTTCCTTTGTGCTGCAGCTTTTTACATCAGCTTTTAACTAGACCTACCAGTTGTACTAGCCAGACTGAGGGCATGATCTTCCCAGAGACTTTGGTTCCCATGAAGTGAAAAGGAGACTTCTGAAACATCCCTAGAATTGCCCTTGGGCTTCTGAAATGGTCCTCTTTGCCTAGGAAACCTCTGTGTCCTCTCTCCTGGGAAATGAACAGAAGAAAATCAAGGCAGAGTGAATTGTGATTTCTTTTTTTAAAGACTCAGGGGGGGAAATGTGGATTTGAAGGCTCACGTGAGAAATAAACAAATCCACCTGCCACTCACAGTGGGCAGTAGGGACAGTCTGGCCCTACCAAGCCTCAGGCTGGCTCTACCTCTCAGGACTTCAGCCCTTAGTGGTGCAGCCGAATCACTACCCACACTTGGAGAAGAGTAGATGAGGGACTTTGCTCAGCCCTCAAGGGATGTACTCATGGGCTGCAGGCTCAGGGGGTAGGAAGCAGCTGGGGAAGAGGCAAAGTCACTCCCAATGGGCAGTTTTTGAGTAAGAATCTTTTGTGTATGTGACCATGAACTGTCAAGAGCACAATCTGAAACTGTTTGACTGTGCTGCTCAAAAGAGACCACTTGGAGAGGGCACAAGTTAATAAAATGCTCCTCTTGATCCAGGAACAGGCAAATCGCAGATGCTTTCCTACAGAGGGGGAAGAATCCTGCTCGAAGGCTGAGCTACATCTACAGGAGGGTGCAGCAACATTAAAAGAAGCTAATTCTTCCCTGTAGATCAGGAGCAACGCACAGTAAAGTGGGACGAATATCCACGTACATCGGTCTCCTGCCCATCCTGTCTCCTCATTTATTTCTTCTAGCCCTGCCTGGCTGGCCCTTCAGGGTGAAATCTCAAGCACAGCAGCGGGTCGGCGGGGCCAGTGGAGCTCCAGCCACCGCGGCCGGGCCCGGCGCTGCACTTCCCCCGGGTGGCCAGCGGAGGCTGCTGTGGGTCGCCTCGCCCCCAGGGTCTGCGGGGTCTGGCCCCGGGCAGGGCTGGCAGCTGGAGCCGCGGGAGGGTAAATGCAGCGTTCCCACCTTGCTGTGACTGCATTGCCAAGGGGGAAAAAAAACAAGGGCACAACGGGGCAGCAGGCAGCTTCCTTCCTAATTAAAACCCCTGGGGACACTGAGACCAAGCCAACAGCATGGGGAGCAGAGGGGAGGCAGAGAAAGGTTTGCGGACGATGACCGAAGTCAGTGACAGCAGCTGCGGAGAGATCCGCACAGTTTGCGCAGGTTCCCAGGCTGCAGCGGGCACGCCGCGGATGCGCCGGCCTTCGGCTGGGTGGCCCTGCCAGCTACCTCGGGGCAATGATGAGGAGCCGGGGCTCCTCACAGCCCTCCTGTAACTTGCCCTCGAGTTTTGCTGGGAAAACAAAAGCAAAGCAAACAATTCCCTTCCCCCCAACCCGAAAATAAAGCTCGGGCACCACCCGGGCTGGTCGAAAGGGCTCCATTGTCGTTTTTAAATGAGATATCTTTGCAACCGCTCGCCCCTCCCCGAGCCAGCAGGGAGCCGCCCGTATCCCTGGAAGCGAGAGGTAGCGGGGAACAAAAGGCAAACTCCGAAGTGACATTGAAAATAAAAGGGAGCTTTGGTTACCCCCAGGGAAAGGTCGAGGGGGAAAGGTCGCCTTCCCGCTAGCGCACGTACTCCCGGCGGGCGCGGGGGAGCGCGCCCGGGCCCGGCCCGCGGCCGTGCGCTTGTCCGCGCAGCCCCGAGGGCGCGGGCGAGAGCGGAGCCACCGCTCCTCAGCGCGCCCAGGGCAGGCTGCAGCTCCCCCAGCCCCTCCCCGGGGCAGCCCGTGAGCAACGCGGGGGCTTCGATACCGGACCCGGGGGACAGCGGGCAACGCGCCCCCTCCCCGCCCGCCGCCTCCGGCCGCGCTGAAATCGGACGGCGAAAAGGGCTGCGGTAAATCAACCCGCTGGTGCCGGCTGCCAGCCTCCCCCTCCCCTCAGCACCCCCAGGCACACGCGTGTCCGTCGGCTCCGCGCCCAGCCCCACCCGGGAGCCGAGAGCCCCTTCTGCCGGCGCCGTCGCGGCCGCGGGCCTGACGGCAGCGCTGACAGGGCCGGAGACGCTCTCGGCCCCGGCGGAGCCCACGGGAGGGCGAGGGAATTGGGAGGGGGGGCAGGGCAGCGAGGTGACTCACTTAAAAGCTGAGTTCCCTTTTGAAATACTTCGAGACGACAGGGTTGAGGACTACGAATGTGTGCGTAAATATATACTCACGCATACCCACTCCCCGAGGTATGCACCCCACACACGTGGATGTATGTGTGTGTCTGCGTAGGTACACCAAAGCACGTAGCTCCTATCTAATGCCACATACTGACAGCTGTATCTAAAACCAAGTAAATAGATCGATCCTGGCAGGGTTCTGTTCGTGGGTACATACCAATAAAAAGTATTTACGTATGTATTTATACCTACATAATCCTATATTTTTCCCTGTCTCTATAGAACAACTTTTTGCAAATTGTCTCAGCAACCACCATCCAGAAGTCCTCCACGGAAATCACCCCTGGGTGAATCAACCCTCGAGGCAACGTTGAGTCTTGTACTGACAGTGTTGGGACGATGACAGCCCACTGACGTTAAGGAAGCCGGGTGTGGGGTGCTAACGAGGACGGTATATTAATTGCTAAAAATACCGGTGCAGAATGAGGGGGTCAGGCAACAGCCCATACACCGGCGCGAGTGCTGCTGCTATCCACCCCAGGCTGTCCATGCCTACAAGCAGCCCTTTCCCCCGGGGCCCCACGCGGGGCAGCCGCCGGGCCGAGGCGTGTCCCGAGCCCCACCGCCCGCCGGAGCCCCGCCATCCCCGCCCTGGCACGGCGGACCTCCGCCAGCCGCGGCGGCTCCGGGAGCCCTGCCCTGGCACCTCGTACCTGGCCCCACCCTGCCCCTCTTGGCCGGGAACGGCCCGGCAAAGGAAAAGACGGGGAGGAGGGGAGGGGGGTGTCGAAGGATTAGGGCAGGAGGGCTCAGCCGTCCGCCAGGAATTGGGGAAGGAGGGAAAAGAGCTGCGAGTAGGCAGCGCTGCCCTCACCCAGAGCTTTGCGAGTGGGGCCGCCGGGGACTGGTGGAGAAGGGCCCCCCGAGAAACCCCAGATGCGAGATGCTCCACGCCCTGAGCAGCTGGAGGAGCAACTGTGCGTGCGCTGCGGAGGGGTGAGGATTTTCGCTTTAGCCTTGGGTGGCTTCGCTTGTTTCCTTAGACTCCCACGCCTGAGGAAGAGATTTCGACCGGCGTGGCAATCTCTCACCCTAAGGAGATGACCAGGGCAGGGGTGGGCTTTCGCACGGCGGGGAATCGTCCCCGTGAGCCACAACAAAAGTTTCGCCCCCACGAGCGCTCTGTGCCTAGGGAGCGCTGGCATGGAGCCTCTCTGGGTAGGACTCCTGCCTCTCACGCCCAAGCATGTGCTTTCCAGGCAGGGAGCGGCTCCCAGCGCACTGCTCGCGGCCGGCGCTGACAGCTACGCAGGTCCGCCCTACTCGGTCACCGCAGAACCCCCCGCGCTGGGCACGCTGTGTGGGCACATCTCCCATTTGGAGGGGAAGCTAGGTGGGCAGGGGGTGTACTACACCGACACGCACAAGAAATCAGTGACGAAGTTTCTATGAGCTCGCTGGGTCGGTCGAGATGGGAGAGTTGCAGTGAGCTACCTCTGCTGTGTGGGGTACCGCTCGTCTTTTCCAGGCGCAGGGCTTTGGGAGGGTAATTTAAATCTCTGTGTGGATGTGTTAGGCTTGTGGTGATGGCCAGGAGAGAAGAAAGAGTTCCGTCCCAGCTCTGCTTTTGCCCTCTTTAACTCCGGCTTCTCTAGGAGCGGCTGCTCCAGCCGCAGCGCCCGGGGAGCACCGCTCCCGCCGCAGCGCAGGCGGCGGGCAGGGCCGCCCCCACGGGGACGGGAGCGGGGGCGACAGGGCTGGGCAGGGCAGAGGATGCTTCGTGTGTCGGTGGCTTGACGCAGCCAGACACGCAGCCGTGAACCGGCCCACGGGAAGGAAGGAGCGCCTCATGCCTTTGTATCAAAAAGTTGCGCCTCGAAAGTGTCTCTTGTTGAGAAAGAGTTTGCCTGCGGGTTGTGTGGGACCCGTCCCCTCTCCCCTCCCAGCCCAGGTGCCCCCAGGATTGCAGCCAGCCTAGCCGGCCGCTCGCACTTGAACACACGCTTAAATGCTGCGCGGAATCGGGGCCGCGCTCCTGCGTGGGCTCCGCTTGCGGAGGAACGGTGCGGAGCCACCGGCGGGAGCTGAAAGTGCCTAAAGGAGGGGAAAAGCAATTTGGGGCAAGGAGCCGTAAAGCGCCGGACCAGGCAGAAATGCCCCCCCCTCTCCCTCCCCCCGCCCTCTACGCCCCCCGCGGCTCCTGCCCGGCGAAATGGGTGGCGAGGCAGAGCTGCAGCCCTTCGGCGTCTCGGGCTGGCCGAGCATATTTGATTCCCCTTGGGGAGGCACAGCAGCTCGGATGAAAAAGACATTGTTGTCTTTGGAGAGCCCTGTGCGCACTTTCAAAAGCTGATCCTTGAGTTCCCAGCCCCCGCAATCCAGTTGATGAGGAAACGCGCTGCGGTCTTGGTGGCACCGTTTCCGATTGGGATTGGCACCATTTGATTGACAAAGTCTCCCATTCTTCCACCTCTCGAGTGTTATCAAACGGATTGTGTGGGGTCAGAAGCTATTGAAGGGACGTCCGTGTAGCCGCATTCTGCAAACACGGGGTGAAGACCGTGCCTTTCTCATGAAAATGCTTCCACCAGGCAAAACGCATCTCATCTTCCCTGCTCTCCTCCTTAGCATTTCCTTTTAACTCGAGCGTTTTACTAAGCCGCATCACCAGGTAAACGAACACATCACTAGAGGCAGCCTAGGCGGGACCCCGTCGGGGCGGCCACCCTCCCCGGGGGCTCTGGCAAACGAAACATGGGTGGAGGGTTTGAAAGCAAAGGGTGAGCGAACGGGACAGAGCATCAGCGTAAAGCTTTCTCGCCACTTGTCCGCGGTTTGACTCGCCCCGTTACAGTCATTTGGGGCGGGAAAGAAGGAGCAGAGGCTGACCTCCTATTCACTAAATCGATCGAGGGGAGCTAAAAAGTGCTGTTGGGGACCTGGTGGGCTGTAGCCTTTGCCTGTACGCGCGTCGGTGTACTTCTAAATAAGCGATCAGACCTCAAACGGGAGTTCCAGCCCGCTCCCCAGCGCAGGGGGAGCGAAGAGGCTCTTCCATTGACTTCTCTTTACAGACCCCGCACAGAGTCAAGGCTGGACTCGCTCGGGCTCCTGTAACCGAGCGATGTTTGGCAGGCGATTTAACCTGCGCCCCTTTCCAGCGGGAGCATAAATAAACTCTCCCGGCCGCAGCCGGCGGTGGAAGGGGTCGTGCCGGCGGCGCCCCCGGGAAGGCGCAGGGCGGGCCGGAGGGCGCCTCGCCCGCCCCCTCTCCCCGCCGCACCCGCCGCCGGAGCCGGCGCTGGGGCCTCCCCGCCTGCCCCACCTCGCGCTCCCTGGAGGAGAACCGGAGTCGCTGCTCTTGCCCCGCAAATTGCGCGGTCGGTCGCTGTCGTTCGTCTCTGGTTTGAGCCGACCGCAGCGTCATTTTGGTGGGTCCTGTGGTATTTAAATGTTTTTTCCTCCCCTCCCCCCCCCCCCCCCCCCCCCCCCCCCCACCCCCCCCCATCCACCCCCTCTTTTTTAAAGCTAGTAAAACAGTCACGGAGCTGATGTGCCTGAGAAGTCCTGGGGCGGGGGGGGGGGGGGCACACAAAAACAAGCAACCAAACCACCAAGGCAAGGTCGAGTGTACCTCTCTGTAGGAACAAAACCAAAGACCGTACTGAAAACGCTCGCAAAAAGGGGGGGGGGGGGGGGGGGGGGGGGGGGCAAGGGGATGGGGGGGGGGGGGGTGGGGGGAGGGAGAAGAAATGTTCCGGGAAATCTAGAAAGACAAGATCTATAGATTTGAAAAGAAAACAGGAAAGAAAAAGAGGTAAAAGCAAACGCCTTCTAGCCCAAAGTCGCCCTTCCCTGACTTTGGTGACCCAACAGACTCACAACAAGCCCTCTTCGGGGTATCCAGCCTTGAGGGAGCTGGTGCCGAAAGAGGCAGCTGAGACGATGTAGGAGAGCTGGAGGCCTGATTGAAGGAAAGGTTCCCCCGATTATATTTGTGTGGAAAAGCTCACCTCTTGCAGAGCTCTAAAGTGTAATCAAGGCTGAGGCTTACACTTGAAGGATGTTAACTCTCATACGGGAACCTACTTTCTCCTAAACGGTTTCTTGCCTAGTGAATGAGAGCCTCCCAATTGAAGCAAAATGATCCTTATGTACTAATATCAAGCACAGTCACAAAGCGACCGGCTATTTATGCTGCCACTTTAGACAAAGATATTTAGTTATTCCCGGGTAGCAAGTGCACTTTTGCATTTTTAAGCACGAACCAGCCGAGCACAAACATATTTACAAGTGCAATTACTAAATAGTTACTTGACACTTCAAAGTCACTGGGTTAAACCGTACCTTCGCTGTAATTTTCTTAATATTAAGGTAATCGCTGTATTAAATTGGGTATGCCAGGGCCGTAGCCGGGTGTGAAACACTCGGGAGGAGGGGGGTTCTCCTCTGCCCGGGAACACCCTGAAATATAAGCTTAGGAGACACTGGACAACTTGGGAGATTTCTTCAAAGAGCCGAGTGACATTAGCTGCTGGCTGCATGTACGTGTGTGTGGCTGTGAATGGGCTCGCTTTTGTTTTCACACCGGATCCAAGAACAGATCCGAAAGTGCCAGAAATTGCAGTTTATTCGAAACCCGCAGGAATTCATTGACAAGGTGGTGTAGCAGATGACCTGAGAGGTCTTCTCCATCCAGCTCCGGTACTGTATAAATAACCTTAGAAAGCAGCTTCAGGTTCAGAGGGACCACAAGAGCCTGTGACAGTCTTTGCTTTTGAGAATAACGAGCGACATTTTGCGCTAACCTATTTTTCAGCGGTCTCTCGCCCCAGGCAATTAAATTACTGCTTGTTTTTTTGCAAACTTGTATCTCCACCTCTCCCTGAGGTTAAAAAAAAAAAAAAAAAAAAAGCCCTAGGTGAACGGAACTTATGTGTTTAGGGAAAGAAACGGTCCCGACACTGGAGTCTCACAGGGCGGGGGGGTCTTAGCAAGGAGGTTCCCGAGATTGCTGAATCCCAAACGCCATTCGGCCAGCAGCCGGCCGGGGTACCTGGCAAGCTGGTGCGGGGGGTGCGGAGCGCTGGGAGCGGTGGCCCAGCGTTAGTCGTCTGCCCTCCGCAGAGCTGCCCTCCCGGCCGCCGGGCTCCTTCCAGCCCAAACTTAGCGGGGGGGAGAAGGGGGACTCCTCGTTCCTTTTGCTCACCGGCATTCGGCCCCGTCTCCCCAGCTCTCACAAAGGCTGGGCTGACAGCCTTGCCACCCGGGAGCTGATTTTAAATCCTTTCACCCAGTCAA